>OX421314.1:16136526-18619673 GCA_949125395.1 Diaphora mendica | reverse complement strand
TTTGATTACCTTTTGTAAATTCTGACTGAATCGTACATGTAAACATATAAATAACAAAAAAGTATATGAGGTACACTTATTTACCCTAGAGCATTGGCCTCAGAATGAGAGGCGGGGCAACTCGTCAAACTAGCAAAACAGGTCCAGAAGCGCCTTACATCTACCTATATCTTTTTTTACTGCAATCACAACTTATGAAAAAAAAATGCGTCAAAATATGACATTTAAGTTTGTACTTCAGATAAATTAAATCAAAAATTAATAAAGTGTGCTAGATGAGATACGCGATCAGTTGAACGAACTCTCTAAATTCAAAGCACTGCATTCGGCCTCCATTGCAGATTGCTAGCAAAAACAACATCGACAAGAAATATTCTTTTCATCCCACCATCTCGGAAAGAGTATTTTTGCCCTTCGATATCTGAGTGCAAAAGCCGTTTTTATCCACTAGAGGATAAGTAAAATTGAATTTAGAACATCGAGTGCACTAAGCTTGTGAAGTCAAAACATCATTAAACCTATTTACTTGTACCTCCATGGTGCCGAATTTATCATACAATTTTTTTAATTTGTTAAAAACTCAGACTCGGAACCTTCTTGGTGTACTTTTTTTTTTATTTGCTTTGCCAGCGCCATTTTCCACGTCATTTAGTCATTTCCTCGCTGAGGTGGGATGAAAAGTTACGTGTTGCACTCGAGTGCAATTTTTTTTTTACCTCGTGCTCTTTTGTATATAACTATTGTTATACAAGAGTGCAAAGTTGCTTTTTAACCGCGTGCTCAATTTTGATGACCGAGCAAGCAAAGGTTTCTAAAATTGAATCACGAGCGCAGCGAGTGATTAAAAAATTAGAATACTGAGCGTTAGCGAAGGAATCAAAAGAGCACTAGGTAAAAAGAAATTGCACTCGAGTGCAACACGTAACTTTTCATCCCACCTCAGCGAGGAAATGACTAAATGACGAGAAAAGAAAATGGCGCTGGTATAGCAAAGAAAAAAAAAAGTACACCATGAAGGTTCCGAGTCTGAGTTTTTAACAAATAAAAAAAATATATGATAAATTCGATACCATGGAGGTGGAAGTATATAGGTTTAATAATGTTGTGACTTCAAAAGCTTAGTGCACATGATGTTCTAAATTCAATTTCACTTTATCCTCTAGCGAATAAAAACAGCTTTTGCACTCAGATATCGAAGGGTAAAAATACTCTTTACGAGCTGGTGGGATGAAAATAACTATTAATGTAGTTCTGGGCGAGAAGTATGTATGCGATGTTTTTACCGACCCTAGATTTCAAAAAGTATTAATAGTATAAAAAAATCTATGCGTTAAGAAGTGAAGCAAACATTTTGTACACCTTTTTCCGAAAATTATGCGAACGGAGGAGAATTAATACACTTAAAGTTTATATGGCGAACGAGTAAAGTTAAACAAATATATAAATTAATGAATTATGGTCGAATTTCAAACACTGAGTGAGCACACTTAATAAATAATAATAAATAAATATTTCGGACATCTAACACACAACGCCATCTAGTCCCAAGCTAAGCAGAGCTTGTGTTATGGGTACTAGACAACTGATACAAATACATATATACTTCTTTTTTTTTGTAAATACATACATATTATACATAGAAAACACCCAAACTCCGTAACAAATATTTATAGATCATACAAACATTTGGTCCGACCCGGGAATCGAACCCGAGACCTCAATGATCAGCAGTCGCACACGCCAACCGGAAGACCAACGAGGCAGTAAAGTTTATACGGAGAAGTACCTAAAGCTAAAAAAACCAAAATAAATAAATTATTGAATAGTGGTCGCATTTCGAACACTGACCACTAATTATGTTAATAAAGCCAAAGTTTAACCGTATTACAATTTGTTGGTCGTTTGACAATGCTATTTTTTGTTATGGAAATAGATGGAAATGGTGTTCACAGCAGAAGATGGGACAGTAGAAAGGCGCCAATTATATGACTTCAAAGGACCCGGCGTTGCCATGGGAATGTACAACACAGATGAGTCCATTCGTTCCTTTGCTCACTCCAGTTTTCAGGTTTGTACCGGATTTTGATTACATAACAAAAATCATAAAGATACTGAGAGGACACTCCCAGTATTATCGAAATGAATGCCAAATAATACACACATCAAAAGTGTCTAGGGATCAAGCATTTTTATGCGGATTTCTTGAGATTGAGATGTGGCTTTGGCCCTGGCCTGCTAAGTCGCCAGACTTGAACACGATTGAGCATGCATGGGATATGCTACAGAGAAGAGCTCTGCCGAATATGGAGGGTATCCAGTCGCAAGAAGACCTTTTTTTGTTGTTGCAACGAACATGGGCGGCCATTCCACAGCGTGATTTGGATGAACTCATTTTGAGTATGCCAAACCGATTCTTGTGTTGTTAGTGTTCGCGGTAGAAACACGGATTATTAATTGTTAAAGTTACCTAATAAAATTTTAAAGAAAACTGTTATTTCAGTCTTTTTTTCGAACTTTAATGTTAGTGGTTCAAATGTCAAAAATTCCTTTATTAGGAAAATGGCAAATTTCTTTATTAATGCAAAGGTGACTTGGTTTATCGTTACTGTGACAAACGAAAACACTTTATTTGATGAATCCTTAAAGAAAATTTTAATTAATATCAATCAGGAGAAAAGTTATTGCAAAAATATATGTTGATCCCTAGACACATATGTTGATCCCTAGACACTTTTGATGTGTGTATTTGCTTTTAACCGAATAAAATTTAATGAAACCACAATATAATGTAGGTATGACGCACTCGCTAACAGCCTGGCTATCGCTGTTTATAGCGTTGGCCGTTGCAACCTTGACAATTGTTTGAATTCTCTTGACAGTTTAAAATTATGCGTACATTTTTAGTGCCTCACTGCGAATTTTATTTTCCAGCAGTGACAACAACAACAATTATGTAATAGGATTACTTACTAACATTTTGAAGTTCTTTGATTTTAATGGAAGAATTTAATGAAACTTTTCATGCATTTCGGCAACGTGCGTAGACCAATATCAGAAATGTGGGTCTACCAAACTGAATTAGCGATTGATATCTGAAGAGCTTAATTAGTAGAGATGCGATTCAATTGAGTTAATTAAAATAATTGTAGGAAATGTACGTACTCATTCTCTATTTTGTAGCATAATTATAAGCATAATTTTATTCAGGTGGCGTTACAAAAAAAATGGCCGTTATATTTATCTACCAAAAACACTATTCTTAAGCGATATGATGGCCGCTTCAAGGACATCTTTGAAGAAGTGTATCAAAGGTATGTAAAGCTTAGCTTAGTTTTTTTTATAACTAATTTGATTTTAGTCCAATAAAATTTACATAAGATATAAGTTTTTGTTTTAATAATAGGCAAATGCTTCGACACTAAGTTTTTAAAATAAAATAAAAAAATCTAATTTGCCGTGAGAAGACAAATTATGATTAAACAGGCAATGCTAAAGTTTTATAAAATGCAAAATTTTTTTCGAGTTGAATAAATTAAAACAAAGATTTCTTTATCTCCGGTTTATGAAGAAACTTTTTATTATATCTACAAATGAACTGTTCAAAACTGTACATGTACATACACTATTAATTAAGATGATCTTGTTCGCACGCACGCAATTATCTATTTATATTTATATGGAATATCTTGACCGTGGGAGCGCTATACTTTTGACACCTTAACCGGCTCTGCTCTGTATAGGCAGTGAAAATCAAGGGAAAAGTATAACGTGCCTAAATGTCTATAGTGTATTTTTTTAAAGATTCCATACATCAAATAATTAGTCATGATAAGTAGATACTTATTTAGAAGTAATAAATATGGCTCGTAAAATAAAAAACACCGTTACAAAAGTTGGATACAAACAAACAAATATACAGGTGAAGCTAATAAAAAGCAGGATAAAAAGGTATTCTCGGAAATTGTCTGTCATTTAAAATCTAGTAGGATACCACCATGTCATACAATAAGAGCTTGGAGAGAGAAAAATAAATAAATTATACTTATTTCATAGCGACTATAAGAAGAAGTTTGAAGACGCTAAGATCTGGTATGAACACCGACTGATCGACGATATGGTGGCGCAAGCCATCAAGGGCTCAGGCGGTTTCGTATGGGCGTGTAAGAACTACGACGGAGATGTCCAGTCGGATATCGTAGCTCAGGTCAGTTACATTACCTATGTATCCACAATAGACTGTGTTCAGTGTCACCTCTTTCTACTGCATCTAGTCCTGTGAGTTCGATCCTCACATGGCACATATTGTTGATCTAAGTCTGGGTGTTATTTTATATTATTTAGTCCAGATTGAAGTCGGTTTCTTTTTGTTAAAATTTGTGATTATACTAGACACGGGATATAACCCCTATGAAGTATTAAGTTTCAATCTACATATTTCACAATGATCTTTGTCTTTAATGATCTATCATTATTTGATTTATTGATTGCTGTCCAGGGATATGGGTCTCTGGGCATGATGACGTCAGTGCTGATGTGTCCGGACGGGCGGACTGTGGAGTCTGAGGCAGCGCACGGCACAGTCACGCGTCACTACCGCATGCACCAACAAGGCAAGCCAACATCCACCAACCCCGTGGCTTCTATCTACGCGTGGACGAGGGGGCTGGCACACCGGGCCCTCCTGGACGGCACGCCGGAGCTAGAAAGATTCGCACTTTCGCTCGAAAATGTAAGTTGTCACTTACCTATATTATATACTAGTTGTTGCCCGCGGTTCCGCCCACGTGTATGTCGGTTATAGCGGCAAATAGTAGTGTGTTATTCTGATGTATATGCTATATTACTGTAAAGTTTCATCCAAATCCGTTCAGTAGTTTTTGCGTGAAAAAGTAACAAACATCCATCCATACTTACAAACTTGCGCGTTTATAATATTAGTATAGATACATATATTTAAACACGTCGAACATGAGGTGTAAATAGAAATCTATATGATGAAGTGTTTTTACTTGGCGTGTAAAATGGCGTTGATTTAAATTTTATACTTTTTAGGGTTCTGTCTGTCTGTCTGTTCACAAATCCACTAAATAAAATCCACGTTTTAGGGTAGTCCCTAAACCGTGGATTTTAACCTATGTGAGAACTATATTTGTGCGACAATAATTAGTATGAATGTATAAAAGTTACCATGTATTTGTTTTGTTTGATTACCCATTCCAATCACAATTATTTACCCGACTACGGCAAAGCCAAAGGAGGGTTATGATTTTGACAGGCTATGTATGTATGTATGTTCATTTGTTCCCTCATAGCTCCATAACTACTTATTAGAACTGGACAAATGAGGTATCCTTAGAAGTGTCTTGATAGTCCGCTGGTTATAGGCTATATGACGTGTCACTAAATCTAATGGCGCCCTCTAGCCGACATAAAGTACTTACGTATTAAAAAATAAATTTGAGATAAATAGGTATGCCGTGTTTAGTATCATTAGAAAGGGCGTTACTTGTACATTTCATAAATATAAACATTATTAGCATTTTCTGGTGACTTTGTCCGTATTTATTCGATAACTGTGATATTTCTATGGTACCTATTTAAAATATACTTTGCAAAGAAATTAATATTATAGAGGCACCAAAACATTTTAAATAAAAAAAGTTATTTTGTAAAACTAAAACCCAACTACGACCAAAAACGACGCTGAAAAAGTATGAAACAAGTTTCAAAAGCCGTAGTCACGCGTTGTTAGTGTGTTATGGTACATTTCTACGTAACGTGTGACTACGGCTTTTGAAACTTGTTTCATACTTTTTCAGGGTCGTTTTTGTCGTAGTTGGGTTTTAGTTTTAATTACTTTTTTTTACGAGAGTGGATACAACAGTTTCATCTTACATAGACAGGTTTAGGAATTTCGCGTTGAAAGTAAAGTTCATTGTACCTCCTTATAGTGTAATAAAATGGCAGGTGATCGCTTCTGCGGTAAAAGGCCGGGAAACAAGTAAAGCTTGTTTTGAAGTTGGGTCAATGGCACTTAACTTAAACGCCACCTGAATTATTACTTCGCGCCCACTGTAACATTTTTAAATGTCAGAGAACTCGTTTTATCTATGATTTTAAAATCATAAGATTTGTTAAATGTATATAAAAAATCGAAAGTTTTTAAAGGTCACTTGATAATGAATTTATGGATAAACTGGTTTGTGACTAGGGTTGCCAGATAGAAACTTATCAAATCCGGGACAATTCTAACAAAAAAAAAGGACTACGGTGTCGGATCGCTCGGTCGTGACCATGGTAAAAATATCTTGCTTATCACTGAATTTTGCCATTTTTATTAGTCAAAGATTTGCAAAACTGATACGACACGCCAAAATTGATAGGAGTCTGCAATTCGAACTTGATTAAATTAATGGACATTCGGTTTCTCTCTTCAGTTGGCTAAATACTCTTTCGCAAAAGGCATTGCTTGTTAGAATTGGAAGAACAGAACAAACTACTTTCTTTAAATTAGTAAAATTTGTGGACGTGTTATTTCGGAAGCGCCTTACATACAGTTTTCAGACATGCGAACTATATATTCAATATCGTGGGAAAATTCGGGAAGCATTTCTTTCTCACTCATCGGCAGTTAGTTTATGTTGTTACAATACAAAGTTTGTAGGTTTTCGGAATTCGGGACAATAAGGTGTAATTACTGGACATGGGACAAGACGCAAAATTCTGGGACAATCCCGGATTTCCCAGCCATCTGGCAACCCTATTTGTGTCCTCTTGTACTCTACATACGTCTTACTGCCACCTTCTGTAGGTACGTCCTAAGTCCCATTCATGACCATCGGCATTCCTCCATGACTCCCTTTCCCTATTCATTTTCTCACTCCAATTTACTTTTATTGGAACCGTCTAAAAAAAAATACATTCCAAAAAAGTGTTGGCGTCTGGCAGGCGGCTGGCTGCAAAAGAAACCAGGGCCTGCAGTCTCGACATAGATATCATTACGATCGTAAACTAACGATCGATAAATGTTTACGAATATTTTCGCTTGCCGTAACGATCATAATCACAAGGGCAAGTCTCTGCTCATAAATTACCGTGCAAAATCGTAAACAGCGACGTCGCTAAGTCAACGAAAATCCCTATCTATAGTTTGAAATTTTGGAAGAAAATGGTGCCATGTACAACATCTTGCTTCATTTTGGGGAAGTATTTTAATGTTTCTATTAATTATATTTATTTAACTTGACATTTATAAGGTATATGTATATATATTTATATATATAAACTTCGTTCCATCCGGGTGTCCCTTGACACCTCTCAAGTTTTTATTTATAGTTTTAAATCCAAAATACATTTAAATTGTCATTTTTTAATAGGACATAAATATTTATATCCCTGCAACATTCTGAATCAATTGTTATCATTTATAAGTCAAATAAACCTCCGCCATTATGTACAATTAATATTATAAATAAGTGCACTTGCAAAAGATATTATTACAATCTGATAAATATGTATCTTCATACAATTTCTATTTTTATAATATTTCACAGTTAACGATCCTTTTCGAATACTTAGCGAGTTAGCGGGTAGCCAAAATGCCTCGATAAGCGAGTTGCGATTGTCGTTAAATTGACAGCGAATTCGATACGATACCGATGAAAATCGATAGTTGCGGTAGAGACTACCAAAAATCGTTAAAAAATGATCGATATGAATTAGCTACCGAATTCGCATCTTTAACGATCGCTATCTATGTCGAGACTGCAGCCCCAGCCGAAACTATTCAGAAAGTTACACGTCACACCGAACCAAAAAAAATAAAATAAGGATAGGGCAAAAAAAAATCTGTAACCCTTGTACATGGTGAAAATAAGCTACAAAAACATGCAATGTAAGATAATAATATCCATTCCACTCTTATTTACTTAGATTTTACTTTTCCGACCTTTCTTAGCAAGAATGATAACTTTAATACATTACTTATATAACATTTGTCTAAACAAAACTGGTGCGACAAAAAAAGCAATATAAAATTAATGGCTCAAAATCTTTTTAAGATAGTCTTATTCTTACTTTGTCTGTAGTAATTGTGCGTGTCTTGCTTTTATAAACTATGTTGTTATCGTGTGTCATTTATATCAATTGACGAGATCAATAATATTTATTTACAGGCATGCGTCGAGTGCATTGACAGCGGGAAAATGACCAAAGACTTAGTTATTTGTATTCATGGATTGGCGAACACTAAAGAAGGCATGTACTTACACACTGAAGATTTCCTTCAAGCCATTGCTGATCAACTTCAATACAAACTTAAAGCTTAAACTGAAATATAGGAAAATTTCCATAGTGAAATATATTCTAAATTTGTATCAACCCCATCAATTTTGATCAGTAGATAAATGACTTTACTGTTGATTTAAAAATACCTATGTATTTCTAAAAACGTTTTTAATTTGTAATTGTTCTATTTAGATTTTTTTTATTTTGAAAAATATAAGCACTATGTAGTTTTTTTTAAACGATCTATATCTATAGTCAATTTCTTTTATAATCTTTATGATCACATAAGTTACCAATATTAACGAAACAGTACTGAATCTTTATAGTCATTATGAAATCATTACACAAGGTTATGAGAGGTGCTTTACGTGGGACAGGAGATATGTATCACAAATAATGAGTATTGAGACTGATAAAGTGCAATCTTGTAGGTATTTGACATTTAGAGTAACGTTACCCTACCACCGAATATTTGATATTGAAGAATTCTTTTTATTCATCACTCTTAAATACGTTTTTATATTGCCGATATGGAGCCTAATTACCAGATTGTTTAATGTTAGGTATTATGTTTTAAGAATTGTTTTTTATGTCTACCCACTAATTGGCTGGAATAGTGGTTCTCCAATTTCACATAACACAATTAGAATGTTTCGTTACATTGTAATGTATTTCTTAATGTATTAAGCATAACTTTATATAAAATTGTATGTAATATGAGTTTGTTAGATACAAGATACGAAGTATGCTCAAGAATATGTATACTTTTTGAGATATATGTATTTGTTAAATAAAGTACGTCATTTATATATTATTATGAAGTCGTTTTAATAAACTTATATCGAACCTTACAAAAGAAAATCTCACTTGGTGAAAAGCAACGAAATGATTACAGAAATTATACAGGTTTGTTGTGAGGCTGATACACGGCATGGACGAGTCCTGTACTAAGCGTGGCTTTCTAACGGTAATAGGAACAAAATATTTGAGATTCACAATACTTTATTTACTTTGCTCATAATTAATGTACATAAATTAGCAAACTTTGTTTACATTTACTATGAGATTAATTTCATCTTCTGGTCTTTAACAACATCATACTTAATAAGTGTACTATATTTCTTCAATAATCTCCTCCAATAACATTTTACATCCTTGTCAGTTAAATGATCCCATATATGCTGGAAGCCACGGTTCGCAATTTCAGATGCTACCTGATCATTTTCTTTAAAAAATATGAGCAATTGTTTGATATCATCTTCTGTCGCTTTTACACTAATGGGCACGTAATGTACCCATGGTTTCAAAGCAGGATAGAAAAATTCTAGCCATTGGTCACCAACATGAAAAACTAATGATTTGCATAGAAACAAATGTTTAAATCGAAAGCTGGCAGCTACTCCTCTATAGTTAAATAGGTACTTATATTTACAGTGTTCTTCAAATGGTACTTCTGACGCTGGCTCGGCGTAAAGTGTGTCCTGAAATATGTTTAAAATGCTTACTAGTTTAGCAGACTCAAGGCTATATAATATAGGTCATTACAATATAGATTTTATTCTACTTGATTGCTTGAAATAGACCGAACATGGTCATATAAAAAAGTCGTTAACCTTCAACTAAAGAGCTAGAGGAAGCGTTATCATAATTGCCAAGATGCGCAATGACATGTTCGAAGTCCACCTATTCTATTACACGAGTACACGATCTATTTATCTCTAGTTAACGAGGGTACCAATTAGCCGATAGTGATCATTGTTCAAGTCTAAAATGAAAAGAAACTTTTTTTAACCTATGTGGAGGTTCGACTACTTTTTATATTACGCGATAAGACATTGTATCGGTGTTTATTAACATACTAGCTGTTGCCCGCGGCTCCGCCCGCTTTATGTCGGTTATCGCTGCAAATAGTAGCCTATGTGTTATTCTGATGTGAGATGTATAAGCTATATTACTTAAAGTTTCATCTAAATCCGTTCAGTAGTTTTTGCGTGAAAGACTAGCAAACATCTATCCATACTTACAAACTTTCGCGTTTATAATATTAGTAGGATTTCACTAAAACCTCCTTTTGTTTAATTGGCTACAATCAAGCTTTATCCCACTTTAAACAAAATATTCCAACTTTTTCGGGAAAGTAAAGACATGAAAAAATTGTTTTTTGAGTGAAAGATGTAGTGACAAGGATTAAAAAGGGAATGCTTCGATGGTTTGGCCACGTAGATGGATGATAGAAAGACTCACGAAAGAAGTTTATAGAGCGAACGAATGGGTGTGAAAGTGTCGGAAGAGGTTCTCCACGGCACATTTACCGACCAAATTGGTGATGTTCTGAAGACAGACGAAGCAAAAGAGGTGTGTCAGGACGTAGTAAGTGGGGATCAATTGTCTCTGCCTACCCCTCTGCGAAATAGGCGTAACGTTATGCATGTACGTATTATAGTTAGGTGCGTTAATTTGTCATACAAAGAAAATGCAAGCAAATAAGTTCAATCGTGAGTGGTTATTAGACCATAAGCAGTAGCATATTCTGGGTATGTCATGATTACCATTTCTGATTTCCAAGCTTGATTTTTTGTGTACTGGGCATCAACCAGGTGAGGTTCAGACCGTGAAAGTAATATTAACGTATCTCTTTCCTCACTTGTACGCGAACCTCGAAAGAATCCTTTGTCTTGTTTTGTCTCCCAGGGCCACCTATCATTGTAACAATTAATTATTTGGTTTGATTAATATTTGAACAGCTGTTCAGTAATTGACTTGGGTAATTTTACTCTTAAAGTAAGAATTAATTATTATTACTTTTCAGCTGCAGCGGAAATTGATATTCTGTGCTTATCCCATCTGCCTATACCTGTCGGATAAAGAGATATTGCAGGGCCCCCTTCCCAAAAACTCCAGGCAGGATACATTATATCGTAATAATCTTTAGTCTGTAAAATATAAACAAATCTTCTATTGCTTGATCAAAATATAAATCGTTTATTCTAATATGATTGTGAAAGTGAGTGTGTGTTGGTTCTTCAAAAGTAACACAAACTATAAAAACCAAACGCTTATAAGTTTCGAAATTAGCGTTGTACCTGAACTGTACTGTACCTGAATGAAGCGAACACAACAGCTAAAATTAATGTGTAACTCAACCTAAAATATTTAAAACAATGCTTTTTTGTTATACTCGTAATACAAAAAATGTTTTGAAATGTTCAATTGGTCACATTATATAGACCCTTTATACTAAAAGGTTCAAATTTACTTTTTTAAATGATTGTAGCATTTTTTTAGGATAATTCATATTCTGTTCAGTTTTCTATAACTACTTTAAGTGTGCTTAAAAATAAATTAAATTAAAAAGCTTTTTAAAAACAAGCTTTTACTGGAATGCCTTGAGACGAATCAAACAAGTTCAAACTCGATGATGTTGCAACATTTCTTTACAGAGTTCCTATGGCCACCTTCCAGCTCCAGCATCAGATCAGACCCATGTCATTATAATATTGTATAGTCATGCTGTATACATATGCTTGCAAAATTTCAGCAAAATCGGTTGAAGATATCTGCTTTAAAATTAAGTTGCAAGATTCCACCCGAACATACAAACATACATACATACATTGCAAGTTAATTAGAAGCCTGTTAAAATAACCAAGGCAAGTAGTAGCATAACTAAATCTAGGTGATTAAATTGAAATATTTTTGTTCTAACTCCAGGACCTTACTGAAAGAGAATACTGGAGCTTTAGGATGACCCCATAGTTTATTAACTTGTGGCCAATCTCTAGTATTAATTGCTATTTCTAAGTTGGGCATCTTAGGAGCCAAAGCAGTCATGTAGTGTTCCACTCCAGCACACCTAGCTGGGAAATGGCAGTCATTTTCTCTGTATAATTTGCCATTTATTATCTGAAACAAAAAATATTACATCTATACTTATAATAATATAAAAATTCAAATCAAATGGATTCAAATGAAACTTGGCAAGATTTGAATTCATACTATGAGGTAGGACATGGGACACTTTTTATCCCGAAATTCAGCACGGTTTCTTGCAGAGAGGGGATGAAAGTCAAAATATGTACTTAGTTGTAATTCAATAACACATAGTCCAATTTCTTTCATTCTTTTTAGCTAGAAAGAAAAAATAAAAGATAACGGGAAAAGTGCAGCCTGCCACTGCCTGTGGGAAGCTGAGACAGATATGTAAATATGGCGGTACGAAGTTCGCCGGGTCAGCTAGTTAAACATAAAGACTTGAAATGAATTAGACCGGACATCTGTAACATATAATACAAAATAAAAAAAATAAAAAACCGACTTCAAGAACGATCAAATTGAAATGGGTCCACACAGGAAGCACCAGCTTTCAAATAAAAAAAGAATCACCGAAATTGGTTGGGATGATATTGAGTTATTTGTCAATTTGTCGCACACATACTCAATGCTAATTGAAGACTTATATGGTTTTCTCATGGATGACTTGTCAGAACTAGACAAAATTAAAATGGGACTACATGGGAAGCACCAGTTTTCAATTAAAAAAAGAATCATCAAAATCGGTTCACCCAATCGAAAGTTATGAGGTAACGAACATACAGTCGAATTGAGAACCTCCTCCTTTTTTGAAGTCAGTTAAAAAAGCAGTATTCAGCCACAACATGCAAGAGACGAAACCTGAACAGGTTTCATTAAACCTTTTGAAAACCTGCCTCCTGGATACCAAGTATATATAGATAAAGATAATTGAATCGCTTACGCATGGAGGTTGGTTGTTGCAAGAGCAATAGTGCAAATGAGAGCTACATTGACGAGTCGCAAACATGCTGCAATTGTGGTGGAGCCTTATTGTGTGTGGTGATGGTTGGTGGTGAAAAGATGTATAATTTCTTTGAAAATGTGATGCTGATAATGGGTGGACTGTATGTAACATAGAAGGGAGGTAGATAAATGAGATAATAAAATGTAAATAGAAACTGAACATATATTTAGATTGGAATAAATTGAGAAGAACACAAGATTTGTCTTGTGTACACCGAAATTTGATTTTTTATTCAGGGCACAGTACTCAATACCTTTGTATCTGGTGGTCTTATAATTTATCTTACCCTATACTCATACATATGTCTTAATATATAAAGACAAACCCCTTTTATTCATTGCACATAATTTACTCTCTGGAGGAAAAGTAATTGGTTTTAGTATAGTAGTAGGCTTGCTTTGAACCAAAAAGTGTTTATTCTAGCCTAGTATTCAGGCAGAAAGTAAGTTTGGGCTAAATATCTATTCCATCTTCAGTCGTGTTATTAATAAAATAGAATGTAAGCGAAAATAAATTGATTACATTAAGTTAGACAAAGATTATTCCTCCTACAACCCTTAAAGTGGGACTTCACATGGCCAAATATTACCTGGTATTTAGTTCCTTTAAATGCAGCCATATCAAATAGTTCTTTAGTGATACCATCTTGGAATGGCAATAGGTCCAAGTCTATTACTGATTTATGACAACTACAGTTAGCAGTCTTACACGGTATATATTGTTCTACGGCGGCATTTATGTTCTGTTTGAGTTGTTGTGACCAGTCATTGGCTTCTGAAAGAAAAATAACATACATTTGACAAGTACAATGAAATACAACGGATAATGTTAAGAATAAGCTTTATTTTTAATCATTTATTGTTATGTTGCTGTTTTTTATGCTAAATACTTCATTTATGAAATAACCTCTAGTGTATTTATTCTCAGTTTCGTTTTCAGTGCAAATTTCAAACTTGTTGCAGGTTTTCGTATTCGAACTAACGCAATTAATTATGCTTAACCAAAATAACGTCAACAAATGACTATTCATTATTATTTTAACTCGAAGAATTATTGTTATTAACCAAAGTTTATTTTTGTAAACAAAAGACACACTCAGTCAGGCTGTCACTGTCAAGTGTCAGTCGGACTCAGTCGTGTAGTGTAGGCATGGCAAAAATATCGATGTAAGGATGATAATTTTTTATCATGGATATAAGTGTGAAATATCGATATTCGATTTCTTTTCGGAAATCAAACTCTGCTTTATAAATAGTCTATGCCTATGTAAATACTTCTCATTGCAGTTAGTCAAAAGAAAATTGATTATCTAAATTCAAATAGCTCCCCAATAATTAAATGCTTAACAATTTTAATTTCCACTCATCATCATCAACAACCCCTAACCTCCCACTGCTGGGCTCGGGTCTCCTCTCAGGAGAGGGGATACGTCCCCACACTGGACGAGTGCGGGTTAGGGACTCGCAAGACAACGTTGTGGCTACGTAATCTTGCCGCCCGAAGGCCTCCAACTAAACTTCACGACTGTTATCTATCTATACTAATATCATGTCCCCTGTGACTCCCCCACCTGGAACCGCGCCTGGGTACTGACCACGCCGTCATTGCTTATCCTCGATGATTGTTTCTAATCACCGAGTGCAACTGGGCTATGAGCACTCATCATAATATTCTGTAACTAGTTGCGCCCCGCGTTGTTACCCGGGGTTATTGTTGTAATTTTAGGTTGATCTTCTTTGCGTGATTACTACCGCCCGGCCTTTACGTACTGAAATATCACGCATATTTCAGTACTACTAACATTGGTTAGTAGGCTCTACTAACATTGGAAAGTACACAAACAAACTTTCTGTCAATTTTTTTAATGAATGAAACATGAATTTCGGTGAAAGTTACTTTACCAGGCTTTTTAAAAAAAAAAAGTAATTAGGACATGCAAAGGCATGCCTAGTATTGTTGAGAAGTATGAACGCCTACGCTAACTTATATAGCAATACACATGACGCGTATGTCTGCCATAAATATAGCCAAGGCGTTAGTTGCTATAAACTTTAGGGAGGTTTAAGGCTCCTCAGATCGTGTCTGGCTGATTATATAACGTAAGTTAGCATGTTTTTTTTCCACCTTTGATACCTGTTAACTGTAAAACAGCCCCACTTTCAGCTAAGTGAGTATCCATTCCTTTCTGTGTATACAGGGTGGATATGACAATGCGACCTTAAATGAAACCGTGCGCTATTTAAATGCGTTGGTTTACTTCGGGATTGTTTAGTTTATCCGAAAACGGATATAAAAAAAATTCAAACAAACTAAATGTCTTATAAATTAGAACCAATAACGGCACCATTTGTAATTTAGGGTCACTAAGCTGCTGTCCCGACCGCCGGCGCGGCGGCGGCGATCGTAAAATAGTTACCTAAATCGACGCGCGACGTAGGTTGATAAAGTAGATACCTACTTTATCAACGTAAGCTAAATAGCACTAGTAATATTATGTACCTATTCACGTTTTCTTTCTAATTACTCAGTCACCATAATAATAAAAAACGAAAACCGCAAGTTTTCAAATTTGGTCATCTCGTGTCGAGGTTACAACTGGAAGAGTTTCTATTAGGAATGAAAGATTGATTATTCTCGTATCTCCTGGATAGTTTGTACAATAATCCAAGTATTAGTAGGTAGGATAAACGAACATTATTCGTAAATTAATATCTTGTACGTAGTAAACTATTTACTAGTCGTATAAGTGTAACCGAGTCGAGGCAAACTCACTCAAAATAACACATTTAACGCTACGTATTAACTAATAAATTTAAATAATGAGACATGTCACTGTAAAATCACTACAAAATAAATACATAGGCATACTATAACTAGTAGGTACAATAACGCGACACAGGGCTCCCGCGCCGATGGCAGCGGCTACTTCAAAGGCCGCGTGCGACGCGGCGATGACCCGACGGTAGGTGTAATATCGGTCCTTAACCCAACAACATCGTGTAGTAAATTTCAAAAATGAAAAATAGTGTCCTATGGCTAAACTACTGAACCAATTTTAATGAAATTTTGTAGGTGGAATTGTATCATGTGTAGGTAGGTCTAGTTCAAATTACGCTTGTGTGTTAAGACTACTGACCCTAAAATTTCATCTTTACTAAAATGACGTAAGTCTGGGCTGACTAGGATCTTGTACTACAAAGTGTTCTCCAAAATTTAATAGAATGTCATGTCACCTTTCCTTTTTTATGCAGAATCTGCACAAAAAACGATCTGCATTGCAGATATCGCTGTTTGGGGTAATCCCATAGTGAAAGACTTATCAGTGGATTTGTTTTAATCGAGTCGAGTTAAACAGTATGTTAACTACATCAGTTCTATTGCTTCTGTCGACTAGTACCACTAGTCATACTCATGGGTCTACTCAATGGTAAACAACAGTATGTGGGAGATGTGAAACGGGATTTATTAAACATATACATTTTTACAGAGGTTAAACATAGCATTGACATTGTTTTTTTAATCTTAAACACATTTATATAGAAATTACATACATATTTAGTAAAGCAAGACAAGTTTTACACAACAACAAGTATAAGGTAGTTTTAAAATATGGAAATAAGTTATGAGGTGAAATGGAACTTAAAAATGAAACAATATAAAATTATTTGAATACGGTACGTTTTCCTAAGATTCCCTAGTTTAAGTAACTTTTTAACTGACGTTACCACTAACAACAATTTGTGGATCACACAAAGTGTTGTCCTACGTGGGATTTGAACCCACGACACTTGGCGAAGTAGGAAACGTGGTGACCGTTAAACCACTAGGCCAAACGTGCATAAGACATATTAATTCATCGAGTATTTCTTTCTAATATTTTTAACGAACTTATTTTTATTAGACATGAAAACAGTGTGAAAACAAATTTAAAAAGTATTTTTAAATGTAAAGTTAAGAACAAGAAACACTTAAGACGGAGACAATGATATACAAAACAACTAAGATTTGTTCTAATAAATGTTATTTCATAGCGAAATTTTTTTTCCTTCAACTTTTTCTCGAACTATAAACTGTCGAAGACTCTAATATCATTTAATTAACTGCTTGTGATTTGTGACTGCACGTAACCTTCATTTTTCTAGATATTTTTCTGATGATTTAAATGACTTAATAATAATAATAATAGTAGCAAGTCTAAGTATCTAAAGACAAATTTCAATTAATAAACAGACTAAAATGATGATTACATGAGTGTTTACATTGACAACGTACGCCTTAAAACTCCCTGTCGGGGAATACAGCGGGCGCTACGAGAGTCCAAATGTAAAGACCGACGCAGATCCAGGAAGATGAAATCTTGATCCACATGGAAGCGACGTTTTCCTTCGAAAGCCGCGAACTCGGACTGTAACACAGATACATTTATGTGTTAATGGACAAGTATGTCTATGTTTGAATTAGTGATGTGACGGAGAACTGCAGCAATCCTTGGCATTTTTAAGGCGCGTCTCCCCCGAAATTTGACAACACAAAAAAAGGTTGATAACACAAAAGTTTCCAACTTTTGTTCGGTGGAGACTCGGCTTTACAGAAACTTTTATCACCAACACGTGTTGACAACTTTTGTTCGGTGGAGACTCGGCTTTATGCAACTTCTATGTAGGGCTTGTTCTTATTATGTGTTAATAAAATACGTCGATCATGTTTCTAGACGTGAGTGTATGTATATATATTGCAACTAGTTATTTTAATAATCTAACAAAATACCTATACAAAAGTAATTGATGTTAACAGAAAATCTATCAAATAAATATTAGCTATATCTAAGAAACTGAGATTTAATATTCTTCAGAAAGGTATCCTTCCGTGCTTATTAAAAAAATTTCTAATAAAAATATAGATTCAACGTTTAAGTTCCGTAAGTTCAAAAACTGAAATTGAATATTTCTCAAGATACATATTAATGTGTAACTTAGATACGACATTACAAATTATGGTAGGAGACTGAAGTTATAATTTCTCGGTATAGACTGTCCATTCACTTCTGATGAAGAGAAACGCATCGTTTAAGAGAATACTCACTTGAACCAATTTGTGAGTGTCATCATGATGTACAGGGTGGCGAGTGCGAACACGACGTGGAAGAAAGTCCAAGAGTAAGCCACGCCGTCGCCCTCGTTGTCGAACACCTTGGTCTCCTCCCCGCGGCCTGCCTCGCCGCCGTCAGCGCCCTCTACGGAATCATACACTATGCTCAGTGAGCATACCGACATGCAACGTTAACATTGCTACAGTGCACCACCTATTGCATTCAGCTCAACATAACATAACACAACTAAAATACGTTAGCTGCGTGTATTTTGAGGTTCTGTACAAAAAGGGTACTTAGTTGTTGGCAAGCATAATTGTAAGCCGATTCTAATTTACTTGGGAGCAATTCATGTTTATTATTAATATTGTAAGCTAAATAATTTTATTAGACATGTCACAACCTCAATCTAATTTTACCGGGAGCACCTTATAAATAAATAAAATATAAATAAATATTTCGGACATCTAACACACAACGCCATCGAGTCCCAAGCTAAGCCGAGCTTGTGTTATGGGTAACAGACAACTGATATAAATACATATAATACTTTTTTTTTGTAAATACATACATATTACACATAGAAAACACCCAAGCTCCGAAACAAATATTTGCAGATCATACAAACATTTGGTTCGACCCGGGAATGGAACCCGAGACCTCAAGCACAGCAGTCGCATACGCTACCACTGCGCCACAGAGGCAGTCTAACTTTATGGTATGCAAGTTAGACATGTCACAAGATTATTCAACATCATTTGAGATTGCGATTGTGACTGCCTCGTTGGTCTCGCGGTTGGCGCGTGCGACTGCTGATCATGAGGTCTCGGGTTCGATTCCCGGGTCGGACCAAATGTTTGTACGATCTATAAATTTTTGTTTCGGAGTTTGGGTGTTTTCTATGTATAATATGTATGTATTTACAAAAAAAGTATATATGTATTTGTATCAGTTGTCTAGTACCCATAACACAAGCTCTGCTTTGCTTGGGACTAGATGGCGTTGTGTGTTACATGTCCGAAAATATTTATTTATTTTACTAAGAGCATTTTACGTTAACCTAGTTCGAGGGTTTCGAGAACGGAAGAATTATAAAGCATAACATAGAAGTCAAAGCAAAAATTCTTCTGAATTAAAAATATTTTCGTGCCGTTGACCGATACGTATACAAGCATCTACGTATACCTATATTGCGTGATAAGCGGATAACATATGATCGAAAGAAATATTTCGCATGAAGGTGTTATTGTATGATAAGGCCAAGTGTACATTGTGGCATTACCTTCGTTAGCAATGAGCCCTCCTTGCCCTTAATTGCGCCGCCGCCGCGATACGTCCACAAGGAATGCACAGTATGCATTAGTTTCATAAAAAGTAAAAAAACGTGACAGAATTTTATATGAGGCCAGTGTAGAGAAAGTAAGTACTCAAAGTAAAATAATAACTTGTAAATAAAATATCTGAAGTAGTAAAGAAAGCAAATGAATATTATGTGATTCTTTAAAGAAATTGTGACCTGGCTTTTGGTGACTTGTGCTAATGTAAAATACAGTCCAACAAACAAAGCTTTAATTTATCACATCAATTATAATTATAAAAACAATATGTTTGTTTCATTTAGACTGATAAACAGATAATGAAATTAATGCAAGGAGTCTTTCGTCAACAAGCAACTAGAGGACACACTGATAACGATATTAACGTTAAAACATTGCTAACTTAAACATAATGTTAAGAAGCAGTATGAATATATAATTAACATATTTTAGACAAAAAATTTAAGAATGTTACAATACAATACATTTGTTTTGTATAGTGTGATATTGTTATTGAATATAATTATGATAGTGATGGGATTAAATCACTATGAAGTATGATTTATTAGTTGTTTTTTTCGTAAATAGGTTAGGGCTGCTATATACTCAGGCGTTGTTGCCGAAAAGCTTTTTTCCGACGATGCATAAAGGCGCGTCTCCACCGAAATTTGACAACACAAAAATTGCCAATTTTTGTTCGGTGGAGACTCGGTTTTACAGAAACTTTTGTCACCAACGATGACTTGGATGATTTGATACTGGTTCTATTGAACAGTGTTCCGCAAACTTTTTGGGTTCACGGTACATCTAGGAAAATAAAAATTTTTGGAGATACACCACAAATTAAAAAAAAAAACAAAGCCGACTTCAAGGTTCGACTCGATTTCTCTTGGATGCCATAATCAGATCTTAGTGTCCTTATCATGGTACGACCGTTGGGATATATCCTTTCCATTGATCATCAAAATCGGTTCATAAACGACGAAGTTATCCGCGAACAAAAAAAAAATACTCTGGAGGCGTTCCCTTTTTTTGTTTTTTATTTATTTATTTAAAACTTCATGCACACATGGACATCGGTGGGCTTAATTCCCAAGGCATTCTCTACCAGCCAACCTTTGGGTGATATAGAAATTTTGTAAGGTAGGCGCACTGTGGTAGGAGTCAGAGGTAATCATTTTGACAATAAATATCTAGAACTGACATAAACTAATATAATACAACTACACATATACATAAAGAAATACGGATACATATATAATATACACACTATTACATAAACTTTACATTCGTACACTGTGACTAGGTACTAGATTGTATTTTAGTTATTGATTTCCTGCCATCGCGTCAAGAGGTAGTTCTTGACGTTCTTTTTGAATGAGAAACGACTAGTTGACATCCTGATTTCGAGTGGGAGCGTATTCCACAGCAGTACTGCTTGCACGAAGAACGAAGAGTTCACAAAATCAGAATTGTGAGAGTGACACAAGAGAAGCAAATTATTTGATGAGCGAAGATTTCTGTCGTGGTTCGAGGACAAGAAACGGAGGTAGGGTTCAAGGTAAGTAGGTGAAGATGGGGAGTTGAGGAACGAAAAGAGATAGGTCAGCGCTGGCTGACTGCGGCGTTGGCGAATAGGTAACCATTGTTATTGAGTACGTAAAGTAGACACATGGTCTTACCATGGTACTTGCGGAGATTGAATATGAATCGAATGCGGTTATTAAGAAGGCGGTCAAGTTTATTAAGGAGGTCTGCATTCAGGTCGTAATAACACACATCACCATAGTCGATTAAAGGGATAATTAGGGACTGTGTGAGAGAGAGTTTTGTTTTAGTAGGCAAGAAGTTCTTAAGACGGTATAGTGTTCGCAGATTACTTGTCACTTTTTGGCTCACATGAGTAACCTGAGCTCGCCAATCAAGAGTTGAGTCGATGAATAGGCCAAGGTCCTTGACTACCTGGCTCCAAGGTATGACTAAGCCGTTGAAGACGACTGGCGAGATTGATGAAGTATCCAATCGGTTTATCATATGCTTGCTACCCACTAAAATTGCCTGGCATTTAGAAGGGTTAACTGACAGCCCGAATCTCATCGACCAAGACTTTATAACTTCCAGATCTCTGTTGATGTTGTCGATGGCTTGCGAAATGTCCTCCACCCTTGCCTGTGAATACAGCTGCAGATCATCGGCATACAGGTGATATGAACACCGAAGGTGATCAGTAATGAGGTTGATAAAAATAGAGAAAAGAAGAGGAGATAAAATTCCGCCTTGAGGGACGCCAGTGTGGAGGTCGCACCAATTCGATGATGAGTCTTGAGCACGAACACACTGCTGACGCCCCTGAAGATAGGTAGAGAACCATTCCAGTGCTTCGGGGGACACCCCAAGATACCCAAGGATTGAGAGCAGGATTTCGTGACTGACGGTATTGAAGGCATTAGAAAAATCCACCAAGACCAGAACCGTAACTTTGGTGTCCTCCATGCCCTTCCTAATATCGCCAGTCACTTTGAGGAGGGCGGTAACAGTACTATGGCCGGGCCTGAAGCCGGACTGTAGAGGACTTAGTAATTTATGTCGGTATACAAATTCGGAAAGCTGCTTGTATGCACAGGCCTCAAGCACCTTAGATAGGAAGGGGAGGATGGAGATAGGTCGAAAGTGTTCGGGTAGTGAAGGATTTTTTTTTTAGGAAGAGGTATGGTGAAAGCCTTACGCCAAAGAGATGGGAAAGTTCCGGAGTCAAGAGAGAAATTAATTAGGTGAGTTATTGCTGAGAGCGTATAATCCAAGATGGTAATGATCATGCGTCGCGGCTTATGCCATCGCATCCCAAAGCATTAGAGTGGATGGATATTATGATCTTCTTGATATCCCCAGAAGGCACTGGAGAAAAATCGAAAGAGTCGATATTGGGGCTGGTAAGACCAGATAGGTAATTCAACGTTTGACACTTTGTTTGAAGATCCAGCGTAGTTGTGGATGAGAAATGATGATTGATATCGTTCAAACCAATGGTGTTCTTAAACTCTGGAAGTTGCTTATTGCCAATACCTAAAGTACCGAGAAACTTCCAGATGCTGGAAGAAGAAGATGACTCTATGTTCTGCAGAATATGTCGGCGTTTAGCGTTTCGTATCACCTGGTTACATCGATTCCTTGCAGTTTTATAGCGATTCCACCTGTCCTCACACCGATCTCTCCTGAATTTGAGGAAGGACTGGTCCCTTCGCCTCATTGCCGTACGAACCTCATCCGTCAACCATGGTGCTGGGGCATGTTTCATTTTTATTGACTTTAGGGGGGCGTGCACATCGTATAATTTACTTATATTGTCGTTAAAGATTTTGACCTTTGTGTCCATGTTGGTAGCTGCTGCCATGCTCGACCAATCAATCTTCGCAGCGTCTGCATATAATTTTTCCAAATCCATGTTCCGGAAACTACGTATCTTTAATCCTTGGAGGTGATTTGGGGGGTTTCAAGATATAGGATAGGAAAATGAGATCGTGGTGGGAAAATCCGGGGGCAGGAAGTTGGCCATGGGAAGAGACAAGGTTTGGGGAAGAGGTGAGCATTAGGTCAAGCCAGGTGTCTTGGTGTTGGATATTGTGATGAGTGGCTTGAAGTGGAAGGATATGGAGACTGGTTGATTGGGTGATTTGAAGGAGATTATGTGTGCGATGGGAGTTTAAGGCTAGGTCTAAGGTTTAGGTCTGTGTTGAAATCTCCCATGATGATGTGATGTGGTGTGTGATGATTTATTGTGGTAAGAGTTAAAAATCCTAATTCACATAAATAGGTCATTGCTCCATTCCAAATTATGTTCATCGAAACATTCTTCCATTACTTTAAATATTTCTTATCCAGTTGTATGGTTGGGTAGTGGCAGACAAAATAAAAAGTCCTCAGAAATCAGAACAGACTTATCTGTAAGTGAATTCTGAAAGCTGCTTATATGCACAGACCTCAAGCACTTTGGATAGGAAGGGAACAATAGAAATAGGGCGAAAATTTTAAAGAAGGGAAGAATAGGAATAGGGCGAAAATGTTCAGGAAGGGAACAATAGAAATAGAGCGAAAATATTCAGGGAGGGAAGAATAGAAATAGGGCGAAAATGTTCAGGAAGGGAAGAATAGAAATGGGGCGAAAATATTCAGGAAGGGTAGAATAGAAATAGGGCGAAAATGTTCAGGAAGGGAAGAATAGAAATTGGGCGAAAATGTTGAGGAAGGGAAGAATAGGAAGAAATAAACGAAAATATTCAGGAAGGGTAGAATAGAAATAGGGCGAAAATGTTCAGGAAGGGAAAAATAGAAATAGAGCGAAAATATTCAGGAAGGGTAAAATAGAAATAGTGCGGAAATGTTCAGGAAGTGAGGGACTACTCTTTTGGGGAAGATGGATGACGTAGGCCTTACGCTACTGCCATCGTGCTCCACGGCATTAGAGCGATAATATAATATTTTTGATGTTCTCAAAAGACAATAAAGAAAATTCAAATGAGTCAATAGCGGGATACTTAGTTTGAAGATCCGGCGTAGTTGTGGATGAGCGGATAACTAATAGTATTTTTAAACTTGGTTCTTCGGAGAAGTAGTTAATAGCAGGCAGCAGCAGTAGACTACACCTAGAATAACGCTAACTTTCTTGACCAACCCACACTTAGTAGAGATGAACGAAACAAAACGCCTCCCTAGTGCTTTCGCGTTATTAACATCTGTTTACCTAAATATTTTGGTTTGTGAGATAACCGTATCTTTCCGAGACACACCAACAGATAACCACGGAGCACCAGTGTGCCGCGGCACACCCTTTGCGGAACATTGCTATAGAAACCAAATATAGATCGGTAGCTTGTATCTGACACATGACAAAATTGTCCAAGATTGCGCCCTGCTTAAATCTACATACAGTCCTTAAAATATAGCTTGATCTCTTTGACAGATGGCTACGAAGCCGACGAAGTAACTTTGAACAGGCGATTTTATTTTTGTATCTCCCATTTTCATTTTTTACGTGCCAGTTTTATCACAAACTAGCTGACCCACGTAACCTCGTTTGCGTCTCCTATTGCCCGTAGTGTAACAATTTTCCCACGTTTTTGAAACATTCTTCATTAGTGCTCCGCTCCTATTGGATTGGCCTTAGCGTGATGATGTGGCGACTTCCACATACAGAGCAAAAGAAATTTACTACAGCGCCATCTACCGAAGTTACACTGAATTACGGAGCAACGAAGGAAACTAAGAAACTACCAATCCTGAATCGCGTAGTGAAAGTTCTCGCGCCAGTTAACATATATACATCATCCCAACATCAACCGTTGGGCAGTTGGCCCGCCAGGCATGATCACCTCGCCTGGTCGGAGGATCCTCCCTTTGTGTTGGAGGGACAATACACCCGTTCCTCCACAGTGGCAACCCCGACGTGATTAGAAGCAGCCTTCGAAGCAGCATCAGCACGCCACCATCTTGTTCATTACCACAGCAAGTCTCACAGCCAGCCAGCAACCTCGGCTTCAACAGGGATACACCACACGCAGGACGCGACCGCTCCAGCCTGGTTAACCCTACGGCCTCATCAGCGTCTAGGCACAGCACACTGCAGCTACGGTCCACGTAAGCAGACACATACAGCGCAACAAAAATATACTACAGCGCCATCTACCGAAGTTACACTGAATTACGGAGTAACGAAGGAAACTAAGAAACTACCAATCCTGAATCGCGCAGTAAAAGTTCTAGCGCCAGTTAACATATATACAACATCCCAACATCAACCGTTAGGCAGTTGGCCCGCCAGGCATGATCACCTCGCCTGGTCGGAGGATCCTCCCTTTGTGTTGGTGGGACATGACACACCTGTCCCCCACAATGATATATAACCTTCCTCGATAAATGTACTATCCAACACTAAAATATTTTTTCAAATCGGGTCCGCGGTTCCTGAGATTAGCGCGTTCAAACAAACAAACAAAATCTTCAGCTTTATAATATTAATAGATGAAGTGCAAAATCCATAATAATATAATAAATTCGAAAGTATTTTTGTTTGCTTTTACGCTTTCACGGGTAAACAGCTGCACCGATGTCAACGAAATTTAAATTGGAGATACTTTGATTCCTGAGGAAGTACATAGGCTACTCTTTACCGCGATAACCGACATACACGCGGGCGGAGCCGCGGGCCAAAGTTTGCACTTTATAAATATAAAATCAAATCTCAAATATACCTCGTAAGGTCTAATATGACAATAGTGATGACTGTCACAGAGATCAAGCAATTTTTTTTTTTAAGACAATTTCCGCACTAGGAATAAATCCTGTGTCGCGGGGGACTTTACAAACATGCATGAAACGGACACAAAGAACACCCAGACTCAGAACAACAATCTGTGGATCACACAAAGTGTTGTCCTACGTGGGATTTGAACCCACGACACTTGGCGAAGTAGGAAACGGCGTGGTGACCGTTAAACCACTAGGCCAAACGTGCAGTAAAAGTTTAAAGGACTAGTAAACCAAGGACTAAGTCGTTTTATTGTATGGACCCCTACATAGCAACCATAACCTACGTATGAAAAAAATCACATAATTAATTAAAATAGACTGTGTAATTAATTTCCATTACTAACATGTAATCAGTAGTCAAGTTAAGTGGCTATATTCACCTTGGCCGTCCTTAGCGAGGATGTGTTCCGACATGGTGATCTTAGATGAAGAAGATGCGGTCCGGATGCTGGAGTACAGAACGCTGCACACCCAAATGACCAGGCCGATGATCGACTGCTTATCGAAGGATGACTGTAACAGTATTGCAACAGGTCAATTTCTCTATAACACTAAATTAATTTCTAAAGAACAGTGCTCTTTGAAAGTAATAAATACGTGAATTACACATGGATAGGTTGTACCTACCAAGGAAATAATAGCATGTTTATAATCCTTTTCTTTTGTAAAAAATAATTACTCTGATGGAATTAAATTTCGGGTAAAGGCTTCAAATTTAATTTAAATCAATTCAGTTCAGAATCAGTGATCACTGCCACATTAATGTGACTAATGGTATATGTGCCTATATTTTTTGAAATTGATTAGTTTCAGCGAGTACCTATGACGCTGATTAATATTAAATACGTTTCGAAATTATGATTATGAACGAAGTGTATGACAACTATATACAGACGAGCTATTTAAAATTAATGAAAGAGGAAAACATTTTCGTTACTTAAATTCATAATGCAAAATTTTGATCGTGGATGATAAACTTGATATAATACATACCCAATATAGATCCTCTTTCGACTCCTGTTTACGCGTAATCAATTTAAGCATATATTATTTAATTATAACAATTACAGTATCAATAAAATACATAAATATTGGTATTTAAATCACGTGGCGCTTATACGTACATGTATTTTGCTATAAGTAACAGAAAAAAAAGAACTATTTAACTAATACAATTCTGTGCTTCTACCATGATTGGCTCTGCATCGCCCTAAGGTCGACTGTTAGAGAATGCCTACGGTATTAAGTCCGCCTTTGTACTTTGTACATAAAGAATAAAATAAAATAAAAACTAAAGTTCTTTTAAATGTAAGATAAAATTACTAATTTTTCTGGTTATTTTTCAAAGGTTGAGTTAGCCAATTTTATTTAAATAAAAACCTTAAAGTAAATTACTGATATCTAAGTCTTACCTCTCGTACTTTGCACGCATTTGTTTACATCATTTTCCTTGTATCCCATTTTATTCAGAATCAGAGTTATGACATTGCAAATGCATTTAACATTTCGTTGCATAGCCGCCTGCGTAGGGCCAACCCTAATTAGTTGTAATAGTGGTCGCCAAGTGGTCTACATTCAACCATAATTCTTTTTTTTAGCGTTCTGCACTCCTCGTGCATTTAAACATTAACTGTGTCAAATTGCATACTTTCTTTCGTAAAAAGGGATACATACACAAAGGGATTCACATTTTAATATTGAGTTAATCCTTTTCAGACGATATAAAAAAAATAGTAAATGGGGATAGTTATAACGGATAGGGCCAGGAATCGTAGGTCGGCGGACGCAGGAGGTCGTAGCAAAGGATACCGAAAATCTCTGATGGGAAATTGAACTAGGACAGATTGAAAAAAGTTCTAGGACATTGAAAACGACTGATATATGGCAAATAAACACGTACAAGTTCATTAATACGGGTCGAAATCCTTCTTTCTTTCCTTTTTTTACAAGTCAACTCCAGCATTAGGAATAAACATCCTGTGTCGCGGGGGACTTTACAAACACACATGTAACGGACACAAAGAACACCCAGACTCAGAACAACAATTTGTGAATCACACAAAGTGTTGTTCCGTGTGAGATTTGAACCCACGGCCCACGACACTTGGCGCAGTAGAAAGCGGCGTGGCGACAGCTTAAACCACAATAGTCCAAGATGCCAGTCAGCCCAGAGTGACGTCATTTTAGGAAAGATGATTTTTTTTAGGATCGGTAGTACTCACTAAGCTGAAAGCGTTCAGTTTGGCGAGTATCCATTTCTTTCTGAGTCTATGTTAGGCTACCGTTCCTAAAAATATCATCTTTCCTAAAATGACGTAAGTCTGGGCTGACTGGTATCTTAGTGTACTAGGCCAACTGGGCAGTCGAATCCTTTTTACAGTGTTTTCCGTATGTAACTCTTTTCCTTCTTATTGGCTACTAAGTTATCATTCTAAGTTAGGCCTGCTATGTACACACATCAAAAGTGTCTAGGGATCAAGCATTTTTATGCGGATTTCTTGAGATTGAGATGTGGCTTTGGCCCTGGCCTGCTCAGTCGCCAGACTTGAACCCGATTGAGCATGCATGGGATATGCTACAGAGAAGAGCTCTGCCGAATATGGAGGGTATCCAGTCGCAAGAAGACCTTTTTTTGTTGTTGCAACGAACATGGGCGGCCATTCCACAGCGTGTTTGGATGAACTCATTTTGAGTATGCCAAACCGATGTTCTTGTGTTGTTAGTGTTCGCGGTAGAAACACGGATTATTAATTGTTTAAGTTACCTAATAAAATTTTAAAGAAAACTGTTATTTCAGTCTTTTTTTCGAACTTTAATGTTAGTGGTTCAAATGTCAAAAATTCCTTTATTAGGAAAATGGCAAATTTCTTTATTAATGCAAAGGTGACTTGGTTTATCGTTACTGTGACAAACGAAAACACTTTATTCGATGAATCCTTAAAGAAAATTTTAATTAATATCAATCAGGACAAAAGTTATTGCAAAAATATATGTTGATCCCTAGACACATATGTTGATCCCTAGACACTTTTGATGTGTGTATTTGCCTTCCTTGTTTATACATATTTACGAAATAGCCTAATAAAATATTCCGCGAAATAATTACGTAGGTATTGCCTTCAGGCCTTCACTGTCCTTTAATTAGAGGAAGGAATCAGAATTATTTATTGCTAACTTACTCATCTCATACTCAGTCGTACTGGGTGATTACCCAGTACGACTGAGTATCTAACTCTGATTAAACTTAGTAGCCTAATAAGGAAAGCGGTGGTAAACAAATATAACACGACTGTATTGACTACACGGTTGGCCTAGTGGTTTAAACGGTCGCCACGCCGCTTTCTACTGCACCAAGTGTTGTGGGTTCAAATCCCACATTGGACAACACTTTGTGTGATTTACAAATAGTTGTTCTGAGTCTGGGTGTACTTTGTGTCCCTTTCATGCAAGATTATAAAGTCCCCCGCCACACAGGATATCCCTACTGCGGGAGTTGTATTTCAGTATTTTTGTCTTTCTGATTGATTAGATTACTTTTATAGTACTGCATTGAAGAGAGTTAGAGTTAAAATATAACCACAGACATGTTTGAATTACCCTATGGTAGGTGCTAAGGCCAATTTTTTTTTAACATCTTCATGGCTGGTAGATTACCCTAACGTTTTATCTAATTCTATTCATATAAAGGTGTTATGACTTTGTAGATATAAAGTTACTAACCTCATTAGTTCCCCCTGTCAAACTGTTACATTCGGCTGGAGCGTTTGCCAGAGCTGACCACGTCAAGAATATGACGTAAAGGGAGACGACAGCCGACTGCAACAATCCGGAGCGAGGCTGGTGTTCCTGAACTGATGGGAGAATGGAGATGACACTCGCTATCACCACCAGGATCAGATTTATCGATATGAAGAACTTGGACAGCCCACATCCGTCAGCCTGTGTTGTGATAAAACAAACGAATTACAAACTTGCTATTGTACGCGGATTCGCTCGCGTAATCGTTATTGATTTTGTGTTTCTGACTTTGAAAATTTATTCTATACAACCGTTTATTCCTCATTTAATCCACTTTGATGTGAAATTTATACAAGAGCTCAGCATCACCAAAATTTGTCATAATCTTCTTAGCTTTAATTATTCCCAAGAGTATTTGGGGTCAGATGGAACAGGCGGAAAACGAGCAGACGTATCGCCCGATGGTAAGCGATTACCGTCGACCAAGGACACCCGCAACACCAGAGGCGTCATAAGTGCGTTACCGGCCTTTGGAAGATGGGAGGAGTTGGGGTATGGGCCTCCGGTATCCTCAATCACTCGGTGAAACACAGCGCAAGCAATGTTTCATACTGGTTTTCTGTGAGGCCATGGTATCACTCCGATCGAGCCGGTCCATTCATGCCGAAGCGTGGCTCTCTCACGGTGCGTAGGTCAACCAGTTTAACCTGAATACCAGATTTTCCACGGAACAACTGGTATCGGACCTCCGCAACCTTTGAAGGCGAACTGAATTCGAAAGTTGAACGAGTTATCAGTATATTTGAGAGCACTGATTTCTGTTATTAAGAATTTCTTGTAAGAAAATCCCAACATTACTTTTGGCCCGATCCGGGAATCGAACCCGAGACTTATTGATTGGCAGTCGCATACGCTAACCGCGTCTCCACCAAAATTGTTGGCAATTTCAATGTTTCCAACTGTTTGCAACACTACAAAAAATCGCCAACTTTTGTTTCCATTAGGTCTACACCGAATCTTAACAATTTGAAAAACATTCCAACTAAGCATCTCCACAGAGCCAATAAATAACTGCAACAAGCATATTCTCTTGATGTGTACCGCCAAAAACAGAAACACGGTTGCCAACATTTGTTGCCAACACAAGGCAATTACAGAAACTTTTGTCACTTGACGGGACTTCTTCATTGGCCGATAGCTGATGGTATAAGGAGTAACTTAGGCTATTTTTTAGACTAGCTTTGCCCCGCGGCTTTGCCCGTAGTTGCGGTACAACAACAAACGCGGGTAACACCGCGGGGCTCAGCTAGTAGCTAATAAAGTACAGTAGGTACTGTGTGATGTGATGTATTTTATGTATAAATTACCTTGGTGTAATATATATAAAGGAGCACGATGCCAGTAATTGCGAGCGCGAAGCAAGTGAGCATCGACAACAACAATGCTGCATACCAGCCGCGAGACTCTGACTCCTCATAGTTCGCTGTAAAAAAAGCATATAATTATGAACATATTGACACAAAACTCTTCGCACCGAGAACTACTGTCTCTCCGATACATTTTGATCCATCCTAAGATTGCCTGGAAGAGATTGCTTTCGGCAATTAGGCCGCCCTTTGTACATTATACATTAGTAATTTTCTGTACTTTATTTTAAATCTGTAATACGGTGTACAAATAAAGAGTTTTCTACCTATCTATCTAATGTTACTGTTATATACATTGAGAATTATATACATCATACACAAAAGAACAGTACATTGTCATGTTCTTTATATAATAAGTCTTTTTGATTATGACGAATAATTAAGGCACATTAATTCTTACTTGTGCTGCCTACAAATTAGGCTTATGAGGGTATCCACCCTTGGGAAGTGTTATCTTGTAACGATCACTCACTCCTCGTTGTCAACTAGAGGAACCAAATCGATTTCAGGATGTTTTAGAAGCCTTCAATGGCATCGAGTTACTAAGATTTTTTCTCATTAATTCTTAACATTTAATTTAACTATAACAATGTGGTGTTGTTGCATTCCTTTTGTGACTGCATGGTTGATCTAGTAGTTTAACTGGTCTCCTCTCCGATGTATGTATTTAGAAATTTCATTTAAGTGTTCGAAATATTTATTTATTTAAATATATAAGTAATTAAGTATGTTTATTTGCAGTGTGGAAACCATAGTACAGGCTGTAGGTACCTTGTTTGAGACCAGACATCCGCGTGTAATGATATTTTGTTATTGTTTTTAGTTAATTGCATTTTGTTTGTTATTTATGTCTGGTACTATTCTAAATATACTTACAAACCCAACGTTCAGCCCACGAGTGCGCAAAATCAATGATGAGTATAAGCTGGATAACTATGAAACAGAAGCCTCCTATCATGCCGAAAACCATCCAGGTAGAGGCAAATTGACCCTCGGGAATGAAGAAAGCGCCAATAATACCGCCAATCACCACCAGATACTTGATGCCCCAGAATCTAAAACCAGAAAAATATCTATTATAATATATATAATTCTTGTGACACATTCTTGCTCACAAATTCACGATTAACTTGAACATAGAACTTGGCAATCATTTAGATCTCAATTCTTTTTGCGGCGAAGCCCACAGCCAAGCATAATTTTTGTATTGAACTTGGCTCTCCTTTTTTACATTTATGTTTTTGGTGGGATTGGTATTCACTCCACATACAGATCATATTCAATTTTAAAATAATATACGAAAAAGTTGTTAATTACATACATGTTTTTAATTACAACTTAAAATAGTATTCTTATCTCTTTATATCTATGTATAATAAGATTAATCATATACATAATAAGTGATTCATATAAAGAAATCTACAAACACACTGTTATCAGTGTAACAATAGGAGATAAAAGAAGTATAAATGCACTGTAGACATGAGATCAAAACAATAATTTAAAACAAACCCATTCTGAATGCCTGCTCGAGGATCTTTCGAAGACTTAACACCAATCATTATCAGGGCCATCAACACAAAGAAGAGACATGTTGCAAAACAAATCCTGAAAAGAAAATCTTTATTTGGATATTTGTCCACATAGTATATAAAAAAAAAAGAATATACATAATATACAATACATTCTAGAATTAAACTCATTTCTACTTATTCCTATAGCATTATCAAAGGTTAACATAAGGCGAAAATATGCACCATTGAAGTGAATTAAAATAGTGGAATAAGTACAAGTGAGTTTAATTTTAAAATGTATTTTAACAAGTTCTATCAAGTGCGGACAATCAAGTTTTCATAACGTCTTAAAATCAATGAATCATCAACAACCCTTAATGTCTCACTGCTGGGCTCGGGTCTCCTCTCAGAAGAGGGTTAAGGCCATACGTCCCCAGGCTGGCCAAGTGCGGGTTGGGGACTGGCAAGATAACGTTGTGGCTACCTAATTTTACCGTTGGATGATTTTAAGCCGCCCAAAGGCCTCCAACTAAGCTTCACGACTGTTATTCTTTGATAACAACCGGGACCGACTGCTTAACGTGACCTCCGAATCACGGAAACGCTCGTGGTTTCATGCCAACAGCGGTCACCCATCCAGGTACTGAACTGGGCTATGAGTGTCACAGTCAATGAATGATTATCTAAAATTATCTAATCACATAATTCTTAATTTTTTTAATGAACATACATGACATACTTCTAACAAACCTCAAAATTAAAACTATTTCTACTTGAACAACATGAAACACTAAAGTTATAATTATAAAATAATTACTTAAGAATTCTAGGTCATCACTTTTCATTACTTGGGAGAATTATTTATGAGTTTGAATGTAGTAAACAAGTTTTAATTAAATATCATTAAAAATTTAATAATGCATATTATGCAAGGTTGCTTGTGCTTACAACAAAAATCCCTAAAGCCATATTCTAGTCAGAACAAGATTATAAAACGGTATTTAAAAAAAAAAACATACTCTTCACTGTAACTATGTATGTTTTTGGCAGAGATTGGTAAAATAAGTACCAATATTTTTAACACAGACAATGAATGAAAAATATTACTGACTGTAGTAAAAAAAAAATACCTGTACACAGCTAAATAACCAACAGCCTGATCACAATCCACTTTGAAGTCACTTGGTATGTATTGTGTAGAATTTTTACAGAATGGCACCTGAAAGAAGTTTTTAATATTTTTACCTTGTTAAATACATATCTTACATTCGTAATTATAGGTAACTAGATAGTTCTGCCTGCATTTATGTTGGTTATCGTAGTAAAGAGTAGCCTATGTTCTTCCTCTAGAATAAAAGTATCTATACTGCAAATTTAATTGAAATTGGTGCAGATGTTTAGCTATGAATGCATCATAGACGGATAGACAGAGAGTTATTTTCGAATTTATAATATTAGTATTGATGAAAAATTGTAAACATCATTTTTTAAAATACAAACTATTTGTAATTCTTACTTACTTTTTGCATTTGATCATGTAATCCAGGAGCAAGTGTAATACAAGCCACCACCATCACTAGAAGTAACATCAGCGTGTACATCAGTCGGCTTGATGTGGAGTTGGCACATGATGGACATGCCGAACAGCATAAGGAACATGCAGCACTCCCGCAGCAGCACGCCAGCTACATATTATGTAAAGGAGATATTATATTTATAAGATCAAGAAACACATTAACAGCTATACCTACTACTACAATGTTGGCCAGACAGGTTGGTATAGGGTTTGTTTCAAGTTTTTCATCTTATTGCAATGATGTTGTCGAGCGTAGTTTTCTCCCTTACTCACCTCTTACGACACTCAATTTGCCACTACATACATGGAAAAACGTGAGCCGTCACGAGACGCCTGGCTAGGGAATGCAATCTCGCGAGATTAGGGCTGAGGCGAGATCTCACGAGTTTATGAATAACAATACCGCGAGATCTCGCCAATTTCGAGATCTCGCGGGATTGGAAGTTTTATGAGTTTATTCTTGCAAATAATCACAATATTTGAAAAAAACATAGGAAAAAATATAATGAGAAGTATAGGTATTATGAAATAAAGTTTTATTTTTACGAATACTTTCAATAAACTTTTAAGTAGTAAACTTTGATGTATCTAATCAAATAATAAAATAAATAAACAACAGGTATTCTCTTCTAATATTAAATAAAAGTTTTTTAATAATAAAATAGTTTTTTTATAACAAAAAAACAAGAAGTCAAAAACTAAAATGAAACTCATTAACTAAGTTGAGTTGACTATTAAAGTGAGATATTATTATCAACTAGCTGTGCCCGCGACTTCGTCCGCGTGTAATAGTGACTTTGGGTAGCAGTTTTAATTATTGAGGATAATATTATTTTTAAATAAGACACACACGTTTTCACTGTTAAAAACACATTTAAGTATTTCTAAAAGTACATAAAATAAAAAGTATTTTACATGAGCTTATTTCGACATTTGACATGGCCAAGGCTTTCAACCGGGTCTGGCACCGTTCGCTTCTCTCTAAGCTTTAAGCATTCGGTCTGCCTCCTAGACTCTGTCACTGGATTGACGCTTTTCTACATCAGCGCCTTCACATTAGGGTTCTTTGCGACGGCGCGGCCTCTGTTTTTCTGGAGGTAAACGCTAGCGTACCTCAGGGTTCAGTCCTGTCGCCCAAGATGTTTCTTCTGCATGTCAATGACATATTAGCCCTCGGCAATATACATTGCTATGCAGACGATAGCACAGTGCTTGGGCGATATTATGGATACCCTGCAGCCAAGTTGGTAGTCATTGAGGAAAATCGACAGGAGCTCGTCGCTGAGCTCGACCGGGTTTTGAACCGCATTTCACAATAGGGTGATGAGATTTTGGTCGAGTTCAACGTTAAGAAAACATAGGTGTGCCCTTTCTCTACCAAAAAGTGTCCGTTTTTCACCTCCCCACTTTTCAGAACACTCAACTGCCACTACGGGATAAGCTGGTGTCCTGGGCATGGATATTTGCCCAGACCTCAACCCACGGAAGTACATCGAGGGCACCACTAAGGCGGCCTGAACAGGGTGAGACGGTTCTTCGCGCCCGAGCATTTGTGTCTCCTTTATAAGACCCAGGTTCGCTCGTGCGTACTGTTCTCATCTTTGTGATGGATCCACGCAGTATTTGCTTGATGTTCTCGATCGGTTGCAGCGGCGAGCAGTCCGCATGATCAACAGTCCTGATACCACCGAGTCCATTGGGCCTCTGCAGTTGCGGAGTGACATCGCCTCTATGGCAGTCCTCTACCGCTTTACCATGGAGAGTGTTCTGAAGAGTTCTTCCAACTGATCCCACCTTCTCCCTTTCTCTACAGAACAACACGTGCTGGCCTTGGAAGTCACCACCTCAGTCTTAGAAATACGCTCTCGAACCTAACGGTTTGGTTCTGCATTGTCTGTGCCATCATATACCAGAACTCACGTCTCAGTGTAATCATGTCGTTACTGTCAGTTGGCATACAATCTTCTTCGATTTTTAGAAGAGCATTTGCATATTGACACTGCTCATAAATAATTGTGAAGTTGTAGTCGCATAATTATAATAAGACAAAACTTTTTAACATGTACCCATAGTACATATGTTTCATACAGGCATTTATTTCATCTTGCGGCGTAACCCTTTCCCTTTTTTTTTTGTGCATAAATCCCCCCGGATCCTTTTCTGTCGGATTTTTTCACGAAGAACATTAACTGAATAAACAAAAAAACATCTAAACAAATCTAATCGCAGTGAATAATAACGAATTTGTAGTGGCAAAATTCAACATCCGCATGCGGCACAGTCGTCTGCCCTCACGTGTCTGCCCGTTCGGGCAAGCACACTTAGGCATATTGTGATATCTCAGTAAATGTTACATCAGAATAGCTCTAATATTTTGTCTCCTGTCGCAAGCTTATGAAGCATGTATAGATTTTCACAAACTTTGCATATTGCCCTACAAACTTTCATCCCCTATTGCTATTTAACCCCCTTGATGGTAATTTTTTTACAAAATTTAAATCACATTTTTATTTATATCTAATCAACAGCCTAAAAAAGAAATTTTAATATTTTCGCTTAAAATGACGATACTTCTGTAGAGAGTTTTTGAATTTTATAAATACTGTTTAGTAATATGGCTTATTTATTTTTACTAATATCATGAACATACATACAAATCGGATTCATGAATGTATGTATTAATTTAAGTCTTCGTTGAAAAAGTGAAATATTTTTAATGAATGTGACAGCCGTTTTTGGTCGTTGCCAAGACGCCCGGCGTAGGTAATGCGCAGGCGTGTGGCGAGTGAACCACCACTCTTCTATACAATCTTTCATCCCCCCTTTCAACCCCTTATTGCCCTATGTCCGTTCTTAGGCTCTAGACTATCTGTATACCAAATTTCATTCAAATCGGTGCAGCCGTTTGGCCGTAAAAGCAAGACAGCCAGAGTTACTTTTGCATTTATAATATAAAGTATGTATAGCTGACCCACGCAATGTCGTTTGCGTCTTCTATTGCCCGTAGCGTAATAATTTTCCCCCATTCTTCATTGGTGCTCCGCTCCTATTGGTCTAAGCGTGATGATATATAGCCTATAGCCTTCCTCGATAAATGGGCTATCTAAGACTGGAAGAATTTTTCAAATTGGACCAGTACTTCCTGAGATAAGCGCGTTCAAACAAACAAACTCTTCAGCTCTATATATTAGTACTAGCTGCCCAGTACGCGCTTCGCTACGTATAAAGTGAAATAAAAAAAATGGTGATATAATTTCAGATTTAAACTATCCTATCTCTCAAGTTGGATCGAATTGCACATGGTGTGCAAATTTTATTATAATCGGTTAAGTGGTTTAGGAGTCCATTGAGGACAAACATTGTGACACGAGATTTATATATATTAAGATAGATGTATTTATTATGCTCTTCTAAGATCTAATACTCATACTCAACAACACATTTATTCGGATAAAGATTAATATTAGGTCTTATGTTGATAAAAACTCTTTGGTAAATAACTCATTATTAGGTACCAACTCTCATCGTCTTATACTCGTGATAACTTCTAAACGAAAGGAACGATTGGGATGAAACAAAAAGTATTTTACTTCTACATAAATACCCTTGATAACACAATGCTTAATTTGGATAAGGATCAAAATTACGATACACATTTAACGTAGTATCTTTCTTCAGATGATTTAATAATTTTTTTGAACACAAAAGCGGTTATTGCAACTAAACCATGATAGTTAGATATATGCTCTCGCGGACTTTTTTGTAGATCTTAATGAGACCTACAAACCCGTAATACATTATTTTGTTCTATTGTCAATAGTTATTGCAGCACACGCAAAAATAGGTTTTCGATTTCACACCTTGGGTTACAAAATCGCAATTTTCTTACGGATCTCTATTTTTTATGAAAATAAAATATAGCCTATAGCCTTCCTCGATAGATGGACTATCCAACACTGAAAGAATTTTTCAAATCGGACCAGTAGATCCTGAGATTAGCGCGTTCAAACAAACAAACAAACAAACAAACAAACTCTGCAGCTTTATATATTAGTATAGATTAAAGAAAACTATACCTACTCACAGATCTATTAGAAATTAGAGATTAAAATTAACAAAATATTCCAATGAAATCAAAGGCTTGTTCAGTTCACAGCACACACCATTATTAAAAATGATGTATTTTGAAAGTAGGAGCTACTTAAGAAGCACAATATGTCCAAAGAATCGTCTGCTAAACGGCTTCTTATATTGCTGTTCAAATTACCAGCCGCTAAGAAGGCCCTTTCAATTTCAACGCTAGTTGGAACCACAGATCTCAGGCAGTCATCCGTGAACTGTAAAAGTTCGCCTTTTGACCCCCAGGACTCGAATTAATTCATTTCCTTTTTGATTAATAACTCCTTGAACACAGTCAATGCTTCCTGGTTTATTAGCGACCACACGGATATAGAACCATTAGTAAAAATAGGGGGACCCTTGTAGGGAATCAATTTCGTTAGACTCGCGAGATCTCACCCATTTTTCGGCCGAGATCAATCTCGCTAAAAAAGGCCGAGATCTCGCGAGAACGAGATTGCAATTGCTACGCCTGGCAGATATAAACATCTAATTGTTTTTACACACTATTTATACATACAATTTTTTTATCAATGTTTATTTTGCATCTATATTTTGTAGTACATACTTAGTGACTGGTGATGTAACAAATGCATATCATTTTGCAACTATATATTTCTACTCGACATACAAACCTCCTTTGATTATATTAGCATTTATCACTTGTTATGAGCCACACATTTCACATAGCCCAAAATACTAAAGGTAAAAATTCCAATAGGAAAATATTAAAACAAAACATGATAGGAATGACAAGACATGTGAAGAATGATTTAAGGCATTGTTAGATTATTAGTTTGAAGATGTAATAAATATGTAATGAAAACAAGGTTACTAGGAAAACAAAGAAACATAGCAAATACTTCAGTAGATACATGTTCCAAAATAAAAGTGATTCTGGAATATATTGCATCATTTGAAGTTTCTTAATTTATTATATATTATGTGGTTGTGAAAAAAGAATTATGAATAATATGAAAAACAAATAAAAACATGAATCACCTGAGCTGCTGAACAAATGCCCAAAACGGCCCCCATATCAAAGCGCTTCGGATATCCCTGAGTTTAATCTTTACAGTATTTTACATGTGTTGAATCTTAAAATCGATAGGCCGTTGATGACTAGCTAAAATATTATTGTGTACCGTTTATTTGTTACAATAAACAATACAACATGTACTCTGTGAATACAACCAACACTGACCTGACTGATTTGACAAGTGCCCAATGTTCCCAACTCTCAAAATTTTACCCCTAAGCCTCAATCAAAAACCCCTAAAATCACCACAATTACTAGGTATTCCCCCTAAATGAAACAATAATTTTTATTTTAGACTCACACTCGTAAATACAATCGAATTAATTTACCTTTCAAGTCTGGATCTGTTTCCCACGTCTTTGTATTTTACTTTTATTTTTATTTTTTTGACAATACTTTTTTTATCTTTAGCTTTAGTCATTTTAACGTATGGCTTGCTGATAAACGTATTTATTGAGTATTATGAGGATAAATTGAACAGGTAAATAACTAATAACAATCAACGTATTTGTATTAAACATAAACGCAGTTTAGCCATAAAATCTTACGAGTATGTTTATAATTGAGTTAGACAACAATACAACATGCTGGACTGTGCGTCACATTTTATTCCACTCTGCACTCTTAGTAACCAGCAATTGCACTAGAAATCGCTAAGGCGGTTTGTATAAAAAATAATATGATTCGCTAGATTAGATTATCCCAGGGCCCATACTATTACACCTTTATTTTGCTTAATTTGAAATAAAATACTAAATACTGGATAAAATACTGATACTAAGTTATAAAAATTCCTTAAAAAAACCCCTACCAAAATAACACCACAAAAAAACCCCATTAGACATTTTTCCCCCCTAAATTTAGGGGGAAAACCCCTAAGTTGGTAACCCTACAGTGCCATTATAGATTATATTATTATACTAGTGGTTGCCCGCGGCTCCGCTCGCGTATATGTCGGTTATCGTGGCAAAAGTAGCCCATGTGTTATATGTATAAGCTATATTACTGAAAAGTTTCATCCAAATCCGTTCAGTAGTTTTTGCGTGAAAGAGTAACAAACATCTATCCATCCATTCATACTTACAAACTTTCGCGTTTATAATATTAGTATAGATATAGATTTGGTTGTTGTAGAAATGTAGATGAATCCAGCGTAGTTGGTACTTATTAAATCAACCTTAGAGCTATATATATAGAGAGGCAGCTAAACGGGCGGAAAGCGTGATCGGAGTAGTCTCTCTCTACTCCGATCACGCTTTCCGCCCGTTCAGTTACCTGGCCATGCGTCATTACCTCGCTCTGAGGTAACGACGCATGGCGCACTTCAAGCCTTAAATGGAAGCTTGCGCCGCATCTATCTCTCAATGTTTCGTTAAGACGTTGTCACGTTAACCTATCGTACGTAAACAGACTTTACAGACAACCGTTTTTTTTGTCTGTCTGTCTGTTTGTTCCGGCCAATCTCTGGAACGGCTGGACGGATTTTGACTGGACTTTAACTGTCAGATAGCTGTTAGTATGAGTAGTAACAAGGCTTCTTTTTATTTTAGACTTGCGTTACCCGCAGCCTCAGTTAGTGTATTATGAATCTCGTGTAGATTTATACTTATTTTTTCTATTATTTATTAGTTTTTGATAAATAAGAACTACTTCAAAAAGCACAAGCTTTTAAAATGACTCAATCACTCAAACTCAAATTTGTCAGATTCTAGGATAAAACTAAAAGCTGTAGAATGTTAGGTGATCAATTTTAAATGATCTGTCATCCTCTTTCTAAATAAAAAATAAAAACTATTAATGATGGTTTGAAACCTTTTTGAAATACTTGATACGTATGTCCATGTCCATCTACTCTGATCTCTGATTCCATATTAACTGAGTATCGATTGGTATAGTCCAAGGGTCGGCAACCTTTTGCTATAGCAGGGCCACATATGTTGCCAGAGTATCAGTGCGGGCCGCACTTATTTTTATATTTATATGTTCGGGCATGTATTTTTAATATTTGAAATAAAACGCATTTATATTTATACAATCATGTCTATTTTAATTGAATTACCTACTATACTAACATAAAAGTAAGAACTAGTGAGATTTTTGCGGCTGCATTTGACTTGCAAGTTTTTTAACGTCTGCTTTCATTTTAGTAGTAGACACGCGCAGTATCGCGTCTAAATGTTAATCCGTTAACCGCGAACAATTCTTATTTTTGTGGTAATTGAGAATTGAAAAAGTCTGCTCACACAAATATGTACTACCAAACATAGTTATTATCTGCTGAGCAAACTTTTTCAATTCTTTGAAGTTTCAGAACTCAAACCTCCGTAGAACTGTATCAAGTCAGTGCTTTCCTTAAATGCCGTTTTAAGTGTGCTATTACTTTGCAAATCTACTATGTTCATTTGCAAATTGCTTGGTACCTCACTAATATCAATTGCAAAAGGGTTTTGGAATATTTCCATGTTAAGGGAGCTCTTTTTAAAGTCGGTGAATCGATTTACAAACTCAGTTTGTAGTTGTATTAACACGTTTCTCATTGTAATATTTTGCCACACAAAATTATCTCCAGCTTCTTCCACGGCTTTCTTGCAATTAGGAAAATGGTCAAGCTTTTTTTCATCAATATGCTTGATAAACAGTTTCAGTTTCATCTCAAATGACTTTACATCTGAATACATAGGTATCGCAAATCAATTTAGTTTTTCCCTGCAAGCGTTTGTTGAGCTGATTCAGTTCCTTAGTCAAATCAGTCAAAAAACTAAGATCGATAATCCACTGTTTGTTAGTAAGCTCTTCCACTGGCTTTCCTTTCATCTCCATGAAGTTGCCAATTTCTTTCCTCAAATCAAAAAACCGTTCCAAAACGGCACCTCGACTGAGCCACCTCACTTCACAGTAGTAAACCACGTCACCATGATCAGCTTCCAGATCTTCCTAAACTTTTGGAACTGACGGTCTGTGAGCCCATTTCTTCTTATAAAATTAACAGTGGATCAAATTAGCACCCAAGTCTTCAGCACGTCGGGTGCAAGTTCTCGCAGAGAGACTAAGACTTTCAAAAATTTTTTTCTGCTCTGGGCATATTTCTTCTGCGAAAGACACACTCTTTTACTAATTCACTATCGGTAAACGGACGTCCACTTTTTGCTAGAATCTCTGCTACCCTGTAACTGGCACGAACATTCGATTCGCTGTTGTCTGCCACAACCTTAAATATGTTTTGTTGATTTTGTAATGACGATTTCAAAGTGGAAATTTTCCTTTTCGTATTTCTCTTTCAAGACAGTCAAATTTAGCTTTGTGCTCAGTGTCGTAATGTCGCTTCAGGTTATATTCCTTTACTACAGAAATACTCTTATGACAAATTAAGCATAACGGGTTTCCCTTAAACTCGGTTTTTTTTTATAAATGGGTTTTTGGCAACATTGGGACTATCCAAACGCCACCTTTTTGTTATTTTTCTTCCAATAGTTTAGTGGTGCCCTCTCTTGGTACGCCCTGATACTGTTTATTCTGCACCTTATTCCAGTATAGTTTAATGTAGTTCGCTCGAGTTGCGATAGATGGCGCTAGATGTACATTCATTTCATATGTTTGATTGTTAAAAACACGAATCAAACGATATTTTCTAAAAATGAATCCTAGCTAGATCGATTTATCGCCCCCGAAAACCCCTGCATACAAAATTTCATGAAAATCGTTGGAGCCGTTTCCGAGATTCAGATTATTAATTTATATATATATATATATAAATTTAGATTAATTTATATATATATATATATATATATATATATATATATATATATATACAAGAATTGCTCGTTTAAAGGTATTAGATATGACTGAAAAAGTGATTAAATTCGTGAAAATCGTTGAAACGTTCTTGTCTGTATAATTATTTATTTAGTAAATATGTATAATCAAGGAAAGTTGTAACAGATAAAGCTTGGACAGAAATATCGTCAAAGATAAACTGATTTATTGAAAATCATTGACTTATTGAAAAAATTACACACAATGCTGCGACTGCCACGGAAGAGAATTACTAGTTTTCAGAAATTAATTTGCCATAAAACCGCAAAGCTGGATTGATAATGAAGTTCTATCAACGTGAAGATTTGCATTATATTCTGGAACTATTATTTGTTGGATACCCGCGGCATGGTTACAGTCTTCAGTTTGGTAGAACTCGTGATTTCAGCTGAGATCTTACAAAACGATACGCCTACGCGACGATTCGTTTGTGGAACACAGCCGGTCGCGTACACGTAGCGTTGTAACGATACGCTTACGCTTACGACCCGTGTGCGAAGGGGGTAGCTCTTCTTTGCTTCATTTTTATGTGGATTTCTAACCCTTTAAATAACGAGATTATTTAGCCGTTGCCGCTTCCGCTTAGTCAGTTTTCTTCTTAGCATAAGCTTTTAAACTGTTTAAATTATGAAGGATCTTTACTATAAACTTATATTCATACTGTTACGAATGTTTATTATCTGTGGTAAGTAGATATGGTAAGAATAGCGAACGTTAATTTTAATAGTTTAATACAATAATTGTGATAAACAACTTTATAATAATAATTTTAATTCAGCCTATTGCCGTCCACTACTGAACGAAGGCCTCCAAGGAGCAATAATAACTAGACACATCTCACACACAGCCGTTTGATCCTAAACTAGGTAGAGCGTAACCAGGTAACCAGTTCAGGTTTTGCTACTGCTGATAAACATACTTATATATTTCTAAATATTTATATTATAGATAAATTAAACCTAAACACAGAACAAATTATCGTGTTCATCACACAATTTTGAGTGTCTCGGTGGCGCAGTGGTAGCGTATGCGACTGCTTTGCTTGAGGTCTCGGGTTCGATTCCCGGGTCAGATCAAATGTTTGTATAATCTGCAAATATTTGTTTCGGAGTTTGGGTTTTTTCTATGTACGAATATAATGTGTATGTATTTACAAAAAATAATTACAATTTTAACAAAAAAAAAAATCCGACTTCAATCTGGTCCAAATTTAAATGGGACCATTCGGGAAGCACCAGCTTTCAAATAAAAAAAGAATCATCAAAATCGGTTCACCCAGTCCAAAGTTATGAGGCAACAAACATAAAAAAAAACTGTCGAATTGAGAACCTCCTCCTTTTTGAAGTCGGTTGAAAATGTATTTATATCAGTTGTCTAGTACCTACCCATAACACAAGTTCTGCTTAGCTAGGGACTAGATGGCGTTGTGTGCTAAATGACCGAAATATTTATTTAATATTTGTCATGAGTGGGAATCAAACCCACAATCTCTGGCTTAGAAGTCAGCGTCACTAACCACTGTAACAACAGGCCAATAATATTATTTTTTGGAAAATATCTATCTGACGTAAATAAAGATTACCAAAATTATTTGATAATGGTTTATTAGTTTCATCCGTGGCTTCATCTATATGTTTGTTGGTGTGTGTGTAACAATAAAATATTCATGAACCGTTTGCCCAATTTTAATTCCCTATTGAATAACGGTTGTGTGTGGTAATGGGTTAATATGACATCCTTGGTGAGAAAAGGAAATGCCCGTTGTTTGATCTACAAATATTTGTTTCGGAGTTTGGGTGTTTTCTAGGTATAATATGTATGTATTAAAGAAAAGTATATATGTATTTGTATCAGTTGTGTAGTACCCATAACACAAGCTCTGCTTAGCTTGGGACTAGATGGCGTTGTGTTAGATGTCCGAAATATTTATTTATTTATTCCTAATGCTTTTTCCGCCTATATTATTTTGTCTGTTTTAGATTACTATTGTATTTAAAGCCGTAATTGTTATACTGTTTTAGGCTACTATTGGCTAATGGTCATTTCTATATCAAAGTGCTCTTTAGTGTTCCTTGTATGACATTAATAGTGAAAATAGAAGTGTCATCGAATTTTTCACATTCAGTAAAAATATAAGTGCAAAAGGTAGTTGAAGATTTTATAGATCAGTAATTACTAGGATCTATTTCACTTATCAGCCCCCTTCTTTTTTTGTGCCTAAATTCCCCCGGATACCACCGTAATCAGTCCTCCTGACCCCAACCAGCCGAGTTGCCATTCTACAAACGTAAAAGATAATAGAAAACTAACAAAATGTTTGGGAATGAATGACTTCATCTCAACGCAAGGTCACGTGGTCTTAACAAAATATTAGCCAATAATATTAGGTTCTTACATATCAAATGGGCGTTTTGTCTAAGGTTTTGTCGCACTTAAGAATTTTAAATTAAAAGTTCAAAATCCATTTAGCTGGTTGAGTTTCGAAAACAATCATTCATTTGTTTTTTTCATTTGTTTTTCTTTGGCGTCGCTCATCCAAGGGCGGATCCAGCTTAGGCGCCAGGGGGGGTCATATAGTCGTGGTCAAGTCACAAGAAGCGATAATTTAATTTTGATAATAAATAGATACAGATAAAAAGTAGGTATTTTTATTATGTATATAAGTGTAATAATGTACGTGGTAAGTAATGTACTTGGTTTTCCCGGGCTGTTTCCGCACTTGAGCGTGGACGCCCAGGCTGCCCCTCGTATTCTTGGTAAACATTGCACTCAATTGTGGGCCTTTGCAACATCAGAGGATTGTATAGTAACAATTTTCGACGCCTCAGCAATCTTGAAGGTAGGGACTTTCCTGTTGATGTTACGGATCCGTGTAGGCGACTTTGTCAGCGACAACCACCGACGGTTACCCGTATCCGTAGACGCTCCACTTAACTCCTCAGACACACAATGCTCGCCGTCATCGTGATTTGCACGCAACCGCCGTGTGTAGCACTATAAGTCAGCAGATTGTGCTGCACTATAGTCCTACCCTTGGAGACAGATGTATATCTGTCTCCCAGGGTAGGACTGTGTGGGTGTGTGTGTGTGGACAGTCAAAGTACTGGGCTGATTCTGTTGCTGATATGGTGGTGCAGGGTATGGAGTTTTTCATTCTATCCTCTGTGGTCCCCATTTGTGGCAAATGTCGGGCCTGGTTTGGTCCACCTTCCAAAAAGGCTTCTCGCAGGAAGCAGAGCTTGTAAAAGGAGTACAACTTTGCCTTCAGGTCCTACAAGAGAGACATTGCAAGGGCGAAGTCGGAGCAGGCTTATGAGCGTCTTCCTCCGGAAACTCGGGCGTTCTGGTCTCTTGCCAAGGCTATCGAAGTGAATTTCTGTAAACCATCCTTTCCACCTCTACACACAGGAAATAATTCGTTGGCCTATGGCAAAGGAGATTTTCTGGCCAAACTCTTTGCGTCTAACTCGACCTTGGATGACGGGAAACAGGATCCACCTACCATACCATGGTGCGAGAGCCGTATGCTGGACATCCAGTTCTACCAACGCTCAGTACGTTAAGCACTTCTATCCCTAGATAGATACATAAGTCGAGGGGCCCTGATGGAATCCTTCCTATTGTGTTGAAGATGTGCGCTCCAGAGTTGGCACCGGTCTTAACACGTCTTTTTCAGCTCTCCTACTGTTCTGGCCTAGTCTCATTGGACATCGCGAAGGCCTTCGATAGGGTCTGGCACAAAGCGCTTCTTTCGAAGCTCACTTCCTACGGGCTTCCTTGGAAATTATGCGAATGAGTCACTAGCTTTTTAGCAGATAGAAACATAAAGGTCGTAGTCGACGGTGAGTGCTCTGACTTTATATCTGTGAATACTGGTGTGCCCCAAGGCTGTGTGCTATCGCCTACTTCGTTTCTCCTCCATATCAATGACATGTTGCAAATTAGCGGCATTAATTGTTTTGCGGATGACAGCACTGGCGATGCTCTCTATTCGGCCCCACTAATATTTCTCGGGAAAACGTCATTGAGAGTCGGAACAAACTTGTGTTTGAAATTGAGACTTTGGAAAAGGTCTCAGATTTGGGTAGACTTAATTTAAATTTAGTACAATTTCACCGCTTAAAACCTGCGATTGGTCGTATGTCTTCCTTTTGAAGACACTCCCTTATCTGCCTCAGCCAATATTGGAATACTTGGTGTCGACATATCCATTGAAGTCCAGTTTCGTGGCCATTTGTAGGGTTTTTTTATGCAATACGGGGCAAACGAGCAGACGTATCGCCTGATGGTAAGCGATTACCGCCGCCCATGGACACGCGCAACACCAGAGGCGTCAGAAGTACCTTGCCGGCTTTTGGGAGATATGGAGAAGGATGGGAGGAGGGGTTTGGGTTTGGGCCTCCGGTATCCTCACTTACTCGGTAAAACACAGTGCAGGCGCTGTTTCACACCGGTTTTCTGTGAGGCTTTTGGCCTTGAAGAAGCTTGGCGTGTTCAATAGATCAAGACTGTATTTCACTATGGCCAACTGCCTTCTACTTTATAAGGAATACTGTTCTCATCTTTGGGCAAAGGCACCCTAGTACCAGCTCCTCCCTCTGGACAGCATTCATCGGAAAGCTTCTCGAATCGTCGACTGCCTAGACGTTTCAAATCGCCTTGTCTCTCTGGCGCTGTGTAGAGATGTGGCCTCGCCATGCATCTTCTATCGCATTAACTATGAGGAGTGCTCCGAGGAATTGTTCGAACTGAAGCCTGCCGCTTCTTTCCGCCATCGTCCTACGCGACAGTAGTTTCATCCGCATCGTTTAGACGGTTGGCAGTCCACAACTGTGCGTTTAGAACACTAGAACAACTAGAAACTTTCTGCCCCGCGCAACAAAACTGTAGAATGAACTGTCGCCTGCGGTATTCCTAGGGTATTCCTGGACCAATACGACCTTCAAACTTTCAAGAAAAGAACTTAGGTTATCCTTTTTAATAGGCCGGCGACACACTTGTGACGCCTCTGCTGTTGCGGGTGTCCTTGGGTTTTTTCTTCTCTCTGTCAATTTTTCTTTCACGTCTTCTCTCAAAACGCATTATCACTTCTATTGCTACCTCAATGGGTATGTTTTTATGGATGTGGAGTGGAGAAGTGTCAGTCCGGTTACGCGTTCTTCAACCATTTAAGTTCTTAGCCACAATTAAATTATATTATATTGTGTACTATTAAAATACGTGTGTTTAACAATTTAATTTAGGTCATGGACACAGCCCAGGGGGGGGTCATGAGCCCCATGACCCCCCTGTTCACTAACTCACTATTCACTCGTAATTTCTCGACACACAACACTAACAGTATCTGATCGCGAAACTATATTTTGTTGATTACGCCGGTTTTTGCACATTCGAATCACGGGATTCCAGACATTTGACAATTTGAACCCATCCTCACGATTGAAATTTTTGTGTTTATTAATTTTAATCGCTTCCCTGACCAATCTAGGTATGTAGTGGCGTTCTGTCGTAATTATTTGTGGGTTATGAAACTCAATCCAAGTGATTTGGGCCCGAGTCAATCAAATGCTTCGCGATTGCCGATTTCTGTTGGTCGTTGTTTTTGACTGCTTTTATGTGTTCGTAGTAAAAGACTGCGAAAGAGGGTAGACCGATATGTCTGCCAATAACATCAGACCCGCAAGATCTTCAGTTACTCCGTGATCATGACGCTTGCAACAGCGCCGAAATATCGGATACTCACAAACAAAAAGGTACATGGTAGCAATCCCGTAGATTTCTATTTTCATCCATTATTCCGCAACGCCGCACACCGGGGAAAGATTATTTAAATGTGTCATTTATTCATAATGCTATTTTCCAGTAGATATTTCGATATGACAAGATAGGCTTAGTAAAAAAAGGTAGGTAGATAGATATATGTTATCATGTTTATTTACATTTATTTACATAGCATGTACAATATGACATTTAAATATCTATATTTAGCATCTTATATGTAATCATTGTCATCGCTATAATCATCTTCATCTTCGATTTGGTTATCATTATCCGTAGAAGCACCACTTGGCTTTATTGTTGGAGCAGTCAAAAGATTTATAACTTCTTGAGGAAGGGAAGTTAACTTTCTTTTTGGTAGTTTCCGTTTACTTGTTATTACTGGATCTGATGATAACAGCAAGAGGTTAAAAATGTCTGCGTTGGATTTTTCGCGACTACACTGTCGAGAATGGTGTTCTCTGTATTTTTTTAAATCCTTATTACGGGCTTCTTGGGCCTCTTCAGTTAATTGCCCTATCGGCAAAAGTGCATGTTTTATTATTTTAGGCCCGTGAATAAAAAAATTGTGCACAGTGGGCGGCATATCATACCACGGGTACTTGTGCACAAAATATTTGGCAGTTTCAATTGCATAAGTGCGGAATTTCTCCACATCAATCTCATAGCCAGATGACATAGCAATTAATATATTGTGCATTTTCTGTATTAATTGTGTATCCAAGTTTGTTATTTCTTCAGAAACAGCGGCATTTAAAAAAAAAAATCTTGCTGTGTTGCAATCATTCGAATTTCCGAATCCTGGCTTGGGTTTATCCACTATCAAGCCAAGCCTTTCTCTACACTGAGTCTGAATTTTTGTCTTAGTTTCTTCAACCTTTTCTTTATCTGAAACATCTTTCTTGTTTTTCCGTGCCTGTTTTTCTTGGATGGGAAGTCTGTATGCCAGATGCAAGAGACATTCAAAAAAACGTATGCATCCGTGTAAGACCGAAATGCCGAATTCAAAATTTTCTGTTTTGATTGGTCTAGAAAGTACCTTAATTATATCATTAAACTCTTTAATAATAGTAGCTCCACATATATAGCACTTCTGGGTTGAAGTTGTATTCGTTACCGCAATGCACACTTTTCCATCTGTAATGGCAAAAATCAAGCTATGTTTAACTTTTATATTATGTCCATGAAGTTGTACGATACTGGGTTGAAGATCTTTTATTTGATGGTCTATCCTTGTCTTTTCTTCCACGGATACTGCGGTGCTTTCTTTGATAAATTGTATTTTTAAGGTCTGCAATACCTCGTTGAACTTGGTTTAGGGTTTTGCCAAATGATCTTCGACCCAGATATCAAACGAAGGGGTACAAAACATGTTATAAAAACAGCTGCATCAATGGCTCCGGATCCATAAAAAGCTTGCTTGTAAGAACTATGACCGCTACTGCCATCAAATCCTCATTCTGAAATTAAGCACAAATTTTCTAACTCGTCACTGTTAAGTGTCAACAACACTTCTCTCTGAACAAAGATCAAACGTTCAGTTGTAAGGTCAAGCATTATCTGCAGATCAGCATGTACCGAAGTTTCACTTACAATGATTTTATTTGGCTTTGGATAACTTTGTTTTTTTTTGCAGCCTGTACGATTATATAAGATGTGATTTTTCGAAATTTTGATCTCAATACATTATATTGATGACGAGATACATTCGCTTCCACTAAAACAGCTACAGCATCCTCTCCTGACATCATAGTAACGGATTCAAGTGACTGCTGATAGGCTTTTGAATAGTCACTAGGCTTTGACGGATGCCTTTGGGGGGCTTAAAAACATCCAACAGCAAGATTACGTAGCCACAACGTTGTCTTACCAGTACCCAACCCGCACTCAGCCAGCGTGGGGACGTATGGCCATAACCCTCTCCTGAGAGGAAACCGAGCACAGCAGTGGGACGTTATAGGTTGTTGATGTACAAAAATCATATGACAAGGGAGAAATATCGAGGGTTGCTCCCCTCGATATTTCTCCCTTAAGGATCACCAGTAATAAGTTGGACAGCTTACAAGTGACGGCATAGTACTGAATGTTATTGTTTTATGCCCCTGTATCTTTCTAAAAAGGTCACCTGGTGGTTCACATGACCCATAAATTTTCGACACGGGCCCGTAGTTATATTATACAATACAGAGTATTGCCTGCCTCGGTGGTGCAGTGGTAGCGTATGCAACTGCTGTGCTTGAGGTCTCGGGTTCGATTCCCGGGTCGGACCAAATTTTTGTATGATTTGCAAATATCTGTTTCGGTGTTTTCAATGGAAGTAAAAATGTATGTATTTATATCAGTTGTCTTGTATCCAGAACACAAGCTCTGCTTAGGTTGGGACTAGATGGCGTTGTGTGTTAATGTCCGAAATATTTATTATTATAACTGCCGTTTGACTAGTTAGTGACAAGAAAAAAAAAGTTCTTAAATTACTACTTATTTACGTCTTTGTTTAGTATTGCACATTCTGCATTGCACTTTCTATCGTTCAGGAGCTCCTTGTGTTTCTTCATATATTTTACCTCATTGAAAAGTTGTTGACAGTTTCAGACAATTATTGCAGCTAAAGCATAGGCCTTAAATCTAGACACCTATAATACATTATGTTCAATCTTAATATCGTCAGTCGTACATGTACATGAATTTAATCGATGAATCAGTCAGACTGCCCCGGGAGATTTTGAGCTTTTGACGGCAAATGTATTTAAAGCCGTAATTATATTTTGAGTCGTTTGATATCTAAATGTGTGGTCCATTTAAAAAGAGGTAGTTAAGCGACTGATCGATGTTTCTTGTTATCAGGTGATGATTCTTTTCTGGCAGAAAATTAATATTGAAATTCAACTTGGGTCCGTTCGACCCAAGAAAGCAGACACCACGAATTAATATTTGCATAAATAGTTCCTGTGATAAATTTGTTAGGTTTGTTCTATTAGTTATGTATAAGAGTTGGTGTTGCTCTGAGGTGTTGCTTATGAAATTTCAGTAAACTTATGTGACAATATTTTCATGTAGACTCAGCAGACGCGGCCAAAGTAAATAAAAATCGGTGGGGGTTCAGAAAAATAATTTCACTGCAATTCTAATAATTGAAATATATTTCTCAAGACACACAAAATTCATACTAAACTTATTGAGGTATAATATTCAGGCAAATAGTCTACTTGAAGTAGCACATAATAAAATAATAACATTTTTCATATATATTTCAATAATCAATGAACAATCATTTTATTTTGTAGGTAGAAATCTACTTAAAGACAATACTTCACAGTCTAATTTAGTTAGCTGAAATGCACTATCATTATTTAAGTTAGAGAGCTCAGTTTTACAAAAAAACTGTTTAATTTTGTGATGTTTGAAACTGTTTAATTTTTATTTTTCTGATACAAATTGCCAAATTTACATTTTAAGATTATGTTCAACACTAGCAAAAATGTTTTCATGATAAAATTGTAATATCTAGATATTATCATAAAATCAATTTCGAACACATGTTGGATTTTCACATTAGATACAATTTGTAAAAATGACATCTAATCTACAATGATCTCAGTAAAATATAACATGCTCTTCTCACATTCAACATTTTGGTTATAAATAATAATTTAGAAAATAATAAATAACATTAAAAATATCACAGCAGAATAACTGTCAGCTAGTTTCTATCGTAAATCGACTACAAGAGCCAATAATGTAGATGGATAACTAGGCAAGACATAGTGAACATGAGCTGGACAGATTGGTAAAACTCCTGTGATATTGATAACCAAGTATGAAAATAAATCTAACGAGAGACAATCAACACCTTTGATCATAATGTAACCTTAAAACTACTGGTAACTATTAATAATGACGTATCGATGCATACCAGAAACTTTGACTTTATGTACATATTATAGAATCTTTAGAATATACGGGCTTAAAAGTTGCCTGTAATATTTTTCTGGGTAGGTTAATAATGTGTAAATTATGTTGTAGAAAGTACCCGGAATTCTCGTCTAATTAAATGAGTCAAAAATACTTAAATTACAGTACATCGCGGTAGACCTAGCGGCAATTTCGCGCCAGGCGCTAACTAACCGGTAGGTACGTGTTTTGTGAAAGTCGACAGGCAGCTAGAACAATACTCTGTTGTATTGACAAAAAGTATTTTGGGCTTGCTATTATTATTCACAAAAGCATAATTTGATTTTCCGTAGTCAATATCAGATATATATAGGCTAATTATACATTAATAAGTGTAGGTACACAAGTTGGTAAAATCAGTACCTGTAAATACTACTTTGTACCTAACTTGCACTATTCAGTATACTCAGCCTTTCTGATATTAAAAAGTAGTACTTCCTACATTGATACACCTTGCTAACAGTTGGTAAAGTTTGTTTAGTTATATAACTCTTTACGCTTTCTGCGCAGATATAATTTTTATATAAGTTTCAATATAGACACAACCAAAAACAACTACATATTATATCTGAAAAATTAAGCAACTTATACTCTTTGCGCTGTAGCATGGTGCGGCATTTATTTGCAGACTAGAACATTCTGGTTGGTTTAATTTAATTTACTACAGATATTAATGATTTAATATATTGCGAATGTGGTACCTACAGCTGAAATACTAAGTCATAATTTGTAAATCGTCGTCGTACTTAAACTTTCAAGAGTGAAACGAAATGTTACTGAAACTGTCACGCACCATGCTACAGTCCAAAGAGTAGGTATAGTCGATTTAATATTAAGTCGCGTTTCTTAATGAACCTTTTTTTTCAAATAATTTGTCTTTGATATAAATAGTTATAAAAGAAATGAAAGCCATTTGATATTCTATTATCTGTTTTTGGAAATTAACAAATAAATCTGTGAAAAAACGGTTCACAATACAGGTAGCTAGCTGTCGGACACGTCAATTAAATAATATTTAAAAATACTTAACTCGTTATTTACTGAACAGGAGACATATTTTTATAACCTATTATTGCCCACATAATGAATAAAATAACTTTATAGGAATTGAAAAATATATATAAAAGGTAAGTATTATATAATCAACTGAAAGAATATAATATCTATGCAATAAACAAAATCGTGATAATATGAAGTAATAGTGTATGTCCTCTATGATATACTGTGGTTGTAAAAATTACTTTTAAAAATAAATTTTATAGTTAGGTACCTACATATTAACTGAAATTATTTTACAACATAGGTTCTAAACATATTGAAAACATTACGTGTCTTAAATTCACAAATACATTTTAAGAATTATGTTTATAGGTATTATATGTATATTTAAGTAAACATGCTATTCAACTAGATGATTTGATTTTGATAGTTTAAGAGCCAGTTTCACCAGTTCTTGATAAAGTTTATAGAGATATGTAGGTAGTTATCTGCCATATGACACTATATAACAGATAAAAGTCGCTGATATATTAATGTTCATCTAACATACATATATGTATATCTGTCTCTGTCCAAGGCTTGAGAATCCGAAATTTGAAGTTATTTAGCAGATAAGTTCAGAATAGTCTATCAAGGACTTTATTAGCAAGCGGTGAAACTGGTCCTAATTCTAGTAGATTTAATATTAGGTTATAACAGGTTTCTAAGTACTGTCCGATAGCACGCGAAACCAAGTGTTTCTCGCCTGTTACTTGATAATATTGAAGATCTTACTAATGTGTATTTTACATATTTACATAAATGATTAGATATCGTGTTCTATTAATAATTGTACAGAAGTAAACCAAGGTTTTTCATACATATAAATGGTATATTTTTCGAGTAGGTACCTATCTGGGGATCAAGAAAGATATAATGCCATTGATAAATATAATTAATGTGATAGATTTTGAATTTCCTCATATGTGGGCACATTAACTAAAAATAATACAGTTTCGTTAAATTGGGTAATGATAGAATTGCAAATTGTACTTGCAAAATAACATAATTTATAAATGTACTATAGCGTGTTTTTTTGAATACATACCTCTTTGTTTCTAAAAGTATCTAAAACTGCATCTTTCTAAAGAATTTCTCGATAATAATAAAAAGCTCTAAGAAATTTCGAGGGATGACAAAGAAAAGCAACATATAGTTCTAATAAAATTTATAGTTTATTTAAATATAAAAAATTTAAAAAACTGTTTTAATTATGCTTTTTGTACTGATATGTAGGTATTTGTTTAGTAGGTATTATGACTTTGGTGTTGAGTGCATACAAAATTGAGCAAAAATGTTTCTAAATAAATTAGTACGTTACACAAAATATTTACAAATCCCTTACATTAAAAAAATAAAATGTCACAATTTAAAATAATAAAATTTCATTTATACGTTATAAAGTAAGAAAAATGTTCTATGATTATTATATTAAATTTCTAAACGTAATCCTAGTAGCTTCGAAAAAAAATTGAGATCGGTGTCGTCGTATTTAATGCATGTTTATGAAACTTGTCTTGTAAAGCCTTGGACGAGACGTTTTGTGGACTTTTTACAATGAAAGCACAGAATCTAGATCACTCTTTGATTTAGTCTAGTGTCATTTCTAAATTACTACCCATTGCTTTAAAATCTGTATTATAAGCTAATTCTGATATTTGGTCATATTATGGAGATTGTGTAATACACAAAATCCTCATGTTTAATGATTTTAATTGATTTGAGTTTAATGAACCGTTAACATCGATTACTGCAGATAGTCAAAGAACAAAAAGATCTATTTTCTTAAATCGCTATCGTGAAACAAAAAATTTTACTAAACACACGTAATACATTTTATTGTACCTAATATTATTAAATACTATTATTATGACTTCAACTTAAAGTACAATTAAATTCTACGTTATAATTCTAAGCTGCAGTTTTATTCTTAGATTCTTACAATATGGCAGTTGTCAAATCGCTAGCTGAGTTGTTGCTTTAATAAGACTATAGTGATCTTTTGGTTTGGAGTTCGCCGTGTTTATTGTATCGTACACTATTGTATACCATTTTTGTCCGTATGACAACTTTATGATGATTTATCACAACCAATATTGCAATGAATATATATATATATTTGGTAAGATTTGCAGGTACATCACGATACATAATATTATGGTAGCACGACAGCCGAAATTTGTTTCAAAATTAAGCACCTGAACAATCGTAGTAAATTTATAACTTGGCAAGATGTGATTAATTTTTTTAACCCCCGACGCAAAAAGAGTGTTATAAGTTTGACGTGTCTGTCTGTCTGTGGCACCGTAGCTCGCGAACGGATGAAGTGATTTCAATTTAGTTTTTTTTGTATGAAAGGTGAGTTACGTGCGAGTGTTCTAGACATGTTTCATGAAAATCGGTTGAGTCGTTTAAAAGTTATGGGGGTGAAAGTGGGGAAGAATAACAGAATGTCTGCAAAAATATTATTGGCGTATGATTACTCGAGTAAGTGCTTGAGTAGGGGTTTTATTAATTTTTGAATTAAATATTATATCCAATTTCGATTATTTACATTTGCAATTCTATTTGGAAATATGAATGTTAAACTAATTGTGATAAGTACCTACATCGATATCGACAATACGATGTACATACGCACTACGCCAGATAATCAGATCTAGTTTAACTTTATGAGATTGAAATTATTATTTTTCCTTTGTCTTACGTATAACATTTACAGATTTGACAACAGTATCCGTCCAAACATTCTCACATTTATATAAAAATCTGTTGAGGCACGGAACCTGGCACACGATTACTTGAAATGTGCGTTGCTTATATTAAGCACCGACCAGTATAATCTGATAATTACTAATTAGTTCATGACGGTAAAGTCGGTACGAACAATGAACACAGAACGTGTAAAATCTAAAAGTTTAGCTGTGATTATAGGATTTATGATTGGCACATTTTCAGTACAACTTAGGTACCTTAAGTCCTGCAACCTAGAGCATTGATTGTTAATTCCTTTTTAAAATAAATATAATATGTGATTGGATAACACTACGGCAATGCTTTTGGCATCAACGGGCCTTGGTAACTATCGCTCCGTGATGTATTGCATTAAGGAAATGAAACTAAACGTGTTGTAATTAATTCAAATAAATAATATATATCTTAATTTCTTTTAAATTACGTACTCGTACAAAAGTTTTCGATTTCAACGATCACATTTAAGTAACAATATTATCACTAGATTAACTTTAACTTTTATTTACATATCCAAACATTGCTTTTAATCTTTATATTGGTAGATACAGAATAATATCTTTCATATAATTCTCTATACTTATTGTAATATTATTATTTACAAACGTAATCAATAATACTTAATTATAATATTGCAGCTCGCAATCGCTCTCTGCCTCAATTCTTTTTCTGTCATTCAACTCCGTATCTGTACTTGGATTAGTTCAATCCTGAATCCATTCGTTCTTGATCGAAGAAGAAACTCGTTTAGTATATAATTCTTGTTGTAATATTGGCCACGTTGTGTAATTTGGGCTTTTTTTAAGATCCCGTGTGTTCACAATTCGATTTATCGTTTGTACACGTTTGTAATAGATTCCATGCGTACATTGTGATGTTACCTTCTTATCCGACTCCTTTCATAGCCTGCCCCCTAGCAAAGTTGCAAGCGTTTGTCTTTCTGCAATCGTTAACGCCCAAATTCTCGTGGCTAATCTTAGACAAAGTATTAGCCATTAACACACGAGAATTTAGGCGTTAACGATTGCAGAAAGACAAACGCTTGCAACTTGGCTGGTGCGTGCTCATCCTCGCGATGTTGGGCCGCCATCCGGCGAGGATTGCGTCTTAACAAGCTGTTACCATACTAGCAGCACACTCAGCACGAGCAACTCTTGAGTATTGTCTCCTTGTTCTAGTAGGACCGTCTTTGTATACAACACAGATATGTTCATAAAATTTAAGTCTAAACATGTTTCGTAGTCTTTTTGTCGAATCTGAGATAACTTACAAAGCTAAATTTATATATTAACATTCATATTTATAACCTAATAAGTCAGTCAATATACATTTATTTCGTGATTAATAGGTATCACTACAGAATTCTCGACCGAAATAACAACGTATACAGTCGAACAATTGATAGAGCAGAAGTGGACATGCTCAACATTATATGTGTGAAAAACAGTGTGAAAATACATCTCCTGAGTGTTGTCGACAAAACAATCGATATCAGCACATCCGAAAATGTGGACGGAATTGATTGCACATTGAGAGATATTCTCAAAATATTATAATGATTTATGGTTTTCTGTAGCTTAGTATGTTAAACAATAGGTTGACTTTATTAAGCAGTAATTAAAATATTAGTATGCAACAAAATAAAATACGTCTAGTTATTGGCAACTAGGCGGTACTTGTACGAGTATATGCCGTAAGTTATCTAAAAGTTATCGCTTCGCTCAGATTGTGCACGTAAGTACCAACACTGCCTAAAGACATTTTTCACACTGTTCATGTCAGTCTAAACTTACAGCTACTTAAACTTAATATTCACAGTCACCGCCCGAGAGCGACACACAATTTTACATTCCAGTGCACGTCACAGTTAAGGCGAATCAACTGCGCTACAAAAATACGTGGGCAATGTCCATTATGCAGTCAAAATACGAGCCACATATAAAGAGCAAAAATATGTCTCCTTTATTTTTTATAGTATTCAATATCATATTAAACTTTAACCGTCTTTGCTTAAATTAAATAAATTTTCATTCATAATATATATTTGCTTATAGCTAAATCACACCTCCTAACACGGAATAGTTCTTGCAGAATACGAATAATCTATGCAATGTCTCTTGTTAGTTTTGATAATTGATTTATGATGATAATACAGGAAGCCCTGTTCTGAATTCATTTGAGTTGCACTGGCTGCTTGGCAGCCTGCAAGCGGCGTACTCGCTAGTCGCCAAAACGGGTGCACGCCTTTTTCCATTTGCACTGAGTACACCAGAGATCGCGTTGATCCATACCGTATACTTTACGGCACTTCTTGTTGTCCGAACGAGGACGACGGCCAGGACTGTTGGGTGACCCGCTTACGGCTGATAACCGCATGTGCTTCTGTAGAATAAAGTCACACATTAGATGAATAATTTACTAATGGTACTTAGTGTCTGTCAATCAGATTCGTTATTAACTTTATACTTACAGGTGAATGGGCATTAGACCAGGGATGATTAAGAGGAATGCTTATTGGCCTCGCATTTCCATTCTGAATTGACAGAAGACCTTGCCTATAAATATAAAAAATAACAAGTTAGTTTTATTTCTGATGAGGATATCAGAAGCGCTTGGTCTATTTATGGAAGGCGTGTGATATTTAGAAACTGTTGGAAGAAGTTTAATACCTGTAAGAGCCTACTAGTTGCCGCTGATATTCCGGATCCTCGTGCGGAGGGCGGCACATGTCCCGATGCGAGAGTGTCGGAGGTGGTGCTGGAGCTGCTACTTCCCGCTCTGTGTAATAGAACTCCTCTTCGTGGTCACTGTCACCCTCTTTCTTTGGCCTGAAATGTGATCAATCGCAATGATTTTTTTTGCTTATTTTATACTCATAATTATCTTAACTCCTAAACGTATAATACGTTGAACATAATTTAGTTTCACCGGCCCGCCACACTATATTACATATGTATCTCTTCCTGTTTATATTGCGTCATGGTAGCAAGCCTTTCTCGAACATAGGAAGTCAAACTGTCCATTTCACGAGATCAAAATATATGTAGTTCATCACTTTAGATCACTAATTTTGTCTTGCAATGAGCCTGCGTATGTGACAGAAATCTTTATGTCTGTTAGCAGAGATGTGTACTAAACACATAAATATTGTGATCATACTGTGGTATTACGATATCATCTATAGATATATTCAGAGAACAGTAGGGCAGAGTTACGTAAGTGGCAGTCGACCTTGCGGAGCGGGCGCGGGCGGGATTGTGTCGCTGGCAACCTTGTTGCGAAGCCTCGCTGCTTCCGGGTCACCAAGGGCCGGCCTTTCAACATTCTTCAAGTACCTACTTAAGTTACCTACTCTAGCAATGTACGAAGGTCGCTATCACTTGTTTCTACATCTTAATATTTTAATTATAGTCTTAACTTTCAAGTTCGTCGAATTTATTGAGGTACATAACTTTCTTTGTAGATGCGGGGTGTGTTTTCTTTTCCGGTGGCACACACAACTCATAACCTTGCCAGCTGGTTAGTTGGCGTTGCGCAATTATTATTATCCTTATCACGTGCATTAACTGCAGACACGTGACCTTTATTACACGTGCCTCTTGCATTATATTATTTATGTGTTTATCTGGTGGTTACAATGTGCTTTCCGATTAACATATTGCATAACGAAATGGTATATGGTAAAAATTACTGTGTAATGACTATGTTCGTCAATTATTAATCTTTTAGACTTAGAGAATCACTCAGTATGTAACACAAAGGAGAGTTTAGACTATCTTTTAAAAAAATAAATATAAACCTACCCCAAATGCGTATTTCTAATGTGAGCTTCAATGGCTGAGCATGTATTTGTGTTGTATCCACATCCACGCCAAGTGCAAACGAAGACAACGCTGTTAATCTGTAACAATGAAATAAAATAATTGTAATAACTAATAGATGTTTGTATTCAGCCGTTTACTGTGGTTAGATGGATATTAAGAGTAAAGATTAAATGCAATTAAAAGTTAAATTTGTCATTGCACCTAATAATGGTTATTAAAACTAGGCATTGAAGAGTAATATCGAGCGGTGATGTAGCACTTGTAGCAGAGACGGAAGCAGCTCTAGGTCGTGGCCTTGCCAACGCCGCGCCGCGCGCAAGCGGAGCCGGAGAGCGCGCTCCTGCACAGCGACTACGATAACAGGTGGATCAATTCTGTATAAGTATGACCGCCCTTTTTACCCGACTACGACAAAGCCAAAAGAGGGTTATGATTTTGACAGGCTATGTATGTTCATTTGTTCCCTCCATAGCTCCTTAACTACTTATTAGAACTGGACTGAAATGAGGTATCATTAGAAGCGTATTGATCGTCCCCTGGTTATAGGCTATATGACTTGTCACTGAATCTAATGTGGCGCCCTCTAGCTGACATAAAGTACTGTCTTAAGACAGAAATTTGAGATAAATATGCCGTGTTTGGTATCATTCGAAAGGACGTTACTTGTACATTTCAAATAATATATATATATATATTATTAGTATTTTCTCGTGACTTTGTCCGTATTTATTCGATAATTGTGATATTTCTATGGTACCTATTTAAAATATAGTTTGCAAAGAAATTAATAATATAGAGGCACCAAAACATTTTAAATAAAAAAAAAGTAAAAACTAAAACCCAACTACGACAAAAAACGACGCTTGTTCCATACTTTTGTGACTTCTGTAACTTCTGTACTCTTGTGATTACATGTATCACGAGAGTACAGAAGTTTTTGAAACGGTAAACTTTTTCTTTCTTTTCCCGCTTCGTCCGCAATGAAGCATTCTGCCAACCTTCACAGAGATCACAAGGATCGTCATGGTTCTCACACTGCCGTAACAAGTTTAAGGGTTTGATGAGGCAACATTTTAAAAATAAAAAAGATATTAAAGCCTGCTCACTTTTGATCATATACAATCAGAACCAGGAAAAGATAAAGTAAAAATATTCATTTGGTCATATTATATTAGCGTTTGCAGGACATCGTGTGTGTACCCGAAGTGTGTGTGTTCGTGAATTAACTATATGAAAAGAAGATGAGGCAACCCTAGTGTCAGTTAAGCATGACGAGAAGAACGCACGGGGCCACGATTGGCGTGTCTTGCCAAAGTTTCTGCATCGACCTTCTGCCCAATGCCACATATTTCGGCCAACCGGGCTTCGCTATACACACGCTCATATGAATTAGCGTACTGCGGTTTACCGTACCGTTACTAAGCAGAACTCTACTAAATATAGATTGTGATACTACTTCATACTGTTCTATTTTAAATGTGTTACGAATTTTATTACGAATATGTTATGAATTTAAGTCTATTCAAATAATAGTACCTATCTATATTATTAAAAAAAATGTAGAGGTGCTCCCACACAACAGTTATATAATGTTAGAGAATGTTGGATAACATTTTTTTAAAAATTGTAACAAAAGTTATAAAATGATACCGATGTTATACAACATCAATAACATCATGTACCAACATATAACATCTTGTAGCTTGTAGCGTGTTAGAAAATGTTATCGTGTTACACAATGTTTTATCTATACATCTATACAAGTAAATAAAATTGGAGTGTCTGTTTGTAATATTAAAATAACCGATTTTTACCAAATGCATATGTATTATACACGGTACATATACCAAAAGTTTATTTTTTATAATTTTGGTCTGTCTGTCGGTCTGTCTGTCTGTTTGCTCCAGGTAATCTCTGGAACCACTAGACCGATTTTGACAGGACTTTCACTAATAGGTAGCTGATGATATAGGGAGTAACTTAGGCTACTTTTTTTAGACTAGCTTCGCCCCGCGGCGTCACCTGCGGTAGGACAATAACCACGGGTAACACGGCGGCACTCGGCTAGTAACGTTATATAATGTTAGAGAATGTTGGATAACATTTGTTGGATAACATTTTTTAACAAATTGTAACAAAAGTTATAAATGTTACTGATGTTATACGACATCATGTAACAACATATAACATGTATGTGTAGCAAATGTTATCGTGTTACACAATGTTTTATAACGTTATATAACTGCTGTGTGGGAGCACCTTAAGTATGTACCTACTCCAGTAGGTAAAATAGACTAACAAGTAATTCAGTGAAGTGAAAGTCTTATTGCATTAAGTACCTATATAATTTGTGACCCCTGCGTATCTGAGTACTAATACCTGGTTGAATGAAGTTGGTTAGAATACGTACTTCTACTAATGAACAATCTTAAATTATTTATTGAATTTTTACTGCTACAATGATTGAAGAATATTTTTATTGCATTCTTGCTTTATACGTAGATCTTCAATTCTATCACCTTTTACGTAAAACAAAGAAACCTCACATACCTACTTATTTTACGAACATAAATAAATGTTTAAAATATAAAAATAAGATATGGAAGTTGCACTATTAAGTAACTAAAACAATATAATTAGTACGGTAATTGTTTTAGGAGATGGTGTTATAGATTTCCCCTGCACCAAAGCCTCATAGCGATGTTACATTGAGTGCACTGGAAAGTAGGTTAGGTCACGCGAGAACGAGGGGCAATGAGGTAGAGGAGGATTGAAGTACGGGGGAGGAATGGGGGGAGAAGACCGCGAACTGGGTCGCAGTACCACGGCCAAGGGTGGTCTATGAAGGTTGTGTTTCTTTGTCTTTTATATAAAACTTTAAAAATGCTTTATTAGACACAAATTACATTACGCCGCTAATTTAAAGCTATAGCAGACTTGGTAGGTACATAACTGAATGTTGCTACAATTAAAAACAGATTGTAGTTATATTACCAATACGTTTCTGAAGTCTATTTATAATAATAATAACAAATCTTTTAAATGTTGGACGTAGGTAACTACTATTACTAGAGTACCTATATACCAACAAAAAAGATTACCTTTGCACTACCTAATATTCTAAAAGACTTGGTTCTAAGATACTTTACTGAAAAGCTTAGTACGTTCAATATTTTTTTTATAAAACCATCTGTTTGTTTTAAACTATTTGTTTCATTTCAAATCATTTACAAAAAACAGTATTTAATAATGTCTTATTCTTGCTGAGCGATAGTTTTATTTCAAAATATACCATAGATACATAGAGTTTAAGGTGCGGGGGAACTGGGGGCCGACCGTGCGCGTGTTTCGCTTCACCCTCCCCTCCTCTCCCATCGCTGCACCACTGACCCACTTTGAGAGTTCCAATAACACCGGATACCTACTATTTTCATAGATATATTTATGTTTGGTGGAGCCCTATTCCTTTATATTAAACGCAATACTATTGCGTTTAATATAAAGGAAAAGGAATATTAAATCAAATGATTTTCACATTTTATTAACGGTTATTCTAGAACTAGTTGCCTCTTTTAGTAATCTATCGTGAATGATAGCTGTTATTACGGCTTTGTTCTATTTTTTTTCATTTGGAATGTTTTTCTAATGGTACCTAGGTATAAATAACTATGTATCTTGTTTTGTTATAAGTTTGTCGTATAGCGAACGAAATAGTCACGATTTATAATAATTTATTATCAACACACGTACTTAGGTAGGTACGTATTAGAAAGACGTAAGGACAGTTGGAGGTTGGGATTTATGTAACATTATTTTATATAGTCAAGCAAGTAATATCTAGGCACGTAAGTATACATAGTACTACTGTTCAACTCGGTTCTAGAATAACTCTGCTGTGTTTCTGTGTGTCGTCGGAACGCTTACACGTGCCGTTTTTCTCTTTGTGTGAGTGCAGTGCAGTAGTTGCTGCCAGTGTGCACTTCGTACCTACTTGCCTACATAAGTACGGACATTAATAGATTAATCTGTTCTAAGAAGGCTATCTATAGTTTATATATGATTATATATAAATAATGGTGCTCTTAAACTTAAATAGTTTTTCTAAACAGTGCAACATTACTAAAATGTTTTATTTTACTTTAAACTTTAGGTACCTCTACCTACCTACAACAAATAATTCATTTGAAATAGATTTTATATTTAAATAATTACGTAAACTGAAAGTCGCGTCCTAGGTTTCTTTCTTTCCATTAGGAGTACACATTAAAAGCGTTTGAATTAGTTCTACGATAAATTATTAAAAACAGATACCGTGTCTATACTAATATTATAAAGCTGCAGAGTTTGTTTGTTTGAACGCGCTAATCTCAGGAACGAATGGTCCGATTTAAAAAAATATTTCAGTGTTGGATAGTCAATTTATCGAGGAAGGCTATAGGTTATATTCTATTTTCAAAAAAATTAGGGATCCGTAAGAAAATTGCTATTTTTGTACTTTTTTGTAGATCTTAATGGGACCTACAAACCCATAATACATTATTTTGTTCTATTGTCAATAGTTTTCGATTTCACACCTTGGGTGTGCACCTAGCACACCCAAGGTGTGAAATCGAAAACCTATTTTTGCGTGCGCTACAAAAACTATTGACAATAGAACAAAATAATGTATTATGGGTTTGTAGGTCCCATTAAGATCTATAAAAAGTGCGCGAGAGCATATATCTAACTATCATGGTTTAGTCACAATAACCGCTTTTGTGTTCAAAAAATATATTAAATCGTCTGAAGAAAGAAACTACGTTAAATGTGTATCGTAATATTAATCCTTATCCAAACTAAGCATTATGTTATCAAGGGTATTTATGTAGAGGTAAAATACTTTTTGTTTCATCCCAATCAGACATTTCCTTTAGAAGTTATCACGAGTATAAGACGCTAAGAGTTTGTAGGTACCTAATAATGAGTTATTTGCCAAATAGTTTTTATCAACATAATACCTAATATTAATATTTATTCAAAAAAATGTATTGTTGATTATGAGTATTAGATCTTATAAGAGTATAATAAATACATCTATACTAATATATAAAGCTGAAGAGTTTGTTTGTTTGTTTGAACGCGCTAATCTCAGGAACTACTGGTCCAATTTGAAAAAGTATTTCAGTGTTAGATAGCACATTTAAGGCTATAGGCTATATATCATCACGCTAAGACCAATAGGAGCGGAGCACCAATGAAGAATGTTTCAAAGACGGGGGAAAATTATCACGCTACGGGCGACGTATTATAGGAGACGCAAACGACGTTGCATGGGTCAGCTAGTAAACTGACTGGGTTCTTGTTAAAAAATCATTAAATAGTGTTTGGTTGATTAAATGTACACTTTATTTCGTAGAAATACAGTTCATTATAGAATACGTATAGCAAAACATATAACGAGAGGGCACAAAATGCCGGTTTGTTATTGCGCTGTCTCTTTCTACCGCGAATACCGCGGATGATAATATTGATTTGTTTTCATTGCGTCTCTCTTTTACCTACGAGCGCGGATAATATGTTTGTTTCATCCGCTTGACCTTCCTTATTTACAGACACACACATGTATATTCTTCACAGTAACAGATAAGTTGTTTTCGCGTCATCTCCTTCTAGCTCTAGAAACGAGGCAAACAAGGAAGACGCCATTTAACAAAATGCAATGCGTTACTGACTGCGTGTTGCCGGACGGTACTTTTATTTAGCGTTTTTGTAAATTATAATGATTATAATTATAATGTCATATTACCACAAACCCGTGCAAAATGATTGCAGGGACACACAAGCTTTTTAAAGATTTAAAATGGAATTAGGGGCCTACTTCCTAATTTACAAGCATATTTATTTTACAAGGCATAATATTTACCTACTCAAGTTATTTAAACTTTGTTTATAATTTGCAGGATTTCCTGTATTACACACTTGATATTTACCTTCTTGATGTTAATAAATAAAATAACGACATTGACGCATTCGTCAATTTTTTTAAACATTTAATTTTATTATACGAAAAAAGAAACAGAAGTGTTATTAATCTTTTTATGTTGTTTATTTGTGTAGGTGGTACAAGGCGAAGGCGAAGGATTGTGCAGATGTCGTGAGTCCTCACGTGGCTAGGCTATGTGCTCGTGTTTCAAAACAAACTTTGTCCACTAGTTGCGTGTTTACAAATAAAAATCGCAAAACCATAAAAGTGTTTAAAAAGCGTGTTAAAAAATCCATTTCCTGAAAGTAACTTCCGTAAATGAAATAGGTATAATTTAAATCTTTTTAGTTATAGTTTACATTCATATTCCTACAAATTATATTTTTTCTTAAAAAAAAAAATTATAATAAAATATTAAATCTAAAATAAACAAACTTCGATAATTATGTAACTCAAACATATATTAATTACTATAGAAATATGAATATTGTTATCAGTTGACATATCACAAGAAGTTCAATAGAAATTGATTTGGTACATGCAAGTTTTGTCGCACAAAGAAAATGGATGAGATGGCACGAGTTGGTGCATGAAAGAGAAAGAGGAAGGTACTCGGCTTGTGCACCCCATGAAGCCAAGGGACAACTGTTGTGAAGTATGAGAGGTCACTGAACCCGCGGTTTGCTTTACCCCTTGCGGTTTAAATGTTTTGATATTTGACCTAGAGCGTTCCAAAGTAAGTAACATTTTTAATACAAATAAACTAGTTACCTAGGTAATTAATAAATATATAATAATTAAAATATTTTTATCAACCACTACCATTATGATTTATGGTGAGAAGTTATACCAAAATACGTGAGGTTTATTTTTTTATGTTATGCTCTTTTATAAAGTCTTTCATGATCTTATGAATCGTACAAAAACTACTTAGTTGTCAAAGAACGTGCCACAGGTGGCGTCGGAGATGCGTTGAACTCAGGTCCAAAACATTCCCCTCGGCGGGCACCCCGCGTCTGAGGCGAGGGGCGGGTGTAACACCCTCATCAGTTCATGTTTTTTACTCTGCTTACCTATGCCGACTCACACACATACAGCTTAGAGCGTAGACAGCATAATAATATGTGAAACATACCTGGTGCCGAGAAACTACCCAAGCAACGTTCGTTCGCCCCATCACATTGTGAACATCTAGTTTTCTTCTAGTTTTTATTCACAATTTTATTGGAAGCTACTACAAAGCTTTAGATTTATTGGAAGCTAATTGTTGAAACTAACAACTAGGTTTTTATTCAGATTTTTGTGCGAACTAAAAAAAAGTTTTGTATATCTTGGTATAGTAAAACGGGTAAAACCAAATCTGAAGCCATTACAGTAGACATGGTACAACGCTAGTTGAACGGTCAAAGGTAACAAACGTCATTAGTCGCGTGCGCCAGCTGCGTATAATTGTGCGTCATCTACTTCTATCAGTAGAAAATAGGTTGCGTGCGGGAGTGTTTCACAGAATTATATATTTCAATAAATTATAATCACACTAATTGCGAATTCCCGAAGTTGCGCCTATTGATCTCAGATCAATAGGTGCAGTACAAGTTGTCTATACTTGTACGATACTGAGGAAAAGTAGCGTAGTTAATAGCATAATTAGTGCGTTAACGCGTGTCGCGTGTGTTTACTTGGAACTACGCTACTTTTTTTCAACACTTCAACAAGAACAAGGCCATGCGTTATCTACCTTTTTATTTGATCTGAGCTATAGATGAAATTATTAAAAATTATATTCCTGTGAGTCACACATGACAAAGATCTTATACGATGGTTTGAAAAATGACGAATCAGACAAGTGGAGCGAACGCTAGTCGGAGCCAAGCCACGGTACCGCTTTGGTCACCGACCCCTACAGGTTTAACTTGTTACCATTTTACTTGTTATTTTAATAAAACTGAATCAGATTTTATATCAAAACATTGATATAGTAGCGATTATAAAACCTGAAGCTATTGTCTTAACGCTGCATTCACACTATCGTCGTGAGTATTAGTACAAATCTCTTTGTTCGGCTACTGTACATAATTATTCTGAGAAATGTAAGTAAATGAATGTGTTCCGATCTCCAACACTCAAATCAAATAAGGTATTATCACATTAACGCATATGTTTATTAACTGTTACTTTCGTTCATTCAATTTGTTCACAAAATAAATGGTTCGATAAGTAGGAACAATGTACTGTGACATTATTCTTTTAAGCCAGGTAGGTACCTAAGTACTTATTGTTTTTTTTTCAACATATCTAGTTAAGATAAATAGACTTGAGAATTGAATTGATCCTTCAAGAGATTTGGCACATTTTCAAATTTGCGAGCGAAATGATTTTAAGGTGTATTAAAAGATTGAGGAATCTGGCGAAGCAGTATCAGACATCGCAGTATATATTATTTTATTTTGTAAAATAGGGAGTTTGTTGAACCCGCGGGAATGCTCATTATCGCGTTTGATGAACTCGTCATGCCATTGTTCCAGGCGGTGACACTCTACGCTGCATATAGGTATGTCATTTTGTCATTACATACTAGATTAACTTACATGAAAATATATATATAAATATATTTGCATAAGTATACACCGCCGTTTAACATTCGATAATATACTTATAACAATTAATTCACGTCAAAGAATCACACTTTAAAACCAAATACCTTGTGTCTTTTTAACTGTCAATCGATTTGAAAATGGTTAAAGGTATTTTAACCTTTAACTATGGAACCTATTAAAAAATACCCAAATTCAATATTTAATGCTATATTTCCACGTATTTATTATTCATATTAAATGCGTTATTGAAATCACAAAAGCATGTTTAATCTCTCACTTACTTGATTCTTGAAACTGATAAATTGCCTATAACTGTTGAAAATTATTGCAAACAATAATAGGTACTATTACCTACGTTTTGCAATAGTATACATAATTATACTATTAATATTTGTAGGTATTAATGGTAAACTAAGTTTGTGGACAGCATCTACGTTGTTTACGACACCCCTGATACATAATGACGTGAAGTGAAATGCAAGTGATCCTTCTAGATTTAATGCCCAAGTGTAAACATTTGAACTGTCAAGAACGGACAGTGAACCGGCCGGGGTGTCATTGCCCTGCCAATGCCGGTTAAAAAAAACGCATTGCCTCCATCTATCTATCCACAGACGCGACGCTACCGCGAGATTAACGTTACTTTGTATCTAGAAAAACCCCTGTGAATATTAATAGCTTTATAAGATTCAAATATATAACATACGATTGGGTATTCCATATAAGAAATAACAGTATTCCGTGAAATAAGAAGTTAATACTTTTAACAATTTTCAATTGCAACGTTTAAACAATCTCGCGGTACCCATGTACTTGCAAATCTTCAATTATCACGTAATATATCTGATTTTAACAGTTGATAAAATACAAATAGGTCTAGTATTATTGACTAATAACTAATAAACTAAACATTACACGGAATTTTGAAAAAATCTATAGGTTTATATTTAAGGTATTGCCACCCACTGCATGTCGTGTCACACGCAAAACGGTAACTTTAGTACCTACTTCCTTTGTTCAATACATACATATACACATACACATCCATAATGTCTGCAACCGCAGATGGTGTGTCCGACAGGTACTGGTCAATGTCTTCTCAGACGGTGTTTTTGACCGCATCAAGGTCGCCAGGATAGGGGTACCTACTTGAAGTTAATAACACTTTAGCGGTGATTACAAGCTTTTATAGCAACGTCAATAATGAGGTCTTATAATAAAATTTCGCGTTGACTATAAAATAAACTAGTTTTAATATGGACAGGGTTATTAGAACGAGAGAGTAGTGTGGTATAGGGCGATGACCCACAGAGCGAGACGGAACGACAACAATACTGAAGTTCGTGCGCTGGTCGCCGGTACCGGCAACGAGTCATTCTTTGGTTTTGATTCATATTTCTTTTCTAAGGAAATTATATCAGAAAAAAAAGTTTGACTAGTAAAATCAAGAACTGGCAAGTATGACAATTGTAAGATTTTTTACAGTACAAAATATTATGGAGAACTTAATTCTAAAAATTTGTCTTTTTATAAACTTCAAATTTGCGAAGTGAGCTAGGTAAACTGAATTCTATGCTAGAACATATATGAACTTGTAAATATGTGTAAAGGATATCATTTCAAAGAAATAAGCACAAAGGAGTAGCTCGTAGATAACCTATTTTCGTTATTGCACAACCCGATCTCCGTGCATACGCGTAGTTGTATAGGCCGACCATTATAGCACTTGTTCCACATATTCATACGACGATCAATAACTTATCGAACATGTTCCCTGAACAGCACAATAAAATAACCAGTGTAACAGGCTACGTAATGTATTCGCATCATCTTGATAATAATTTAAACAAATTACATATTTCTTTATTAATATTATTAACCTTGTCAACTGATTTAAAAAGCTACAATCAAATGGTTTAAATAATACTAGTAACAATAAATTTTCAACATCGGCTATCGGTGCCCTACTTTGGTACTGATACTAAAATTGAGTTTCACTGTTCTATTTTGATAATTGGGTTATGTTAGATATCTCTTAATTTGCCGTAACTCTTAACAGCAGTGAATTTTTTTTTTAATTACTTCAGCATACACATGTCATGTTTATTACTAAAAGAACTACGCAATTAACGTATTTGAATGTGATGTAATAAAGAACAATACCGCTAGCTGATATAAATCCAGCGATAGCGTTTGTTATGAGTGAAGCGTGAATATTCTGTTATCGACTGTTACTGTTATATCACAGTGCTGTTACCTAACGCTGTCTGAATTAACGTGTAATTGGTCAACAAAGCACACAGGAAAGGACACACGTTCAAATGCGCGGGTTACTACGCATCCCACACAAGTACACAACACGACTCGGCCTAATTGAGCCCTTCTGTGATGGTGATAATGTATGAAATAAGAGAGACTGCGACAAGAGCTCTTTGTTAGAAGTTAAAACGTATCCTAAATTCCAAGTATAATATATCAATTGGTCTCAAAACATCTAAATCATAATGTAGTACGAGTGGAGAGCCTGCGTGGCAATAGAAATAAACAGTGGGAGTAGCGCGACCAGTTTCACACTTGCCATTTACACACATAATGTAACTGTTTACCGAGTGGGGAGTGATCTGCACGCTTCTAGGACCGCAATGTCTTCCGCGTTTTAAATATAGAATATGAAGGTCGGTTTATTTGCGTTGAAACTACAATATATTGTTACAGTGCAATTTAAACCTTTAATGTACCGACCTAAAATATGTTCGGACTGATCTAACGGGCCATGGCGTGAAATAGTGAACAAGATTTCGCACATATGGTACGGCTTCACGGAGAAATAATACCAAGGTCCGACAAAAGCTAAACAAACGTAGTGTAATGGTGTTGGTGGGGGAGCGGTCACGTTGTGCACGCGCACAGTTTTACGCTCACGTGAGTTTCGACAACTCTTTACCCGTGTCATCGGTACTACTATAGTCTCTGACGTTTTATCAGTTTGCTTATCGCATTTAGATATTAAATACACGCAGATAGCGCACGCTTGCGAAGTTTTCCTTTCACGATTCATTTTTTTTTTTTTTTTTTTTTTATTTATTTAGTAATGAGGTTTTTTAACAATAGTTTCTTAAATACTAGTCTCGCCAAACTTTGACGTTTGATGGCGATTGCCTTATTATTACAACACTTTTTAAAATAAATTTTATTATTTTGACAGATAATGTTCAAAAACTTCTGATTAAACTTGAAATGTAGTAATTTTAATTTTACGAGTATGTTGGGTGATTTTGGCCCGTAAATATGAAATGTTTCACGATTGTCACGAGTAACTTGATAAGAACTTACTGTAAGAATATATTAATTTTTAACTCAGTCAGAATACATTTATTTGTATTTAAAAATCACTGAAGTAATGTTATTGTTACTACGAGCGGTTCTAATAAGTAGCTACAATGACCGTGAGCCACACGCGGAAGTCACCTCGACGCCTTTGTAGATAACGATTGGCTTAGTTTATCAGCGGTAGGCGATAAAGTGGCCTTCACGTAAACACGTTTAAACAGCACGAATATTGTTTATCATCACAGATAATCACATATTCTTAAATAGAGAAATATTCGCAAAAACAAAGTGTAGTTAGTGGAGTTTTCATCGTAAGCTTTTTAATTTAAAACGTCCTTGCTTGCGAATTAGACGTATCGAGATTTAATATTATATTTACTTAACTTAAATAAAGAAATTAATATTTTATTTACTCAAAGTGCTGAATAGTTTTGATGATCGTAACAATCAGTAGTCAAAAATACTGTTGAAAATATCAATTTGGTTGAAGATAGCTTGTTGAAATTGTGCATACCGAGTTACCGTAACGATTTGAATCCTATGTAAGTTAGTAAAAACATTATTTTCACTATATGTATTGTATAGTATTGTAGTGAGTGTAAAATTAATGGTGCGTCCGAGGTCACACGTGTCAATAATGAAACTCGTGCAAATTTAAGTGTTGCATGCACACTCCAATATCTTGATTTCTTTTACCGCAAATGTGACTCTATAACATATTTCATACTTTGAGTTTACGCCACCAGACACACATACAGTGATATTTCCGCGTATACATTATTACAAGGTTATGATTTTCCCAAGATACCTATCATGCGCATTCACTTTGAACACATAGTGACTTTGTATGGCCAACCTTGTCGGTTTAAAATAAAAATAAAAAGATTACCGTGTATAAAATATCCACAAATATTGGACGATCATGATGATGATTTGATTTGTTAGTTGTTAAAACTCGTGTTATGCAAAATATCTCAAAGTACGCATTCGCCATGTTGCATTACGCTAGGACCTAACGGCTAGGTGGCAGTTACGTCAATGCTCCGTTTGTGAGCAGCTGAAACTATGACGATGTGCATTATGTGTGCACAAAATGTTGCTTACACCAGGCCTAGCTTTATCATATAGGTACGTGTATCTGTTGACAGCAATGTTATCACCTAGCGCAGGTTTGGGTTATATCCACTTGACAGCTAGTGTTGTAATAGAGCGGTTGTCACACTGCTTAACGGGAAATTCGACTACGAGAACTCGTCAATCTCGTCGTTTTACGTGATGCTTATATTTTATTTTTATAATAAACATATCTCACATTTCTTGGTTAAATAAACTAATGACATTGATATTATGCAAATAATTACATGTGAAACAAAAGAAGGCCTAAGTTTCTAGTAATGATGCAATCAATATTAGTATTCGCGAATATTCGCATATATAACAATTTATGAAAGTTGTATAGCATTCGTATCCGCAAGAAACAATGCCAATGAAAATTTACCGAATGTAGGTAGTGGTATTGAAAAAGAAGAATACATAATATGAAGTGATAATACAATTGATAACACAACAAATAGGTATACGAAGAAGAAACAAAGACGACCGGAACCTCGACTTAAAGGACTGGCTCTGACAATAATTATATGAAATGCGATAAAATGGTCAACTTTCGTTGGCCATTATTGCACACAAAGTGCTTTTGGTATGTTTTAGCTAAGCAATGCGATCTTAGGACTTATTACCGAGGCGAGCATAGCGTGTTGAATATTCTATTGACACATTAATTAAACGAAGACACGAAGAATAAAATGATTCCTGTTGCCTCATTTATGGAGGAGCTTAAGGCGCGTCTCCACCGAAATTGTTGGCAATTTAAATGTTTCCAACTGTTGGCAACTCTTCAAAAAATTGCCAACTTTTGTTGCTGTTGTTTCTACACCTAGTTGCCAACAATTTGAAAAACATTCCAACCAAGCGTCTCCACAGTGCCGATAAATATCTGCAACACGCGTATTCTTTTGATTTTTACCCGTACCGCCAAAAACAGAAACACGGTTCCCAACATTTGTTGACAATTTTTGTTGCCAATACAAGGAAATTACAAGAAATTTTGTCCCCAACACGTGTTGACAACACAAAAGTTGCCAACTTTTGTGCGGTGGAGACTCGGCTTTATGAACAATTACTACTGAGAAGATTACAGAGTAGTGAATTGTAGTTACACCTGCCTATAGTGTCAATATAATATGTAAAAAATATTTGCATTGCATGCAGAATGCTAGGAAGGCCTTGCTTCGCTCTAATAGGCGTGTCCTCCGCCAAGACCGTAGCTGACGTCAGGCTCCTACGCTCGGTCGGTAACAAGAGATTTTTTAACAACATTTTATGCTATGCATTGACGTGACATTTATAATTGTTACTACTTTCTTGTCTTTAACCACTACTGATTTAATGACGTAATAGTAGGGGAGCCCTAGAAGGAATTTCGGGATTTACTAAAGCGCGGCAGATTAATATACAGGGGGATACCTTGTACCCGGTTAAGTACCTCCACCTAATATGAGCCCCGTATATATAGCCGCCCGTCAGGAATAAAGGATCAGATTAGTAAAAAATTCTCGAGCGCGTCAGATTAAGGCAGGGTGAGTTAATTACATGCTAAAAAGTGTATATTCGTGTAGTAGTGTGTAAGTGTATTTGTTTATTGTATAAGATAAATGTTACAAAATTTTAATACTACCTGGATTAACTTGGTCTTAGAAAAATAATCAAAATGCTATTATGTGTATATTGTGTATGGACCACTTCTTTTTTCCACGTCATGTGATGGTGCACTGTGGGGAAACGACCCGGTTGGTGTTTGTACTGCGCAGGAACAGGTTCCGCACAGATCACATGTGGGCAGATCGTCGACCTCGGGGACGATAATATGAGGAGTCCGACACCCATTACTCGGCCACTTGCCACCCGCAATGTGGTCCATCAAAGACGTCTTCAATCTTAGGGCATGCTCAATCACTTCAAAGTGCAATTCATATTTTTATGTTACCATTGTACCTACTCAGAAAATTAAAAGTTAATCGTACATAATTCTTTGTTCTAAATATAAGCTTTACGCTGTAAAAGTAGTTCGAATGAAGACGGGGCTTTCAAAAACGAGGTATACGTTGGTAATGAGTAATAGAACACTTGGCAAGAGGCAATGTTACAATTCAGCCGGGCGACATAAAGTCTGGGTCATATCATTGTTCTGTTGCACCAAAAATAATCTCCTAGTAACAGCCAACGATTACGTAGGCGCTGCATGCTTTGATAGACTTTTCGCTATGTTCTCAAAAGCATCTAAGAACACTTTAACTTTAAGAATATATAAATAATATTTACAGCAGAGACTTCCTTTATTTACGTATTCCTCCTTTGTTAGCATATGCACCTTAATTGAGCTTGAGTTTGACGTAGAATAAATTACTTCATGTATTCTATAGACTAAATGCTGTCTCTGGCCTACGTTATTCACCCATTTTAGTTGATGAAGGTTGATGATTTAGTTTTTCAGAGACAAAGATTAAGGAGTAGTTGAGGCATAAGTTGAGGACTTTATCGCGTGTTCTGTATTTCAAGCACGAAGCTTGAATTACTCGATATTATCTTTTACTGAAAATTGAGTTGTTGAGTTTAGAAGTTGAAAAAAATCTTTAATTTCTAAGATTTTGAATTAGGGATGTTCTTCTGCGATCAGTGTGTAAAACAGATGTTACGTAATGGCCCTAAAAATATATGAGTGTAGAACAAGCGCGACGAGTCTCTGGTCCGCCCACAACAAACATTTTGCCGCCAACAATATGTACGCAAGGTTAAAACCATAGCGTGGGCAACGCAAGCTAATACAATGCATGACACTTTGAACAGAACTCCTATTTATATATATCAGTTAAAATTAGACTAGAATTCGACATATTTAGCAACACTAAACTTGTCATGTCTGAATAATTTCGTTAACACCACGTTGTACCTTTTTTTTTTTTTTTTTTTTATGTTTGGCCCGCCAAAATGACTCTACTCTGCTTGATGGAAAGCATAAGCAGAATCCACGAGTGGTGGCCACCATATTCATTGCGAATGCAACAATGCAGCATGGTGACCCACACTATGGCGGCCTAGTGATGCTTGTGCATCTTTTAGTCTAGTCAACAAGTATGGAACTTGTTGAATAGACTAATTGGGCCTCCGGTCTCGCACTCACCAACGAAACACGACAGCACGAATGCTGACATTTTACGTTGATTTTCTGTGCGAGGGTAGTACCGCCCCGGTCGAGCCGGCCCGTTCGTGCTGAAATCAGCGTGGCTCTACTACCTAAAATTATTGTCGATTTTAAATTCAGTCATTCTCAATAACATAGTCACACTCCGGAAAATCATTTGTAAACATTAATCAGATTTTAAGCGGCGATAAACTTGTGATCAAGCTTGAGTGAGTAGGTACTCTATGCAGAGTATGCAGTTCCCATAAATAAAATATGATGTAATTATTTGTTACATCTACAAATAGTCATCATCATACAGTTAAATTAAAAACAACAATTCGATTGTTTTCCGTGCGGTGCCACTCTGTGGACGTGAAATCCAAACAATCCTCTTTTCTATGTCGTAACGTGATCTAACGACTGCTATTCTCAAAATATCTCCCGAAGGTATGACACAATCCATGAAATACATTTACGTTTGGGTCTATATACTTACCTAGTGGTAACTTCATAAAACATTATAATAAAATATGTTAGCTACATATTGAAAACGAGATTCATATAAATCAATTAAATTTAATTGCTCAAGTATTAAAAGTCACAGCGAGGCTTTGGACGGAGTATATCATTCTTTGTTTTCTGTTTGTTGCTTCCGCAGTCCAAAGTGCGCGGCATGCAGGGAACTTGCGCCTGGACAACATTTCTTCATTTATTCTATTGAAACTGCTATGTTTCAAATATGTATTTCATTTAGCGTTTTTTTGTAATATTTAAAATATTTTTTTAACGTTGTCAATTAACTTTAACGTAAAGAAAAATAATACTGTATATTGAAGCAATAATGCACGCAATGTAACAAAGTGATAACTATCTGTAGAGCTAATCCAGAAGAATAGATAACTAGAATCATTCAAGTAAGTCATAACTACCTGTAATAAAATATCGAATGCGGTCGTACTCACTCACGCAGTCATAAACATTTATGTCAATTTTACAATGGTGTTGCATAACTGTGGCCGCAGAGCGCTACGCCGCGCCTTGACATTGTACGACACAGTGAACTGTGCACGTGGATCGTAAATTATATTACATTATGTGCATATACGATTGGAACATGCCTCTATCCAAAGTGCAACAGTGTACCTATTATGGCCAACTAATGTTACATTTAAACCTTTACATGTATAGCACACGACGAGTAATTGGTGCCGTATAAAAATATTTTTCATCATTTTGCAATTGTAACGTAGGTAAGTATGGAGAAAATATGACGTCATTTAATCGGTGAAATTAAACATACATATGTTCTTAGGGAAGGCAATTACACCATGAGCATGTATTCACACAAGGGTTTTTCATCAAAACAGAAACGGTAATTTCCCCTGCTCGGTAATCATCATGTTGACTCATTCTCTCTTACAGTATGTTGCACAAATAATGACAATTTACACTACAATTCAAATTCGACGAAATTGTTATTGTTCTTGTATATTTTAAAGCCTGAAAATTTACTACTAGGCAATCTAGGCATTAACAACTCTAGGCGTACCACGTGCGTTTAGTAGGTATACGTTGTTACCTATTAATTGATATATGAAGTGCAATGACATCTTATCTACTACACGACTTGAATATGTTAATATAATAGGTAGTAGTTATCGCTTTATTCCGAATCACCGGTAGTTGGGTGCAGGTGCTAATCACTTTTATTTTTGTTAATTAACATTTCTAAATATATTATGTGATGACGTTGGTATATAAAACTTGAGTAAGATACTGTTGTATCTGACGAAGACTTACCAAAATCTTGAAATTGAGTAGTAGTGTTTGACTATAGGCCATATCTGTATTGTCTATGTCTTCAAAATGACTGAATGACAGCTTACAGACCTAGCATTTTAAATAACTACAAATTTATTGCACATTATTATAAGTATAGATTATCACATACCAATGATACCGGATATCCTTACTTGATACTAACTGAGCAAATGGTAATGACGTAATAGTGGTTAATGAAGGTGTTTCAGTAACCAATACTTTTTGGGTGAAAGTATTTGACCACAAAGAAGACAATCAACAGGCATCTAAACAATTTCTATTGAAATCGTTCAAACAAAGAAAATATATAAGTGCCTTATTACTTATGACGATTGTTGCTGAGACAAGACATGAAGTGCATCTGTGCAGGTTGACTCACCGGTCAATTGTGCGTCACACCTCACAAAGGATTTCTTTTATTTTCAAGTAGAATCAATCCGTGTATGCAAAACAATAAATATATTTTAAGGAAACTTATATATCGACTCAAAACTCTAATTAAGTCATTATTTCTAAATCAATTAATTCCAATCAGGACGTTGGAGTGTTGGACCAATTATACCTAGTAACTATTAATCGTTGCAACTGTTCCTTTGTGTAGTAAATGTGCAGGCGTTTCAAATTATTGCCTAGAAGATTTTATGATATACATGCACAAAAGTATAGTATATCTGCAGTGTTTGTAATACGAAAGCGACCACGAAGTATGTCACGGTCTAATTGAACTCGCCCTGGTGACTGGCCACGTTCCACACGACATATCTCTGTAATTTTGGATCCGTTAACGTAGCTCGATTTCAATTTAAGTTTTAGACTATCAATTGAAAATGTGTAATAACTAGCCAAAAGGTGTCAGTCCAAAGTCAAAAATATTAAATTTTGCAGTTCGTTTATTCTATCCATGGATCATAATCATTACAAAATTTGATTATAGTTTATTTGCAACTAATGAAGTGTATTTGTTGTGTAGTTAGATTAAATAGAAAGTATAAGGAATTGTATTAATAGAAAACCAGAATAACAATAATAGTTATCAAATTCTATTAAAACTAAACGTCTACACAGTTTCAAAATTTGTTATGAGCTATGAAAGAGGTTGTTGGGCCTTATGTGACAGACGTTCCAAGAAACCTTATACGTACTTAATAAGTAAATAAAACTTACCCTTTTCTTACGAGGGTGCATGTCCTCGTAGTCCATAGCAATGCCTTCGTCGCTGAACGAAGATGAAGCCGGTGGCGGCGATGGTGTGCCAGAACGCCATGATGAGCCTGAGCTGCTACTGGCACCCGGCGATACCGATGATCTACTGCCCCATGCGCCTAGTTATTAAAAAATCTATTGATTATAAAGAAAAACCCTTTGCAAAAATGTATGTTGACAGAGAATTTTAATGAGTTTTATGTTTACGTTATGTTTTTAACCCCCGAGGCAAAAAGAGGGGTGTTATAAGTTTGACGTCGATGTCTGTCTATCTGTGTGTGTGTATGTTTGTCTGTGGCATCGTAGCTCTCAAACGAATAGACCGATTTCAATGCGGTTTTTTTCATTTGAAAGCCGGTTGCCTTGCGGTGGTTCTTAGCTAAATTTGGTTAATATCGGTCCAGCCGTGTAAGAGTATCAGGTCTTTTCCAAAATAATGTAAGGCATTTTTAGCGTATGATTACTCGATTAAGTTAAGATCAAGGGGCTTTTTTAAATTTTAAATTTTAGCTTGTGTTTCACATTTGTTTGTGTGTTATATAACTTATATAGTAGAGCAGTAGTACAATAACCAGTTCGTACTTTTCAAAAACTAATTTGTGATCGACAATCACGCGTGTATTTTTTCCAATTCTATTAGTAGTTAAGAGTAACATTGGTTACTTAAAAAAATAAAATGTTTAAATTGCAAAACGGATCTTTAAACAGCCACTTTCACTCACAAGAGCGGCTATTTTTTTGTGGCACACATGCACCGGCGCGTTAGAACAGTCTCGTAGGCTGTTCTCTAGAGTTAAGTTTTGTTGGTGGCGTGAAACGTCTTGCTTCTCCGGGTACATGTTGCGTAACTTGTCCCGAGAAGCGGTTCAATGCAGTGTTAGTGAGCAGATATGCATCTTAATTAAAGCTATAAACGTAATTAACTTATGTTGAATTACTTTATTTCAATTATAACTGTTATGTGACGCAACATTCATTTTATTTCGCCACTGTATATTACTTGAAAATACCGCGATTGTTAGCAATCGTCTGTACTTTAATCTAACTATATCTATTACCGAAGCGCTAGGAGACTTCCATAAAGAGTGCAATTGTTTAAATAAGGCGTTGCCTCAAATAATATGCTAGTTGAACGAGAGCAGTCGGAGCTCATCATGACGCTGTTACACCAAATACCTGTCTAGACTATGTCTAGACAACAGTCTAGACGCCATCTATGTTTTACGGATTTTATAGTAAATATGACCCTTCACTTAAATAAAATGATATTAAAATAATTAATTGTTTCTTCATACTAAGCAACACATTATGTGAGCTTTAATTAATATTACGAGCAATCGTTACATATTTCTAAAGTGCCTAATGTACTATTAGGCAATAATGTATTGTATGGGTGTCGTGGTGTGTTAGATTTGTGGGTAAGTTCTATTACGTAAACATCGGACAACATTTGTAGTGAAAAGCTTGCAATTGCATTTCCACCACGAGCGTGACGTAACAGCGCAATGACGTTAAAATAGATGCAGAACTGACGGACTACCGATGCTGGACCAGCGTCGACGAATCAGCCTTGGTAGCATCCGTGTGTGGTGTAGTCGTGTTGAGCGACTTACTGGGACGCGGCGAGTTGGGCGAGCAGCTGAGTGACATGAGAACGAGAGCAGCGTTGCACTCATTCATCTGGTCGTCACGCTCCCCGTAGCCCAGGTCGCAGGAGCTGCTAGGGCCACGTTTACGCGAACTGAAACAATATAACACAGAACGTTAATTCATATATTGGACAAACCGATTACGACTTAAGTAAAATCTTTGCGTGTATTGAACCACTGGTTAAAATATTCAGGCAATTGAATTTATTTTTTACTGAAGGCAGTTAAAAATCTATGAGTCAAATGAGTTTTACTGCATGATTGATATAGTTTTGAAATTAAGAACTAGAAATTTATAGTTAAGAAGTAACAACACGAATGTCTATCGGAAATGAAGTAGCACAAAGGCGGGAGTAACTTCACGTCATAAAAGAACGTTCCTAAATACTATTATAAAGTCTTAAATTATATTTATGTGCGGCCCATTTGTTCTGTGGTGCGGCCTATACCATAAATCTTACGTTTTCTTTACCCATGTATACATGACATAGCTACAGGTTAACCATTATGATTAAAACGCAGCGAGTAAGTCTGTATGTATTTTTAGGGAATAGTCTATAATAATTACTAACACAACTTTTAATTGAACTAATCAATTGTCCATGGTAATGACTATTTGTACTTCGTATGAAATAAAATGAATAGGTAAATATTTCCCGACACGACTGCTTTTCTCAAAAAAATTGATTTCGAACTCTTAAGTCTTGAGACGCTGTACAATAGGAAATAGAAACTATTTTTCTGGGAAAGGAAAACTATATTAACGTAATATTTGTAGGAGTATGTATCAAATATGCTATATCGTATCGGTTTATTATATATTAAATAATTATTTGTAGTTATTTATAGGGAAGCTTCTCGAGTAGGATTTGAAATGTATACATAAAGATATAAAATATAAATGCAAACGTAACAGGAGTACAGAAACTACTAGGTCATCACTAATTTAAATTAGCTATCAGTTCTATGAAAACTATAATAGGGCTTGGTTTAGAATTATCCAAGATCTTTATTTGTATTGGTAAAGTTATTTGAACTTTGGCTTGAAAGGCGACTCGAAATTGCCAAATAAGGCTAACGTCATTGAACAATCAACAAGTCTAGACTAGATTATTGAACTTTCCAGTGAGATTTCGGCGTGAAGTGTTCGAGGTCGCGGGATGCGTAGGGTGGGCGCTTGTTGCGTAACCGGCGGCGACCCACAAACGCTAGCTAGACATTTGGAGAAGTCACATAAGGACGAAGGCTTTTGCTCTGACCCTGCCACCTTCAAAAGGAGGTTCGTTAAACTAACGTTCGTTAGTGGAATGAATGCCCGCGTCAGACAACCCCAGCGTGTTAACTTCTTACGTCTAGGTTTTTGCCAGTCTTCGTAATTATTTGAAGTATGAATATATATGCGTATATTGTTACTTTTAATACGTATGTCAAAATGCTCTCTTAACCATGTAAGTTCATGTAATATTCACTTTGCTGAATTCTACAGTAAGTGCTTTGTTTGATAAAAAAGTAATAGGTACTGAAACTCTATTCAGAACAAGCTTACTTTCGGAAAAAAACTAAGCCTAAGAAAAATAATAACTTCAAAAATTGGACTTACGTTTTTCGACAAAACAATGGAAGTGAATACAAACAAAACATGACAAAATAAATGTTCATATCATTTGTTTACTATTATCATGAAATGACGTAACTCTGACCTGTTTTATTTGTAAACTGTGTGTCGTCAATAATTACATGCACATATTAAAATTGTACAGAACCTAGTTATTTATTACGTTTCAATTGAATAATAAGGAGACGACGATTGTGGATATACAATTAGGGAGTATGAACTGTGATTGGTCAGCAAGAATTCACAACAATAGAAGTAGAATCAAAACATAGGGGCATGGCATATGTTCAACTAGATATTTAAGAAATTGAGAGGGAAGAGGAAGAAATCTCAAATGTGATGAGCAATTTCTTGTGAATAGACAGCAAATTAATTCCATGCTTTGTTTGACGAAGTCAATTGTGCATGTCCACCCATACTTTGTGGATGTCACAGTCCACAATTAAACCTGAAAAGGTTGTATGCTACAGGTGATTGATCTCAGATTGAACTTGAGACGGGTTCAATTCGGGAGGCTGTCGCTGTGTCCTTGGGGCGGCGGCGGCGGCGACGCCCCGACCGGCTGCGTTCACTCAAGATCAGCGACCGGGGCGTCATTCATAATAAAATTATTTATTAAATACCATTTAAAGAACATCTAGGATAGGATTCGAGTTTCCATATATAAAACACGCAAAAATTCGTTGAATTGATGCGCCTTCGCACCAAAGAACCAAAAGTCACGTATAGATTTTTTTAATGTTGGCTAATTACCAAAATACTTAAATACGTGTTGAGAATTGTTTTTGTGCAAATACGTTACCATGATCGTGACGGAGTAATCTTCAAAATAAAAATAAATACTTGTCTCGCATGACCTATGAATGCACCCTAGAAACAAGGTATATTCACCCTGTGTCAGCGCGACCTTCCAGTAGGTTCGTTATCCGATTCGAAATAGATAATAAGTTTTCATTTTGTGTGCATTGTGAATGTTTTAACATTACTTACACAAAAAGTTTGTTAACAGAACAATCTAACTATAACTGATTGAGACTACAAAAAGTAGTACCTACAATAAAATAGGCAGAAAGGTAAAAATCTATAGGTAGTAGAGCCACGCTGATTTCAGCATGAATGGGCCGGCTCGACCGGGGCGGTACTACCCTCGCACAGAAAATCAACGTAAAATGACAGCGTTCATGCTGTCGTGTTTCGTTGGTGAGTGCGAGACCGGAGGCCCAAATAGTCTAGTCAACAAGTTCCACTTGTTGACTAGACTAAAAGATGCAGCAGCATCACTAGGCCGCCATGGTGTGGGTCGCCATACTGCATTGTCTGCATTCGCAGTGAGTATGGTGACCGCCACTCTTGGATTCTGCTTATGCTTTCCATCAGGCAGAGTAGAGTCATTTTGGCGGGCCATACATAAAAAAAAAAAAAAAAAAAAAAAAAGAGCATTAAAAATACCTCAAACACTTTAGAACGCTAGTTGAAATCAAGACATTCTAAATTTTCAGGTATGATCTACAACGGCCGGGTTGAGCGGGGCTATGAGATCGTAATTACCCAGGACGCGGCTGATCACGATGTTTCTAGAGTTACGAAGGTGACTTTGTGTTTTTCAATAAAGTTAATGGGAATGTTTACCGACCGTATTTTTTTGTATGACGCGATTTCCGTTGCTGACGTAACGATACAGCTACATCGTCGCTGCGCATCGCATTTACTCATGACGAATTGGTAATTTGAATGTAGTCAGTCAGGGTTTGTAGCTTTCACAATCGCACACAATGCTATGAAAGGCGTCACTATGATGTCGACGTCACAGATGTATAAAACCTCAGTTGACGGTTGACTTGCCGTTGATAATATAATAGAAGAAATCATTTGTTTTATTTCGCTTCGGTCGGTGTCCGGGCAGGTTGCGGTTGTCACAGCTGTGCATACACTCAGTACCTATTGTATATGTTGCGTGGTAGTATAGTACACACGTAACATTGAAAACGACCTTGCGCCTGTTGCCGACTACCGTGATATTGGTTCAACGCTGATAGCGAAAATGTTGTTTATTACTCTCACAGATATAAAACACCGAATGGGATTTTAATAACTGTATTAGTTTGTATTTTTTTATGTTTGGCTCTGCCAAAATGACTCTATGCCTGATGGAAAGCATAAGCAGAATCCAAGAGTGGTGGTCACCATACTCACTGCGAATGCAGACAATGCAGCATGGTGACCCACACCATGGAGGCCTAGTGATGCTTCTGCATCATTGGGCTTCCGGTCTCGCACTCACCAACGAAACACGACAGCAGGAACGCTGTAATTTTACGTTGATTTTCTGTGCGAGGGTAGTACCGCCCCGGTCGACCCGGCCCGTTCGTGCCTGAATCAGCGTGGCTCTACTACCTAGTGAATAATATGAAATGAAATAATAATTAAAATAAACAACCTGTACCAATTCCTGATACGAGTACCATTGCAGGATCACAGTACAAATATGCTCTTAAAATTAGTCATTCAGATTCAGTAAAAGTTGTAAAATAATATGGCATTATCAAAAGTTAGATTTTTTTTATTACAAGTTATTAACAAGGCAAAGTTTAGCTGCTCCTTGACGGTTAGAGGGAGTTTTAAACACCACATTGATTTAAAAATGTAATAGGTACGTCATTAAAACATGGAGTGCCTAATACGAATGTACCTATTAGTTTATCGCTGCTTGCCATTCTTATATAACGTGAGGTGATATTATAATAACAATTCATTTCCTACTCGAGTACTCAATGTCGTATGATAATGATTGGCCGATTTGAAAAATAAACTAAAGGCCTTCAGCTGCTCATTGTGTGAAGTTCGCAAATGTTCCATTAGGTATAGGTGAGCTCAGAGGTAATGCGTTTTTTGCTATGTTGATGTAGGTCGGGCGCGCTTTTTTAGTTCCATAAAAACTTGGATTCGTTGTTAGTACGTGGATCGTAAATTATCGGCTGCTGCCATTGATATACAATATCAATGGCTGCTGCTTTTATTCTAGACTGGGGCAGGCTTTCCGAAACTTGTTTTTTGCTATAGCATAGTCTAAATGGAGGGCCTCAGTGATGTTTTTAATATCTTTATCAATTCAGTATTGAGTTTTGGGGATGTTATTTGATTCTTATGCAAATTTTTATGTTATCACTAGTAATAGCCTAATATGCAGCCGTCATGTTAGAAGACAGTTTGAATCGTTTCGTAGAAATGATTCTAATAGCTGAGAAAGCGAATTTCATTACTTTAAAACAGATATTGGAGAAGAACAAAAAGAACTGCTTTTGTCCCAGACGAGAAGTGTAATAACCTGCAGGTAGGTCGACGGAAAGTCAACTCAGAGGTGAACATTTCAGATGACTAATCGTGTTCCTTGCGTATGAAATACAGGTTTAGTAACACATAATCCTTTGTTTAATTTTATACAGATTTATTATTTAATTCTTTGCCTTTCTAAATTGTTTCTCATAAGCCATGCAAACAACAGTCTAATTATCTATTAAGTAGGTTGCATAATAGTGAATAATTTTTGTAACACTTTCCCAAGGTAGTGCGGCATAACTGCACCTGCCGAAGAGATAACAGGCCTCCACAACACCAACGAAAGCAAACGTGGTACCTACCCAATGAGAAAGTGCCGCCACAGCTCTGCCCCACCACGACAAGCGCGCCTTCTCTCTACGTGTTGCGCAAACCTATGCGGAATGTAACTTAATGTCTTCTAACTCTGTTGGTTCTGATAAATAATACGCGTTCTGCGTAGAATGTAATAGGTGAAATCGTTCAGATCCTTAAAGAACCCTTGTAAACACATGTCATATAATAAGGTAGGTACTAATTCTGGGACCATCCTCGCCATTTGAACGATAGTTTACTCCGTCATTGCCATGCACAAGTTCGTAGCCAACAATGGAATTCCTTTTTAGACATTGAGAGTGTATTGTAAGATTCGAATCGCCAACAATTTTGTCACGGCATTCATATCAGTTCTATGTATGGTCACTGAACAGGCTAAGCCACTGCCTAATTTGACAATGTTAAACATATGAAATAACTCTTAAGTCCTTGACCTGGGCAAAATGCGAAGGATTTTCAGTCTACTTATGGAAATGTTTCGCATTAAACTATTTTTGTAATTATTACGTAATAGGTAGTGATATTGGGTTGGCAATTGGCATTTATGAACATTACAGAGCAAGGAGGCGAACAGAAGTAATTATCTTGTGGGATATTTATGTCACCTCGTTCTAATGTCTCACTGCCATAAAGAAGATTTAGCATCACAATATTGTAAATGTGAGAGATTGGATGGATGGATCAATTGATGTTGGTAACTCAAACGCGCCTTAACTGCTTAACGGAATTCGATGTTTGTTATAAACAATCAGGAATAGGAGACTACTTTTTATTCCGGAAAAAGTAATTGACCAAATCGGCATTTACATGCAGCTGCGGTCAAAAAACACTGTTTTCACGTACGTATTGTGATTTTATTATTTGTAATTTTTAAAGACATTTGTTTGGCATTTTCGTTTACGATGTTTGATTAGGTATTCCAATTAGGTGGTACATTCAGTGTAACATTCGCGGATATCGTTGTGTAGGTACTATATTATTCTAGTGTGTGTAGCGTTCCATTTCGAAACTGGGTCACTGTGTCACATGGCGGCCGCGCCAAGTACCAGCCGAGTGCGACGCCATCTTTGAATTTAGTTGATTCATGAACCAAGCGAAATCGTTACAATTCACTGTGTAACAAATAGAATAATATTCTAACTAATGTAAGTAATGCTGTGCTCGTTCCTTCACAGTTACCAGAAGGCGTTACTTATTTGCAACCAACTAAAAGAAAATAAATGTTTTCAAACTTTCACTTCACAGGGGCCCGCTATGCTGTTGCGAAATTCATTTACGAATTTTAATGTATATTTTAGCTATCATCATTTTAGTAAGAAAATGTGGACAGAGAATCTTCAATAATCGTTTTATATGCGGTCTAGAATTGTGATACTCTAGCTTTTAAGGTATCTATCTATTCAATAAAAGCGTGTTAAAAAAAAGGACAGCAGGACTTTAGAATTGCAATATTTTACAAATACCTTATATTTGACTTCTTGTGAAATCTTTCGAACTGGTTTTATGAAATTATCTTTTACATTTAAATATCACCTGCTGGCTTTTGGTTCTACCGCAATTTCATGGACGTCTTTTATGGGGCCTTTAATATATAATATACTTACGCCAACAGATGCACCACATCTAATACTTTATTTATAATCGACTTAATGTCAAATTGCATACTTTATTGATCTTATGTGGCTGCATGTGTTGCGTATGTTTAATTTACATCATGTAATGAAGTGTCCAGCGGTTAAAATCTAAATAGGTACACACTTAAACTGTAGATCCGAAAGCGAATCACTGTATTAAGCGCCTGTATAGTTGGGTATTGTGAAATTTGGACCACGATGGAGGCCTCGCCTCTCACCACGATCACGATGAAAAGTGAAACTGCAGCGTCGACGAGCGTCACGTCGCGCCTCTCATTTATGCCGTTTTTTCCGGTTCTACTGCACTATACAACAATGTTCTGCTTTACAAGAAAGTACTAGCTCGCGGTTACAGAGAGACATTCAAGAGACTCGGTTAATACTATGACCTACTCTCAATTCTATACTAATGAAGAAACTATTATGTTTTTTTTGAAAGTAAGAGTTGTTCGAAAGTTGATTTACCTTTTAGTTTTAGCGATAGCACCATACAAAAAACAAGGCTCTGTTCGCTAGCTCCCTAATCGCTATTGATAATTATGTAATCCGTCAATTTTTTTTAATCATTCTCACATTGTTGCATTGTCTGTCCCGGTTAGAGGCGCGGTGAGGGGTTCGAGGCGCGGGCGGCGTACTCCGGCCGCAGAATGTAGGCAAGTGTGACAAGGACACGCCCGTACTCCGCGCTAACACTTCCATCCAGTTTCTAACGTGCTCGGTGCGCGTTTCGCAACGGTCGCCCGCGCCTGGCCCCACTTCGCCGATGCACTACACCTCGTGAGCGATTACACCTACCTGCCTACAAGGTAACACACAATGCATGCTGCTAGTGCTGGTACCTAATCGCACGGAGCCGTTGTTCACTCTCTGTACGCACGTCCTGCTTTATTTGAACTGATTTATAGATTAGGGAAGTCTAGCTAGAAAACTAAGTTTAACTGTCATTCACCATTACAGATGACCTATTTCCTGACATAAGGTTACATCTATTCGTAAAATCCAGATAAAACGATATTGCAAGGCAGCGAGCGGGCATTAGAAATGCAGTGGCCCTCCCCTGAGCTCGTTGCGAGGTGAGCCGGTAACTCAAGGCGAAATAACATTGATGTTTGTTAATTAAACTCCCTGTTCTCCAGGCTTGCAATGATGATTTGAATTTTAAATTAATTAATCATCATTTGACTCATATTTAGACTTAATTATTTTTGTTACGTTTGTGGTCACAAATTTAGAAAATTATAAACTATTCTACTCCTCAGTTACTTCTTATACTTCTTAACAATCGAAAGTAGTAAACATGGAAAAGGATGGATAGGAAAGGTATGTTTATATTGACTTACCCCTGCATGTGATGTGACGGTACTTCGATGGTGGCGGAGGCTCGCCGGCGGTCACCCGCCATGTCTGCCAGTCTGGCGAAATCTGTATCCACATCAGCTAACCTAGCTGATTTGCGGGATTCTAGTAGTCGAATTTCATCTAGTTTTTTCTTTAGTTCAACTGGTGCCTGTAACAAAGTTAAAAGTCGTATGATTATTTTGTCAAATATTTACACACCTATGTGTTCTTAACAACAATTTCTTAACTTTATTGTTGTACGGTACGGTAACAGTAAGTAACTTTATTTCAATATATATTTTACTACTAGCTGACCCGGCGAACTTCGTACCGCCATATTTACATATCTGTCTCAGCTTCCCACAGGCAGTGTACAGTCGCGGACAAAAAAAACACTTTTCCCGTTATCTTTTATTTTTTTTCTTTTTAGCAATAAAGAATGAATGAAATCGGACTATTTTATTTATTTATTTATTTATTTATTTAAGTCTTCATGCATAATTGTTGCACAGGCGGACTTAATGCCGTAGGCATTTTCTACCAGTCGACCTTAGGGTGATGCAGAGCCAAGAATGGTAGATGCACAATGTTCAGAAATGTTAAATAAAATAATTCCACTATAGTATATCATATTTCCAGAGAGAGAGAGAGAGAGAGAGAGCTTACAAATATAAATTACTTAATGATTTTACATTATTACTTATATCATTAGAATATTAGTACACATAATATTTAAGTAATTATATACTCACACATATATACATATATACACACATAATATACATATACATACATAATACCTTATATATATTTTTGTTGTGAAGAGGATAAAATTTAGGATCGTGGTGTTAATATTTTTGTGAAATGTTTCCGCAACAAGTATTTAAAGGCTTGACGTGTTTTCGCCATCCTGATCTGGAGAGGGAGCGCATTCCATAACAGGACAGATTGAACCAAGAAAGAAGAATGTACAAAATCCGAGCGGTGAGAGGGACAATGAAGAAGTAAGTTGTTTGACGATCTAAGGTTTTTTGCGTGATTAGCACCTACATATTGAAGTTGGGAAGTTAAGTAAGAAGGAGAACTTGGTGAGTAGAGTAAAGAGTATAAGGTGGTTAATGCTCGTACCTCTCTGCGCTGGCGAATTGTAAGCCAATTCAATAGGGAGCGATACTGTGACACATGATCATATTTACGTAAATTGAAAATGAATCGAATGCAATTATTGAGAAGACGGTCTAGCTTATTGAGCAGATCTGCATTCAGGTCAAAGTAGCACACATCACCATAGTCAATTATAGGGAATATTAGAGTCTGAACAAGCATTACTTTTGTTTTCAGTGGCAAAAAGTTTCTAAGTCTATAGAGGGCGCGCAATGAGCCTGTGACTTTCTGGCACACAGTTGCAATTTGTTTACGCCAGCAAAGGGTTGTGTCCATATGCAGTCCGAGGTTCTTCACACTATCACAGTATGGAATGACCATACCATCGTAGGTGAGTTGCGGAATTATAGTGGGGTCGAGCTGGCTAATACCACGGTTGCTACCAATTATGATGGCCTGACATTTATTTGGATTCACCGAAACACCAAACATGTCAGACCATTGTTTTATAGCTGTCAGATCAGAGACTATGTGTTATTGAATTACAACTAAGTTCATATTTTGACTTTCATCCCCTCTCTCCAGGAAAGCGTGCTGAATTTCGGGATAAAAAGTATCCTATCCTCGTATAATCCTCGTAGTATGAACTCAAATCATGCCAAGTTTCATTTGAATCCATTTAGTAGTTTCGGCGTGATGCGCGGCCAAGATACAGACAGACAGACAGACAGACAAAAATGAAAAAAGTTTCAGTTTTGCCTTCAGTATCGATTATAGAGAACCCTCCCAAAATTTTTTTTCAGAATATCTTTAATGTACAGAATTGGACCTGTTACATTTTTATTATAAGTATATAGATAGATATAACTTACAGAGATCTTGGTATCAATAAAAGAAACGGAAAAAGCGCATTTTTAATTGTGTATTCCAATAAAAATATGTGAAATGTTTACGAACAGCAGATCAATAAGGCGACCTCCGAGCGGGGTAAGTGACGTCATGACCTGGTGAAAATAGAGCGAGATGCATACCGTTACCGTGTCACGGACCAACCGACGTTATAACTAATGATATTGTTACGGATAATCATTAATACGTATTGATTAAATGTATACTTGTGACGTAAGTACTGGTTACGTATTACTGATTTTCCTTGACTTTATTAGTTTTACACATAAATAAAATCACAGTACTTTATGGAAATTCCTAATACACACAGTAATTGTGCCGCAGAGCAGGAAATATATTACTATAATAGTTGCTTGCTAGAGGTAAACAGGTTCTTATACAGAGTGTGGTAATCTAGCGTTGGAGAGCGCGTTTCTAAGTTGTATTATAAACATAATACCTGCTAAATTTCTACTTAAACTACCGCAATGTTCAATGTGATTACAGTATAGTTATAGAATAATGACGCATAAAGGAACAAATAGGACGCAATACTTGTAATAAACTGGCAAAAACTTTAGATTTAACTAGAACTAGTGATCGTTCAGTAGTCGAAATTCAACCATAATTTTTTTAAAGTTTTTCTATAATTATTTTTACCTTTCTGCATTCAGGTGTATGAAATTTAGTATAGTTAAAGTTTATATAAAGGATATAAACATACTTGCATAATTTTCGTAAAAAGGGGCACAAGGTGATTCACGTATTAATATATTATAGATACAATTTTATTACTGAACATTCCTCGAAAAAGCTTTTATATCAATCAAGAGACAGTAGGGAAATCCCCGTACACGGACTTCCCAAGTTTCCTCAAACAATTTAAACTCTTTAGATATATTTCAAAGAAGTCAGTTTCCAGATTAAGACGTTGTTTGTAAGTCATAAGGTGAAGTGAACTTGTAACATAAAAATTAGAAGTGGGACTACATATATATGACGCACATACGCTTATCACGCACCGGTAAAGTTTTCATATCGCGGCCACACTCTCAGCCAATTATGTGCCACGACCAAGCTGTTGACTGGTTGACATTGATTACGTTTTCGTCGCCGGCTTCCTTCTACATCTCTTTCTTGATTGACACATAATGTATTCTCGTACACATAGTGAATACTGCATACGCATTTATTATTACGTCCTCTTTAGATGACAGTCAATGTTGCCATTTAGTAGGATTCAGTTTTCTTTCAGCTGTTTGCATCCATTAGTAATACAACTGAATTATTTAACCTAAGTGATTCTAACATATACAAGAAATGTGTAAATTTAATGACGTAAGCTGCTTGTTGTACCACCTATCAATAATATCCCATAGATCTGTATTTGTTAGGGACACTAATGGCTAGCATTTAGCCCCGTTTGCTAATGTGCATAATGACCTATTCTCCTAAATGGTGAAGTATAATGAATTATAATGACAACAATATAAAGAAGTCGTTTCGCCGTAATTACCTATATGATCAGTACAGTTAGCAGCCGAGTCGGTGATCACATCATACTTTCACTTTTACGTTATTTCGTGCGAGTGTGGACGAGCTATGTGCTTTGAGACGTAGATTGACGTGCCCCTCACTCGCACCGGAACAATGAAAGCTGCATTAATGACTTTGTACATTTCTTGAAATTACAGCCTGACATACTTTTTGTTTCCGCGCATGTTGATTTATTTAAATGTTTGCTCTTTATAGCAGCATTGATGTTTAATTCCATTCGTAGCTATTGCACAACTTTTGTTTTGAATCTTGCATAGGCGTAACGATTAATTGGCGACTGTCAATACTTCAATAATTGACAGTGTTCGTTGGTATTTTCATTAGACATCTATAGGCGAGTCACTAGTCAACACCGTTATGTAAAAAGTGACAACTATTGCACAATTGCTTTATTCGATGGCGAAACGGTCGGCTTTGAAATGCCAGTGAAAGTCGCCAGGCGACTTCGCTATATCGTGATAATACTTGCGTCTTATGTTGCACTTTATAATATTATATTTTATTTTATGCTTACTAGATAAAGAGTCCCAGTACAAGATAATGACGGGATCTGCGGTGGAAGTCCTTGACGATCTTTCACGCAAATCTAGCACTATTGCTGCATGATTGCTACATGACGTTGCACAGTGGTGTAACTCAACACTCAGCAGTAGTGTGATTCAAGTTCACGTTAATCCATAAAGAAGACGGAAACAATAGTGATTGCAACCTTAACCTTGACACGATTTAGCATCATTATCTAGTTCGTGCAAAGTATATTATAATAATCGTTCAATATTACAGTACTTTATACTAATAAACACTGTTTATATTTGACTAATTATTGAATATTATGTTAGATAACTAAAAATGAGGTTCACGGTCATTAGGAACGGCTATTGTTTGGTTGTTTGACGTTTATGAACTCATTACATAGCACAAAGAATGTCATATCGGAACTCATGGCACGCTTCCGTTTTAAAAACTCGTATTAATTCATAAGTAATTTATGTGAGTTTTTATATTATGTAGAAGGTGATAATTAAAGCAACAGTTAATTAAATTTTAACACATGTCCATAAAATTAACTTGACTTGAAAAGTTGAAAACAGATGTAAAACCTGATTTACCACACAAATATTTGTACAAATTACATATCTTTTTTAGTTATAATAGGTTTTTATATCTAGTAGTTTTCATACGCTGTCAACACGTAGTTTATCTTGAAGATGTGTACATTCATTGTAAATGTTTTTGTTTTTGTAAAATTTCATTATAAGGAAGGTTACTTGTTTAAGCGATAGGCGGGTGCTCTTGGCGTCTCAGCATTGCGAAAACTGTCCGCTCTACTGCGCATCGATGTTGCCGCTACGCAGAATGGATTATCCATGCTCGAAATGCCTTCATTTAGAAACGTTATATTTTCAGTTTCAAACAAATCATGCCGAGCGTCCCAATCCATTTTACACTTATCGATATTACTAAAGTGTGACAATTTTATCAACAATCACGAGACTATCTCTCCATGTATAATTGACTTACTCGTGCGCGAATATCGTGGTTGAGGTGGTGGTTTACTTAGGATTTCATATGATCATCGAAAGCGTAATGTAAGATGATATATGTGAGCTGTCAAGTGGCATTGACTGCAGTGTTGAGTCAATGGCTCAGGCGGTAGCGAATGGAGTACCTACGAACGCATGACGCGCTGCTGTGACGCCACGGCTACGCCTGCGCCAGCGACGTTCGCGTCGCTATCAATACTCTTTTCACTTGTTTTTTATTTAAATAGCTTTTAGATTTTAGAAGATAACGCAAGCACTTGATATAAGAGTTACTTATACGTATACCTAGTTTGATAAATCTATGACGTCGATTTATAATTGGATCTCGCAATTTTTTTTTCTTATTGATATGATAACCGTGGTATGGAATGTTGTTTAACTTTAACTTTTTTTGAATGTATCTAAAAATGAGTAAATAATACACGTGTATATCTATTATCGTTCATTATGTTTGTACCTGTAAGTGGACGTTTAACTTATCTATATGACGCGGACGGGACAGTGGCAGCAGGACAATGCACTCAGAATTCATGACGTGTTCGCAGGGAAAACAATAGAGCACTTCGGTTCGATCGTAACCAAGTTTAAGTATTCAGGGTTCTTAATTTAGCCATCCCCACAAAATAATCGCTACATATAAACGTGTTGGGATTATTTAGTGGGGATGACTGATGGAAAGAGTTCAATAATTAAGGAACTTTGTTTTGAATCTTGATAGAAAATCTGATAAGCTTTAGGTCCAGAGATCTGGCTACTGTAACTGCATACCATTCGTACTGGTTTGTACACCTTCGTAGCAGGTATAAAAAAATAAGACTTGAGAAGCCAAAAGCTACAGGAATTTTATGAAGTCCCATTTTTTATTTGATTCGGTTGCAGAATCTCATAGCATATTGAATAATGTAAAGATTTTTTTGTGCTACACTCGTCAGACATCGGACATTATCTTGCACGTTCGAAAGGAAATCAATAATGTTGTTCGAACTTTGTCAATGTCTGCTACCTATATACTGTTTTAGAATAATAGTCCGACATTAATATGTTGGATAGCGATTATTCTAACATTTGATATTCAGTGAGGCTGCAGTTGGAGTCACGTAGACACGCATGCATAAGCAGTTCGGTTGTCGGCGTACGATCGTGCACCAATAAATAGGTCAATAGCTCTACTAGTCGACAGTTGGCTGGCCTATTATGATCGTGCACTTGGATCTTACAAAACTGAACTTTCAACTCGTTCTTTCTCCTACACTCACAAATATAAAAATGTTCCACCACAAATATTTTAACTAAAGGTGGAAATAAATTAGGTAAGTTAGGTATCTACTTATGTTGTATGATCTAAGATATAATAGAGTTTGATAGAGAGATGTCATTAGTGTCATCTTAGACTTTACGAGGTATAATGTATTGCATTTCGTTTGTAATAAAACTTACGCCTAATGAATAAAAATATAATTAATAAAAATATACAGAATAAAATCGCTTGTTCAAAGTTTCATAGCCATTGTAACACAGAATTGTAAACATTATTGTTGGTACGATTCTTCAATGCTGTATAATATTCAAACTTATCATTATCCGACTATATGCGTAACAAAATATGACAATGATAAGTTATAATATGTTTATCTTAACGTTGATGAGATATCATTAGATATATTAATGGAAGGGCTGTTTGCTGTGTAATTACATAGATAACGTATTATTTGTATTTCTTGTCATCTCTTCATTACCTAACTGGATACCTAACTGACATTAACATAATGATCAAAAAAGTGCGTGTTCATTGCACACAAACGGATAACTTAATAGGGCTTATATTAATCTGAGTGTAATTTACGAGGACTAGTGTCGTAAAGCGTATACTGATTACTTATACCTACTAGCAACGGTAAACAGTACTTGTTGGACGTGTAACGATTTGTTAAGCTCAAACGAGAGTCAGTAGTTCTACATTAAACAAGCTTCTTGTTTAACTTACAGTTTAAAAGATTCGTCTTTAAGCGGTACCAGAAATAAGTGCGTAGGCAGCGCTGAATCAACTTGCGCGCGCTAGCTACACAATATTTGTAGATCTCTATGCAAATACTTGCCGGCCGGCCCAAATGACATTTAAACTATGTGAATTATTCAACGACAGAATAATCTACGTCAAATTAAGTTGATTATTTGTTGATCTTCACTCTTCTATATTTGTAACGAATTTACATTGTAAGTTACAAACAGTTTAAATTATTTTGATTTACAAGATTTCATAATAACAACAACCGTCACGTCACAAACATACTGTACATTACAAAGTTCACGCGAGCTGCAGCACTTAATAGCCAAGTCACGTCGAAAAGATACAGACTGATTGTTATTTAGAGTTAGCGATCACTATCGGATGTAAACGGTTAGGCTGATCAATCAATCGGCACGGTGGCCTTGTATGATTGGTGAATATTAACAGAACGGTTTGCAAAGCGGATACAGTGGAAGCAGGCCACGCGAGTGCCACGGCGCCGCCGCGCCGTCGTAACCCGCGCGCCTCACCGCACGCCCTCTACCGGCTCGCTGCAATGCCAACCTTGCCCCAAAAATCCATGACCTACATTTTATACGACAAAATGCAGGCAACGTTTTTATTGCAACTATTCTCCTTGAGCAATGCCGTTTAATTTGTTGTCTACCGGCATCGATAAAAAAACACAAACTTCTTATACGGTTACCAAATTCGCTTCAAGCGTTACTAATTCATATATTGCATAAACTGTAGCTATTGTATGTATAAAGAGGAAAATAATAGAATATTTTTACTGTATAAACGTGAGTCATGGTTATTCCTGTAACAGTTTGCAAGACAGGTTTACTGGAAAACGTCATTCGTGTTAACTGGGTCTAGCTCATCGATTGTGCAGGACGAACTGGTGGCCTAGTTGGCGAACTGGCGAGCTTTAGGTTCGCGGGTCGCGATCCTAGCACTAGGCGTCCCATTTTCGAAGCCCGGGTAACCTCAACGTGCTCTATTTCTGGATCGAGTACGGTCAACAATTGATATATTTATAGAGCTTATATACATTCAGAACTACTTGTTGAACTACTATATCGTGCAATGTCAAATAAGTTGTCACGAGTTTTTTGTAAATGTAGGTATATGTATTATTTTAAAGACAGAACTCTGTATTCATACAAACTTACTATCACCATTTTAGTTCAAGCTTCCTTACATTTTAAACAATCATAACGTTTGCAGTTCTTATGTCTTATCTCTTTGGTATATCCTACGAGCAGTAAAGACACTGTAATAATTAATAGTAAAGTAGGATAAGGAAGCTCATACGAGTGTATTGTAGTTTATTTGTTTACTCTAGATACAGACGAGTATATTTTATACCACTGACTAAGATTAATTTCAGATTTAAGTTAATTATTCATTCTTCTAAGCATTTATTAAAATTAAACTACAAAATTAAATAATAAATATAAAATTAGGTAACAAATTATATAATGTATGAAATTTAACAATGCTATTGCAGACGAAGAAGGAGAAATGAAAAGCAACGATTTCTTAATTGGTGTACACATTTGTAAAATTTATGGAATTTGCACTGTACCAAGTACCAAAATGTGCACCAAAATTGTGTTAAAAGGTGTTGAAACTGAAAAAAGTTAACATTCTTAGACACAATACCTACATCTGATATGGTGCAAGTTAATATTCTGTACAGCAAGCCAATTTGCTATTATGACAATGATAGTAGTATATCGTAATAGAGAACCTATTGAAATACAATAAATTGAACCGCCCGGTGCCCATGTAGGTCAGCGTCTATCGTCGAGCGGCGGGCGACTGCACCGTCAGGAAATAGATGTTGCGTAGCAACGACAGTGATGCAAGCATGCCAGAGTTTTATCTGTCAAGTGGAGTTTTAATGTGATTTAGGGTGATGCCAATAATGACGTCACATGACAGCTACAAGAAATTCTAGAAATGACGTCACCGTTCGGTGTCGAGTGTTTTTGCGTAGGTGCGTCGCTGCGATGACGTCACGGGTAAAATGTTACGGCCCGTCGCTCTCAACGTCGGGCACGCGCGTGTAGGCGGCCGCTACAGGCGAGCGCGTAATACGTTCAACTTTACACGTAAATAAAATCGCATACTGTTACGTAATTGAACGTGAAATCTGCACAAGGACGTAGAGCCGATGTTTCGACATCGTCGACTCCCGGTGTGATGCTATAATCGCATCGTTTACGTGCGACGCTTAGAAAAGTGAGCGTTTCACCTTGAGATGCTTGCAAGCGTGGTCGCCTCTCTATTCTTAGATATCGAAATAGTGCTAAATATGTTTGAGGGACAGGCGGCAAACACGCAGGCGTCGTGACCCAACCTGACCCAAAAACGGAGTGCTACCCACCGCGCCCCGGCTTGCCAGTTGATAACGGATACGGGAACCTGTTCGCTTCACACGGACACAGCATACGCATCACCTATAGCACCGTTACTCTGCTGACCTGCCGATAGCCACGCACAAATAGAATGGCTATACACTGCTCAATTATACGCATACAGCCTCTAATCTGTTTTTAAAACACATAAAAGGTATGGTAGACAGCGATCAGCGAATTTGTATAAATTTGCTCCACTTTGACAATTTCTGACTATTCTTTAAAAGCTGAAATTTTATTGCTTGTTTTCTATTTGTTTACTCTAGGGTTATCAGTCATATTTGTATCATGATAATATTTGTATTACATTTTGTCAGAGTAATTCGCTTTGAATTGGATAGAGCATTCGTCTAGAGAGGTTGTAGGCTTCTAAGATCCTTAGAAGAAGAGGTTGCAGTGAAAACTGCAGAGAGTGAGACTAGTTATTCATATCTTGATGGCAAAATTTAATAACATGTTGTTTATTATCCACATTATAATACATGGCTGTTGAATTTAGTAGTAAATAAAATAATAACGCAAGTGGAGGTCGGATTTCAAATACGGGTTGATGTGCGTCGCCGCTGGTTCAATATCAACGATTCTAGGTCAGTGGGTCACCATGCCGGAGCGAGCCGCTCCCCGCGCACCACACGCTTGCAATTAAACTTGCTCTTCATACGAAAAACATTTCGAAACGTACTGCGTACGTTGCATACTGCTTCAGCTTTATTAATTCAGGGCAAACTTCAAGACAAGGAAGAATTTCAAGGGCTCTAAACGAGACAAGAATTTGATTAATTATTCTTATCACATATTATTACTTCGTTTAACCTATTACGCAGTTTTAGCTTAGTTTCGAATTTTGATTTTTCCTTCTCACGGTAATATCATACATATCTATTGTTAACTGACCTGTATTTTTAAGAGCGTACTTAAACATGATTATTCATTTGTTTATTGCGATGCCGGTACACTGATGTGTATAATATTGTTGCGTAGTCGTAACTGTAAATGTGTAAACTTGTGAGTTTGTGACATTCGCCCACGTAGTAACGGTCGTGGTGTGTTACTGTTACCGTAAACGAGTTATTTTGCGTGGCTGAGTCAAACGGCGCGGGCGACACAGTGCGTGACGCCAAAATCATACCCAGTCGCAAGAATTCTGATTTAAGAATTAACATCGATAAAGAGTATGTAAAAAATCGAAAACATGTCCTATTTCTTATAAATTGTATAAGTGTAGATATATGTTCTAATTCAAATGATTGAATCAAGATTCATGCCTTGTTCTGCCAGCTGCTTAGATAAAATACATAAATCATGCAACTATTCCAAGGCGAATGCAATGAGGTCACACAGAGGGCCGACCTTGCCTTCGCCGATCGTAGGAGGACTAATATCTATGCCTCAGTGAAAATATAACAATGACCATGAGGAAATAAATAAATGTTTTTACAAATAAATTTCTCTAATAACTAACCTTGGATTTGGTTAGAACTTAATGTTTATATTATATCACTTCACTACATATATTATTAAACGAAGTCCTCCATCGCGTCTGATTGTTCGCGATAAACTCAAAAAGTACTGCACTGCATTTTATGCGGTTTTTTTACCAATAGAAAGAGTGATTCTTCAGGAAGCTTTTCGTATATAATTTGTTAGATTTTTGAATATATTGTCTAAAATAAAACGATGTTTGTTGGAGAAGTTGGAAAAAATAACACATATCAGAGTAACATAGGCTATATTATTTTTTCCGTCAAGTACCCGTGCGAAGGTGGGACGGGTTGCTAGTAATAGATAAATGAAAAAATAATCAAAAGATATGACGCGTCTCTCAATTCTTACATTTATTTTACTCAAAATTTACAGTTTCCTTTGAACTATATGAAACAAAGTTTTAAAAGGAGCAACGGTTTTGTGACAACATTAAACGGTCAATCATCTCTGTTTAGGCGAAATATTTAGGTCGAATATATTACGCAAACTGCTGTATCACCGAGCAGGAGAACTACATGGCAAACGTTAATAACTCGTCAAGGACAATCTAGTTCTTGACTGGACAAGTTATTTTATTGTAAACTTGATGAACGACAGAATTACTAAGCAATGCTAAACAAATATCACAATTAAAGACACAGGGTAAAAAAAATACATTTTTTTTAACTAAGAGTTGTCTATGGACTAATAATTCTATATTTAAATGGAATAACGAATGTGTTTTTTTTATAAAAACATTAAGAACCAATTAACAGTTACTATAAAATGACAGGAAAAACATGTAATACTCTACGTAAGCACAATAGACACGATCATTTATCTCAATCAGGCAATGATGAAATATTACCTCATGTCTGTTTAGTTATAATTGATATGAAAACAAATACTTTCGAGTTTGTAACAATGCGGTTAATGTAGAATTCACTTTTCGTATTTTTTCCAGATTGTTAAAGGCACAGGAACACAAATAAAGGTGGTTAAAATGAAACAAAATGTTATTAAAATTCTGCTTTCGTCTAAAAAAGAGATATTGTTTCGTACATATTTAGTACATAGTTCCATCGGAAATCGATTTCCAATTTTGCCATTTTTTGGAATCATAAACACACCTTTTGAGGATTAGAAGCCTAAAAAGTAATCTAAGAAACTAGATTTACTTTTCTTTATAAATAAAAGTGTCTCTAACATATAAATAAAATGTTGTACCTATGAATATGTTTAAATAAAATACCGGTAAGCAGTAAAATAATTTAAATTATAATCAAATTATCATTCATAACATCAAATGTAACGATGGACATTGAATATAACACTCGTTATAAAAAACTTGAATGCGACAATTAACAAACAAGTTATGATTTAGTATGCATCGCGTGCATGCTATATTTTGAAGTACCAAGATCAAAAATTGGATTTGTATGTTTGATGGTTGTCGGTAGTCAGAAAATAAAAGTTCAAACTGAAACAGGTAAGATAGATTTTATAACGTCCCGTTTGATACAAATTTGATTCTCTTAAAGCTAGTTGATTGCTATTTCTACGCCTGAAAATATATTTTTTTGCTTATTTACTTAGTTAAAAATCTTCCAAAGATTTTTTGGGGAACCAACAATTTGCGGTATGTAATCTACATCTACACTATCTACACTATTATATAAAGAGGTAAAGTTTGTGAGTTTGTGACGTTGTAGGGGGTAATCTTTGGATCTATTGAACCGATTTTGAAAATTCTTTTACCAATAGAAGGCTACGTTATTTGGGAGTGACATAGACTATATAATAACCCGAAAAGTGGAAAGACTTTTTCTTGGTAGCTGAATTTGCAAAGTAAGTCGGAGAAAAAATTGTTTACCGCCCAACGAAGTGGGCACGGGACAGCTAGTAGTTAATAAAAAAAGGTTAGTTACACAGTAAAAGGCTTTCTAATAAAGCAGTTCAAAAACAAAGACGTACCCTTCACACATATAGGCTCTAGTCTAGTACGCTATCTTGTCACTTGACCGCGAGTTGTTTCAACAAATCTCTATCAACTTATCTTATCAACCTTGGTTTATTAAGAAACCATGTCACGAGACAGATGTAGCGACGATACCATGGAATTTATCAAATAACTACACTATGTTACTTGTCTGAAAGTTTCAGAACTTTGATGAAATATAATATTAATATGTCTTGGTTATTTTCGTCCAAATTCTTAACATATTCTGCATTATAATCACAATGTATTGTTGAGATTTATCATGAATAATGCTAGTTATGTTACATAATATATCATTTAACTTCAATTTCTGTGTTACAGAGACTACGCTTAGAGCATATTCTCCATATTTATATGATGATGTAGCACGATTTTAATTTAAAATGTAGGTAATAAAGAAAGCATCTTTCATGGTGGCTGCTGAATGAGTTTGAAAGCAGCTTTATCCATTATCTTATTACTTTTTTGTTGTGCTTCTGAGTATTTTAAGAGAAACTTCGCCGAAACGACGAATAATCTAAACATTTATTACTTTACTTAAATGAACTTGGTCCAGACAAACGAAGGAATTAAGAATGAACTTTGTTCTGTTATAGCGGCTGATTTAAAAACTATTTAAGAGTTACGTTTATGCAATAATGACAAATATATACAATTCTGTCCAAAGGTAAAATTGCGAGTCTCTAAATTCTGGGAAATCCGTCGCCCGGACTATGATTATCGTAAATGAAGCTATAGGAAAGTGTTTTAAATTAAGTCATTACGGGTTTTCTTATGATAGGATTTTAGAAAATCAAATAATCAGATGGTCTAACAAGGAAAACACTATACTATTGAGTGAAATTTACATCAAGCACGCGACGACTCCACGCACTGGTTGGCGTCATGAGCGTAAGTGTCTTCGTTCCATGAAAAAAAATCATAACTGGACTGGAAAATCTGGAAAATGCATTTATAATTTGCTTTTGAATCGTAACTACTTTCGCTCCTATGTAAGTTATGCGATATTAATTACAATGTTCGCAAATTATTACAGTCTGCTGCCACCGCCGACCGATACATGTTACTACATATTTTACACCGTTCAGACACGCGCTACAGGTTGCCTTTACAATGATATTTTGGTATATAACATGCAATTTCACGTTCACGTAAATTATACTGCCAGCAATAACTTACTAATGTGCAAATGACTTAGCGCGTTGAGTTTGACATACCTCTATCTATCTACTTCAAAATGGCAAACTAATCATTACAGTTCGATTAGGTACTAGTATCATTTTATTGATAGGAAGTAAATTAACTCAATGCTATTATCGTCACCTAATTATAAAATAGTAAAAATAACAACTAGTAAGTAATTGAACTATCCTTTAATTACTAGTATATCGATTGTGCTCCACATTCGCTGTTGCGATTTGCGCATTTTTTTTGGATTTGAAACCCCATTTACATATTTCAGAGTGACGTGAAACATGACATAGGTGTCACAATAGTTTATGTAGTTCATGGTACAGCTAAAGTGAATCTGAAACTGTCACTATACATGGACAATGCAGGTGTAAGCGGCACTTTCACACCGAGGCCGCCTTTATTCGGTAAGCGTTCGCGGTAAGGCTTTGCGGGCCGGCACGCTGCTACAACACAAACTCGCTACGAATATACATTTACGACCTCCGCAAACGAAAGGCGTTCTGCCGGTTACCGATACAGGGGAAATCAGAATACAGTTACGTAATTCTATACATTTATTAATTCAGATAGAATATTGTGTTATGATTTTAACTCGCGAAATTAACATTCAAAGGTATTGGATTCAAAGATATCCTCCTTCGATTGTAATTCCATTGGCTATTAACGACGGTGTTCCACTTACGGGCGGACAAGCCTGCGGTAAGGTTAGCCGGTGCTGAGCCGCCAGCGCCATCGGCTAACGGTATGGCTGTCGGCGCCGCGCGCACGTGAAAATAATTCTTGACGCGATTTTGTAACAGACACCGTTACTCGGTTCCGGGCCTGCTGGTGACCTTATTTCTTAGCCGAGCACTCTTTATTTTTATATCTTATTGCCTGACGTGTCGATGGCAGAGTTTACCAACGAACGTTTATTATTATGTATGTTATTTTAAAGTAACAATGAACATTTTGTGAGACGCTATTTCAATATTTAATTTAAAGCTTCTTTGTGTGTGTGTGTGTGTGATAGACGTATTAGAATATAAGATGCCGGTCGTTATTTGAGTTAATATGCTGTTATTTGTCGATTACGCAATCGCTCTCTGTCCGGGTATGCCGGTAAAATAATAGTTGTTTACGAACGATCGCCGCGGTTGCTGCAATGAGTCAGCGAGAGGTATTAATCGTATGTCGGATTGGTTTCATGTAGAGCAGGTTTGTCGAGAATGACGTTCGTTAGCACGAAGATGTACCTGGGAAATACCACTCATTATTACATTTGTAACTATTGCACATTACTTTATTTGGGTTTCTCCGTCACTTCTTATAAAATAATATTAAAAACAAGTGAGCGTTGACTTGTTATCGCCAAGTTGTTTTCATGAAGTGCGTCGCTCTATCTATCGTATAGTGACGCAAAAACGTGTTTTATATAAATGGGTATTATTAATGGCACAATACACCTACATTCCAACAAGTAAACAAGTGTGTATCGCCATTTACTGTGGCGTTCTTTGTTGTGATTCTGGTTTAATACTTTCTGTTGCTGGATCGTACTCAATTTAAATTAAGAAATAATTTACTGATCAGTGAATATGATAATAAGATAAACCTGTTTGCGTGCTTCATGTAGACAAGTGACAAGTCGTAAGCAAAGACTATCATACCTATGAATTAGCTACAGTGACAGAGCTTGCGGCTCGCGTCACGATAGTATCGCGTGCTACGTCATATTTACGCACAACGGCACAAGGCCTGCGCCCGCGCACTTCCTTATTGTTATTGTAACATCACTGCGCCATTACTTTCTAGCTCTAGAGAAAACAGCCATCCAAGTTGTTGTTTTGCATTTACAGTTACTCAATGACGTGTCAATACCATTAATGAGTAATCATTTTAATCCCTTTGTTTTACAGTCCCGTTAATGTTGCCCTAATTGTGTTATCGTATAATTATGTTTATTTAATGACATGAAACTGGTTCTGTTTCAATTTTATTTGCCATCACTGCGTGCTTAAAGGAATTTACGTTTAGCAATGTTATTTAGCATATTAGCAATATTTTATACTTTGTCCAACCGTGTCACGCGGCTTCATCGGCAAGATATGTATTTAAGGTTACTACGCCACTTTATAGGTCAAAGTGTGATGTTATATAAACTATAACCTTCCTCAACGAATGTGCTTTATTCTGAATAAATTATCGAAATTTTAATAGGACTCGTTTTTGAGATTTGAAATTTAAAACCTCTTGTCCCCAGCTATACCTCATATATATAGCTAGCTAGCTATTATATATATATACCTACAGCTATATATCTTAGAGAAAGTAAATAAATAACCATGATACGTCATCGAATTGTTAGAGTGAAAAGTAACGTAGAAAAGCAAGAGTAATATGACACAGAAATCTTTGTTCTGCTAACTTCTCCTGTTTGCCAAACATATTAGGTACATTTTAAGTTGAATTGTCATTTTATTTAAATTTTATGTATTATAGAAATATATTAAAGATAAATATTGCATAGGAGAAGAATGTGCGAAGTAAATAAATCCACATCTAAGAACGAGAGTAAAGTCAACAATGAAACGAGCCATAATCGTTTGTGGATAAACAAATTGACGGTCAGATTAAAATATCGAGTTGGGACATCGCCCAATTATCATTCGGATAATATAAACATGTATATTGTTTTGTATATAAACTAATTGGTGATAAGCTGTGTGATGATGACGCATTGTTATAAACGCGCGCCGGCCGGCTTCACGCGTCAAAGAAAAACTACATACTGGTATTTAGAATATCACAGCTTGGCGATTATTGTTTTTGTAAGTATAACAAATTATTATTGGCAACATATTGTGTGGCGCGCAGTGTTGCTATACAATATCTTGCACCTTGGGTCAGGATTTTTGATTTATGTACAGACGAAAACACTAGCCCGCCCTATCAATATTGTGTCAAAGTTTACGGCTTGTGTAAAAATAATTAAATTGAAATGTTATTCGTGTTCGAGATTAGTAATGGTCAGTGTACATGTGCAATTCTAAGAACGCTAACTACGTGCCACGCATTATTCTATTCGCCTATGGCAGAGACGTATGCACTTCCGACAAGTGCAACGCAGTACCGCGACACGTGTAGCTGTTTATCTAGCGCTACCGAGATCTATACATATTTGTATCGCAACATAGCCCGGCTGGTGTAATCTAATCTGAACTATTGTACGGCGATACAAATGCATATTAATAATAATTAATGATAAGCGCCGTCACCTTCAAGCATTTAGTAAAATTTTATATTGCGATATTGCTATCTTTACCCTTGAGTTTAAGCCTCCATAATCTCTTTGTCCGAATGATAGAATGTTTAACTCGCATGGAATAATAGAATTTTGAAATTCATATTTTTAGTTTTCCTTTTATAAATTTCTTTGGCTACGATGTTTTAACTTTCAAGAATACAAAGCAGACTCAGGCTTAAAAGTATCTACTAATCACATAAATATATACGGGTAATAGTTTAACAACATACATAAAAACCAATCATTTATATCTATACTATTATATAAAGCTGAAGAGTTTGTTGTTTGTTTGTTTGAACGCGCTAATCTCAGGAACCGCTGGTCCGATTTGAAAAATTCTTTCAGTGTTGGATAGTACATTTATCGAGGAAGGCTATAAGCTATATATCATCACGCTAAGACCAATAGGAGCGGAGCACCAATGAAGAATGTTAAAAAACGGGGAAAATATTACGCTACGGGTAATAGGAGACGTAAACGACGTTGCGTGGGTCAGCTAGTTTACCTAATAAAAGTTCAAGAGCAATACCTGTGATATGACATTACATACTGAATACTTAAATAATTACCATGTCATGTAACATTAAAGTGGACTGATTAGAAGACAATGTACATTACAAGTATCAAAAGACAAACCAACACTGTAGAAATAATAATCCAAACAAATAATGTTGTTTCTTCACTGGGTAACGCGTAGTCCTAGCATGCTCTCGATTTAATTTGTACATGCTATATGCTGTCGTGCAGTGCAACGCGTGGAGCGAAGGCTCGCTGCACCGAGTGCACGAGAAAGATGCACGTGGAGCGAGGTCAATAGCTCTGTTCAGTGCACACCGCTCGCGCTGAGCTGCGCTACATAGCCGTCCGGGGTTGCCCCAACAAAAGATCTCCACGTAAAATAACAAATATTGTTTTCAGTGTTGATAGCAATTTTTGACACTTGTGAAACAATAAATCTCTTATTCATATAATAAACGTAGCCTGTATGATTGTATTCTTATTCAAGTAAAAAGTTCCTATTTGACACTCTTCCAACGAAGCCTCCATTTTAATTACAGGTGCGTCGTTGATGTCTTTTGCAAGGACATTCTAAAAGACTTCAACGCACTACTGCCTGTAAAGCGCAGGACCTTTCTGATGTAAATGGCTAAGTAAAACAGCATATATGTGCAGTATGGAAGTTGAAACGTACCTCAGCACCTGGAGTGTGAACCTGGACCTTTAGTTCATCTGTGTGGTGATCGTGCTGCAGCACATCAGCACGAACTTCGCGTCCATTGTGCGTAAGGAAGACGCGCTGGCCATGTCGCAGGCGCACACCGGTCATACCACAAAAGCCGGGCCCGATGAGCTCTGTGTCGCGGTATTCGCATGACATCTTGCCTCCGTCGAAACGCACCGTGTAACGGGTGTTCGGTGTCAGATTGATACAGTTGTTATTTTCAGGGAAGGGTGCCGGCGTCTTCACCGCCTGGATCATCCCAGAGTAGTAGAGCCCGTCTTCAACCAGAGCTGCGACGCGCGTCCCGATGATGGATCGCTTCGCTAACCGCTTGCCCGTGGACATGGTGCTGTTAGTCCTCACTTATATGACACTTGTGGCTTCACCACTGTCCGGTGGCACACGCTAAAATTCTACTCTCACACGTTCACTCAAAAATTTCAAATCGCTCGGCGTACGCGTTTCGCGGGATAACCGTCACAGAATTTCGGAAAACTGAAAGAACTTCGTCGTGATTCGGCACGCTGCGCGTGATCCGGCTCCTCAATAGGGCGGGGCTGATCGCAGCTCTCGCGCGGAAACATAATACGATGGCAGGGTCCTCGAGGATCGGGACAAAGGAAAATCCTTTCGCGGTACTAAGTTCGCAATCGAGCTCGCAGCGGACGACCTCAATAAGCGCGGTTCGAAAACGAACTGGCGTGAATGCGTGCGGCGCGGTGCGACCGGCGACACCGGCCGGCCGGCGAGCGGGAGCGGCGACCGCCCGTCTCGCTCCTTTGTTTTGATACTCAGCTGTTCGCGAGAGTGAGACAATCAAGTCAATGGCCGCGCGCCAGAGCTGGATAGATGCTCGGCCGCCCTCGACAGTCGGGTAGGGTTCGGGCGGGCTCGCTATTTTCAGCGGCGGCGGGCGGGCGGAGAGCAGCCGCCCACGGGCGACATTGAGGCGCGCCGGTTCGGTTCGCACGTGGAGTGCTAACGGGATTGCACAACGTACCTCCGACGCCACCCCGCGCCGCTACCGTAGCCGGTGGCCGCGGCCCGTCGCTTAGTACCTGACACAGTTTCTATTCGGATTCGGGGTCGATTCAAATGTCAAGCAGATGCACCCACTTATGCAACGCTGTTAACGTGACCTAACTCTACGCATCTATTAATTTGTAATTGATATCATTATTAGCGCACACAGTAACACGTTCATAAGAGATGATGCATTACAAATGAAAGGTTGCACTTGTCAAACTAGTTTCTTATAAGCACAACTTGTTCGAAGATATCTATTCCAGCGTTGTAGACAACTTATTTGCTTTACTATTTCGTTGCCTTTGAACTAATATTCAGTTTTGTACGGATTAAGTACCATTAAGTACCTCCTAATTAATTAAGAGCAGGCAGCGCATGCTGAGGTTCTGCAATAAACTTCTACTTTTTGACAATATTATTGTAGATTCGTTGAGTTAGGTCACCTTTTTTAGCGTTACATAAGTGGGTGCAACTGCTTGACATTTGAATTTATAACCTTGAAAACTTCAAGAGTAGAGTTTGTGTTAACTACAGTGCAATTTATGAGTTGCGTTGCGAAAAAATATTACTATTCATAATCTACTCAATTAAACAAAACACAGGATATATGGTAGAGTTCTTCTTTATTTTTTTTGAGATATTTGTAGATATAACAAGTGTTGTCTTTGAATTGTATTCTGTGCAACAAACTTTAATAAGTACAACATAAGCCGCTACTAATGCCATCTATTGAACAGGCGAAACGTATTTATAATCCACAAGCACAAGATTACATAAAACTCTGTGATGAGTTTACAGATACTCTGTAAGAAACCTGATCCTTTGATTCCCTATAAGATTGCTCTTTTAGTACACCAGTATGTAGTAGTACATTTGTGCTTTACATTTGATTAACTGATATGGTTTTGTGCGGAACTCCGGTGTCCCAATAACGTTAATATCGTAAAATAAACACTTATTGATATGTAAATTATTTACTGCATGTAAGTAAACCAGTAAGAGCGTAAAATGTTAATGTTTTGCCCCAAATTTTGGTTATTGTACACCTTTGTTTGAAACCATTTTTTTTTTTGGTAAAATATTTTTTTATATGAAATAGGGGCAAACGAGCAGACGTATCGCCTGATGGTAAGCCATTGCTGCCGCCCATGGACACCGCTATTTAGAAAATTTGCATAAAAAAAGTATATAAATACAGATAGCTTAGTTTGATAGCTACAAGCTAAGCTATACTTTACCGATACCTTATGCCATACTGTTATAACAATCAAAACAATCGTTTTTAGGGTTCCGTGCCAAAGGCAAAAAACGGAAATCTTATAGATTCGTCATGTCTGTCTGTCTGTCTGTCCGTCTGTCTGTCCGTCCGTATGTCACAGCCACTTTTTTCCGAAAGTATAAGACCTATAATGTTGAAGCTTGGTAAGTAGATGTATTCTGTGAACCGCATTAAGATTTTCACACAAAAATAAAAAAGAAACAATAAATTTTGGGGGTCCCCATACTTAAAACTGAAACTCAAAAATTTTTTTTTCATCAAACCCGTACGTGTAAGTGAAAGATGTACCCGTACGTCAAAGTGGTCAAATGTGTGTCCCCCCACCCTGTAACTTCTAAAATAATAGCATGATAAATCTAAAAAAAATATATGATGTACATTACCATGCAAACTTCCACCGAAAATTGGTTTGAACGAAATCTAGTAAGTAGTTTTTTTTTAATACGTCATAAATCGTAAACTGCAATTTACCTTTCATTCAATCAACACAAATATAAAAATAAAATATATTATGTTACTTGCTGCTGCGGAACCCTTCATGGGCGAATCCGACTCGCACTTGGCCGCTTTTTACCGCTTAATAGTGAAATAATTACGGTGCGTAATTATTTCTACAATATTTCCACATTAAAGATTTGCAATAAAGATTTCTACATTATGACTTTATTAAGCTTTAGAACAACGAAATGTTTCTCTTACCAATATTTTTATATATGAAGCCAAAACTTACTACGAAATACTTTTACGAAAATAATGAGGAGTATGAAGTTTGGCAGAGTTAGTTTTTATAGATGAGGAATGTAGGAAGCTAAAAAAAGAAAAAATAAAAAAATAATTTATGATTTACGCCCTTAAGGGTGGAGTTTAGTAAAATCCGTTCTTAGCGGATGTCTACACCCTATAAGGAATCTACCTGCCAAATTTCAAGGGGTTATAGTTTTTGAGATTTCGTGATTAATAAGTGAGTGACTAATAAGTGAGTATCTATATACATATATAAAAGTGAAATATCGCTTTTATATATATAGATAGATAGATAGATTATATAAGAGCTGTTGTTTTGTTGTAACTAAAACTTATTTCACTACTCAAAGGTGATAAATATAATATAATGTATTGTTCTGTCCATCAGTCCGCGTCATGCGAACTATTTCATTTTCCTACACCTACTTACGCCCAATGTAAGGCGCGCGCGCGTGTGTGTGTGTGTGTGTGTGTGTGCGTGCGTGTATATATTTGTCAAGTTTATGGCCACAGTTGTTTATGTTGGTACTCCATGTAAACACATTTACGTAACACACTCGTCAAATATCTTTGGAATAGAGGTCACTCGGCGTTTATCAAGTGTATGAAAATATGCCCACTCTAAATAAACCCACGTTGTGAGATACTATGAAAAGAATTTCACTGTTACAGCGTGGAATTGTTTACTAACATTACTCAGTTTTACATTAATTTCTTAATTTGGAATTCTAACCTAGATTAAACTTTAGACGTTTAGATTCATTGGAACATCTTATGCGTTAGACATTTTAAGTATTGTACTTCTTACTATTTGCCAGGTTTTTACCTTTGCCTTCATTTTTAACCCCCGACGCAAAAAGAGGGGGGTTATAAGTTTGACGTGTCTGTCTGGCTGTCTGTGGCACCGCAGCTCGCGAAAGGATGAAGCGATTTCAATTTAGTTTTTTTTTGTGAAAGGTGAGTTACGTGCGAGTGTTCTTAGACATGTTTCATGAAAATCGGTTGAGCCGTTTAAAAGTTATGGGGGTGAAAGTGGGGAAGAATAACAGAATGTCAGCAAAAATATCATTGGCGTATGATTACTCGATTAAGTGCTTGAGTAGAGGGTTTTTTAAATGTTGAATTTTACAATTATGAATATAGAGCATTCAATCTAATCATCACATTAACAGCTTTTAACAGTCCACTGCTAGAGAAAGGCCTGTCCTTTAAAAGTAAATATTGGCCTTTTCTATCCTACAGTTACAATGTCAATCCTCGCTGTCAATGTATTTGTTCTAGTGGCGTCTTAACGCCCATCCCAATTTTCGTTTAAAAGGATACAAAGTTTTTGAGTTAAATTAACGTTCATAAATGTCACTAGTGTCTTAATTGAATAAATGATTTTTGAATTTGAATTTGCTTCACGTATTAAAAATAGGAATAGTGGAATAATCTATCAGAACCCAGAAAAAACCAAGAAATAAGAATCGCCTTGTCTGTTGAAATATACAATACTGTTTTAGACATGCCTATTGTCGATATTTAATCATAACATTTGTTTTACGAATGTTGTTACATAAATTTAGGAAATATTACAACTGTTCAAATATTGGGTTGTACCTTTTTCAGAGCTTGCTGTTTATGATATTAAGTCAAAATGATAAAACTGGTTGATATTTATATAAATTACTTACAAGAAGGAGCCAAACAATAAGTAAAGCAAAAAAATGCACGCAACTCGAAATAGTTTATCTTTACTGAACTAATGTACATGCTTTAATATCAATAAAGGGTGTAATTAGGTACGACGTCTATCTAAGAACGAGAAAGTATATTTAAATATAATATATTCAAAGTTTCACAGCTTTCAGCTATATATCGTTCCGAATATTCTTAGTCAATAATAGCTAAAACACAACTTTCTTTAGGACAAACTAATGACGTTGGAGCAGATAGTTGAAATTGGTACAACTGGACTGGAGTCTGGAGTCTCATGACTTTTAACTTGCAGACTGCCTGCAGGTTAAAAGTATTGATTGTGGACGCATCATTATGCCATTCTCAATACCTAACCCTAACATATTCTAGAAAGATAATGAATCAAAGCGCAAATGAAGTGTGCTACCAAATTGATATACCTAACTCGGATCGTCGACTTGCACAGACTACCGTGTGTGAGATGTGTAAAGATTTTTTTTTATTGAAAAATCAGTTGCAGTTACAGGAAACAAAGAAAAAACAGTGACGAATGCAGTCAGCGTAAATAATTGCAATTGCATGTAATCAATACAAAGAGGCGAGGAATACTAATTAATCATATTATCGCGTTCTGCAATCGAAGGCTCATTGCCAATGTCAGGTTTCGAAATGCTAAGAATGATGCAGGTAAATGATAATAAATAAATAAATAAACCTCGTATGAAAATACTAGGCATACTGACTAGGCCCCTAGGGCATATCCGGCAAATGTTTTCGGCCATAAAATATTCATTAAAAATATAATTACGATTAAAAATAGAGTTAGGAAATAGATTCACATAACTAGTAAATATATATTAAAAAAAATTTAAAATCGGTCGAGTCCTTTTGGAGATGTGCAGCCACCAACACTAGGAACTAGCGAGACCAGTAGAGATCTAGCCATCTAGCTATACTTTAATCTGCCAAGTCAAGTCAAGGCAGCATTAAATTATCTACATCATATATTATAGACCTTAGTTAACATAATCCTTTGTTCAACCGAACCTCAAAGTGTTCTGTAAAATTGTACCTCAGGAAAATATTATCAATACTATGCAAAATCTATTTGACAATAGATGAATTTTTTCAACCGAATGATTCATGTCCAAGCGAACAAATTATGTATTGTACTCGAATTTTTTTTCTTAACAAATAAGAATATCCTTGTGCCACACAGATGTAATTTTGCAATTGCAGCTTGCTACAAATAGTGCCTTTTTTGTAGAAGGGTCGGTCTTTCTGGCGAACTTTCTGGTTACTTATGAAGCAAAGGCTTAAAGGTTTTTTTTAGTTAAAACTTTGTGCACTTTTGTACATCGGCGGACTTAATGCCCAGGGCATTCTCTACCAGTCAAGGGTTAGTTAGGGTGGTGTAGAAATCTTGTGGTAGGCGCCATAGGTTTCGTACTTAACTAAAATATACATTACACAGCATTACATATATAGGTATACTAGTTGTTGCCCGCGGCTCCGCCCGCATATATGTCGGTTATCGCGGCAAATAGTAGCCTATGTGTTATTCTGATGTATAAGCTATATTACTGTAAAGTTTCATCCAAATCCGTTCAGTAGTTTTTGCATGAAAGAGTAACAAACATCCATCCATCGATACTTACAAACTTTCGCGTTTATACACACAGCAAAAGTGTCTAGGGATCAACATACGTGTCTAGGGATCAACATATATTTTTGCAATAACTTTTCTCCTGATTGATATTAATTAAAATTTTCTTTAAGGATTCATCAAATAAAGTGTTTTCGTTTGTCACAGTAACGATAAACCAAGTCACCTTTGCATTAATAAAGAAATTTGCCATTTTCCTAATAAAGGGATTTTGACATTTGAACCATTAACATTAAAGTTCGAAAAAAAGACTGAAATAACAGTTTTCTTTAAAATGTTCTTAGGTAACTTAAACAATTAATAATCCGTGTTTCTACCCCGAACACTAACAACACAAGAACATCGGTTTGGCATACTCAAAATGAGTTCATCCAAACACGCTGTGGAATGGCCGCCCATGTTCGTTGCAACAACAAAAAAAGGTCTTCTTGCGTCTGGATACCCTCCATATTCGGCAGAGCTCTTCTCTGTAGCATATCCCATGCATGCTCAATCAGGTTCAAGTCTGGCGACTGAGCAGGCCAGGGCCAAAGCCACATCTCAATCTCAAGAAATCCGCATAAAAATGCTTGATCCCTAGACACTTTTGATGTGTGTAATATTAGTATAGAAGTATAGATATGCAAATTTATATATTCGAAGGTATATTGTTACAATTGTAGGCCTATGTCCAGCAGTGGACTGCAACGTGATGATGATGATTGTTAGAATTTGCTCAAGTGATATTAATTTTAAATACTTACATGCTACACCCAGATAAAAAAGAACTGTTCTCGAGGAATAACAATATGTCCTCAATATTCGATGAAAATCGTTCGATGCGTTACGGGAACTATATGGCCGTATTTGACTTTCGTACTGTGCGGCAGCTATCTGACCTTGTTTTGCGCTCGGTGCGGGGGGTGTTATATATCCGATATTCTCGCTTCATTTATATCACTTACAATAGAAAAATAATAGGGGAAGCATTTTATCGTAACGCACAGAAGTGATTTTTTTTTCGTTTGGTGCGGTACGGGAACTATTTTGTCGTAATTGCAACCCCGTATAGCACCGAGGTGAACACGCGCGGCGCTTCAGTTTGCCATATTGTGGTGCGCAGTTCGATTTTCTAATATTAATAAATAAAATAATAGGGTTTATTATCACTTACAATTTCCCATATAATTTTCACTAAGCACTATATCGGTAAGTAGTTTACCAATTAATATAAAGTAAAGATCTCATGTGAATACTTATTTGTCAAAAAATACTTGTTTAATTATAAATTAATCATAGTTTATAACGAAAAGATCTCATGTGAATTGTTAACTATTTTGATAAGGTAAGAAGGAAGAAAGAACAGTTTCTACAGAATGAGTGTACTTGTTTAATTTAATGTACCATTTGTTGATGAATATGATGTTAATGAATCTTATAATCTTTGTTATGTTTCGTATCAAAATCGACAAAAGTTAGTTTCAGTTTTTAAATTTTACCCCATCCCTAGCTCTTTATACGTTCTATGCTGGACGGGAAGTAATTTCCCGTAAAATGACCGATTTTGAAAAAAGATATAACTCTTAGTCTATTGCGAAGATCCTCGTGCTACGGCAGCTGTATATAGGCAAGGATATAATCTATGGATTGGTATTTTTTTTAAATAAACGTTATTCCACGCCTTTAAGGACCTTAGAAGTCAGGAACTGATACGGGAAAATACAGGCTGTACCGCAAGATTGTCATTCTTCATACGGGAACTATATGACTCGTATAGCACTGGTAGTAAAACTGGGTTCAAGTACTGCCGCAGCGAATGTGTTAAGAATATTTCTGAAAAATATCTCAAATCGTGCGCAGGATATGAATTCTGTTTACACAACCTTGTGTTGAATTGCGCCGAAAGACGCGCAGAAATATTTACGTAATATATCGCTAGTTAAAGATATAATTTACAACAGACAGACCTATCTGAAATTTTAATGTATTTTCCTAGTAGGTACATTATATTCTTGTAATCTTAGTTATCCAATTGTAATACACAATGTATTAGGTTGTACAAGTTATTGAAGATTGTGGTTTAACTCACTGTCGTAATTATATTGATACAATCGAAGTTTAGATTTCATAGCCTTTGAGTTAAAATGGAAGCTCGTCGATTAAATATAAAATTTAAGTGTTATGGCTTTAACAACCTTCTTATTATGAGTATGGTGATGGTTGTGAAATGAGTAAATGATCAAAACGCTTCGCTCATTTGTAAAAACTAAATGAATTACGAAAAAAGTCTAATAAACTTATATCAACAGCCTTTAATAGTCCACTTCTGGACGTAAGTCCCTTCTTAGAAAGGAGGTTTGGGCCTACTATATACTAGGTGAAATTGTTGGTTTTCTTCTCATTTGATTTATCAAGTTTGTTAGAGAGATTTTATACTTGACCCTAACGATCGATTCAATAAAAGTACAGGGTGTAATTTTTACAGATGTTAGTCGGTTCGATTCCCGAGTGTGGCTAGCGAATTTTCGGAAATCTTTGAATGTAATTTTCTTTCTTTTCAAAAATAAAGGCATGTTTTCTTTGAGTAGTATTTTCTATCTACAATATTAAGAGTACTTTCCCTTCAGGTGGCATTACAAAATTCCACCCTGTATTTTTTTTTAATTATGGCATAGGCGGACAAACGAGCAGACGCCTAATGGTAAGCGATTACCGCCGCCCATGGACACCTGCAACACCAGAAGCGTCACAAGTGCGTTGCCGGCCTTTGGGGGATGGGGGGGGGGGGGGGCGTGGGGTATGGGGATAGGCGGAGGTGTGGGGTATGGGCCTCCGGTATCCTCACTCACTCGGTGAAACACAGCGGAAGCACTATTTCACACCGGTTTTCTGTGAGGCCGTGGTATCACTCCGGTCGAGCCGGCCCATTTATGCCGAAGCGTGGCTCTCCCACGGTAAACCAAGTATCAAGTTTTCCTTCTCTTTTCAGTGATGTTGTCCTGCGTACCTAATATGCTCTTTTAGTCGGCCCTTACGACACCCATTGGCTGAATAGGGGTGGTGATACTCTGTATTCTTAATTTGTCTCCACACGGAAATTACCTTATACAGTACGAAACTTGATGGTATAAAATCAGAGGTCCTTTAAGCTGTCGAAACTTGGAGACGGAGATACCACTAGTAGCGTCAATTCTATGAACTTTTCAATGTATACTACATTTCAATTACCCAAATACGTTCTTAATAGGTATTATTAATTCATTTGACCATAACTCTTTAAGTACTTTAACCCCTTGTTTTGAAATAACATAACAACAGCGACAGTCTGCAGCAATGCACCTATTTCAATATATATAATAATAGCATACCACAGCTATAATTATGTTTACACAAATACAACATAAAGACTTGTTTCAACATTTAGATACTGATAACAAGCATTGTCTGCAATAGTCCTTAAGGACGGTAATGATAATTTGAATAATAATTAAAGATATTCTAATATTCATGCAATGTGTTTCGCAAGCTACAAACTGTTTTCGAAGAAAGCACGTGCCTAAAAGGAAAATACGTTTATCACGTTTTGTAAAGAAATAAATGTTGAGAGATCACGTATTAAAAACTTATTTAATGTTGTATACGCGATAATTTATGAGTGTTAATTTGTTTATGAAATACAGAAGTATGTAAGAAAACATATTTTTATATGGGTATTGTGAAAATACCAGGTGGCATGAATATCAATAACTTATAACAACGCATTGCAAGTCCTTGTTTTATATTACTCGAGGCCAGTCGAGGCCAATGCCGTTCGACACTTAATGGATGCTTCTGTTTTCTAATAAATATTTCGATAATTGTCTAAATGCAGTCATTGTTCGAAATTAGTTCATAAACTGTTAAGTGTATGTACTTTATAGTTTACGTAAGCAACTGATAAGCTGATGTGGAAATAGCTAACCCAATTATTTAGATAATTCGCACCTTATACGCGCAGTTACCAAAAGGATTTCCGCAGCTTAATGTGGCGTTGCCGGTATTTTACGGTTTTATGCTCGTAGAAAGATAAGTTATATTTTATAAGTTTGATTGTAAAAAAAGCAAAGAATTAAATATTTTAAAGGGATTTTAATGGATGTCATTTAGAAGTTAGACCGCAAAAGGCGTTATGAGCAAAATTGTGTAGCTTTGCATGATGATGCAGGCACCGCCGCGCTTCTACCGGCAAGGAAGTTCGCAAGCTGCCTACGTAATGGCGAATTCGAACTTTATTATAACTAGAAGGTACATTTGACTAGTTTCAAAGAAAACCACAAAGGGTTATTTATATTTTCCATTAGCCAATAATTGACTGATTTTTGTTATTATATAAATCACATATACTTTCGGTTATGGAAAAAATCTCAAGCATTAAAGTCACGTTTGCACAGTTGCCAACTTAGTTTTGTTAACAATACCTCATCGAATTTTTATTATAATTCATAAAAATTAAAACGACTTTAGTAACTGCTTTAACGAATGAGTAATATTGTTTTATATGTGACCTCGATAATTATTGCTTCATCGGCAACTTAAAGTTGTTTAGGCTCAGTATGCGCAGAGCATTTGTGATTTTGTGTTTTCGAATTAATTGTTTCATTAAAATTGTCCTAAATACACTAAAATACGATCACTATTAACTGGGTAGGCAACAACAATTTTTTTGCAGAAAAGGTGTTTGCTTTCGAAGTTTCTAGCATTCTAACATTAAGATATGCAACCACTGATTACATAACGAGTTCACGCGATGTATGGATCTTATATACATTTAAAATTTAATTAAGATACTCCTTACGGCAAACACGATTAAAAAAAAAAGCTTATACTTATATTTTTGTATTATATAACAACAAAAATTGCAAAATTTGATACATAGCATGTTCGTGCAACAAAACTATATTAAAGACGCATGTTTATATGTATTAAAAATACTTACAATTATTTGCACTAAATTAAATCAAATTGCTCATTGTTGATTTAAATAGTTCGTTGTAAATTGCGCTATTTATTCTGTACTTAAGTACTTAGGACAAATTTTATTCTCATTGAGCAATGAGACAATGTATAAACTTATAATATTCTAAAAGTAATAAGCCATTGGTAAGCCTTTCTAGGATTTTTTTTCGTTTCCGTGCAGCGGCAACAGATGTAAAAAGAATGCTTGACCACTTTTAATTTATCTGTGTGAGTTTATTGTGAAGGTTTGTTTGTGTAATGGGTCGATAACATAAAAGTTGGGGTAGCTTCGTTCAAACCAATGGGGGCTCGTCTAAATCTACGTGATTTTGTTGTCTCGATCAGCTGTTACTGGAATGTTCACAAAAAACGTCAACAAACCTGAGCCCTAAGAGCGTCCACCCAACAGCAGGTAAGAAGACCCAAAGAATAATATTGTTAAACCATCAATCAATAGAATTTCTTATTTTAAAGACTTTTTGCAGTTTTACAGCCATAATGAAAGTTTTTGAAATTGTTTTTGCAGGTAGGAAGCTTTAAATATTTTTGTTTCTTGATAACGCAAAAAAAGTAAAGAGACTCCGTGCAAGTTTCAATACAAGAGTAATGGAGTCTATCGGGAAAAAGATGTCGGACGAGATACCACACATTTTTGAGTTTTAGTTGTTCGCATTTCTTATTCATTCTAACTAGAAATGAAGAAAATGCAATTAGTCATGGATGTGATTAGGTCTCTTTTATTACTTTTCGGTTTTAAAAAAAGGTTGGTAGCGATATGAACAGAGCAGCGTTTTGAACTACTCATAATATCGTTTTAATGATGATAGCGATAGCGTCGGTAATAAGGTCGTTAGTGTCGCAGAGTAAAAATTCTGACATCGATTAAATAATCATATCAATTAAATGAATAATTAGGGAACATGTTTTATTTGTAACTTAGTAAGTTTAAATTCGAATTAAAAAATTGGTCTACATGATTTTATTTTTAACCCCCGACCAAAAAGAGGGGTGTTATAAGTTTCATGTGTCTGTCTGTCTGTCTGTGGCACCGTCGCTCCCGAACGGTTGAAGCGATTTCAATTTAGTTTTTTTTTGTATGAAAGCTGAGTTACGTGCGAATGTTTCATGAAAATCGGTTGAGCCGTTTAAAAGTTATGGGGGTGAAAGTGGGGAAGAGTAACCGAATGTCTGCAAAAATATCATCGAGTGGGGCTCAAATGAAAGCGCATAACGTGTTTTTTTACCTTTTAAAGGGAACTCAAGTTATTATATCGGGTTTATTTTTAATTTTGAGAATTTATAGTTATTAGTTTTGTAAAATCTGAAATGAGTTTGGGTGAAATGAATACATATCTAAAACTTAAAATTTGATTGTTTGGTCACCATTTGCTAAGTATTTGTAATTGAATTTAACTTCTGACCGTGGTAGGACATTAACGACTATTTCCGTCATTCATATCTCATAAGAATAGAACTGGAATTTTTTCGTCTTATCTCATAAATCACTTTCTATCTAAATTTTGTGCAAGGGGTGCAATTGCTTACAGAATTTAATTTGTAACAGTTAGTCGTACGTATTTAAAGCTTACAACGTCCGGCTTTCAGAATCTCTCGGTTATATATAATCTCTCAGAGATAAATACAGACTGAGTGGAATCTAGTCATGGCTTAAATTTTGTAGGATAAAAATTGCCTACTTAGTATACTTTCCCTTAAGGTCGCCATACGCGGTATGGTGTACCTGCGAGATTTGCCTGTACAGTTGAATTTTACTGGTAAATCGGAGCGTGTACGTTGCACAACTGTGCAGATTTCCACACCTGTTCACACAACAGAAAAATTATGAATTTCAATATTTTTTGGACGTTGGTGTATATTTGCAGTTTAACTGTACGGGCAAAACTGAGCGTGTGTGGCGGTCGTCCTTGAGAAGGCGTCAGCGTCAGTTGCGTGATAATTGCAAGAGGAGAAAACGTCGAGATCTGCAGTCGAGGCCAGGGCTTCAACGGAGATTTTGTACAGGTTTACCTACCGCTTTTACGCGTATGTCTTCTACTCAGGTCAAGCTTACCTGATGGGAGTACTAGTTACTACTACCTTACTGTGCAGGCTAACCTTTCAGGTACATACTTCCATGTATGGCTAAGGCTACCTTTAAAGATGTTTTCCAGTTACTAGACGACCGTCCTCCATTCTCCAACCTTCACTTTTTTGGCATCGAAAACTTTTTGGCTCCTTTTCAGCTGTTGATTGCCAATAAGTGCAAATAAGTACTTACTTAGTGTTCCAGCCTTACCGATAATGCTTATTTAGATGTAAAAAAGTAGAACATCATAGTCAACAAATCAGCAACGAGCAAAACAGATTTGTAAATACGTTTTGGCTATATATAAGTAGGTATCTACAGCATATTTTTACGTTACGAATGTGGCGACCGAAAAAATGTTGTGTTACTAGTTTCCGCGTAGCCAAGTAGATTATAGACGACGAATCGTATCATAACGGTACTTATAATAAATAAAAAAGAGAGGTCGGATAAAAATAACACAATGGGAACATATTATGTTTCGTAAACCGCACGTGATAAGATGTGTAGGTACACGGCCGATGCAGGGCTTTGGCCTCATAGGTAGACCGCGATCAATTCTGATAAAATTGCTACAAGATAGGTACATTGTAGGTAGGTACTATACAGATAACGGTGTTTACCTAAACATGTTCTATTCTGTGACTATCTGTAGCTCTGGTCGTGTCCAATTGCGGTTCTGTGGTTTCTAGCTTTCCCTTATTTTGATTCCTTATCAATAGGTGAATTGTGTTGTAGGTACCTAACGGGTCCTCCGGTTCATTTCTTAGATTGCGTGTTTGAACTGTTTTTATGGAAATATATAATATGGTAAAGATAGGAAAGTACGAAAAATTATAAATAATTCAAGTATCATAAACCTATACTGACTAAAAAAAAACAACCAATTACATAGCTTAAATAAAAGTTTATTTTAGAACTTCCATGGCATAATGTAAATAAATTGAAAAAGAAAATTCAAGCAAAAAGTAATCCATTGGAGGCGCCGGGTATCGATCCCGGTACCTCTCGCATGCTAAGCGAGCGCTCTACCATCTGAGCTACGCCCCCGATGTAAGTGGTGTCTAAATAGTGTTTCAAGTTCTACAAGCATTTCTAAGGTGTCAAATTTTAACGTATTGACAACACGGAAGAAGTCGTAAAATTGATCAATATAAATTGTAAAGGCTTACAATATAATAGCAGTGTTCTTCATCTTGTTGTTTAGGTCTCTTCACTATACAAGAAGAGAAAAACAGTGTAAAACGTTTGTGTAACTGAAGACAATTCTTATTTTCTTGTCATTAAAATAAAATATTTTCTTTCTTTCTCCATTTTATGATCCACCAAAGATTTAAACGTAAATTGAAATACATACAGCAATATTCTGAAATTTAGCTAGAAACGAAAAAAATAAAGTAATAGTGATATTGAATAACCGAATAACCATTATTTCTTATTCTTACCTTATTTCTTTCTCTGGCTTTTTATAATATTCTTTTGTTTGTCGCAAAAATTAACATTATGTCATATTTGGAATTTGGAACTCAATTTTTTTTATATTGCCATAGACTCACGAAGTTTCTCCTTTATGACAGGGACGGTTAAAAATCGTCGTAAAGTGATGTCGCATAGTTTAAACTTCCAATAAGAGTACTGTATACAATACAGTACATTTAAACAATGAAGAACCCAACAAAAATAACTTTACGAAGTTTTTCTTTTAGTATAGATTTAATATGGGTCTAACAAACAACACAATATCCACAAAAAATCTATGTCGTGTGTGTGTTTGGGTGTGTCGTTTAATATAAAGTTTTCTAAAAATGATTTCTAGCTTCTCGAGTTAAAGAGTAGCCTATATCCTTCCTCAAGCATCAAAGTATCTCTCTCTATCTTTGACTAGCTGACCCACGCAACCTCGTTTGCGTCTCCTATTGCCCGTAGCTTAATAATTTTTCCCCCGTTTTTGAAACATTCTTCATTGGTGCTCCGCTCCTATTGGTCTTAGCGTGATGATATATAGCCTATAGCCTTCCTCGATAAATGTACTATCCAACACTGAAAGAATTTTTCAAATCGGACAAGCGGTTTCTGAGATTAGCGCGTTCAAACAAACAAACTCTTCAGCTTTATATAATAGTATAGATTAGGCAAGCGGAGCCGCGAGCCAAAGCTAGTTTCTAATAAACTTTAAGAAGGTAAGATTTTGTATAAATTTTGGTATTTTGGTACTCACGGGCATTTTGAATAAACAAGGCAGATTAAACGATTTAAATATGGCTGAAGATGGTCATTCTTTCTTTTGTTGTATCAAAAAATAAAAGTACAACTTTAAATGAAACACGTATACATTATAAACTTCTGTATATTTAACAAAAATACAATATCTTTTACAAAATTTATAAAAACCTTGATTTCTCTCAAAACTATTATTTTTATACGATGTAATTAATAGCCGACTATGATGAAGCTAAAAGGAAGAGTAATATTTTTGGCAGTATGTGTATGTTTGTAAAATCCATCATAGCGCCTAAATTACAAAACCGATTTTAATTAATTGAGGAGTCCCTTGTAAATTCCATCATAGCGCCTATATTACTAAACCGATTTTAATGAATGAGGCGTCCAAATTTTAAATGATGGCTCGGGTGACATATAAATAATAATAATAAATATTTTGGACATCTAACACACAACGCCATCTAGTCCCATGCTAAGCAGAGCTTGTGTTATGGGTACTAGACAACTGATACAAATACATATATACTTTTTTTTTTGTAAATACATACATATTATACATAGAAAACACCCAAACTCCGAAACAAATATTTGTATATCATACAAACATTTGGTCCGACCCGGGAATCGAACCCGAGACCTCATGATCAGCAGTCGCACACGCCAACCGCGAGACCAACGAGGCAGTCATAGTCATATATGCCATATAAATTTTAACAATATTTTTTACATAGTCGGGTTATAGTTTTTAAATTTTTTTTTGTTTTTACCTGTTGGTTTTATATCAAAAGGAAAAACTACTATGATATTCAATATGTACCCAAAATTGTACATACACGGTATAATTACTTAGCTTGTAAAACGTGCTACCTACATAAAATGACCAGGAAACCTGATTTTATTTAAACAAAAACAAATTTGCTATCATAATTAAATAATAATGACATGCTTAGCCTAATTAGGTGATTCTTAAATTAATAGTAGGTAATCGTTATAAGTCGATAAATAAGTCAAAGTTCAAATATTGTTGGGTACAATAAGATGATTAGAAATATTTTATTTTAGAAAGGGAACTACATAAAACATTGACTCTTTTAAATATATTCTTAATTTAAGCTTATACTTAGAAAATTGGTCCCTTGTAAACTGCAGTAGGTATACATAACTAATAGAACACATTATTAATAATATAAGATTGTTGTTTTAAAAATTGGATGTTAAAATTTTGTTTGTCAATCAGCATTAGTTAGTTGTTCCTACCTCTGTTTTTTTCCTTCCTTACGTGATGTTTGTAACGATTAAATATGATCAAATACAATTTGGCAATTTATTTTTTTATTTATATGAGCAATGACAATTCAACTAGCAATCAATACCAATAGTCAGACAGCACTTTTATATAACAGAATAGTTAAAACTTTAGTCTAAAACGATTATTAGTCTAATGTATTCATTTAACTATCTCCTTCCAGCATAACAACTTGTGTCCCTTTACCGACAGCGTCTCCCAGTTTGAAAGGCGCGAGATTAGCGACAACACCGTCACGTGGCGAACGAACTACATACTCCATCTTCATTGCTATTACCACGAAGAGAGGCTGGCCTTTCACTACCTGAAAAATAAATGTTTTTACATACCGGCTTTTGGTTATACTTCGCAAAAACTATTTTAAACAATGTGTGCATAAACGACCGGGAATAACTGCAGAGTAATGGCAACAAAAAAGTGGACCCTTTTTTGTTGGTATTTATCGTTGCTTGCGGACATTACAAGGACAGTACCGCTTCGGTCCAGTGTACATAGTAAAATTAGGACACTGACATACGAGTTTCATAATAATAATAATAATAGGGACTTGAATAGAAATAGTTTATTTTAACGTATTGGGGGTACCTGCAACTAAAGAGTCACAAGGGCGTTGCTATCCTTGAGTCACTTCCCCAGAATCAGAGGAGGGAGAGGGTTTTAGATTCGGTAACCTTACGCACATGGTAGATGTCATGATGACATAGGTATGGAACTACTAGCAGAGACGAGTAGTCTCGTCTGCGTCCCCTATCGCCTATTGTGTATCGCGTGAACAAATTTGTATACCATAAAGAAAGATTACAGTGAGCCTACCTTAAAAGACAGACATACCTATGCTGCCGCGGCTGTTCTTTAAGATTTTTTTATAAGGAAACAATTCTGTCAGTCATACATTTATTTTAGACATTATTATTAGTAGCGCACGCAATGGAAGCTCCCAAAACGGAATAATTTTCTCCCGTTTTTCATTGATAGACACTGGACTCCTTAGGCCGCGGTGTGATTATATTTAGCTTTCCTCAATAACTGGGCTATGTAACACTGAAAGTATTTTTCAAATCAGATCAGTAGTTTCTGAGATAAGCGCGTTCAACCAACCAAACAATACCTTCATCTTTATAATATTAGTATAGATAATAATTATTTATTGAAGTACTGAGACCTAAATTTCAACTGTCAATAGATATGTATTGATGATAAAAAAACGAATAATATTTGTTTTAACAAACCACAATAATACAGTTATTTGTGCATTAATTACTTAATAAATACATTTTAATTGTTTCTGAGATAATGTCACTATTGTATAAGTATACCTACTCGTAGTTATAATTGTAACATATCGGGAACCACACTTATACTTGCGATTGTAACAAGCATTCAAATTGATGTATAAGTATTACATACTTGCATTAATTTCATAGCTCGAACGGAAATGGCCGTGTCATGCTTATTTTTAACTTATGTTTAATCCATTTTGGAATATAATATTGCTATTAATTGAAATTGTCTCATTTTAATGACTTTATATGTTCAATGGTTGAAAGTATATATGTATTTGTGTCAGTTGTCTAGTACCCATAACACAAGCTCTGCTTAGCTTGGGACTAGATGGCGTTGTGTGTTAGATGTTCGAAATATTTATTAATATTATTTATTTATATTTGTTACGGCTAAACCACTAAACCGGGTTCAATGAAATTTGGCATGCAGAAACTTCGATTTTTGAAGAAGAGCGGGCTACTCTTTACCGCGATAACCGACGGTGGAATCTCGGGCAAAAGCTGGTTTAAATAAAGCTAATCGTCAAAGCTTAACGTGAATACAAATATGCGTTTTAGACAACAAGAACTAATGATGGAACGATCAGATATTTCTTAAAATGTCTGCATAAAAAAATAAAATCATTACGATTCACAGGTACTTTCAAAACAAGTCGATTATAATTATTCGTACTGTAGACAAAGTACACAAAGACAAGTACTGTAGACAAAGACTGGTAGTAAAAGCCATTTTGAGCTAAAATATTAAGAAAAACAAAATAAATCAATGTATTTCTCTTTACAGGCAAATATGTGAATTGCAGAGTATTGTAATTATTTACGAGAAGATAAGGTCAAAACTGGACAATAGCTAGGGAACAAGGAAACATTCGAATACTCTGCTGTTTTCCTGTTTGACTCATCCTCATTAGTTTTAGTGCTCTGTTGCCTACCTCCAGGGGCCTATCTATACCTATAGTGCAGTGTGCGGTGAACACGGGCGCAACAGTATTAGGGGCGCCGGCCGTAGCACTTTTAATGAACATGTGCGCTTACTGAAGGGCGTTACGCTTACTAAAAGACGTTGCGCTTACTAAAGGGCGCTACGCTTACTAAAGGGCGCTACGCTTACTAAGGACGCTAGAGTAATGCAGCCATTGATTTGTTTGCGGATGGATGTAAATGATACTCATTCTAAGTGACTGAATAAATAAAATAAATGAATCAGTTTGATGACATTCAGTAGTATGCGATTAATATTGTTAATTTAATTAAATTGTGTGAATACGTGAACAAAAATCAACAGCAAAAAAAGTATATAACAATAATTTATTGATTTTGTGCTAAATCTGTTAATAATGCCGTGACTTTTGATGATTTTATAAATTAAACAAGCTAATTGTTGAAATGAAACAAAATTACAGACTGCTTTAAAAACCCAGGCACACTCACAATAAGACGAATCAGTCGGATGAAAATATCAGTTAAGTTATAACTTTACACGTTGAGTTTATAGTTATAACTTACAACAAACAAACAGCACTAATAACAAACACAACACAACAAAAGTAACTTATAACAATCATATTCCTAAACAGAAAAAGACCAAAATTTAGTTAGATACAACTTTTTTCTTTTGTATAATATAATATTTGCAATTTTCCTGTTCAACTCATATTCCCAATTGTTATCAGTGTTTGTAATTATGGTATTTGGTTTTCCTTCAATTTTACGCTCCATATATACCTAACATTACAAATGACATATTGTATTGACTGCGCCGATTGCATTGTGGTTTAAGTAGTCACCTTCCCGGTATTTACTGCTCTGTCGTGTGATCGACAAATTGATGTTCTAATTCTGGGTGTTCTCAGTGTCCATTTAAGCTTTGGTTGTAAAATCCATTCACAAAGAAATTTACAGGATATGTTTCTAGTGGGAGTTGTCTCTTTAAAAGAATAATACAAAATTTTAACAAAAAAATACAGACTTCAAGAATTGGACCAAATTGAAATGAGACCACCACACGGGAAGTCAACTTTAAAATGAAAAAGGAATCGTCAAAATCAGTTCTGAGGTAACAAACAAAAAAAAAACAGTCAAATCGAGAACCTTCTCATTTTTTGAAGTCGGTGAAAAACAAAACTCAATGCAGGCATGAGGACTGCCGACAGAAGTGAAAACAATAAACATACACTTTATATTTAAATTAATTGTTTGATCTTGAAATGTGTCGACTTGTGTTATGTGTACTGGTTGCACCAGTGAGTATATATGTTACCGTCAGATTGTCAAAACCGTTAGATTGTAATTTATCTCGCGAGATTGCAAACAGTCGAAAGATTGTGTAATGGTATCCACGAATCACAAGTCGCGCACTGATTGGTTGAACAGCATATGTCCCGCGCCGCCATATTTGTTTGTAATTTCGTCTTTGTTGCCGAATGTAAAGTATTTTTGTGATTGTAAATTGATTTCATATTGAAAATACCTCACAGCTTTAGAATTAGTTATATAAAATTGTTGAGACAGTGACCGTCATGAATTTACTCACCATCCAAACCTGCCTATAGAAGTTTTCACTTCAAAAATGGTCACAACAACTTACTTTGTCTCCCTTGTTGACAAGTATCCTTTCGAGTATGCCCGGCGTGGGAGATGACGCGCTGTTGGTCGAGGCTGCTGCGTCTGCTCCACTGGCCGCTTGGTATTTAGGTCGAGGCAACTCCACTATTGTCTGTCCATTCTATAACAAGAATATAAAAAGATAAATTCGTATAAACTAATTCACGACACACGAGTGGGCGGTTGTTGTCGCCACTACATTATAATGTCAAAACATTTTGGTTTCATCTTTAAAATAAAATAATAGTATCTATTCTTGACAGTTATCAAGACTAATAATATATCGTCAGAAGATTATTTAAATTTAGTTTTATTAGAAAACCAACATATTAGTCCGGGATCCCTGGAACAAATTTTACAAGTTATTATTATCAAGCAAATTTTTCATGAGTGGCTTCATTTTGATGAGGGGTCTACCTTTCAGATTATAAAAATTTCTAATTGTGGTAGCCAACAGGGCTCGCAGAGAAAAAAAACTTTTGAGCGCAGGGCCGGGATAACGTATTACGCAATTTGTAGGACAATGTGGTTGGTAAATTATATAAATATAAACTAACAATTTTACATAATGGAAACAAATATTTGTCCTACAAAATCTATGGTTTGATCCTTCCAACATAATTATATCGATAACGAGGTCATCGGCAATGATACTAACTAGCTGATTTTTTAACAGTTGCTTAATTAATATTGATATAATTTAACAGACACATTGTCCTCCAAATTACGTGGTACGTTATCCCGGCCCTACGCTCAAAAGTTTTTTTTCCCTGCTAGCCCTGATGGCTACCACAATCAAACATTTTTTGTAAGGTGAAAGGTGGATTCCTCATCAAAATGAAGCCACTCACGAAAAATTTGCTTGATAGTAATAACTTGTAAAATTTGTTCCGAGAACCCGGACTATACAATACGTTACTCTAACTTTTAAACTTTCGCGTTCCATGATATAATAATAATTATTTTACGGGAATTAACGCGATCACTTATTTCAAGGTATTACATACCTCTGTTTTGCCTGACGTTTCGACCAGGTCGCACTGGCCGTGGTCACAGGCTGACTGTATGTAATACCTTGAAATAAGTGATCCCGTTAATTCCCGTAAAAATAATAATTATTATACAATACGTTTTCTGTAAATATCCTCGGACACATTACATATCGCTAAAGACTCAAAATAAACAGTTTGTATGTACTTTGAACTCTAGAATATGAATGGGCAAACATATTTTTAACCCCCGACGCAAAAAGAGGGGTGTTATAAGTTTGACGTGTCTGTCTGTTTGTGGCACCGTAACTCGCGAACAGATGAAGCTATTTCAATTTATATATATATTATTTTCAATGTTTCCAATTTTGTATGAAAGGTGAGTTACGTGCGAGTGTTCATAGACATGTTTCATGAAAATCGGTTGAGTCGTTTAAAAGTTATAGGAGTGAAAGTGGGGAAGAATAACAGAATGTCTGCAAAAATATCATTGGCGTATGATTATTCGATTAAGTGCTTGAGTAGGGGGTTTTTTAAATTTTAGCTTGTTGTTCCTAATCTATATCAATACGTGAAGCATGAATTATGATCGAATTTCGACCGCTAGGCAACCACTAGTAATAATAATACCGTAACATATTTTTACTTTATGTGTGTGATAGAAAAACTCGGACCAATACAAAAAGTTTTCCTCCAAAGGTAGTAGCTAAATTCTTCACCTAAAGTCTTTTTAATGATCAAATAATTTGGTGTTCTTTGTGTCTGTTTCATGTATGTTTGTAAAGTCCCCCGCGACACAGGATTTATTCCTAGTGCGGGAGTTGTCTTTTTAAAAGAAAGAAAAAAGAAACTATATTTCCTGACATTGTGTTGCCCTTTACATAATTACACTAAGCTATTATCTTTTAAATCTTTATTAAATGTGGCATGTCATATATTTTGTCTTTTTTATGGAATAGGGGCAAACGAGCGGACATATCGCCAGATGGTAAGCGATTATCGACGCCCATGGACACTCGCGACATCAGAGGCGTCACAAGTGCGATGCCGGCCTTTGGGAGATGGGGGAGGGGTCTAGGTATGGGCCTGCGGTATCCTCACTTACTCGGTGAAACACAGCGCAAGCGTTGTTTCACACCTGTTTTCTGTGAGGCCGTGGTATCACTCTGTTCGAGCCGGCCCATTCATGCCGAAGCGTGGCTCTTCCACGGTACACTTACTTAAACACTGAACATATGACCGGCCTCACCTCATCATAAACGTGTACTTGTTGGTCATAAGTCAAGAGTCCCACATTACTCTTCTTGTCTCCTATCAAAGTATTGAGTCGTAGACCTTTCCCGGTGTGCTGTAACGACGCCTCTACTTCGTAACATTCTCCATCGTTCACTTGCACACGGTATGTGTTTTTGCTTGTGTTTTCTACTGTCACTGAAAGATCTGGAACAATTAGATGCGGGGATAACTTCATCAATACATAAACTTATTTTTTTTGGGCGTTGCGGAGAGGTACCCAAACCGGCAAATAACGTCCGTAACGTTAAATCTTTTTTTTTATGTTTGGCCCTGCCAAAATGACTCTACTTTGCCTGATGGAAAGCATAAGCAGAAACCAAGAATGGTGGTCACCATACTGCTAATGCAGACAATGCAACAATGCAGCACCCACACCATGGCGGGTTAGGGATGCTTCTGCATCATTGGGCCTCCGGTCTCGCACTCACCAACGAAACACGACAGCACGAACGCTGTCATTTTACGTTGATCTTCTGTGCGAGGGTAGTACCGCCCCGGTCGAGCCGGCCCGTTCGTGCTGAAATCAGCGTGGCTCTACTACCTTGATAGTTCGTAAGATATCTTACCTTAGTAAGATTGACTGCCTCGGTGTCGCAATGGTAGCGTATGCGAATTCTGTGTTTGAGGTCTCGGGTTCGATCAAATATTTGCTTTTTCGGAGTTTGGATGTTTTATATGTATAATATGTATGTATTTACAAAATAATAATAAACTTTTTCTTCACCCTTTTTAATTTTATTTAAATTATTTCGTGAACGAAAAATTTACTTTTATAATAAGTAACTTCGTTCCAATCTGGTGTCCGACGACACCACACGGTTTTTTTTACACAACGCCATCCAGATCCAAGCTAAGCAAAGCTTGTGTCATGTGTACTAGACAGCTAATATAAATATATTATACATAGAAAACGCCCAAACTCCGAAACAAACATTTGCAGGTCATACAAATATTTGATCCGACCCGGGAATCGAACCCGAGACCTCAAGCACAGCAGTCGCTTTAACGCTACTACTTGCGCCACCGAGGCAGTTACTTAGTTACTTACTCCATAAGTGATAGACGGAGGCGAATTAAACGCCGACCATAATCTAAATCCCATTCAAGTAAGCCTATTGCCATTAACCGATACTGTATTTCTAAACAAACACCCATATCTAGAATGTTTATATTATATTTTTAAGAATTATTACTTAAAGCTCTATTTATACAAATAAATAAAATTGAAGTGTCTGTTTGTAATTTCAAATTAACAGTTTTTTACTAAACGCATATGAAAGTATTTACGGTACTCAAATAAAAAAAACAATAAAACTGTCTGTTCCGACTAATCTCTGGAACAGCGGGACCGATTTTGACTGGACTTTCACTGACAGGTAGCAGATGGCACAAAGAGTAACTTTTTTAGACCAGTTTCACCCCGCTGCGTTACCGCAGTTGTTGTTGTGTACCGTACTGCGAGTAACACCGCGGGGCTTATTTAGTGCTAAACAAACACATACATAGAATACACATCTACTAGATACAAAGCTGTATTTATCAATAAATAAATGTACCTTTTTCGTCAAACCTTAACGGTATAGTTCTCTTCAACTGGTAGTTTGGCCTCCATCCCTCTGGTGCCACTGCGATACCTTTCCAACTGTCGTTTGTAGTGTTGGCTACTTGACTGCTGAGCAACTAAGGAACAATAACGACGTCCAATTTAGGACCAAAGTTGGGAACAAGATTTGTAAGTCAGCTTGGATATTGTCGGAAAAAAAAAATATAAAAGATATCTAATGATCTGACTGGCTGTCAGATAGCGACGCGTCGCCACGATATATTTGTAACATGTAACGTAGCGGTGTGGCGACGTAATTTTGATTTTTCACATTTAATAGACGCCCTGCGACGGTTCAATTTTTAGAGTTTATTTAGTTTAAAGAATTTATAAGAACTTCATCCAGATCTTATGATTAAAGTAGCAGCATACCATAAAATATTCCAAGTAATGTTCTTGAGTTAAGTAAATAAACTATAAAGTTTTTGTTTAAAATAACCATTTTCTTGCTGACTGTTTTTTTTTCCAAAATCTGTAAATGCAGTTCAGAATATCTTAAAAATTTATGGATAGGCTCCTAAAAGCGTTTTCCTGTAGCTATAACGGTTAAGGTAACTGCCCTTATTGTCCCTGTATAATATTATAAAAATTCACTCTGTATAATATCCCGTTGTTTCTATTTTGTGATAAGAAAAGTACTATGTAGTATAAATGCTACTTACGTGTCCAAGTGCGGCCTGTATAGCACGGTCCTCAGAGAGTACCGTGTCAGACTTTGGGAACAGTTCGTGCTCATGTTGTGGGATGAAGGCGGTGTGCACGTCTCCTTCCACGAAAGCTTTAGCTCCACTCAAGCGTAGAAGAAAGTTTACGTTTGTTTCCAAACCAGCCACCTAAGATATTCATTATCTTCAGAAATACTGGTTTATTATGATCAAAACATACAAGTTGTTAAATATATACATAATCGGTGTTAGACCGAAGGTACCTTACCGGTTTTTCTACATAATATACCTATGTATAGTTGAAAAATGTAAATATTTACTAAGCAAGTTGTGAACTAAAGAAAAATAATCGTTCAAGTTCGAGTTTTTCTCGTTTCAAATCATGCAAATTTACTAAAAATAAATGTTTTAGCTTAGGCGGTGCTGCAATTATAAACTATGTTACCTGGTATTCAGAGAGTTTAGCTCTGGTTTTAGCAAGAGCCTCTGTGCGGTCGCGACCCCACACAACCAGCTTTGCGATCATGGGATCGTAGTGGACTGACACCTCTTGGCCTTCCCTCACTCCAGTCTCCACCTACGGATAAATCAATTCTTTCAATTCTTTTTTAGTTATGTTACTACTGTTCTTAAGTGGGACTACATCGTGGGAGAGCCACGCTTCGGCATGAATGGGCCGGCTCGACCGGAGTGATACCACGGCCTCACAGAAAACCGGTGTGAAATAGTGCTTGCGCTGTGTTTCACCGAGTGAGTGAGGATACCGGAGGCCCATACCCTAACCCCCCTACCCCTACCTCCCCCCCCATTCCCAAAAGGCTGGCAACGCACTTGTGACGCTTCTGGTGTTGCAGGTGTCCATGGGCGGCGGTGATCGCTTACCATCAGGCGATACGTCTGCTCGTTTGCCGGCCTATTCCATAAAAAAAAAAAAAATAGTACATAATATCTAATTCGGAACTGACTTTCTATATTAGAGAGTCTCAAATTCCTTTCCACGGATGACGTAAGATATAAGCTTAGTTACATAGCTTTTTTTTTCAGAGGGACGCACGCTTGCGCATGGGATCCGTAACCATTTGTCTGTATTACATCAGAAAGTGATCGTTGATTGGTTGATATGATAGGCTCGCCGTTACCGGCTATAAGGAAGTTCGACTCCACTGTCAGTCTTTTAGAAATTGTTAACTGCCTTTTTGAGAAACTTTAACTACGTTTTACTGTGATGTGCGATTTATTATTTTGTCGATGTATTTAATAAAAAAAATGAATCATTATCATTAATTATTAAGAAAATAGTAATTATCTTTATGCTTTAAATCGCAAGAAAACTAGAAATCATTATTCATTTTCTCATTTCAAAGGTGTACTGCAAGAATTTTAGATCCTCTAATATAGTTTTATGTACGATGGCAATAAAAAAAAATGAAGTGTAAATCAATTGATTGAAAGAACATAGATGTAAAATTAATAAAAGCGGCCAAGTGCGAGTCGGACTCGCCCATGAAGGGTTCCGAAGCAGCAAGTAACATAATATTAAAGTTCTTATAGTTCGTTGTAACTTTGATCGATGTTTTAATAATAGTGTTTTTTTTTTGCGGTTTACCATTTATGACGTATTTAAAAAAAACTACTTACTAGATCTCGTTCAAACAATTTTCGGTGGAAGTTTGCATGGTAATGTACATCATATATTTTTTTAGTTTTATCAATCTTTTATTTTAGAAGTTACAGGGGGGGGGGGGACACATTTTACCACTTTGGAAGTGTCTCTCGCGCAAACTATTCAGTTTAGAAAAAAATGATGTTAGAAACCTATATATCATTTTGAAGACCTATCCGTATAAGTACACGTATAGGTTTGATGAAAAAATTTTTGAGGTTCAGTTCTAAGTATGGGGGACCCCCAAAATTTTTTGTTTTTTTTTTCTGCGAAAATCTTAATGCGGTTCACAGAATACATCTACTTACCAAGTTTCAACAGTATAGTTCTTATAGTTTCGGAATAAAGTGGCTGTGACATACGGACGGACAGACAAACAGACATGACGAATCTATAAGGGTTCCGTTTTTTGCCTTTGGCACGGAACCCTAAAAAGAAAGTTAATACAATGACATAACTATATCCCGACTATGTAAGATTTTTGATATAAGTTAAAATTTTAACAAAAAAAAACCGACTTCAATCTGGACCAAATTAAAATGGGACCATTAGGGAAGCACCAGTTTTCAAATAAAAAAATAATCATCAAAATCGGTTCACCCAGTCCAAAGTTATGAGGTAACAAACATAAAAAAAAAATACAGTCTAATTGAGAACCTCCTCCTTTTTAAAGTCGGTTGAAAATTAATGTAGTCTATATGTCACTCAGTCTGTTATACGAATCAATTGACACCTCATTCATAATAATCGGCTCAGTATTCAGTAGTTTATGCGCTACGGTGGTTTGTTCTTAAATAAAGTGCGACCCTGGCGGCCTCTAGTGAAACTTTATCAAACCAGTAAAGTTGGTCAAGTTGTAAAACTTTAGTTGTTATCTGTAGGTATGTTAGATGTCGCTTTACTTAAAAAACAGCGTTTATCAATCTTAACTCATATTTAGTTTACTACGCGAAAATAAATTAGCGTATTTATTTTTAACTTATCAACTTATCACGGGGTTTACGCAATGTGGTGTAAGGAGTACCGGCAAAGAGTGTTTTCATTTTGAAATGGATTTTTTTTCGAGGTAACTGACACTAACCTAGACGCGCGAAGATGGGGGAAAAACAACTATAGTAAGTTTATAATTAAAGAACTATTTTAAAGAAACGTAAAAAAAAATGAAGTTAGCCAATGCATCATAACAAAGCATACCTTGCCGTTGTACAGTAAAATAAATCGTTTCAATGTTTTACAATTGATAAGTAGCGGATATTTAGTAAGCTTACCCTAACGAATTCTTCAGGCTCTGGCTGTCTCAGTCGGTGCAAGGTGCCTGCACGAGGCAAGAAGCCTGCCCTTGGTTCTTCCGCGTAAATTCGACACTCAACAGCGTGACCGCGGCGAATGATCTCTTCTTGTGAGAGTGGTAACTGTTCGCCAGAGGCAACGCGTAATTGCCATTCAACCAAGTCCGTACCTTTGAAATAAAGTTTCTTTAAGATTATTTTTTATTGTTTGGTATGGTAAAGGTCGGAAAACGAACAGACGGGTCTGTTGATGGTAATCGACTAGGAACTCAAGACGCATAAGTGCAGCATTAGAATCAGGGACGTGGGGGAACACCGATCAACACTCAAAATTACTTGAAGAAGGTTTTATTTACGTGGCACTATTTTTTTAAGCAACTCCCGCATTAGCAATATATTATATGTTGGGGACCCCTTTACAAACATAATGAAATGGACACAAACATCACCCAGACTCAGAACAACAATTTTTGGATCACACAAAGTGTTGTCCCATGTGAACCCACGAAACTTAACCCAGTAGAAAGTTATGTTCACGCTAAGAATAAAACGACGGTAAACCCAAACGACACTTACGGCTTATCTGAAAGTGAATTCAACTTTACTTACCGGTGATCATCTCAGTGATGGGATGTTCGACCTGGAGCCTAGTGTTCATCTCCATGAAGTGGAACTCATGAGTCTGCCGGTGTAGGATGAACTCCACAGTCCCCGCGCCTACATAACCCACAGCTTTAGCGGCTCGTACTGCCGCTTCCCCTATAGCTCTACGCGTCTCTTCCGATAAACCTGGCTGAAATATCAGTAGTTATTTATTTTTCTACCAGCAGAACCCCGCTGTGTTACCCGCGGTAGGACATAACCGCCGGTAACGCCGCGGGGCGAAGCTAGTCTAAAAAAGTAGCCTAAGTTACTCCTTATATCATCAGCTACCTATCAGTTAAAGTCCCGTCAAAATCTGTACAGCCGTTCCAGAGATTAGCCGGAACAAACAGACAGACACAAAAAATAAAAATAAATGTTTTTTTGATGTAAGTATCGTACAGATATACTTTCATTTGCATTTAGTGAAAAGCTTTCAATTTGAAATTACAAACAGATATGTACTTCAATTTAATTTATCTGTATAGATGTATAGATTAAAAGAAAATCCGCGAATTTTCTGATTAAGCTTAGCTAAAGACAGTACTATAATATTACATGTTTTATTACTTTTTGAAATGTTCAGCACCGTGTTCGCCTGTAAATTATTTGTAATCTAAATGTAGGAAGAAGGAGAATATTTATGGATATAATTAACTGATAACCGAAATTGAATATCGTAAGTAGCTGTTAAGTGGAATAGCTTACAGCTGGTGCTTCTTCAATGATCTTTTGATGGCGCCTTTGGACTGAACAATCTCTCTCAAACAAATGAACTGCATTCCCATGCATGTCGGCGAACACCTGAAAGTAAAAGATGTGTCTTTTAAAAATTGTACTGATATCTCTTTTATAGAATAGGGCAAACGAGCAGACGTATCGCCTGATGGTAAGCGATTACCGCCGCCCATGGACACCCGCAACACCAGAGGCGTCACAGTGTGTTGCCGGCCTTTGGGGGATGGGGGAGGGGTTGGGGTATGGGCCTGCGGTATCCTCACTCACTCGGTGAAACAAAGCGCGAGCGCTGTTTCACACGTTTTCTGTGAGGCCGTGGTATCACTCCGGTAGAGCCGGCCCATGCATGCCGAAGTGTGGCTCTCCCTCTCTGATCAAAGTATTTTTTAACATAAAAAATAATTTGATGTAAACATGACGAATTTATTTTAGAGAATTGTTATATGCGATATTCATGCCATAATATTGTTGTTTTTATTTTTTTAGGTTACTATTTAAAAAATCGGTGAGCTGAAATCTTCACTTTTTTGCAGTCGGTTAAAGTAAGGGACATAATAATACATTACATTAAGTTGAATAACCATTGACGTGTGTTTGATTTAATTATTCAAAGTCTAGCTTTTTTGCGTCTCAAAGAATGTAGTTGAACCAACTCCAACTGAACAAAATATATAAGTGTTTGTAAAAGTACTCAAATTTTTTATTTTAATTTATCTGTCAACATTACCTGAACTTCAACATGTCTAGGGTCGGTAATATATTGTTCTAGCAGCATGTTGTCATCACCAAACGATTTTAATGATTCACGCTTAGCTGATTCCAATTGCGGTAAGAAATCAGCCTCTGTCATGGCTATTCTCATTCCCTGAAAAATAATTTATGCAATAAATACTTAGACCATTGCTTGCTGGTTTTGGAACAACTAGATACGCTATTTTACTCACAAATTACAGGTCTTCGGTAGTATAGTGGTAAGTATCCCCGCCTGTCACGCGGGAGACCGGGGTTCGATTCCCCGCCGGAGAGTTTCTTTTTGACTTTCATTATGTTCATATTTTGTGTAGAATAGAAATACATCAATAGTCATCATGTCTTTCAAATTAATTTTTTTTACATTATTTATAATTTTGAAAGGTGTTTCAACCTACTCAATACACCAGTAGATGGCTCTGGTCTCAATTTTTATCGAATGTAACAGATAATTTAGATCTTATGACAGAATTTGGACATATTTTTCTTTAAATATTACATATTATAATGTTTAAGTAAGAGGATAGTAAGTTCCTCCTTTACTGACTTTATAAAACAGTAGAGATTTAATCTTGTTACAAACATTTAGTTTACTACTTCTTAATAAGAGGGCGCTCTCACAAACTATATAAATCTTTCATAACGCAATGTATTTTTTATTTTGTTAATTAGTAGTAACTAAATATAATATAGACTACAGTTACCTTACCACCGCCACCTCGGACTGCTTTGATCATGAGAGGAAAACCTATTTGCTGAGCCTCAGCTGTCAATTTTTCTATACTTTGTTGTTCGCCATGATAACCTCTAACTATGGGTACACCTGCAGCTGACATTATAGCTTTTGATGTGCTGTAATGTTAAACGTAGTCCTGGTTTATTTATATTATTATATAATTTGGTTGTTCTTGAAGTCGGTTGTTTTTTTGTTAAAATTTTATATTATTATAGCTAGTATTCATATGTATATAATTTCTATAGTATGTATATTAATATATATATTAATATTTTAGCTAGCTTGGACAGCCCACTGACAATTAATTTACCTTTTTATTCCCATATCTCTGATTGCAGATGGTGGAGGTCCAATAAAAATAACATCTTCACTAGCACACTTCTCACAGAATTCCACATTCTCTGACAGGAACCCATATCCGGGATGGATAGCTTGACTGTTAGATTTCTTAGCAATCTCCAGAATTTTAGAGGCATTTAGGTAGCTTTTTGTAGAGGGTGCAGGTCCAATGTGGTATGCTTCATCAGCCTATAAGTGTTTACGGGCACCCGATTTTTATTATATCCAAGTTCATATAAGACACAATAAATTAAAGATGTCATAGTCTATTGGATATGATTGTCTAACTAAAATATGGTTATAAAAAGATAGAAATTATAAAGTTTACTTCTTGGAAATAAATTGATACTTAGAGTGAATCTTGTTGTTCAAGATAAATTAATTACAAAACACAGAAATTAATTAAATATTTTATTTAGTGCTGAAACTTCATGTAATTTATGAAATTAAATTATATGAGAAACACAGTATCTATGAAATAAATTTGACTATTTATTTTTAAGTACACATTTATAATAGGTATACACAAAATTGTTTACCCATAAGAACCATTTTATGTAATAAGGTCTTATGTGTTAACCATTTGAATGTTTAACTTTGCTCTCTAGTCAACGGTAGAGAGATATCCCTTGATCATGATGATAAATTTTGTTGAATCTTACCATTTCAACATGCATAGCATTTTTGTCTGCATCTGAGTAGACAGCTACAGTACGCACACCCAATTTTTTTGCTGTTCTCATAACTCTGCATGCTATTTCGCCTCGGTTGGCTATCAAGACCTTACTAATTTCCCTCCTTCGAACTTCTTCTTTGATTTGTTGTGCATGATTAAATCTTACTTGACTTGGTAAGTAAGAAAAGCTACAAAATATTTGAAACAATTCTCATTATATAATTAAGTCCATTTATAGTGAAATCACAACAGTGATTAACTGAGTTTATTACTTATTAAAAGTTATATTTTTTTATATCAAACTCATAAAAATTATGAATTAACCAATCAGTAATATGAATGAAATATTTACTTACCTATTTTTGTAAAGGAATCTTAAATACGACATGATTAAAGACTGTGTAACATTAAATAACAATTAAATCAGTATTTTATGACTTATCTATTAAGATAGTTTTAAAATTGGTAGATTAGACTGGTTACCAAGTCTTTGCAAAGAGATAACGCTACTATGAACTGCGACCGCTCGACCATAACGTTATAATTATCTTTGTCGAAATAATTATCATTTCCTAATCAACTTTTACAGTGTAAACAATGAAACACATCAATCAAACTTCAAATTCAAAGTTTCAAACATTCAACTTCAGCGTTCCTGACAGTTCCTGTCAATCCTGTCATGTAATAAAGGCCACCATACACGTTCAAGTATACTTGCGCAAGTATACTTGAACGTGAGCGTCGGCCTGAAGGTTCAACTAAATCGTATTTAAATAATAATTTAGAAAAAAACTACTGGATTATAAAGTGTAATCATACAAATTCTAATCTTGTGAAGCAAAGAATATTTTCAAATTTAAAAGAGTGCAGTGTTAACCGGTGTTATCCGCGCAATACTTGTTACACTTGAATTAATTGTAAATTATTTATTATTCATGTAATAGTGTAAACAAATGTTGGTAAACCAAATAAACAAATAAATAAAATAAATAAATACTCTAAGGCAATAAGCCAATAAACACATCTCGCCCTCTCGCCCACAAATTCTCTAATTAATTGCTGAAGAATATTTTCATAACTCAATATTTAATATTGTAAAAACAAAACAAAACAACACAAATAAAATTACATATATATTATGAGATTATATTACATTAGAATTTTTTTATGTTATCTTAAAATGTTGCATACATGTATTTATTTATGTTGTGCTTGACGATTTGAAGAGCTGGCAATACTAACGTGCTTAAAATTCTATCAACTGTCAACTATCTGCTGCCACTACAAACTCCGGATGTTTACAAAATAAACTGCAGCTGCGGAAGTTCCTACATAGGCCAAACGAAGCGGACTATTGCTGAAAGGGTCAAAGAACATATCGCTGCTCTGAAGAACCGACAGACGAGCAAATCGGCGATTGCAGAACATGCACTCGATACAGGCATCAACCACTGGATTGAATTTCACCGCACGCAAGTCCTCTCCACCGAACGTCACTTTTACTCAAGAGTTGTACGTGAAGCGATTGAGATTAAAAAGCATAAAACTTTCAATCGGGCAGATGGTTTTAAATTATCTACAGCGTGGAATCCAGTGTTAAAAAACATACCACCTCGCTTTTCTGCGCAGTCGGATAAACACCAGAATAGGAACACATGGGTTTGCTTACAGAATAGGGACCCTGTTAGTGTGGTATGTGACGGTACATGGCGAAACAAACCGGCGTGCAGTGTTTCCACAATAAGGGGAAATTTCCCTTTTGAGGGGAAATTAGGGTCCAGAGGGGAAGAAAAAGGGGAAAGAGATTAAAAGGGGAAATCGAGGGAAATCATGGATAAAGCCTAGCCTAAAATATTGTGGAAAATTTCCTAACTCATTTTTATATGGACTATACTAATGTTACCGAAAGTAGCGACATTGGCAGCCCATCCCCAGTGCAGGTTTTATATATATTTCTGGTCAGGTTATAAGAATATGAATGTTGAAATTATACTTAATTCATGCTTAGTATAATTTTCTTGGATTCGCTTGCAGTTGCATTGGCCTGTACAAACTTGAGGTGGGGTATTTCAAACTGATTTTTCATCAATTGTACCACAAAACAAAAAGATATGTGAATTGTACAACAGAGGTTGATCCTATTCTTTTCAAGCCTGATTTATTTCAAATGTTTCATTATTTTTTACACGACTACGGCAAAGCCAAAGGAGGGTTTTGATTTTGACAGGCTATGTATGTATGTAAGTATGTATTTATGTATGTTCATCTGTTCCCTCATACTTATTAGACCTGGACAAATAAGGTATCGTTAGAAGCGTCTTGATCGTCCGCTGGTTATAGGCTATATGACGTGTCACTAAATTAAATGTGGCGCCCTCTAGCCGACATAAAGTACTGTATTAAAAATTAAATTTGAGATAAATATGCCGTGTTTGGTATAATTGGAAAGGGCGTTACTTGTACATTTCAAAAATACATTATATTATAAGCATTTGCTGGTGACTTTGTCCGTATTTTTTCGATGAGTGTGATATTTCTATGGTATGCTTGTATGTTCCCAGATGCTTTCTAAACTACTAGTCAGAATAAGACAAATGAGGTATCGTTAGAAGCGTCTTGATCGTCCGCTGGTTATAGGCTATATGACGTGTCACTGAATCTAATGTGGCGCCCTCTAGCCGACATAAAGTGCTGTATTAAAAATTAAATTTGAGATAAATATGCCGTGTTTGGTATCATTCGAAAGGGCGTTACTTGTATATTTCAAAAATACATATATTATTACCATTTTCGCGCGACTTTGTCCGTATTTATTCGATAATATTGTTATATTTCTATGGCACCTATTTGAAATATACTTTGGAAAGATATTAATATTGTAGAGGCACCAAAACACTTTAAATAATAAATGTAAAAACTAAAACCCAACTACGAAAAAAAACGACGCTGAAAAAATATGAAACAAGTATTAAAAGCCGTAGTAATTCTACGTGACGTGTGACTTCGGCTTTTGAAACTTGTTTCATACTTTTTCAGCGTCGTTTTTTGTCGTAGTTGGGTTTTAGTTTTTACCCGACTACGGCAAAGCCAAAGGAGGGTTATGATTTTGACAGGCTATGTATGTGTGTATGTAAGTATGTATGTATGTTCATCTGTTCCCTCATAGCTCCTTAACTACTTATTACAACTGGACAAATGAGGTATCGTTAGAAGCGTCTTGATCGTCCGCTGGTTATAGGCTATATGACGTGTCACTGAATCTAATGTGGCGCCCTCTAGCCAACATAAAATACTGTATTCAAAAAAAAAAATTAAGATAAATATGCCGTGTTTAGTATCATTGGAAAGGGCATTACTTGTACATTTCAAATATATATATATTATTAGCATTTGCTCGTGACTTTATCCGTATTTATTCGATAAGTGATATTTTTATGGTACCTATTTAAAATATACTTTGCAAAGAAATTAATATTATAGAGGCACCAAAACATTTTAAATAAAAAAAAGTAAAAACTAAAACCCAACTACGCCAAAAAACGACGTTGAAAAGGTATGAAACAAGTTTCAAAAGCCGTAGTCACGCGTTGTTAAAGTCTTATGGACTATGGTACATTAAACTACATGGATTACAGTTTTTGAAACTTAGTAATACGGCTTTTGAAACTTGTTTCATACTTTTTCAACGTCGTTTTTTGTCGTAGTTGGGTTTTAGTTTTTACTTTTTTTATAATCACTAATAGCCGTCCTACGGCAACATTAGAAAAAGGCAGTTACATAAAATAGAACTAAAGCAGAATAATTTTTGAGGGGAAAAAAGTCCTGAGAAGGGGAAATCTCAATTGAGGCGTGGGGAAAGGAAATCATTAAAGCGGAAACACTGCCGGCGTGCGCCGCTGAGCCAGTCAGCCTATGACCACGGCCAGTGCAACCTGGTCGAAACGTCAGGCAAAACTGAGGTATGTAATACCTTGAAATAAGTGATCGCATTAATTCCCGTAAAAATAATAATTATTACGTTCAACACTCTCTCCATATATATATGCTATAAGGTCAAACTGGACACAATTTGACTTTTCATTAAACCGTTACAGTCAAATATCACCTACGTGCTTAAAAATACAGGAACCCAGAGCCGTAAATCTGACATTTATATTGTTTTTAAATTAGGGATGTCCACGGCGACAAAAACATCGAACTTATTCGATTTAATAAATCCGATGTGTGCATCGATGTCCCTTGATTTTTTTTTGTAAAAACGAGTATTTTTGTTAAGACTACATCATAAAACCCTCACCGATTCAGCCCTCTGTCAAGCTGCTATTACATTACACGATTTCTCGGGCCCTGTCTCTCGGGTGTCCTGCCTACCAGTTAGGGTGCCGCTTATTACACTACGCTGGAAATCGCGCCCTGTGTGACTTTCTCTCAGTTTGAACGTGAACGTGAATAACTGTGCACGTCTGTCGCTATGCGGCCGACTTTACCGAAACATCAAATAAATAAATAAATAAATATTTTCGGACATCTAACACACAACGCCATCTAGTCCCAAGCTAAGCAGAGCTTGTGTTATGGGTACTAGACAACTGATACAAATTCACATCTACTTTTTTTTGTAATTACATACATATTATACCTACATAGAAAACACCCAAACCCCGAAACAAATATTTGAAGATCACACAAACATCTGGTCTGACCCGGGAATCGAACCCGAGACCTCATGATCAGCAGTTGCACACGCCAACCGCGAGACCAACAAAGCAGTCTGAAAGTTGCTTTAGCGGTGACTTTGGCACTTATTACCATGAGGTATTCAAAGAGGAAGAAGAGGAGGATGTGGGTGAAGTAATATTTGCTCCTTAGAAACTAACTATCAAATACTCAGTGTTTAACTGTTTAGGACCCGACAGACCTACGAAACTACAGACCAATTTGACAAACTATTAAGCTTAGTAGCTTTTTTCTTCTTCTTCTTCTTCGGCCTAGCGTTTTCCCTGCTTAGTAGCTTTTTTATAGAAAAAAAAAATCTTAAGAGATAGCGAGAGTGCAAAACATAGTATAGTTGTTACTTTACGATTCTTAGCCACTGGAAAGTCCTATCAAGATTTAAAATTTAGTTTCTAGATATCTCAACCTCTTCTATCAGAAGACGAACGTGTGAACTCTGCGCTCGCGCCGCAGCGACTGAGCTCCCTGCCTCCCTGTTTCTTATTACACTAACCAATCGGCAGGGCGGCAGGGAGCTAGGGAGATCGGAACCACTCGATCGCCCTGTTTAGGGGGGTCCCTGTTAGGGATGAGCGATATTAGTAAAATATCGATATTGAAATCGATATTGATATCGATAGCTAGATATCGATAGTTCGATATTATCGGGCACAAAATATCGATATTTTAAAATATCGATCGAAAACCATGGTCAATGTATGTTATGTGCAAAAAATATTGTGAGAAATAATATACATCACATTTTTTATCACAATTTATTAAAAAATACAAATTGAAAATGCAAGTTGTGTTACATTCAATTTAAAGCGATAAATCTTCTGATCAATCATTTTTGTTGTTTTTGAATAGTGGGTACAGTAAGTTGCACATCAATACTTACGTTTTCGTGGTTGCGTTCGAAAATTCATCTCAAACTTATACTATACTACTATACTATACTAGTGGTTGACCGCGGCTCCGCCCGCGTATATGTCGGCTAGGCGGCAAATAGTAGCCTATGTGTTATTCTGACGTATAAGCTATATTACTGTAAAGTTTCATCCAAATCCATCCAGTAGTGTTTGCGTGAATAAGTAACAAACATACACACAAACTTTCGCCTTTATATCTTAGTGTGATATGATGTGATGTGATATGATACCACTCGAAAATATTGCACTTAAATTCTTTTAAAATAACACAATGTTTATTAGAACTGAGCTGACTACTAACTGACTTGTAATAAATGAATGAGTGAGAATTGACTGACTTTATTTTCATTTCATTTAATGAGAAGGTAAAATAGGAATGCTACTCTGCTGAGTTTGCTCGTAAAAAAACTATATCGATGTTTAAGAATGAATATAAACATTTTTTTTACATAAACAAGAGAACAGAGATGGAAGTTTCGATATTTCGAGAATAACCCGATATCATGTTAAAAATATCGATATAGCGATATTTCAAAGTTACAATTATCGATATTTAAATATCGATATTTCGGAGATTAATATCGATATTTCAACGATATCGATAAATATCGCACATCCCTAGTCCCTGTTTCTTATTACATTGCCCTGTCTCTGCGGGCAGGGCCCGAAATCGTGTAATATAATAACCGCTTTACTCCATGTAAACGTCAATATTTATTTGAAATTTATAGATCATCGATACATCGTATTTTAAATACCAATAAATTGTCAAAAAATCGGTACGATTCGATGTTTCGAATGGCGCATTGGCGCGGCGCATTGTATTGTAAGCATCGAGTGATACATCAATGTTTATCGAATATCCGTTGTAAATAAAGTGAGAACTTGAACTGTTTATTCAAAATATTGCAGTTCATGCAGTTGTCTCACAGTTTTAAACATCAAAAAAGAAAGTAAAATTGAAAAAAATGGGTATAAAAGGGCTGTGGGCTGTGTTGACTCCTTACAGTGAGAAAAAGTCGTTACATGAAGTAAGCAATACAATATTTATTGCAAATATTGAAATAATATTAATACTTGCGAATTAGTTGTTAAATTAATGTATTAATAATAATATGAGTAATTAATAACAATAATTTAATGCATTTTAAATGTGAATTTGGTAGCTTCACCACTGTTATAAAATTACATTTGTTTTGAGTACTTTATTTTATTCAATTATTTGCCCAAATAGTTATAGTTTAATTAATTATTTACCTTTTCTATGTCATAGCTTAGAGGAGAAACACTTGCAGTTGATTTATCAGGATGGGTGTGCGACAGTCAGAACGTTACTGAATACTATGTTCAGCCAAAGTTATATCTAAGGTAATAAAAACATATGATGGGTATGTTTATTAACAAAACTACGGACTAACTTTTAACTAACTAGTACTAGCAACTCTTGATGATTTGTGGCTTATTTACCTAATACTTGTGACCCAATGTGGAAGTAAAAATTTATATTCCAACTGTAATGAACAATATACATGTAAGATTGTTTCTTTCCTACTATTATAAATAATATTTATTTTGGACATCTAACACACAACACCGTCTAGTCCCAACTGATACAAATACTTATATACTTTTTTTTTGTAAATACATACATATTATACATAGAAAACACCCAAACTCCGAAATAAATATTTGTAAATCATACAAACATTTGGTCCGACTCGGGAATCGAACCAGAGACCTCATGATCAGCAGTCGCACACGCCAACCGCGAGACCAATGAGGCAGTTACCATTCCCTCAGACCCAAACATATTTAACTGAATATCATCAAATTGTGCACAAACTACACTATTGAGCTTTTATATAGTAATTTCGAGTACCTGACATTGTATTTAGATTTTACCTAGACAAAAACAAAGTTAAAAACTCAAGAAAAGCATAGTCAGTGCTGTATTTCATCGAAGTTTGAATTGTACACACCTATGTGAAATATTTGTAGCAGTTCCTCAAAATTTTTTTTTTCCAGAAACCTTTTCTTCAGAACTGCGTACTTGATTTTGGCAGACATAGACCCTGTGTTTGTTTTGGAGGGAGATGCACCAGAACTTAAAAGAGATGTTATGGCAGTCCGTAATCAGATTCAGTTTCGTGGTGCAGCACCTCGTTCTGAATCAAATGGTACAAATAAAAAACCTGATGTTGCCAGGAAAAGATTTAAAAATGTGTTAAAAGAAGTAAGTATTGTAAGAACTGTTTAATATTGGCTTGTTCTAAAGTCTCTAAGTACGCATGACTATGCCCTTACATTTTTCTACTATCCTCTATTCACTCAGGGTTTGCTGGAAGAAAACTCAATTTTGGGTTAAGCACGCCTTTGTACATGACACTTCCTTGTATTTCTTTTATATATTTTTATGTTCTATGTGTACAATAAAGAATAAATACAAATACAGTCATAATCATAATAATTGATTTGCAAGTGAGTTCTTCTTTCTATCTTTAAATATGAAATCTCATGCACATAAACTTTACTGTTTTCAATATTAACTAGTGGTTGACCACTGATAAAAATAAAAGGATCATTCATAACAAAAAACTATCTTCCTGCACTCCTCCTCCATATAAACTTTAAGTGTGTTTCTTACTTCTCTGTTCGTAAAATGGGGTACAAAGTGTTTGCTTCAGATATTTATATAATACTAGCTGTTGCCCGCGGCTACGCCCGCGTGATGTCGGTTATCGTAGCCTGTGTTATTCTGATGTATAAGCTATATTACTGTAAAGTTCCATCCAAATTTAATCCGTTTAGTAGTTTTTGCGTGAAAGAGTATTAAACACACACATCCTTACAAACTTTCGCATTTGTAATATTAGTAGGACAGTAGAGGTAGTAAAGGTGATTCCATGAAAAGATCGAATAATTGTAAAATGTCTGCATCTGTCAATGTGTTTCTGTTCTGTGTCAACAAATACATTTTTCATTTTCAATGTTTTCTTTTACAGTGTGCATCCTTGCTGAAGTGTTTAGGAGTTAGATGTATCAAGGGACGTGGAGAGGCTGAAGCCACTTGTGCTGCACTTAATGCACAAAATGTTTGTATTATTGCTTTTACGTATTTACTTGTAAAACATTTTTTATATTAAATAAATTTATTTGTTATAGCTTGTAGATGCCGTAATATCTCAAGATTCTGATTGTTTCGCATACGGCGCAAAACGAGTGTATCGTAACTTTAGTGTGTCTAACACTGGAGGCGGTGGCGCTCTCCAAGGATCAGTCGACTGTTATGATGCTGATAAAATGTATAATAATAATGGTATATATATCTTTATTTATTAACAGTATTAATAATGTTACGAATAATAATAATAATCTTCAAGCCTACTCTGCGCACACAAATACACACGCACTTCTTATCGATCTCCTGAGGCAAGGAATAATGGACCTTATTTCTATATGCATAGTGTCGGATATCGATTGGTTGTTGCCCAATTATTATTAACTTCGATTATTTTTATTAGCGTTTTTTCGAGACGACTTTCGGGAGTTCGATCGTCGTTTCTAGAATGGAAGAATAATAATTATATGAGTATAAATAGAGCGTCTCGCGGGCCGCAGGCAGTTCAGTTCAGTTTGAGCAATAGTGAGATAAACATCGAAGTGATATCAGCGATCAACCTAGCGACCTCGGCGACCTTTAAGGATTGTAATTCAGAGTAGTATTGTGATTTTAATAGTGGTTTTAATAAAGTCTCTTTAACACGTCAAAAGGCTTCTGTCTCCAGTAAATCGAACCCTAACACGTAACAACTGGTGTCAGAAGTGAAATTTGGGAAATAACATTGACCCCGAGAGACGACGGTACCAGCGAAGGATTGAAGACCAGGGCTCAACGAGCTGCGGGAGCAACGAGTATGGAGGAAAGTGCCTCGCCTACTGGTTCCGCCCACCAGGCAACGCTCCCTTCGGAACAAGTCTCGGTTGCCCACACCCCCACGGCCGTGCCTACGCCTGACTTAGCGGATCTGTTAAAGATGATGGTTGTGATGAAGGTGGAGCTGGACGGCAAGTTTACGGCTATACAAAATGGCCAACAGCAGCTAGACAACAAATTTGCGGCCCTACAAAACGGGCAAGACAGCAAGTTTGAAGCCCTACAAAAACAAATGAAGAATGACCAACATCTACTGTTATCCGCCGTCGGCGAGGTAAGTGGTGCCGTAGATAAACTACGGAAGGACGTCGACTTGGTTGAGAAACGGGTCACCTGCCTAAGTACTGATATGGATAGCGTGAAGACTGACCTTACGGAGCTGCAGAAAAAGGTGGTGCGCCTGGAAACTACCACTACAACACCTGTTACTTCGGGTGTAGTTGGTGTAGTACATGCACCCAGTGTAAAGGTCCCCTCGTACGACGGCAGCACTTCGTGGACCGCGTACCGTCAGCAGTTCCAGACCGTCTCAGCTGCTAACGGGTGGACAGATGAACAGTGCCTGACTGCTCTTACTGTCGCACTTAGGGGGCAAGCACTAACAGTCCTAGAGGCACTGCCAAGTTCGGGCAGTGGATACAAGGAATTTTTGGAAGCGCTCGAATCGAGATATGGGGAACGCCATCTGGAGCACGTTTTCCGCGCCCAGCTACGCGATAGAATCCAACGTCCGAGAGAGGGATTACAGCAGTGGGCGTTGGAAATAGAAAAACTCGTACGAAAAGCGTATCTGTCGGCCGACCCGGACATGTTAAGAGTAAATACCGTGCAGGCATTCGTGGACGGCATCAAGGATTTGGAGGTTAGAGCTGCAGTCACCACACCTCACTAAGGGAAGCACTGGCACACGCCCTGGAGATCGAAGCGGTTAGACAGGATGTCCCACGGACCGAAGCGAAGTCTCAGAAGAAGTCAAAGAAGTCAAGGCTTCTTTTATGAAAGGTTCAGGGGTAATGTGCTACAGATGCGGCGAAAGAGGACACCTACAGCTGAACTGTCCTCAAAAGAGTACGCAGATGTCCAGGTTACAAAATATAGAGGACCGTCTGGAGGAGCTGATGAGGAAACGTTGCGAAAAGAAGTTTCTGGAAAAGCATGACAGCAAGACAAAAGGTGATGTCAACAGACAATGCAAAGAATATGTCTCGTGGAGAAAGTGTACTCCGACACCAAACTCAAAATCAACAGACTTGACGGTGAAACGGACACAGGTTACTCCTTTGGGTCCCTGGGAAGATGAGACAATGAAGAAAGCACAGGTGGATGACGTTGACCTGATGCAACTCATCATATGGAAAGCACAGAGTGATGCCAAACCTGCTTGGAGTGATGTCTCATCTGCAAGCGCTGTCACTAAAGCTTATTGGGCACAATGGGATAGCTTGGTTCTACAGAACGGCGTACTGTACCGAAAATGGGAGAAGACCAACGGCAGAGAGTTCCACCTGCAGATAGTTGTGCCAAGAGCGAAAATAGCAGACGTTCTCCGTGAAGTTCACGATGGAGTGTCAGGAGGCCATCTTGGAGTCAAGAGAACACTAATAAAAGTTCGCGAAAGATTCTACTGGCTCCATTGTCGGCAAGATGTACAAGATTGGTGCCGTAAATGCACTACTTGTACTGCTATAAAAGGTCCACAGACACGAAGCCGAGGGAACCTGCGACTGTACAACGTCGGCGCGCCATGGGAACGAATCGCGGTTGACGTCGCTGGACCATTTCCTGTTACGGAATCAGGAAATAAGTACTTCATGGTTGTTATGGACTACTTCACAAAGTGGCCAGAAGTATTTGCGATCCCTAATCAGGAAGCTACAACAGTCGCGACAAAATTGGTTGAAGAAGTCATATGTCGGTTTGGTGTCCCCTTAGAAATCCATTCGGATCAGGGCAGGAACTTCGAGAAGTCAAGTCTTTCAAGAAGTATGTAGAACTTTGGGATTACATAAGACTCGGACCACCGCATATCACCCTCAATCGGATGGAATGGTTGAACGATTCAATCAGACACTCGAGACGAATCTGGCAAAGTTAGTCGACAACCATCAACGTGACTGGGACAAATACATTCCATTGTTTCTTCTCGCCTACCGATCAGCGGAGCATGAGAGCACAAAAACGACCCCCGCATATGTAAATTTCGGGAGGGAACTCCGAATACCAGTAGACCTACTTACTGGAGGGTCACCTGACGAGCCTCAAGCCGTTACTGACTACGTATCTAAGCTACGAGAAAGAATGAGAGAAATATACGACGTAGTTCGAGAAAACGGTATACAGGCGAGCGAGAACATGAAAACCAGATACGATCGGCGTTCAAATTCAAACGGTTTTGAAGAAGGTGCACTGGTTTGGCTACATAACCCAACCCGTAGGAAAGGAAAGTCCCCTAAATTACAAGCCAAGTGGGAGGAGCCGTATAAGGTGATTACACGGATGAACGACGTCACCTACAGGATTCAGCGGCATTCAAGAGGAGCGTTCAAAGTAGTGCATATCGACCGCCTGGCAAAATATCGTGGCAGCAATAGCGATGCTCGGGACGATCATCTCTAAGAAGGGGGTAGTGTTACGAATAATAATAATCTTCAAGCCTTATCTGCGCACACAAATACACACACACTTCTTATCGATCTCCTGAGGGAAGGAATAATGGACCTTATTTCTATAAGCATAGTGTCGGATATCGATTGGTTGTTGCCCAATTATTATTATTAACTTCGATTATTTTATTAACGTTTTTTCGAGACGACTCTCGGGAGTTCGATCGTCGTTTCTAGAATGGAAGAATAATAATTATATGAGTATAAATGGAGCGTCTCGCGGGCCGCAGGCAGTTCAGTTCAGTTTGAGCAATAGTGAGATAAACATCGAAGTGATATCAGCGATCAACCTAGCGACCTCGGCGACCTTTAAGGATTGTAATTCAGAGTAGTATTGTGATTTTAATAGTGGTTTTAATAAAGTCTCTTCAACACGTCAAAAGGCTTCTTTCTCAAATAAATCGAACCCTAACACGTAACAATAATTAGCTAGGCAGGCATATGTGACACACACTTATCTTGATTGTATCTCAAAACTTGCTTTTGTGAGTTTGCAGTTTATTTTTTAAATAAAAACAAGACACAACACTGTCCTAGAACTATACCTTTTCTCTAAAATGTTTAGTCCAATCACCAGGCGCTTCGTGCCTTGAAGTAAGCAACCAGTCTATTTAACCAGTTACTAGTCTATACGGGCCCATCAGATACAAGCTAGACAATCGAAGACCGATCACCTGATGAAAGGATTTCAACATAGAGGGGTAACACCCTTTTTATAACAAATTTCTTATCACTAACTTGGTGTATGCTGCGTCGACATCCGAAGCGGTTAGGGGTGTCCCTATAACGAAGTCCATTGCGCAGATCCTTGTACAATTACACCAGGTTCCGTTTACAATTTAAACACTCTTGGTGAATATTCCGTGCGAGGGTACCGGTGGTAGATTAACGAATCCACTTCAACAAACCAGTTGCAAACCACCTCGTCCATACGAGGGTCGACGACAATAATAATAAAAAATATTTCGGACATCTAACACACAACGCCGTCTAGTCCCAAGCTAAGCAGAGCTTGTATTATGGGTACTAGACAACTGATACAAATACATATATACTTTGTTTTTGTAAAAAAACATACATATTATACATAGAAAACACCCAAACTCCGAAACAAATATTTGTAGATCATACAAACATTTGGTCCGACCTGGGAATCGAACCCGAAACCTCATGATCAGCAGTCGCAACTCGCACACGCCAACTGCGAGACCAACCATGCACATAATTCCGTTTTATCGTTTCCGAACGGTAACACTCCCATTCTACCGTGGGAGAGCCACGCTTCTGTAAGCATGGGCCGGCTCGACCGGAGTGATACCACTGCCTCACAGAAAACCGGTGTGAAACAGCGCTTGCGTGTGAGTGAGTGAGGATACCGGAGGCCCAAAGCCCAACCCCTCTCCCATCCCCTTCCTCATCCCCCATAGGCCGGCAACGCACTTGTTACGCCTCTGGTGTTACGGGTGTCCATGGGCGGCGGTAACCGCTTACCATCAGGCGATATGTCTGCTCGTTTGCCCTTAATTCTAAAAAAAAAATGTTGTATTCTGTGTCGCAGGGGGCTTAAGAAACACACATGAAATCTCATGAAATGGACAAAGAATACCCAGACTGAGAACAACAATTTGTGTTTTATGCAAAATGTCCCATGTGGAGGTCGAATCAACAAAACTCAGCATAGTAGTAAGCTGTGAGTGGACCGCTCATTGCACTATTAGATAGTTGTAACATTTCCTTTTATATTTTGTGGTTTATACTAATGCTAAAATATGTTTCCTTAGGATTTGGCCGCAAAAAGATGGTCGCGCTTGCTCTTCTGTGTGGTTGCGATTACGGCATCGGGGCTTGCGGTTCCTCCATAAATACAGTGGTATCATTTTTGCACGGTGTACCTGAAAATGAAGTTATTCCAAGGTGAAAATATACTTATATCCTAACTAGCTGGCCCAAATTACTTCGTCTGCATCTCTTTTCAATCATGCTCGGCTCTGCGATGATGTTAACTATCCTGTCTTAGGCACGCGACATTTAATATACTTGAAAATCGGTTAGTTAGGTACGAAATTTAGCTTGAGCAACGTGACAGGAGAATTTTATATAAGTGTACCTGCTATAATAGATAAGTGTAGGTACTATTGTCTACTCTATCTCTAGCCTTCATCAACAACCCATAACGTCCCACTGCTGGGCTCCTCTCAGAAGAGGGTTAAGGCCATACGTATCTGTAGCCTACTTACCAAATAATTTGTTGGTCATATACGCCTAGTCGATTTCGGCTACGGCGGCCAGTCTCAACGGAGACCAGCCAACTACGCAGGTGATATTATAGTGCGTAAGTGTGTGTGTGTGCGCAACACACGAGCACTCTCAGTTCCTTCACTCTCATAATCTGATGGGATGGGAAAGATGTAGCTCAGGTCGGTCGGCTTTACGTGCTCTCTGAGACATGGGGGCTATGACTCCAACTTCCAAATTCCGGGCTGTTATTCAGCATATCTATAATAAAAAAAATACAGGCAATCGAATATAATTTACACACCAACCACACGACCAAATTTTAATGGGACCATTCGGGAAGCACCAGCTTTCAAATAAAAAAGAATCATCAAAATCGGTTCACCCAGTCGAAAGTTATGAGGTAACAAACATAAAAAAATACAGATGAATTGAGAACTTCTTTATTTTTTGAAACCGGTTTACAAAATACCTTTATACTGTCGCAGATTACTATCATGGGTAACAGATGTGCAACACTATGAAGAACAAACATGCTGGCTTGCAGCACCAGGGCGATGTGATCGGTGTGGTCACTTTGGCCGCACTCACGGTAAGAACGGTTGCCCCATATGTGTAACGCACCGTGGCTGCAATGATACAGGACATAAGTAATTATTTTTTATATCTTATTTTTGTAGTAATTATTTTCTACTCTCCAATACTCATATGACATGATATTATAGTCAAATTACTAACAGAGATCAGAGGTCATAAATTCCATACATTATAAAAAATATGAACAAAAACTATTTTGTTCTAGTGAAAACGTTTTCTGAGCGATATTTAGTTTAAAGTTTTTTTACTCGTAGGTACTTCAAGGATACCTGACAAGTTTTGGATACAATCCTTAGATTATTGTAATATTTACCAAAGTCATGGTTTTGCTTTTTAGGACAAAAATGTCGGAAGTAAAACGCGAGTTATCTTTAAGAAATCGTGCACTCACGTGTGGCTCAGCGTTTCCAGAACCTAAAGTTATGAAGGAGTTTTTAAATAAGCCGCCAGAGAATGTAGATTTAGATCATTTGAAAAAACCAACACCTAGTTTGATTCAGTTTGTGGTGAGCTTTATTTTTTATTTACAGGAAATGATATTTGTTTATTTCCTAAAACTTATTTAATTGATTTTCATGCAAGTATTCCTCAACGAAAAAAAAAAACATTTTTCTCAATCGACGAGCCTGTTTGTCTAGTGGTTAGTGACCCTCACTGTAAAGTTGAGTCGTGGGTTCAATTCCCACCCAGGACAAATAATTGTGTGATGAGCATGATCATTTGTTCTGTCTGTATCTAGTTTTTTTTTTTTTTTTTTTTTTTTTTTTATGTTTGGCCCGCCAAAATGACTCTACTCTGCCTGATGGAAAGCATAAGCAGAATCCAAGAGTGGTGGTCACCATGCTCACTGCGAATGCAGACAATGCAGCATGGTGACCCACACCATGGCGGCCCAGTGATGCTGCTGCATCTTTTAGTCTAGTCAACAAGTTTGGAACTTGTTGACTAGACTAATTGGGCCTCCGGTCTCGCACTCACCAACGAAACACGACAGCACTGCTGCTGTCATTTTACGTTGATCTTCTGTGCGAGGGTAGTACCGCCCCGGTCGAGCCGGCCCGTTCGTGCTGAAATCAGCGTGGCTCTACTACCTACTACCTATACTCAATATCTACTACTCTATAACAAACTATTGCCCGCGGCTCCGCTCGCATTTATATCAGTTGTCCTGGTGAAGAGTAGCTTCTAAAGAATTAAAGTATTTCCAAGCCAATTTCAATGAAATCGGTGCAGGGGGTTTATTCGTGAAAGCTTAAAGGCCCGTATTCACTTTGATTAGTGCCAGTGCAGGTGATGAATGAATGAGGTGAATATAGTGCAGGTGAGTTATGGAATCAGGCGTTACTTTGCGGAAATCCATGACATTAAATGCTATGAAATATTTAGCTTTAATTCCGCGAGACAATTATCCAGGTCTGAAAGCAGGATAATTGTCTCGCGGAATTAAAGCTAAATATATTTCATAGCATTTAATAGTGCAGGTGTGAAGTTCTAGTAGTGTCCCAATTCTTGTAGCTCTGTTTAGTGAATTCATTTATTAGCCTTCGATGACCGTCGATCATCAAGTATGTGTGAGTGAGGGGTAAGGAAGTGCACGCGGGACGTGGCTACTCGCAGTCCACGCACAAAAAGAAAACGGTTCTCATCACATTACTACGCAGCCAACTCATCACTCGCACTAATCAGTCGCTGTCCACACGTATTTTCTACTAATATTTATCAGCTGCACTCGTCACCTGCACTCGCACTAATCAAAGTGAATACCGGCCTTAAGAGACAGACACTTTCGATGTTGTCAAATTAGTATGGATAAGCCTACGTATTTAGAAAAAAATAAGAGTGTTTATTAGCAGTCTAGTTACTAATAATACAGGCTCTGACAAATTTGGAATCAGAATGCATTGGAGTGAGATGTGTGAAGTTATTATTTAAAGGCCCATTTTTCGCAATTTTGTTTCACTTTCACTGTATTTTAATTTACAGAAACTAATGACGAATAAATTGGATTGGTCAGAAAGATATTGTGTGGAGAAATTTTTGCCACTGCTTACAAAATGGCATTTACAGGAAAATGTACCAAATAGGACCATTCAAGCCAAACTTATAAAAAAAAAGAGAAACCCGAAAGGTTGGTATAAGAATTTATTGAAGAGCTGTTAACTGCAAAGCATTGACGCTTTTGTTTATATAAATCATTGCATCTATTACAATTAGAGAGAATGCAAAGATCGATTCTGAAACCTGCCTGATTCTGCCGAATCTATACAATAAATTGAATCGTGCTCTAAATTTGTATCTCTTATGCAAAACAAAATGCAAGTCTTCGGCTATGAACTGGCTACAAAAGCTAAATTAAGATTTAACAGAAAAACTTCTTCATTGTAATTGACTCAAACACTATCCTACACGCACACACATATACACACACACACAAACACACACACACAAACACACACACAGACATCATCATCAGTGATCCTGACACGTTACTCTTTACATAACACACACCCAAAGAGTCGTATGCATGGCGCTGTCTTAGTGATAGGATTTAAATACCCTCTTTTCATTACTCATTCCCTCATTATATGTGATCAATAGTAGAATAAAATGTTTAAACACACTGTCGAAAATGTACCTGTTAGTCTGTGGGGTGAGAACCTGGTGATTTTTAAACACAAGCATTCTATGCCTATCACAGACACCAGCTCCTCACATTTCTACACTAAACTGTGTAAAATAACTAGTTTTAAGTATACCATTGTGAGGAGAAATAAAGTATTATTATTATATATTTTTTTTATATTAGTAAGTGTACAGTGAAGCCAAACTGCTCGAGGTCTTTATTTATAATGTGTGCCATTTTCTCCATGCATAAGATGGTTCTCAACTCACCTGATTACAAAGATAAGTTAACATAAAGAGTGTTCAAACTGAACACGATTAGAACCAAAGCTTCACTTGCGAGAGGGTCTTAAAAATTTAGATTCCTGCACCTTTTCAATTTATTGTATTAATATATAATGATCTATATTATATATAAAAACTAGCTTTTGCCCGCGGTTCCGCTCGCGTTTATGTCGGTATTTAAATTTTAAAAATCTCTATAAATTTTAACTTATTATGTTATTCCGATTCCGAGCTATATTACTGCAAAGTCTGATGAAATTCCGTTCAGTAGTTTTTGCGTGAAAAAGCAACAAAAACACATCCTTACAAACTTTCGCATTTATAATATTAGTAGGAAGTAGAATGAATCTCCGAAATATTTGTACGCGCAGAACTTCCGATCGGCTGCACCAAATTAAATAATTCTTTTTTTATGTGTTCGTTATTTTTACGACAAGGTTTGTGTACAAGAATAAATAAAAGGTTTTTTTTCCGCGACTGTACACTGCCTGTGGGAAGCTGTGACAGTTATGTAAATATGGCGGTACGAAGTTCGCCGGGTTAGCTAGTGTATGTATAAATAAAACAAAAAACCATTCGTGAAAAACAGATCATCATATCAAGTTTATAACCAGCTTGAATTACCATGAATTGGATCTATTTTTGAAACAGATAAATTGATTTTCCACACCTCACTCAACTACTCAACACACATTAATCACACAACACACACACATGTATAAAATTTTGTTCAAACCGTTCTTACTACTAGTCGCTAAACTAGTAGTCAACTGTAGCTAATAGCTAGCCGCGATACAGGCTAAGCCTAGATGTTGATTATTTTTCGTATTATTCGAAGATTCAAGTACTATTAATTTTTTTCAGGTGTTCCAAGTTATGAGGTCGTATGGGATGATATCGACAAGCAATATGAAGAACTAATTCCTGATGACCAGTTTGAAGGTAATATGATTCTGATATCATATAATAGCTTATATGCTTTTGTTATAGCTTATATGTTGACTGCCTCGTTGGTCTCGCGGTTGGCGTGTGCGACTGCTGATCATGAGGTCTCGGGTTCGATTCCCGGGTCGGACCAAATGTTTGTATGATCTACAAATATTCGTTTCGGAGTTTGGGTGTTTCTATGTATAATATGTATGTATTTACAAAAAAAAGTATATATGTATTTGTATCAGTTGTCTAGTACCCATAACACAAGCTCAAGAGAATAATCAAACGAATTATAGGTGCTTTAATTAATATGAGCTAAATTAATATAAGGTGCTTGTTTCTTTGCAGAAGGTGAAGATCCATTAGTGGCATGGACAACAATAGAAAGACAAGATCTCATGCACAAATTTTACCCACATATTGTGGAGGCTTATGAAGAGTCCATAAAGAAGCCTCCCAAAGAGAAGAAGACTAGAATTCGAAAGAAAAAAGAAGGCGACAATCCTGACAAACCTAAGAGAAAGTATAACAGAAAACCAAAAGCAGTCCCACCAATCGATGACTTAAATAAGTCAATGAAAGCTTTAGATCTAAAAGCTACTGAACACAACACTAGTGCGGTAAATGTCAGTGTTTCTGTAAAGACGTTAAAGAGAAAGATTAAAAGTAATACAAAGAAAGGGCAGAAAACGCTCACAAGTTTTATAGCATCGAAAAAACCACGGACGAGTAAAAAAGTTATACAGTCACTAACACAAAGCTTTAAAAATATTTCCTTAAAAGTTTCTGATGAAGACGAAAATCCTACACCCAAACATGTAAACGATTACTTAGACGATTTATTTGATGGAAAGGAAAATACTGTTCCAATTGCTGAAAAGATTACTGATAAACACTATTTAAGTGTGATGAATAAGACCGATGATGATGTGGGGGAGAGCGACCTTTCAGATATTATCGACAAAATAGTCACCAGAACTACAGAAGTAAAAACTACGAAAGTAGAAAATAATTTAGTTCGACTCGTATTCAACTACACTACCCCTAAGAAGATGAGTATGAGAAAATCTATACTTACTGATATACAAAATAATTGTTCGACACCTAATGATAGTCCAGCTGGAAAACGTAAATTTAGATTTAGCGTTAATAGTCCGCTGCAAAACAAGTTTTATTCAACACCTAGGTTCAACAACAGCCCTATTGCTAAAAATATGTCTAGAATTAATGTCGATGATAGTAATTTAAACTTCAGTGAGGTTGGTAGAATAAATACGACTAATTTCTTTGACAAACCAACGGAAGATGCTGATGCATTTGAGATGTCTCTAGCTCATAAAAGTGCTGTTGTTGTGCATTTAGATTCCACTGTTGATTACAGTTTGCCAGAAATACGCCTTTAGTAAAGTTTTATAATTATGATTGCTGTAAATGACAAATTAATAAAAAAATAAACAAGTTTTATAACCAGCAGATTTTTATTGTATTTTTAACCGACTTCAAAAAAGGAGGAGGTTCTCAATTCGACAGTATATATGTTTTTTTTTATGTGTGTTCGCGGATAACTTCGTTGTTTATGAACCAATTTTGATGATTATTTTTTTAACACCATGATACCATGATAAGGACACTAAGATCTGATTATGGCATCCAAGAGAAATTGAGTCGAACCTTGAAGTCGGTTTTTGTTTTTGTTAATTTCCTTTGCTTTGAAGTTTTGATGTAAGAACAAAGTTTACTACAGTGCCATCTTGTGAGCGGCTCGGGCTACAAGAAAGCTGAGGCTGTAATTATCAAAGCGCACGTATGTGGACGACGTTTTATAACATATTTGCGAGGAAATAAATAAAACTCGGACTTTCTTGATCGAATTAATCTTTAATTACTTGTCAAAGCAGTTATAAAAATTTGAACAATTTTTAAAATTGCAGTTGGCATTTTTAAGCTTGTCAAGTTATTATTATTAATTAAAATTTCACCAGTCTCTCTCTCACTCTTTTTAGTGAAAGTAGGAGAAACGAGACCAGAGTTCAGCAGTCGGCGGCAGCGGCGGAGGCGGCTGCGGAACTCTGTGGTCTCGTTTCTCCTACTTTCACTCATAAAATGTTGACCACTTTTCTGACATAATAACTCTTTGCTAATATTTAAAAGAGTATTGTTCGAGCATCTTGATAAACCGTGAGTTTTACTTTAAAAAAAAAACGTGCGTTTTACATTACAATAACGCACAAGTACGTAATGAGATACATTACGATATTGAAATTGGTGTAATAAGAGACGATACAAGCAAATCCATACTTATATTATAAATGCGATAGTAACTCTGTCTGTCTGTCTTGCTTTCACGGCCAAACCGCTGCACCGATTTCAATGAAATTTGGTACACCGATAGTCTAGAGCCTGAGAAAGGACATAGGCTACTTTTTAATGCGAAAAAGGGGTTGTAAGGGGTTTAAAAGGGGGATGAAAGGTTGTTCTGGGGGTTTACGCGCCACACGCCTGCACGTTACCTACGCCGGGCGTCTTGACAACGAATAAACAAGGCTGTCACAATCATAAAAAATATTTCACTTTTTCAATGAAGTCTTAAATATTACGTATATATTCGTCAATCTGATTTGTATGTTCATTATATTAATAGAAATAAATAAGCCAAATTACTATACCTACAGCGTTTCTTAACTTCATAATTCTCTACAGAAGTATCGTTATTGTAAGGTAGTTGTTGGTTAGATATGAATAAAAATTTCATTTAAAGTTTGTAAACATTTTACCCTCAAGGGGTCATATTTGTTTTTTTTTTTTTTTTATGGAATAGCCTGGCAAACGAGCAGACGTATCACCTGATGGTAAGCGATTAGCGCCGCCCATGGACACGCGTAACACCAGAGGCGTCACAAGTGCGTTACCGGCCTTTGGAGGATGGGGGGGGGAGATAGGGGGAGGGGTTGGGGTATGGGCCTCCGGTATCCTCACTCACCCGGTGAAACACAGCGCAAGCACTATTTCACACCGGTTTTCTGTGAGGCCGTGGTATCACTCCGGTCGAGCCGGCCCATTCATGCCGAAGCGTGGCTCTCCCACGGTAACAGTACGGTAACGGTAACGGTAAAATAGCAACAGAGGATGGCAGTTTGTATGGAAATATGTAAGGTTAGCGAGTTAGTTTGCGACAAGAGACAAAATATGTTTTAGAGCTATTCTGATATGACATTTACGGAGTTATCACGGAGAAGATAGTATGCCAACTGACAGTAACGACATGATTACACTGAGACGTGGGTTCTGGTATATGATAGCACAGATGATTTAAAAATAATATCGCTCCTGATCTGCTAACTAATGAGATAGTTATCAATTAAACGAACGGATCATGTCAGGCGTGGAGGGAGATGTTGTCGAATACTTAAACTCTTTAGAAATATCAGGAGTGCCTTCCCATAAGTTGAGGCTGAAAGTTAATGTTCCAGTCCTATTAAATGAGGTATCTTGAGCGCCAAAGTCATGTAATAGTACATGGCTAAATATTACACATTTGGGGTACAACATTGTAAAGGCTACAATCATGACGCATGGGAATGGCAAAAGAAGATAATGTTTTAATTTCCAACAATTCCAACTTATTTGATATTTTAATTTTAAAGAATGCAGTTTCCGCTGAAAACAGCATTTCCAATAACAATATTATTAAAACCTAAGGACAGATGCTTAAAGATACAGTATTTTATTTGCTCATGGGCAGCATACTCACGTGTATCAAATCCGCAAAATCTCCATATATTGGCAAAATATGGCAAAACAAAAGACGTAGTTATTAAAATTGTACTTTTTTTATTTGAAGCTGCCAAAGTGACTATGGTCACCCGGATGGAAAACTCAAGCAGAATCCAACAGTGGGGGCAACTATACTTACTGGGAAAGCAGACAATGCAGTATTGCGTCCCACACTATGACGGCTTAGTGAGATGCTTTTTCACGCCCCACTTAATTTACGCCCCACTTAAAGGCCCCGGGATCATAGTGGGAGAGAAACACGTGCGCTGGTAGTGAGTTCCAGTTTTTAGCTGCTCGGCACAGGAAGAAAGAACCAAACCGTTTGGTTCGAGAGTGAACATGTTATTCTGCAGAGGAAGGGAGAAGGGGGACCAGTTGGAAGAGCTCTTCAGAATACTTCCAATGATACAGGCGGTAGTGGACTGCTATAGAGGCGATATCTCTACGCAGCTGCAGAGGTTCAAGGAACTCGGTGGCTTCGGGATTGTTGGTAAAGCGGATTGCTTGCCGCTGCATCGAAAGCATCAAGAAAATACTGCGCGGATCCATCACAAAGATGAGAACAGTACTCCATGTACGAGTGAACCTGGGTCTTATAAAGAAGACACAAATGCTCGGGCGCGAAGAACCGTCTCACCCTGTTCAGTACGCCAAGTTTCCGCGAGGCCGCCTTAGTGATGCTTTAGATGTACTTCCGCGGTTTGAGGTCCCGGCAAATATTCATGCCCAGGACACCGAGCTTACCCCGTAGTGGCAGTTGAGTGCTCTGAAAAGTGGGGAGGGAAAAAAATGGAGACTTTTTGGTAGAGAACGCGCACACCTGTGTTTTCGTAGCGTTGAACTCGACCAGATTCTCATCACCCCATTGTAAAATGCGGTTCAAAACTTGGTCGATCTCAGCGACAAGCTTCTGTCGATTTTCCTCAACGTCTGCCAGCTTGGCTGAACGGTGTCAAAAATATCGCCCATGAACTGTGCTATCGTCTCAGGCGCGGTTCCAGGGGGGGGGGTCACAGGGGACGTGACCCCCCCCAAAATCTGCTACTAGAACCTGATTTTCTTGTTCTTATCAGTTTCCATAATTGTTCAATCGAGATAAGAAATCAAAGGATAGGAAGGATAGGAACTCTTTGAGAGAGTTATCTCTGGCCGTATCAGCGAGCACCTGTCGCGAGTGGGCCCTGATCTATAGGACTGCCAATTTGGATTACAACGGGGACGCTCGACAATGGACGCTAATATATATATAGATGTGTTCGCTCCCTATCGGGGTCGGCAGTCCGACCGGGGTGGTGGTGTTGGTAGTTAGCCTTGATATCGTTAATGCTTTCGGCACCCTTCAATGGGGCGCGATTAGGGAGGCCCTTGAATATCACGAGGTGCCGACTTACCTGCGTGCAGTCATAGAGGTCTATCAGCGCGACAGGACAGTGAAGTTTGTCGATCGGAACGGAGTGGAAAATTGCAGGGAGGTGTGTTGTGGGGTTCCCTAGGGCTCTGTATTGGGCCCATTGTTATGGAACCTCGTATACGATGCGGGCCTTCGCACTAGTCTGACTTCGGGCAGGAACCACCCTGCTCATACCTCCGGGTGGATGACACCGAAGTCCAAGTGGGTCAGTACATGAAGTACCTCATCATGGACAATCGGTAGAACTTTGAAAAGCATTTCGGGCGACTAGTCCCCAGTACAAGGAGTAGCAGGGGTGCCACATTGTCTGCTGCCCAATCTCGGGGGACCGCGGGAAGAAGTTCGCTGCCTCTCTGTGCTTGGGAGTGCGTAAGGGCGTCGTGCGATCCATGGTCCTCTATGGGGCACCGGCGGGATCTTCCCGCTGTAATGCTCAACTCGGGAGTCTGCAGCCATACGGATCGTACGAGGCGGCGACGATCCTGGCACGAAATCCACCCTTCGACATTCTAGCCGACATGAACACAATGGTCTGCGACGAAATTCGATCTGTCGGTCGGAATGACGAAGAGATAGCGCCGTATCATGAGCCCAGAATGCATCGTCAGAACACACATAAGCAAGCCCTACGAGCTTGGCGGGCACTGTCGGAGCCTTTCTGCCGAGCTTCGAAGCTTGCATAGAGAGAACCAACTTATCACCTACCGATTCACTCGATCGGGGAACCGGGATCGGGAAATGGCCGATCCCGCTCGAAAGAGGCGACAAAGGATGCGCGATAAAGGCCGCTTGCTCCCCAATCGTCGGTTAAGGGTCGTTGTGGCCACATGCAGGGGAGATGTGGCCGCTGGAAACGACGCGACACCTCGGTGCGACCGGGGGTGTCGTCTCAGGTGGGTCGGTGTTCCGACTCTCTTACTGTGTAGAGCGGTGAGAGGTACGACAACGACATGTCCCGGGTTTGAATCTGGTTACCCCAGGATGTACCTTAGTGATGGGGTAAGGCAGGGGGAACTCCAGAAGCCGCTGATGCGCTCCTGCAGCTCCTCTTGACTGCAGATGTAGGCCGCCGCCGGGGTTTAGGGTTAGACCGATTTGTCGGGAGTTCCATACACGCCCTTCGTCCCCCAACGGAGCTAGATCCTCTAAATATTCATCCAGAGATTGTCACAGATGTCTCAAATATTATGATCCCAATAGATTTACCAATAAAAACAAAAGATATCCATTTGTTTTTTTGTGTGAAATAATATTGTGTATTGTGTAATAAAGTCTAATTTACTCGACTTAGTGGATTAGTGACCCCCCCCAAAACTTCAGGCTGGAACCGCCCCTGTCGTCTGCATAGCAATGTATGTTGCCAAGGGCTAACATGTCATTGATATGCAGAGGAAATAGTGTGGGCGACAGGACTGAACCCTCAGGTATGCCAGCGTTTACATCCAGAACATCAGAGGCCGTGCCGTCGCAAAGGCCCATAATGCGGCGCTGATGAAGAAAAGCGTCAATCCAGTGACAGAATCTAGGAGGCAGACCGAATGCCGAGAGCTTGGAGAGAAGCGAGCGGTGCCAGACCCGGTCGAAGGCCTTGGCCATGTCGAATGTCGAAATAAGCTCATATAAATACTTTATATTTTATGTACTTATATAAATACTTAAATAAGTTTTTAATAGTGAAACGTGTGTGTCTTATTTGTATAAAAAAATCGGGCGGTGTCGTGGGACATCAGATAGGAATGAGTTCCATATCAAAAATACAGATGGCGCTATACAACATTTTTCGTTCACGAAATAAATAAATCATTACAGATGGCGCTATAAAAAATTTTTCGTTTTCACAAAATTGTCTTAACACCTCTATTTTATTTAAACTGATTTATAAAAATATATAAAAGTTCTATGCGAGGTAAAGAAAATAAAGATAAAACTATTCAGGTACCTATACATTTTGTATTATGATTTTATATCGATAAAAATCCTACCTATATTAATAACGCGAAAGTTTGTTAGTATGGATGGATGGATGTTTGTTACTCTTTCACGCTAGAAATAATGAACGGATTTGGATAAAACTTAACAGTAAAATAGTTTATACATATTATACATAAGAATAACACATAGGCTACTATTTGGAGCGATAACCAACATACACGCGGGCGGAGCCGCGGGCAACAGCTAGTATGTTATAAATATACTATTATATCATTTTGACAACTTCTTAGAGTGTATCCTACTTACAAGTATCGGAACACCGTGTGGGTTTAATCAGTTCAATTGCCATATACCACTTTACCGTGTTAGGTTAGCACATGAAAAAAAAAAGAACAAAATAAGATATGTCATCATCATCATCAAATATTTATTTATTTATTTTATTTATATCGATGCACACCGCGAGCGTGTCGGACAACATCGGGGGAAGAATGGAGGGAGGGTGGCGTTTGCAGCGTGACTGAATCGCGGTTGTGCCTGCCGACCGCATCGCGACTGTATTGCTGCGAACGCGCGACAGCCTCGCTGCTGCAGCGCTGCAAAAAGTCGCCGTGGGCGAGCGCCCTTAGAGTGGAGGTTTAAGGATGTCATTATAATGTATGAAATAACTAACTATAACCATACCGTAACATTTATTGGCTGATGCAATACGAAGTTTGCCGATCAGATATATACAATACAACTAAGTAGCTAGTACATAACCAGCTGACCCGCAAATACCTATGTATATCGATGGCTCCTACGTAAACTGCCTTAAGTGAAAAAAGCGAACTTTACAGGAGAGCAGTTTTAAGGTGCCGGAACTGCTTTTTATGTCACATCTCTTACACCATTGTAACAATCTTTATGAAAATTTGCAATAAGCATTAAAATGCCATCTTATTTATATTGCAGTTATTACTTTTTGCATATTTTTATTATATTTCGAGATTTTGCACATTCGACTTTTTACTTAGTTATTTTTTTATGATTAATATTTTTTATCAACGTAAAAGGGCTTTAGTGACCTTCCGTCCTTATACTAGGATCAATATTTATATACTATAATATCTTTGTGTCATAAATTTATAACAATCTCTGTTATCATTACTAGAAAACATTATTAGATCCAACCAGAAAATGGTATTTAATACGTCGTAATTGCATTTTGAGCGTATACGCCCTTATAATGTGTGCAATTATAGTTATGTCCTTATGTCACATACAAAAAAAAAGGTATTAAAAATGAAATAATTTCATATTAAAATTAAAAGTTTTATTACAATCGAGATCACCACCTTGTATCACAACCATCATTGTTATGAAATAAAGTAGGTAAAGGTACTAGGTAGTATATTAATAGGCTACCTAACATTTATTTCAATAATCTCAAAAATAAACCATTTATAAAATATTAGGTATTATGTACGAGATCAAATTAGGATATGGCAAAATTAACTATAAAATTCAGATAACTCAGTATTTAGACAAAAATATAATTAGGTTAAAATCGGTGCCAGTGTTATTTGTTGAATGATGTAACACTGATTTTTAATTAAACGAATTAAATTTTGGTCTATGACTATATAAATAGGTAAAATTGAGTGTATTTGAGTACAATTACACATATTATTTGTTTACCTAATTTTATTGGAATTCACAAAAACAAGCTTTTAAGCTATGGTCATAAAAATATGTAAATAATCATCCTTTATGATAATATATCTAAATAAAAATAAATTCAAAACTAAGGTTACCAATTTTAACAAAAAATAAAATAAACTTATGCTCTTACAACTGCAGCATAGTATAATGAATACAGAGAGAGTTTAGTCTTAGAATGGCTCTTACAACAAATAATAATAATAGGTAATAATTAAACAAGATTTTAAAGGTAATGAGATCAATAACATATCACAATCAACAACTACATAATTCCAATTCTTATTATCTATTCATCATCACTGACTATATCTTCGTTTTCTTGGTCTATAGTCGTTACTGTTAAATTAGAAAAAAATGCATGATAGCCTGCTGGAATGACTTTAGCGCTGCACATAGACATTAAATCTTTTTTTTTCTCTTTTGTGATTGGTAACAATCCATTGTAACATTTTCTTATGCTAGGCTCTACTGGTATATTAGTCTGCTTGCTCAATCTAGTACGTCTTGTTATTTTTTGCATTGGCTTAATATCTATTATATGTTCAGTTGCATCTTCAGCTAAGTCATATTTGAAAGTCAATTTATAGGGTGTATTGTGAGAGATTACAAGTTGTTTTATTTTGGACCATTTTACTTGATCACCATTCGTAGTTTTAGTCCAATTATAAATAGGAGAGCTTTGCATCTTCTTGAAATCAAAAATTATATCTTGAGTGGCATCAATTACTGTGTATGCTTCTCCTGTTTGTTTTGACCACCTAATCAATGCATTCCACTCAGTCGGAGTATAAATTATTTTGTTAGTTGCAGCTTTTTCTATTGTTGCATGAACGCTATCTACTTCTGATTGAGTATGGCCTTTTTCTAAATAAGAATGTTTAATGTTAATGGCAAATTTTTTAGAAGCATATAAGTACATGAAAAATACAATTCTATTTCTGTTTTGACTTGAACAGTTATCGGACCAAAATCGGAAATCATTGTAGCCTTCTTTAGATTTCTTTTCAATTAAATCGTACACAAAACTTGCAATTTCATTTGGTCCTTTTTTACCGTCTTGTTCAGACCATAAATAACAAAATCCTTGTAGTTTATCGATGTCAAAGGCTGTAAAATTATATAATTTTAATTTCATTTTATAATAGAATAGGCTAACATCACCTTGGGGACAGTATAAGATTTTTTGCATGTCGTAACACGCACAAAAAATATTTTCTCGGTTTAATGCAGCTTGTTTTTTATCTTCTAATTTCAATGAACGAGCCAAGTTTTTATTAGTTATATGTTGAGCGTACTCTAATCTTATGTTATCATTTGGGTCGGGTGTATTTTTAAAAACGTGGCATGTATCGCACAAGTCCTTTTTAGGTTTGTGGAAACCTAAGTTGACATTTTTGTTAACAATGTCACGATATTGTCGCAGTGATCCACATTTTGATGGATACTTTTCCGAATCAAACCATTCATTGTACATTGTATACATTCGTCTAAATGTGAGCGATCCGTCTAAATATAGTTTGCTGGTATCTTTGCGACAGTAATGAGACTCTACTGGCACATATGATTTTACATGGTCAAGAACACTCTGGATCATAGCATCAGTAGTAACAACAGGATGATTCATGTGATGCCCTCTTTGATCAATGGCTGTCAATTCTCCCAAATTTTTGGCTATAGCTGTTCGAACAACTTTTTCACTGACGGCAAAAGTCTGTAAAAATGTTGTTTTGCAAACTCGGTGTTTTTTCTCGTCACGAGTATCAAATGTAGAATTATGTTCGATGTCTAATCCAGGTAAGTAGTAAACATAGGTAAAGGTGCGACGTGAGTCTTCAGAGATAGTTCTACGTTTATTAATTTTATGTACATACATAGCCAGAATATCCCATTGTTTTGAATGGTCACCAATAGCCCAAAATTTGTCAAATATTCTTTGACGTTGAGGATCTGTGAATTTCTCATAACACTTGTGTACGCATTTTGGAAAACATTTAATGGGACCGAGTGATTTTGCATGACGCAGCCTTCCATCCCGACTTTGGTATTCTAAGCCTAAATTTTTCAAGCGTTTACGTTTTAGGTCTACCCATTCTTTTTGATATGTCTGTCTTAGTCTTCCAATATCCTTTCTTTTGGTATACTTTTTTTTCCTGTTCTTTAAAGAAGGTGAGTAAACGTCGCTTGAAGAATATATAGCTGGTTCACTTACCGACGGAATCGTCTGTATGTCACTAGATATGACAGAACTTGGATTTTCATAATTATCATCAATAGGTTCGGCCAACTCTGGAGTTGACGTCAGATAATTCGAATTAGCAAATGGAACATTTTCAAAAGAACTAGTTACGATAGAGGAAGCTGAAAATGACACTGCCGGTGTTGGCATTGGTGAATTACAAAAAATGGTTTCAACTTCGTCAATGGGATCTGTCTGTGGATCATTTTCGATAGTCCTTGTTAGATTTAAGTCCGAATGAGCGAAAACTTCGAAGGATAAATCTTCAACTGCATACTCTGCCCCAGATGGCAGAGGAGATACTGAAATAGAAGATAATATATATTTCTTACTCAGAGCACACCCACACCAAGTAATAAGCACTGGGTCCTACTCCTCAGAGAAAAACCCAATTTCACTTTTTTAACCTTAGAAATTAAATAAAACATAATTAATTTATGTATAAAACAAATAAATTGTCTGATTTTAATATAATTTGAATGAATACAAATACATTCATTTAAATATATTGATTATTTAAAATTAAAACCTATTATAACCAACACCCGTGCACTTACGCCATTGCATGTTATTATGGCAATTGTAAAGCTTAACTCATAAAAGTACTATCATAGCTTACCAAACGTATAGTTGTACCCGTAATATATGTAATTTTTTTATAATTATTTAATAGATACCGAAAAATATAAGCATTAAAAAAAGGCGAATATGATAGAATCAAAACCAAACAACGTAAAAAGGCAGATAGTATGTTACGCCTTTCTACGATGCCCTCAATAGATATTAGCTATAAAAATAAAATATGTTTAGGAATATGAAATAAAATTATTAACTTACTAGTGTATTATGCATTATAAGAGAAAAAAGATAATTGTGTCTTACCTGCACTCTCCGTGTCACAATTTTCATTAATATAAGTTCCATCTTCAATGCTTAAATCAGTGCTGTGGCGATTATTTATAATTTTATTTAGTATTCTTTGAGCTCTCGTAAACGGCATACCTCTTCTTGGGATCATTTTTATTAAAACTGAAGGACTATTAATTTAATTTACGTTAAAAACGCGCGAGCGCAGCTTTTATGATGAACAGTCGCCAAGTACTGAGTACAACGGCCGAAGCGGTACCTCCGCCTCTTCACCGCTCCCCCGACGCGGTTCCCCGACACCGTACTTGGACCGATCGTTCGATTGGGCTGTATACGTGACCAATTTGTGCTCATACGCCTATTTGCCTAAAATTTTATTTTCGATCTAGCCTAAAAAAAAATTTTTTTGTTTTTTAATATTATAGAATAGGGCAAAATAAACCTATTGTGCTAATAATTGGAAAAAGGCTTAAGCGGCAGTTCCGCCCCTATACGTAGGAGCCATCGATATGAGAAGATTCAATTATTTAGTTATTTATTTATTAGTGTACTAGCTGACCCGGCGAACTTCGTACCGCCATATTTATATACAATAATTAGCAATAAATTAAAATTGTGACTATATTTTGAGATTTAAACTATCCTATCTCTCAATTTGGATCGAACTGCACATGGTGTGCAAATTTTATTATAATCGGTTAAGTGGTTTAGGAGTCCATTGAGGACAAACATTGTGACACGAGATTTATATATATTAAGATATTTAACTTATCAATAAATTATACGTTGTTAATAAAGCACTATGATCGAGGGAATTTGACAACTTTAATGAATAGGTTTACTAGTTTGCTTTTATCAGTTCCTTTGTTTTAGCATAATTTCTTGGAAATTCTGATTGTAGAATACTTTAGGTGCAGAAACGGCGACATCACATTTTACTCAGCTTTAATAACTAATTCATGATTTATGGTTATTAGGATAACTGTAGCGCTTCTCAGCCTTTTATCAAATAATGGCTGAGGATAGGGATATTTAAAAATATTACTTTTGAAAAAAATATTATTTGTCTTATTTTTAGTTGTTTATCCAAAGATAAAAATTACCTTCTTTGTGGGTGTATCAAGATTGCTCATAGTCATAAGTAAAGGTAGTTGTAATAAATTTAAAAAATAAAAATATCAGTGTTCTATGGTATTCTACTATTTAAACAAATTATAAATATACTAGCTGACCCACGCAACGTCGTTTACGTATTCTATCCTATTTTCCGTAGCGTAAAAATTTTTCCCCGTTTTTGTAACATTCTTCATTGGCGCTCCGCTCCTATTGGTCTTAGCGTGATGATATATAGCCTATAGCCTTCCTCGATAAATGTACTATCCAACACTGAAAATATTTTTCAAATCGAACCAGCGGTGGCTGAGATTAGCCCGTTCAAACGTGGACACTACCGTGGGAGAGCCACGCTTCGGCATGAATGGGCCGGCTCGACCGGAGTGATATCACGGCCTCACAGAAAACCGGTGTGAAATAGCGCTTACGCTGTGTTTCACCGAGTGAGTGAGGATACCGGAGGCCCACCCCCCCAATCCCCCCTATGATGGCGCAGTTGAAACAGATGCTACCCCAGGAAGGTACCAGCTGCGCTTGCGTTGGAGAATCCCTCTCTGCACGTCCACACTCAGAACACGCTGTCCATCACCACCTCGAGACAGCAAAGCCAGCCTTGCTCTTCTTGACCGAGACGCAGATAGCGTCTCCTGCGGACACTTCCTACCTAACTTACCCTGGGTACGGACTTGAACACTCCTTCATCTCTAAGGCCGGAGTGTGCGTGTACGTTAGAGACGATGTCAGCTCTCGTCACCTCAGCAACCTTGAAGGTAGGGACCTCTCCATCTTATGGCTCCGTGTAGACAGCGACGACCATCCCATCTATGCGTGCTCTATAGAGGCACGCATAGATGGGATGGTCGTCGCTGGACAGGTCGTCGGACCTATAGGTCCCATAGTGGTGATGCCGAAACTGACCGACTCATTGAGCACATCCAGATGGCTTCAGACTTCGTGCAGCAGCAGATCGCCTCCGCAGAGATCATCGTACTTGGCGATTTTAACGCCCACCACGCCGACTGGCTCAGTTCCAGTAAAACGGATCATGCGGGGAGATCTGTTCACGACTTCGCCCTGGCATATGGCCTGACACAACTGGTTGCCACGCCCATGCGAGTCCCAGATGTGAAGGACCAGAATCCTTCACTGTTGGATCTTCTGCTGACTTCTCATCCGGACGGTTACCGCGTATCCGTTAACGCTCCACTTGGCTCCTCAAACCATTGCCTTGTCCGGAGTAAAGTGCCTATCACACCCTCGCCGCGATCACGACTCGCACGCAGCCGTCGTGTGTGGCACTATAGGTCAGCAGATTGGGATGGGATGCGGTCCTTCTTTGCGTCCTACCCTTGGAGACAGTTGTGCTTCTCGCCGGATAATCACAACGCCGCTGCTGATTTTGTTGCCGATGTTGTGCTATAGGGTATGGAGCTCTTCATCCCATCCACTGTGGTCCCCATTGGTGGCAAATGTCGGCCCTGGGTTGGTCCATCTTCCAGAAAAGCTTCTCGCATAAAGCAGGAGGCTTACCAAGCCTGGGCTGACGCGGTGGCGCTACGGGATCAAAATACCAGCGCTCTGAAAAAGGAGTACAACTTTGACTCCAGATCCCTCAAAAGAGACATTGCAAGGGCGAAGTCGGAGCACATTGCCAGGATTGGCGAGAGGTTTGAGCGTCTTCCTTCGGGAACTCGGGCATTCTGGTCTCTTGCCAAGGCTATCGAAGGCAACTTTTGTAAGCCATCCTTTCCACCTCTGCACATAGGAAATAATCCGTTGACCTATGACGCAAAGGAGAAAGCCGATCTTCTGGCAAAACACTTTGCGTCCAACTCGACCTTGGATGACGGGGAACAAGAGCCGCCTACCATACCGCGGTGCGAGAGCTGTATGCTGGAAATCCAGTTCCACCAACGCTCAGTGCGCTTAGCACTTTTATCCCTTGATATCCATAAGTCGAGTGGCCCGGATGGAATCCCTCCTATTGTGTTGAAGATGTGCGCTCCTGAGTTAGCACCGGTCTTAACCCGTCTTTTTCGGCTCTCCTACTCTTCTGGCGTAGTCCCGACATCATGGAAGGCAGCATTTGTCCACCCGATCCCTAAAAAAGGCGACCGCTCAAATCCATCTAACTACAGGCCGATAGCCATAACTTCCCTCTTCTCGAAAATAATGGAGTCCATCATCAATCATCAACTCCTGCGGTACCTAGAGGATCATCATCTGCTTAGCGACCAGCAATACGGTTTCCGTAAGGGTCGATCAGCTGGTGATCTTCTGGCGTACCTGACACATCGCTGGGCACAGGCGATTGAGACTAAGGGGGAAGCCTTGGCAGTTAGTTTGGACATTGCGAAAGCCTTCGATCGGGTCTGGCACAAAACGCTTCTTTCGAAGCTCCCTTCCTATGGGCTTCCCAAGAAACTTTGCGAATGGGTCACCAGCTTTTTAGCAGGTAGAAGCATAAAGGTCGTAGTCGACGGTGAATGCTCTGACTCTATACCTGTGAATGCTGGTGTCCCGCAAGGTTGTGTGCTATCGCCTACTCTGTTCCTCCTGCATATCAATGACATGCTGCAAACTAGCGGCATTCATTGCTATGCGGATGACAGTACAGGCGATGTTCTCTACACCGGCCGCGCTAATATTTCTCGGGAAAACGTCATTGAGAGTCGAAACAAACTTGTGTCCCAAATTGAGACCTCTTTAGAAAAGGTCTCAGATTGGGGTAGACTCAATTTGGTCCACTTTAACCCCACCAAGACACAAATTTGCGCGTTCACCGCTAAAATACTGCCGTGGGTCGTATGCCCTCGGTTTCAAGACACTCCCCTATCAGCCTCAGCCAACATTGGAATACTTGGTGTCGAGATATCGAGCGAAGTCCAGTTCCGTGGCCATTTGGAGGATAAGGCCAAATTGGCCTCGAAGAAGCTTGGCGTGCTCAACAGATCGAGACATTATTTCACTCCGGCCCACCGCTTTCTTCTATATAAGGCGGAGGTTCGGCCACATATGGAATACTGTCCTCATCTTTGGGCGGGGGTACCCCAGTACCAGCTCCTCCCTCTGGACCGCATTCAACGGAGAGCGACTCGAATCGTCGACTGCCAGGAATCTTCCATTCGGCTGGACTCTTTGGCGCTGCGTAGAGATGTGGCTTCGCTTTGCATCTTCTACCGCATGCACTATGGGGAGTGCTCCGAGGAATTGTTCGGGCTGATTCCTGCCGCCTCTTCCCGCCATCGTCCTACGCGACAGCAATTTCATCCCCATCACTTAGATGGTTGGCAGTCCACAACTGTGCGGTTCTCTAGAAACTTTCTGCCTCCCACAACAAAACTGTGGAATGAACTGTCGCCTGCGGTATTCCCGGACCAATACGACCTTCAAACCTTCAAGAAAAGAGCGTACTCCTTCTTAAAAGGCCGGCAACGCACTTGTGACGCCTCTGGTGTTGCGTGTCCATGGGCGGCGGTAATCACTTACCATCAGGTGATACGTCTGCTCGTTTGCCCCTTATTCAATAAAAAAAAAAAAAAAACACGCCCACCACTGTAACTCCTGTACACCAGGATCAACACCACTGTAACTCCTGTACACCAGGATCAACAGCGGTGACAAACGAACACACCGAGTTATGACACTCGGGAAGTCCCAGGAAAAATTAAACTGTCTTGGAACCCGCAACGAAATTAATCAGAAGAAAACTGGAGGAGTTGGAAATATAATAAGTCCACTTCCCTCCTTAGCAAAGCGGGAGACAAAATGAATTCAAAATAGGCAGACGCCTGTTTCAAACCGGGAAGCACCACGGATAAAATATTATGGGTCCTAAGTGAGCTATATTTGATTTCTATAGTATGTATGGCAGAATCGCTTAAACGCACGGAAATGCACCGCAGTTGACACAAGATCCCCATAATATACTACCCCAGACGTAATTTGTAAGCTATTTAGCATCATGTTACGTTCATTGTACCAAAGACTACATTTCCAGAGGATATGATGAGCCGACCCAAGGGGGTAAATCAGGGGATGAAAGTCTGCGTGAGCGAAGCTGCGTGCAAAAGCTAGTACATAATATTCTTTAAGAGACTCGGGGCTAAGTGGTTACCGAGTGGGTTAACACATTTCAAAGTTAATTAATCTTAGCTAGGCCAGTTTATGGATGGATGACCATTTCTTAACACATCCATTGACCTCCCTCCATGACTCGAAGGGCACGTTAAGTCGTTGAGATCCGTACCGGTTGAGATCCTAACATCTGTAATAATCGCCACGGGTAGTTGGAGTTCTAGAAAATTCCTTCAATAGTTTTTCTACAAAACTTCGATATCGCCTAGTATTTGAGTTGTGGAAGTCTAATGGCAGACATTTTGCGTAGAACTTACTTAGCAGGCTTAAAGCGGAATCCAACCTTGTTTGGGAAAAACGCTCGGAGGATTTAGTATATATAATTGTTTGAAAAAGGCACCAAATGAAAAAACGCTCTTAAAAAATAGTTGGCACAAGCTCCGCATCTATCTCTAATAAACATTGATGAAACCATGATACAACGACGTACAATGAGAGTAACGGGACAATGAACCAAACGGGACAATGCGCGTAACAGGACAATGAGTCATCCTTTTTCGTGCATGCAGCCGGCGTTCATCAATTTATTAGACGTTGTCACGTCAAAAAGTTACGTATAAACGTGTTCTTATTTTCGTTGTTGGCCGTGATCACAAGTAATTATTTACCAGTCAGTCGTAAACCAGCCTGACACTGACAATGTTAGCTATCGTTGATAGCCCATTACACTAGCACATGAGTATGTTACTACCCACTGTGTACATTGACTGATATAGATGGCGACACTAAGGCTGCGACGCCCGATCTAAGTGACTTATAGCAGCAATCACGCGGTGGAGCGGACTACCAATTGATTGCTTTGTGGCATAAAGGTGAATATTAAGTTACGAGCGTATATTCTCTAAGCCTCAGTAGTAGTTAAAATGTATGTCAAATTGTCAATATAGCCTGCCTCATGCAAAACGAGTTGGTTTTTCAAAGCAAGTTCTACGATAAGGAGTTTGTTTGTTACAATTTCATGCGTTAATTAGCCGCATTATGAAATGTTGTACACACTTTGACAGGGGTACAGTAAATGATATCAGACATCTTTCTTTTGGAAAAAGTGCTTTATAAAGGACTAAATAATGCTTGTATTGTTTAATAGTAACATTGTATATATTTTTTTATTTTTTATGGAAACATAGACGCATCGCCTGATGGTAAGCGATAAACGCCGCCAATGGACACCCGCAACACCAGAGGTGTTACATCTGCTTTGCTGCATTTGGGGGGAGGGGTTGGGGTATGGGCCTCCGGTATCCTCACTCACTCGGTGAAACACAGCGCAGGCGCTGTTTCACACTGGTTTTCTGTGAGGCCGTGGTATCACTCCGGTCGAGCCGGCCCATGCATGCCGAAGCGTGGCTCTCCCACGGTTTTGAATAATAGTATATAATATATTTATATTTATTTTAAAGTTATATATAGACTGCTGATAATATCCAGTTGAATACGAACATGGATGTAGTATAACGTTATCTATCAATCAGTTTCTTTTATTTTTCAGAAATCTATTTAAATGTAAACTTTTGCATAATAACCTTCAAAGGAAAATATTGAATATTATTTATCTAGAACCGAGCTAATTATGACACGCTAGTGTTGTACTATATACTACGCGTCGCGTCGTAGCGTGTTCTACAATGTCTACGTTATAAATTCAGTGTAGCTAACTGATGAGTATGTGACGGTACTTTTAGCTACTCAATTTTTTTTGAAGAGAGAACACTTTTTGGCTTAGACTAGACTAACTTTACAAACACACATGAAACAGACACAAAGAACACACAGACTTTACACGTCCGACGCAAAGAAGACCCAGAACACCAATTTGTGGTTCACACAAAGTGTTGTCTCATGTAGGGTTTAGACCCATAGCATGCAGAGCAGTAGAAAGCGGTGAGGTGATCGCTTCAACCACTACACAATCCGTGCAGTATGTCTAGACAATATTGTTCGCTGTGATGTGGTATTATCGGTTCGGTTCCTTCATAATACGTCAATTCTACCCTTGTCGATGTGGTACCCGAAGGTATTAGGATCGATTTACAATTAAAAATTAATTAACCTAATCCTCTTTCTGTTTTATAATAGGCCTTGCGATAGCGAAATTTATAGGACATTTTCATATAATGCTTTTACACGACAAGATATTAATTCAAGTAATGAAATTCCCGATCCGCTTACTTTAACTCTCGGTGATTAAGGAATCTCAAATGGAGCATATTATAAATGGAAGAAAGTTATTAGTTAAATTACAAAAATTCATAAATAATAATGTACAGAATAATTACAAATTACATAGTGTATAGTAGTATAGTAGAATTCATCTACTTCAATCTTTCAAAAATTATAGTTTTTTCAAATGTGGAAATAACAATCTTAGATCTCTCTGCAGCGGCAACAATCGTGTCCAATTATAAATCTAAACCGTTCTGGAACAGACTACTTACCTAGGTAAAAATATATAATTAATCTCTAATTAGTTTTGAATAGTGTTTCTTCTCATTCATTTAGACTATACCTAATACTAATTAAGGTTGTATAAACTAAAAAATCAAAATCCATCTCTGATTGTCAGAGCACGATAAAGAACTAAAATTTGAGATAGCGAGTGATGGAGCGGTGTTGAAGTCTTTTCAACGCTGGCCTCGTGAACAATAGATATGTTTGGATGATAGGAAGAACACCTGCCACTTCTCATCGATATCAATATGCGCACTTTTAACCATTTTTATTAGAACTCAGAACAGTTTTCTGTACGACTGAAAGAGGTTTCATAAGAGTAATATATATATATATATATATTTACTGAGATGTAGAGTTTGTGAAGTTAGGGTTGGTAGAGTTAGGGTTTGTAGATTCAGAAGCTCGGCTCTACATGAGATCTGATATCTTTTTCACAGGGTAAGCCATATGCAGTCGTTTTGGCAATATTTTACATGAAAATGTTTTTGGTGGGATATATATATATATATTATTCAGTTTCGAATACTTTCTTAAGTTTACAAATGACGATATATTAGAAAATCAGATTATGTTAAGTCTTAAATTTGAAAAAGTTGATATGTGTGAGGATTGAATTAGAAAAGGAAATATGATATCAGTTAAAGTTAAGTTAGTGGTTTTAGGTGTCCTTTAACCTCGCATGCAACGGGGAGATCTTCAGGTCAGGCAGGTAAGTATATTAGAGTCGGATAACTTTACTACCGAGATGGTGTCTAGATTTACAAAGTGTACGATGAGGACGATCGAACCGTAAAATGCTACGAGAAACTCTAAATCCTTTTTAACCTCGTCACTGTGTTAGAAGGAGAAGCGTGGCGGGTTTGTTCACCCCCACGTCGTGAGATTTCGCTGCGGGTCGGAGAGATTCGGGAGGCTGCGTCGTAGAGCGCGCGCGCGTACCCGGCCGCTTCGTCATTGCGACGGAGGCTGTCGTGTGTCGGCGCTAGCCCGTGCAAGCGCTTGTCCGCACCGCACCGCACCGCGCTGCGACCGTGCGTCACCTGAGCTGCCGCGTCCCGCGAGAATCGCGCGAACACGCCCTCGTGCTGAAAACGTGCCACGCCGCATGCTGTATTGCGCCGCGACGTTACTGATCGCGCTTGTGCCGGTGCCCGCGCAGTGTATGTGCTCCATAGTCTTAACTTAGTGACCACGTTTTCTGGACCGGCGACTGTGGCGCGATGTAAAGAAGCCACGGTCGTGAATCCATGTGTAAGTGGGTGCGTTGCGTGTATCACCAATCCGCATGGCGTTTGTAGGCGCCGGTAACGATTTTCTGCAACCTAACAGTCTTAGCGTGTGACATTCGGAATAGAAATGAATGAATTGCGAACAGGCTGTCTCAAACGAAGAATCATTCTATTTTAACCCCTACCTCTACGGGATAGAGTTGTGCACGTGCGCCTTGGCCACTGATCAAAATGAATACACTCTTTGCCTTTCTCATTTCTAACAAACCTATGTTGTAAATAGTCATTTAATCACTCCTAGGAAATAACCTATGAATGCCATCTAGTTATATATCAGTATCAACGTAACAGGTGTCGCTAAGTATGCTCGAATACGGACTTGATCTTCAACTTTTTGTTTTAAAAATCAATAACTTTTTTTTTAATTCATAAAGTCATAATCCCAAAATGAACGACTCTTATTACATTTATCAGCAATATGATAAAGAAATGAAGTTCTTTTTAACCTTTACACATATTTGTAATTCTGGTTTACTATTTTTCTTTTATGTAGCAAACTTGTAAAAGACAATTAAATAAAATAACAGCGATCAGGAATATAAACGAGATATTATAATAAGAAATAAAAAAATAATAATTATATGAAGTTGTTGTGGAAATGGAACACCACTTTTGTGAGAAAAAACACATGTGGATTAAAACACTCAAATGAGTATCATATTTATTTAGAGCGAAACTTCCTGTAAAATAAAGGATGCTAAAAGTGCTTACAGTATGGTTTGTTTTTCTATTTGTCTGTTTTTAAATGACTTCCAAAAGGAGGAGGTTCTCAATTTGTTTGGTATTTTTTAAGTAAGTGTATTTAACAACTTTTGATCTTAACAGACACACACAATGCCGCCGGAGATATTACAAGTGATAGCCTTTTATGTTTGTGGTATTTAGAAGAGTATTATATTGGGTTTCTCTTTTGTTTGACAATTCCACTGCATAGCATCAGAAATTAATAATACAACTCAAAATAATATACTTTATTACAATAAAGTATATTATTTAAAAATAAAAACTTATAATATATTATAAATAAAACTTCGTAATTTAAATTATGTGTGTTGTATGATTTCCGCATGCTGTTTATTTTGTTAACATGTTTTCAAGAAATTAACTGACTTATGCTCTTTGTGCTGTAGCATGGTGCGGCATTTATTTGTAGACTAGAACATTCTGGTAGGTTTAATTTAATTTACTACAGTTATTAATGATTTAATATATTAGAAATGTGGTACAGCTGAAATACTAAGTCATAATTTATAAATCGCGGCAACTTTCAGGAGTGAAACGAAATGTTACCGAAACTGTCACGCACCATGCTACAGCGCATGTATTTACTTAAAAACCTGAGGTAACTCATTTTAAGATTCCCCTAAATTTCATTAATTGAAAAGCTAAAAACCTTTGTTAAGATAAAATCAAGTCTAAGAAATGAAAAGAACACATTAAGAAAATGAAAGGAATACAAAGATTACTCTAATTACACTTGAGATCATGTTAATAAGCAATTAAAAGAAAGGAATACATAATACAACATTATCGAACGAAATCCTCTGTAGTAAGCCCTGTGCCGCTCTATAGCTTCCATTCATAAGCAGATTCTTAGGGCCCCATAACGACTATTATCTTTGTAAGTTATGCCTTCGATAATGGAGGGAGACTTACAGCTTGATGAAAAGAATTCACGTAATTTATAGCTCGTATCTACTACAAATACATATCTTACTTAGTATGGTAGTAAAGAAGGAAAGGGAAATATAAAGAACGATTTTTACGAAACGAATGCCTATCCACCAAAAATTCAAACGCCGCTAGGTCATTCGATCTTTTGGTGGATAGGCATTCGTTTGATTAAGAATGTAATACGATACAATCAAATTATGAATACGAATTTAATGGTCACGAAATATAAGTAACGTTGATTTTTAATCATGAGAAAAAAGAAAATGTTATAGAAAAAAACTCTTAAGAATACGTATGATAGGTTAAATACAGTCAGAAGCGTCTGAGAAGTATTAGGTAATGTATGTGGCTGTGCTATGTGACGTTTATCAAAGCGCCTTTCGTTGTCTTGGAGTCTCGGCCAACAACGACAATGTTAAAATAATGAATATGTGTGTCACAACCATAAATGCTACAAATAAATGGCATTTGCTTCACACGTGAAAGTGACCAATCGGCCAGAATAATAGAAATGGTGTCTGTTCTATTTTGGTATTCTCTTTCAATTTTGTTGAATGTTTCCTCTCTGTAGATACAACTATCGTTATGTTAGATAAATCAATGAAAATAGTGTTTTATTACACACGTAGTACATTAATAACGTTAACAATGAAAGAGTGCCAGATTAATGGCACCTCTGGGCTCATAAATAACTTCATTCACCTCTGGATCGTTATCTAAAGAATACCCGAATGCCAATAACGGTGATATATGATTATAATTAATACATGAACCTTATCTAGTTAGTACAGCGCTGGTTAAGGTGTGACATAAAAAAATATCTTGTCTTGGTTATAAACGACGAGGGGACATAAACATTGAGCTCGAGGGAGGCTCGTAATAAAAGTTAGAAGAAGTATATCTCTGTATAATATATGTGTATATACATGTCTATTTTAGCAAGATATGTAGCCCACTTTTTACCCGACTGCGACAGGAGGGTTATGTTTTTCGAGTGTATGTATGTATATTTCTTTGGCACGCCCTAGAGCCTAAACGGCTTGTCGTATTTTTATGTGAGTGGTGTCAATAGATTCGTCTTAGTCGTGAGAGTGACACTGGGTACATCAAATTAAAAAAAAATAAGGCTTTTTGGCGCCTAAAAGTAATATAAAGAAAATGTTTTAAAATACATCGAGTGTGGTAGCAAAATAAAGATTTTTTTACGGTGATTACGAATATTTATAAAACTTATATGTTTTTATTGTTAAATATTGACGCAGTCGGGTTTTTTATTTTTAATGATTTGTACTTGTTTAACCCTATGTTTAAGACTGTAGCAATGTAAAATTATATGGATGTGTAATAATACATTTGTAGTTTTCACTGATAAGGAATGCTTTGCAAGCAAATTCCTATTCGCATTTTTACATTCCCCATCCAGTATTCATTTTGTTATAAAACAAAGTTATACGTTGTATAAACAAAGGGCATGTGAATGAGTTATCTCTGAAAGTTTCATGTCCCACATTCTCTATCGCGTTGTCAATGAGAACTTAGAATATTTCATTCGCTTTGTACTGAGTCTAACTTTCTCGAATGTTTTAATTGCTTTCAAGTACAAATTAAGAGAATTGGTTCAGATGAATATGAAATTGAAAACAATTTTATTTAAAAAAGTTTAATTTATTGTTTGAATATAGTTTTAATAAATTAGATTTTAATGAATTCTTATAAATAACCATTTTAACATTACATTCCAACTGGAAACTATGATAATTGATTCAAAAAAACAACAAAACTAATTGATTCTTTGAATGGCATTCTTTGTTCGCAGTTAGTAAAGAAAGTATTTGAATTCCATGGCTAACTTCTTATTAAAACATTTACAATTTTTTATCAAAGGAGTGAAAATGCATTTCAAATAGATTTGCCTTCCTACTCTTAAAATAAATAAATCCCACTTTCCGCAGCTTACTGAGCCGGGCAGTACTGTCATCAAAGTGGAGATGCCTTTATGAATTTTATTTCAAAGGACCATTTATGGAAGGTTAAGCTTCAAAGTAATTTTTCTTCAATGTGAAGCCGTAACCGGGATATTGAGTAGGATATTCTATTCATGATTGCGATTCTCGATATGTTTATAGATTAAGATTAACAATTATAAGGTTAGTTTTTTCTAACTGAATGTCGGATATATTTAAAATCATGGTTATAATAAAGTTAATGTATTATCCACTTTATGGTGTAGATGAAAAATGTGTATAAAATAAAATATAATTAAAATATATGTAATTTTTTGGATTAAAACGGTTTATGAGATGATTTGCTTCCAAAAAGATAAGACTAAGACAAGTCTTTGAGATTTTCCTGCAAATTGAAGTTTTTATTCACGTTTCTAATGGAGATGTTTCGTACGATTTTAAAGTTTGTGATAAAGTGGTCTTTCGAGCCGTGACGTTTTTAAATACTAATGCAGCGAGTTTATATTTGGAGTATGATGTTAATTTGTTTTATTTTTCGAAGTAATTGTAATACCTTCTTTACGAATACTTAGAACTATACTATCGGCACGCTATGATGGCTGTTATGTCATATTACAATAGTGATGTGAAATGGCAATTTATTCTCGTAAAAAATATAATTAAATCTATAAGTTTTTATTGCAAGTAGTACCTGATTTTAGTGTCTACACCCCTATTGTCCGAATCGTTTGAATCGATGTTACATAGAATAACAAAACACAAAAAATAAAACAGTATGCCCAACAATATTGGAATCTTTAGACAGATTTGACAAAAGCCAATAATTTAGTTTTATATTTAAGCGACCGCTTTGCTATGGATACTTTTAATACAAAGCCAAAGTCTCTCATAGCGGAGTAATTAATTTTAAAATCGAAATACAATCAACAAATAATACTAACTTAATTAGATTAAAATTCGTACGTAGCCAAACGTATACCGATCACTGATGTCAAAGGTGTAATACGTTATTGCGTAGCTAAGTGAATGTAGAGGTGCTACACCGCTACAGCCAGTGTCGTAGCGACGTAGCAGAGGCTTCATTTGCAGAGGATTCGTATAAGCCTCTCCAAGAAGATTATGTTTCTAATTCCTTATATACTGAAGTGATTGTTTGAAGTTGTGAATATGTTAGTTTGGTTAAAATTTATTCATGGCAATATGCATGTTTGCGTACATAGCAGTTGTTTCCCAGCACATGTACATACATGACGAAGGTTCTAACTACGGTTTTAAGCATTAGAAAATTAATTGAACGACAAATTGCTTAATATATGTCATTACTATTTCTATGTCTTGTTATCTCCCATTATACATTGATATACGAAATTTATAAAATACTTTAAATAAAGGAATAGTTGTAGTAAATCAAACAAATAATAGTATGATGCGGTGCGATGTACCGTGGTATTAAATAAAAATATTTTGATATTATCATTTGATAACTCTATTAAATTTAATAAATATCTATACACAAGACATCTAACACACAACGTCATCTAGTCCCAAACCAAGCAGGACATGTATTATGGTACTAGACAACTATATATCATCAAAAAAAAAAAAAAAACCTATTATACATAGAAAATACCCAAAGTCCGAAACAAATATTGGCAGTTCATACAAACATTTGGTCTGACCCGAGAATCAAACCCGAGACCTCATGCACAGCGTAGGCTATCCCTGGGCCAACGAGTCAAGAGAAAAATTATTTGTTTATTGACTGTAAATAAATAATTTTTCTCATCAAATAAGTGATATTCAATTTCCTTCGCGGAATAATTCGACACTGCTGCATCTGACGCTAATGCGGAAAGTCTCTTCACTCCTTGATAGAGGTACCCTATCGGGTCTGAAATGAGTGATGTATCATCGAAACATTTATACTATATTCGATAAAGTATAATTACAAATTTTAACAAAAAAAAAACCGACTTCAATCTGAACCAATTCGGGAAGCACCAGCTTTAAAATAAAAAAATAATCAATAAAATCGGTTCACCCAGTCGAAAGTTATGAGGTAACAAACATAAAAAAATAATTAAAAAATACAGTCGAATTGAGAACCCCTCCATTTTGAAGTCATTAAAAACAGTTAATCCCTTAGATATACACAGAATCGCGTTTGAGGTATACAAATGCTACTGAGCATACTAAATCTCTAGTATAACTTTAAACAAAGTTGTTTTTTACTAACCTATTATAGAATATGTAGATTATGTCTATATATTATATTCTTGCCATGGTTTTTATACGGGTGAAGTAATCATCAGACTTTGAAAAAGAGTAGCCATGAGTTTCTTTGCCAGTATTCTTCTCATGAGCTCTACGCATTTTGGAAACTGGAAGTTATGGATCGACACAGGCAGGCAGTAGATTTTGGTGTTTTCGCCTAACTTACCTCGACAATACAGCACATGCTGTGGCCTCTGTTTGTGTCGATCTATGATTTTTAACTATAGCTTCAATTTGACGTTCATAAGTGTCACTTGGTGTCTTAGATGAATAAATAATGATTTTGATTTGATTTGATTTGACTTCTTATGACAAGCTCTTTATTTCACTATAGGTAAAATGATTGAATAATGTTGTTTGGTATGCTCATTTTCAATTCTTTTTGTATACACACACTATTTTTTACATAATGAGTATCAAAGTATACGGATTATGTAAAAAAAGTGTGTGTATTCAAAAATAATTAAAAATGATGAATGTGTATCAAAGTGTATTTGACTGAAGATTAGGGATGTAACGGATATCAATTACTGACTCTGGAGACCGTAACAGGGATCCGTATCTAGATAAAAAACTATGAATAACAATACTTCATAGTACAATTCCAATTAAACTTTCAACATAATAAATGTTTAGTCTGTAAAGCAAGGTAAATTCAGTCAAATCAGTAATGGGACGCGAAAACCAAAATATCTTTTGAAGTTTGAGTAAAAAAAGAAAAACAATTTACTCTATTACAATAATGGGTTAATAATGGCCGGTAAAGGTGGAATCCATTAAGACAAATGCGAACGATTCTTCTTTTTCAGAAAGGAATAAATTACATATCCAATAAAAAGTAATCCGATGTCATCAAAAACAAATTAACGAAAGATTAACAAAGAAACATTAAAAAAGTACAGTACAGTCTCAGTTCAGCTAATCGTTGCTCCGTTAGCTTACTGACAGGTTTGGTTAGTAAATAGAAGACATTGACAATTGCACATGGCTACAGAATCTACCTAGAACTCAAGCTAAAATTCAAAATTTAAAAAACCTCCTACTCAAGCACTCACTTTCACCCCCATAACTTTTAAACGACTTTGCCGATTTTCATGAAACATGTCTAAGAACACTTGCACGTAACTCACCTTTCATACAAAAAAAAAACTAAATTGAAATCGCTTCATCCGTTCGCGAGCTACGGTGCCACAGACACACAGACAGACAGACACGTCAAACTTATAACACCCCTCTTTTTCCGTCGGGGGTTAAAAATGTAGTTAATATTAGCGTGCGCATTTCTTTGTTTAACACAAAAATTCTATCTACTCGCTAGTAGGTATTTAATACTTCACGAACAATACGTACGTAGCGCTTGATAGAGAATATACGACATTTCTAATTCAATATGATGATACGGAATTTAGAAGCGTTATGTGTTGTTGTCCGTAAAAGTAATTGAAGTTCGTAATTTTGATGGTTACCCCATTGGTAGCCAACTAATTGGTGCACAAGATGGACCAACTATTCACGAGATAGAGACGCCATGTGATTTTCTAGACTTATATTTTTAATATTGTTATTAAATTAAAATGACTATATTTTGCGGGGTTTAATACGGTAGATGTAAATACTAAGTTACACCTAAGTTATAAGTACGTAACAAGGTGGGTGTTGTGTGCAGGCGCAGGGCGGTGAGCAGAAGCGCGCGCGGGCGAGATGGCTGCGCCGGCCAGCTGATAGAATGCGGGCGGCGGCGCGCCGCACCGCCCCGACCTAACCGACACCACGAGCGCCTCATTCACGGGTACACACATATTTTATTTATCGTTTTAGTGGCTTTCGGTTTTGAATAATAGTAGTTATTGGATATTTCCTTGCTTGAAAGCTAAATGATATACTTACTTGAATAATAATAGAAAATTTAATATTAAATTTCGTTAGTTAACATTGCATTCATATGATAGTGGAGTGCGTTGATGCTATTAATGGTTCAGAGTAAGAACTGAATGAATGCTTGTCTCTACAAGCTATCAAGTTAGCAAAAAGCGTAACAGTTGTATTAGATTTCTGAGAAAGTTCTCATTTTTACATATTAATATACTAGGTACTTGAGTTTTATTTGATATTAAGAGGAAAAAGAAAGTAATTACTTTAATCCTTGCCGCTATCAAATATGCCACATTATTTTATTCGGCATCACTACAATGTAACTGTTTAGTTTTAAATTTGCTATTCAAATTATATTAGAATGATTAAAAGTATTTCAGTAAATAGTTGTCGTTACTAAATTACTAATCTTAAAACTGTCTACAAGGTTAAGTTATATTTTATCTTTTACCAAAAAGTTAATGTACGTATTAGCATTCCAGCTTATGAAATTGAAAGTTAACGTATGAATGAAACGTAATAATGTGGCGCCGTAGAAATATTGAGCATGGCATGAGTTACTGTTTGTGACGTACAACAGATTGCTCCAAATCATAAACTTAGTTAGAGGGGTCGTATCAAATCGTATAACAAACCTACAGCCGACCTGTTAGTAAGTATAGAACGGTTAAACAGAAACAGAAATCAAACTAATACAATGAAGTAACTCCGGGACCCAAAAATCAATTCAAAATATGACGTTTATAACTTACTAATAATGAAAGGGCCTTAATCAAGTTTATAAATGCTTTTAGGTGATTAGGGAACGTATTTTAGAAAGATGAGAAATTGACGAAGGGTTAAGTAATAATTATGATAGGCAACTACACAGAAAGGTCTCCACCAGTTATTCAGTTAGAAACTATGACACGACAGTTTCGATTTAGAAGCCCCCGCAGAGTACAAACTTTTTAATCTGCCGATAGTTTAGTTTTAAAGCAGCTGTCGGCCAATACCGAATCGTTATAATGTGCCATACATCTTCATATTGATTAAGAAATCAACCAACCTCTCGGCCGATCGAAAGACTGCAGTTTGCGGAGGCTCTTAGTATAGGTGTTCAGTCAGGACATCTGGTCAACATCTGGACCGTTATACTTACCGTTCTAGTATCCAAACCAATAGAACTTTAATGTAGGAAATATATGAAAGAAAATGATAGGTACACTACAACTACGATTTTATTATTTTATTTATTTTATTTATTTATTCATATAATAAAAGAGTTACAAATATCCTTACAATTAATGCAATCACAATCTCATTAGAGATTTTCTGTGCATCAAGGTCATCGATTACAACATCTAAGTTACACAATTACATTACACAAACGCATATCGTGGGTAGATGCTAAACAAAATCCCGCATCAAATACATTGGCGCGTGCAACGCTCGCTGTTCAGACTAGCCACTTTTTGTTTATCAGAAATTACTTGTGAGGGTACGATTAGATAAAAGTAAAATATAACCAAGCAAGCTAAAAATTACTGCGATACAGGTTGTTTCATGTATTATACAAGTTGGTATTTAATTATTTTTTTTTTTTTTTTTTTTTTGTTAGCTTAATTATTTTTAGTGTGTACAGCTTTTAGTGGTTTTGTTTTTGTTATGGCAAGAAGTGTTGCCTTAATTTGTACTTTATATTTCTATATATTATCACCGTACATTGCATTTCCTTGTGATTATAATAGTATGATCACCAAATATTTGTTTTTTTTTATTAGTTATTTTATTTAAAAGGTTACGATACCTTCTATATCCCAAGTGTCGAACGGGTTATAACTATTTGTAAAAGCCCCGAAAGTCTAACAGTTAGTAATTTTATAATTGAAAACGGAAACATGTAATTTATGAAATGTTGCTATCCGGAATATTGTTATTAGAAATTAGGAATATTTACATGCACACAAAGTATAAAATTTTTAGATTGCATAGAATATTAAGTGTAATAGGTAGTAGAGCCACGCTGATTTCAGCACGAAAGGGCCGGCTCGACCGGGGCGGTACTACCCTCGCACAGAAAATCAACGTAAAATGACAGCGTTCGTGCTGTCGTGTTTCGTTGGTGAGTGCGAGACCGGAGGCCCAAATAGTCTAGTCAACAAGTTCCATACTTGTTGACTAAAAGATGCAGCAGCATCACTAGGCCGCCATGGTGTGGGTCGCCATACTTGTCTGCATTCGCAGTGAGTATGGTGACCGCCACTCTTGGATTCTGCTTATGCTTTCCATCAGGCAGAGTAGAGTCATTTTGGCGGGCAATACGTAAAAAAAAATTCTCGAGTAGACGAATATAATAAAAATTAGGTAAAAGTCATAGCTCAGCAAGATTATCACGGATAATAAGATAAAATGTGACGATTGTGTATAATTAGCATCCATCACATAAGTATTAAATGCCTACATATTTGGAGTTTTCGGGTTCGAAAACATGAAGCTCATGGGAAATTTTTGTCAATGAACAGAACTTTCATTCATCTGGGACTCGCTGTTAACAATTTATGTATACGTATGCTGCTAACACCTACCCTTCCTCACAGAACAAACTCTGGTGAAAATAAAACAATGGAGAGATAGGTTCGGTCTCAGCGGGACCCCGGGGAAATTTTGTCGATCATTTGTGTCAGCAGTTTCGGTGTTTTATCGATACTCGCATACATGTCGCGGTTTATGTCATTCATCGTTATTTTGTTTGGAGTGATCCTACGTGGATAATAAGTATAATATGACTTAAGGCTGTATGCTGTCTCCAGAAAATGGTATTCCTGATACGTTTGTTACTTTTTTATTAGAGATGTGCCGACTAGTCGACGACTAGTCGGTAAAGCCGACTATTCGGCAACAATCGTAGTCGACGATTAGTCGGCGAATAGTCGGCAAAAAGCGCCGACTATTCGGCTTATTACTTTGTATATATTTTGTATATTGTATTTCTCAATAATATATTTGTCAATTTTTATTTTATAATCATTTTTAGACATTTTGAAATGTAAAACAAAGCAATCTTTCTTTTGGGAACCAGTTTCTAAAATTACTTGCTGATAACAAACAACATATCTGACATTTATTAAACAAAATGTTTGCTTGTAGTGTTTGCACTTTTTTTCCTTTCCACCACGAGAAATAATCATTGACATTGATTACACATAACAGCATTAGGGTCCAATGCGACGGCGTGGCCTCTGATTTTTTAGAGGTAAACGCTGGCGTACCTCGGGGCTCCGTCCTGTCGCCCACACTGTTTCTTCTTTAGCCCACAATGTTAGCCCAAGGCAACATGATAATTGTTAGGCAGACAACAGCACAGTCCATTGGCGATATTTTGGACAACTTGCAGTCAAGCTGGCAGACGTTGAGGAAAAACGTTGGAAAGACGTTGAGAGATGTGGCCGCTACAAACGGCCCGAGACCAGTGACACCCCGGTGCGGCCGGGGGTTGTCTTCTAAGGAGGGTCGGTGTTCCGACTCTTACTGTGTAGAACGGTAGGAGGCGCAACAGCTACCCGCCCCGGGGGTGACTATGGTTACCCCGGGATGTACCTCAGTCATGAGATATGGCAGGAGGGTTTCCAGAAACCGCTGATGCGTTCTTGGAGTTCCTCCCGACTGCCGAGGTAAGCCGCCGCGGGGTTTAGTGGGTAGACCATCGAGTCCCACACACTTCCTTCGTGTCCCCCCCCCCCCCTTGGAGGGTATGGTGCACAATGCATTCCCGCGTAAAAAAAAGAAAAAAAAAGAAGGTTCGCTCGTGTGTGGAGTACTGTTCTCATCTTTGCGATGGTGTCGCACAGTATCTGTTTGACGCTCTCGACCGGTTACAGCGGCGAGCAATCCGCATTGGCGACAGTCCCTAAGCCACCGAGTCCCTTGAGCTGAGCCTCTGCAGTTGCGAAGAGATATAGCCCCCATGGCAGTCCTCTATTGCCTTTATCATGATGAGTGCTCTGAAGAGCTCTTCCAACTGGTCCTCTCCTCTCCCTTCCTCTATAGGACAACACGTGCCGGCCTCGGAAGTCACCGCTTCAGAGTGGTAGACATACGTTCTCGCACTCATCCCTTCGGTTCTTCCTTCCTGTGCTGAGCTGTCAAAACTTGGAACTCACTACCACCACACGTGTTTCCTTCCCACTACTATCCCGGGTCCATTCAGCGGGTCGTGAAAAAGCATCTCACCAGGTCACGCTGTCCTGTGTGTCTACACACTTCTGCATTGTCCTTATTACCTACTACCTACATTGAGGAATGTGACCAGCACTTTTAGATTCTGCTCATGATTTCCATCAGGCAGGGCAGAGCCATTTTGGCAGCAAACACATAAAAAAAATCGAGAGCATTACTAAGGCGGCCTCGCGGAAACTTCACGTACTGAATTGCGCCCGAGCATCTGTCTTCTTAATAAGACCCAGGTTCGCTCGTTCGTGGAGGACTGTTCTCATCTTTTTGATGGATCCACACAGAATTTGCTTGACGCTCTTGATCGGTTGCAGCGGCCAGCAGTCCGCATTATCAACAGTCCCGATGCCACCGAGTCCCTTGAACCTTTACACTTGCGGAGAGATATCGCCTCTGTGACAGTCCTCTACCGTGTTTACCATGGACAGTATTCTAAAGAGCTCTTCCAACTAATCCCATATTCTCCCATCTTCTACAGGACAACACGTACTGGCATTAGAAGCCACCGCTTCAGAGTCGTAGAAATACGCTTTGGAACTAATCGGTTCCGTTCTGCCTTCCTGTGCCGAGCAGTTTTTAACTGTTTGGTACTACCAGCGCACGTGTTTCCCTATGATCCCGGGTCCTGTAGGCGGCGTGAGAAAATGCATCTCACTAGGCCGCCATAGTATAGGACGCTATACTGCATTGTCTGCGTTCGCAGTGAGTATGGTGTTGGAGTGTTGGATTCTACTCAAGCTTTCATCAAGCTCAGCAGAATCACTTTGGCGGCAGGCTTTCAAATAAAAAAAAATAAAAAACATCGTCCACTTGTTTAAAAAACATCGGCACAAGTGATTTTCTTTTTCATTTAACTCTTCACTTCAATCAACAATAATAATAATATCTTTACACAAAAATATTTTTTACACTAAAACACATCTCCGACTACGACCCTTACAGAAGCAAAAATGAAGAAAGGTTCGCAGGCGGCGTTTGCGACTGGGGCGCGAATCAGCTGTAAACGACGAGTTACGGAAATGTCCGTAACTACGATCGGTTTGGCCGATTAGTCGGCCGACTAGTCGGCCTTTTTAGGGCCGACTAATCGGCTAGTCGGCTAGTCGGCAAAAGTAATGATCGGCCCATCTCTATTTTTTATATTAAACTACATGACAATGAATGTAATATCGTTTCATTTGACTGTTTTAAGAAGATATTAGACATATTTATACATGTTAATAACGGACTACACTGAACCTTAACCTTGTTTCTTAAACTTAAAATAATTACGTTATAAGGCTATAAGCTATAAATGAAATATTATTTTAAGTAAAATTAAAAGGAATTTATGCTGTTATTACACCAAAAGATACATCACTGGTGAGCAAGCATGTAGTTATTACTAGTTTGTGGCTGCAACTTATTGCATAGGTAACTTTAGAATATTAGCAAAGTTGCAAAATTATAACCCTGATTAATTAATTTGCATCTAATGCGCGCGGAAATGCATTAGATTATCGTAAAATTTTGTATAATAGTGTACTTAAAGTGTTTTATTATATCTTGTTCTAGTCTACCTATATAATAGTATTAGTGCAGTATAGTAATATAGCGTATTCACTGCAAACCTTTAAAGAAGATTATCTCTTTTTCAGTTTCTGTACCTTTAACTTAAAAACAATTAAATGGAACCCTAATAGGATCGTTTTGATATTCATCTGTTTGTGAAAACCTGTCATAACTTTTTGATTATGAGTGTTGGAGAGAGTGTATGAGGAATGAAGTTGAAAGGCTTCAACTACTTTTGTTTCGGATGATGATACTTCTTTATACAAAAATACTTTTACTGAATTGTTAAAAAAATAAAATCTCGACAATCCATAGTTAGGTATGTTTGTAATTAGAGAGCTCGGTTCTATCGCGGTCGTAATATATGTATTTAATTAGTACAAGGAAACTCGAAGAGGGTAAATTATTAATGCATGTCTTGCTGTTTACCTAACAACCCTTGTTAGGTAAAAGATAGACGACTTCAATTTGGCGTTCTATTTACATGTTTTACTAGCTGTTGCCCGCGGCTTTGCTCGCGTGGAAGTTGACGTATTTATTTATAATCAATAGTCCATTAAAATTAACTTTCATACAAACTTTCGACCCTTATTTTAACCCCTTTAGGAATAGAATTCCCATAAATGCTGATATAAGTATTAATTTATTTGTAATCAAAAGCCTGAAGACAAAGTTTCAGGCTACTAAATTAAAAAATGACGGACTTCCAGTCTAGCCTAGGGATAGAATATCCAGAAACGCTTAAATACGTATCTCATCATCATCATCGCAGTCCACTGCTGGACATAGGCATCTCCAATTGCACGCCACTTGGTACGATCCTCAGCTTCTCTCATCCAGCTCCTGCCAGCCGTCTTGGGCAGATCATTATTCCACCTGGCCTGTGGACGTTCTACGCTACGTTTGCCGAGACGCGGTCACCACTCACGAACCCGTTTACCCCAACGGTTATCAGTTCTGCGGCTAATATGGCCAGCCCACTGTCACTTCAGCTTGCTTATCCTGTGGGCTATGTCAATGACCTTGGTTCTCTACCGGATCACCTCATTCTTGATGCGATCCCTTAGAGAAACGTTGAGCTTTTGTGATGAGAAAAATAAATCATTATTATTATTATAGCCCTCTCCATAGCACGCTGAGCGACTTTGAGCTTGTGGACCAGCCGTGTCGTAAGTGTCCACGTTTCGGCACCGTATGTCATGACAGGTAGGACGTATTGATTGAAGACTTTCGTATTTAGGCACTGTGGGATTGACGATGAAAAGACCCGACAAAGTTTTCCAAACGCTGCCCAACCCGGCTGAATTCTCCTGTTCACCTCGTGCTCGAAGTTGTTTCTACTTTACTGCAAAGTCTGCCCGACGTACCACACATATTTTTGAACAACTTCGAGAACGGCACCGTGAACCACAACCGGTTCCAGTAGAACATGTTCATCCATACGTATCTACTCATTTTTAATCAGTAGCCATAAATAAAGTTGCATGTTTCTAACTTCAAGAATGACAGACTTTCAGAATAATGGACTTCCAGAATAACCTATTTACGAAATTTCAACCCCTATTTCACCCCCTCAGGGGTGGAATATCCAGAAACGCTTAAATATGTATCTAATAATTTTTAATCAGCCAAAACACAAATTTTCATGTTTCTCACTTAAAAAATGACGGATTTCCTTACAAACTTTCAACCCCTATTTCACCACTTAGGGGTAGAATATCCAGAAACGCTTCAATACGTACCTATCTACTCATTTTTAATCAGTAGCCCAAAACTAAATTTTCATGTTTCTCACTTATAAAATGACGGACTTTCCTACAATCTTTCAACCCCTATTTCACCTCTTTAGGGGCATAATATCCAAAAACTCCTAAATACGTATCTAATCATTTTTATTTAGTAGCCCAAAAATAAAGTTTCATATTTCTTATTTAAAAAATTACGGACTTCCATACAAACTTTCAACCCCTATTTCACTCCCTTAAGGGTAGAATATCCAGAAACGCTTAAATACCTATCTACTTTTTTTTCATCAGTAGCCTAAAAATAAAGTTTCTTGATTCTAACTTAAAAAATGACGAACTTACATAAAAAAATTCAACCCCTATTACACCCCCGTAGGGGTAGAATATTAAGGAACGTTTAAATACGTATCTATTCATTTTAAATCAGTACCCCAAAAATAAAGTTTCATGTTTCTTACTTAAAAAATGACGAATTTCCATACAAACTTTCAACCCCTATTTCACCCCCTTAGGGGTAGAATATTCAAAAACGCTGAAACACGTATCAATTCATTTTTAATCAGCAGCCAAAAAATAAAGTTTCATGTTTCTAACTTCAAAAATGACGGACTTCCAGACTGACCTATATACGAAATAACAACCCCTATTTAACCTCATAGGGGTAGAATATCCAGAAACGCTTAAATACGTATCTACTCTTTTTTAATCAGTAGCCCAAAAGCAAAGTTTCATGTTTCTTACTTAAAAAATGACGAACTTCCATACAAACTTTCAACCCCTATTTCACCCCCTTAAGGGTAGAATATTAAGAAACGTTTAAATACGTATCTATTCATTTAAATCAGTACCCCAAAAATAAAGTTTCATGTTTCTTACTTAAAAAATGACGAATTTCCCTACAAACTTTCAACCCCTATTTCACCCCCTTAGGGGTAGAATATTCAAAAACGCTGAAACACGTATCAATTCATTTTTAATCAGCAGCCAAAAAATAAAGTTTCATGTTTCTAACTTCAAAAATGACGGACTTCCAGACTGACCTATATACGAAATAACAACCCCTATTTATCCTCATAGGGGTAGAATATCCAGAAACGCTTAAATACGTATCTACTCTTTTTTAATCAGTAGCCCAAAAGTTAAGTTTCATGTTTCTTACTTAAAAAATGACGAACTTCCATACAAACTTTCAACCCCTATTTCACCCCCTTAGGGGTAGAATATTCAAAAACGCTGAAACACGTATCAATTCATTTTTAATCAGCAGCCAAAAAATAAAGTTTCATGTTTCTAACTTCAAAAATGACGGACTTCCAGACTGACCTATATACGAAATAACAACCCCTATTTAACCTCATAGGGGTAGAATATCCAGAAACGCTTAAATACGTATCTACTCTTTTTTAATCAGTAGCCCAAAAGCAAAGTTTCATGTTTCTTACTTAAAAAATGACGAACTTCCATACAAACTTTCAACCCCTATTTCACCCCTTTAAGGGTAGAATATTAAGAAACGTTTAAATACGTATCTATTCATTTTAAATCAGTACCCCAAAAATAAAGTTTCATGTTTCTTACTTAAAAAATGACGAATTTCCATACAAACTTTCAACCCCTATTTCACCCCCTTAGGGGTAGAATTTCAGAAATTCATTTCTTAGTGCTCACTTACGTTACATAAAGAACCTACATGCAAAATTTGAGGATTCTAGCTTCAGCGGTTTGGGCTGTGCGTTGATCTCTGGGTGTGTCAGTCAGTCAGTCAGTCAGTCACCTTACTCTTTTATATATATAGATTATTATTTTGACCTCCTTTCAAGGAGAGACATAACCAGCAGTGGAATATTCAAGGCTGTTGATGATGTTGTCATTCTTGATCTATACTAATATTATAAACGCGAAAGTTTGTTAGTATGGATGGATGGATGTATAGATGGATGGATGGATGTATGTTTGTTACTCTTTCACGCAAAAACTACTGAACGGATTTGGATGAAACTTTACAGTAATATAGCTTATACATCAGAATAACACATAGGCTACTTTTTGCCGCGATAACCGACATACACGCGGGCGGAGCCGCAGGCAACAACTAGTTTAACATATATTTAGGAAACTTAATGAACACATTTCCTTTCATTAAGCGTCATGTGTCTGACTCTGCAATGTCTGAAACATTAATGAACTTTCCAACAAGTAACTTCCCAATGTTATTTTAAACATCATATTTTAAGCTGATTTGTTGATACAACTAAAGCACACAAAGTGCTAGGTGAACTTTATTGTTCTAAATATAGTTAGAAACTCTAGGAAGTTTATATTCGCTAGCAGTGCGAGCCAGGTATTTTCCCTTGTTCAAGTTTAATCTCGAAGTCAAAAACTATCTATCTTGCTTTTGAAAACTAATATTTTCGTCGTTAAGATACACTGGGACTAGTTGTCGATAAAGGTCTACAGTGAGACCGATCTATCATCACATAACAGCTAAGTACAACAGGGCTTGGATAGATCGATTAAAACGGAGTGTAATAATTACATCCGCGCTCATCTTTAAGTGCACGATCAGTCTAGTATGATCGATGTTAAGATCGAGTTAAACTTAAGTCTTTGAGGGTTCCTAGCAGCCACTCAGGAGGCATACAGGGATTTTATAAAGATTCCTTAGTAAAGCGTAAAATATATCTGTAGGGGCAAGATCGACCCTACACTTGACCTTGTTAGTTAGTTCTAGGAGTTAACAATAAAACTGTCCGTTCTCGCTAAGAGCGTTTATTGCACTGAATATAAATCTTAATATATATAAATCTCGTGTCACAATGTTTGTCCTCAATGGACTCCTAAACCACTTAACCGATTATAATAAAATTTGCACACCATGTGCAGTTCGATCCAAATTGAGAGATAGGATAGTTTAAATCTCAAATTATAGTCGCAATTTTAATTTATTGCTAATTATTGTATATAAATATGGCGGTACGAAGTTCGCCGGGTCAGCTAGTGTTACTATAAAATGCATCACGTAAGAAAGAGATGTCAGTAAAACGTAATATCCCACCAAAAACATTTTCATGTAAAATGTTGCCAAGACGACTGCATATGGCTTAACCTGTGAAAAAGATATCAGATCTCATGTAGAGCCAAGGTTCCGAATCTACACGCCCTAACTCTACCAACCCTAATTTCGTAAACTCTACATCTCAGTAAAAATGTATGGCTTCGCCGTTTCGCTACCATACCATCACGAAGGTGAAACTAACGTCTTTTGTGTTAGCAAATATCTAGTTTCTGAAGTAATGTGTTATACGAATATTTAGTTTCTGAAGTAACGAAACAGCCAAGCCATAAATTTTAACTGAGATGTAGAGTTTCCGAAGTTAGGGTTGGTAGAGTTAGGGCGTGTAGATTCGGAACCTTGGCTCTACATGAGATCTGATATCTTTTTCACAGGTTAAGCCATATGCAGTCGTCTTGGCAACATTTTACATGAAAATGTTGTTGGTGGGATTTCATTTCTTTTTGTAAGTTGCTTGAGGCAGTTTTTTTTTGGGCCGTATTTCTTGTACATCTTCTTTCTTCTTTCGAAAAAGTCCAAAAATAAAACCTCTAGCATAAACATTTGTGAAAGTCTCATACAAACTTTCACCCCCCAAAATTGGGGATTGGGGGGCAAAAGTAATAGGTTTAGGAATTTTTATGTTGTTTGTATACAAAACTTAGTTTACATACCAAATTTCAGCTTTCTAGCACTTCAGGAAGTACCCTAACAGTTTTGATGATCATCAGTGTGTCAGTGACGAAATTGGTGTTTTTTAGTTATCAATAAAATCTAAAGTATCAGAGCTATGCAATTGAAACTTTGTGTGTTTCATTAGTCTATTAGTAACATCATATTCTGAGAATTTGAACGATTTGGTATATCGGGAACCAAAGTTATGAGGGTTCAAAAAAACGACGAAACACTTCGAGAAAAGGTAGGTAGTGCCCTTGCGCTTCGCTTGGCATGCGGCGGCGGGGGCACGACCGTGCCCCCAGATTATGTACAGCTTGCTTATACAATATCAGTGTACCATACTGTCGTAACATTTGTGACGGGACAGTTGAAAAGAAATTATTTTTCTTCCGAACTGTATGTATCTAAATAATAAACAATAATTTGTGTCTATTATTATTTTTTGCGTTATTTATTATACCACGTATCCCTTTCTGAACGTCTGTGAGTAACAATTGCAACTGAAAGTAAAACTTAATGACAATCTGTTGCGTAGTTAAGGCTTGTAAGAATAGAATAAATAAATATAGCTACTTGCATTTACAATATTTGTCAACTTATAGAGTAGTGTCCAGGTCTAAAAGTAAGCAAAGACATTAAGAGTTAATACTTGTTTTATGTAAAATCCATAGTAAAACTGAATAAAACAGCATGTACGGTTATGAAACTAGAAACTTAATACCTTGATAGGCTACAACCTAAGCTTAACAACAGGGTACTTTTGTTTATCAGCTGAGTGCAAGCGTCTGTAGGCCTCGCGAGGATCACTTGAGCCCCACACAATCACTAGTTTAGCAGCCCGTACACTCATAATCATATATGAAGGATATAGACGGATCAGTATGTGTGTTCATTGGACCAAACCGTTACATTCACGATAAGGGTTCTATTGTTACAATACGAAGTTTCAGATGTTCGGAAGGTATTTGTAAAGGAATAACAATATTATTCAATAGTTATTACTTTGCAGTAATCCTTATTATGTTTTGAGTTAAGGCTATTGATACCATTCAGGCTTACGATTTGCCGTGATAATGTTACTTCCAATCTGGTGTACCTACTACTGAATTAATTTCCAAATTTACTCATAGTTTCTGAAAGGATTTGATAAGTTTATATGGATGGCATCTGTGTAACTAATCTAAGTAATCTTATAAAGGAAAATATTCCTTACCTAGATATGTTTACACCTACAGCCAGTTTTTTTATTGAAACCTGATTGAGACGAGTCCGTCTTTAACTGAAGGCATTTAGTCAGTATACTGCTGAAAAAAAATTATAATGGGAAAATTCAATCAAAAATTTTAAGAAACTAGGATAGAGGACAGGATTTGAAGACGGCACAGAAACGTACGCTACATAGAAGATATGATCGTGTATCTTCATGCTACTACATAATCTTGATGTGATATGTAATAGTTTCAATAGAGAATTCTCTAATATAAACCTATTATGTCTATATATATTTTTTGTATATGATAAACTACCAAATTGGTTGGAAACCTATTTACGCCTTGAGGAATGCCGATAAATGAACAGTTTAATTTGCGTGATAATTACGCTTATTTAAAAAGGTATATAAAGTTCAATGCAGTTCAATTGTTTAATGGATTTAACTGTTTTGTTTAACCGACTTCAAAAAAAGGAGGAGGTTCTCAATTCGACTGTATATTTTTCATTTTTATTAAATGAAAAAAAATTTTTTTTTTTGATTTTGATGATTCTGTTTTTATTTGAAAGCTGGTGCTTCTCGAATGGTCCCATTAAAATTTGGTCAAGATTGAAGTCGGTTTTTTTTTGTTAAAATTTGTAATTATTCTTAGTATGGTTTTGGATACATTTTCGTTTACGAGTTTCCGATTCTTGTTAATCCTGGTACGGTGGTGGAGATTCTAATACCTGTATTAAGAATAACCACAAGATTTTTGGCAACAGAGTGTAACGAGTACTAAAATACCGGGCAAAAAAAATGGAGAAATTCTGTACCTTTTGCAATCATTATACTCCCTGCATTTATTATTTATTGTCGTTGGTTAAACTCAATCCTTATTAATTTTTATAATCAAGCGGACAACAAGCTAATTAAAAGTCAGACGGCCTGTTAAACTTCTCTGAAAAGTTTAGGAACAATACCCTAACGCACATGTGTTAAGCACGACTTAAAACAGAGTCATTTAATTCAAAAAGTTGTCTACTACCCCCCTGAGAGCCTATAAATAAGAATTTCATTTAATTTTTATGGATATGTGTGATTTTCTAATTGCCTTTCCATCATGACTTACCCTACTACTTCCTTCACATGAAATTTCCAATTATCTTATCTAATTAATTTCTAAAGGACTCGATTCATAGCCCCAGGCTTTACCGTTTTCAAACCATTCACTCACTCGTATTTCGAACATAAAACAGTGATCGGTATTAATGAAAGTGAAAGTGATCACCATAGAAACAGTTTTAATATTTTTTGTTATAATTAAGCCTATAATAATATATAATTATTATGCCATAGTATAAAGGAAGAAAAATATTTAATAATATTTAGAACTTATATCCACGCAACAAAAGCTCGTTTAACTTTTCGCGTGGAGGGCTCTTCGTATGCATGAGTGAAAATTTGTTCGGCCGACCAAACTTTCCTCGGGATATGCATGAATAAGTAAAGGAATTTGTTGAAGAAAATGAGAGGTTTGACAACAGTTTAGCTGCTAAAAGCTGTACAATAGAGAGTAGTTTGTTTGGAGAGGACTGGCGCACGTTGCAACACCCTCGTACTCCGAACGCGGTTCAACAACATCTCATTGTTGCTATTATTTACCCAACCCGTTTTTTGAATTAGTCTTACAAAAATAGAATACTTGTGTACCTACCCGAGGCTACGCCCTCGCTGGACATGTTTTCTAGTTAAAATTTTATTCGTCAGTAAAGCAGGCGGATGTAATTAAAGCCACAGTGTACCCTTGTTTGTAGAGGACTTGAGATGATAATGTAACAGTAAATATTTTTAACCCTTTTGGCCTTCATTTAAACTACAACCTTGATTTTTATTCTAATACGATTATATTTTATAAAACCAACGTGATATTCATAAATTCAAATTTATGGTTGTTTTTTTTTAATTGACAATAAGCTCTTTTCTGTGTGGTAACGGATTAAGAATAGGGAGAGTCACCACCCTTACTCATCCCATGGGTGTTGTGAGGCAACTGGGGGAGGAGACTGCGCAGGACAACATCACTGCAAATAGAAGGAAAACTTGAAACAAACCCTATACCAACCCGTCTGGCCAGCGTGGTAGAGTAGGTCAAAACCTCCTTTTTAAGGATAGGCGTATGTCCAGCAGTGCTCTGTTTTTTTTTCTTCGGACTAACCGCCAACATGATTGGCGTCCTTATTAAGCCTAATTCTCTTTGTCATTCCATTTCTATCTTATATGCCTCTCGCACTGATATGCTGTATACTTGTTCTTTCTTTTATTCATACTCATTCATTTATTTTCCGTGGGGGGACTCCCACTTTACGAAACCTATTCTAATTACTACTAATATTTTATTACACTATATTATAATACTTATAGGGAAATAATGGTGCTCGTACAGTTTATTGTAACTTATTTTAGGGCTAATTACATTTTAATATACCTTATTCTAAATACAAATCACCCTACAAGTAAGCAGTAGTCTAAGAAACTACTGCTTACTTATTTACTATTTATTAAGCAGTAGACTGTTAAATGCCGTTGATGTGACGCTCTTTTCTGAGGACGGAGAAATCAGAAAAGTGTGTGTTTTTTTAAGTCAAAATTACTATGTCAAATATAAGTTCAAGAAAAAAAAATTGTAAAAGAGCCTCCGAAGCGTCGAAAAGCGTTTAATGGCATTAACATGTTAGTGGAGGTTTAAACAAAGATTGTTTTAATTGATTGATAGTCGAATCAGCCGCTCATCGTTGTAAATAGATCCTTGGAAATGTGAGAGATTTTCTCGTTTATTATTGTTTGAGATACAACAGTTTTGTTTACGCCTTTATATAAACACTGAGAGTTTGAAATGTATACTTAAAGAAAAATCAACCGTTTCCAATTTGTGGCTGTCTTCTCGCAGTCTTCGAATACCCTTGCTTAAGCCGGAGGGTAGCATATTGAAGAGGGTGATTTGATTTTTGTTCCGTGAACGGTTGGCGTTTGTTGTGGATTAAATGTTCCCACGAGTTTACGATAACAAATGTGAAAATGTAAATGTAAAAACAGATCCCTCGAAATTTTTGGTTTCAGTCTGATCCTACGTGATACGGGCCAAACCTTCTGCATTAAATATAAAATGTTATGTTTGCAAAATACTTGTATACGATATACTAGTTATTGAAGTTATTAGGCCCATAGCACACGGCGTATTTTAAACGCGCAGAGGACGCGCGTTTCAGGAACGCGCGTTTTCTGCGCCGTGAATGTCGATTTTTGCGTTTAAAAAATTCAAACGTGTGAAGCGCGTTCAAAACGCGTTTGAAGCGCGTAGAAATCACACAATCTTCTTTCACTCGTAAATGGATCTATCCAATAGATTCGCTTATTTTTACGTTTTTTTCTTTTAAAAGCAATACTAAAGCCAGCGTATGCAGTGCCGTGTCAACAGACGCCATTGTACAACTGACGAGGATTGTCTACAAGCGACTACAGCGCGTCTGTATCGCTGCATCTGCGCGTATACGCGCAGTAGACGCGCGTTTCACAACTGCCCCGTGTGCTTAGGATAAAGGGTTGCGTTCAAATCTCGTTTGAAGCGCGTATACGCGCGTCATCTGCGCGTTTAAAATACGCCGTGTGCTATGGGCCTTAGTGGCCGCAATCTTCGCGTCAAAGTCATTTAAAACGGAGATGAGAAAGCTATAATATTTTTAATAACTTGCTGGCATCCCCTTAACCGGAAGCCTAGATTTTCAATGAATATTTTCATATATTTTTTTAATAACAATAGTTACTAAATAATAATTTTGTATAGTACCGTTATTAGACGGTAAAGGTTTTAACCCTTACTTACAATAGCAATGCGTCGTTGATCGAAACGAATATGGAAAATAAGGACAATTTTTCTAACTACATTTTTTAAATTGTTTTATTGAATTGTAGAAATTTGAATGAAAGGCGACATTTAAAGGAAGAAACAAAACATAAAAGTACAAACTAGAACTTAATTTTAGTTAAAAAAAAAATTAAAACCTTCTTCAATTATGCAAATTAAAACTACTACTAATGTCACTGTACACACTAAACTAACAAAATGAAAAATAAGAGAAAGCTACTAAAAATCGACAATCTTATTTCTATTTAGAGTCACACTCGAATGCATAGTAAATAAATAAACTTTCAATACAGCGACCGCGGAAATAGAAAAATACATGTTATCCGCGGTACGTCGTAGTTTATTATTTTATGCTTCGAGTGCGGGCGGAATATAAGATTTGTTTCACCAGCACTATGTGCCGCAACCGCAGGCACACACACGAATGTATGTGTTAGCTGCCTGATACATATATCTTTGAATTTGCAATAGTGTTGCCACAGCGTTATCACGTTTCATACAATATAAAGAACCATTACAGGCAGTTAGCAACTCAGCATTGTGTATACTTCGTTGTAAAACTTTATTAAAAGCACCGTAAAGTATTATGAAAAGAAGTAGTTTTCATATTTTTTTTTTTTATGTTTGGCCCGCCATAATGACTCTACTCTGCCTGATGGAAAGCAGAAGTAATAAGGAATAATAATAATAATATGAAGTTAGGAAAATAAAGGAATGAAAATTAAGATAATAAATAAGTATTAAGCATTAATACTTAAAACAATGCTATTTTGAAAATGATAGCAGAAAGAATGGACTCCGCCATACTCTGTCGTTTCACTGAACTCCATGTTAGGAGAGGAATCTGATTGTGTCTCTGTGGTTTTGTTGCTGCTTTGTTTCTGTAGTTTTGTTGCTACTTAAACCTATGAATTTTGATTTTAATTGTGTGATTTTTGTTTCAATTTTGATTTTGGTCAAGTTTTTATTTTGATTTTTATTGTGATTTAATTGTAATTTTATTAAATGCTATGAAATATATTTAGCTTTAATTCCGCGAGACAAATATCCTAAATATATTTCATAGCATTTAATGTCATGGATTTCCGCAAAGTAACGCCTGATTCCATAACTTATTGTAATTTTATTTTATTTTTGATTTCGATTTTATTTTGACTTTGATGTTTTTAATGTTAATTTTATTTAATGTTTTTATTTGATTTTATTTTATTGTATGCATGCAAATATGGATTTAAATGGTCTGAAATTAATGGATATTTATTATTATTAAATCTAAACTAATAGTATAAAGCTGAAGAGTTTGTTTGTTTGTTTGAATGCGCTAATCGGCTAATCTCAGGAACATTGGATAGTACATTTATCGAGGAAGGCTATAGGCTATATATTATCACGCTACAACCAATAGGAGCGAAGCACCAATGAAAAATGTTTAAAAAACGGGGGGAAATTATCACGCTACGGGCAATAGGAGACGTAAACAACGTTGCGTGGGTCAGCTAGTGTATATATATTTTATATTTTTCACAAGTACTACCTGAACAAAACTTCAACTTAATGCGTTGAAACAAGACGTTTCAGATGCACCAGTCCTATTTAATGGGCTCATCCTTGAACGAGATTTTCATGACTTCTAAAGTAAGACGCTAAGCGTAGCAGAAGAAGCAAGAAACTTGAAATTATTGAGACAGAGATTTTAAGTGTCAAGAAATTATAGTTTTAAATGAATACCAAAAACCTTATATTTCATTTCTATTTGATTATTAGTATTCTGAAGCTTTTTAGTAATTGAAGCAATAGAGTAGAGCAGTCAGATACATGTTACCAATATAAAAAAAATATCGACCTTGGTATATTGATGATATTGTATTATTGTTTATTTAACAATTTCACCGTCATCGCCACCGAAAGCTTGTTTATAAGATTTTTAAGAAGATAAGAATCATAAATTGATTATCATATCAGAAAATATAAATGAATTGTTTCATTTAGAATATGGGAATAGATTCCAATGCATTCGTGCCTATAAGTAAGTACAAAAAAACCTGCATTCGGATTTTCGTTGAAGTTTAATTGAGTATTCTTATTATGCACACTAATGTGTTGTGAGAGTGATTACTTTACTTGGATATTACGAGAAATAAAATTAAATTTGCAGTTCCAAGATTTAGATTAATTAAAACAAACACTAAATCTTTTCTAGAGAATTCCATTCGTTTTTATGATAAATTGCCAGATAGTATTACTAGTTTAACTTTAAATAAGATTAAAAATACCGTGAAAGCTATGTTGATAAGTAAAGCTTATTATAATATTAGTGGTTACGTAGGAGATTAGAGCGTAGACTTAGTATCGGCTCTGCATATGTGTTCTGCCTGGCGGTCTGTTAGGTCATTTTGTTTTACTTGTTACTATTTTTAGCTTCCCCGTAGCCTCTATTTCTAGAAGCTTTAACACGCCTTGGGATTCCTGTTAGGGATTTGATTGGTACTACATATTTATTGAATGCATTTTTTGACGTGACAACGTCTTATAATTCGATGGAGTCGGCTGCACACACGAAAAATGACACGCCGCATGGCTCATGAGGCGTTCCATTTAAGACTTGAAGTGTAAGCGAGAGATAGAATGGCATCTATCTCTCGCTGGCACTTCAAGCCTTAAATGGAAGCGAGAGATAGATGCGGCTATCTCTCATCATTTATGCGGCGTTACCTCGCTCTGAGGCGTTCCATTTCAATCTTGAAGACGTTGTCACGTTAAACTATCTTCCGTAAACAGACTTTACAGACAACCATTTTTTTAGTTTTGTTATCATTATTTTTTCTGTTAAATGCTTTTAGGTAAATGCTTATGTTTATTTATTAGTGCTGTATGCTTTTACATGTATCAATATCTTAAATAAAATAAGACAATTTTGTAAATCTGAATAAAATATTAAAAAGCTCTATTTTTTGGATTTAAAAACTATGGAGTTTCTCGCCGGTTCTTCTCCATAGCACTGATACATTGGAACCGCGCATTTAGAGTCATTGACGGAACGTTTCGAAAGTACCTAAAAAGGCCTACTTGAAATAAAACCTTATTGATTTCAAGTATCAATATCTTAAAACTGAATAAAAAACATTGAGACTGCAAACGTGTTATTTGTATATTTCCCCCATGTTTACTTTTTAGTAAGTGTTAGTTAAATGTATCCTGCGAAATAATAACACATCACGAGTATCATAAATCATATCCGAAGTGAAAACATTCATTATTTCTTATGAAGTTGACCTTAAAAGGTTCGTAAGCATAACATTGTGGTTCATCAAAGTATAGAAATCATCTTTCGCCGTATAAAGTAACTACCTTTACCGCTATGAAAATTAGTAAAAAGCTGTGTCAGAACTTTTAATTGAAATTATTTCAGTATCCGTGTTTATTAATTGTAATATATTCAGTAAACCTGCGCGATGAACAAATTGTACTTCTATTCTATATAATTTATACTCTCGATTGTCGGCACTTGATGGAACTTGTTGCAATACATTCTAGAATCAAACTCACTTGTACTTGTTCCACTATTTTAATTTATCTTTACACCTGACCGGTTTCGCCTTATGGCATTCTCAAAGGTTATGTGAATGCCATAAGGCGAAACCGGTCAGGTGTAAAGATAAATTAAAATAGTAGAACAAGTACAAATGAGTTTGAATCTAGCAGGTACTTCTATTCACTAACATAGACTGACTAATTTATAAAATCAAGTTTTCCAGGTACTTAAGATATTCCTCAAGCAGAGAGGTATATCATTTGAAGAAATTACAAAAAAATAAATTCTTGAAAGAAGTACTGAGTGAGGTGCTTCGATGTTATGCTACCTAGCCTCTTTATTATAATAAAATGGAGTTTAATATTACCTACCTCCTTCCCCCCTCGTGTGTATATATGCTTTTAAGTTTTTAAGGTGGTAAGGGATGGTGGTTGGAGCTCCGGTCGTGCGGCAGACCATTCGTCGTAAAGTACCAATGTTTACGAGCATCGCAGCTCCGCAGTACATTCCACTCGTAAAATACAGACACCCAGCTTGATTATGCGTGCTACGTACAAAAAGGCCGTTTTCACTGTATACTCGAATTTAATTGTGAATTTTTTACTATAAGGGTGTTTTATTGTACAGAAAAGTTGTAAAACCTTCATGTTTTACGCTTCAGCCTATTCGGTCAGCCAATTATCCGTAAATAAAAACAGATATGTAAAATGTATAAAATAATAGAAAATATTTTAAAGTTATCTAAAGTCATACAAAAAAATAGGATCATATTCAATTTGTAATTGCGCTGATATCATGAAATGAATTGCGAATATTTTTTCACGTCAGTAACAGGCCTGTTGCTGGTGCTTAACCAATCTTAAGTTCTTCATTCATAAGCTTAACTGTCCTACTCACCGATGGAAGTAGTTTTACTAACTACTTTAGTTGGTGGTAGTAGTGTACGCATGTAGGTGCGGCTTTACATAAAATATGCTAGAGATTTCATTTTAAATTTTATGATTAAAATATACCTATGTTATTATAAATTAGATTAATTTTATACATTTTTTATAAATATTTGTACAAGTCGGACTTACAGCTGGAAGGCGTTGAACTACAGCTAGATGTATAAAAATAAATAAATATCATTGTACCTACGCAAGAACAAGTCACGTAAACGATTCTACAACTCCATGTTAGATTTCTTTAAGAGTTGGAAGTTCTTACTGACAAAGTATGGCTGTTTCATTGATTGTTTCATGTTTTCTTCGTAAGTGTTACAATTTACATAGGTACGTAAATATAATATTCTATTGTCATTACATTTAAGTTGCATTTAAGTATTACTCTTTGTAAAATTATCTGACTATTCAATACTGTTCTTGAATTCCTAAATGAAAAGAATACCTTAAGAATGTATATGTGTGAGATTACCCTATTATCTTATATTACAAGGATTCTGGCGAAATTGTAAAGAAAATGGTGATGTAACATTTTGCTTCTGACGTAATCTTGTTTAAAGGGCGTTCGTCTTGAATACTAACTTTATGTAGAACTGTGAAGGACTGCAATAATACAGCGTACTTTAGTGTTGACAGGCGAGCCAAATGCGCTTACTATCACGAGATAGGAGAGGACGCGTACTCATTTCTATTAGTTATCCACGTCATAGTCACCTCTGACTGCGTCATATCGACGTCACGTTTACGTCATGACTTTTATTGTTAGCACTCGGGCCGTGACCGCATTAATAGGTCATATTTCGGTTCATTTATTCCGGGGTTATCACTGGTATACTACTACATTGCTACTTCCTGATACAATAGCTGCCGATTGATCCTTTACCACAGTCGTTTGACTTAAAAATGTATCTCCGTCAAATGTCAAAGCACTTTTTCTGTTCATATGAATTATTAATTTTCATAATTTTATAATTTTAATTATCACGTTTCTAATAAAATGCTTTTCTCTTTTAAAAAATACAACTCCTATAGGTCCCTGGAATATATCTTGTGAAGCAGGAGACTTCATTAAAGACACACACACATATAAAAGCGACTTAAAGAACATCTGGACATAGATCACTAATTAATTAGTGGAATAGACAAAGTATTGTGAATCGAATCCACAGTACTCATGGCCCGGGAGCCAGGTACAAATTCGGTCAATTATTTCCTCTCGAGAAAAACTTCATAAAAGGCATTAGGAATGTATACTATGAATACTCGTGACCGTCAGCTGTGACTCCGTCGGTGGGGCAGGCAGTGGCAGCCTAGCAAACACGCAGAAAAAAAAAATTTTTGTCACTTCCTCCCGTTTCAAAACTTGTAGGATTATAGTTTACCTCATATCTTGAAGTAAAAATAAAGTCAGCTGATCATAACATGGTGGATTATACGTCAGCTAGGCACTTGAACATGACAAAAATTTTTTTTCAATGATTTCCTCTCATCTACATTTTTTTTCTGGTGGTAGTTTATATGCTACAATGAATAAAAATTCATGTCAGCTAGCTCTATCCCAGTGGAAAGTTTGTCAGCTGGCACCTTGAAAAGTGTAACGCGGCAGCATCTATCATCTACTGAATCTTACCAGCTGACGACTTTTCCCTTGGCTTATAGCTAGCTGATTTTTTTCAATATTTACTAGAGCATGTTAACAATCCTCTTATAAATTTTCATCCCAAAGGAAATCACGTTTCTTAAGTGATTCGGTGGTATACTTGATTTGAGAGTTTTGATAACCAATATGAAGTTTGATAATGGAGCAAATTTTGGTATAAGTAAATTAATTAATAGCATAATTTTTCAAGTAACGAACTCCGCAGCGTCTGTCTGTCTGTTCGCGATAAATTTCAAAATCTACTGCATGGATAGTGATGCAGTTTTAACCAATAGATAGTGATTCTTGAGAAATGCTTTCGTATTTAAATTGTTTTTTTTCTTTAAATATTGGCTTACATATAACTATTTGTGTTGTATTATATTGCATCATATTAATGTCGCCCGCTCATAATGCAGTGAGATTCACAAGTGTTTATTCCTTTAAAAAAATAATAAATCCTATTTCGCGTGGGAGTTTACAAACATTCACGATTGGCTGTGTAGGAAGCACAGTATCGTGACCAGCTAGATTATTAGTTTTTCGTATTGTAAATACATATTTACACTTATTTAAATTATCTTCGTTAAATAATTTGAACTGACCATCGCTTTTTTTTAAAAAGTGGCACTAAGGTATCACGTTAGCAATTTTTATTATATAGTGGCTGACCTGGCAAACTTTGTGTCGCCTTATTTATTTATGTAAATATATTCTAAACTATCGAACAACACCTTTTTTTAAATTTCTTGTATACAAATCTTGTCCTGACAATGACAATAACAAATAACTGAAAGTTATAGGCGTACATACATTTTTGTGATTCATTTTTATTTATTAACCGACTTTAAAAAAGAAGGAGGTTCTCAATTCGACCGTATTTATGTTTTTTTTTCTTTATTTTATGTGTGTTCGCGGATAACTTCGTCGTTTATGAACCGATTTTGATGATTCTTTTTTTAATGAAAAGGGATGTACCACCGTTGGGATACCAACGGTGGTACCATGATAAGGACACTAAGATCTGATGATGGCATCCAAGAGACATCGATCGACTTGGTCCTTCTTGAAATCGGTTTTATATTTTGTTTAAATTTTACTTGTATAGATAGATTGAACCGTTACCATCACAGAAATATATCAGGATAGAAGATGTCGAACATACTTTTGCCTATAATTCCTGTGATAAACAAACAGCAAGTCACACCCCCTCAAACGCACACGATTGGCCAATGCGCGAGCGCCAACTAGTGAAGTGTCACACTTTCTTATTTATGTAACGAAGTAAATTTGTTTACTTATATGGTTTCTTACACAAATCTTATTTTAAATAGACAGTTTCATCTTAGGATAATGAAACGTTTGTTTAGTTAGTTTACAAAAATACTATAGTAAAGTACGTTAAGAAGAAAAGAATATTGAACATCATTGTGCTTGAAACAGCATATACTTATTCAATATTAGACGTTTGGAAAAAGGGAACTGCATAGTTCTTAAATAGTGAAATCTCATATCTACATACACTTCGGTAATTTTAATCCACAATCTAGCTACAATGTGGAAAGGGCTTATGTATCTAGCTTTAATCTGTAAAAAGAGAATAACTTTAAGAAACTTGATGTTCTCTCGGATGAAAATGTATAAGAGGATTGTTAACATGCTCTAGTAAATATTGAAAAAAATTAGCTAGCTGTAAGTCAAGGGAAAAGTTGTGAGCTGATAAGATTCAGTAGATGATAGATGCTGCCGCGTTACACTTTTCAAGGTGCCAGCTGACAAACTTTCCACTGGGATAGAGCTAGCTGACATGAATTTTTATTCGTTGTAGCATATAAACTAACACCAGAAAAAAATGTAGATGAGAGGAAATCATTGAAAAAAAATTTTTTTTTGTCATGTTCAAGTGCCTAGCTGACGTATAATCCACCATGTTATGATCAGCTGACTTTATTTTTCCTTCAAGATATGAGGTAAACTATAATCCTACAAGTTTTGAAACGGGAGGAAGTGACTTAAAAAAAATTTTTTTTCTGCGTGTTTGCTAGGCTGCCACTGCCTGCCCCACCGACGGAGTCGCAGCTGACGGTCACGAGTATTCATAATATACATTCCTAATGCCTTTTACGAAGTTTCGATTGGGAGGGACTTGGTCATGAAAATCTGTCACTGGCTCAGTGCAGTAACCGCGGCGTCAACCAGTTAAGTTTATTAATTGCTAATTGAATATATTATTAAAACAGAAATCTTACTCAGATTGAACACAAACGTGATTTTACAGTTAATCGGAAATTTTCCCTCATTTGCCGGTCTATATAATTCATGTACACGGATCGTGCAGCGTTGCAATGTTTAAGTGGTCACAAACTACCGCATCGAGAGTTGTGGGTTTCATTTAAACAGAAAATTTATTTATACTACACCTGATCGGAACAGTAGTCATTATTCCCTGAAAATGAAAAGAGAACGTTAGTCTTTTCCTTGGCCTAAATAAGCGGGAGGAAAAAATGTATGAAAATCCATTTCTAACGTGTTTTAGCGGGAGAGAAAGTTGTATGAATTTTCATTTCTCATGTGTTATCTTATCTATGGCGCGCGCCTGCCCAAGGAGTTTTCATATAATTTAAATATGGATCTCCGTGCCACTGACATCCTTTTGTGAAGAATAAAAAAAAACAAAAGAAGCGCGAAATATCGGTCAAATTCTAAGCTAAATTCTGTCTTACATGGTGTCTTACGTTTTGATTTAAATACTTTCTACAATACAAGTCTTTAAATGTTCCTCACAGGTGTAGTATAAAGCACTGTGTAGCACTCGGGTGAAAGTCCCATTCCTACCTCGGGAGTATTGTGGCCCTAGGCTGCGCCTTCGGGTCACAAATTGCTCCCTCGCTAGTAATCGGTCCCTTTCCTCCCTCGGTGAACAATGTACTATTGTGTGATCTGTATTGTACTTTTGAGATAGTTCTAAGATTTAGTTAACTTCTTGTAAATCCGAGTGTATGATTATAAATTTTTGAAGAATACCAATGACATGATTTGTAGATTATCTACAATTACTAATATTTATGTTAACCAATCTAGTTAAACCATCGAGATATTACGTACTACGTACTAGAGGAGCCACTCAAAACCAATTTTAAGTTCCGTTTATATTTGAATTATAACTAAAAAGCGCTGCAGCGCAGCCAAACAATAATTAGTAGTCTAATCCAACAGTATTAATAAGCAGCGCTCTATCGCATTTCAGCTGTAGTTTCCTCGCGAGCGAAATGTCATCAGCGCCGTGATTTTCATGGCGGTTACGCGTTTTGGCCAACGAACTGTTGCAAAGATTCGCTTTCATAGAGTAAGCGCCAAGCAACAAAGCAGAACGGATAAATAGCTTTATACCTACGAAGCTTTATTAGGAAATTCACACTGAGTAAATATTCTGTGTCAATAGCTTTGCCAGTTTCAGTTTTTTTGTAGAATGCATCGAGGTATAAAGTATAAAAGCCGAATATTCCATTTTTTTATTATACTTTAAGTATAATTTTGAGTATAATTATTACAAAAAAATGTTATGGGTTATTAACGAAGCTATTTTTAACAACATTTTATTTTTACTTATCCAATTAAATACGTTAGATACGTTGTGCATTTAAAGTCAGTTAATTCTACCTAAATATCACTTCTGTATGTTTTACTGTAAGTACTCTATGTCGAGTGAGGCAACAATGGCGTCTTAAAATATTTTGTTCGTATTTAATTTTAAAACAATTATATCGAGTTAATTACTGGTGAAAAGTTATTCCTTTGTTTGTCTCCGTATTCTTTGTATTATTAGTGCAATATCACAAGACACAAAATGGCATATTTCACGAGTTTTAGAACGTTTTTAAATTTAAACAATCACACGCTTAAGCCACCTCTTCAGCAGAGTGTAGCTAGCAAGCGACTGAAGGAAGTGCGGCGCAAGCGCCGCAATTGCATGGAACACCGCACTTGTAAGTGGCGTCTTCTCTATACATTATATCTCGATGAGTTAAACCAATACTCGTGTTAGGAATGTATTCACGTCAGCACTTCATTTTTTGCAAGTCATCAATCTAAAATCCTATTTATGTTACAAATTAAAAAAAAAATAGTAACACATGTTAGAGATAATTACTTACAGTCAACGTTAAAGGTACATACATTACTTTTAGGATCTCAATTTTATTTCAAAATTTAAAAAGAGAGGGTAGCACTGAAAATTAAAATTACTTTGTAACATAATTTTATTGTAAACAGTGTTTAGTACTCATGACTGGCTGTTATATAAAGTAACGGTCTACATTTAAGAAAAATATCTCAAAAGGTATCAGAAAATAAAAAGTTTTCTAATTCTAAACATGTTTCCGCGAATTTCAAGAGCTGGGCTTAGTGTTATCCTTCTATAAATATAATCTATTCTCGCTGAAACATTCTAGACGATTCTATTTTTATTATCTGTCGAAATAATTTTTTTCAAAAAGCAACTTTAAAGATAATGTTAGATGTGTATGCTTCTTTAATTTGGTAATTCACTAATCACTAACGACAGTGCCACTTAGTCGAATGATTTATTCAAATAAAACTTTTCTCTCCTATAAAACTCATACTTTATCCGTCTCGTTTATGTATGGTATGTACCTGCGGATGAAGGCGGACTCCGGCCCGTAAAACAATAATAGATTTATTTGTTCGATATCTGTGTAGTCGCGATACTGAAGTATTTGATAGTTTATTGCTGACAATGGAAATATATCTACAGCTCTATAGCTGATATTTCGATATGAACTTCAAATGATTGCACTTCGTTAACTTTAATTTTTTTTAAATATTCAGTTTGAATCAAATACCTACTTTATAATGACATGAGTTTCTAGGACCTCTTGGGAGTGCCTTAACCTTTGAAACTATATACCAATTAAAGAATGATTAAAGAATTATTAATATATATGAAGGCCTATTTTGAACCAGTGAAACCGTAAGCTATCCCTTTTGGATTATATCTAGAAACATTCATGGTTCGATATTCGTGATGTATTTCGAAACTCATATCCGCTTAGTTAATGTTAGCGAGGTAATCTGATTAGACAGGTCAGTGAAATCAACGTGTATCTAGTGTAGCTAAATGCATTTTATATTTTATCAACTAGCAACTATTATCTATAAAGGTTGGTAATTAAATTAAACATTGATGACTTGTTTACCAACAAAGTTAATAATCAATAAATCTATGAAAAATAGTCAATATTTAAAAAATATATTTTATTACTATTTTATTGATAATTTTCTGAATTATGGAAAATAAATAGAAAGAGATAGGCAAAATATACAACTAATTCATGTTAAAGAAAATGTAACAAGACAAAAAAGAGTAAGTAACAACATTAATTTTTAGCATATTCTTTAAAAATATATTTTGAAGACCTGTGTATAAACAACTACTAACATAGTAACAAATTTAATTAAGCGTTCTCTCGGTTTGTAAGCCCCAACGTTGACAACCAAGGATAAACCTCAACAAATTGCTACAGAAGGAGAAGGATAACCACTAATGATTAAAACGGGATCACGAATATGTAGTGACTTTGTATCATACTTAAAGCGAGAGCTCAAAAAAGTTAAACAATATTTATTCGTAAAATATGATTTCACGGAATCGTAAACATTTAATCTAATTTGCTATTACATAAATACAGAAATTGGAAATTTAAATTGAAAAAAAGGAAATCTGAATAAGTAGATAGAATATAAATTAGCTTTGGTTGGCTTCAAATTAAACGCCTCGGGCATTTTGGTTTGGGGCTTACGTCTGATTTCCACCAATAATATGCAATTACGCAAATATCAATTTTACGCTATATTATTTAATTGTAAATTATGGGACTTTCATCATGGGTGAATGGACTGCCTTCATTTACTAATTAATAATATTGGATACAGGTGGACACGGCAATTACTATTGAATCTCCGTGAAATATATTTTTAGTCGTCTAAGAGACATAAGCGTTTGACGTATTTTAGCTATCGGAGATTACAATTTTAAGTTTCACAATTTGGCTTCAAATTGTTAGTAGTACTTATATTTATACTATTTTCATATAATATTATATATTAATAATAAAATTTTAACAAAAAAAAACCGACTTCAATCTGGACCAAATTTAAATGGGACCATTCGAGAAGTACCAGCTTTCAAATAAAAAAAGAATCATCAAAATCGGTTCACCCAGTCCAAAGTTATGAGGTAACAAACATATAAAAAAAAAAAAAATTACAGTCGAATTGAGAACCTCCTCCTTTTTGAAGTCGGTTGAAAATAAAGATATTTGATGGGTAAACTTATGTAAAAAATCTCAACCTTTCATCTTCTTCTTCTTCGAGAGCCTTTTCAATCTTGAAGGTTGGCCGTCAGCTTCCTGTACTCCTCCTTGTCATTGGCCAGAACAGTTTTTAAACGATACCCGTCCACTCCCATATATTAAGCAGCTACGGTTTTTTCCTTTGATCAGCGCGTCTCTTCCCTTCCACCTTGCCCGTCATTATCAATTGAAGCAGCAAATATATCTTTAGTGCCGAAGCCCATGACTGAGATACAACTTTTCATAAGTGGTTGAATAGGTCTTAGACATTGTTTTTTTTCCTTTTGGTTGTTATAACATGTATAAGTAATAATCATGGAAATACATAGTACGAAGACCTCTATAGCGACATATTTGGGTGTTCATTGTGTCCGTTTCATGTATGTTTGTAAAGTACCCCGCGACACAGGATTATTCCTAGTGCGGGAGTTGTCTTTTTAAAAGAAAAAAAAAGAAGAAAGATTTACTCTATGATTAAAAGTATAACTCGCAAGTTCTATAAAATTTATCATAGAAGAAAATATTAGTGGGAACTCTATATGTAAGTTACCGTTAGTACGATCGGTAATTTATACTTTAATCAACGCTCGCCGCTCTGCCCGGAAATGACCGACATCCGCTTTGAATCCACCACTGAACAGTCACGTTTAATTTTCTCTACTACATTTTATATTAAAGCGTTCAATATGAGGCGATGGCTGGTAGCGTCTGTGCTATTTGAAATTAATTGCTCAGAGGTGATAGACGTATAGCTATTTAGGTCCTTCACACATAACTGCGATGTGATGCGATACGGCGTGAAGTTATTACGGTGCATTCGTGCGAACTCGCAGATATTTGCGATGCGTTGCGAATTCGCAGTTATGTGTGGGAGCCCTTAGACGTTCGAGGCTGTACGTGACTCAGGAAACACGGCAAAACCGTCACCCCAGACTGCTATTAAGCGATGCGCGTTAACTAAAGGAAACATACATACTATGGCTCAGGTATTCTACTAGATCTACTTAAGCATATTACAGTCAGATAGGTGTCGTGTGTATATTAAATACACTTACTGTTTAAAAATCTTGTTATCTTTATTCTGATAAAAATAAAGTATTTTTTAAAATTCAGCTTTGCTTAATTTGTTTATGTCAATATCGTAAAGAACCTTTGAGTAACTGTCTCGTTTACGAAAATTTAAATTAAATATATTAAAACTATTTAATGAAAACTGTTTTTTTTACAATTTCATCATGAATGTACCAACATTTGTCAAAAATAAATCATAGTCTCTAGAACATGTAATAGACATTTAGATAAAAGCGAGAGTGTACTAATTTACACACTCTATAAAACATAGTAAGTATAAATAACAAACGTTGGTATATATGTTTCTCTTTTTTACTCGAATGCTTATGATTTACAAGCTGAAAAGGTCACTAGTATTTTTGTTAATGTACAGAGCAGCCCAAACCCAAAAGGTTTAATTAAGATCTTTGATTTTTTTTGGGCTGGCTATATTTTAAAAAATGGGACTTACTCTTTTTGTTTTTTTATATAATTATGTACATAATTGGTGTTTATATTTATGTATGTGTGACATAACCGCGAACATTGCACAGGTTTTGTTCTAGAATTAATTAAATTAAATTACTCACTTGTACTTATTCCACTATTTTTATTAAGTTTAATCCTGACCGGTTTCGTAGGTATGTATTCCAACAAGTTGTATCGAGAGTATAAATTATACAAGTTTTGTTCATAAACTCTTTTTAATCATTAGTATTAGTTATTATATGTCCAAAAAATGTCTTTATATCTCATTAGTCTGTAATCACATGAGCAGTTATTTTTGTGAATTATAAAATTTTAAATAGGTACTCAAAGTTGCATAATGTTAAGTACCCATATATAACTATACATTAAATAAAATTGAAATGAAGATACATATGTTGATCGGTCAAGATCAATTTCAAATAAAATACGGGCCGAAAAGCTTTTGGGCAAGTATGTTATTTACCTATTTTATTTTAGTTTTTATCAAATAATAATTTATTTTGTACAGACACAATTTGTTTATTTATATGATACACTGAATCTTTATAAAGGCTAGAATAAGAATTTCTAATGTAATTTTAAGTGCTTCTAAATGTTCCCGAGATTGAGGTTTGAAACTCTTGTGAATATTATACGAAGTGGTTGCTATCCGCGCCTGCCGTTCCGTTTTACTATTCAAATCTTCTTTGAGCTTTGATGTAGGTATATAAACGAGTTGCGTATAGTATTATGTATTAAACATGCAGCATTTTATTTATATTGAAACGTTTGAGCCAAATTGCAGTCACAGTTAGCAGAGTTTGCCATGAACGAATTTTCTTTGAAGATAATACTGCCGCTTATAATTAAATTGTGATTTTATTTACATTGGGAGTATATTCCAGTTCTTTCATTAAACAATTTTCAGAAAACTTTTTAAAATCCCGGAAAGGAGGTCACTTAAGCATACGTAAAAATAATTTAAAAAAAACATTTCTTTCAAATTTATATGATAGAATAGTTGGGTAGAGTAGTCATAGGTTTGCGTATTAGCGTATTAAGTTTAAGATTTCAAATCGAACTTAGTTAAAAAAATATGCATTGTTTTAAAAAACTGACCATAGTAAGAGTACTAGTCATTGACCATGTACCTATAGTTGACCACTCACACGTCTAATCCGATAAAATAAGAATTCGCGGCATATTTTTAAACTTATTCCATATTTAAAAAACAATGCTGCACTCTGTGTATCAAAGCGCGCCAATTTCACATTATTTTGTCATTTTGCAATGTTACACACAGCCTTCATTTTTATGTTGAGTGACGCAGCGTGAACATATCCTTTGATTATTTATACCAATTTTCATAACAATTACGCCATTTAAATGTAAAATAATAGGAACCCAGTGACCTTGTTTATGGTAACTATTTTGATTTTATAATTTGGTTAGGATTACTTACGGTAACAAGGTATTTAAAATATGAAAAAAATATGTAAATAGGCAACATGTGGGGTGGTTACTCACTCAAAATTACCACAATTTCCTAGTAATAGACAGAGAATGTCAACTGACCAAATTGTACAGTATAAATCTATGAACCTTCAGCCAGCATCAGAACCGACAGTTTCTAGCAATACTGACGGTGTTCTGTAAACCACAATTGAACCATCAGCAGCCACGTTGCCTGTCACTATTAGTGACGAACTGCTATTGCCGACACCGGGATCACCAGAAATTGACGTTTCTGGCTTTAAATTGGATATCACCTTGGGACAATTAGACATCACAGCTGCTGACAGTGTGCTTGAAACAGAACCATCAAGTACTCTAGGTCGAGTTCTCGAAAATAGTCCCAAAATCCCAACTGTAACTTGGTCTTCTGGACGGTCATCTACTGATGCTAAATACATATACAAATAAAAATGCTAAATCTACTAGTTTATCAACTACTAACTAAAATTGTTAATTTGTTTTCTATTTTTATTTATGTTATAATTGTACAAGAAAAACATTGCCCATGCTAAGATAAAATACTTTATCAGAATTTCCAAATATAAACTGATTGAAATCGGAATAAAATTCAGGTAAAGCATGAAAAAAGGAAACTTTGTGCCCTTAAGTGGTCATCTACTGGTGCTCTTACCTTAATATTAATAGAAACGAGGAGACTGCGTATAATCTAATTATGCACGACCAAAAAAAAGTATGATAAAAGCCCGTCATAATGTTTACTTCAATTAAACCATTCAAATACTCTGACTGAAATTGACACCATGCCGTAGTGAAGAGGATTAAAAAATCTGGTAACTTATTATATCAAACAAAAGCTCATACATTATTCAGTAACAAGCAAATGTTGAATATTATGTAAATATATTTTAAGGAAAGGTTTCAACGAGACTAGCGTCTATACCCGACAGTTGCGTATTCTAAAGATAAAATATGTTAATAAGATCTCAAAATTTTATTAACTGTGAAGACCTGTTAAGCCTTTAGTACTTTGGCTATTTATGGATAGTACGGAGTTTCAGTCCGTGGCACAACTAGACTTCTTTTTTTAACAGTTACTAATTGATAGTTTAATCACCTTAATCATCGTAAAAATCTTTTATTAATAGATAAATGTTAATAACTTTTGTGTTCCCATACCCATGGTTTGTTCTAGAAAAAACACTAATGATTTCATTCCAAAGCTACCCGAAAACTCATAAGAGTTAGGGCTCCGAAACACAACTGCTCATTCGCAACGCATCGCAAATATCTGCGAGCTCGCACGAATGCACCGCAAGAACTTCACGCCGCATCGCATCGCAGTTTTGTGTGTAGGGGGGGGGGGGGGGGGCTTTTTCTGATGAATAGTATTTCTATTGTACATCTGAGTTACAATCAAATAATTTGATTTGTTGTCATTATTGTTAATTATTACTAAAAAAATACTCCACTTTAAGGGGTTGTTTTCATTCATTTACTATATTTAAGCATTATATCATATTTAAGCTGAAATATGCACCCTTAGTTACATAAAACCTTACTTTATTTTTGCGATAGATGACATCGCTCTCTCTGAAATTTAGCTCCAGATGATGTTGAATGAGTTTTCTAGAGCACATTCTATATTTGCGGTGTTGATAATTGCCAGAAAGACAATTGTAAAAAAGATTTTGAATATTTATTTATAGGCATTTGCCCATAAAAAAATAATAAATAGGTCAACTGATGTTGATCCCCCCCTTAAAGTTGGGAGAAATTCTACTTAAGTGCGGAAATTAAAACCTGTTTCGATTTAGTAGCTGACAAGAGGAGACATCTAAATGTATGTCATCAACTACATACTTGACATGCCACATTTATGACAGGGAGGATGTTGTTGTGGATTCGATTTTTTAGCTATTAAAAGCAATGCCTATCTAAAATTACTTAAAAAATCATCTATAGACGTTATTTGCTTATAAAAATGAGTTAAAAACATATTTGTTATTAGTTTTTACCCGCGGATCCACCCGCGTACATGTCGGTTATTGCGATAAAGAGTAGTCTATGTTCTTCCTCAACAATCAAAGTATCTCCATGCTAAATTTCATTGAAATTGGTGTAGCGGTTTAGCCATGAAAACATAATAGACAGACAGAGTTACTTTTGAATCTAAAGTATTAGTATACATTATAAAATATGGAACGAAAATGAAGGTAAAATCAGTGATTGAAAAAAATATTGTCAATTTATTCAAAAAGTTTTAAGTTGATTATAATGAGTGTACATTTATTTCACTATTATTTTTAAATGATCGCTGGCAGTTCCTTTTTATTCAAAGCAAAAATAAATTTCAAACTAAGACATAGTTAAGAACAAAGTGTCAAGTGTTTGTCGGCGAGGGTTGATATAATGGTCCACTGAATTGCCCATCCAAACCCATCAAGATAGGTTTTATACTTTAAAAAAAGCTTATTTTTCCTCCTTCTGACAGTCACAAGGATTTGGACGCTTAAATAAAAACATTTTAGCAGAAAAATATTTTTGATGTCTTTCGCGGTTTACTAAGAGTTAAAAGAAATACTTTTGTATAAGTATGGGGTTTCATAGATATGTACGGTATCCTGAAATAAATCTGGCCGGTAATACAATCAAAAGTAAGACAAATTAATTTGGAATTAAGCCTAATTAGTGTAATACTTTACTGTAATAATTGATTTGAATAGTTTCTTTAGATACTAGAAGATAATATAAATATATTAAACATGAAGTGCACCATCACTTCATACCGTTCGTGACCACCACTACAAAGCTCACACAATCCTACTAAAATTATTAACGCGAAAGTTTGTAAGTACCTATGGATGGATGGATGTTTGTTACTCTTTCACGAAAAAACTACTAAACGGATTTGGATGAAACTTTACAGTAATATAGCTCATAAATCAGAATAACACATAGGCTACGATTTACCGCGATAACCGATATACACGCGGGCGGAGTCACGAGCAAAACCTATTTTTTTATAATTATCATATAGGATGCATCGTTTCCAGCAATTCAGAAAGCTTTGTTATCTTGAAGAGTAAGACAATTATATTAAAATGGAACTTGTGAGTAAAACAATAATCATTTCAGATTTCTCTAACAAAAAACAGCAAGAACTGCAAGACCATTGAAGAACATACTTTTATTATTGTTAAATACTCACTAAACATCATAGATAAATTACACCTAGTCACAGATCAAAATTATTCTCTCTTGGAGAAATAAATTCCGGATTATTAGCATAAAATAAAACGTGTTCACGTTTGACAAAAACTGCTTGAATTATCTCTAATTAATAAAGTTAGATGTTAAATACATCGTTGCCGAAGTAATAGGCTCTTAGTAGCGGCCTCATTTTCACAGAAATTCATAAAACCGAAACGATTTCGAGCATGTGGTACCAACGTGGCGTTATAACTACGTTAATAAATATATAAGGGAACACGTAACGTAAATAGGGAAAGTACCTTAAATAATATATAAATGGCGTTTATCACGAATGTTACTGAATTTTTTTTGTGGATATTTAAAAAGTTTTTCATAAATATATTGTTAAATTTTACTTTAAATTAATTGTCTTACTAACTACAATCAATATTTGCATGGCAATTACAAGCGAAATTCGAATCATATCTAAGTATTTTGTACACTCCTTTCAAATTGTTTTAGTTTTTGGATAACCTAATTACAAATTTTATTACAATCAAGTATTACATTACATGATTATTCCCTGTAATACGCCCATAAAAAATGTTTGAAACAAAAATAATCATAATTTTGTGTAGAAATGAAGATCATCATAATATAGAACATTAAATTTTAGTACCTATCTGTTTTGAAGTAAATAAAGAAGGCATAAAAACCATCGGCCGAAACCACGTTATTGCCCATTCTGCCATACGTATTATAGGCACATTTCCGGGTTTTATCTTCAGTGCATAAAACGTGGTTCCGTTTTCTTTGTAGAATTTACAAGAGCATAATAAAGATTCATACACTGTTCGTAATATTTGAATAAGGGATTTTAAATATGCATTTCAATGTACAAAAACAATACCTGAAGTATAAGTAATATTAATACTTCAAAGATTCAAATATGTTATGCAAAATTATTGAATTCGATTACCTCTTTTATTACTATTTCACTACTTAAGATACGATCTTCTGTTATTTTGAAGTTGCGTTAATGTTTCTGTAGATTTTAGTACAAAACTAGCGACCCGCCCCGGCTTCGCACGGGTGGATTTCAGATGCCCCCGCCGACGACACGATTCGTGCATTTTAAATCTGTAATATCTTCGAATATATTCATTCAAATTAGATACTGTAAAGTGCCACTTTGATCTATATTAAATGCACGATGTATTTAATTTACTTAATTGTATAAGGATTCATTCTGTATTGCTTAAAATCACTTCGTAAATAAGCCATTATTTCTCGTAAAAATAAAGGAATAAAAAATGGTTGTTGTGGGTTATCCCTAAGAGTTAGACATATACCGTCGCGGACTTTTTTGTAGTACTTTTTAAGGTGTACAATACTGTAGTACATTATTTTGATCTATCTCGTAGGGTGCAACCAGCGTTTGCAATGTAAGCGCAAAAAAATGTGTTTTTTTGCTACATCACATTAGAAACCTCGAAAATTAACAGTGTTTCCATACTATATTATGCATTTATTATATATAAAACCTTCCTCTTGAATCACTCTATCTATTAAAGAAACCCGCATCAAAATCCGTTGCGTAGTTTTAAAGATTTAAGCAAACAAAGGGACATAGGGACAGAGAAAGCGACTTTGTTTTATACTATGTAGTGATATCAACATAAAATTTAATCTCTCTCAGTAGGGTAGGTACATAATTTTCAAGCTATTTGTGTTTGATTGGCTTTTGGAATTTTTAATAATATAGTTGCAAAGATGTACACTTGTGAATCAAAGTTATTTAATCTAATACTACTCTATATATTTTTCATAACTGTTAAGGAGATCCATCCATTTATTTGTATTTTCGTTTCTCTAGACATGTTTTGAGAAGCGCAGAGATATGCAGTCAGAGTAGTTGTGATCATTTATTAACAACACCAACTGTACCCTAGCACGCTCCAACCTAGCAGATTTTGATTTCACCGATGTGAAGAAACAAAATGATGTTAAAAGAAATAAAATCAATGTTTGAAGGGAATTCTATATTGTGTCAAAATTTGGGCTTAACTCTTAGATCTTTTTAAGTTTTTGTAGCATACATAACCCAACATATCATTTTATTAATATAGAAGATAGCATTCAATAAACACACAGCTAAAAGGAAATGTTAAGAGAAATATCGAGTCACTATAATACATCTATATTGTATAAGATAGTATAGAATGTGTCGCCGACGACTCCCCTGCGTCTCATCGAATAACCGCGAGCCTTATCTACGCCATATTGCAAGCCAAAATACTTATCGATGTTCTATTTTTCTTCTAATCGTTATCTACAACTGTGGTGTGAGTATATACTAAACATGAGTATAAAATTTACCAGTTAGCACAAAAATTGTCTTTAATTAAGTACTTAGGTAATACCTCTCAGTTTTAGCTTTAAATTTTTTTGCTACTTCATCATAATGACTCGTAGTGATGAGGTAAAGACTAGACTAGACTAAACGAGACAGACGAGCCTAACTTCATAAACATACTATCGAGATTGCACAGTCAAAAATATATTTGAACTAAAGTTTAACTATGTTATCTATATAAATAAAAGAGGAAGGTGACTGACTGACATACCCAGAGATCAACGCACAGCCCAAACCGCTGAAGCTAGAATCCTGAAATTTTGCATGTAGGTTCTTTATATAACGTAAGTGAGCACTAAGAAAGGAATTCTTGAAATTCCACCCCTAAGGGGGTAAATCAGGGGATGGAAGTCTGCGTGGGCGAAGCCGCGTGTAAAAGCTAGTACTATATATTTACATTTATAAGAATAAGCTTTTAAATATCAGTATAGACGATAGTTCTTCCTTGTTATTTCCTTATTGATTCATAGTACGATTATACATCATCTACATTTATAAAAGAGTAAGGTGACTGACTGACTGACTGACATACCCAGAGATCAACGCACAGCCCAAACCGCTGAAGCTAGAATCCAGAAATGTTGCATGTCTGCGTGAGCGAAGCCGCGTGTAAAAGCTAGTATATATATATATACTCGTACTAGCTTTTACACGCAGCTTCGCTCACGCAGACTTTCATCTCCTGATTTACCCCTTAGGGGTGGAATTTCCAAAATTCTTTTCTTAGTACTCACTTATCGTTATATAAAGAACCTACGTGCAAAATTTCAGGATTCTAGCTTCAGCGGTTTGGGCTGTGCGTTGATCTCTGGGTATGTCAGTCAGTCAGTCACCTTACTCTCTTATATATATATATAGATAGATTATATCACAAAGATGATATATCATTCCCAATTTGGCTACATAAAGCCCCCTGAAAATTATAAGGAAAAAGAATATTATTATTTAAGAGATTTTCCAAGTAGCTTGGGTATTCGCTCATTATGAAGCAAACGATGCTCTTGTTCGATTCTTGATTATTATTTGTTTGGGTTTGTTTGTTAGTTATACAAATCATATTCAGTAATTTAACTCGATCAAATGTATTCGATAAACAATGATCACGGATATACGTAAATAAACGATTTCAATCATTGATTTTCTGATTATGTGGGAGAAGGATCAAAAAGAACATAATTATATTATGCTTTGTCGGAAATACACAATATTTTTTTAAAATGGAACTGTGTAATTAATATACGTTACAAGTAATAGTTTATTATTCGCTTTTCATTGGATTAACAATTAAATAATTTTCAATTGTCGACTGCCTCGTTGGTCTCGCGGTTGGCGTGTGCGACTGCTGATCATGAGGTCTCGGGTTCGATTCCTGGGTCGGATCAAATGTTTGTATGAACTACAAATATTCGTTTCGGAGTTTGGGTATTTTCTATGTATAATATGTATGTATTTACAAAAAAAAGGTATATATGTATTTGTATCAGTTGTCTGGTGCCCATAACACAAGCTCTGCTTAGCTTGGGACTAGATGGCGTTGTGTGAAAGATGTCCGAAATATAAAAAATATATTTAATTTGCCATCAACAATACTATTGTAAGACCACATTCAAGTCATTTTTAATTAGTGGTATAGTTAAGTATAGTTGTGTTGTTATTAGGAACACTTAATAGGAATACTGAAACAAAATAGAGTCTATGATGACGTGAAAAAGGTCGTTTAAAATGTGTGTGTTGCAGGCGCGCTGGAGGGAGGCGCGCTGGGCGGCGGCGGCGGCGGCGGCGCGCTCGGCGCGCTGCGTGCGGCCGGCTCGCCGCCCGCGCCCAGCCTCGGCGCCAGCCGGCACAGCCTCATAGGTGAGTACACCATGCTGATAAATATTTACAGCCATATGACAAAGTACGTTTGGAAGTCTTCTATGACGTTGAATGTGTTGACTTGTACTTCGTTCTTCGGACGACTGCCGAGGAAAATCCCTTCAGATCTCTGGCTCCTTGGAGACGCAGAAGTCAAGAATATTTGATACCTCGATTAAAAACCACCCTGAGTGACGGTCAAGCTAGCGCCCGACCAAGCTCAGAAATGAATGAATCGAACTAATTTTTATTTGGGCTTCTTGTCACACAAGACTTTATGTGACTTTTTAGGTAACGCCATTTTGGTTTCATTCAAATGGGTTTAGCATATTATGGGACGATATTGTTATCTATCTATATATATAAAAGAGTAAGGTGACTGACTGACTGACAGACTGACTGACTGACATACCCAGAGATCAACGCACAGCCCAAACCGCTGAAGCTAGAATCCTGAAATTTTGCATATAGGTACTTTATATAACTTAAGTGAGCACTAAGAAAGGAATTTTTGAAATTCCACCCCTAAGGGGGTAAATCAGGGGATGAAAGTCTGCGTGAGCGAAGCCGCGTGTAAAAGCTAGTGTTTTATAATTGTAGAATAATGTACGTCTGTTCTTATGAAAGTTCGTACGGGATCCAAATGAAACAGTTGTGTTGCTGAGTTGACATTTTATTTTGACATACAAACACAAAAATATGTTTGTAATTGAATTACACAAGTGAGTTTGATTCTAGAACACATAAAATTGTTCAGTCAAGCATGTATGTGTCATTAAGAGGAGTCAATATCGTTTAAGTTAAAAAGATATACTCATATCGGAGATAAAGTTCACACGATTTATGTCATTTAAAATACAATACAATACATTTATTTGCATGAATATAGTAGGTACAAGTAAGGTATAATTACATAAGGTAAGTAATATATGTTGATACCTAGACACATATGTTGATCCCTAGACACTTTTGATGTGTGTATATAGTGAAGGAAGTGTTAGAATTTGATGTTTTATAAAATAGGGTCTACAGCTATCGGTTGTCTGAAGCCCAAACATAGCCCTGATACATCACTTTTGACATTTGAAGGCGATTTCTTTATGCGTGGAGTTGCCCCAAAAAATAAGACCATATCTTAGCACGGATGCGACACTAAGAATAATAATAATAATAATATTTCGGACAACTTACACACAACATCATCTAGTCCCAAACTAAGCAGAGCTTGTATTATGGGTACTAAACAACTGATATAAATACATACACATACTTTTTTTTTTGTAAATACATACATATTATACATAGAAAACACCCAGACTCCGAAACAAATATTTGTGGATCACACAAATATATGGTCCGACCCGGGAATCGAACCCGAGACCTCTTGATCAGCAGCCGCGTACGCTAACCACTAGACCAACAAGGCAGTCAGACAGTGCCATGATAAGCAGTGATTTAGATTTAAGTTTAATTTTACTTTTACTGTAATAGATGCACATCACCCCATTAAAATCTCATCTTGTTATTCTTGAAGTGAAAACTTCTTTAGCCGCGTTCAGCACTTTTTGGTAGGAGAAAATCTTAGGAGTTCGCGTCACCGACATGCTGACGTGACATTTTCGAAGTGAAAACTTCTTTGGCCGCGTTAAGTACTTTTTTGCTGCATGCTAATGTTTGATGTTGATAATTTTAATTTAAACATTATGAAATTTCTAATTTTACAAATAACATTCTAAGTTATAAGTTTTCACTTCCATCGGCAGTCCTTATGACTGCCATTTTTATAGTGTAGTTTGTTACCGTGCGTTCGTTGAATAGACCACAATATGATCTCTATTGCTTTAATTTCGTAGCACAGTTCAACTAACGGGATTTCTAACTTTTGTGTCCTGGGCAAATTGATGAGTTGTGTAGTGCGAGACAGGCGCGAACACAACAACGAAGGGAAGTTTGTGAGGGTAAGGGGGGCTCAAGTTGGAGGCTACTCGTAAATCTACGATGCCTGGGTTGCCCTACCGTTTGATTAATATATTTTCACGGCATCCGTGTTGCTCATCTGAAAAGCGTTATTTAGGCGGGATTCTGTTACGCGGCCTCACCACCCTAATTTCTTGTGTCGGCTTTTGAATATTTATGTTTGAACTGAAAGTTATTCCTAGATAAATGACGAGTCACGTTTGTGATCGTTGAATATATTTTATTACTAGGCTTCATCAGTTATTGGTTTTGCTATTCGAATTAAGTTTGTTTCTAGTAAATAATATTTTTTTGTGGAAGTAGACTGGGTATCAGATTCATTACTGAATGTTTGTTTTACGGTCTTATGTATCTTCAAACTAAGAGAGTGTGTGACTTGATGACGACGTGAAAAAAATGCGAAAATAATTTATGAAAATAAATATAAATGTAATCCTCTTGCTTGATTATTACATGTAATTGATTATTAAATTAATGCTATTGTTTTGATTAGACACACACACACAAACACACACATTTCACTAACTAAAATGATTCTAACAACCAAAAAAACACCATTATCTCAAAAAAATTCAATAACCGATTACGAAATGTTGGTCTTTTAAAACAATCGGATTATAGAGTTGTCGTAGAAGGTATGTATATTTTCATTAGATATTGAAAATCATTCTAAGTAAAATATTGGTTAATTCGGGAACTCCTGAGTTCTGTTAAAATAGATAAACTAAAATTATTCATGTGGCATAAACAATGAGAACACAGTAATGGCTCACACGTATTAACTAAAACATTACCTAATTTGTCGAATGTATTCATTGCTTTATTAAAACTTGTTAACTCAAGATCCTACTTCTGAGGCCTTGTTAACTTCGAAAGCCCTGATGCTTATGCAATAATTTGATTTTCATTTTGTATATTTACATGTCTACATATGACACCACACACGTTTACGTAATAAGTAATTATGGCATCTGTTTGGAACCAAACGTAATATAAATGTAATTGTAATGGCAACATTATAGTTTGTCATTTCTTAGTTTGACATTTGAAATGTCATGTCACTGTTAGTTCAACATTGGTCGAGAACAGTCGAAATATTAGAATCTGGATTGAATTAGTTTCGGTGTTTGATAGTGTCACCTAGTATCTGGTAAACTAATTAATATATACACGAGTTTTGAATTCCGTCAGAACGGCACTTGTAGAATGACGCGAAGATTGGTTTTCGGTGAATGACGGATTTGACTTACCCTGAACTTCGGCTTGTATGTGTATGTGTACCAGGACATTGTGTAGTGCACCAGATATCTATTTGACGGCGTACAGCTTGGAGACTGTCTGTTGCGCAGTATGGGATCGCACGTTGTCGTGAAGCAGCTGCAAGAGCTGGGGTTGGAAGCTCCCCCTCATTCGCCATAATCACCAGACCTTGCACCTACCGACTATTACTTTTTCCAAAATTTAGACAACCTTTTAGTGGGTAAAAAATCAATTCCCGAGAGGTAGTACAAAATGCCTTTGAAGAGTTTGTTGCCTCCCGTCCAGCTGATTTTTACAAGAAGGGCATCAATAAACTTGGCAAAGATGCGTCGATTACATGGGTGATTACTTCGAATGACAGAAATAAAAAAGTTTGAAAAAATAAGTACTTTCACTTATTGCATACAAAACGGCAATTTCATAGGTAAAGACCTATTATTTAAAGGGTGATAACGCCCTGGTTTGAACTGTACACCGGAGATCGGTCTGTGAGTGCTTTAGCTTGTCTCTATGGGCCGGATATGGCAATTCACTAAGGTATCCCTCGTCTCCAAGGGTCCAGCACTGTTGTACAGGATTAAACAGCATCTCTTTGAATTGTTTGACGTATGATGTCGAATTGTCCATCGGAGCATCAGAAAAATATTGAAATGTTGTAAGAGTCGATGAAAAACTTTCTGCAGAATTCTGAATCTTCTTCTAGTCGTCATAAAATAAGCATGGAATAAAGTCAATAGTACCTTTATAAGAGATAACTACACTAGTTGGTGGAGAAAATAATACTTATTGTTTTAATAGGTCCGTTTGCTATTGTTACTGTTGTACCTGCTTCTGATACTCTAAAACTCAGATTTTTAAATTTTATTGCTGTTAGTTTTTAATTTTCTTTTAATTTTTCTTCAGAAATTAGTTTATGATAAAATTCTAATATACCTACTCCTATTACATAAATAAATTACATATTCAAATAAATAATTTGAATTGAATTGAATTACAAATTTAGAAAAAATAAAACGAGATTTATTCTGGAACCCATAGGAAATTGAATGTCTATTCCACGTAAACAGTTCTGCTAGGTAAATAAAAGTAATTCTCATAGTAGCGTAACGGTATTAGATAAAATAAGAATACAACCTTTTACTGGAGAAACCTTGCATCGGAAATGAATGAACAGTGTTACAAAAGATGTGAGCTTTCTATTTATATGAGGACCGACTCATAAAGGTAGAATAAAATGAAAAATTATTTTAAGACTCTAAATCGAGTGGTACATAAATACATTGATTTGTTAGTCTCATTAATTTGTTGGATACATTTCGACCGTGTAGTAGCTGCATGAAATCTATGCGATTTTTTTATGACAGACGAGTCACTCGATGAAAAATGACTGTCGCCGACCATTAACGATTAGACAATCTAAGCTTTTTATGGCATAGGGAAGCGGGAAAGGATGGCATACCTATAAATTCTCAAAATTTAAAAAAAAACCCCGACATAATAACCGGAGTTCCCTTTATAAAGTAAAAACACGTTATGCGCTTTCATTTGAGACCCCACTCGATGATATTTTAGCAGACATTCGGTTACTCTTCCCCACTTTCCCCCCATAACTTTTAAACGGCTCAACTGATTTTCATGAAACATGTTTAAGAACACTCGCACGTAACTCACCTTTCATACAAAAAAAAACTAAATTGAAATCGCTTCATCCGTTCGGGCGCTACGGTGCCACAGACAGACAGACAGACACGTGAAACTTATAACACCCCTCTTTTTGGTCGGGGGTTAAAAAATAGCTACGTGCGTTGGTTATTCTCATTATTAAGTTTTTTGTAATTGTGTTTATAGAAGACATTGATCTCATGTCATCTGTTTTACAAGCTTTTTATTAACTTGCAATGTATTTATAATATGTATGCTCTTATGTTCGGGTGGAATCTTGCAACTTAATTTTGAAGCAGATATCTTGAACCGATTTTGCTGAAATTTTGCAAGCAAATGTACACAGCGTGACAATACAATATTATAACGACATGAAGCTGATCTGATGCTGGAGCTGGATGGTGGCCATAGGAACTCGGTAAAGAAACGTCGCAAAATCATCGAGTTTGGACTCGTTTGATTCGTCTCGAGGCATTCCAGTAAAAGCTTGTTTTTAAAAAGCTTTTTAATTAAATTTAATAAATCAGAGTGTTGCGTATATTATATTAGTTCATTTTGTGATATTTAGAAAGCAAGCATTAAATTGACTGCTCTATCAAAAGGTTAATTTTATGATAATACTAGCTGAGCACCGCGGTGTTACCCGCGGTACAACAACAACTGCGGGTAACGTCACGGGACAAAGCTATTCTAAAAAAATAGCCTAAGTTACTACTTATATCATCAGCTATCTGCCAGTGAAAGTCCTGTCAAAATCGGTACAGCCGTTCCAGAGATTACCCGGAACCAACAGACAGACCGACAATAATTGTAAAAAATGTTATTATGGTACTTGTACAATATGTACATGTACAATGCATTTATTAAAAAGCGGTTATTTTTAATATTACAAACAGAGACTCCAATTTTAATTATTTGAATAGAGTATTATTGTATAAGCTGAAGCGTAGTTACATTATCCAGCTGTCAACTGTGGCACCGCGTACAACAAATGCACATTGGCTATAAAATATCATTTTCGTTGGTATCCGCATTGTCATCTGATAATTACAAACATATTAAAACTTATAGGTATTGTTGATAATTTTACAAATTCGCTTACAATTATCGCTTGTTTTCGCTTATGATGTCAAAAAGTGTTTAAACATTGAACAATCCTGCAAATTGGCTTAATTAATAGTTCCCGAGCGACGGCTTTATGAAATTAATGCGACGATAAGTTTCATTTTTTGCTTTAATTATTTAGTAGCACCAACCCCTGGAGAGTGCCTTCGAAATCGTCATCCATTTGTCCATTTCAAAGTATTTGAATTTTGAAATTATTTACATTTCTAAAAGGGTTTGTGTTTTGTTGCCAAGGGATATTATTCGAAGGCACTCATTGAATTTTATAACCTGCTTTCGTTGTCAATATTTGCAGAATATATTATTAAGCTCAGAGGCGGATTAAGTATCAAGAGCGCCCTAGGTAACCATCTAGTTGGCGCCCCCTCCCCCTCCCCCCATAATTCTAGCATCCATATACATACTCGTATATACTTTAATTGGCAGTTGGCATATCTTTACTAATTTTTTTTAAGTGTGTGACCCTCTTGAGCCGTTATTACACCCGGGTTTCCGGTGTATTGGAATGGAATAGAGGCCTCCTCATTTTTCGGTCTGTATAATGCTAATTTTTCTTTAATATGTGAGGCATCTATTTTGGCTATGTTAAGAAAATTGGCGCACGCGCCCCTAAGCAACCTCGCGCCCCTAGGCACGTGCCTACTTTACCTTAGGGTTAATCCGCCTCTGATTAAGCTATTGCATAGCTTTAATCGCGGGCTCTGAGGCCTTTGAGTGCGGCGACCGAATCGAGAAATTCCGTAACGTAATGAAAATAAAGCCTGACACCCGAAGCTCGTACGGATCGAGACGGGCTGCACCGAACGAGGAATCAACGAATCTGTCTGTACAGAGAGAGAGATTCGTTGACGAGCTGCTCCGAAATCTGTCTGTCTTCTTCTAATTCGTGCGTGACAGAGACAGACAGACAAAACAGTCTGGGTTTGCGCAAGTATACTTGAACGTATATGTCCGGCTTAACCAGCTGTTTGTGAGAAAGTATATAGGTGTATAGGTATCTATCATATCTATACAATGCCACACTCACCGCATGTGCCCCGTAAGTATACATGTTCAAAGAAAAAAAAAACTGTGAATAAATCAACCCGTTCAGTGACGAAGACATTTATTATATGTTTTCTTCTCGCCCTTGTGAGGGGGGGCGGGGTACTTCCTGGAGCGCTGGGTTCCTTGAAGTGATTTTCATCACAGCTCAATACAATGAGCCGGTCATTGGGGTTGCCCAGCCTCGAGGCTCGAATCGCCGGTCGTCCCTCCAGAGAGGGGACCGACGATGCGCCTACGAGAGGCTGGCGGTTCGTCAGGATCCGAAGGGGTCGCGCTCTCCCCGCTCGAGGGAGTCGTGATGAGTTCCCGAGCGGGGCGTTTCAGCCGTCTACGGATTAAGAGTGTCGAGTCTGGGTGTGGCAGTGGTGCTATACCGGTTAGGTGGGGCTGCGTGGAGCGGTCCGCTCTCTCGAACATGCCCGTGGCCAATCTTCGCATGAATGCGTCGATCGGTTCCCACTTGAGGTCCCGGTGGATGGTGGAGTTCTTCAGGTACCTGGGTGCGTCGACCGCCATACGCAGGCACTTGTTTTCGGCGACTTGGAGTCGCTTGCGTGCTGACAACGCTGTCAGATTGTACCAGGCCGGCCCCGAGAAGGTGAGACGTGACCTGATGTATGTTTTGTAGAGCCCGAGTTTGGCTCGGATGGGCAGTTTCGAGGACAGCAGGGGGCGCAGCCTCGATCTCGCCTGTTTTGCTTTGGTGATGACGGTCTCGACGTGTGCCGCCATCGATAGGGCTCTGTCGATGGTTAGTCCCAGGTACTTCCTCGCCCATGAGGCGGAGCTTTGGAGGCAGGTGGGTTCTGCCCGTGAGCAGGGCCTGCGTCTTGCCCACGTTGCACTTGAGTCTCCACTTCTTGAGCCAGCCTGGGAGGGCTTCAAGGGTGGGGCTCAGTTTGCGTGCGGCGTGGTTGGCGTTCCTGGAGCTTGCTATGTATGCGGCGTCGTCTGCGAAGAGCGCCAGCCTGACGTCTCCGACTACTGGAATGTCATCCGTGAAGTGGGCGTACAGGGTTGGCGATAGACAGCTGCCCTGGGGAACTCCGTCTTGGATGGACTTCTGTTCTGATGTGGCGCCTTCGACAGCCACGTGGAAGGTCCTGTTGGTGAGGAAGGATGCGATGACCCTGATGATACCAGGTGGTAGCGTGGTAGTCGACAGCTTGTGGATGAGCCCGTCATGCCACACTCTGTCGAAGGCCTTCTCCATGTCCAGCATCAGGGCCACCGTTTGACCGCCTTTGTTGAGCCACGTGGCCATCTCGTCGAGGACGCGGGTCAACTGTAGTGTGGTGGAGTGCTCCTTGCGGAACCCGAATTGTTCCGGCCTTGGGTGAATGTGGCGGTCCATTCGGGTCAGCAGGAGACGCTCAAACACCTTTGATGTTGACGCGAGTAGTGTGATCGGCCGGTAGTTCTCCGGCCTCCTGGGATCCTTGCCGGGCTTCGGGAGCACAATGACCCGGCCACGCGTCCAGATGGTCGGGAAGTGGCCAGTCCTCAGGATGCCGTTGAAGAGCTGCGTAGCAGCTACCAGGGTCTTTATGGGCAGTCGGTGCAGTGCAGAGTTGGGGATGCCGTCGTCTCCGGGGGCCTTGCGGGGGTTTGTAGCCCGTATTACAGAGGCCACCTCTTTGGGGGTGAAAAGCAGTTCACTCGGAGGCTGGATGTTGGGGGTTTCGAGGTAGCTTTTAACAGCTACCTCTATCTCCTGAGTGAAGGTCGGGTCGGAGACCTCGTGTGGGGTGAACTGCTTTTCGAGGCTCTGTGCGAGTAGTTCGGCGCGATCTTGGGCTCTGAAGCGGGGGCTGCCATCTTGACCAAGCAGAGGTCGCGTGGGGTTAGGCTCTGCAGAAAGGTTCCTACAAAGTCGGTGTACCGAGGGTGTGTCGTCCTCGATGTGCAGGATGAAGTTCTCCCACGTTTCGCCACTGTGTTCCCTCAGGGCAGACTTGACCCTATTGGTTAGGTTGTTGTAAGTGTTTTTGTGGCGAGGATGCCGAGTCCTTTGCCACAGCTTCTTGGCTTCCCGCTTCTCGGCGAGCAGTTTCTGTAGGCTTGCGGGCAGCGGGCTGTGCCTCTCGGTGAGAGGTTTGGTGCTGGAGGCGGACCGGAATGCGGATTTAATGGCATCGGTCAACTCCTCGGCGGCTGCGTCGACTTCCCGCGGAGACCCCACAAGTGCGGGGCGCCTGTATGAAGCCAGCTTCTCGTGGTAAAGTCTCCAGTCGGTTTGAATGCGGGGCTTGGGCGGGCTGACTACTGTCGCGGGTTCCCGAAATACCAGTAGCACCGGTCTGTGGTCGGATGGCAGGTCGTCTAAGACCTCCTGAGATGGAGGAGCTCTCAGCCCTTTGTAGACGATGATGTCCAGGACGTTGTCTCGGCTAGAGTCGATCCGGTCAATTCGGGTTGGTTCCCGTGGGCCAGAGATCTCATAGTCGAACGCTTGGGCATCCTGCAGGATCTGCCTGCCAGCTGTGTTTGGCGTGGAGCAGTGCCAGGCCAGGTGCTTGGCGTTCAAGTCCCCCGCGACGACAGTAGGGATCGTAGGGTGTAGGAGTCCCCGGAGTTCGTCCACACGGAACTGTGAATTAGGTGCTCGATAGGACGCATAGAGGCGCAACTCCCTACCGCCGATTTGGATGTCGACACCAAGTGCGTACATAGTTTGGAGATTCCTCAGCTGGACGGGTTGATGCACCACCGTCCTCCTCACCAGCACAGCGAGTCCACGGTACGCCTCTCCGCTCGGCTTTGTCTCGTCTTGACGATAGACGAAGTATCCCGAGATCTTGAGTGGGATACTGTCCTTGAGACACAAGACATTTATTAGGAATAGTTTAAACCTTTTATAGTTTGCTGTGTAACGAAACCATATCGCTACTTAAAAAAGTGATCAACGCCATCTAGTGCACATGTTTGGACTAATTTAATAGTTTAATATTTTTAATTCACAATATTATACATACTGCATAATTAAAAAATAAATAAATAAATATAATTGCATAAGTTGATAAAAAATACTATGCAATAGTTTTACCGCGGCAGTTCCCGAGTGCCACACGTCTTTTTTTATGCTTTTCACGTATAAGAATAAGTGCTCAGGTGGGTGAAATCAAATGTTGTTTATCACTTTAATGTGAAAGTTGATGTAGTTCAGAAGTGAGCCCAAAAATGTGTTCATTTCGAGCTGTTTATCCTTATTTCCACCGATTTCTGATATACTCCAGTCAGATTGCCATCGCCATACAAGAATTCATTTAACAAAGGTAACAAAATAACAAAAACAAAGGTAACAAAGTCATTTTCAAATGTTGAACAAAATACTCGTATGAGATTAAACGCGACACAATAAGGAGCTTTATTCCATGCTCAAGAACACCGAATAAATAAATCATATTTGCATTTGAATTGCAAATAGATTTAAAACATTTTAATTATAGACGTATAAGGGCTTTTGCAGCATGGCGGCGATGTCGCGCGACTTCGATCGCACTAATTCGCGGCGATTTTAATAGAACGTTTAGAAATAAACGGTTCAATACAACGTGGCTGGAACTGACGACTAGTGGTCACGAGATTTGAAATTAATAGTAAATTTTATGTCATCTGGTCAAGGTACAAATTTTGCCTAATAATTAACCGTGCTCCGACCTTTCCGTATATTCATAATTCAGTATTCGGTCAAATCACTATTATTTTTAAGTACCTATCTGTAAAAATAATTGTTGAAAACGAGTTTTTTTATTTGGAAAAAACCGTGATGGATATCGCTGCTTATTGTTTTTCTTGTTATCTGTTTTTTAAATAATTAAAAAATCATAAGAGTAGATTATAATAGGGGATGTAAAAATAACATGATGGTAGTACAAATACATAGTGATTTAGAAGGATAGATAGACAGATGGAAAACTCTTTACTTGTACACTATAACATTGCACAGTTACAACTATCACTTAGATATTAGCCAAATATGTAAACTGAACCTTTATTTATAAAGGTTAATTAAAGGTTTTTAAGTTATTATTTGTTCCTTTTTAAGAAAAAATAAAATTGACTTCAAGCAAAATTAACAAAGAGTAATAAAAGTACAAAAAAGAAACAAAACTTAAGAGACAATAACAAAACATTTATTAGTATGAAACAATCCTATTACTTCAGTAATGGACGAGTGGCGTGCTCAGCACCACTTGTTTATAAATTTCCTTTAGATTTTAATATTGCCTGAAGCGGCAGCGGCAGTTTGCAGGGAAATGCTCCAATAGATTGCTAATAGTTGCGAGTATCTCGGGCTTTGGTAGTTCTAGTTACTTATTTTATATTCGAGATATTTTTTAGAACTCATTTATTAAAGCTTTCATTCCTTTGTGAGCGGCAACCGATTAAGACGATTGTTATGGATGATTTTTAGACATTCTGACTGCCTCGTTGATCTCGCGGTTGGCGTGTGCGACTGCTGATCATGAGGTCTTGGGTTCGATTCTCGGGTCGGACCAAATGTTTGTATGATCTACAAATATTTGTTTCGGAGTTTGGGTGTTTTATATGTATGATATGTATGTATTTACAAAAAAAAGTATATATGTATTTGTATCAGTTGTCTAGTACCCATAACACAAGCTCTGCTTGGCTTGGGACTAGATGGCGTTGTGTGTTAGATGTCTGAAATATTTATTTATTATTTATTTATTATTGAAATTACAAATATTGAGCGACAAAAATTGGTGTTTACAATTTTTTTTTGTAATATTTTGTTTGAGGAGTTACTTATGAACTGTTTCAGATTTGCGGTATTATTTATTAGTCGATGTAGATATTATGAATTTTCGAGAATGAACAATTGCAATTTATGTACATACTTAAGTTTTTCATTTTGGTTGTCTATCGTTGCATGAGCACTATCGAAACTCCAAACTTTTCCTTCAAACAAAATAAAAATCTCGTAGAAACTGTAATGCAGCACTTGGGTTTTGATATTCAAGCAATCGTTTTCGTTTGCATGTTGAAAGCATACCTACGTGTAACGTATTGCATAGAATCAGCATAATGCCGCTACGGATAGCCGACGAAGAGATACGTGACAAAATGTTCAATGTCTCAATATCCTCGTTCTATATTACCCCACAAAGTAGCGATAAACAATACCATACATTCTGATAGTTCTTTGTTTTAATACCTTCAATATGCAAAACATTTTACAAGATTGTTAAAAACAAGGGGAAACGCTCTTTATCAAATAATTCAACCACACGAATTAAGATTAAGTTATTTTCATGTATTATACCTATGTTTAAATCACGTAAAATATTTATTCATATATAATTTAACAGATAACAACATATAACATTAATTTAATATGTATATTTTTACTTCTGGAACCTAACCTGTACGAAACTTTGAATTACTTTGTGTACTCTAAACCAATAACATAGATTTATAACGGTGTTCATCCAACCGTTTAAATGTTGGGTCATGGGAACGAATTGTTCTTTAATGTGTTGTCGATCATCGGTGATGGATCACGCAAGGATATGTTCATGTGAGTGGATCTCACCTGCCAATTGATGTCGGCCGCTGTCACATTTGAAGCGAGGCTCACTGCCTATCTATCAATACGGTAATACTGGAAATTTATAAGTTATATATTTTATGTTACTATAAAATGAGAGACAGAGTGGTGCAGTCACATTTTGGGAGATTATATTGATTCCATTAAGAAAGCATAAACAATTTCGCGCCATTTTAGTCCAAAGTGCCCGGCCAGCACGCGGTCGTCAGCCCACCGCTCGCCGTTTTACTTGAATTTATTAGAAGCCCTCAGCCCGGCGCTCACCGCCAGAAGAGATTTGATTAAAAAAATAGAAAAAGAAGTTCAAAAATCCTTTTCCTTCGAAAAATACTTTTACTATGCAGCTAGTACAAGCCTAAACACCTATACAATAATTAGGTTAAGAGATATTTCCAGAAAAATCTGGATGTGTAAACTGACCCACGCAACTTTATCTGCGTCTTTTTCAATCTATTATTGCAAGCGTGATGTTAACGTTTTAAGGTACCTAAACATTAAAAGATTATTTAGATCCAATAGCGTACTCCTTCTTAAAAGGCTGGCAATGCACTTGTGTCGCCTCTGGCTCATCATCATCAGGCTCGTTTGCCCCCTATTACAAAAAAATTAAAGATCAATGCGCTAAATACCGTTAAGAAAACAAATATAGTCCCTTTCATTCATATCGTACCTACACATGACAGAAAATTAGTTATTTAAATTCAGTTTGGATTCTTCTCGTAAAACCAGAAGTTTTATTTCATCACATATAAGACGAAGTTCGCTCCAAATATTATACAGAGTATCTTAATATTTTCGCTAGTATCGCACACCTTTAGCCACGTGTGGTTTACGAGGTGACGGAAACGTCCGCTATGATTTTAATAAAAACCGCTTTCGTGCTGTCTGGCTGCCGGTATTCGATGAAATATGACGTCGGTATAATAGGTGTACGGATAAGGGACGTAAAAGTTTCATGACGCCCGCGCTCCCTCAATATCCGGATGGGATGTGCCGCGCCAAGCGAGACCATTTGCCCGGACTCGCACACGATTAAGTGAATTTTATGGTACATAGGTGTTATTTAATCTCCGAGCTTAAACAAAATGGGGCATCTAAAAGCGACTGGACAAACTGTGATGTAACCGACTATGTGTAAGTTAATAGGCGTGAAAAATGAAGCCGTTCCATTTTAGGGCTTTACTCCAAGCCTTAAATGGAACGGCGGTAACGCCGCATGGCGAGGTAACACCGCACGAGTCATGTTTTTTCGTGTGTGCAACCGGCTCCATCGAATTATAAGACGTTGTCACGTCAAAAAACGTTTACAAAAGTCGGTTACATACAAACCAACTAACGTACAGTGAAGCTAATAAAAGCGTGTTAAAAACGGCAAGTCCAAGTAACACAAATAGTTTTGCGAATGGAACGTTTTCCGAATCCGGAACCCGGTTTCGTTTAGAACTTTGTTTTAATTAATATAATTTTAGACATTATTACAAATATATTATATGTTTGCGATTGCACGCTAAAAAAATTTTTGATTGATTCGGTGAAAATATATTTGTGTTGCGGAGCAATACTAATCTATCCGTGTCTGTTTCCCTGAAAATTGTTTCGTAGCGTAACGAACAAAAAAAAAAGACGTGTGGCACTCGGGGACTGCCGCGGTAAAGCTATTGCATAGCATTTTTTATCAACTTATGCAATTATAATTATTTATTTTTTATTTTGCCAGTTTCTCATTTCATAATGTTCAAAAAGTATTTAAATAATAGAGGCTGTTAGATTTTTTTGAACTTGTATTTTACGGGGCGCACATGCGGTGAGTGTGGCATTAAAAAGATATGATAGATACCTATACACCCATATACTTTCTCACAAACAGCTGCTTAAGCCAGACATACCCGTTCAAGTATACTTGCGCAAACCCAGACTGTTTTGTCTGTCTGTCTTCGTGCGTGACAGAGACAGAGCTTCGGGTGTCAGGTTTTATTTTCGTTACGGAATTTCTTGATTCGGTCGCCGCGTCGCTCAAAGCCCGCGATAAAAGCTGTTTTTGAATTTTTACTCTTTCAACTTCTAAAATAAAATAAATTATGTTAGGAATATCCTTGTTTGTTATTATATTATTATATATATATATATTATCCTATATTATAATGAAATCGATGATTATCATTGCTGCATAGACGTTACGTTTATTTGAAAAAATACTGTGCTCAAAGGATAGAAAATAACTTTAAAACGAGTGGTATGGTTAGCGAAAGCGAAAATATTATTTAAGAAAACACATTAGTAAGATACGTAATACTAGTAAAACCAAGTTCTATAAACTGCGACAACATACTAGAAGCTAAGATAACAATAAAACCGTGACGTATGTAGAATACGCTGAGAACGGCAATAGCCGTCAACTGTCATCCCGAGCTATGAATACATCCAATGTTAAGCATTCGAGCTGACAGTTGACACTCGATTAAATGTGTCTTCTACGAAGCTACCCACAATAGTACGTTTAATACCTACTGAATATTTCATATCATATGTGATCCGTTTTGGGATATGTTTACATTATGTACCAGGTACTATCTTTAGTGACATAAAATATGCAAACAATACATCAAATTTTGAACTTATGACTGGTATTACTTATCTATTTAATTTAATGACTCATCATTAAAATTGTTAACATTGACGAAAAGCAGTCGGCGCGCCGTTAATGGCGTTATCAATTTATCAACAGCAGGAATCGAGTGCAATTACCGAATGCGAATACCAGGTACTACACCAGGTTACTAGAGCCCAAATCCCTGCTCCTCCTGATTCTGGCAGGGGGGAGAGGTCGCGACTCAAAGGGCGACAACATATTCTGCAACTCTTCAAGAAGAGGTAACCATTAGCCACTTGTAGTAGTAATAGTAGTCCCTTGTTATCTGATGACTCGGCTGCTCGTTTTGGGAGACAAACCGTAAAAAAACTCACTGTGAACACTCGAGCGAATCTTTTTTTTTCACAAGTGACAGCTGGAGGACCGAGAGAAATTAATAGATTTTTATAGACCAATCAAACTCCTAGTTTACTCACTCACACTGTTTTAGTTGCAAACTACGTCGCTCTACGAATATGGTTCATTTCTTTATATACGACAGTATATATACATAAATTTCGGACATGAAACATAATATAGTTGTAGAACTGTAACAGAAATGTAAAAAAGAAGAAACTTTTTATGGTTGTGGAACATTTACGACTAGTCGGCGATCCCTTAAAATATGTCAGTAGGTAACAGGTGTATGTGCCGTAGACAGGACCGTACTTTTTTCCGTGTCTACCTTCGTCACTGCTACGGATGACTACCAATAACATATGGGACGTTTTTGTCTTCATTTCTTTAAGTGTATGAGCTTAAATTGATAACGTTTCTAATTAATTTATTCATCGTATTTTTTGGGTCCAGGTCTACATTAAACATAAACGTTGTTCAATGTAAATAAATAATTACAAATATAAATGATTACATTTGCGTCTTCAGCTTCGCTACGCTTGGAGAGCAATTCTCTGTTTACCACAGCCAGCATTGGAATCCTTGATGTAGGCATCTTAAATGAGGTTCAGTTTCATGGTCACCTATTAGATCAAATAGACTTCCAAGAAGCTTGGTGTGTTTAGTATAGTATTTGATTCCGACCAACCGCTTATGACTTTAGAAGGCGTATTTTAGGCCACATTTGAATACTATTCACATCTCTTGGCAGGGGTGTCTTAGTATTAGGTTCTCTCACTAGATGTGCAGGTGTCTCACACTGTTGATTTTTCATTTATGCCATAAGAATCTACGTCATATATCTTCGTTATTTTACAGACCCAGATTTGGATAACAGAGACATATATATATATATATATATGAATCCATAAATATATATGAATGCACATAAAAATATAAACTGGTATTTTTTTTAAAGGAAATAAGCAAATATTTGCAGAAGATTCCCGATATCTCTGTAGGTATTAAGAGACATCAAGCTAAAATCAGTCCTAATATTATCCTCCTACTCCAGCTAGTGATCCTTTGAAAGGGAGGTATGTGAGCAAAGTACGCCAGCTCCTATAGTTATTGTACAAAGTGTGTTTGTGGAATCCCACTCTTTGGTGTGATGACATGTTATCACGTCACACATTTTATGTAATTTTGCCCACCCACAATTGCAGAAAAGAAGAAATAAAAATGCGTTTTCAAAATTTTGTTGTCTAAAAATAGAGTTCTATTGAAATGTTCAACGAAGTCAACAATTGAGAAAGAAATGAACGTAAAATAAAAAATATGTAATGCATTTAATATGGATTGTAAACCTAAAGCTAAAATATTTGTTAACCTTTTTTATTAACAGTTAATGTTGTGTTTTATTACTTTACACATATCATAATGCTTATCAAAGTTATGACCATTGCCATGACCTGTTGTTACGTAATGTGCCACATCATTGATAATTAAAGTGTGACATAATTTATGGATGACGACTAATGTTACGTGTACATTACCCACTAACATGTGATTACGGGCATCGCAACTTGTCGGAAATACATATGACGAAGTTGGCAGCGAACAGATCGCGTTGCTTCTACAAGAGCTGTTAGGGCTCCCACACATAACTGCGAATTCGCAATGCATCGCAAATACCTGTGAGATCGCACGAATGCAAGAGCTTCACGCCGCATCGCATCGCATCGCATCGCAGTTATATGTGGGAGCCCTTAGTCAGCTCTCGGAAATCGAGACTTAGCCTGTCACTCAACACTTGCAACCACAGGTTGTGTGTTTGTGGTGTTAGATACGACATGACGTTTATAATATTAACAGCTTACACATATGCATAAGCATAACGTAGGTTGGCCTCATAGTTCACCTCAATTATCTCGTTTTACTCTCAATACATCACTATCGTTTCTCTTCGCTTTTGTAATATTTGATTATATTATTTTTGATGTTTTTTTATTGTTTGAAATTTAAAGCACTTTTTACGTTGTGTTTTATAAATTTGAGATACAATTGAAGGACTTCATCTTACGACTAGTTTTTGTTTAACAGTTGTTGTCTTTTCTTGTATCTGTCTACTGGAAATTCACCTTTTTTCTATATGTAATTCTGTCTGTAGACGTAGCCTTGTTCATTAATCTAGGTTAAAATCCCTAAAGGGACATGTCATTTCGTTCAAATGTTACACAAAAAATACAATTCTCCGAGCTTCAGCGATTGAATTTCCGTTTGTAGTTTTTAACAAAAACAATTCTTACTTCTAATGCTTTTAATATTTATGCGCTTTAAATTACGTTCTCAAAAGTTAAAGTCATGTGCAAAACAAACATCATCTAAATTTCTATTTGACGAATGCCACTGCGGCCGGGTCGAAAACCGTAGTACATTACTTATTCTAACGATAGCGAGATACTGAGGTAATTTCTACTTGCACTTTATTACAGATCATGTACTGCAAATATTATATATCTTAGATACGTTTGAAAATGTCGAACGTGTCGTTGCGTTTAATATCGATGCATTTGTATGTTTAAACAACATTGTAATTTTACATGTAATTAACACAGTACAATCACTTTAATTACCATTCAGTTATTCGCTATAAAAGCTATTCAGGTCATCACTAGTTATTAGCAATGTAAAGTGAACATAATACAGCCGATGCTGCATATTATATGATGATGCATATTGTATCTAAGATAATAATAGTCGCATTTGTTCCACGTTACCTGATCTCTATTCAATAGTCGCTATTATGATGTGCTACACACGATGCAATTATTCTACATCACCGATCACTGTGGAGTCGGTGTTTTGCGTAATTTGTGCACGACAGGTGTGAACGTGTGACCGTAATACTAATTTATCATAGCATAAATCCCATTTTCCTCGCCTTTGTCAATCGATGCAGATAATCCTTGTTAACAGTATTTATCTTCTATGACATCCTCTTTCATTTTATTTAGTAATCTACTAAACTAACCAAAATAAAAACACAAAGTTTATAACATTTCAAAGACAGATTTGAACAAAGATACTTTTTTTGTAGATTATGTTTATTTGTGTCATTTGTTGATCTTTTTGTAGGTCGCTGTGTCACAGTAGGTACGAATACAGTAATGAACATAAGTATGACTTAGAGTAGTTACGCTAAAAACAATCACTATTGCGTTTACTTTATTAGTGTTTATACTATTTGTTTTAACTCTAAGCAAAAAATAAACAAAATAAGGAAAAAAAGTATTAAGCATATCACATTTATCCAATCGCTCGACGTAGAGAATCTTAAGATAAATGCAATGTATGCTGATGCACTCCCATTTTTACGTAAAGTTTTGTGAATTCTCTCAGTGTAGTGGAGCTGCATGTAGATTAGTAATTAGCACTTGATGGCGCTCATTTTCCGGAATATTCTAGTGGAATAGGAGGATTGAAGGTGGTGTTTATATTTAGGGGTTCTTTTCGTACATGAATACTGTCATGTGGTCTTTGTGATGTTGTTCACCTTCAGAATTTCTTGAAAGTTTCATTTTTAAAGCTTCTTACGAAAATATACGTAGACACGATATAACTCTTTAAAAGATACATATAAAAACATTAATTACTTTAGTAGTGCATGATATATGAAGTATAAATAGTAGAAAGAGAACAGATGACGAATGAAGTTAGGAAGACTCCATAATTACTAAACTTCAATTGTTAGACTGTTTAAAACGAAGTATATTAGACTACGAGAAAATTATTAGTAGCCATTGAAGGACTCTGTCGGCCACCACCTGGCTCTATCAATAGATCATCACGACATCTCTAGACCAAATAACAATCATCCCAACTTAATCATGTACGAAGTCAGATTCGTTTTACAAATTAGTTTGAATATTAGTTGCAAGTATCAGTTGGATTCTGATAATACTGTGTAATTATTACATCATCTCACGTGTACCAAAAGATTTGCAAACCTTAGCAGTATTTTTGTGCAGTATGAGCATTAAATTGAATTAGCCTTAATTTTCACTACTTATTGTTATTTGGTATAATGCACACTTATGTGTGACGTTCAAGTAACATGTTGGTAAGCGATATATCATAAACACAACAATGCTCTGTATCCCGCAGTGGAGCTAGGAAAATTAACAATTCCAAGATGCTGTGGAAATGAAACGAATATGTGAAAGCGAAACTAACGAAAACCTGCGACTGAGGTAAATGAAAATTACTTTCAAAGAGTTTATGTCGAGTGACTGCTTAGAAATTAACATTTTTAGATCATACTTAAAATGGACAACATATTCTTAAGGAGTAAGAAAATTTATATCAAATTTAGATAGATATGACTTAAAGCAACGGAAGGACATCAGACGTGCAATCAAGTGGATAACCAGTCCGACAGACTTCTTCAATGGCTACTGATAATTTTCTCGTAGTCTAGTATACTTCGTTTAAACAGTCTAACAATTGAAGTTTAGTAATTATGGAGTCTTCCTAACTCCATTCCTCATCTGTACTCTTTCTACTATTTATACTTTATATATCATGCACTACTAAAGTAATTTATGTTATTATATGTATCTTTTAAAGAGTTATATCGTGTCTACGTATATTTTTATTTCATTTTCATATGAAGCTTTAAAAGAAATTCTGAATGGAACAAACTCACAAAGAGCACATGACAGTATTCATGTAGGAAAAGAAACCCCTAAATATAAACACCATCTTCGTCCTATTCCACTAGAATATTCCGGAAAATCGGCGCCATCAAGTGCTAATCACTAATCTACATTCAGCTCCACAACACTAAGAGAATTCACATAACTTTACGTGAAAATGGGAGTGCATCAGCATAAATTGCATGTATCTTAAGATTCTCTACGTCGAGCGATTGGATAAATTTTTCTTTTTTTTCTTTTATTTATCATTTTAACAATAATACAGGACTTAAATAAGATACATAACACGATAAACCTCTAGGGCTTGTGTTGTGTTACACAGTTATTCGGTATCGTATAAATATAATGTTTTTACACAATCTGTAAGCGTATTATATCAACACGAGAGCCAGATACATGCCTCCCAAATGGGATCAATTACATCTCAAAAGATTAGAACTGTTGTCTAAGAAAAATACCTTTAATTTAATTTTAATGTTACTCTGTGTAATTTTATTAACTAAATCCGGCGGTAGCTTGTTTAAGAGGCGAGGGATTACGTAGGTAGTAGTTCTTTCGCCGTACGTGTTGTTTGCGCGCACTGTACACAACCGGTTTTGAGCCGCCGCTCCAGTATACACAGCATGTTCTGTGACAATTTTTAATTTGCTATTAAAAAAGTTTATTTTAAAATGGTAAAGTTAAATTTAGTTTGGACAGGTAATAAGTTACAATGCTTAAACAGGCCAATTTCGTCGTTATAAAATAATAATTTGATCTTAGGGGATACAATTGTCTTTAGTATTTTCAATTGTAGCTGGTAGATTTTGTTAAGATAACTTTTATAGGTTCGGCCATAGCTACTAAGACCGTACTGGATATAAGATTCTACTAATGAATGATACAATATAATTTTGATTTTAAATGAAATTCTGTTTTTAAGGATAAATGTGATATGCTTAGTACTTTTTTTCCTTATTGTGTTTATTTTTTGCTTAGAGTTAAAACAAATAGTATAAACACTAATGAAGTAAACGCAATAGTGATTGTTTTTGGCGTAACTACTCTAAGTTATACGTATGTTCATTACAGTACAGTCACAAGGCGTTTCGGTTGCACAACGACCTAAAAAAGATCAACAAATCACACAAATAAACACAATCTACAAAAAAAAGTTTCTTTGAAATATTATTAACTTTGTGCTTTTATTTAGTTACTTTAGAGTAGATCACTAAATAAAATGAAAGAGGATATCATAGAATAATGTTAACAAGGATTATCTGCATCGATTGACAAAGGCGAGGAAAATGGGATTTATGCTATGATAAATTAGTATTACGGTCACACGTTCACACCTGTCGTGCACAAATTACGCAAAACACCGACTCCACAGTGATCGGTGATGTAGAATAATTGCATCGTGTGTAGCACATCATAATAGCGACTATTGAATAGAGATCAGGTAACGTGGAACAAATGCGACTATTATTATCTTAGATACAATATGCATCATCATATAATATGCAGCATCGGCTGTATTATGTTCACTTTACATTGCTAATAACTAGTGATGACCTGAATAGCTTTTATAGCGAATAAGTGAATGTTAATTAAAGTGATTGTGTTGTGTTAATTACATGTAAAATTACAATGTTGTTTAAACATACAAATGCATCCATATTAAACACAACGACACGTTCCACATTTTCAAACTTATCTGAGATATATAATTTGCAGTACATGATCTGTAATAAAGTGCAAGTAGAAATTACCTCAGTATCTCGCTATCGTTAGAATAAGTAATGTACTACGGTTTTCGACCCGGGGCGGCAGTGGCATTCGTCAAATAGACGTTTAAGATAAAATTTAAAAAAAAAATTGATTACAAGGTATACAGTTCATTTTCAGGATGCCTAAAAAAATCTAAATTAATAAATAATATAAGCTAGGAAGAATTATGTATGTTTAGTATTTTTTGTTGAAAATGGCTTTTCGCAATTTTCGTTTCACAAAAGTTCTTTTGTAATTAAAATGGCGAGTAACTGTTGTCCTTTCTATTTTCGGAAGCATTGTAATGTGATGTCGACAAAATTAGTTACTTCGGTACAGCCTTGAATGATTTTATAGTCAGGCAATCTTCCACCGCATACTCTATAAAATTTCATTTAGCAAGGCGAACTCCTTCGTTTTATGCCTCAATGCTTGCTCGTTAATATTTATTTGAACCAGTCATGGTGAAATGAGACAATAATTTTTCGTGAAGAGTTTTCCTTAATGTTCTTCAAATATTTTAATATAGAAGCGCCTAGAAACTTTTATTAAAGTGAGGATGTTTATTATAATTTAGACAAGCAGGAATTTGCCACAAAGGAATTTACCTAAACGATGTTGCTATTGTTTCGGTGTTAAGATTCTTTTCTTCTTCATTATTTAAGAGCTTTGTGAGATAATATAATAATAAAATTAAAGACAATAGGTTAAATAAATCAAAGATTATATTACCAAGCTGACAAACAAGCCAATCGCTAAACAGAAACAAACAAAACAACTAAATTTAAATTAAATCAAAATTTGATTTTTTATAAAAAGAGTAAGACTACAAATTTTAGAACACACCTGTTGATGTTATAATTTGAAAATATAAAAAAATGTTACTTTTCAACTTTTAGTGTACGTATGTTTTGGGACTTCTCGTAGGCATATCGAACTTGGGAGTACGAGTACTATTGTTAATCCTAGTGTACTAAATCCATAGCAGTCTTACCCCTCAAGAACCCTCAGGTACAAATCAACGGGTCTAGAATTGACCGTGTATCGGAAGCGCGAAACTTAGGGTTAGTTATGGATGAAGAGCTTAGGTTTGAACATTATATCTCTGACGTAGTACGGAACTGTTTTTACCGACTTAAAGTATTATATAGAATAAGAGATTATATAAGTACTGAACTGCGTATACAATTATGTGACTCGCTTGTGCTATCAAAGTTTAATTATGTCGATGTAGTATATGGTCCTAGGCTACTCGCTAAAACGGCAGGTTTGGTTCAAAGAGTGCAGAACGCGTGTGCGCGTTACTGCTTCAATATTCCAAGACGAGCCCATGTTACACCTTTTCTGAATGCAGCTAGAATTTTAAAGATGCGGCAGCGGCGTGAGCTACATTTGGCTACACTTTTGTTTGGCGTTGTTAGACACAAAACGCCAGAATATTTGTCTAAGAAATTAGACTGGATGGAACGCAAAGGGCACAATGGCAGGGATGGGTCTGTTCCACTGCACATTCCTAGACATAGAACTACAGCCTTTAAAGGAGGATTCCGATATAGTGCAACAAAGTGCTGGAATAATTTGCCACCGCCACTTCGCAACCTAGTTAGTCAAAACTCATTTAAGGCAAAAGTGAGAGTGTTGTTTTTGACATCACAAAAATCCAGTACTTTTTAATGTTTGTGGTCTTAAATCCTGTTACTATAGTTTTAACCCGTGTATGTCAATTTTATAAATCTTATGTGTTTAATGTATTATATCTTATGTGTCTATTGTATTTTTTTTTTTTTTTTAACTATTTCTATATGTTTTATTTTATTGTTGAAACTGTAACTGTGCACGCGTCCGTGAGGTGTTACGTTGGGCTACAGCTGAAAATCAGCGCTATGGTCACTTCCAGGACCGCAGCATAAGCTGAGCTGTGGCCCTTTAGTCACACGGCTAGACATTTTGATTGTTATTTTTAATCTTAATCTAAGTATTAATGTTTAATCTAAGTTAAATGTCTTATTTTTCTTATACGTGTGACTAATAAATGTATTCTTTCTTTCTTTCTTTCTTTCTTAGTTTAGATTGTAGTCTGTCTGCATTCACTTAATAATATGCAGTTTGCCATTACATAACTTGATGAAAAAAACTGTTTACTATTAAGAAAGTTTCAAAATAGCAAGCGTCCATTGCTTCGCCATGACACATTTTGTTTGCGTTGATGAGAAATAAGGAACAAAAGTCACCTAAACAATGAGGGACAAAAGTCAGCTAAAAACAATCTTTGAAGCATTGTATCAAAATTTGGACTCAATCGGTGTATAAATATTTGAGTTTTCAAGGGTACACAAACAGACTTAACATTCTTACCGGTTTAAGGTGCTTTAATATTACATAGGTACTAGAACATTCTTCCGTTTCAAACATTAACTGAAGAACAAAGAAACAGACAGCAATAAAACAGGTAATTTTCCATCGAGTTTATAGTAGCTGTATAACTAAAGTACTTGAGCTATAAGATGGCCAAGCAACGAGCACAGGTAAAAAGAAATCATCTGCACTCCGTTTCAGTTAAAATTGTGGAAAGTACCGCACACTTACAAAGTTGATAATAGTAACCTGAAACGGGTCAAGTTAACTACTGATTTTTATACACGCATCATAACGTGTCTAACGCACACTAAATGAAAATTTCAAAAAAAATCTTAATAAATATTTCGTACTTTAGACACATTATATATGTATATTTTACTAGCTACTTTTATAACTGCCTCGTTGGTCTCGCGGTTGGCGTGTGCGACTGCTGATCATGAGGTCTCGGGTTCGATTCCCGGGTCGGACCAAATGTTTGTATCATCTACAAATATTTGTTTCGGAGTTTGGGTGTTTTCTATGTATAATATGTATGTATTTACAAAAAAAAAGTATATATGTATTTGTATCAGTTGTCTAGTACCCATAACACAAGCTCTGCTTAGCTTGGGACTAGATGGCGTTGTGTGTTAGATGTCCGAAATATTTATTTATTTATTTATTATATTTTACTAGCTTTGCACCGCGTCGTTGCCCCCGGTTGTTGTACCTTGGGTAACACCACGGGGCTCAGCTAGTATACATATCTATATGATAATTCTACTACTTAAATACCATTTGAAATCCTTCTGCCATAATTATTTTAACTTCAATAACATTGGACTTTCATACAAACTACCATCCCCCGTTTTAACCCCAGAATGGGGTGGATTTCTAAAGATACATTATTAGTACACCTCCACACCATCTATGAGCATACATTTTAAATTTCGCGGACAAAAAAAACACTTTTCCCCTTATCTTTTATATTTTTTCTTTCTAGCAAAAAAAAGAATGAATGAAATCGGACTATGTGTTATTGAATGACAACTAAGTACATATTTTGACTTTCATCCCCTCTCTCCAAGACACCGTGCTGAATTTCGGGATAAAAAGTATCCCATGTCCTACCTCGTAGTTTGAACTCAAATCATGCCTAATTTCATTTAAATCCGTTCAGTAGTTTCGGCGTGATGCGCGGCCAAGATACAGACAGACAGGCAAAAATGAAAAAAATTACAGTTTTGGCTTCAGTATCGATAATAGAGAGCCCTCCAAAAAAAATTTTCAAAATATCTTTAATGTACAGAATTGGACCTGTTACATTTTTATTATAAGTATTTAAATAGATAGATGAAATGAATACAGCATCGTAACGTCATGCCAACGCAAGCTACAATTCGTTCGACGAGCTTTGATTAAAATTATCAAGTTTCTTCAGATGAAACTTTTATTGAGATAAGTCACATTCATAGTATTTTACAATACAACTAGTTTCAGCCTGCTGCTTTGCTCGTATTAAAGGTACAGCCTTATCCCGCGGAAATAGTACTGATCAATTGCAAATAAGCAGGAAAGTTATGCTTTGGCCCTTAGAAACATAAAATAGCAGTGATACCACATCATTACATGTATTCGGTGTAAAACCGATAATTTGTTTGGGTTAAAGCCTTGCCACAATATACAAAATAAATAAGGAATTAATTTATTATCTAAATGTCTTTTAAATACTACGTAACGCTTTATATCAAATTTACCACATGCTGCATACGAAAGTTAATGATGAATACTTCTAGACAAAAATAAAAGCGTGCACAAGTGCATGTGTACTTAATGCCATTACGTACATTTTATTTGTGTGTGCGTGTGTTAGTACTAGTATATGTACCACGCGACTTGCCACGAGCCACGACTCATATTTTCCACCCCGACGCGACGCGAGACGACGGTGACACTACTTGACCCGATACTTAAGCTGATCGTTGTCGTTTACGTAATGTCACTGAATTGTATTATATATGCTCACATTACATCTTATTATCCTGACATGAAAGGTTATTTGCTAAGGTGGTTACGGTATTCTGACGGCAATGAGCGACCTTTAGTTTCTTAAAATCAATGGAAGCGGAGAAGAAATATAAAGCTTCAAAGACGCTCTATTTTTTTTTGTGTTACCGTTTATTTAACTTTAATAATATTTGTGTGGTATTATAATGTTTTCTTGTTTATTAATATGATATACAAATTTATTTGTTCTTAATGCCAATTTTACCGTGGTTAAATTTAACCACAATAATTTAATATCTTAATATAATTTAAATACGTTGAAATATAAATTATATATATTAGTTATATATACAAGTATAGAAGAACAGTTTTTACTTATACAAAAGTATTATCACAACATCAACACTGATATATTTCATGAGTTCTTAATCGCACGGGTAACTGATCTAAAATTAGAGTCCGTGATTAGTTTTCTATTTTTGACTTTACATTTACCGATACCTGTTAGTAAAATATTTACGACAACTAACATTTAGCACCCTACCATTTTTAAGATAAAATCAGTTTATTATTAGTTACTCTATTTTTCAACAACCCTTTTAAAAATATTTTCACTTTCAGTTCAGCTAGTTTTTTACTTTTTCTACTTTTCAGTGCTTACAATAGCGTGTTTTTCAAACAATTTTATTTATCTATTGAAAGTGCCACAGCACTATTATTTTCTGAATCGCAACCTATCCATTCGAATTAGAAATTTCATTAGGAACAGTATTACAACTAATTAATAACGATAAGTTTCCCGTTCTATTTTAGATTAGTAATCTCCAGGGAACTCTTTGACTACTGACTTTGACTTACGTCCCACGTAAGCCTCTCAAGTAACCAAATACACTACTTCTTACGGTTGACAATGACAACTCATGTTCAGTAAATCATTTTAAATGAGTGGTATATTGATAATATTATTTGTTTCTCTATATTTATTCCTACTAGCTTCTGCCCGTGTGTATGTCGGTTCGTAGTAACGAGTAAATGAAATGAAATAATTGATTCTGCAATTAGGTCATATGAACACTTTTGCAAGTTAAACTTTTTTTTTCAGCATTAAGGTTCGACTTTCTTAACTGGACTAGCCCTGACAAACGCGGACGAAACAAACTCGTCTCTTGCATTTCATTTCAATTGTTGCAGCGGTTTAGCCGTGAAAGGGTAACAGGCAGACAGATAGAGTTACTGACGCATTTATTAACCGACTTCCAAAAGGAGGAGGTTCTCAATTTCATCGGTATTTTTATTTTTTTTATTTTTTTATGTGTGTACATCGATTACTCCGTCAATTGTGGACCGATTTTGAAAATTCTTTTTGTATTCGAAAGGGTATGCTCCCCATGTGGTCCCATGGCCACCATATCTGGATCTGATCATGGGATCCTAAGGAAATCGAAGGAAACCCTCAAATTTATTTACGTGAGCGCCTGCAATGAAGTTTCGAGCAATTGTCTGCATGGCTTTATATTCTGTAGACATCATTAAATTTTAAATGAAATGATGATGAGAGACTTGAGAAAGACTAAAAAGCGAAAAATAAAAAAAAACTTCGTTTAAAAAAACTGACTTCAAAAACTAAAAAGTATAAAATAACTTAATTTGTATGTGCTACCTATTCATAGGTTTGAAGTCGGTGCCAAGCCAAAATGTAGGTACCGCACTCGCCGCGCGTGACCTTGAGCGGGATAGCTGCTCTTCGCGTTGAAACAAACAACCGAAGCGTCGCTGACGTTCGTCTCGAAATATAGCGAGTGTGGTACCGACTATTCCATTGGCTTGGCACTGACTTCAAACCTATGAATAGGTAGCACATACAAATTAAGTTATTTTATACTTTTTAGTTTTTGAAGTCGGTTTTTTTAAACGAAGTTTTTTTTTAATATTAGTAAGGATTACGCAACTTAGTATGCATTTTTTGAATTAATTGAATTTCCGTACATGAAATCACAAGTATCTTTAAATATTATATTTTACCCTTATAAAGATAATTAATTCCTAGCGCTGAAAAGATTAATCTGCGCTAAACCAATTTGCTTGTAACGAACTTTTTAAGGGATAAGTAGGTAGTACTATATAATTTAGTCCAAGATATAGGAGTCTAGTTGACCAAGTATAAGCACAACTTCTTCAGCGGGGTGTAAATTTTACTCCGTCCTAAAAGCTAAAGTTTTTAAAGTCCTCGTCTCACCTTGCAGCGTACATCAATAAGTTTCCTTGGAGTAATCTATCAAACGGCTTTGTGTTTGATGTCTTCCGAAACATTTTATTATAATAGAACATCATTCTAACTGATCTTTAGAGATTGTTTTTATTCAACATGTGGGTCTTGGTGTAGTAAATCTATTACATAATATATCCAATCTAATCTAATATGATAAAGATAAAGGTTTTGTATGTGTGTATCTTTATTTGTAATGGATGAGCTCAATTCGATGATTGATTCGATGTAGCTTTACTCTTCATTCTTTTTCGCATGTGTTTCGAGGAGAACTCACAAAATAAAATGCCCTTGAAATCTTCTAGGAGAGAGCAACCACCTACAAGGACTTGTAATTTTTGAATTGTTAGTATCCATATCTATCATAACTTGACAGATCTGTTAAAGCAAAGGGACAATTCCACCAATTAAATTTCAGTTTTGTATGAGACCTGCGGTACATTTAAGAATTATAGGTATGATAACAATTTGATGAGGTTTTCGTTAGTGAGGGTAGTTAGACATTTTTTAACAATGCTACTCAAATTATTACAATAAATTGAGAGTAAAGTAACAACATAAGTGGTTGGAGATAAAAACGAGACATACATTTATATTTATAATATACTTGTTATTATATACATATATTATAAACATGTCATTTTTTTACCAGAATCTTAAAATTTGGAATATCTTGGCTTATTAAGTGTTAAGTAGGTACAATGTGGGTTCTCGGTTTAATCTAAGCATTTCATTTCCACGCGGTCAGAGTCGACGGACAGATGAAGTGAACGAGAAAATGACTAGCCATCTTGTAAATATGACAGTGAACGGTTATTAATGTATGATAATGAAAATTGTGCGCTGGTCTGTCGGGGCGTTTCGATGCGCACAGCCAACGAGCTTGAGACAGCCGACAGCCGCTCCAGTATCTACTAATTGAATCTGAGAACTTGCCGAGAACTTTCCGAACTTTCGAGAAATTTGATTAGCCCGTCATCCTTCTTTGAGCGCTGAGCTTAATTTTTATAACTCGAGATTACCTAGTTGTAAGATTCATCGCAACTTCGTGTATAAATAGTATAAACATATAAATAAAATATGCCACAAATCAATGAAGTACCTATCAACTTAATATGATAGTGTAGAGTGAATTGTGTTAACAATATCGAAAAGATTTTACTTTATAGATGATATAAACTACTTCGTGTTTGTTACAAATGTTTTTAATACTAAAACTATAAATACTTTTTAAATATTTTAAAGATCTTCGTAGTAAATTATTTGCTAATTATTAAGTAGTAAGTAATAAAAATAACATTATATAAACGTTTGGTAAAAACTTAGCCATTTAGGCACGAGTACTCTATTCTGCAGCTAAATGAGCATTAACAAAATCTGAATCATTTTTCATGTTAATATCCCATGTTTTTTGTAGAGTAAATATAAAAAACTTGACTGTATTCCATACATAAATCTTCTATTTGTTAAGTATAACCAGAGTACTTAAAACATTCACGAATATATTATGGCAACTTTGACCGAATGAAATCATATTTAACCATTTTTGATACTTATATAATTTAAAAAAAAATAACAAAAATAAACCACCAAATACTCATAAACAAGCACAATCTTAAACGTAAGTAGTGACCAGAGCTAGCCGTACTACTGGCAGCTCCAATTTAAAAGATAATCTGCTGTCTACGAACCCGCAACGAATCCAATTTAAGAAAAGTTTTAAACATAACAAGTCCATCTGGGTACACTTCCAGGAAAGTAAGTAAGTAAAAGAGTTAAATAAAAGTAGGTAAACTGTGAATTAGAAAGCAGAAAACTAGAGACTTCAACTACACAGAAGAGGTCAACTTTATTTGTTGTTAAAATTATTACTCGTACAACCCGTGAGCAGTTGAGCGACACAATGAGCAGACTTAGATAATCTATTCGCTTGCGAGTTCTTAAAATTTCTGGCAAAGATCACTACCTGCGATATAATTATATTATATCATATTTATCTATGATATAAAATATCATAAATGCTACAGGTAAATGCATGCTTTACCTAATAACATCGGCAAAGTTAAGCTTAAGTATTCTATTATAAAAATGTTAGACGTATTAGCTTGAAGACTTCTTAAACTGTTTTCTATGTGAATGGTTCTCTGTTAAAAAACGGTTTTCTATTTAAGTTAGTCGCTAAGACATCACGTCTAAGGCGAGCAATCTAAAAAGATAACAGTTTCTTTTTGCCAATATTTATGCCCCTTAGAGACAGTAAGTAGATGTTTTTATCTATAAGTATAAAATGAGTAGGGCCTGGATATTACAAGAGATGTCCAATATTTGTCACTAAAGTAACTAAGAGATGATAAGATGCGTGTTACTTTCTTAGTTAGCATTATTTTTATCTGAACTAAATGTTAAAATGTAAGCTCGTATTTATGCTCAACTTTTTCGTCTTTGGTATTTTTATGATAAAGGAGAACAAAACAGCAAGCGGATCACTTTTTTTTGTGCGGATATCGCCTTGGATGCCACCGTCTGGTGTTGGACTCGAACCGACTAAAAACCGCACACCGTCTCGGGTACTAGAAGCCGAGGAACCAGGTGCACCCTCGAAAGGAAATCCCTGGAAGCCCGACGTACCTCGGGCCACCCACTGTTTGTAGGTGGCTCCCTCCTGTGTAGGAACCCAGACACTCCTATTCTATTCAGTAAAGGGCGCGAGCACTTTATAGAGCTCGCGCCGCCACTTTGGCCTGCATTTGCTAGGGTGACTGGTGGCCTCGCCTCACCTGTCCCTCTCAGGCTTGCGCTTATGGAGGACGAATATCGTTTTGCGATCTCCGGCGCCTGAGTCGTCTGCGGTACCTACATTTTTTTTAACTAAGACCATATTATTAATAGCTTTACTTTTTACAAGCTATTTATTAACTTGCAATGTATGTATGTATGCTTGTATGTTCGGGTGGAATCTTGCAACTCAATTTTGATGCAGATATCTTCAACCAATTTTGCTGAAATTTTGCAAGCATATATATACAGCGTGACAATACAATATTATAATGGCATGGAGCTGATCTGATGCTGGAGCTGGAAGGTGGCCATAGAAACTCTATAAAGAAACGTCGCAACATCATCGAGTTTGGACTCGTTTGATTTGTCTCGAGGCATTCCAGTAAAAGCTTTTTTTTAAAAGCTTTTTAATTTCATTTATTACAATATAAATACTGACAAGGGCATGTAAGAAGTGCCAAAAAATACGTTACCCTTTGACTTTTCAACAGAACATATTAACGTCATATGAAAAGAATTTCGAGTCGTTTCATGGTCGTTATTTAGCGATCAATCACCGAATTCTTCATTGCGTTCTCATTTGTTACAATATTTTTGGTGCTTACGACTAATTACTTACTGGTAAGACTTAATCGTTTCTCAACGATTGTTATTTATTAATGTTCTTTAGGATTATTCTGTTACCTAAACAGTAATGTTTAGCCCAAAATTACAATAACTATCATTCATAAGTTTAGTTCTTAGAATACCTTTACCTTATTTGAGATTTTTTGCCATTGGATTAGTCAAAGTGCCATTCTTAAGTATTTTTGTTTTGTTATCACATAGATTTTAAAATAAATTTTAAAACGCAATAACGCCCAACATTTTTAAGAATTAATCTTTTATGATAATTTTATAATCTGTGAACACCTGTATTTAGCAATCTAAATGTAATATTTGAGATATAAATAGCTACAGTATCTTAAACGGAATAGGTTAATTTATCAGGCGTTTATCCCGGGTGCGACATTTAGATGATCTCGCCTAATTAACTGCGCTGGGCTTTACTCGTGCACTCCTCATCTTATCTACTTTCAGAAAATATTAATAAACGTATTCTAATTAGTTAAACCTTCATTAAATGTACTTATCAGTGTAGAAATTACTTTTTAATTAGAAGCGGAAAATATGGGTTGTTTTAAATACAACAAGCATTTAGCGCACGGCGCTTTGTGCCCATTCGCATAAAACTTTTACTAAGCTTTATCGATAATATTTTTATTGTTAACTATATTAGTCATTTATCTTCCGTTAGATATTTTCCCTATAACATTATTACTTTTAAACTTCACCCCTTTTCTATTAATTTTTTTATCTCATTTCCTAATGCCTTGATCTTTTTGTTTTTCAATAACAATATGAGATAAATGCAAATGAGAGCTGAATAAACATATGATGCCACTAAAAAATAAATGTTACTTTACAGTTATGAGAATCGCTGTGTCAAATATTTCGAAAATTTATAGGTATTTTGATAATTTTTATAATTATAAATGTTATTAATAATTTATAATTCAAATAATTTAAGAATTTGATACCCTATTTTAATACTTTTGTGTCAAATGTTAAATTGTTAAAATAAATACGTTTAGACCGACTTACTAGTTCAAGCAATTTTAAAGTGTTAAATTTCTTGAACTTTAATAAGATGTGCTGCGAAGGGAACAGTAAAATAGATCCTGAATTTAGAGCGTCCCGCTTAAATTGCTAAGAAACCAATTAATTTAATTAACCAATCTCTTAATTGGAGTGTTAACATGAACCAGTATTTATTTGTTCAAATAAATTGAAGATAATTTAACGAAGAATGTAATGGAGTATTAGTTTAAACACTAAATATGTAAAAAATCTTTTTAAGCAATGATTTATAAAAAAAAGATAGCCGGCTATATTTATCAATCTCTATCATGAAAGTCATCACGACTAAGAAATCTGACGAAAACTCTTCAGAGTACTTGTTTGATTAAAAGTATTTAATTTAAATCTGGTTATGCGGATAAGGTTAACAATGCCCACATCAAGTCAATAGGTAGGATTTATTTGTCCTTAAAAGTCTATTAAATTATCTCTCTAATTATCTCTCTCTTTGAATTTTATTCTGTTGGTAAAATTTACATATTAGGTCTTTACCTATGAAATTGCCGTTCTTCAGTACTGGTCATTTCAAAAAAAAAAAAGTTTGGAATGGCTCTGTATTCTAAATTCAAATTAATTTTGTTTTAAAACCATGACATTCTATTTACAAACTCAGTCTTTTTTTTTTCTGATTAGCGTTGTATTTTCATTACATTTGAACATTTTTCGTCATAAGGATACTTTAAAAATTCGTGTAATTATGGAATATGAGTTCCGTCGTGGCACCAACGCGACACAAACGGCACGTAACATCAAAAACGTTTACGGAGAGAACTGTACAAACGAACGCACAACCCGTTATTGGTTTTCCCGGTTCCGTTCTGGAAATTTTGACTTGAAAAATGAAGCTCGTGGTCGTCCGGAGACTTTGGTTAACAATAATGAATTAAAGGCGATTGTGGAAGCTGACGAAACTCAATCTACAGCTGAGCTAAGCTGCTGCTAAGCAGCTTTTAATGTAAGCATCAAAACAATATTGATCCATTTGCGACAAATTGGCAAGGTAAAAAAGCTTGATAGATGGGTGCCCCACGACCTTAACGATCGCCAGCGCAACATACGCGTCGAGACTTGCCTTGCGCTGCTCAACAGGCAAAGAAATGAAGGAATTTTGAAACGAATTGTTACGTGCGATGAAATATGGATTCTGTTCGACAATCGAAAGCACTCAGCAAGTTGGTTAGACCCTGGTTCAGCACCAAAGCAATGCCCTAAACCAAAAATGACCCCTAAAAAAGTGATGGTCACTATTTGGTGGTCTAGTGCGGGTGTGCTTCACCACAGCTTTTTACAAAACGGCATGAGCATTAATGCAGATGTGTACTGTGAAGAACTGGAGAGAATGATGGAGAAGCTTGCACATCTGCAACCAGCTTTGGTCAATCGGTCGTCCCCACTGCTCCTTCACGACAACGCGCGACCCCATACTGCGCAACAGACAGTCTCCTAGCTGCAAGAGCTGGGTTTGGAAGCTCTCCCTCATCCGCCATACTCACCAGACCTTGCACCTACCGACTATTACTTTGTCCAAAATTTAGACAACTTTTTAGTGGGTAAAAAATTCAATTCCCGAGAGGCAGTACAAAATGACTTTGAAGAGTTTGTTGCCTCCCGTCCAGCTGATTTTTACAAGAAGGGCATAAAAAAAAATGCCAATGCGTTGGCAAAGATGCGTCGATTGCATGGGTGATTACTTCAAATAACAGAAATAAAAAAGTTTTAAAAAATAAGTACTTTCACTTATTGCATACAAAACGGCAATTTCATAGGTAAAGACCTATTATAAAACTGCTTGCGAGATCCAAGTAAATTTCGTTTTTCTGGCGAAATTCACGGCTTTGTCGGTCAAGCAAATTTTCTGTAGTCAACGTTCGGACGTTGGTTATTTCACAAAGTGACTCATATTGTAAGTTAATAAAAGTATGTTAATATTTAACGGGTCAGATTTCTAAGTAGATATGTGAAAGTGTATAGTTTAAATTAGTTAGTAAGTTAATAAGCTTGAATTTTTATAAAAACAGTATCCTTGTGATAAAAGAAAAAATAGCTGTCTTAAGTTTCCGCTCGACACAAAGTTCTTTACAGACCAACCGCCGACGGCTACGTTCGTTCAAAAGTTCAGAGCAATAAGTGCAATGGTCTAGATGATAAAGTTCTGTTTATGTAAACTTGCTCCCAGTCCTTCCACGTCTACATTGCAACAAGTTGTTACTTCAACGATCTGTGTGCTGTGGCCTCTGTTTGTGTCGATCTATGATTTTTAACTATAGCTTCAATTTGACGTTCATAAGTGTCACTTGGTGTCTTAGATGAATAAATGATTTTGATTTTTGAGCACATCGAAAATTGCAGTCGCTTGACAAATATTTAGTTATTGGTTTTACAAGATAGTCGTTTCCAATATTGATACGAGTTTGATTGAAACGGTCTCAGAAGAGGTGAGCGTTTCCAATTTCAAAATTTCCTCTTATAATTGTGTGTATTACGCGGCATTCTTTTTTAACCGATTTCAAAAAAAGGTGGAGGTTCTCAATTCGACTGTATTTTTTTTATTTTTGTATGTTTCTTACCTCATAACTTTCGACTGGGTTAACCGATTTTGATAATTATTTTTTATTTGAAAGCTGGTGTTACCCGAATGGTCCCATTTAAATTAGGTCCAGATTGAAGTCGGTTTTTTTTTGTTAAAATTTTTAATTATATAGTATCCTCATACCGATTTATCGAATTCGTTGTAGTGTTAGTCGCAAAAGATAACGTGATCAGTACCTGTTTGTAGCAGGTCATCATGACACATTTAAATAGTGTTTACAATGTAAAGTAATTATAAATGCGAATTCCAATCTATCTGATTAAACAGCAAAACCTCTTATCTTCATATCACCGCACTTCATCATTGAGCTTTGTAAATAGTGATGGTGGTAAGATAACCATTAAGACAAAGAAATTTATTTTTACCATTTGGTTTTAATTTTTTTATCTTAATCCAGTACATGAATTTATTATAAAACGTTTTTAATATAATAAGAGATTTCATGCTATGTTACAGTCGCCAAAAAATAAATAAATATTTCGGAAACTTTCCATATTTCGTCATATATTATTTATATATCTAACACACAACGCCAACTAGTTTTCAAACTAAACAGAGCTTGTACTGTGAAAGCTAGATTGACTTATACATTTTTTTTGTAAATATAAACATATCATACATCGAAAACACCCAAACTCCGAAGCAAACATTTGTAGATCACACAAACATTTGGTCCGACCCAGGATTTAAAACCGATATCTGAAACACAGTAGTGGCATATACTACCACTGCGCCACCGAGGCAGTCAGAATGATTTGCGGGTCGTAAAATAGTAAACTAATTTAAAATACATTGAAATGAAAGACAAAAAACAAATATCAACAAATGAAAAGATCCTAGCACTGCCAACTCACGTCAATGGTCTAACGTAATTTAAAACATTATTGAAGATTTAATTACATTGAAACATCGGAGCGCCAGTGCGAGCGGTGCGCTGTCACGATGACAACTCGTTGGTTTATGCGCGATTGGACAAATTTTTCACCGAGTGCATTGTTTTGTGACTTATTTCTAACTACTATTTACTTAAGTTTTTCACTGCAGCACCAATATGATCTATACAAATAAATAAAATTGGAGTGTCTGTTTGTAATATTAAAATATCCGCTTTTTACTAATCTTTTTTAAACTTTAAACTAACCTCTGGAACGGTTGGACTGATTTTGACGGGACTTTCACTGATAAGTAGCCGATGCTATAAGGAGTAACGTAGGCTACTTTATTTTAGACTAGCTTCGCCCCACGGCATATTCCGTGGTACGACAATAACCACGGGTAACACCGCGGGGTTCAGCTAGTTCATAATAAACTATTTAATAATAAAATAAAAAAAGTAAAATATAAAACCCAACTACGACAAAAAACGACGCTGAAAAAGTGAAAAAGTGTGTGTGTGTGTTTTATTTAAAATGTTATGGTGCCTCAATAATAATTATTTCTTTGCAAAGTATATTTTAAATAGGTACCATAGAAATATCACAATTATCGAATAAATACGGACAAAGTCACAAGAAAATGCTAATAAATTGTATATTTTTGAAATGTACAAGTAACGCCCTTTCGAATGATACCAAACACGGCATATTGATCTAAATTTTTTTTTAATACAGTACTTTATGTCGGCTAAAGGGCGCTACATTAGATTCAGTGATACGTCATGAAGCCTATAACCAGCGGACGATCAAGACGCTTCTAACGATACCTCATCTGTCTTATTCTGACTATTAGTTTAGAAAGAATGAGGGAACAGACAATACCATAGAAATATCACACTTATCGAATAAATACGGACAAAGTCAGGAGCAAATGCTTATAATTTATATATTTTTGAAATGTACAAGTAACGTCCTTTGCAATAATACCAAACACGGCATATTTATCTCAAATTATTTTTTTAATACAGTAATTTATGTCGGCTAGAGGGTTCCACATTAGATTCAGTGATACGTCATATAGCCTATAACCAGCGGACGATTAAGATTATGCGTCTAACGATACCTCATTTGTCTAGTTCTAATTAGTAGTTCAGGAGCTATGAGGGAACAGATGAACATACATACATACTTACATACATACTTACCTACATACATACTTACATACATACTTACATACATACATACTTACATACATACATACTTACATACATACATACTTACATACATACATAGCCTGTCAAAATCATAACCCTCCTTTGGCTTTGCCTTAGTCGGGTAATCATTTCGAGTAATTTCGAAAATGAATCTATGTTCGACTTTTATAATGACAAACTGTAGTAGTCGTGGGCTGATTTTTCCAGTTCCTAATTTTGCACGGTCATTTTATTTTATGTCTGTGAAATAAAGCGTATAACTCTTTTGAAGACGAAAAAAGTTCTCCAACTTAAAGTCGTCGGAGCGCGATAGAAAGGCGAAGGAGGAAAGTTTGTACGATCCACAGCATCACTTTGATGTCGAGGGCTCTGAAACTGACGTGATTAAATATTTTTATCAAATGGGATTTAGTGTATAGTTTTGACTTTCATCTTGAATTAAGGTGATCGTTGAGAGAGATATTAAGTAATGAAATTCCCCATTTCAAACGATTTGGAATAAAACATATACTTGCAAGCAATTTTAATATCAGCATGTTAAGCATGTACACAACGAAATCGTTAATTTTCAATCCAAAATAACGATATTAAACGTTGATGTGCTTTAACAACACACGACTGTAAAAAGTTACTTAACAAGAAGACATTTAATCGTTATGTCCTTTAGAAGCAGCCTAAAATTAACAATTAGCGGACATACGAGCGAATTTTAACCTGATTGTAGTCATACCATGTCGAACTCATTGTCCATTTACGATACGATACAATTTATGGGTTAAACTGAAATACGTTCCTGCACTGTGCTGTATGAGCTATTGTGTGCAGGATGAACTATGAAAATGGTACATTACAATAGAGCATCTAGAGTAATATTGCGATTTTTTAAAGTGCTGCCTTTTTCTTCTTAACTTTAGGTATTCGAAATTTAGGAATAACGTTATTTACATGAATTACGAGGTTTTAGGCTTAGATAGTCTGAACTAAGAACCATGATTCAGATGAATCTGTTATTTGATTCAATCGAATAAATACGGACAAAGTCAGGAGCAAATGCTTATAATTTATATATTTTTGAAATGTACAAGTAACGTCCTTTGCAATAATACCAAACACGGCATATTTATCTCAAATTAATTTTTTAATACAGTAATTTATGTCGGCTAGAGGGTTCCACATTAGATTCAGTGATACGTCATATAGCCTATAACCAGCGGACGATTAAGATTAAGCGTCTAACGATACCTCATTTGTCTAGTTCTAATTAGTAGTTCAGGAGCTATGAGGGAACAGATGAACATACATACATACTTACATACATACTTACATACATACATACTTACATACATACATACTTACATACATACATACTTACATACATACATACTTACATACATACATAGCCTGTCAAAATCATAACCCTCCTTTGGCTTTGCCTTAGTCGGGTAATCATTTCGAGTAATTTCGAAAATGAATCTATGTTCGACTTTTATAATGTCAAACTGTAGTAGTCGTGGGCTGATTTTTCCAGTTCCTAATTTTGCACGGTCATTTTATTTTATGTCTGTGAAATAAAGCGTATAACTCTTTTGAAGACGAAAAAAGTTCTCCAACTTAAAGTCGTCGGAGCGCGATAGAAAGGCGAAGGAGGAAAGTTTGTACGATCCACAGCATCACTTTGATGTCGAGGGCTCTGAAACTGACGTGATTAAATATTTTTATCAAATGGGATTTAGTGTATAGTTTTGACTTTCATCTTGAATTAAGGTGATCGTTGAGAGAGATATTAAGTAATGAAATTCCCCATTTCAAACGATTTGGAATAAAACATATACTTGCAAGCAATTTTAATATCAGCATGTTAAGCATGTACACAACGAAATCGTTAATTTTCAATCCAAAATAACGATATTAAACGTTGATGTGCTTTAACAACACACGACTGTAAAAAGTTACTTAACAAGAAGACATTTAATCGTTATGTCCTTTAGAAGCAGCCTAAAATTAACAATTAGCGGACATACGAGCGAATTTTAACCTGATTGTAGTCATACCATGTCGAACTCATTGTCCATTTACGATACGATACAATTTATGGGTTAAACTGAAATACGTTCCTGCACTGTGCTGTATGAGCTATTGTGTGCAGGATGAACTATGAAAATGGTACATTACAATAGAGCATCTAGAGTAATATTGCGATTTTTTAAAGTGCTGCCTTTTTCTTCTTAACTTTAGGTATTCGAAATTTAGGAATAACGTTATTTACATGAATTACGAGGTTTTAGGCTTAGATAGTCTGAACTAAGAACCATGATTCAGATGAATCTGTTATTTGATTCAATCGAGTTTATTTTCATATATTTTTTTGGAATAGGCCGGCAAGCGAGCAGACGTATCGCCTGATGGTTAGCGATTACCGCCGCCCATGGACACCCGCAACACCAGAGGCGTCACAAGTACGTTACCGGCCTTTGGGGGGTGGGGAGAGATAGGAGGAGGGGTTGGGGTATGGGCCACCGATATCCTCACTCACTCAGTGAAACACAGCGAGGCACTCTTTCACACCGGTTTTCTGTGAGGCCGTGGTATCACTCATTCCCCGTTCATGCCGAAGCGTGCCTCTCCCACGGTCAATGATTGGTCATGATTTCAAGAATTCCACTTATTAACACAAAAGTCTGTCCAGACTGATAAGGCAGTTTGAAGATGTAAAGGCCAAATATGCAAGAGTAAATAAATTCGTTGAATTAGTTTAATTCTCACTGTAAGTGAATCTAAGATAAGTTATGGAATCAGGCGTTACTTTGCGGAAATCCATGACATTAAATGCTATGAAATATATTTAGCTTTAATTCCGCGAGACAAATATCCAGGTCTGAAAGCAGGGCACAAATCCCACCGTCATGCATACTCACATGCACATATGGGTACCATGCATATGCACACATACAAAACAAGTGAGAATTTGTAAACAAATTAGTATGCAATGATTGCACCGGGGTCTATGTGGGTCAGACAGGCCGTAGTTTCGAAATTAGGTACAGGGAACATGTTGCCGCTCACAGGAATGGCCATCCAGATAAATCACATTTCGCAAAACATTTAATCGATACCGGCCACTCCTTGAGCGGCAACAATACCTATAACATTCTGCATGTTTGCGATAAGGGGTTCCGACTGAGTGTGTTGGAACAGTTAGATATATCAAAACATAACAATAATAATGCTTATACACTATTGAATGACCAAACAAACTTAATTCCATCACCACTTCTAAGTATGATTGCGGGTAGTTCGACACAGATGTCTTTGTGACATTGTATCGACAGCGTCATCGAAACGGTATATAAAGGGCCGACAGTGGTGCGGCGAGCTCATTCGAGCTCAAACGCTCGACGAGTCAACATCTCCTGAGGATGCCCCGTGGAGGGGCGAAACACGTGTTGAGTATAGGTTTGGTTGCATGGCATGCTAATTATTTCTCACTTGTTTTGTATGTGTGCATATGCATGATACCCATATGTGCATGTGAGTATGCATGACGGTGGGATTTGTGCCCTGCTTTCAGACCTGGATATTTGTCTCGCGGAATTAAAGCTAAATATATTTCATAGCATTTAAAGTGAATCTAAGTTTAAAAGTAAGTGAGTTTAAAAATGTATCTTTATGATCGAGACAAACTTTAAATCCGATTGTTGGCAAGCTTTAAGTAAGTAATTTCATATTTATTTTATAAACGTACCTGGCACGTAATGTCCATAAATGAAATCATATTAAAGTACCGAATTAGACACCACCTGTATCACCAGTAATACCACAACGAGGGAATGGACAATATACCCATTAATATTTAAATTAGGAACATGATTCGTCAATTATTATATTTTTTAAATTTATGGTCTAAGATACGTAGAGAAACGACCTTCACCTATCTGTTTAATGAATGAAAAGTATTTTATATCAAATTTAATATATAAAATAACATATCACGGGTGGGTTGGCTAACAAATTCCTGGCCAAACTATTTATTAATTAACAATAAAAAAATGACTTTTTATTACACAGTGTTTCACGAATATATTTAATACCAACCGACAGTATAAAGCCTATGGAACATATAAACCTTGGGTTGTCTATTTGTTTCCTGGCATAGCTACTGGTTGGCAGGTATAAACAGGTATGTCGATATGAGTTATTTTCACATTTGTTTAATAAATAAATTTTATATCAAAATAAGGTTATTGGTATATGGTATGGTATATGGTAAGTTTATTCGTTAAACTCATGGGTACACTGTTGAATAAAAAGTTATTTTTAAATTTGTAATTAATAATAGTTTGGCCAGGATTTTTTTAGCCAACCCACCCGCGATGTATTATTCAATGTATTAAATTTGATATAAAATACTTTTCATCCTATAAACAGATGGGTGAAGGTCGTTCCTTATCGTATCCTCTACTATTAGAAATGTTATTTTTAGAGAACTATTTCGAAAATAATTTATACGAGTAGCTCGATACAAATAGAGCTCAGGACCCCTATTACCCGACCCCTGCAAATTGAATTTACTATCGGTTACACAATTTTTCATAGGTCTGAGGTGACTTTGAGTTATTATCATCACCAGAGCCCCTCCTTATGGAACTAATGCAGGACAAGTTTTAAAGCTTTTGATTGATATATCTCCAATGAAACCAGATAACAATAAAATTACAGATGACAAAGGCTTCGAGCACTTTCACGATGGTTTTGGAGGAGACAGATGCGGGCTTCCTTTCACATAGTTAGGCTTTAAATTGTTAGGCAGTAATCGTTAAGTTGTTATATGAACATGACTTCCAAATATTTGGTTTCAGACTGCCAGTTTTACAGATACGGTGAATATTGATAACTATATTTTGTATGTTTACATATTAATTATTTAAAATACTTCTGTTTTACAAAAACTTGATGTCTGATATAATTTGCGAATATATCATTTTGTCCAGGACATTAAACCACAGAGTAAAAATAAATGAAATGTCTACATATGTAATTTATGCTTTATACGTAATCATATTGATCATATTGATAAAGAAAGGATTAGGTTAGAATTGATAGTGCATGGCGATGGAGTGAATGCTTCAAAACTTAGCATACTTGTAACAACATATCGTTCGCTACTTGAGAGTTTTATTACTGAAGATAGGTAATAAAATTAAGTAGATATTAAATGAAATAATTGTATAATGTGTAAAATAAAGTTAAAATGAACTCTCTGTTAAATTGTTAAATTTTATTAGTATGGTTATGCCAATATATATCAATTACGAGACACGTATGAGGGTGTATTGAAAGACATGTTTTAATAGTTTGTAGTATGAAATATTGATTTATTATGTACCTACAAGTGGTTATAGAATAATTACAAATATCGCCTTTAGATTATTCGGTAACAACAATTTATTTTAAACTAAACATTTCTAATAAGTGGCGTAGTTCTCCTATTGCAAAAAATGGAGGTTATCAGAGTAAAAAGGGGTAAGAATACTCGTGACTATTTCAGCTCAAATATATGTATCATCTTTAGTAAACCTTTACAAAAAAAGTAAAACTGCCTCGTTGGTCACGAGGTTGGCGTGTGCGACTGCTGATCATGAGGTCTCGGGTTCGATTCCCGGGTCGAACCAAATGTTTGTATGATATACAAATATTTGTTTCGAAGTTTGCGTGTTTTCTATGTATAATATGTATGTATTTACAAAAAAAAAAGTATATACGTATTTGTATCAGTTGTCTAGTACCCATAACACAAGCTCTGCTTAGCTTGAGACTAGATAGCGTTGTGTGTTTAGATGTCCGAAATATTTATTTATTATTTTGGGACAAGCTGCACGTGGATCCTCTACAAACCAGGTGTTGATGTAGGTGAATAAATTTGCGCAGAGCTTGTTACAATCGCAGAGTTAATATGCAAAACCTGGTTTGCGTGTTTCAAAGAGAGACATGAACGAAATAGAAAGTCTGTAATCTGAGTCTGAATTTAGTGAAAATCATGATATTCATTGGAATTATATTTTTTATTTTTACGTTTGCCCTGCCAAAATGACTCTACTCTGCCTGATGGAAAGCATAAGCAGAATCCAAGAGTGGTGGTCACCATACTCACCGCTCGTGCAGACAATGCAACAATGCAGAATGCTGACCCACACTATGGCGGCCTAGTAATGCTTCTGCATCATTGGGCCTCCGGTCTCGCACTCACCAACGAAACACGTCAACACGAACGCTCTCATTTTACGTTGATTTTCTGTGCGAGGGTAGTACCGCCCCGTTCGTGCTGAAATCAGCGTGGCTCTACTACCTTTAAGTATCCATAAATATCCATCACCGTCGAATTTGGTTACTTTTTAATATCAAGGCCCTCATACGAAGTTTTAATATATTCTCTGTAGCTTGCATAAACTACCCTTTTTCAATTAATGTTGCCAAACCAGGACATGTAGTCTAATGGTTGTAAACAATTATGGCATCAAGGATAATCTTGTAAAATTTTGTGTGAAAAATCTAATAGTAGTTACTTGTGGTATCTAACCAAATCCACTGCCTTGCCTTAAAAAGTATTAATGTTTGTAATCTTTACTATCCATAAAAATTGAGCAGACGTTTTCTCATTTTTCATAATCACTTTAACTAAAAGATAACTTTTAATTAGTATTGTCATCATTTTGTATTAAGGACTTCACATAATTTTATTATAATGCAATTTCTTGCAAATATTTAAAGAAAACACTGAGAAAGAGATAGATTTTAAATAAGATTAGATATTAGATAGTAAGTACGCTTAACAAACGCAAACGAAGTCGGTTTTTTTTGTTATTATTTGTGATTATGTGAATAATCACAAATTATAACAAAAAAAAACGACTTCGACCAAATTAAAATGAAACCACACGGAAAGCACCAGTTTTCAAATAAAAAAAGAATCATCAAAATCGGTTCACCCAGTCGAAAGGTAACAAATATTTAAAAAAAACAGTCGGATTGATAAGCCCCTCCTTTGTTGAAGTCGGTTAAAATTTATATGCATAAAGATTAGGATTTGGGTTGCGCATTTAGTGGATGTAAAATATGTGCATACATATATTTTTATATATTTTATTATATTTCTACACATATAACACACAACGCCATCTAGTCCCAAGCTAAGCAGAGCTTGTGTTATGGGTACTAGACAACTGATACAAATACATATATACTTTTTTTTTGTAAATACATGCATATTGTACATAGAAAACACCCAAACTCCGAAACAAATATTTGTAGATCATACAAACATTTGGTCCGACCCGGAAATCGAACCCTCATGATCAGCACTCGCACACGCCAACAGCGAGACCAACGAGGCAGTCAATACATGTTAATTTGCAAACGCTTACTTAACAAAAATAATTTAAATAATTCATTGGAAGCTTAATGTAGATTAGGTGTAGAGTACCCGCACTGTTCCCGCAGAGTTGGTTAGATGAGAACATATCATATCTCTAGCTAAGACATGATTTATGTCTGTGGTCTCGCCTCTTTTTGCTAATTACTTAGACGTGCCGCAGTCTTGCGAAGATTTGTGGTGCTTCGGGATAATTAATTTTTATTCTTAACTGGATTTTGATTATGAATGGTTGAACAAATTATACAAAAGAAATAACATTAAAATGAATTTCATGCTGTTTGTGGCTCTCCATAGTACAACCGACGTAAATAGACGTTTGTAAATCGTACTATGTGGATTGATTACTGCGCACTACGAGTAATGAATGTGACTAGCTTTTTACACGTGGCTTCGCTCACGCAGACTTTCATTCCCTGATTTACCCCTTAGGGGTGGAATTTCCAAAATTTCTTTCTTAGTGCTCACTTACGTTATATAAAGAACCTACATGCAAAATTTCAGGATTCTAGCTTCAGCGGTTTGGGCTGTGCGTTGATCTCTGGGTATGTCAGTCAGTCAGTCAGTCACCTTACTCTTTTATATATATAGATAGTAATAGCAACTTTATACCAGTTGTTAACATAATCTCTAGTAACTTCTATAATAGCTGATATTGCAGCTTTGTAAAAAAACGAGAATACATTTACTTGCAAGTTCTATTTAGTTCTAGTAGTAGTTCTATTTATACACGGTTACAGACATATTGATGAATACTTACTTAGGCAAGTATTAATGATTAAATATATTTCACGAAACTTGAAAGTGTCTATGAAGTGGGTTGTCATAGAAAGACAGCAAACATATACTTGAAATTTATGAAGCAAAATATGGTTACGTAAAAAAATGTTGAGAACTTGAATAAGTGTAAAAATTACTGTAACGAAATATAGAAATCTATGTACATAACCATAATTAAAAAAACAATAGCAATATTTACATACAAGCGTTAAAAACTCCACATCTTCGCCTACTGGTAGCGTTCCCAAAAGACTGGCAGTATTACCACGTTGAATGGCAAAAGGCGTCAATCTGATTGACGCTTAGCTAAGCAACTGCTTAGCTAGTTGTTTAAACATAGCGCGTGCACTCGGACCCCATGAACCTAGCGTCTCTACCCCAAACGGTTCAAAAATGTAATTGTAAAAAAATTAAGTGTGAACTTTGAAAACCCAATGCTTCACGAAATTATGACTGCACGATTGGCCTAGTGGTTTAAGCTGTCGCCACGTCATTTTCTACTGCGCCAAGTGTTTTGGGTTCAAATTCCACATGGGACAACACTTTGTGTGATCCACATGTTGTCCCTAGTCTGGTGTCGAAATTTTGTAACCACTAAACCCTCAGCTTCGTTTAGACATCTCACAAGTATGACTTAATCAAACACCATTACGTCGTTTGTTCATCCTTCTAATTGGTTTGTGTATCTATTTACTTAGATCAGAGATTCTCGCACGGTAACAGATTATACTAAATTTTAATGATTTGTTACGTCGCAGTGCGGCGTTGTCTCCTCCGGTCTCGGTTTACGTAGACTACTGTTGGTGGTTGACGTCATTTTACAATACACCGTACACTATATAAAATAGAAATTTTGTTATATATATAAAATTTGGTTGACGTAGCATTACCATTACAGAAAAATTTAAACGAATGAAGTGATAAGTTAAAATACATACAATAGCTTTAGCTCGTGACTCCGAACGCCCTTATGTCGGATATTGCGGTAATATTTTTCGAGTGGCTTACTATTGGTAAAATAATTTTGAAAAATAGTTTCCGTAGATCTACAGATAACCTTCTACAACCTCAGAAACTTCTTTATAATATTAGAATAGATATGCTATAGTATATTATTGTATTGAATTTTAATTAAAAAGGTTACTGTATGTATAGGCCGACTCGATCGAATTGATACCAAAGCGTCCAAACAACCCCTTTAAAACTGTTCTTTCGTTTAATGTTACGTATTATTTGATTAAGCATCGGTTAGTCCGTGTCTTCTAGAAGTGCACCGCAGCATTAACATTCCCGTTTCAAAGGTTTTACTCATCAAGTTTGGAAAAAACATAGACATTAAAAAGTTGTCCGTGTCCTTCTATTGCAAGGCTTAGTTATTGACGAGTTAAAGGAGAAAGTTGAGTAAAATTGGAGCCTACCTGTAATTTGAAAACACATGACAAGTAAGGATAAGCTTAGTTTACCCTCTATATATAAAGAAAGCATACCAATTGTGAAATATTATAACGAATAAAATTTATAGTTTTGGACTGATTTTGTAAAGTGGCATAAAAATCACAGTTACCTATCCAAGAAAGCTTTATTAATATTTAAGACACAGACAAGGGGACGACTCCCATAGTCGTCTGGACCCAGATGATAACTCAATCATACTCGTTTTATTGTTAGAACATATATTACACTTAAACAAGACTTCACTTTTCATACTCTCCAATTTAGCACCGCAAAGAAGCAACAGCTTTTAAGACAAAAAGGTAATCCACTAACACGTGCTCTAGTACAAGGAGGACTTACTTTAAAAGTACCTACTGACTTTTTCTTCTTGTCTTTTAGCTGCAGCAAAAGATAGTAGGTGTAAAACAGGGAGTATACTTCTGAGTGTAGTTTTTACGACACTGCATATGAATTTACACAGGATTTTTGTCTTTTTAATTATGAGTCAATTCTTCACCTCTTTCAATACTTTCATTTATGAACGTCTTCATGCTATGAACAACATTACCAATGTCATTTGTAAAGTGAAATTGCGACTATTTAAAAATATCGTGAAAAAGCATCTCATTAGGCCGCTATAGTTTGAGTCACCATGCTGCATTGTCCTTATTCGCATTGAGGATGGTGACCACCACTTCTGGATTATGCTCATGGTTTCCATTAGGCAGAGCAGAGTCATTTTTGCAGCTCAAACATAAAAAAAGCAAAAAAAAAAATAGTAAAGAATTTTAGTTATGTCATATTTTATGTAATATTTTAGTCATGTTTATTCACTATCAGAGAAAGTTGAAGATTAAATAGTCAGCATAGTCATGCATATTATGGGAAACAGAGCTTTGGTCAATTTCAGTTTTTTTTTCCAAAATAATTAATCTTAGGTGAGAAAGTGTAAGAACAATTTTCGTAGATGTAAGAACGATTTTCCTTGAATAATTTCTTTGCATACATGGGGACTTTTCACAATTTCGTTATAATGGTATCCCAAACTTGCATATAAATTTTCAGCTTCTTGGGGATATAGATATGTATATGCAAAGGTGCTCCTCTTTTTCGGTCTAATTTGACTGGACTTTGATGAGTTTTGGTATTACTATTTTGTTTTTTGTTTGTTACTCTTGCACGAAAAAAGTACTGTATGGAATTAGATGAAACTTTACACTAATGCTACTATTTACCCCGAAAACCCACGCAGGTGCAACCGTGGCCAGAAGCTGATACAATGGAAAAACTGATTTTAATGATAGTTAAATACAAGTAACAAGCGGTATTGTGAAAGATATACAAAAGAATTATATTATTCTAATAACCATTTTACAGTCGGAAAAATATCAATTAATCGAAAATTCATAGTACAAAACATTTAATAGCGGTCTCAGTGCCATGAAGCGGTAGATTGGCACTTATTACTAATTTGCTTTTAGTGGTATCGATACCATTGGAGCTCTGGGATTTGACTTTCAACATAGCAGTTCGAAATAGTGGATTTACCTTTGGATTGAATTCCATTTTGCTAAAAATGTAATTATTTCGTTTTTTTAAATACACAAACGACAGACGGACGGACGCAAAGAACAGATTTAAAAAAATGTAAATACCTAAAAAAAAAAAAAAAATTTTTTTTGAGTTATTGCTACAATAGGAGTTGTAATATGTATATGCCACCAATATTGTCTCTTATCTATCTATATATATAAAAGAGTAATGTGACTGACTGACTGACATACCCAGAGATCAACACACAGTCCAAACCGCTGAACCTAGAATCATGACATTTTGCATGTAGGTTCTTTATTTAACGCAAGTGAGCACTAAGAAAGGAATTTTCGAATTTCCACCCCTAAGGGGGTAAATCAGGGGATGAAAGTCTGCGTGAGCGAAGCTGCGTGTAAAAGCTAGTCTAAAATAAATTTCTACAATCGACGCTGTGGTCTCCAAATGAGAATAAAGTCATAAATAAAAATCGATGTTCACTCAATTGACTATCGATTTGACTGCATCATTACAGATAATAGATTGTTTGGTGCTGGCTGGTGCATTGTAGCAATAATGAGCGACTACTAGTACTATTTGATACACTAACAGAACAAATCTCCACCTTTTTAATGCAACAAAGTCCATTCTATTATTACTAACACCTTCATACGCAGATAGAAAATTTCAATCGTTTATCTTTAACTAATACTAACGATGAATATTACAAAAAAAAAAGATTTGTAACTTATTTTATCAGGTATTTGTAGTTTTTTTTCATCTTTTTTGTGCACAATACAGTTCACATGAATCAAATAAGCTGTAACAGAAATAAACATTCATTATGTTGAAATGATAAGCACGCCAACAAGTCGCAGCTTTCCGCACTGCGACGCAACGTACCATTAAAATTTACCAAAACCCCCGCCTACCGGTACGAAACAATTCACGTACATGCATTCGTATTTGCGTACCATTTATGTGCATGAGATTTGGTTTTGTGGTTTAACGTCATAACTGGAACATAGTTCTATAAATACCTCATATTAATTTTTTTACCTTTTGATGCTGCTAGTTAAACTATATAGAATTTTACAATGTTGTAGGTCATATGTTAGGTTGCATTGATCTATTTTATTTTTAACCGACTTCCAAAAGGAGGAGGTTCTCAATTTCATCGGTTTTTTTTTTATGTATGTACATCGATTACTCCGTCAATTGTGGACCGATTTTGAAAATTCTTTTTGTATTCGAAAGGGTATGCTCCCCATGTGGTCCCATATCAGGATCTGATGATGTGATCCTAAGGAAATCGAAGGAAACTCTCAAATTTACGCGAGCGCCTGCAATGAAGTTACGAGCAATTGTATGCATACCTTCATATTCTGTAGACATCATTAAATTTTAAATGAAATGATGATGAGAGACTTGAGAAAGACTAAAAAGCGAAAAATAAAAAATAAACTTCGTTTAAAAAAACCGACTTCAAAAACTAAAAAGTATAAAATAACTTAATTTGTATGTGCTACCTATTCATTGGTTTGAAGTCGGTGCCAAGCCAAAATGTAATAGTAGGTACCGCACTCGCCGCGCGTGACCTTGAGCGGGATAGCTGCTCTTCGCGTTGAACAAAACAATCGAAGCGTCTCGAAATATAGCGTGTGGTACCTACTATTCCATTGGCTTGGCACTGACTTCAAACCAATGAATAGGTAGCACATACAAATTAAGTTATTTTATACTTTTTAGTTTTTGAAGTCAGCTTTTTTAAACGAAGTTTTTTTTTTATTAGTTCGATAGATAGCTGGACTAGACTAAAGTGTTCTTTTATATTAAGTGTAATATGCACTGAAATTTTGAGTGGGCACCTCAATGAACAAATCGTCGTGACCAGGGTATAAAAAGAATTCAGTAGCACGCACAACAAAGGACTCATTCGATTCTCTTTTACTCATTTTATTCGGTACCCAAAGATAGCTCCGCTTTATTATTATTGTTACTGTTTCTTCTTTTATAAAAAATTGGTCGTTTGGATTGCGGGTAAAGTCGCAATTTATTCTAATATTTTCTTGATAGCTAAATACAGACAATAGAATATTAAAGATTCAGACAACTCACAAGAATTATTTATAAAAACTTATTATGTACAATTTTACAATTAAGTTTTCATGCTATAAGGTTAATTTTGCTATTAAATTCTGTGCAATAAAATACCTTTAGGCTACACTTACAGCATTAGGTATCTTGGAGCCATCAAGTACGTAGTGGTATTACATCAATAAATTTTAAAGAAAAATGCATGGAACGGAAATGCAATGTTCTTCGTATTAAAAACTTATAATCAGTAAAATTATTGAGACTATCATATTTCGACGTATGACACACATTAATCTCCTACAATGAAGTTTGTTTAGTATTTATTAATAATAAAGCTAGAAAAACTTTTTGAAGTAACCAAGGGCTGACGTAAGTTCTATAGATTTAAAAGAAAATTCTAATCTTGTGCCACTACCACCAATAGTATTTTTACGGGTTATGAGTAGTAATTCCTACTTAAAATACAGCCATATCTCTTTTTGATGCATTTAAATATATTTTTTCGAGAGATTTCATACACTAACAAGAACTGTGTGACATAAGTCATATTTAATGACTTCCACAGCGTCCTGTCTTGTCTATTTCTTTATAGTAACGTGTAAATTTCTTTTGTTCAGAAATGATGACGTGCCGGCTGGGCTCGCGGCGGCTCGGCGGCTCTCGCGGCTCGCTGCAGGCTGGCACTGCGTGTTCCGCCGCCAGCGAGCTAGACCTCTCCTCGCGCTCCAGACGCGCACATAAAGCAAGGTCTGTCTAAATTACTGACAAACTACATTTCTTAAATATATACATCAAACGGAATAATAATAACTATCAAATTTGTGTGCCAGATATAATTTGATTTGAATATAAGTGATAATTTGAACCAAAATACTAGCTACATAAGGTAGGTACTTATGATCTGTAATCGTTCAGTGAGTTCTTTATCTCCTTATTCTTAGTAATATTTATTAATATAAAGTTTCAGGTATCATTGTTGTTTAAGTATATGTAACTTAATTCCTTCTTTATTAAAGTCATCCACTTCTTTGGAGAATTAATATTAATACTACCAAAGTAAAATAATATTTCTCATGAATACTTGCTCATCGATTCACTTTTAGGGAAAAGGGTGGATATAAATTTATAATAAACAACGGGTTGCAATCCGGGAGTGCCAGCAGATTTAATTTTTTATTTCCTATATTTATTAAACACAATGAAAGATGCTATATAGTCGATGACTTGCTTTTCTTTAATATTCCTTGAGAACCGATAACTACGGAAATGCTTATTGTGATGTTATTATAAAAATATAGGTTAATGCTATACAGTATACAGTATAAACATATTACCCGAGCGAAGCTGGGTTTACACACACGCACACTCGCGCAAGCGCCCTGCGCTGCTTAAACGAAACAGCAGGAGCAGGCATAAATTTTCGCAGCGCGGTAGAAAGAGAGGGGGATATTACTTCCTCTCCTACGACACACCTCCGTCTAACGAATATTCGATGAGGGCACGTGTCCTGACGCGAGTTTCTGACGCGAGTTTAAATTTTTTTACCCATCCCAAAAAAGTGCACAACGCCTCTATAGAGGTTTTCACTTCAAAAATGTTCTTAGGGAGATGAAACTATATAGTTACAAAATTAGATCGCAATGAATATATCCATAGATATCTGTTACATACGCCCTATAGAGGTAGACTGGAATTTAATAAATTACTGAATAGCAGTGTTTTTATAATGAATTCCCTACAATATAATGGTGTACAAGTATTTAGTAAAAATCCATAAAACTGAAAATAGCCAAGAGCAGATCGTATTTAACAGCTTTCTTTTGTCAGTCGATTCGTTTGGTTTTTCTAGTGACAAGGGTAACACTGAAGCTCGTTTCAGGAACCTTTTTCCCCGAGTAATTATTTAAAAAGTTATCGATTTGTAAGGTAATAAGGCACGAAATTTTCCACTACATAAACCGAACTTCGTTAACAGGCGAATTCGAAGACAAAATGGGTTCATTTACTTTGTAACAGTAACAGTTTAAAGAACTTCGAGAAGTTCAATTTGTCTTATGAACAAGTAGTCCAAAACAGTGTCGACATTAGTAATTCATGTGTTCTTTATGTGATTATATTTATATGATTTAATGATTGTTCCACTCATAGTATTAGTTCTGTTATAACTTCATTATTATAAAAAGTCTTGACTGCATTGGTTAAGACTTTTAGGTCAAGATGAGGGTAATCACACACAGGTCTTTTATCTTGTATTTGTCTTTTTGTATTTTATATCATCGTGAAAATAATCGTTTGTAAGTTGACAAGGTTTCCTTTACTCAATACATTGCTTTCAATACACAAAATGATAACGCTTTATTTTCTTAAAGATCAATCAATTTATGTTTGTCGTGCTCTTGTCGAAGTCATCTCTTAGAACAATGCCAATAAAGGTGGGCGTATGTATGTAGCTAAAGTAATATTGCAAGAGAACTATCCATAAGTCTCACTTTTTGCGTTCAACATTTGACACATTGCCGGCTCGATATTATGTGATATCGACGTTAAAGTATATCTGTCAGAAGCAATAAAAGTGATCCATTGTGATCATAATACTTGTAGTCTCATGTTTTATCCATTCGTTAGTGGATAAGTCTTTTTCTTAGGGAAGGCCTCTAGAGGACATAGTTTATGTCTTCAAAATGACGAACAATCAACCTATCCGCGTCCACTGCTCAACGATAGTCTATGTACATATAAATATTTACTTTGCGCGCGTGTGTTCAGCTTCATTTGTTTCCACACGACCTCGTTGTATCTGAATACCACTAATAAATGCTTGATTTCGACAGAACAGATTCTGTGTAGTATTTCGTTAGCCATTATGGCCCGGGAGCCAGGCACAAATTCGGTCATTATTTCCTCTCGAGCCAAACTTCGTTTTTTTTTTTTTTTTTTTATGTTTGGCCCGCCAAAATGACTCTACTCTGCCTGATGGAAAGCATAAGCAGAATCCAAGAGTGGTGGTCACCATACTCATTGCGAATGCAGACAATGCAGTATGGAGACCCACACTATGGCGGCCTAGTGATGCTGCTGCATCTTTTAGTCTAGTCAACAAGTATGGTACTTGATGACTAGACTAATTGGGCCTCCGGTCTCGCACTCACCAACGAAACACGACAGCACGAACGCTGTCATTTTACGTTGATTTTCTGTTCGTAAAAGGCATTAGGAATGCATATTATGAATACTCGTCACCGTCAGCTGCGACTCCGTCGGTGGGGTAGGCAGTGGCAGCCGAACCAGCATGCAGAAAAACATTTTTTTTTCCCGATGTGTAGAAGTAGAATACTTCTTGTTTCATCCCCTTCGGACATTTCGTTTAGAAGTTATCACGAGTATAAGACGCTAAGAGTTGGTACCTAATAATGAGTTATTTGCCAAAGAGTTTTTATCAACCTAATACCTAATATTAATCTTTATCCAAATAAATGTGTTGTTGATTATGAGTAATAGATCTCAACAGAGTATAATAAATACATCTATACTAATATATAAAGCTGAAGAGTTTGTTTGTTTGTTTGAACGCGCTAATCTCAGGAACAACTGGTCCAATTTAAAAAATTCTTTCAGTGTTAGATAGCCCGTTTATCGAGGAAGGCTATAGGCTATATATCATCACGCTAAGACTAATAGGAGCGGAGCACCAATGAAGAATGTTTCAAAAACGGGGGAAAATTATCACGCTACGGGCAATAGGAGACGCAAACGACGTTGCGTGGGTCAGCTAGTGATCTAATATTGTGATAAATGAAACAATAAATTAACAATAACGCTTATTATAATAGACTAATAATTTGTGAAAGATATTTGGAATAGAGTTCTACAAGGCAGTGAACTGACTGACATACGTTACGAGATTTTGAATATTATTTAGCGCAATTTCTGATTGACAGATATGCAACAGAATGAAATCTATGTGCTTAGTCATAATAACTTAATTACAAAATAGATACGTTTTATGTATGGATAGATTCTGAATAAAAGTATAATAATATTTGAGGCCAATTTATGGTTTATTATGCTTTGGCAAAATGGCATCGTCGCTTGCCACCATTAAGGCGTCAGTGAAGTGCTTCGAGGGCCTAACTCTTGTTTGTCCAGGAGCGCAAGGGCCCTTTTCTTGAGTGTCGCTTTAATCACAAGTGTTGACTCGACGAGCCTCTATTATTACGTGTGAAAAGATTCACGTACTTTTAAAATAAACTGCTTTCATTTAATGGTAAAATATTAACCATAGTTATATTATCTACTTCGGAAGTCATCAGTACTTACATATATTTATTATTTATGTTGTCTTTTACTTGTTGTTTAGGATAACGAAATCAATACGCCAAGTACGCCTTCTCAAAGAGCCGGCAAAGCACTTGTGACGCCTCTGGTGTTGCGGGTGTCCATGGGTGTCGGTAATCGCTTAGTATCAGGCGATGCGTCTGCTCGTTTGCCCCCTATTACATAAAAAAATCATATTACATAAAGTATTCAAACATTATGCAGTTTATAAATTTCTTCCTTCAATTATGATCTCGCTCTAGTCATATTTGCCAAAATGTAAGTAACGACTATGAATGGAATTTAAACTATTGGGCGAAGACTAGTTTACTACATCAGGTTAAGATAAAAAAATTAACAAAAACAAAAACCGACTTCAAGGTTCGACTCGATTTCTCTTGGATGCTATCATGAGATCTTAGTGTCCTTATCATGGTACTGCCGTTGGGATATCTCCTTTCCATTAAAAAAAGAATCATCAAAATCGGTTCATAAACGACGAAGTTATTCGCGAACACACATAAAAAAAAGAACACATATACGGTTTAATTGGGAACCTCCTCCTTTTTTGAAGTCGGTTAAAAATACTAGTCAATAGTTATTAATCCAACTTTAAAAAGTTTTATAGTGTTTATAGCTAACAATCAAGAATTATTGTCAAGTGTATTCTTTAAGAATTTTTTATCATTGACCTTATTTTAAGCTACTTTCACACTCTCTGATATTTATTACATTTATTACCGCAACTACTGCATATCATTGCTTGTTCACTCATAATCATCATCTTAGTCGAAAGACGTCCACTGTTGGACATGGAGAAGCTTGTTTAATATTCCATTTCAATTCTACAAGGGCTTTGTGAAGACCCGGCATAGTATAAATGATTGAAATGTCTAGAGTCTACAAGAGAGCCTATCGAAATGTGAAGAAATTCTCAATATTATCTGGGGGTGTCATACTTAACTCTATAATTCGACATATGAATCAGAAGCCGCAATAATCGCAAATGCATCGCATCGCTGTTCCTGTAATTTTTTTCCACTTCTCCTGTGTATTACAACGAACTAGACTTTTAAATGCGTTGATATGCCATGTAATACATAAATGTCACAAATGAAATTGTCAAATTATAGATTTTTTTTTTTTTTTTTTTTTTTTTTTTATGTATGGCCCGCCAAAATGACTCTACTCTGCCTGATGGAAAGCATAAGCAGAATCCAAGAGTATTGGTCCCCATACTCACTGCGAATGCAGACAATGAAGTATGGCGACCCACACCATGGCGGCCTAGTTATGCTGCTGCATCTTTTAGTCTAGTCAACAAGTATGGAACTTGTTGACTAGACTATTTGGGCCTCCGGTCTCGCACTCACCAACGAAACACGACAGCACGAATGTGGTCATTTTACGTTGATTTTCTGTGCGAGGGTAGTACCGCCCCGGTCGAGCCGGCCCATTCGTGCTGAAATCAGCGTGGCTCTACTACCTACCTAGATGTTCTATGTTGGACATATTAAATCATCTATTTATATAAAAGAAAATCGTGTTGGTTACACTATTTATAACTCAAGAACAGCTAAACCGATTTGGCTGAAAATTGGTGGGGAGGTTGCTTAGAACCAGGAGATGGACATAGGACTTTTTACAAAGTTTTTTTTTTTTTACTTTTCGCCACGCCGTTAATCGCAGTTGTTTTTGTACCGCGGGGCTCAGCTAGTAATGATATAAAAGATAAAATGTGTCAAAAATAATTTTATTGGGTCGCAATTTTCGAAAGTAAAGTCTAGTCAGTTTTTTTTCATTAAATACCCAACTCCTTCGGTTGAAATTATATTTTGAAGCACTTTATTTGTATTATAGTCAAATATTTTAAAGTTAAAATTGATTTCATACGAAATGCCAACCCTGCATTGCTAGTAATATGAGCGAGCGGCTGTTGGCACGGCATCGGCATCACGCCACGACCGATCGCATTTTTGAACGGTTTATATCTCATTTTACGGTACGACAGTTCTGGCGGCTCCACCTTCTCACAGAGGTCGTATTGGAAAACCAATTTCTATGGGTAGCCGCTCGTGTGCCACTAAGTCGATTGGATATCAAACGATTTCTCCTTTTCCTGGGATAAATCAAATTTGCATAGTTTGGAGATTAACAGTTTGTGAATGTCATAAAGCATTTCTGTACTTTCCGATGTAAAGTATTCTCAAATCTGCTCTCAAATTAAAAGTAGATTGCCTGTAAGAGATTGCCTTCGGGCGATAAGGCCAATTGTATCTCATAGCATAAAGTTACCTTTGTAAGTAATCTGGTGTACAATAAAGTGATTTTTATTATTATTATTCATTGATAAAAGGAAAAGTAGGAAATGCTTTTGATTTAATACGATAATGCATAAAACTAAGCGAAGTAATTACATAATAAAATTACTCTAAAAAACTTGTGACTACACGACACGCAAACTTGCTAAGTAGTTGGAAGCTAAGTAGTCTGTGGCTTGAAACATCAAGCATAACAATTCATTGAAGTTGTAATTGATCATGTTTCTTATATAGCTTTTAAATAAAAAAAAAATTATCTAAGTACACACATCAAAAGTGTCTAGGGATCAACATATGTGTCTAGGGATCAACATATATTATTGCAATAACTTTTCTCCTGATTGATATTAATTAAAATTTTCTTTAAGGATTCATCAAATAAAGTGTTTTCGTTTGTCACAGTAACGATAAACCAAGTCACCTTTGCATTAATAAAGAAATTTGCCATTTTCCTAATAAAGGGAATTTTGACATTTGAACCACTAACATTAAAGTTCGAAAAAAAGACTGAAATAACAGTTTTCTTTAAAATTTTATTAGGTAACTTAACAATTAATAATCCGTGTTTCTACCGCGAACACTAACAACACAAGAATCGGTTTGGCATACTCAAAATGAGTTCATCCAAATCACGCTGTGGAATGGCCGCCCATGTTCGTTGCAACAACAAAAAAAGGTCTTCTTGCGACTGGATACCCTCCATATTCGGCAGAGCTCTTCTCTGTAGCATATCCCATGCATGCTCAATCGGGTTCAAGTCTGGCGACTGAGCAGGCCAGGGCCAAAGCCACATCTCAATCTCAAGAAATCCGCATAAAAATGCTTGATCCCTAGACACTTTTGATGTGTGTACATGGTATTAAATAATCTTCTAAATAATAGATAGTAAATGAACATGAATTATATTAACGAAGGTTGTTTTTTCACACCTTCGATAAGACAGATTAATAATTCCTTTTTTATAGTTTAATGCCGTAAAGTTATGCCTAATTTTCAATAGTTATCTCTGACGCAGTTCTAATAATTTCCAAGTCCTATTACATTTAGTTCCTTAGAATTGAGTAGCTCCAATTCTATTCGAATACTAACGAAAATTTACATTTATTTCAGCAGATTTAGAACTTGAAAATTGACATTTGTTTTTCTGTGTAGGTTAAAATTGCTGGGTGCCAGCGGGGAGGCACCTTTGCTAAGCGGTTGGCGTAGCACGCCGCACACGCCTCATGCGTCGGCGACGCCGGCGCCCCATCACTCACATAATCACCTCGCACCACCACACTGTAATGGTACTGACAGGTAATGTCTCTAAACTCTGTCTCACTCTTTCTCTCACATAGTCTTTATCTTTCACTTAAATTCAGTATCGCGGGGCTTTACAAATATGCATGAAACGGACACAAATAACATAAAGACTCAGAACAACAATTTGTGGATCACACAAAGTGTTGTTCTATGTAGGATTTGAACCCACAATATTTGGCGTATTAGGAAGCGGCATGGCGACCACTTAAACCTAGAGGCCATACGTGCAGTCAGATTTTATATTTATACTAGATGACCCACGCAACGTCGTTTGCGTCTCCTATTGCCCGTATCGTGATAATTTTCCCACGTTTCTGAAACATTCTTCATTGGTGCTCCGCTCCTGTTGGTCTTAGCGTGATAATATATAGCCTTCCTCGATAAACGGGCTATCTAACACTGAAAGCATTTTTCAAATTGGACCAGTAGTTTCTGAGATTAGCGCGTTCAAACAAACAAACTCTTCAGCTTTATATATTAGTATAGATGTATTTATTATACACTTCTAAGATCTAATACACATAATCAACAACACATTTATTTGGATAAAGATTAATATTAGGTATTATGTTGATAAAAACTCTTTAGCAAATAACTCATTATTAGGTACCAACTCTTAGCGTCTTATACTCGTGACAACTTCTAAACGAAATGCCCGATTGGGATGAAATAAAAAGTATTTTACTTCTACATAACTACCCTTGATAACATAATACTTAATTTGGATAAGGATTAATATTTCGATACACATTTAACGTAGTTTCTTTCTTCAGACGATTTAATACATTTTTTGAACACAAAAGCGGTTATTGTGACTAAACTATGATAGTTAGATATATGCTCTCGCGGATTTTTTTGTAGATCTTAATGAGACCTACGAACCCGTAATACATTATTTTGTTCTATTGTGAATAGTTACTGCAGCGCATGCAAAAATAGGTTTTTGATTTCACACCTTGGGTTACGAAATAGCAATTTTCTTATGGATCCCTAACTTTTTTGAAAATAAAAGATAGCCTATAGCCTTCCTCGATAAATTGACTATCCAGCACTGAAAGAATTTTTCAAATCGGACCATTATAACGGATTAGCGCGTTCAAACAAACAAACAAACAAACTCTGCAGCTTTATAATATTAGTACCTATAGATTATGTCTCATGGCATTAAGGCCCGTATTTTAAAAGGCGTCTCAGTCGTGAATCTAGTTTTAAAACTAGTTTTAAGAAGAGATTTTATTATTGAACGACTCTTGAGACAATATTCACTGATCGTTAATCAATTGAGTAACGATCAATGAACAGCTTATTTTAGAACGATGTTTATGTCAAAAACTCCTCTCAGGAATAGATTTTGACAGATGTGATCTCTGTTTACCTGAGACAAGATCAATCTAGTCTCAAGTGGTAATTTCTAAGGCGTTCTAAGGGAAACTAACATATTTTATAATTATGTATATATGTATTTGTATCAGTTGTCCAGTACCCATAACACAAGCTCTGCTTAGCTTGGGACTAGATGGCGTTGTGTGTTAGATGGCCAAAATATTTATTTATTATTTTATTTATTATTTATTTATGTCCCTGAATAACAACGAAAAATTTACTTTACCTTACTTTATTTACGAAAGAATTACTTATCATACACATTTCAATTCACTTTAATTAACATTATTTGATATTCAATACACTTAAAACACATATTTAACCATTTGTTTCAATTAATATCACCCACAACCTTTTGGTTTATGACAAAAATATATTATTTTTGTAGATTTAAAAACCAAAACATAGTTTGACACTTCAACATGATAAGTATTGATAACAATTTGAACGTTCCGCTATAGGTAATATCTAGCCATTTTTATTTTAATATTTTAAAATTCAGTTTAGGGCGAGTTACTTATTATTATTATGTTTACATTTATACACTAGCCAATAGTGTATTATATATAAACTAATAACCAATAATATATAAATGATGCTTGTTCAATATATTTTGTTTATTATAATTTGATGCGTGATACGGAACAATAATTTCGATAATGCAGAAACGTAACTGAGAACATACTAGTTTCAGCTGAGTAGAACTCAATTCTCGTTCTATAATAAGAGAGACGCTTGAGATTTGATGAGAACTTGAAACTCGTTTCAGCTGATCAGAGTTCAACGGATACTTGAGACGCCTTTTAAAATACGGGCCTAAGTCTGTCTTTGTGCGGCAAGTGCAAAAAGTTTTAAATAAATAAATATTATATATTATATTTTATTATATGTCTTCTCGTTTATATCATACTAGTGTTTGCTCGCGGCTCCGCCCGCGTGTATGTCGGTTATCGCGGCAAATGGTAGCCTATGTGTTATTCTGATGTATAAGATATATGACTGTAAAGTTTCATCCAAATCCGTTAAGTAGTTTTTGCGTGAAAGAGTAACAAACATCCATCCATCCATCCATACTTACAAACTTACGCGTTTATAATATTAGTAGGATGAGGCGCCAAATCCAATATTTTCAAAAATTGACATCGTTTACAGAATTAGCTTATACATCAGAATAATACATAATAATAAATTTTTCTATCTGTTATGATGTGTACAGTAAAGATAAATAAATAAAAAATAAGATAAATACATAGGCTACTATTTGCCGCGATAAGCGACACATACGCGGGTGGAGCCGCGGGCAACAACTAGTAAGTCATATTAAGTACTAAACAAAGTTCAAAAGAAAAGTAATCCCTTTTTATTCATCTGTTAAACAAAGTTCAGTTGTTATCAATTTAGTGACATTTAAAATAGTAATTTTCTTAACTTTAAACAAATATAAGATACTTCATTATAGTTTTACTATTTAAGTTAAGCTACTTACTTGATAGTTTAGTAGTAATAAGCATAACTCAGCGCTGAACTTGTTGCAAACTTAAAGATAAACTATATATATCTTGAAGTCCCAAGTATCTAAGTTTAAATAGCCATTGTGATTATCCTCCACCATGAGTGAACTCACGAACGACGTAAGCAATATTCTACAAAGTTATCTGTTGTTTTACTTATGTTATTATTTTCCTCTTAGTCAGTAAGTTACTGTTGTTTTTATTCTATTGACTTATATCAATGCTCAGTTTCAATATAATAAAAATGGCTGGCCAGAGACAGGATAATATTTCTAGAGAGTTTACATATAAAAAAAAACAAAGAAAATAAATTACACTTTGCAGTGAAGCTTCTTCATCTTTTATTTTAGATGTGAAATCTGCTGAGATTGTTTAAGAAATTCGAGAGATATGATCAAATTTATTTAAATACTAGTTTTTGCTCGCGGCTCCGCCCGCATGTATGTCGGTTATCGCGGCAAATAGTAGCCTATGTGTTATTCTGATGTATAAGCTATATTACTGTAAAGTTTCATCCAAATCCGTTCAGTAGTTTTTGCATGAAAGAGTAACAAACATCCATCCATCCATACTTACAAACTTTCGCGTATGTCTAATTTTTGTTTTATGTTAATTTATATTTTCTTAAAAAGCGGCAAATACCAAGTTTTGTGCGTTTTACATTGTTACCTGATGAAATAATGGAATACTAGAATACTATTACCATTATGTCAGCTGTCAGATGTGTATTGCTTGAACAATTATGCATTTATTAAATACCTAAATTACATTTTTAAAATAATGTAAAACTGTAGAATAGTGAGTTTGAACCGAGTCTGAGCATTAAATTACTCTCTAGTTTAAAGGCGTAGGAATCTTAAATGGTTTAAATTATACTTATTGCTTTTTATTAGTAAACGGAGTATATACAAAACATTAAGATAGAATTAGTGCTTTCCTCGTTAATGAAAAAGTTAGTATTAATAAACAAGTAAGTGTTCAGTAAATTGTGGTGACATTTGCACTTTCGCAAACTTCCGTAACAGCTGAACGTTTAGCTATATTCTCAAGTTTTGGGTCACCACTATAGCAAATTTATTGTAACATCAACATCCTACACGACCCAAGGGGACGTCTGAATTAATAACAGATAATACTTAATGCAAGAAATAAAAGGTCAACACATTCTTAATTTTATTTTTAAACTCTCGTAGCATCATCATTCAGAAGAATGACAAAGTAAGAAGAAATAGTACATGCTATTTATTTAAAAATCGAAAAAAGTCACTAGAACGTAAGACATATTTATTTTAATCTCCTTTTGTATCAAAATGTAAGTGACGATAATAATTGTATCGTCATATTATGCAAAAGAATTTAGAGAATCGCTTTATATCGCGAGACGTCATGACAGACGGTGTCGAAGGCATTTGAGAAGTTAATCAAAGCAAGCGCTGTGACTTTGCTGTCCACCATACCCTCCCTAAAATCACCAGTGACTTTGAGGAGAGCGGTTGTGGTGCTGTGGCCAGTCTGAACCCAGATTGTAAAGGGCTAAGAAGCTTATACTGATATATAAACTGTGAGAGCTGCTTATGTACATAGGCCTCAAGCACTTTAGAAAGGAAGGAAGTATTGAAATTGGTCGAAAGTGGCAGTAAGAGAAGGATTAGGTCTTTTGGGTAAAGGAATGATAAAGGCCTGGCGCCAAAGTGAAGGAAAGGTTCCGGAGTCGAGTGAAAAGTTAACAATGTGTGATATTGCAGGAAGAATATGATCCAGGATTTTTACAATCATGCGACGGTTGTGCGGTGCCATTGGAGCGAATGGACAGGATAACCCTTTTGATGTCCTCAGAAGACACCGGAGAAACGTCAAGATTCAATATTAGGATGTTCTAAACTAGCTATGTACCTCAGGATTTGACTCATGGTTTGATGATCCAGCTGAGGCGTAGTTGAGAAATGACGGTTGATATCATCAAGACCAATTGTCATATTATTTTATATTATAAACTTGATAACACAAATTTTCTTCTTTCTAAATGTATTGTCATCAGTTTAACGAAAAATACATAAATAGTGCAACGCAAGCTCAGTGTGGGCTATTTATAAGTTTATAAGCCTCTAAGTACTTTAGACCAGCGTTGAGAAATAATTTTACATTTGCCTTTTTTTTCAAATAAAAAAAAAACAATTTAATGCAATAATAGAATAATGAAAGTCTTATTTCAGTAATCAATATGTAATCATGCCCTGAAACCGTACCTACCAATTTCTTGCGAATCCTTATGACAATTCAAATTCCGTTCCTGTTCTTGTAAAAGAACAGATACCGTAAAAATTTAAAATGATATAAGCCATTTGGAATATATCGATTCTAATAAATGTATATAATGGTATAAAGCTTTTACCGCCATTGCCAATACACCAGCTAAATTGATCGAAGTTTTTAGTCTGAGGATTTCGAGACAATAAAACTGGTTGATCCTATCATTCTAGGGGTAAATTGAATATTCGAGTATGTACAGCTCAGGTGGGAGAGGCTATATTCAATTATTCCTTAGTCGAGTGGCATACTCTCGTGTAAGTAAGCAATCGGAGTTAAGTCTAAGCAATCGGGTAATGTAAACTGAGATGCTGATTATCTATCTGATACGGTTAGCAAAAAAAGGCTTTAACATATTTGTAAACACGTTTTTTAAATGTATGATTATAATAATGGTCAGCATGATAGGAGTAGTAGCCAGGATCAATAGTATGATATAAACGCGTGTCGGGCCATGCGCAGTCTGGGGTTCAGTAGTCCGTTGTTACTTACGGACTGTACTTGCGACTAAAAATTAAACTCGTATTATCACAGTTTATATCCGGATAGAAAAAATCCTTCTCAATTTACTCTAGAAAATAAATGTTTTTTCAATTATGGAAAATTATCATTGGAAAGTTACATCTATCTTCATAAGAGTCCTTATTATTTTTTACCCAATACTTTAAATGATTCCACCAAAAGTAACAATAAAAATATAAATAACCCTGTAAGCTTTCCAACAAATAAATGAATATCTAGTAAACCCACAGTACGGAGAGTACCTAAACTATATCTATCCCGGACTGTGAAACTGGGCATACTCCTATTAAGGTTCTGTCTTGTTAACCGTACAGTCGTTGATACCTGTAGGTGTGTACATTTGTGTACAAGTATATACGATGTAAGCTGACTGCTTAGCATATGGAAGTGGGCTGTTTTGTGTAAACGACTCGCATGTTGATAGCTTGTGTATTGAATCTGTAATGTTAGCACACGTTTATAGTGGGTTGTCTATTTGTAGTTGTTTTGCATTAAGTTTTTATGAAGGGGTTTGTATTTATGTTTTCATATTTATATTATGCACTAGCTGACCCACGCAACGTCGTTTACGTCTCTTATTGCCCGTAGCGTAAAAAAATCCCCCGTTTTTTGTAACATTCTTCATTGGTGCTCCGCTCCTATTGGTCTTAGCGTGACAATATATAGCCTTCCTCGATAAATGGACTATCCAACACTGAAAGAATTCTTCAAATCGGACCAGCGATTCCTGAGATTAGCGCGTTCAAACAAACAAACAAATTCTTCAGCTTTATATACTAGTATAGAAGTATAGATTAGAGTGATAAATGCATATGTTTTGTATATTTTGCGGAAAAAGTATGTACCTGTATGTGTGTGACTATGGGTAGATCTGGTCATTGTTTTGAGCTTGTAAGCTAAGTTGATTTACATTCTACTTTAAAACTTTAAAGTGCAAGGGCGAAAAGCTTCAGAAAAAATTGTATTTAAGGAACCAATGAAAATGTATGTAATGGAAACAATGAACTCTGCTGTTTCATGTGCTTAGTAAAATGTATCGAGTTGTACCGAGGTTATAACCTTGAAAGTAGCAGTCTGAAGCGTGCTACTCAGCGTTTTTCACATTTATTGGTATTGCACTTGAATCACAAATCGCACATAGAATGTATTTTCCGCTTAAAGATTTTCCTCATCCGAATGCTGCCCTCCGTTTAGTCTGAGAACGTTTTATGTTTTTCTTTTCAGTTATCTATGATTGAGAGCATTTCCTCCACAGTGGTTGTGAGTTCTCAAGATTACTAACCCTTATTAATGGAAAGTAGACATATTTGAAACGTAAAATATCTTTTATAAATCTTTATGAAAGGAGTTTAGAGATGGTTATAGTTTCACATGTCGACAACTGTGTTGCTCAATATAATTCTCAATATTGTCATATGGTAAGAAACGCTTGATTTGCTGGCCTAGGATTCCAAATGAGTATTTTTTGTCTCAAATGAAACATTTTTGTTGGCAGTGGTAGCAGAATGGGTCTCCGACGGCGGTCGACGTATGCCAGCGGTCGGTTACGCTCGGGGCCGCACTGGTCTTTTGTGTTCGACCCTGCTGGCCGCCTGTGTTACTACTGGTCAATGGTCGTCTCTCTAGCGTTCCTATACAATCTCTGGGTCATAGTTTATAGGTTCGCCTTCCAGGAGATAAATGGTAAGTAGATTTAAGTATTCAATTTAATGTTTAAATATGTTTTATTCATACTAAAAATGTAACATTAAATTCATGTGATTGTAAATCCTTAATATTCATATAAATATACGAACTATAGGTTAGTAAAAATAAGAAACTTGAAAGTTACTCAAACGGATGGTAATAGATACAACTTTAAAGAAAGAAATATAGTAAACTTGCCAAGTCTATGGTAAAAATGAATAGGAGATAAGTTTATGTCAATATGGTCTAGTGCGCAATCTAAAGTCAACATTTTTTTTGATAAGTAATGAAATAGCGCAAATTATTTTAAATGCTAATAATTTATATAGGAAGATAAGAGAAGTTTCCACTTGTGGGGGACAGGTGTGTCATATCCCACCAACAGAAAGGGAGGATCCTCCGACCAGGCGAGGTGATCGTGCCTGGCGGGCCAACTGCCCAACGGTTGATGTTGGGATGTTGTATATATGTTATTTGGCGCGAGAACTTTCATTGCGCGATTCAGGATTAGTAGTTTCTTCGTTTCCTTCGTTACTCCGTAGTTCAGTGTAACTTCGGTAGATAGCGCTGTAGTATATTTCTGTTGCGCTGTATGTGGAAGTCGCCACACCACTTAACTGAAATCGAGATTGACGCATATTAAAGTTGAAATTCAGTTCGCCATTACATATGGAATATTTTTAATTATTCGTAGTAAAGAGCCCTAAGTGGATAAAAATCCAATTTTGTTTGTGGGCCGAGATTAGCAACGCAACGGTCGTAGCCTGCACTAAGTTAGCGCACTTCGTGCATACTTCTACCAACTTGTCCCGCTCAGAATTAAATTACTTACCGAAATAGCTTTTCTGAGCTTAATGTGTTTTACCTAAGACAATGTTATATTTCTAAAGGTAACGTTGCATTAGTAAAGTTTCCAATCGTTTTATTGCGACTTCGTACTTTCAATGTTTCAACACGGTATTTTCTTGGTGTATTTCAAGCTCTGACTTTGTATTGTTGATCTTTAAGTCTTAAGTTAGTAGCAAAAGTTTGAATCGAAGTAAAAGAAAAAAAAACACAATTTCCCTTTGTTACTTAACTTCAGTTGACTATAATGGCAATTTTTGAACTATTATGAAAAGAAGCTATTGCTTTTGTATTGATTTTAGTCCTTACAAATAAATTAAAACACTTGAAATATAAGGTTATATTAATATTGTTTTAGCAGAGATTTTAAGTCAAAGTCAAGAAGAAAAAAAATGTTATTCATTCCCTCGGATATCGGAATAATTATCCATTTGATTAGGATTAAAGCCCATATCTAAGGGATTCTATTCACATTATTTTCTACGGGGCTAAATTGTTTAACTAATAGTATAATTTTGTTTCAGGCGAGACGCTAATAGTATGGTTCTGCTTGGATTACTTTTCGGATTTTCTTTACTTGGCGGACATACTGTTTCACTTCCGGACGGGGTACTTAGAAGATGGTGTGCTACAGACGGACGCGGCCAAACTCCGTGCGCACTATATGAACTCCACAACATTCTACATCGACTGCCTCTGTCTGTTGCCACTGGACTTTCTTTACCTGTCCATTGGCTTCAACTCCATCCTACGTTCGTTCCGCCTTGTGAAGATATACCGGTTTTGGGCGTTCATGGACCGTACAGAGAGACATACGAACTATCCGAACTTATTTAGATCGACCAGTTTAATTCATTATTTGTTAGTGATATTTCATTGGAACGGGTGCTTGTACCATATAATATATAAAAACAATGGATTCGGTAGTAAAAACTGGGTGTATCATGATACTGAAACGGCAGATGTGGTGAAACAGTACTTACAAAGTTATTACTGGTGCACTTTGGCTCTCACAACTATAGGTAAGTCCTACTTTATTCATTACTTTTTATAGTTTAAGTCATAAAAAGTAGTAGTAAGTAAAAGTTAATAAAAATATATCAATGTATTTGTAACTATTTTATTGGTTATAACTTTAATTTAATTTATTTATTTAACACCAGATAACAAAAACATCAACTTATACACACAAAAAATAAGACAACAAACATTCAGGGCACAAGTGTATTTGAACTCTGGCACCCATGATAAGATTTAACTTGTGTTATGGGTACCAGGGCTCTCACATGGTAAGGACATTGTCTACGTAAATATTGAATTAAGAAGATCATATAAGTGAAGGTGTACAATCATAAAGTAACATTTCCAACCAAATTAGAAATGAAAATTTAAATAATAAAAGAAAATAATAAAAGAAAATGACATGCTAGCAATTAGTGTGACATAGAGAGGTAGGTATTCCAGTTTAAACATAAATTAATTCAACTCAATCAAAATCTAATCAGAATTAACTATAAAATCATGCTCCCGATCAAAATAAAAATCACAATGTAAAGTTACAATCAAAACAAAATCAAAAACAATGAAAATATAAAATCAGAAATAAATTAAAATCAGAATTCAAATCAAAACTATCATTAAAATTAGAATTTAAACCGATTAAAAAAGTAGCATTAAATATTCAAAGCATTATGTACATTCTCATAGGTAGGTAGGTAATTCAATTTTAACATAAAATGATTAAACACAGTTAAATCAAATCCGCACCAACATAGATCAAGTTCATGATGAAAACTACAATCACAATCAATTTTAAATTAAATTTATTACATTTCTTTCTTTCTTTCTTTCTTTATTCTTTATTGTACACAAATGGATAAACATTTTAGTTACAAGGAAATAACATGTACAATGGCGAGCTTAACCCAAACATGAGTTATCTTCCAGCTAACCTTAGAGTGAATAGAGGATAGTGAAGAATGTTAGGGCGAGGTCATGTGTACTAATAAATAGGCAGAAGAAGCAGAATATATGTAATTCAATCAATAAACAATATTTACTTACGTAGCAAATATGTAATATATAGATATAAAGACAGACATATACATACCAAGGGCCTGATCATTCAAGAGAGAGATAATATTCTCTGGTTCTCCTCCTGAAGACATTCAGAGAAGGACTGGTACGTATTTCCAGCGGCAATGCATTCCACAACCGCACAGCCGCAACACTGAAGGATTTGTCATAGTGACTTGTCTTGTGGGAAGGGGTTCGAAGGAGAAGAGAAGAGGAAGAGCGACAGAGGCTACTCCTAGGAACGAAGTGTTCGATACGCTCACGAAGGTATGAAGGAAAATTGGGATTGTATAGCGTTGAAAAAAGTAAGAAGAGGATGTGGACATCTCGTCGCCGCCGAATTGGTAGCCAATTGAGTTTTCTTCGAAAATTTGTAACATGGTCAAACTTTCGCAGCCCAAATATAAATCGAATGCACAAATTCTGCATTCGTTCAAGTTTGTCCCAGAGTTCTTCGGTAGCGTCGAGAAAAGAGACATCAGCATAGTCAAGAAGAGGAAGGAGAAGGGATTGAGAAAGAAGCACTTTAGTCTCAAAAGGAAGAAAATGTTGAAGACGTTTGAGGGAGTGATACGATCTAAAAAGCCTTTTGCTCACCTCTTACATTAATTATTCATTACATTCATTACATTCATTACATTTATTCATTACATTCATTACATTTTAAAGGTAGTAGAGCCACGCTGATTTCAGCACGCATGGGCCGGCTCGACCGGGGCGGTACTACCCTCGCACAGAAAATCAACGTAAAATGACCACGTTCGTGCTGTCGTGTTTCGTTGGTGAGTGCGAGACCGGAGGCCCAAATAGTCTAGTCAACAAGTTGACTAGACTAAGATGCAGCAGCATCACTAGGCCGCCATGGTGTGGGTCGCCATACTGCATTGTCTGCATTCGCAGTGAGTATGGCGACCAATACTCTTGGATTCTGCTTATGCTTTCCATCAGGCAGAGTAGAGTCATTTTGGCGGGCCAAACATAAAAAAAAAAAAAAATAAAAAAAAAAAAAAAACGTTCATTCAAAAACAGCATTAAAATTAGAATTAAAATTGACGAAAGAGAAACATAAAAATACTCAGAGCGTCATGTACAACAACAAAAAACCAACATGCAGCTATATTTCGTCAGTGATGCAGCCCAATTCCGCAATACATCACAGAGGTAGCATGTATAAGTATAGGCAACTATAAGTATAGGCCTCTCGATTAAGCTACGTTTAGTGCTAATCGAAACTGGAAGCTCTGGGATTACCCGGAGCTTCCAGTTTCGTATATCATATCACTGGAATCCATGATGCAGTCTTTATAATTTTAAAATAATACTCCATTTATATAGCTTAGTCTTTTTGGACAGAAGAGAAGGTCAATACACAAGTTATTATCACTCATTTGATTTTATTGTCTTACTGACTGTAAATTATTATATTATCATTCCTTTGACTGGAAATCCCTAATTTGACTGGACAAACATGTTTATCGCTTAGAAAGAAAAAAAATTTATCTAACGATGCCACGTGAACTCCTCTAAGTTTTATCGTACATATTATTAAATCATTTTGGATCTGTTATTAATATTTAAAGTCATTATATAAGACAAAGTAATTTAAAAGAAAATTAAAAAGATGTACTAGCAAATACCATTAATGGAGACTTCCAAGTATAGTTAGGAAAATGTTGGCTGAGACTGATTGATTGAGAAGTATGTTTAGCAAGATTTTGAAAGGGATAGTAGTCAAGTGTTTGCCTTAAAAGTAAGTAGGTATGTGGAGGGAAACAAGTTTTCTAGGAGTTGGTAAGTAAGTAGTAGTTTTGTTTGTGTTATCTGGTAAGAGCTAGTAATCACGCAGATACAAATAAGTGAAGTAACATTATTAATGTGTAGAGTGGTAAATTTTTATTAAACCGGCTTTATTTTTTTAAATATATAAACATAGCTAACACGCTAACAATTCAACATGACAAGTATTGATAAGAATTTTAACGTTCCGTTGTAGGTAATATCTAGTCATTTTTAATTTAATATTTATTATATTTGATTTAGAGCTATTTAGTTTTTATTAATATGTTTACATTGCTACACTTACCAGTAGTGTACTATATATAAACTAATGGCTAATTATATATAAATTATATTTGTCAAATATATATTGTTTAAAATGATGTCGATAATGCAGTAACTGAAAACAGACTGTGAGTTGAAATTAATTACAGAGAGGAGTTTCAGCTGAGTAGAGTTTTGATGTAAACTTTAAACTAATTTCAGGTGATCAGAGTTCAATGGATACTTGAGACGCCTATAAAAATACGGGCCTTAGACTTTGAAACTTAAGTAAATAAAATAAGACTTAAGTAATGTGGTTAGATTAGTAATTGGTATAATATTCCACTTTTGAATTTTTATTAGTCAAATCGATATTGTTCAATAAAATGTGTTCGTATTAGCGAGATGCCCCACAATATGAATTAAGGTTTCATGTTCAAACCTGAATGGTTTATTGCATAAAAACATTAGGTGTAAAAATACTTTAATGACAGTAAGTATATTTAAATTTTAACGTAAGAATTGTGTTTGTCTTAGGAAAAAAGTTCGAACTGTTGCTAAGCCAAGCTCAAAATAGTTACTGGAATAGGATAGTTGAGAGTTTATCTTCATTAACAACCGTGTACACAAAATAGAATCGGAGATGAAGAGAAAAAAAAATATGGAAACACGAGAAATGTACAGGCGTAGATCCTGTTTGTGTCTATCTTGAATAGGATAAAAAAAATGTGGTTTTTAAGCTTTCTTATTTAAAATGATTTATTAAAATATATAAAAGTTTATGCGAGATATAAAGAAAATAACTATTCAGGCATACATTTTTTATTATCATTTTTTATTGATAAAAATAAAACTAAACTGGTCACTTGTGCTGCCACCTAGTATTCTTTACTGAAACGAGTTCTGTCTAGAGTTACTCCGTACTTGTTACATACAACTTACAGATTACTACCCTATACTAAATTTTTCGTTCACGAAATAAATAAATAAATATTTCGGACATCTTTTTTTGTAAATACATACATATTATAAATAGAAAAATCCAAACTCCGAAAAAACAAATATTTGTAGATCATAAAAAATATTTGATCCGACCCGGGATTCTAACCCGAGACCTCAAGCACAGCATCGGCATACGCTACCATTATGACGCCGAGGCGTCAATCTTACGTTATGGACGCTTTTTGCCGGCTAGGGTACCCCTCCGCAACGCCCCATAAGGAACTTCATTTCAAAAAGTGGAGTTTATAAGAGTTAATATTAATAATATTACACTGTAATATTTTGTAAGCTAATTTTTGTTTTAATCTTTTCATACATAATGCTATACTATGTAGTATTCTTTAAAGCTCGGTAAGGTAATAGCATCTATCATAAGATATAAATTATAACGTGCTCGTTTAATTTCATTTCCTTGAAGTCGAGAGCTTCGCTAACGAAATTTCAGACTACGGTTGGCATCTAGCTAATTGCATACATGTATGTACTTGATTAAGACACTAAGAAGATGAGCGCACTATAAAATATGCTTAGGTTAAAAAATATAATGGAGTAAGTGCATAACTTACAAATTCGAAATTAAAACAAATGAGAACTTATTACAATAAATAAGTACAGTGTATCTGTTAGTCCTTTGTAAAGTTACATTTTTTTTGGGCTTAGCGTGCATTTCTCAATGGACGCAATTTTATTTTTTAGATATGAAGGATATGTTAGTGTAAAGTTAAATTCAAGTTTGTGGGGTTGCAACCCTTATCCCCGGCCGCCATCTTGAAAAAGGGGTGCAAATGGTTTTTATGGTTTATCTGCCAAATTATACATCTGACATTTTTTCTGAAATTTTTGTTTACATTTTTTGTTGCCAGTCAAATTATATACAACTTCTTCTAACACATTTTAGTCATAGAACCAAAAATACCGACGCTATAAGCGAAAATCAATAAAAATTTCGCAAACATTTTCTATTAGTCGCTATAATATATATTGTATTATATATATATAATATTGTCTGATCATTTTACTAAAGAATGAAATTAGATCATTTTATAGCAGCGTTTGTAAGGAATAATTTTCACTAGATTTTTTCAATTTTATTCATTTTTGAAAGTTTTACAGCGCTTTGAAGCAAACACTATTTTTCAGTATTCACATCTATACATAATATTTGAATGATGTATGATAATTTTCAATCATTTTTTATTTTTTCACTATAAAATATTTAACTGATTTGATTTAATTATAATTTAATGTAATTATGAATTAATATTTGACTGTTTTACCCACAACTTACGAGATAGGGTCTGGAGGCGCGTTTTTTTCAGAGGAGTCCCCTGTAGGCATACCTAATCCACGGTTATTTTCTAAATGACATAATTACTCTGTCCTCCGTCTTTTTGAATGACCAGGCTGCAGCTAAGGATTCATACCTTCTATTTCAAATACTTAATGGAAAACTGAAGAAGGAAGTGCGTCATTGTCGGCAGTTCATTTTCAAAATCATTTCCTTCAATTAACTTCTTCAAGTTCAGGGGGTGTTGGAGGTTATGAGCTTTGTACTGGCATCAATATCCATGTTTTTTCCAGCCCCAGTCTTAACAATACCCATTGCAACGATATATCAAATTCGATGCTGAAGCAAGGTGAGAAAAACTTGTCAGAAGTTAATTCCCCATACTTAGAACTGAAACTCCAAAAATTTTTTATCATCAAACCCATACGTGTTGTACCATACCTATGGATAGGTCTTAAAAAAAGATATTGAGGTTTCTACTATCATTTTTTTTCTAAACTGAATAGTTTGTGCGAGAGACACTTCCAAAGTGGTAAAATGTGTCCCACCCCTGTAACTTCTAAAATAAGAGAATGATAAAACTAAAAATAATATATTATGTACCACCATGTAAAATTGGTTTGAACAAAATCTAATAAGTAGTTTTTTTAATACGTCATAAATCATAAACTGCAATTTACCTTTCATTCAGTCAACACAAATATAAAAGTAAAATGAAAATTATGTTATGTTACTTGCTGCTGCGGAACCCTTCATGTGCGAACCCGACTCGCACTTGGCGGTTTTTTCTTAGCTGTTCCCAGTATTTCATACTATAATATACTGTAATTTCTACACCTATATCTACACCAGTTATGTTGGTCTTGGTCCTCGGGATTATATGTTCCGTTTTCTATATGTATACCTATTTTCGACCTATACATTCTTGGTATTGAAATCACGGAGCAGATATGAATTTCGCATAACTGTTTAACAAATATGCAATATCCATACCAAAACGTATAGAATATATAATGCCATATGATATGTAGGAATACTCAGCTATTGATATGAGGTCAAACTGACAGCATTAAAAACGTACTCAAGATCGCGTATAAACTTTACTAGTTACAATGACGCAGTAAGTGAACTAACCTAAAATGACGCAATTATGCTGTCGTGTTTCGTTGGCGAGTTTGAGACCAATGATAGAGAAGCATCTTAATTGACCGCCAAAGTGTGGGTCACCGTGCAGTATTGTTGCACTATCTGCCTGCATTTTTACTGTATTTTTACCGTGGGAGAGCCACGGTACGGAGGCCTCACAGAAAACCGGTGTTAAATAGTGCTTGCGCTGTGTTTCACCGAGTGAGTGAGGATACCGGAGGCCCATACCCCAACCCCCCTCCCCCTATCTCCCCCCCCCCATCCCCCAAAGGCCGGTAACGCACTTGTGACGCCTCAGTGTTGCGGGTGTCCATGGGCGGCGGTAATCGCTTACCATCAGGCGATACGTCTAGGCCTATTCCATAAAAAAAAATCTGCATTTGCTGTGAGTATGGTGGCCACTATTGGATTCTGCTCATGCTTTTCACGCATCCAAGCTGATTAGTGAATTTGACAGGCTGTTATATAGGTACGTATATGAATAAATCTTCCAAAGTAAGCTAATAGGTAGCATGTTTGTAAGGGCAATCAGTGCGTCTGAATAAATATGGATTTATACGTTGAACAACGCTTTCAAATATGACGCATTATTAAATGAATCGATACAAACCTGGTTTAATGTAATCGCTCATGTGGTAATTTAGTTGCTGTACTCGAATACACATTAACAAACTCGTAAATTGGCTGCCTTCAATATATTTTCTCATTAGAATTTACTTCGGCATTGCAATGAAAAAAGAAGTTTTTGCTCTTCCATATTATTGATATATGCAGGCAATTTCGCTTTGAAAGTTATTATAAGCGGTGTTTTAAAATTAGCTTTCAAATAACCTAAAGCTATCTACACATCTAAGCCAGCGGCCCAGCGGCCTAACTCGCCGGGCGAGGCCGGCGGCCATACTTTGAAACGATCTTGCCAGCGGCTTGCGCCCGCGCGTTTTAAGCTGGAAACTAATTATCGGACGCGGCTGATGACCGTGTGTTTCGTGTTTTGAGGGGTCTACAAATAATAATTGCGCAAGCTGCTAATATAAGATCACTATTATCGTCTTCGTTATATCAATACTGAAACGTCGTAATAGTTCGAAAGACACACGCAATCTCTCCAAGCACTTGGTAATCACTGTGAACGCTACAAGCCGCGACTCTCGTGCCGCCGGCAAAATTGTCCAACTCGCAACTTCTAAGGCCGCGGGGTCCAATCGCCGGCAATAACCCGTCGGTAGGTAGTAGGCAGCTTAAGGCTTTAGCAGTTATATGATGTGCGTCAGGTTTTTTGTCCAAAATTAATAAATAATGTAGTTACATTGTGTTGGCTAAGTTTTCTGAGTTAACTCCATTTTATCATATTCTAAACTTTGTGTTTGTATCCCGACACGAAAAAACACCAAACATATAAAAAGCCTAAAAATTAATAAGCCAAAATGGATAATTATTACTAGCATTGGTTAAAGTAAAATATTTAAGGTCTCTGGTTCACATTTAACAAATGATAAATCGTTATTACATGTATGCTAACAAACAGCTTGTCAAAACGTTGGAACTTTTTATTAAGTTAATGTTTGTACGAATAGACGCTCTATATGTATTTTATTTATTAATAGTATAAAGACGACAAATTGACTTCAATAGTTACAAATGTCGTAAATTGAATACTAATATTTTTACTAATTTAATCATAAGAGGGAGCTGAGTTAGAGCAAATTGTCCTATAACGTCTAAGTAGCTAGCTCTCTTGATGAATTTTAAAATTTGAACTCTTTTTGAGTCATCTGTCTTCCTGCCTTCCTTCCTCAAAAAACTCTTTATTAAAAACTGATAAAATGTTTCACTTATAGATGTTTTTTTCTTATTTTAAGTGAGTTTTATAAATTGTAATATTATGATAAAGATTTCGTTTGCTGGCTTGCGAAATAGTTTCGAATATTAAAATGCAAGTGCCTGTCACAATCATAGTACAATATTCTGCACCATGATAAGAATTTTCATGCCTCCTGAACAGTTAATTAAATTAAATGAAAACGAACCAGCCAAATAAAGGATTCGATGCCAAATGAGTAACACCGTAGCCAGTAGTAGCTCAGTTTTCTTTTCAGCTTCTAAATTATGTTGACAGGTTTTTGGTTTTTTTAATTTTCGAATTTCTTATTTGGATTAAGTTAACCTCATTATATGTCCCTATGGTGATGGATTAAAAATACTACCTGTCACCACTCCTATTCTTCCATAGTTTCGAAAACCCCACTATACTCTTTGCGCTGTAGCATGGTGCGTGACAGTTTCAGTAACATTTCGTTTCACTCTTGAAAGTTGCCTCGATTTACAAATTATGACTTAGTATTTCAGCTGTATCACATTTGCAATATATTAAATCATTAATAACTGTAGTAATTAAATTAAATTAAGCCAACCAGAATGTTTTAGTCACAAATAAATGCCGCACCATGCTACAGCGGTAAGAGTATAAGTGAGTAAACTACGCAGGACAACATCACAGAGAAGAACTTGTAACGAACTTTATAACCACCCGTCCGGCCAGCATGGTATAGTGGGCCGACATTCCTCTGTCTTGTTTATGTCCAGAGTATGATGATAAACCTAGTTATTGTATGTATTTAGAATAAAATGTATGACATTTAACATATGCTAGCTACTAACAGTTATCACAAACATTTCAAAACTCTTAACATTGTAATTAATACCTAGTACATAGTTTAATCACTAAAATGAAAAGATTTGATAGTACATACATCATAGTATTTAAAATGCATTAATTATTATGCTCGTTGTGCTCTTTAATTTACGTTCCTGTGTTGGTATTCTTGGTTAAATACCGTTAACATAATGTTTTGCAGGTTTAAGCGTTTTTTTTTTGTTTTTTTAAGTAGAGAGGCATAGTAGAGTCTCTTTGGCAGGGCCACTGCCAAAATGACTCTACTCGTGACACGACGTTAATTCGTGGGAGAGCCACGCTTCGGCGTGAATGGGCCGGCTCGACCGGAGTGATACCACGGCCTCACAGAAAACCAGTGTGAAACAGCACTTGCGCTATGTTTCACCGAGTGAGTGAGGTTACCGGAGGCCCATACCCCAACCCCTCCCCCCCTCCGCCTCCTCATCCCCCAAAGGCCGGCAACGCACTTTGGACGCCTCTGGTGTTGCGGGTGCCTATGGGCGGCAGTAATCGTTTACCATCAGGTGATACGTCTGCTCGTTTGCTTCCTATTCCATAAAAAAAAAACTCTGCCTGACGTAAACACACGTTTACTTCTGTTATCAGTTTAGAAGGGACAAGTTTCTCCTAAGTATTAAGTTACGTGATAAAGCAGGCATCCACAGACGGTGCCTGGTCTTTTTAAATTCGATACAGTTTACGTTTAACTCTGAATCGAATATTGCAGTTTAAGCTAAGTAAGAACGAGTCACACCTAACGCCGATGTCGGTTCACTCGTTAACTAGTTGAGAAGGTATATGTTTTTGTGAATTTATAAGTTTTTAAAGTATTCCTTTATACGGGCAAAATTACATCAAATAGTTTACTTAAAATGTTTAAGGTTAAAAAAACGATTTGATTAGTTTTGCACTTTCTTGGAATAGCAAATTATTTGATAAATTCTTTAATCTGAGCTTACAAAAATTACCTTAAATGCTCAAATTATTAATAACTGGATTTATTACCTTTATTTTATACCTTTATACCTTTATTTAAAATTCACAAGCAGGTGCTTGTGAATTTTATGTTGAAATAATTACAGCATAAATTCAATACTAATGTGTTGTATCAACAACTATTCCAACATTTGCAGTTAGCACCTTATTTAAGTTTTTATATATTCATAATGTTTACTATCATAGTTTTATTATAATAGTGCATGTGCACATGTGCGTTATATAACAATCTAACGCACATGTTTATAGATACGTATATAAAACATTGATGAGTTTCAATTGTCAAAATAATTTGTAAGGTGGTATATCAGATTTTTTTGAGAAGTCATATCGGCATTACCAACGCAATTAATGATATTCTTATCGTAAGAACGTTAATCATTAAACGATGGCACGAGTCGTTAAGCTTAGACTACATGCCTCCCCATTTTTCTGTAATGGCATAATTTTCATTAATCAAAATCCTTCGTCAATGGTTTACATTCGAAAATGTATGCCGGCCACACAGTAGCATAAATGATACTTTGCACTTAATTGATATTACTTTTCGTTATGTTGTTTTAAACTATTCACTTATATTGACTGAATTTGACTGCCTCGGTGGCACAGTGGTAGCGTATGCGACTGTTCTGCATCAACATTGTGGTCTCGGGTTCGATTCCCGGGTCGTACCAAATGTTTGTATGATCTGCAAATATATTTGTTTCGGAGTGTGTCTATAAAATGTATGCGTTTACAAAATAAGTAAGGTAAAAGCACCAGTAGATGACCCCTTAAGTTTACAAAGATTTCTTTTTTCATGTTTTTCCTGAATTTTATTCCGATTTCAATCAGTTTATCTTTGTAAATTCTGATAAAGTATGTTATCTAAGTATAGATAATGTTTTTCTTGAACAGTTATAAATTAAATAGAAAACAAAAAAAAGTAATAATTTCAGTTAGTAGTTAACAATGTTAAAACTAGTAGATGACCCTATTTAGCATTAGTAGATGACCCTCCAGATGACCATATTTTAAATACCATGTTACCTTAAGAAATCCTAAAACAAATAAGAATATGAAAATAGTTACCATAAACAAGATTATGGGTTCCTATTATTTTACATTTAAATAGTGTAATATTATGAAAATTGGTAAAAATAATCAAAGAATATGTTTACGCTGCGTCACTCAACATAAAAATGACTGCCGTGTGTATTATAGCAAAAAGGCAAATATGGGAAATTGGCGCGCTTTGATACACAGAATGCAGTATTGCATTTTAAATATGGAATCAGTTTAAAAATATGCCGCGAAATCTTATTTTATTTGTTTATACGTGTGAGAGGTCGACTATAGGTACATGGTCAACTAATAGTACTCTTACATGGGCTTGTAATTATGTCAGTTGTCTAGTACCCATAATACAAGCTCTACTTAGTTCGGGACTAGATGGTGTTGTGTGTTAGTTGTCCGAGATATATATATATTTATTTTTGTAGTAGTTTTAGTCTTTCTTAGACAGATTAACTCTTAAATTAGTGAATTACAAGCTAAAATAAAAAAATAAAATCCACTACACAAGAAAGAAAGAAAGAAAAACACTTAACGAGTAATCATACGCCAACAATGACTTACGTAATTTTGGGAAAGAGCTGATACTCTTACTCTGCTGGACCGATATTAACCAAACATAGCTAAGAACTACCGCAAGGAAATTGGTTTTCAAATTAATAAAAACCGCATTAAAATTGGTCCATCCGTTTGAGAGCTGAGAGTGTGTGTGTGTGTATATATGTGTGTGCCACAGACACACACACATACACACACACACACACAGACATCGAAATTAAACTTATAACACCCCTCTTTTTGCGTCGGGGGTCAAATACCACTTTCCTTCACATACTTAATACCTACCAGTTTTTATTTCAGTTGTGATGATAGTCTATTTTTATGATCACTGTGACGTGATTCTGTCCTATGATTAAGATTTTTGGATCTAACACAAGGATTAAACTCCCGAATTTTCAACTAAATATTTTTTGATAAATCTTAGTTACACTCAATTGTGAAAATATAGTATTATTCAAATATTTTGTTGTTTATAGGCCACTTTTTTGTTATATTATTACTACTATTACCAAACACAGTAGCTCATAAATACAACGACTAAACAAATTGTAGCCTTTCAAGTGCCTTTGAGGATAGTATAATAAAACTACAACAACAGAATATACACAAATAACTTTACTCAACGACGGCCTCCGCTTTTCAATAAGCCGATATTATCTCGAGCTTGGCGATCTCAACAAACCTGTCAGTTTAAAAGTAAATCTCATAAAACGAAATCGATAAAAAGTGAAGAGATAAAAATATTGTGTTCGGAGAGTTCCCTCGAGTCGAGCACTATCGACTTGGAGTGTCTGAGCTACTTGATAGCACAGACGGCTCGTCTCGAGAGACAACGCCGACCAAGTCCCAACTCACACGTAACATGTTTTTTTAAAGTAGATCGTTGACGCCAGGAATATACGAGATAACTGCGATTAAACTATAATTTTCCTGAAACTTTTGTAGCTATTCTCGTTTCACAAGAATTATTTTTAGTATGGTTAATACAGTCACATCAGTACATCCTTAGCTTTTACTTAATTACTAGCTGACCCACGCAACGTTTTTTTTTTTTTTTTCTTTTTTTTTTTTTTTTTTTTTTATTATGGAATAGGCCGGCAAACGAGCAGACGTATCGCCTGATGGTAAGCGATTACCGCCGCCCATGGACACCCGCAACACTGAGGCGTCACAAGTACGTTACCGGCCTTTGGGGGATGGGGAGGGGGAATAGGGGGGGGGATAGGGGGAGGGGGTTGGGGTATGCGCCTCCGGTATCCTCACTCACTCGGTGAAACACAGCGCAAGCACTATTTCACACCGGTTTTCTGTGAGGCCGTGGTATCACTCCGGTCGAGCCGGCCCATTCATGCCGAAGCGTGGCTCTCCCACGGCTCCTATTGCCTGTAGTGTAAAAAAATCCACCGTTTTTGTAACATTCTTCATTGGTGCTCCACTCCTATTGGTCTTAGCGTGATGATATATAGCCTATAGCCTTCCTCGATAAATTTACTATCCAACACTGAAAGAATTTTTCAAATCGGACCATCGTTTCCTGAGATTAGCGTGTTCAAACAAACAAACTCTTCAGCTTTATAATATTAGTATAGATAGTATAGATTGAAACATGTGTGTAGATTATGATGACTTTTTCTTTGTCTGTAACTCCAATTTAATTAAGTCAATCGTTTTAGTCTTGATTAACATAAGAACACTCTTCAACAAGATCTATCAAGGGATTTGAGCTTTTGTCCACTTAATTTGGTTGAGATGGAAGGAAACTAAGGGGCCGACCATTAATCACGTGATGTTTTTTTAGCATTTTTTGACCCCCCCCTCTCCCTTGGTGATATGTGGTGAGGTTTAGGTTAACCCCCCCTATTTTTAGCAATTTTTTAGAATATTATCATTAAGTACAGGTATAAAGTATAATCTAATTTTATTCTGAAATTAATAACCATGATAAAAATGTCTAGACAGAAAGGTTGCAGGTTGTTTTTGACTGGCACAAAAATAATGTTAAAGGAATAGTGTAATCATGCGAGAAACAAATATTGTATTAGTACATAGTACACTAAGCAGAGAATCTCTCTCGGAAGAAATATAAAATTTTTACCAAACCCCCTCCCCTCCTTTCAAGCCTCACGTGATTAATGGACGGCTCCTAAAGAAGTGTAAACTTAAAGAAGGGAACCAGTACGAGTCTTCTCTCTTGGTGTTGTGCACTTTTTTATGATATATATTCCAAATTATTGTTTGAGAAATTTCTTTAATACACTAAATTCTCAAAAGACTAAATATTACTATACTATTAAATAGTTGATGATCGTTTTTTGAAGTGAAAACTTCTTTAGGCGTGTTGAGCAATTTTTGTGATCGTCACCGTACGCATTCACAAGTAAGTTTTCACGTGACTATTTATAAGACTTTAAATCTTTTCAGCTTAAGGAAACAAATAATAACTGCTCAGATATTTCAATGACAAATACAGCGCAATGTTATCTTAATAAACAAATAACAAAATCTTATTATTTTTCTGAGCTGTATTAATGTTTGAACTAGCTTCTCATAGACGAAGAAGAGATTTATTTGTTGTTTATTTCTTTCAAATAGGTATATATTTATGAGGAGGACATTTCAATAACATGAATTTAGTGTTATTTGTGCATTAAACGAATTTTAAGTATATGTTTAAACTTTCATCTTTGATAAAGATTTGCGCTGTGTACAATCTTTATGAAGTTTTCTTATAAACTGCATTGATAACAGTATAATTTTAATATTTTTATCATATAAACCAGTGAGACTGCCTCATTTATCTAGCGGTTAGCGTAAGCGACTGCCGATCAAGAAGTCTCGGGACTACCGGGTCGGACTGCTGTTGGGTTTGTGCAAATAGCACATTCTTAATAGCATCCCGGAGTATGGAAGATGGCAGTGTTTTCCGCTCTTGCCTCGGGGATCACGTTAAGTCGTCGGTCCCGGTTGTCATGAACACCTATGACAATCGTCATTGGGAAGTCGGTGCCCTCAAATATACTGACAACTTTTTTATTTTTTTAACGTGTGGAAATCTCCTCGGACCGTCACCCGCGCCGGTTCTGGTTCTGTTTGCCACAAAAGGGCCGCTTTTCTTATCCGTATTTTTTTTCTTAATTTAAATTTCAAAACTGAATTAATGTTTACTTTCACATCTTAGTTTTTTTGGTGTTTCATAATACTATCCTGGGAAGATAATAGGGAAAGCGTACATAAGTATAGATCATAGAGATACATCATAGATACTTTCTTAAGAATGACGTTAAATAATGGCAATAAGGACAAGGGGATATTAGTGATGCTTCTGAAGAAGAAATTAGAAGTACCAGCAAAAGCTTTTTCTTTGACTAACTGAACCTATACATTATTTTATTTGTTACCATTTGTGATAGTGCTTTTCACGGTTGAGTTTATTACTGTATACTTTTTATCACTTACAAACACTTGGTCATTCAGAACCTCCTTATTAATGAACCATGTTTACTGAAGACAGATCCAATTAACCATCCTTGTATATCACGTTACCAACTCATAATGATTAGCGGATTTAATAACATAGTGAGTACTGGCGCAGCGCTCTATTCCTCGCCAGCAATAGGAGGCGCGCCACTTTGCCGGAGGTTGACACTTTTCGCTCATAAATACTGAGATAATTGCAGGAAAGATAGCGCGCGCTTATTTATACTGTTTAACACCATAAATTGAGGTTTACCGAATAGGTGTTTTAAATTAGAATCCATTATATTATGTAAATTTTAATGTGCCATGAATGGTTATTTTGTTAACGCTCTTTTCTGTTATAGTCTTTGTATATATACACTCCGCGAGCAGGTGAATTTTAGGCAAGGCACGTAGTTAAACAACTATGTATAAATTTATACGCCTTGGAATGTGTAGGCTTAACCGTGTTTATGTTACATGTGTCTTAGTTAAACTGGTATTGTCTAGAAACCATGTCTCATATTAGCAGTTAGCTATTTTTGACTGGGCCAGGAATCATTTTAAATGAGAAGAAAAACAGCACTGCCAGGATATTACACCAATTTTTCTTAACTTGATAGTATTATCTAGCAGCTCGTAACATATTTTTACTGAATTAATTTTTCATAATTTAAAATGCTTTAAAAAGTACCTAAGCTATTGACTTATGTCTAAAAATGGCGAAGTAGGTCCTTAATCTCACCACCAATCATCATAATTACTGCCTCGGTGGCGCAGTGGTAGTGTATGCGACTGCTGTGCTTGAGGTCTTGGGTTCAAATCCTGGGTCGAACCTAATGTTTGTGTGCTCTACAAATATTTGTTTCGGAGTTTGGATGTTTTCTATGTATAATATGTATGTATTTACAAAAAAAGTATAAATGTATTTGTATCAGTTGTCTAGTACCCATAACACAAGCTCTGCTTAGTTTGGGACTAGGTGGCGTTGTGTGTTAGAAGTCCAAAATATTTATATTTATCTAAGCTAAGTAATTTTCTGTATATGAATACGTCTGGATTTGCCAATAACTGAAAACTGTTCTAATAAGTAAATTTAAATGTTTAACGGGATTAAACAATTATATTTTAATTGTTTGTATTAGTGCGAATAGTTAACTTGTTGAAAATTTTGTGTCCCGCAATTTAATTATTGTCACTCCAGTGGAAATTATTTTAATGTATAACAAGTTATTAATAAACTTACGTTAGTAGTAGTTTAAAATCGTTAACATATATAATCTAACTTTTGGTTAATTCCATCATCATATTTCTGCATCGACTGCACGTTTGACCTAGTGGTTTAACGTTCACCACGCCGTTTCGTACTTCGCCAAGTGTCGTGGTCAAATCCCACGTAGGAGAACACTTTGTGTGATCCACAATTTGTTGTTCTGAGTCTGGGTGTTCTTTGTGTCCGTTTCATGTATGTTTGTAAAGTGACACAGGATTTATTCCTAGTGCGGGAGTTGTCTTAAAAAGTAATAAATAAATAAAAAATAATAAACGAAATGTAATAAGTACATACAGGCTTGGCCAAAAGTATTAGGCACCCTATAATTTATGGATTTTTTCATGTTTAAGGCCAAAAATAAAACTAGTTACGATTTCAACATTAATATATTAACATAGTATGACTTAAGAAACTAATATTTAGTTGGACCACCCTTAACTTTGATCACAGCAGCGATTCTTTGGGGTACGCTGCTTAGAAGCCTTATACATTCAGCTGCAGTTATAGCATTCTATTCTTGAATTATAGCATTTTTTATTACTGTCTTTGATGTAATGCTGTATTCACTGACCTTACGCTTCAGAATACCCCAAAAATGCTTGATGGGGTGCAGTCCCCAGATCTAAACCCCAGATCTGGGGACTGCACCGGCCAATCTAAAAAGTCAATGTTGTTATTTCTAAGCCAACGCATTGTGGCTGCTGATTTATGACAAGGAGCATGGTCTTGTTGGAATTTGACGTTATTCAAGTTTGTGTCACCCAAAATGCACGTAATCGAACGCGATAGCGCAGTTTCCAGCACATTTATGCACTTTGCGCTGCTCATAAGACCTTTACAAGCAAACATTTTTCGGGCACAACTTGGTTGCCATGCAGCCTCAGATCATATTGCTACCTTCACTGTGTTTAGCAGTAGACACCGCATAATCTATATGACACTCCTCGCCTATGCGCCGACTCATAAATGTTACAGCCGCTGTACCGAATACTTGCAAAAAGGAAAAAAAAGAGTTGGAACGTGTGCTCATTATTTTTATGGAAGTGGAATTAAAATAAGAATGATTAGTGTTATTGTTTGTAACAATGAAATAAAAGCTTGCTTTTAAAGTTTAATTCATCGTATCACACAACATTTGACCAATCTTCCTCCGTGATATGTTGGTGTCATAGAGTCCGTTTCAAACGGAGCTTATGATTTCATTCTGAGAGCCGTGGTTTCTTTCTTGCTGTACAAGCTTTTGATCCTGCTTCAGCAAGTCTTCTTCTTACTGTTCGACTTATCTATATAACTTATCTGGGATTGGGACACATGGGATTTGTCCGGACTGGCAGAAAATGTGTGACTACTAAAGTCACACATTTTCTGCCAGTCCGGATTTATTTACACGTGAAACAGTATCTACAAACCGTTTAATAACAGATTGTACTGCGCACCGTGAACATGTTACAATTTTAGTACTCTCTACTTGAGACTTCCTTTGTTAGTGCAAAACTGCATTTTTATTCGTTTCTTATTACACAAATCACAGATTGTTGACATTTTCGAAAAATTTTAAGGTCATTTCATCACTAAACTACACACGGTAACTTCTTTACGCTGATAATAATAAATGAAGACTGACAATGTGCCTGTATATTTCTTTTTTTACTATCCGTATTTTTGGTTTTGTTCGCCAGATAATTTACAGGCCATAGAAATAGGATATCTATTATTTTAATTATCGTTTAAGGACACTGGATTGACAATAGTTAAAAACCAATGCATTTTTTTGCAATACTTTTTGAATTATTGATGTTTTATAGGGGTGCTTAATACTTTTGGCGAAGACTGTATAGTTAATCACTTATTTTATAGCATAAAAATGTGAGCAAATACAATAACTTATCATTATTGGGTGGTCTTTCAAACGCCAACTTCGGAAGTTAGTTAAGTAGTTACAAGTTCTCGGTACAGACAACTTTTCTTCGTAAACATTGTAAGAATTTCTTCATACTAAAACATATACTTTTATAGCAAACATAAAAATTGTATGCTAGTTCTCTACTAAGTAGCTAGGTAGCTAAGCGGCTACCTAGACCTACTAGCTAAGTACAATCTTAATAAGATAGCTTAGCTGCTTTACACTCAGATTGGAGTTGGCCTCCTAAATGTTCTAATATTAATATCTCCAGAGCCAGCGTATTTGCGGTGAGTTAAATAATACGTGATTGCGTACAGTTAGATATATTTGATAAGGTTACCAACGTTCCCACGTTACTCACCTGTTATAGTAGGTTTATCTATACAAAAATTATTAAGATTGGTTTGTATGTAACGGGTATTATTTGAAACTACGGAATAGTTCCGAAAATTATTTCTATTAACCAATGAAACTTCTGACTAATATTAAATAAACTATTACAGTTTTCGGTCGAATACTGAAACTTATTAAAACATTACTGGCCAGTTTTGGTACACGTATTATTATTTTTGTCTAAAACTGCCACGCACTTTAATCGTAGCAAGTAGTTCTATTCACCTAGTGTATGTTAGTAGTAGTTATGATTACGATGACGTATTATGAATTTTATAAGTTATTCTTGGAATATTAAATACGCGATTAAAGTTTGATATCCGCACTATATTTTAGTAGCACCATTGTAGCACATAATAAAGTAAGTAGGTTAAAAATATATATTCTGTGATGTATAAAATGGGAGCACCAGCGAGCGAGCTGACATCAACCCCTAATCACTTTAGCAGATTTTTTCAGGCTTAGATTTCTCTCAAATGTTGGAACTATCCAACGTTAATGAAAAAAGCAAAGATAAATTAACTATAAAATTATACTTACTTGGATTAATCGCTTAGATTAGAAGTCAGTGAAGCTATTAATATTATAGTGATAAGAGAGCAAGTTATTGGAGCTAGTGCTGAGACGTAATTAAACAGGAGTTATGCGATTAAGCTTCATCTTTAAGATTAAGCTACATAAAATGTTGGCATTAGGCCTAAATTTTATGTCTAAATTAAAATAGTACATACATATGCTGCTGACTGCACGTATGGCCTAGTGGCTTAGGCGGGCTTTAATCCTACAAGGGACAAAGGACAAGGGACTTTGTGTGATCCACAAATTGTTGTTCTGAGTTTGGGTGTTAATTGTGTCCGTTTCATGTATGTCTGTAAATTCCCCCGCGACACAGGATGTTTGTTCCTAATGCGGGAGTTGTCTTTTATTAGACGAAAAAAAAAGACAAATATCTATACTATTATCTATACTCTATTGGTGACGAGCAGATTCCCTAGCGGCAAGTCGCAGAACTAAAGTATGACAGATAAAAATAGTTAACATTCCACTTTTAAAATACTGATCCCCCTCACGAAGTGGTCTTATAGTATTTTTTACTACTCCGTAGACGTCTATCAATGAAATCATTGTAGAAAGAATTTAAAATAACAATGCACTCGCTCTGTATTTTAAACTGTCAGGTAGAAGTTTCTGTCTTACGTTAGTTCCGCTAACGGCCACTAGGGAAATCTGCTCGTCACCAATACACGTTAACATTCCACTTTAAAAATACTGATCACCCTCACGAAGTGGTCTTAAAGTATTTTTTACTACTCCGTAGACGTCTATCAATGAAATCATTGTAGAAAGAATTTAAAATAACAATGCACTCGCTTTGTATATTAAACTGTCAGGTAGAAGTATCTGTCTTACGTTAGTTCCGCAAACGGCCACTAGGGAAATCTGCTCGTCACCAATACTGTTACATAAAGGGGTTAAGTTTGTGCGTTTGTGAGTTTGTGAGTTCGTGACGTTGTAGGGGGTAATCTCTGGATCTACTAAACCGATTTTCAAAATTCTTTTACCAATAAAAGGCTACGTTATTTGTGAGTGACAAGGAATATATAATAACTCGAAAAGTGGAAAGCCTAATTCGTGATAGCCGGATTTGCAAAGTAAGTCGGAGAAAAAAATGTTTACTGCCCAACGAAGTGGGCACGTGTCCGCTAGTTTATTATTAAAGTGGTCAAATCGGAGTTGTTGCAAGGATTCTTATCTACCTATTCGAATCATATTTTTTTATTGTTTTACTACTATTTAATTATTACACAAAATAAAAAAAATACTTTGATGCATACGAAGTTAGAAGTTACTGTTACAAAATAAGGAGTTATATACATAGTTTATACATACTATGCAGTACACAGTATTTTTATTTTTTTAATGCCTGCCAAAGTGTCTCTGCTATCTTTTGAATTAATGCACACGGCAAACGTCTAGGATCTTTATGATGGATGAATATTTTCTTATATGTTGGATTGGATCTATCTGATTTTAATGAAATAAGCAAAGATAAATCTATCAAAATAAGTAAAATTGACGTTGTAATTTCAAATTAAAAGTTTTTTTCTAAATGCATATAAGAGTATATACAGTAACACTGCGGGGCTCAACTTGTTAACAATTCTACTAATATTATAAACGCGAAAGTTTGTAAGTATGGATGGATGGATGTTTGTTCAGAATAAAAATTGCTGGTGAGCTGCTTTATAAGTCGATAATAGTTTTAGGTTGTTTTTTGTTTTTCTTTTTGGCGTGTCTCCATATATGTATATTTTTGTATGAATATAATATACAATTATGTGTTACTTTTTGTGTGCATGTGTGTGTTAAATGTGTACTATTGTATAATAGAAGTCGACAGTTCTCCTCAGAGTACATATATGCAGAGACTTGTAATTAGCAATTTGTTTATTTAATTGTAAAAATATATCATTCTTATATACCTGTAAGTCTCTCAAAGAACAAATAAATAAATAAATTTACAAAACATGTTTCTTTGGCTAACTAGGGAGTAGCCATATGCAGGCGATTCTCTTGGTGCCTACGCGTTACACAGTTATGAAGCAGAATGTATTTATGTGTGCGTGAAATCCTAAATGTTTCGTTTTAATTGAATGACTACCTCGGTGGCACAGTGGTAGCGTATGCGACTGCTGTGTACGAGGTCTCGGGTTCAATTCCCGGGTCGGATCAATGTTTGTATGATCTGCAAATATTTGTTTCGGAGTTTGGGTGTTTTCTATGTATAATATGTACGTAATTGCAAAAAAAAGTATATATGTATTTATATCAGTTGTCTAGTACCCATAACACAAGCTCTGCTTAGCTTGGGACCAGATGGCGATGTGTATTAGATGTCCGAATTATTTATTTATTTAATTGTTGGATTGTGAGTTCGTAATTACAGGCGATTGATTTTTTTTGAGTCTAAAATGTGTATGTTTGAAGGTTTATCTCTGCAAAAAATGACTTATAGATAGACTGTTTTGTATCGGAAAAAGACGGTAAGGCTACTTCCCTCGGCTCGGCTGCTCGTGTTGCTCTAACACTGTGGCATCACAACTGCCGTGGGCTAACTAGCAAAACCTTATAGGCGGTACACACTACCACGATTTATCGTAGAGATTTAACTGTACAGTTCGTTTGTGCAGTTTTATCGTACGTGTGGACGGAAATTGGATCAGATTTGTTGGTTGGTGCAAACGATCGGAGGCATGAGCAAAAGTTATTCGATAAATTGTTGCGACATCTATATATACAAAAATGTATGTACGCGCATAACTTCCGATCGGGTGCACCAAATTAAATAATTCTTTTTTATGTGTTCGTTTTTGTTAGGACAAGGTTTGTGTACATAAAAAAGTAAATTATAACGAGAAAAGTTAATTCTTTTTTACCGCGACGGGAAGATGAGACAGATTTATGTAAATATGGCGGTACGAAGTTCGCCAGGTCGGCTAGTTTATTTATAAAATAGTGGTTATCCGTAAACTTCTACCTATCTTCAATGGGCCAAATATTGTATATTATTGTTACCATTTCAATGTTAAAGCTGTTAGTTTTCCTTCAAATGAATATATATTGTATGGAGCTCATTATGACTTTTGACACGACAAAAGTCAGTAGTATTCAACAAACGTATAATAGACCAACAAAGTTCTTCCCAACTTTCGTCTAGAAAGTTATAACTTACACACTAAGTTACAGAGTTTCTAGAGACTGTCGAGAATACAATCTTCGCAGTATCGTTCCTTGTCCTTAACAGTGAACTAGGATGATCTATTTTTTTCTGTTTCTTTTATTATAGTGACGGTGACGGTTTAAGATCACTATCATTAAATTTCATTTGTATATTATTAATATGTAGACTTAGGTTTGTATATTATTTACGTTTTGTGGCTAATTAAGGAATCATGACTAGCACTTTTGACTAGAAACTACCATCTATCAAAACACTGTCACAACTATCGCAGTCCAGTCCACTGCTGGACATAGGCCTCTCTAATTGCGCGCCACTTGATTGGATTCTTGGCTTCACGCATCCAGCGATAGGAGCTTTTTTCCAGCGTGATCTGCGATAAGCTGATGATGATGATTATGAATAACAACTATATGACTTGACAGACCTTACAAAAATGTGTTGTATTTTTTCCAAACGGATCCCTATTACTGTCACTCACATGATCCCATGCCTGCCTGTCCATCGTCTGTCATACAGCTTTTACAGGCAAATCGCTAACGCTACACATCTTGTTAACTCCTAATTTATATGATTTGTATTTATTATAGCCATTTACGTATAAATATGAATGTAAAGTGATTTCTCTGCAATCTTGGAAAGTGTATTCAGGACTCTGGAGTGAAAAAAGGTGGCATAAATATAGACGGCAAAAAACTCAATCACTTGAGATTCGCGGATGACCTAGTCTTAATCGCTAACAACGTTACTACGCTCCAACATATGCTGGAACAGTTGGCAGAGGCAAGCAAAAAAGTGGGGCTCACTATTAATAAATCTAATGTGTGTAAAAAAATAATGACAAACATGGATGAAATAGCCATAACACTGGATGATGCAAATATTGAATATGTGAGAACCTATACATACCTAGGACAACTAATTGCATTCAGAGACCAAACTAACATAGAAATCGAAAGAAGAGTAGCTAATGCATGGAATAGATATTGGTCACTTAATGTGATATTCAAAAGTGAACAGTTTCCCATGGCAGCAAAGAAAAACGTGTTCAACTCGTGTGTCTTGCCATGCCTGACCTATGGATGCCAAACTTGGGCACTGAACCTAAAACATCTTCAAAAACTGAGAACATGTCAAAGGGGTATGGAAAGGAGCATGATAGGCGTTACGAAAAAAGCACGCATAAGATCAGAAGAAAAACGATCCATAACCAAGGTGGACGATATAATAAAGAAAGTGAGACAGTTGAAATGGAGATGGACGGGACATATGACAAGAGACAGTAGAGTAAAATGGACTAAGATCATAACGGAGTGGCAGCCACGCGATGGTATAAGGAAAAGAGGCAGGCAGGCAAATAGACGGATGGATGACATAAAGAAAGTCGGGGTCGCTACCTGGTCAAGAAAAGCTAGAGACAGAAAAGAGTGGAAACAGCTGGAAGAGGCCTATGTATCACAAGACACGCTGATCACTAAACCGGAGTAGCAGATGTGTTAGTTTATAAGTTAGATTACTTTATGTATGTTTAGTTTCAGCAATAAAGGCTTAATAATAATAATGAATGTAAAGTGTCAGAAATTTATCGTCAACCAAAACTATGTAGTTACTCTATTACTTTAGAATTCTTTTTGGGGTGAAAAGTACCTACCTGGTTTAGTGCTAAGGTTTTTTTGCTATATTACTGTCAAGAAATACACAAAATCTCAGGTTGCAAGAAAAAAGAGCCAACAAAATATAATTTATTTATTTTATAGATTGATATATAGATAATGTACCTACTCCTCATTGTATACCATGCGCTTTTTAAACGCGTTTCAATGTATATTTATTTTTTAACTAGCTGTTGCCCGCGGCTCTGCCCGCGTGTATGTCGATAAATGAAGAACCGCTCGACCGATTTTGTGCAAACTTCCAAACCATCTACAAAATATTCCGAACAAAGCCTAAACATTTGGTTTGGATAGGTGAGCCCGTTCTTGAGTTATAAAATTACAACGAAAAGTGGCATTGATTTTTATATATTGACTAGCTGATCCGGCAAACGATGATTTGCCATAAAAAAAAATTGGGCTATAAAAAATAGATGTTGGTCGATTCTCAGACCTACCCGATATGCACACCAAATTTCATAAAAATCGGTCTAGCCGTTTCAGAGGAGTATGGTAACTAACATTGTGACACGAGAATTTTATATAGAATAGAATAGAATAGAATAGAATAATCTTTTATTTGGCCCAACGCCGAGACATAAAAAACTATTACAAAAATAAAATAAACAAGAAACTTAACACTAGAGATAGAAATGAGAAATTAACATAAATAAATTATACAGACAAAAAAAAAAGTTTTTATACATGTAAAAATTATACTTATTATGTGTCTCGAAGCTGCGGCCAAAAAGGTGTCCAGTTCAGGTAAATGCTGACACAAAGTGCTCAGCCCTGATTTTCAACTGGGACCGGTCGACTTACCGAAGTCGCCAAAAACAGAAAGTAATTATAGAAAAAAAAAGTGATTGAATAAAAAGTAAAGTATGGACAATGACAGTGCAATAAAGGATGACCATACTTAAAACAAATACAACAACAAACAAAATACATATTCTGAGAAAATCAAACAATGTGTAATTTACAATTAAAGAAATAAACAAAAAGAAGGATAATAAATACGAAGTATGACACAACCTACACACACAGAATAGTCTAATGTGACTATTTAAATTAAAGATGTGTTGATGTTAATATTGCCAATGTCTCTCTGTGTATTTGTAAGGTATTGGCGCAAGCGTGCTCTAAATGTGTTTAGAGTCTTTAATTTGCGTATGGGGGGTGGTATATTGTTCCATATTTTGGATGCTGCATAGCGAAAGGTTCCCGTGTACGCAGAGGTACTGTGCTTTTGAATGGATAACGGTTGCGCACACTGTCTGCTACACGATGCAAATGTTAATTTTTGGTACAAGTAAGGAGGTTCCCGAAATTTAATCACTCCAAAAACCAGGCATGCAAGATGAAGTTTGCGACGCGATTTCATTTTCAGCATGGCATATTTATTTAAAAATGGAGTAACATGACTTCTGCAAGGAATTAAAAAGCAGAACCTAGCACATGCGTTTTGAACCCTTTGAATGAGCCGTTCTGTTCTAGCTAATAGACGGGGACCATAAACAGTGTCAGCGTAGTTTAACTGTGATAATGCTAGAGATTCCACTATTTGCAAGCGTAGATCTTCTGATAAATATGGTTTTAATTTATAAAGGAGACTCAGTCTATAAAAGCAGCTGCGTACAGATATGGCGACATGTTTCTCAAACCGTAGGTTACAATCCATAATCAGTCCTAGGTTCCTTCCTTCATATACTCTCTCTATCTGTTCACCCATTAGCTCAATTTTGAAAGTATTAGGTAGTCTGCCTATTTGGTACTTGGTACCTAACACCATATACTTAGTTTTAAGAGGATTTAGCACTAAACAGTTTTTCTCAGACCAATCAGATATTCTGCGTAAATCATCGTTAAGTTTCTGTATTGCGGAATGGTATTCACTTGGTTTAAAATTAATATATAGTTGTACGTCATCAGCGTATATATATAAACTTTTTTGCAAAAAAAAACGGGCACTTAAGCAAAGAACTATCTTATAGTTACTATTAGTTTGTTTGACAATATTAGGTATTGTTATCTTCAGAATTTTATAAATTAATTAGGAAGGAATAGTTTTCATCAGTTTTATCATAACATTTTGATTAAATTATTGAGAAATAATGTTTAAGCTCAAAACACTATTATTGTACCTGCTCGCTAAATAAAAATTAAACGCGTTAATTTCTTTGTTTTTCTTGAATACATTAAAAGCAGATAAAAGTTTAGTATTGAGTGTGACCCCCTCTTGCTGAAATCACGGCTTGCATTCGTCTGGGCATGCTAGCGAGTATATCTTTTATGGTTTCTTGGGGAATACGTTCCCACTCCGCGGTAATCACGTTCTTTAGCTCTCTGATGGTCTGCAGAGCCGGCTGCACTGATCTCACTCGTCGCTTCAGAACGTCTCAGATATGCTCTATGGGATTGAGGTCCGGACTTCTAGCTGGCCAGTCCAAACGACGAATTCCGACTTCTAGCATATACGCTTCCACATCGCCAGACCGGTGGGCGCGAGCGTTGTCGTCCATGAAAATTGAGTTTTCGCCAAGAGCGGTTAAAGCGGGTTGTGCATAAGGAATTAAAACTTCCGTTATGTATCGGTGTCCAGTCAGTGTACCGTTTTCGATGAAGACTAACTCCGTACGATCCATATAATTTATTCCTGCCCAAAACGAAACGAAACGAAGCATTGGCTGCAACCTTCTTCAAGCAGCGCAATAATTTTGCTCGCTTTTATCACTTTATCTACCATTTCGAGATTGCTAAACAGCAATAACAATACTTTTAAATGTCAAGGACATCAGATAATTTAATAAAAATTGACAAAAAGTTAATCAGAGTCGATATTAACTATAGGGAATTCGCGCCAAAAAATGTAGTTAAAAGTTGTTTTCTTTGAAAACCAGGCTCAGTCAAAAATTTGAATTTGGAATGTACTCTTATAAACATTATGGTACTTTTATAACTGGCCAGTAACATGTTCAAATGATTAAAACCTTTTTGGTATTTTATTTTTTCAGCTAGGAAGAAAATCGAAACCGCCCGTTTTTTTTTGCAAATGAGTGTATAAGATAATGTATCACCAAAATTACCGCGTTTAAATTAAAGTACTTAATACCTATCATTAGCACATTAATACCTGTAATACATAACTATATAAGTAATAACGAGATATTGGAGCTCAGTTTTGTGTTCCAATTTGTTTTAACTTTAAACTTTGATTAAGAATGTAAAATATACTAAAGCTTTGTTTGTGGTCTTCTTAATAACGTTGATTAATTAATGTTGTTCTTAATGAACAGCTGAGATTACCAATCTATCTTAAGTTATTACACTTCAAGCGCTTTCACCACTTTTTGTAATGTAATTATAAGTTCAATTGAAAACACAGATTATAGAATAACATAAATTAAATTAAAAAGCTTTTTGAAAACAAGCTTTTACTGGAATGCCTCGAGACGAATCAAACGAGTCCAAACTCGATGATGTTGCGACGTTTCTTTACAGAGTTCCTATGGCCACCTTCCAGCTCCAGCATCAGATCAGCTCCATAGTATTGTATTGTCAGGCTGTATACATGTGCTTGCAAAATTTCAGCAATATAGTTAATCGCTTAGACCTGTAGGAGCCGAGCATGATTAATTAAGGAGCTATGAGGAAACAGATGAACATACATACTTACATACATACATAGCCTATCAAAATCATAACCCTAATTTAGCTTTGCCGTAGTCGGGTAAAAAGAGACGCCGATGAAGTTACCTGGATCAGCTAGTAATCTTATTTCGAACTGTGTACTTGTGTACTTTTTACTATAATTTTATTTTCATTTAGGAAGATAAACACACACACACACACACACACACACACAAATAAAGACATACACACTTAAAGAGTCTATCTCAAAATAGAAATAATTTGCGTCACTTTAGCGAGTGTTATCAACAAGGTTCGAAAAGAACAAGAATTGTTTCAATGTGAAGCGCAATTTCATTTAATGATCGCCATTTTGAGTTCCGCGCTCACGAGCACTTAAAACATTAAGGCTAAGTACCATACATTTATGGCCACGATCCCTAAGCTATAGCGAACTTAGATATTTACATTCATTGCTTGCCTATGAGTTTGATAAACTAGCAAAATCGAAGGCATTCATCAATATTACCGATACGTCTGCTCGTTTGTCCGCCGATTCCATAAAAAATAAAATAAAAATTGAAACAAGGGGTTTGGCGCAAAGCAATAAAATAAAAAAAACCCCGACATAATAACCTGAGTTCCCTTTAAAAAGTAAAAAAACACGTTATGCGCTTTCATTTGAGACCCCACTCGATGATATTTTTGCAGACATTCGGTTTTTCTTCCCCACTTTCACACCCATAACTTTTGAACGACTTCACCGATTTTCATGAAACATGTCTAAGAACACTCGCACGTAATGCACCTTTCATACAAATAAAAAACTAAATTGAAATCGCTTCATCCGTTGGCGAGCCACGGTGCCACAGACAAACAGACATACAGACACGTCAAATTTATAATACCCCTCTTTTTGCGTCGGGAATTAAAAATACACTTTTAGTAATCATTTCATTGCAATTTAAACATAAAGGGCAGTTATTATGAATGAGCTTTTAGCGATTTCATCAATATCCACGTTTTGACAGTTACTTTAATAAACTTACGTACTTAAAAGTAAGTACGTATGGAAGTATGGATATAAAAATCCATACTTCCATACCTAACATTATAAATTCGGAAGTAACTGTTTATTTGTGTGTATGTCTATTATGGTGAAAGCGGCTAAACCACTGAACCAATTTGAATGAATTTCGGTATAGAGATAAATTAGACCTTGGAGAAGGACATAGATTACTTTTTATAGCATACATACGCGCGGGCGAGGCCGTAGGCAAAAGCTAGTATATAAATAACTTTTAATCATAAGAATTGTTTCCAAACAAACTTTTGTTCATTCGTTCATTTTTAATTTTATAAACTTTACATTGGACATGAAAACAATGGTCTTTTTATGTTGGAGGCTTTCGGGTTATATCAAATTCTATACATTCACAAATACGTGTGCCTTTGTTTTGGCAAAGGGACAACCCTTGCCTAAAGCTATTTTATGGGTTGCGGTAGTCAATGATCCGTGAAAAATGTAAACAAATTATGTACATAAGCGAAAAATGTGGAGTATAAATTGAGCATTTATAGTTGCTCGACGGTTAATCCATACGTGATAATTTAGGCTTTAGTATTTATAACGTCAGGTGCTTGATAATAAGATTGTGATAAATTTAATGCGTATATTAGTATTATTTCAGCTTAACAGTCATAAATAAAGAACAATACAATAATTATAAACAAAGCCCAACAATAGCATCGCAGAATAATGGGAAAAGTTTTAAATCAGCCACTCCGTATACCAAATAAATGAGTAACTTGGTTTGCGCAGTAAAATTGGTTTGTGCGTATTTGTGCCACAAACGTTGGTAGTAATTATGTTCATAAAATCGAAATACGTCTTCGATTCAAACCATTTTGATTCAACCCACTTGAACATTTTAATATTTAAATGCTGGTTAATGTCATGGTTGTGATTTTAAAATGTTGTGTCAGTCAGTTTTATTTCTCAGTAAAAGTTAAAGATTTGTTGAACTGACGAATGTATATTGTTATACTATTTCCATTTCTTTATTTTCCCGATGACAGCTCTTTGTGGAAACTTGAACGAGCGTCTTTTTTACATTGTGTATACATTATTTAATAAAAATATGTCGCTTACGCACGTACAAGGTCATAGCAGATGGATGGAAACTCATAGGGATGGAGCTATCGATAAACGTAATACGATAACAGACCCGATATATTTTTACAAAGTGTAAGAAACTAAACTATTGCCGAATAATTTTGTACAAATTTATTAACTAATATTACATTTCATTGCAAGATCTAATTATATTATGTTGATTCTTTATTTATTTATTTATTTTAATCAAAATCTAATGAATCGTCACTGTCACTCGATGAGCTCTCCCTAACATATATTATAAGTTCCTGTACTTCTATATTATCGAATGCCACATGAATTTCCCAATCCGACGCTATAATGTATTTTTTTTCGATTTTAAAATATTCACTAATTGTACTTTTAATAAAGTGTTATCCATATTTTCGCCATGACGTTAGATCCAGTCAAGTATCTCTTGTTTTTTATTGGCCTGCGTCGGCATTTTATCAATTTGTCTGTAGTGATATGTCCATATTGTCCACATTGCCCATAATAATTATCGACGGTTCTTCCAGAGATTGCACCATTTCTTAGATTGCATCATTTCTTTAAACCATCCTTCGTAAATCTCTGCGTTCATTTATTCGTGGTAGTCCACTGTTTTCTTGGATTTAAAGGCCAGTAAAACATCTGACACGAATCTTTTCGGAGACCCTGCATGGTATATGATAAGGCGTTCACCTTTTCCCATTGGCACTGAACTAGTGGAAGCGGCTCGTGTCGTCAGTCTAGTTCTTAGATATTGTGTGGTTTGCATTTAACCAAATCTCGTCAGTGAAAATAACATTTGACTAATCTGATATCTTTTTGGCTTCGCTCAAAAATTCGCAGCGAGCCATAGCAACGTCGTGACGCTCCATCAATATTTTACGTTTGTTCGATTTTTTATAAGAAAATCCAATTTCTTTCAAAACCAAGCTAAATGACGATTTTTGGCCATGGAACAAACCACATTCACGTAAAGAAGCAACAAGTTTTTCAAGTGTTGGAATTTATTTGCGCAAGTAATAGTCATATATATGACGGCGAATAGCGACAGCGTCGAAGTTGTCAACCGATGTCACACGACGTGGTTGGCGTTTTTTCTATGGCGTACGAAGCTTATTTTCCTGTGTGCCGCTTGTACCGGTAGTAATTTTTGAAATTGTAGGTCCACTAATTCCTAATGCGGCCCAAACACGCTCTCGCACTTACGACAGTGGTAATAGCGGGCCACCATTTTGATACTCTGCTTCAAAGTAATTACGAACCTTGATCACCAGTTCTCTCGCCTGTCTTTTCAGAACAGATCCTTTAGGAATTTTGACATTTGACAGCTGGGACAGCAATCAACACGGAGGAACACAAAATACACAACGTAACGTATGTATGGATAATGTGAAAAAACTCAGCGAACTGAAATGTAGTGACTTTAAAGCACGACCGTCTTGTTGCGAGTGACAGATTAAAACAAACACAAAATGGTGGTTGGTCATTGAGTGTTCCCAGCTTGCAAAAATTTATTTTAATGTTTTTGTTGTGTTTGTCTTTGTTCAATCGATATCATTACTTATTTGGTCACAACACTACAACTATCAAATTAGAACTGTCATCGAGAAAATAAAGAAATGGAAATAGTATAAAAATCTTTATTAATGTTATAAAGCTGTTTGTTTAGTTCATCGAGCTTAGCTCAGGAATTCCTGTTCAAATATAAAAATAATTTCAGTGGGGTAACCCATAGGTATATCCAGGAAGATTATTTATTTATACAACTTTATTGCACACTACTAAAGTATAACATTATTAAGTAGTTTTAGTATTAAGTTATACAGACACAAATCTAAATCTACTATATTTCAATAGGTATATATTATAGGCCTTATAAATTAACGACACGAGGAAGACGAGCGGAGTTGCAATGAAAAACGTTGCAAAAATGGTGGCAAATTATTCCTTTTGAGAATTTCCATTACGTATGCTACATAAATGTATGACAAAATTGTTCCCCTTTAAAAAAATTAAAGTAAAATAAGTGACAGGTTTGTCTTCTTCGGTTAACTTACTAAAGCCTTTTTTTGGTAAACAAATAAGTTCAGGTATATGTATAACATACAGCGTGAACTAATTTGTGTCTGTGAGTTTCACGCTATGACTGAAAGGCCGACGAAGTAACTCGGGTCAGCTAGTACATAATACGAGTATAGGCCTTGGTTGGCAGTGTTTAAAAACTTGCTAAGTGCAATGAAACCTCTGATTTTATAATAAAACGTAACAGGTACATTTGAAATATTTTTTGAAAACGTCAACTTAAGGTCATTTTACATTTAACAATTTTAAATAAATTTAAGAAATAAATGATACATTTACTTGTAATCAAAACTGACTGTGTGAATTCGAAAGCAACTTTGTCTGTCTGTCTAATATACCCTTTCGTGGCTAAATAGCTGCAACGCTTTCTATTAAAAGGCATGGAGATACTTTGATTCATGAGAAAGTACATACGCTTATCTTTACCGCGATACTACCGTGTGAGAGCTACGTTCCGGCGTGCATGGGCTGGCTCAACCAAAGTGATACCACAGCCTCACAGAAAACCGATGTGAAATAGCGCCTGCACTATGTTACACGAGTGAGTGAGGATACCGGAGGCCCATACCCCCAACCTCTCCTATGTATGTAATGTCATCAGTCAAATATAATGTTCAAAATTGGTGTCACATTAACTCACTCCATGTGAATTTCGGTTATAAAACAAAATTAGCAACTTCAACTTTAAGCCACTGAGACTGTGCTAATTAATGTTGAAATTTCAAAGGATAGAATTGCTGTTAACAAAATTTTTCCTGTTTTGAAACTAAAAACTTTACATTTAGCTCATAGAGGAACCGAAATGTTATACTAAAAGTTAATAATAGGTCTTGATATGAAATTGCCGTTTTGTATGCAATAAGTGAAAGTACTTATTTTTTCAAACTTTTTTATTTCTGTTATTCGAAGTAATCACCCATGCAATCGACGCATCTTTGCCAACGCATTGGCAGTTTACTGATGCCCTTCTTGTAAAAATCAGCTGGACGGGAGGCAACAAACTCTTCAAAGGCATTTTGTACTGCCTCTCGGGAATTGAATTTTTTACCCACTAAAAAGTTGTCTAAATTTTGTAAAAAGTAATAGTCGGTAGGTGCAAGGTCTGGTGAGTATGGCGGATGAGGGAGAGCTTCCAACACCAGCTCTTGCAGCTGCTTCATGACAACGCGCAACCCCATACTGCGCAACAGACAGTCTCCAAGCTTTAAGAGCTGGGGTTGGAAGCTCTCCCTCATCCGCCATACTCACCAGACCTTGCACCTACCGACTATTACTTTTTCCTTACTATCCTTATTACTTGACTTTTAATCTTAGACAACTTTTTAGTGGGTAAAAAATTCAATTCCCGAGAGGCAGTACAAAATGCCTTTGAAGAGTTTGTTGCCTCCCGTCCAGCTGATTTTTACAAGAAGGGCATCAGTAAACTGCCAATGCGTTGGCAAAGATGCGTCGATTGCATGGGTGATTACTTCGAATAACAGAAATAAAAAAGTTTGAAAAAATAAGTACTTTCACTTATTGCATACAAAACGGCAATTTCATAGGTAAAGACCTATTAAATTAATTTTAAAATTTTGTATAAATTTTTTAACTGCTAAACTTTAAAAAAAAAGATGACTCCCGCATTAGGAATATCTTTCGTGTCGCGGGAGACTTCACTAACATGAAACGGACACAAAGAACACCCAGACTCAGAACAACAATCCGTGGATCACGTGTGTTGTCCTCGGTGGGGTTTGAACCAACAATACTAAACGCAGTAGCGACCGCTTAAACTACTAGGCCAATCGTGCAGTTGTCGTCGTATTTTTTCATCAAAAAATTTTTCACAAAAAATATGTGAACAAGGGAGTGACGTAGTTAGGAACTGTATAATTGATATTCAGTGTTCTTCTTGAACTCAGGTTAATATGTCGGGGTTATTTTAAAATTTTGAGAATTTATAGTTATTAAATTAACAGTAAGATGTTATTCTAGAAAGTGGTGGTTCTTATAAGAAGAACACTGAATATCAATTATGCAGTTCCTAACTAGGTCACTCCCTTGTTCACGTATTTTTTGTGAATTTAAAAAAAAAGTTAAAAACACATTATGCGCTTTCATTTGAGACCTCACTCGATGATATTTTTGCAGACATTCGGTTATTCTTCCCCACTTTCACCCCCGTAACTTTCAAACGACTTAACCGATTTTCATGAAACATGTCTAAAAACACTCGCACGTAACTCACCTTTCATACAAAAAAACTAAATTGAAATCACTTCATCCGTTCGCGAGCTACGGTACCACAGACAGACAGACACGTCAAACTTCACACCCAACAACAACATTACACCCCTCTTTTTGCGTCGGGGGTTAAAAATGACAGTAATTACAGGAGTGTCTCTCAAGTCATACGCATAACATTAACGGTGGATAATGCATTTTTACGACCACAATTAAAAGGTGTTACAATGTCTAAGTTCGTCCTCTTCATTAGCTATCGCTTTGCAAGCTTGCCAAGTGTAATGCCCGCAATAAGCTCTAATGGTGTGTATTCATAGCAGCGTGTTAAAATCATTACCTCCACAAAAATGAACTTTACTTGTGTAAATTTTGTATAATTATATCCAATAAAGAGGGTTCTACGATAAGTCCTTCACTGTGCAGGCTGTCCGACTGTGGAATGCTTTGCCGATGGCTATACGGCGTGCCAAATCTTTGCCGATATTTAAAAAAATGGTCAAAGATCATTACCTATCATCATAGTTTGTTAAGTGCCTAAAACATATTTTTACCTGATATACCTTTTGTTTGTTTATTTTTATTTTGTTTTTTGGAAGTGTATGTATGATATATATTTTATTTTATATATTTATATATATATATTATATATTTCATTTGTGTATATGTATTTATTTTATTTACTTGTATTAGTATCTATAATAATATTTATTTTGTCATTTACTTTTATCGAATTCACTTAAAATCCTTAACATTTTATTTTTTCTGCTTATACTGCCCATGAATTCGTTTATTTTTATTATTTTTTACAATCTTTTTTTCCATCCCAAGGTTGCCTGGAAGAAATTGCTTTTTAGCGATAAGGCCCCCATTTGTACATAGTAATTTATTTGATTTGTTATTTTTATGTAAACTGTAATATCTTGTGTACAATAAAGTTTATTCTATTCTATTCTATTCTAAAGATGTTTCATTGTTTATAAACCAGTAATTAAGTAGAAAGGCATCTTTAGTACATGTTCCTAGATATGAAATTCGTAGAAATAGATAGTATTATTATTTAATGTTTTATATATATTTCTTGGTCTTTTACAATATGAATAGCTTTAGTAATAGTAGTAGCACTTGTAAACAGACAACACTACGATTACATCAGTAGCATCCAACGGGGCTCTCGAAAACCAAGTGAAATTTGCGTGCTTTTTCTATTGACTTATCTTTCGTACTTATTGTTGTATTTATGTTACCAGACTACTACGCTTCGTAGACCGTTGTAGCTGAAGATTATGAACGTGCTACGAGCCCACGAATAATTCATATCTCGTAAACGATAATAATCATTCGTTTGGTTAATTTTATTTTATGATTTTTTTTTTGAAAATTTTATACAAGAAATAATCAAATGGATTTTTTGAATTTGTTTATAAGTTGATGTACTTATGTTAATTTTATTTAGCATCGCGATGCATAGAGCAATATAAATTTTGATTTAAGTAGCATACTTGAGTAATTCAATTGCTTTTTCGTCACCAACAAAAAAGTCGCTTGCGTTCATGTATCAGATTGTGATTACGTTTTATGGTAATTTTTATTATTTAATCAAATAAGTAACAAATACCCATTTTCCTATCATAAAACATCTGTCTAAATAAAGGTAATAGATAGATTTAATAATTTGTGTGTGTCGTATATTCTCTAAAAGGCACTTATCAATTCCTGGCCTTTTGAAGTTTACTAATGAACATAAGCCTCTCTTAGGGACTTCTACGAAGTTCAGTCGAGATTGTTCGAACTCATATTTGAAGGTTAAGATACTGGTATTAGTAAATGCAGATATTTATATGTAAATGTATGGAATTGTAGGATGTAGGTATTGTATGATTTAGCAGTTAGTGAGTTACTGTATTCGATGATAACGAAATTTTGGTTCCAATAAGTAGGGAAGGAAAGAATCGTAGGTCGTTTATATCTTATTAGGTATATCACTTTTTCCGACTAGATACAAAAAATAATAAGTTGCATTTTAAAAATCGAATATAACGTTTATCAATGTTTGGAAAAGTATCTTTAGAATGGAAAAGTTTGGTAAGTCTTTCAATAACAATCAAGCAATCGCCAATATTTTCAAGATGAACATACTATGTACATACCAGTTTATACATATTTTTTCACACATTATTATACTGTAAGAATATTCAGTATGTCAAGTATTTTACCTATGAAGGCATTCAGGTCCCTTGTAACTGTCATGTCTAAAGAGTCTATCTGGTCCTTGTATTTGCTTATACTATCTCATCGTTCATTCAAGAATGCTCGAGTGACTCGTTATGGAATTTATTGCGATAAATATTCAGCAAAAACACGTTTTTACATTTATGTTAACAAATAATGGAGGTGCTTTCAAAAATTAATGAATAAACAGATTGTTAGAATATGCTTTTGCCTGTTATTTTAGTACCTCATTAATCATGTCAGTTAAGGGTGGGCCCAAAAATCTACCTATATCTGTAAAGAATATCGATGAGTTCTATTGAAATCGGAGTCTGCTTGTCACTCCAAAATTCTTAACCAATGTTCTCTAGTATAAATGCTCACATCAAACTCGGTCAACGTGAGCCAAAATTTATTATTCAGTGGTCTTAAAAAGTTCGAGAGTTTGGTGATTCGCTTCATGATCCCATCAACAAAAGTGGAACCAATTTGCATGAGAAACTTTTAAGTAAATTTGTATAACCTTATTGATAAAAATACCGTAGTAGATAATAACTTTTTACAATTATACTTGCTCACACAAAAATTTACGTAAATTATTTATGGTCGATTAGACTCACCTTTGTCATTTATGGAGAACTATAGTTTCCATTTTGCGTACATTCTTTTCTTAAATTGTACATTTGTTTATGAGGTTTAATGAATTATCATTATTGAAAATATCAATGATAACGTAAGAAAAGCTAAAGGCTAAACTAATTAAAAAATGTATTAATTTAACGCATTTACAGCTTCACTTCTGAAACTACTTGCGTCTTTACTTAACCTGATTATCACAAAAAACTGAAGCATTCAAATGTTAAAAAATTAGGTTGCTTTTGGATAGGCTCTGTATTACATAAGTAAATACGTAATTCCTGAAAAACCAAAAACATAAATATGTATGATTTTTTAACATATTACAGACAGTTTATTTTAAATATAAATATTATAATAGATCTTAATCAAATAAGGAACTGAAAGTTAATAAAGCCAAAGCCAAATATTTAACTTTTGCTTGTCAACTAAATCTCGGTTTAATTTTATTATTTTTTCGTTTAAATCTTTGTTTTGTTCGTTTCTATTTCTCGGAAAATAATCTTTATAAGGATGCCCATTCCCCAACCCCTCCCCACATCCTTTTCCCCATCTCCCAAAGGTCGGCAACGCACTTGTGATGCCTCTGGTGTTGCGGGTGTCCATGGGCGGCGGTAATTGCTTACCATCAGATGATACGTCTGCTCGTTTGCCCCCTATTCCATAAAAAGTGCGTAAAATAGTTTTATATTTCAAAGTATTTCTGCTATAGATACACCGATTATGTAACACTAAGCTATAATATTCAGGGTTAATAATCTGAATACATAATACGATACTATTTACTCAATATAAAATAATCTCAAAGTTGACTCCGAGTTTCAGTGAATTTAGAAACCTATTATTAATGCCGTGTACAGTGAAACTTTCTACAAATTTCGTTGCTACTGAAATTTTAGAGCTTAATAGGTAAAACTTACTAAATTGTTAACCTTTTCATGAACCATCACCCTTGTTCATGAAAATAACTGTGACTTTCCTCTTCACTAATGGGCCAGGAAACGTAATTAAATAAACTTAAAGCCATATTTTTTTAAATCTCAAAGGCTCAAATATGATTAGTTTTTGTTACGATATGCTTTTGTTAAGATTTTGCTCCCAGAAGTCAAGACATCAAAAGCGCCAGGTATATCTGTATGAGCGTATTAATGATGTCAATACAAATGAATAAAATTGAAGTGTCTGTTTGTAATTTCAAATGAACAACTTTGCACAAAACGCCTATGAAAGTATTTAGGGTAGGTACTTAGTACTAAGATTAAATAAAATCAATTTTAAAATGTTTGTGTGTCTGTCGGTCTGTATGTAATCTCTAGAACGGCTGGACCGATTGTGACGAGAGTTTTATTGACAGATAACTGGTGATATAAGGAGTAACTTATGCTAATTTTTTAGACTAGCTTCGCCCCGCGGCTTTCCACGCTGTTGTTGTGTTGTAAAGCTACAACAACAACCGCCGTCGTGCCCCCGCCAAGACGAGCCAAGCGAAGCGCAAGGGCACTACCTACCTTTTCTCTAAGTGTTTCGTCGTTTTTTTGAACCCTCATCTCATTGGTTCCCGATATACCAGATCTTTCAAATTCTCAGGATATGATGTTACCAATAGACTAAAGAAACATACAAAGTTTCAATTATATAGCTCTAATACTTTGGATTTTATTGATACCTAAAAAACACCGATTTCGTCACTGACACACTGATGATCATCAAAACAGTTAGGGTACTTCCTGAAGTGCTAGAAAGCTGAAATTTGGTATGTAAACTAAGTTTAGTATACAAACAACAAAAAAAATTCATAAACCTATTACTTTTGCCCCCCAACCCCCAAATTTAGGGGGTGGAAGTTTGTATGAGACTTTCACAAATGTTTGTGCTAGAGGTTTTACTTTTGGTACACAGACTTTTCCAAAAGAAGAAAGAAGATGTACAAGAAATACAGCACAAAAAAAGAAAAAAAACTACCCTAAGCAACTTACAATAAAAAATGAAATCCCACCAAAAACATCTTCATGTAAAATGTTGCCAAGACGACTGCATATGGCTTAACCTGTGAAAAAGATATCAGATCTCATGTAGAGCCAAGGTTCTGAATCTACACGCCCTAACTCTACCAACCCTAACTTCTTAAACTCTATATCTCAGTAAAAAGGTATGGCTTGGCTGTTTCGTTACTTCAGAAACTAAATATTCGTATAACACGTTACTTCAGAAACTAGATATTTGCAAACACAAAAGGCGTTCGTTTCCCCTTCGTGACGGTATAGTAGCGAAACGGCGAAGCCATACATTTTTATTCAGATGTAGAGTTTAAGAAGTTAGGGTTGGTAGAGTTAGGGCGTGTAGATTCAGAACCTTGGCTCTACATGAGACCTGATATCTTTTTCACAGGTTAAGCCATATGCAGTTGTCTTGGCAACATTTTACATGAAGATGTTTTTGGTGGGATTTTTATATAATAGATTTCATAGGTATACTTCGATAATTACAGAGCCAAAAATATCTCAATAGAGATCGTATTCATATTTTCGGTAAATTTCTGATAGAGTGGAAATATTGCATGTATCGGTTTAATTAGAATTTTCCATTTTCTTTGACCTAGTCATTTAAATTAGTACCTTAAACTATAGTAAGGTAGAAAAGTCGCGTCTCAATTGAATTGAAGGATTTCATTTATGTTGTTAAATCAGCAGGTGGCATCGGATCGAGGCCGTCTTTTCAAATGAGTCTTTTTGATGAATGAATTGCTGACACTCGCTAGTTATTTATTTTTTTTGTTTTAAAAAATATATATTCTGCGAGTGTTCATTTATTCTTTCATTAAGAATCTTTTTCTGATAGACACGTTTAAAACACTATGTATCGAAACGAATTTTTTATTTTTTAACCGACTTCAAAAAAGGAGTAGGTTCTCAATTCGATTGTATTTTTTATTTGAAAAACAATTCCTACATTTGGTATACACATCCTGGATCACGGGGGACTGCATAAAAGGACACAAAGAAAACCCAGACTCATAACAATTTGTGAATCACACAAAGTGTTGTCCCATATGGGATTTGAACACACAACACTTGGCACAGTAGAAAGCGGCCACTTAAACCATAAAGCAAAGCATGCTGTCAAAGTTATTGATCACTTATTGATACGTGAATGTATTATACGAATTCCAGTTTTTTTAATGGAATAAGCACGACAACCGAGCAGACGTATCTCCTGATGGTAAGCGATTACCACCGCCCATGGATACCCGCAAGACCAGAGGCGTCACAAGTGCGTTGCTGGCCTTTGGGGGATGGGGAGGGGGATGTGGTTAGGGGTTGGAGTATGGGCCTCCGGTATCCTCACTCACTCGGTGAAACACAGCGCAAGCGCTATTTCACACCGGTTTTCTGTGAGGCCGTGGTATCACTCCGGTCCATTCATGCCGAAGCGTGGCTCTCCCACGGTTTTATTCACATTGTAAAATACAATTATCATAATAAAAATAAACAGTCCTATGAACTTACATTTATTTCTATGAGTTTTTAATCTGCGGTAACAATTACGAAGGTGTGGTGAGAATTGATGTTGACACGAGCGACGAGCGGTATTCTGACCAGTCAACAACCACATCGTTACGAAGCAACACCGAACACGTGAAATGTCGTACTGCTTTAATTCATTGATTCTTACGCTTCAGGGTTAATTTAGTTACCTTTGGCCCACATTACGTAAACAGTAACAATCCAATGCTTGTTATCTCTTGTTTCTTTATTTGAATAATTCATGACTCCCAATATTCTTATGAATAATTTTCTTATCGCAGAATTGTTGTGCGTAATAATATCGATAGAATAAGTAGATACGTAGATATTTCTTTAATGAATTTTATATGCCTTACGTAACTTTAACTCTTCAATTTGTCCAAATAGGCATCTGAATTGCATTTTGTATAAAATTCATGATACAGAGTTATTGAAATAAAACAAATGTGTTTATCTCGGATCATTTTTTTCTGTTCGAAATGGACTTTAGACGATCTATATTATATTCTTAATCTAAAGGTATCTTGTGTGATTTACTTCGTATTATAAAAAGCTCGGGGAATAAAACAACGAAGTATATATATACCAGTACTCCTTCTCGTATTGACTTTGGATATGTTTGCAGGTGACTTGCCTCGGCCGCGAAGCAAAGGCGAGTACGTGTTCGTCATAGCTCAACTGCTGTTTGGACTGTTACTGTTTGCTACGGTGCTCGGACACGTCGCCAACATAGTCACATCCGTCAGCACTGCCAGAAAAGAATTTCAAGGTTAGTGTTCCCGTTTTTGTAATTATTTTATGAAGTAAATAACTATGAAACTGGTGGTCCCTTGGCCAAAGAACATACAACTAAGAAACAAGAATAGTCTATCAGCTTCATTTCAAGCATAAGTTGTGTCTGTCAATTTGAGCTTTTAAGTCATTCGGTCTTTTCTTTAAGTATTTGGTGTACATTAGAATATGTGGTATTTACCACAAGTTCACTGTTTTCTACACTCGTAATTATTTTATTAAATATATCGCTTTTTAAAGCATTTTCTTTTTTATAATTACAAACGTAATGTGGTGCGTAAATAGATATATGTAATAAGTATGTTATGCATTTCTGGAAAGGCTCACGGATTAGAGTAAATGGAGGTATTGTAAAATAAAATGTCAAACTATAAATTTTAGTTTTCCATTTTACCTTTATGACAACAAAATTCGATCATAGCGAAATAAAAAGTCGTCTGATATTGAATAAGAATAATCTGTAATTATTATATTAATATTTTATCAAGTTACGAAGAATAATTTTTCTTCTGTCATAAGTTCTTGATTGATTAGGATGTTTATGAAGTTGTTAAATTTGTTATCGGTTAATTTTATTATATTTACAAGTCATTAGCTAATGATTCTTATTCATTCCGACAATTTTGTGAAACGGCAATTTTATATTTTGCGTTTGGAAAATTGACTGTGACATGTATTGATGAAAGGGAAAGCATTATTAGACTTGCAATGTTAAGTATGTTTTTGCAAAAAAAAAAACTGGTAATAATTTTCAAGAGGTATTCTAAAAAAAACAATTATCTATGTGTGAGTGGATTACACTAAGTAAGCGAGATATATTCGTACTTACCAGGCTAATATTTAATCATAATCTATTTATCTATCTGTATATATATAAGAGTAATGTGACTGACTGACATACCCAGAGATCAACGCACAGCCCAAACCGCTGAACCTAGAATCCTGAAATTTTGCATGTATATAACTTTATATAACGTAAAGGAGCACTAAGAAAGGAATTTTCGAAATTCCACCACTAAGGGGGTAAATCAAGGGATGAAAGTCTGCGTGAGCGAAGCTGCGTGTAAAAGCTAGTTGAACTATATAAAGCACTGTACCGGCTTGTGTCGGTACTTGAATTTCGTTTATTGGGTTCGTGGTAGCCCTTGTGCTGAACTGAATTTTGATTTCTTTTGGTGATAAATAAAACAAGTGTTCTGTATGAAAGTTAGTTGGAGTCTCTATTGCGAATAAAATATTTGTACATAATTCGAGGAAAATAGGGAGGTAGGGAACAATAATTTGACCAATGGGAACAGTGGTATATCACGTCATTCCCTGTTGGTCTGATTGGTGACGATAAGTGTTGTCATTCCACAAAAGTTAACTGTATGCGTGAACATGGCCCCGGCCTTGGAAGCAGGCGCTTTCAAAATAAAGCGTGCAGCAGCTTCACTTCCCCTCGTGGTCTTCATCGAAGAGAGGACAGATCTTGGCGTAGGCCCGACGTACAACGCCTGAAGCTGTCCTGATGTCTGCGACTCTTGAAATTCCATCCTTTCCTGGGATGGACCGAAGTACTCGACCCATTGGCCATTTCAAAGGCGGAAGATTGCTGTCCTTAATAAGGACAAGTGAGTTATCCTTCAACTCCGTTTTGTTCTCTGTCCATTTTGTTCGCACCTGCAACTCAGAGACATATTCTTTGGACCAACGGGTCCAAAAATGTTGGCGAATTTGCTCCACCCTTTGATACCTCTTGAGCGTATGCTCAGGAATGTTGCTGAAGTCATCACAAGCTGGCGCAGTCAGCGATCGACCAACCAGAAAATGAGCGGGAGTGAGTGGAGAAAGGTCTCGGGGGTCCGAAGAAAGTGGAGAAAGTGGTCGGGAGTTTAGAATTGTGATATCTATTGTGATCTATTTGTGATAGCACTGTGCCAAACTCCTCAAAGGTAAGGTGTGCATTTCCTACTACTCTGCGAAGATGAAACTTGCAAGATTTTACTCCTGCCTCCCACAAACCACCAAAATGAGGCGAATAAGGCGGAATGAATTTAAAATCAATTCGTTGACTAATCGCGTAATCTTTGATTTCTGAATTGCACCTACGTAAAAACTCAGAGAAATCGTTCATCAACCCTACAAAATTACGCCCATTGTCGGAATATATTTCTTTAGGTTTACCGCGCCGAGAAATAAAACGTTTAAGTGCCAACAAATATGCTTCACTAGTGAGATCACTGACGAGTTCCAAATGTATTGCACGCGTCACAAAGCATACAAACAAACAAATGTACGCTTTCGATGTTTTAGCCCCCCTACCTTTACGATTAAGTATGAGGACTGGCCCGCAGTAATCCACTCCGCATTTAATGAATGGAAAAGCAGGAGTTATCCTTTCCTTCGGTAAATTACCAATTTGTGGCGTTAAAGTGTTACCTTTATTGCGTGTACATTTAACACAGGCGTTCACTACGCGCCTAGACAGGCTCCTGCCCCCTAAAGGCCACCAGGTTTCGCGTAAATGGCAAAGCAATGCCTGAGGTCCAGCGTGAAGGAGCTGTAAATGCTCATGACGGAACAGCAATTCAGTAAAATGATGTTTACTAGAAAGCAAAATAGGATGCATTTTATCATAACTAAATTCATTTGAATTACTCAACCGCCCACCTACGCGAATAATTTGACTACTGTCTAAATATAAATTTAATCGTTTTAAATTATTTTTACCCTTAATTTGTGCGTTATTAGTTAAAAGGTTGTATTCGTTAGGAAAGCTTTCCATCTGGCACCACCGAGTTAAAACTATCCGAGACTCGCTCAACTCCTCAATAGTAAGAACACCGAACCGTTTATTATTTTTATTGCGAATATTGTGTATGAAACGTAACATATATGCGACGGCACGCTTCATACGCTTAAATAGAGAAAAACGGTGAAACGAAAAAAGAGTTAAATCGCGCGAATGAGTCACGAAAGAACAAATAACCGATTTAACCTCGGGGAGTTCTACATCTGTTGCTATGTCGGTATAATAATTGTCCAGTGAAAAACTAGGACTTCTCAAAAAATCGGGGCCTTCCCACCATAACCTACAGGAAGACAGCTCGTCCAAGCAGACACCCCGTGAAACGAGGTCAGCAGGATTATCTTTGCCACTCACGTGGCGCCAAAGTACATCTTGTGTGAGCTCATGAATCTCCACCGTCCTGTTTTGAACAAACGTTTTAAGTTTATTTGGAGACATGCGTAGCCAGCCTAACACGATGGTTGAGTCAGTCCAAAATACTGTGTTTCTGAACTCACAACGTAAAGAACTGCGCACCTTCTCGAGTACCCTAGCACCCAGCAGTGCACCGCAAAGTTCCAGTCTCGGTATGCTTAGTTGTTTCAATGGAGCAACGCGAGACTTAGAAAACAACAGTCTTACGGTAGTTGTATTATCTATACTTATAGTGCGCATATAAATGCAAGCGCCGTACGCCGTCTGCGATGCGTCACTAAAAATATGCAACTCCACATACATAGGTTCGCTACCTATAGCGGGCCGAGGAATGTTTATCGTTTTGAGCGCCTGTAAAGAGATAACAAACCGGTTCCATGTTCGTGCGACGCCAGATGGAACTGTGTCATCCCAACCTATCTTAAGAAGCCATAATTGTTGTAACAACACCTTTGCGAGAATAATCGTAGGGCTTAGCAAGCCCAGAGGGTCGAAAATTTGTGAAATCGTAGACAAAATAAATCTTTTAGTTACCGATGCATTCTCATTATGACACTGTGTATTAAAATAAAATACGGCGCCAACATTGTTCCAGCCTAGTCCTAACGTTTTAGAGCTGATATTTTCGTTGGATTTAATTTCTTTCGAATAGTCGGTTTGGTCATTATTGTATGGAAAATTATAAACCCACTTTCGAAGTGAAAAACAACCAGACTGTAACGTATTTTTTATATCTGTGCATAGCTGTATTAATATTGATTTATCGTTATTTCCGGACAAAAAATCGTCTACATAAATGTCCTCTAAAATAGCTCGTTTAACCTCAGGGTTGGAAGACTCAATTCCTAACTGTTTTAAGCATCTCACACTAAGGAATGGCGCGGACGCGGTACCATATGTAACGGTGTTCAATTGATAAATCCGCAGAGGTTTCGATGGATCATCACGCCACAAAATCATTTGAAGCCGGCGCTGATCTTCGGCTACTAAACAATTTCGAAACATTTTTTCGACGTCAGCGCATGCAACAAATTTGTGTTGTCTAAAGCGGAGAAGAATGGATATTAAGTCACCTTGTATAGGAGGCCCGACAAGTTGTAGGTTGTTGAGAGACTTGCCGGAAGACAACACTGCGGCAACACTGCCGGAAGACTGCGCTTGCGTCGAAGACAACACGTAGCTTAGTTGTAGTGCTTTGTTCTCTAAATACGCCGTGATGCGGCATGAAGTAGCACGGATGACCATAAGAGTCCACCGGACTCATATGACCTAAGTACAGGTATTCCTGCATAAATTGCGTATATAATAATTTATAGTCTGGAGAACGTTGTAAACGTTTCTCCAATGCAAGAAAGCGTCGTTCAGCTTGCGTATATGATTCGCCTAAAAGATCAGGTGACTCTTTAAATGGAATGCGTACACAAAACCTTCCTTCACTATTACGCGTAGTAGTACGAAGGAAATGATCTTCACATGCACGCTCTTCCTGAGTCCGCGTATCCTTGACCTTAGGAAGCTCTTCGACCTCCCAAAACAAGCGAAGTTGCGAATCTAAAGAACTACTAAAGTTACAATGAACGCGCCTCTCATTTTGCGTATTATTGCTAACTAAGCCAGAGATAATCCAGCCCAGCTTAGTATTTTGTAGGTAAGGACCGTTGGACAGTCTCATTCTGCCTTCTAATAACAAGTCTAAAATGTCTATATTTTTTAATTCCAAAAACTGTGGATCGGCAAGACTAACATTGTTTGGAATCAAGAATTGCGCGTTTAGTGGACATAAGGCCGGTAATATAGACGTTATCTGTGATAATACAAAACAAGTAATGCGTGTTTCGAACGTATTATCGATTCGCGATTTAATTTCGACGTTACAAGTTTCTGAACATTGTATTACCGAGTCGCCTACTCCCTTAATTACATAAGTAGAATTTATCATGGGAACGTTAATCAATTTACAGAAAGATTTTGTTATAAAACACCTCTGACTGCCACTATCGAGTAGTGCGTGTGCCCGATGATAAACACCGTGAACGTCAGGCACTTCCACGACAGCTGTCGATAATAGGACTGAGTGCATATCTATAGAATTATTATGCATTTGTGCGTTGATTATCTGAATAGGGCGTGAATCCGAGACGGTCGAGGCGGCGGGGTAGGAGGGTGTCATCGTTGCGCCCACGACTTCACTCTTCGTCAAGCTGCCAGTCGTATTATTGGAATGCAATGTAACTAAACTCTCGCCGTTTTCATTATGAATTAATGAATTATGTTTACGATTACATTTACGACATGACCCAAACACGCATTTATTAGGAGTGTGACCCGAACGTAAACAATTCTCACATAGTTTGTGCTCGCGAATTAAGTTTAGCTTTGAATTTAAGTCACTATCAATGAATTTCGGACAAGAATAAAGTTGGTGATTCGCGTTACATTTTAAGCACGTCCTTTTGTAGCGAGACGACCGGCTATCGTTGGACTTATTTGTAGACACGTTGCAATGTGATGTGTTGTGTGAATAGTATTTTTTATTTTCAATTTGTATTTGTGGTTTATTGTGTGACCAATGCAACGTTTCTAACACATCCGCTCTGTCCTTAAGGAAGCTAATTAATTCATGCACTTTGATTATGCGTTTAGAATCATTATCGTTCGAGATTAGTGTGCACTTACGCGTCTCCCATTCGCGTTCTGTCGTCCTATCTAACTTCGAAACGATTATATAATTGACAAGCGTATCCCACGAGTCGGTAGGTTCGCCAAGTAATTTTAATGCGCGCAAGTTTTTTAATATAACGTCAATAAGCTTTCGAATGTTGGACGGCGACTCCTTTGTTAATGCGTTTATATTAAACAAAGCCTTTACGTGATTGTGCACTAAAAGTCTATTATTATTATATCTATTTAGCAATAATTCCCATGCGACTTGATAATTATCAGAAGAGAATTCTACAGAATTAATGACGGGCGTTGCCTTTTAGAGACGACTTTAAATAGTGGAACTTTTGAATGTTACTGATGCGTTTAGAGTTATGTACTAACGATAAAAAAGTGTCTCTGAACTCCAGCCAGTGCTCATACGATCCGTCAAAGGTGGGTAGAGAAATGGTTGGAAGTTTAACCGACTGCGATTGTTCATAGCAATAGTTGCTGGTACCGTCAGTGACCTCGCCATCGGTCAGCATGGTATCCGCGCGGGATAAGATGCTGTAGTATGAGGTTTCGAATGATTCTCTGCTATCTAATTGGTCAGGTATCTCACTATCGGAAACGATTTCTTCGATTTTGCTTTGAATTGCGTTAAATTCGTCAAATAAACTAGTGGCGCCTTTGATGCGTAATTTTAAATCTATGCGATCTCGAGACGAAATTAAATTATCACTGTCTTCCAACGTATCTAAATAGTTGGAAAACTTGGTAAGTCTACCTTTTATGACGCCGCGTTTTCTCACTAGATCACGAAGTCCCGTAGGGTCGGCACACCCAAGATTAGGAGACCTTTCGCGTGATTTACTTGTAGCTTTGTCGATATCTAACACAAGAGGAGATTTATCGCGTGACTTAGCACTTTCCGTCGCCATTTTGGTGGGTGGTAAGAACAGGAGTACTTACAGTTGGAAGGCTTGAACGACGTGTAGTCGTAATATCACCAGCCGCGTGACTAGATGATTTAAGCAGTTCGAGACTCCGGTGCGGCAAATGTAACTGAAATCAGGTTGGGCACAGGTATCACAAAGAGAACTAGGAGGTGATTGGGGAAGAGAGGATGGTTGGTCTCACCAGATTGCGTATTATTTGTGATGAACAGCCAATCCAGCTCTCGTCCAATGCGCGCTTAGCCTCCAGTTGACTTTGCTTTAGGTGTAGTTATGCGTTTTTGGTTCAGCAGCAGCAGGTACAACCAGGAGTTCCACAGGATGCTGATTCGTATGATTTGGCAAAGAAGGACCATATGTACCGGCTTGTGTCGGTACTTGAATTTCGTTTATTGGGTTCGTGGTAGCCCTTGTGCTGAACTGAATTTTGATTTCTTTTGGTGATAAATAAAACAAGTGTTCTGTATGAAAGTTAGTTGGAGTCTCTATTGCGAATAAAATATTTGTACATAATTCGAGGAAAATAGGGAGGTAGGGAACAATAATTTGACCAATGGGAACAGTGGTATATCACGTCATTCCCTGTTGGTCTGATTGGTGACGATAAGTGTTGTCATTCCACAAAAGTTAACTGTATGCGTGAACAAGCACTATTTGCATTATGTCTAAACTTGTAATCCTCTTACATATAGTATAACCGTTTAACAAAACAAACGTTTAACTATTCATAAAAGATGATCAAGCAATTTACCTGCAATGTAAACACAACAAAGTCTATTTTACGTCTAACACGTTTTAAAACAATTCAATTGTACTCAAAAATATAAATAGATGTACACAGGTACCTACTGTTTCTTACTGAATGAGGGCTATTAGTTGCTTATTCGGTCTTCTTAGATATTAATAATAATAATCACTTTATTGTACACCAGATTAATTACATAGGTAACACAAAACTAGGACGTACAATTGGCGGCCTTATCGCCTTAAGGCAATCTCTTACAGGCAACCATGGGATGGAAAGAAAGACGTGGAAAGTTAAGGGCAGTGCCTGGTGTATTAAAAGTTGATAGTATGAAAAAAAAAAAAAAAAGTATATGTACATCTTATACAAATTAATAGTACCACCAAGTGTGGATGATTAAATGAATAAATAGAAATATTAATAAATAACCATAATATCAATTTAATAGATAATCCATATTAACTCAAGTGAAATTTTGTGACCCAATAGATATTGTAGCTGGAATAGACTTCTGCATGATATAATCTACCAGAGAATAAGGAAAAGAAGAGCCCAAAAACAAAAACATGTTAGCTGATAGAAACAATTAAAAAAAACGATAGAAACATTCATGTGCTCATGTTTCATCTATGTGGCCGTCTGTGAGAGTAGGTAGTAATAACATATCAATAAACGACTGTCAACCACCGATACAAATAGTCTCTCAGCTCAGGCGATACGGTGGGGGCGCGCTATTTTAAAGTGAGGTCACACAGGTGTCGTAATAGCAACCTACATAAAATCGTGCACAGCTTTCTATGTACCTAAAAATAGACTAGCTTTATTAATAATTTGCAGAATAAAGTCATCCTTTTCACCAAGATTACTTTATGATCTTTATTTTCTTTTCTAAACTCCGTATTATATTAATATACCATTGTTAATAAATTTACTCATAAATTTAAACAATAATGTCATACATTTATTAGTTCTTTATCCATATCAAATCGAATGCAAAATATTAGACGTAAAATCGACTTCGTTGTGTTTACATTGCAGGTAAATTGGTTGACATCTTTTATGAACAATTAAACAAATGCCCATTCAAAACCAACCAAATTAATGTTATTAGCTCTAGTAAGTTATTAGTTAGCTCCTAGCTATCCTAATTTGACAAAGATAATGTGTGAAAGATTAATTAGTTGTTAAAACTACTTTATGTCCAGTTTTTAGGATCGTAAAGCGTAAGTTTAATTGGTTCTTGAACTCAAAAATGTCAATAAGGTGGTTTACGGAAATGCATGTTGCATAGTAAATTCAAAACTATTTATCCCAAATATTCAATTATCTTACTTGTGTAGAAAATTTGTCTTTTTCTTTCCAGTACAAGAAGTTTTAAGTCATCATTATCATATTATAGATTCCTTCTAGTGAATTTTTTTTTTTACGGGAATTAACGCGATCACTTATTTAAAGGTACGAGTATTACATACCTCTGATTTGCCCGATGTTTCGACCAGGTTGCACTGGCCGAAGTCACAGGCTGACTGCCTGCAGTCAGCCTATGACCTTTTAATAAGTGATCGCATTAATTCCCGTAAAAATAATAATTATTATATCATGGAACTCGAAAGTTAAAAATTTAGTATCCTTCTAGTGAACACATCTGAACTCAAACGCCAGCTATCCTCATCCAGTTTTTTCAGCGGACAACTACACTATTTATCCTGATTTTCATCCCAGAATTCTTCTACCTCATGGTAATACCATAAGTCCATTGACACTTAAGCTTCTTTATTTTATTAAAAGTTCTCAATATATTTCCAGTCTAGCGTCTTACATAATGTGTAGGTACCTACGACATTCGTGTACAATTTCAGACATTAAATTCGCATATGTTGACCCCTTGTCTTCTGATTCTATATTAACTACTAAAAGTTGCGTATCTGATACTAAACAAACATAGCATAAGTGATCTGATATATACGAATATAAACCAGCTACATCCTAAACCCACGTGACTTTATCAAAAGAACAATGAAATTGAAGGTAAAAAGTCTGTTGAAATTGTAACCATATACGCTCTTGAATCTACTTTCATACATATCGTATGTACCTAATATACGTATGCTTACTTACTTACATGAAACCTGATTGTCAGACATAATACCATACTAGCTGATCCCCGCGGTGTTACCCGCGGTATAACATCAATCGCAGGTAACGCCGCGGGTCGAAGCTAGTCTCAAAAAGTAGCCTAAGTTACTTCTTATATCATCAGCTATCTGCCAGTGAAAGTCCCGTTAAAATCGATCCAACCGTTCAGAGATTAGCCAGAACAAACAGACAGATATACAAAAATTGAAAAAAAATTCAATTTTCGTATATGTACCTGTACCGTGTATACATACATATGCATATAGTAAAAAGCGGTTATTTTAATATTACAAAAAGACACTCAAATTTTATTTATTTGTATAGATATAGATTAAATCACCGTGGAGATATCGAAATTTGCATTAATTTCTTACAACATGGTTTTGAGGATACCTATCCTTACTTACATAATTTTGTATAGTTTGCAATTTGTGTCATTATCTTATTTTCTTATTGATATAAACATTTGGAAAACATACATTTGGTTTCATAGTTATAGTCCAATCACTTACATACGGTCATCTTGTTCGCGCCGCGCCGTCGCACGTACAGCAAGCCGCCACAAAATCAAATGGCTCGCCTGCGGCGTGCACCCACAAGCAAGTATGATTTGTCAGTTTACGCCGTTGTATGAATTAAAATATTCAAATTTCACAACAATAATCACAATTGCGTGCGGGTGAACCAACACTATCTAAACGAATGGACCATACTGTTGCTATAGAGATCTACGCGATAATGTATCTTATAGGGCAAAGGTCGACCAAGGTCAAGGTTGTTTTAAAATAGCAAATGTTTTTCGTCTTCGTCGTTTATCTACCGTTAAAGCTGCGAGGAAGCGAGCTAGAAAAATACAATCTTATGTTATATAGAAAAGTTTGAGGCAAACCGGATTACCATATGCGAAAGATTATGCAAAGCTAAAACGTTTCCATTTTCCATGTATGACATGCATGAAAAAACCTTTTTAGAATTTCTGTTTTAGTGATGCATTAGATTGTCAACATAACATATCACGTAGGAAAGCTCGAAAAGCTTGGACCCTATTTTCGGTCGGTTCATGTTACTTGACATTACCCGAAGTGAAGCTACTGTCCCATTAGTGTCCTAAGGAGGTAGACGTGACGAAGTATACCCTCTCGCTGTTACATGCTCCAAAAACTCTTTTACTTCTTGACCCTCCAATGAATTCATCTTGAGCAACAAGTAACATTTATGGATTATGTGTATTGATGTAGGAAAAGTTTTTTTTCTTATTTTAAACTGTCATGGCAATAGATTGATGTACCTACAACATCACTTCGATTATATATCCATCATGTTTAATATAAAGAAGTTGAAGAATGTCAACAGCTTTAATTAGCGCTGCATCTCGGTTGAGAAGACAATGGCGCCGGCACAGAGCACGCTAAATCCGTGACCTTCCTCGGCGGCGCTGCAGCGAAATAGGTCAGCGGCTTGAATGCTATAAATAGCTCGGTGAAAGTCGGGCGCCGCGCCCCATTCCGGCGGGAGTGCGCGTCCCGCGCGCTGCCGCCCGACATCGATCCGTCTCTCCACAGCGCGCCCCATGCGCCCGTCCACCCCACGCACCACCGAGCGCCGGAGCCTAACAGTTTGACAATAAATTGATCTACTCGACGACTGCTAGTCGCCACTCGCCAGTAGCCAGCATCATGGTCATGCCAGCAGCGCTGGATCCTAAGCGCGTAGACCGTAACTTTATATGAGCGAAACAGGCGCCGTTGATATAGTATCAACTTTTTATTAATCCTCTGAATTTATCTTAAATTAATTAGGTAAACTAATACAATTATAATATGCTGTAGAATTTTAGGATGTTATTTCTATTAATTTATCAGGTTAATTAATGTACTTGTAGATCCGTCAAAACATCTATGTTAAGTTACTTATTTAACATCTTAAAACTTACGAAGAAATAACTAACTGTTTAAAGTAATGAACTTAGTGATTATCCTCATCATCACCATGATTAACAGCCTCAAATAGTCCACTGCTGGTCTACTTAGGATTTAAAAGTTTAACAATATTTATAGCTTAATTTTTCAATTACGTCAACTTTAATATCATACTTTATTCATCCATTTTTTCCAGTCAGTAAGTGTTTGAAATGATTTAATATTATTTATAGTAAAGCCTTGCCCGCTCAAGTCTGTTATTTTCTTTTAAATATCAAATAGATTAGTTTAAAAACTTTCAGATCTTTCAGGTAAGTGTTTGCAGTTTAAATGCAATATTTTTTGTATACATAAATGTACCGTAGTTTCCGAGTATTTGTCTATTAAATGTAATCTAAAATTATTGTTATTAGCTGCAAAAATATAAAATTTTCTGAGAGTCAGATAAAATAAAAAGGTAGATCTACTAAGAGAGTTTTTAAGTCATTTTTTTTATAAAAATAAAAATTCTGCACTGGGAGTATATCCCATACCGTAGGGGACTTTAGATGCGTACATGAAACGGACACAAGGAACACCCAGACTCAGAACAACAGCTTGTGGATCACGCTATTTTTTTCCTATGTGGAGATCGAATCCACAACACTTAGTGCAGTGTATAAAGCTGTAGGGCGACCGATTAAACCACTACGCCGCGCCGTCCTTGCAGTCTATTCGCATACCTACCCGAAATCGTATTATATGTTTTCATGCGCAACATATTATTCGAAAATGTTAGGTTAATTGCATCAAAATGAAAAGGGCCAGTAGAAACACGCTCGAAATTAACAGCTGTTCCAATGTAACTACAGTCTTCTAAATATAGCTTGATCTCTGCGACAGTTGTCACTAGTATCATTTTAGAACCTAAAAGGTACATTTCAGGTAAATTCACACCTGAAACATACCTTTTAAGTTCTAAAATGAAATTATTTGTTTTAAAGTAAGATCAGGTATTTGGACGTGGACTTTAATCGAAATACATAGTATAATTGGTTCAAGTTGTTCAGAGGCGGGATGACTATACGTGAACCAAACAAAATGTGATCCTTTTATCCATTGCGCCATTCAATCGTTGGCTTATTATAATTAGATTAGATAAAATTAGTAATTGTCTCTGGTTAACACAATACAAAATTGTAGTCCTATTACTTTCTTTCAATAAAGGAAGCGATGAAACGCATGGTGGTTAATGTAAACAGAATGGATGTCTTTTTATTGTGTTTAGACATATTGTGAATGCCTCTTCGATAGAAAAGAGAACATCTACTTTAAAGTGTAGACTATCTTGCGTTTTTTAAGGCTTTCATTCATGCTTTTTATTTTTTTACTGTTTACATTCTATCTATTGCTTTGGTGTGATTAACCACATTATGTGGTCACTTTTATTTGGATCGATTATAGTGATTTTCTGAAAATGACACCCCACTTTTCTCAAAATCAACCCATTTCCTGTTTTGGGTCTTAAACGAGTACTTTTGTTCCGACCCTTTTGTAAAGAGTGGACAATCTACCTGCGTTTTATCTATTTTCGATCAAAATTTAATGAAAACATTCTCGTCAATCTTCATTTGATGTTTTCGGTCCAGTAGCCCCCGAGAATGCGTCGAAGGCATTGCTTGATGAAAATTCGGAAACGGGTCTATAGCATTTATTTTTCATGGTTCATTCCGTAATAGTAGCATGGGCGTCAAGGTAATTTATTGTTTGGGTTAAGTTCATTTATACCTTAGAAAGTGAAACTGATTGACTTTACCTATAAATATTTTTATGTACCATATAATAATCTATATATATAAAAATGAATCGGCGAAATGTATGTACGCGCATAACTTCCGATCAGCTGCACCAAATTAAATTATTGTTTTTTTTATGTATTCGTTATTGCTAGGACAAGGTTTGTATACAAGAAAAATTAACATTAATAACGAGAAAAGTCTTTTTTTTTCGCGAATGTAGACTGTCTGTGGAAAGCTGAGACAGATATGTAAATTTGGTGGACATGGTGGTACGAAGTTCGTCGGGTCAGCTAGTATTATATATAAATGGAAACACGTACATACATTTTATTGGGAAGTCGTTCTAGACATTTACAGCTTGAACCGTTAAGGATGATTCTTTAAATTCAAACCAAGAAATTTTAAAACACTTAGTTCTTTAACTTTAATAAACAAACGCTGATTTAAGTAAATTCGGTGTTTTTGATGTAGCAATGTACTGTAACTTACAACTTTTATTACTTTTTCTTGTCCCAAATTTTGCGTTTCAGTGTAAATATTAACTGTAGTCTGATCAATACTTGGCGTTGCTGGAAATGATTTTAATGAGGAAGAAATAAAAAATCTGTAGCACTTAAACTTCATTTAAAAGTCACACATCGATGTCCGACGCCAGCTTATTACCTACTTGACTAATACTGTTCAATCAGTATCAAGTATAATTTAATATCTTCTTGGCCGTGTGTGGGTTATGTGTCTTTGGTGTGTACATTTATTTTCAGTTGAAAATTCATCATTAAACCTACTGCTATTGATGTATTGGTTTCATGCTTATCAAGAGTAGGTAGACTATTCGGTACTATGAGAGTGCACAAATATTGCATGAAGTGTTTTCGAAGTTCAATATGGAGATGGGTTGTTAGGAGAAGCAGGCCATGTAAACAATCGGATGCAGTTGCTTCGGTTCCAAGCATCTAGTTTATATTCAAATTGTTCGACGTGGCTTGTCCTCAATTTGTGTACGTAATTAACACTGACTAGGTATTCGTTTGACTTTCAAGGGTCCTATTGATGTTAGACGCTGGACACGTATGTTTCTTTGAATAAATAGTAAAGAACGCATCATAAATAGCGTTGGTTTAACCATAACGTCAGTTAGCAGCTCCGTGCTCAGAATGGAAACATTTCATGCTATTGTAAAGTACAACGGTTGATTTTTATGACAAAGTAATTATTGTTAAACGCCAAGGATCAAGAACATGAATGACCCTACAAGTATGTTGCTACTGCACGAAACAAGTTATACCTACTACTATTACCCTGCCGCAAATGTATTAATCTATGTGAATAATAAATATAGGAAACAAGAAATCTATAAAGTTTAACACGTTCCGAGACACTTGAATTTTTGCAAATATCAAGATATGACACTTCAAAATTCCATACATTTATCATACCGTCTACAGCCGTATGCACGCCACGCCGGCGACGCACACCACGCCGTGACACTAAATATTTACGCGTTTGAACTTGTATGGCTTAGTCTACGCCTGTCGGCGGTGTAAATTTATGTATTGTTTTGGTGCATAAGCACTGCGTTATATATGTGTTGAAAAGAGTTTGCTGTGTCACCTACGAACGCATGAAGTCACGTGGTGTGACACTAGATTATGTTCTCTAGAAATGTTATGGGCAAGCAACGGCTAGCGACGGTTTGTCCCGGAAAGTGTTAATAAATATTGTAGATACTGTTTGAGTTTAGGAGTAAGTTCTCTATGTTAACTAAGAAATTGAAAAAAGTTGAGAAAAGCTTAGTATAAATTAATCTACCATTGACCCAATACTTCTAACTGAGGTATTTAAAATGTGTTTAATAAATGGTGGACAACAAATATAGAAACTAATCTAACATCAGTCATAAAGGTTACGACAATACATATACCAATGAATTTTAAAACCAGATGGATTCATCGCAAAATTAAATTATTCTCAAAAGGCTTTTAAATATATTCAACTGAAAATATTCGTTACTGAACACACATTTGTCCCTTCACCCTCATTACAAATTTACGTGTACATAATCATACCATAATTTATTCTCCTTTTTACCTGGCATTATTTGAATTCGAAACAGTCATTTTTTGTGATTTTCATTCTGATATAATTTGCAAATATGTATATTCCAACTTTTTGTTAATTTTTAAATATTTTTCATTCAATCTACAAGTTATCTGAGGCTCAATGCTAAGTAGGAACCAAATAGTTTACAACGCATTGCAGAGTTAAGCAACCTAGCCAGGTCAGTATATGGATGGGTGACCTTTCTGAACACATTGAGATCTCTCCTTGTCTCGGAGAACGCGTTTGCTACCAGGAACATATTCCAAAAACAGTCTATCTACAGAATTTCAATATCGCCTAGTACTTAGGTTGTGGAGATTTTAATAGTAGGGCAAAATTTAAGCACAATCATATCGTATTAGAACTAAAAGCTGACCTTAACTTTGCTGGAAAAAAAGCTCTTAGTATGCTACTGGTTATATAATAGCTTGTTATCAAAACCTAAATGGTTAAAAAAGCCTGGGATAGCCGCTCGATCTCTTAATATAGACCTATCGTAAATTCTATTCTTGGCTGATGTATCCAACCCATCACACGACTACAAAATTAATTTTAGATCATAAACAAAAATAATCTTATGTCATATCATAAGTAACCAAATTTAAGAATTGTGTGTGAAAAGTCGACGTCGCCTACTCATTACTGAAGTCTTTCATAGGTCAAGTTTGAAGACAAGTAAATGCTAATATTTTAACGTTTTAAGGAGGATACTTTGTAAATTAATAATACTCATTGAACCTCAGAACTCGGAATGACGTATTTTAAACATCACAAACACCTAAACCTCGGCAGTAAATTAATAACGCTTCACTAAATACATGAGGTTTATTTTTCCTTCGTATCTCAAAAAGTGAATTCTAAATGAACTTAAGTACCGCGGCATGGCGTCAGTACGGGGAACGTAGCGTATCTGTAAGCGACGATGCGAGTGGATGACGGTGACCAACCGGCTGTTACCGTCGACCGCACTTCACCGCCCCGGACCGTGCCTGACTAAGATTAAACTCCTCAAAACGCTGGCACACTAATAACATCGCACTCAGTGCTATTACAAACAAGGTTACACTTACACAAAGGGTTAAAACAAGAAGTGCAGAAAATCAGTATTTACAAGTATTTTATTCCTGCACATTATTCTTAACGCAATTTTACAGAATAATTTCTTTTAAAATTGAACAGTTACTTAGTTTTCTTTTAGAAAACACACAATGTTATGTACTATTTTGCGCAACGAATATTAACTTTTCGAATATCCGGTCTACAGCGCCTATATAATAATAGGTCTTTACCTATGAAATTGCCGTTTTGTATGCAATAAGTAAAAGTACTTATTTTTTCAAACTTTTTATTTCTGTTATTCTAAGTAATCACCCATGCAATCGACGCATCTTTGCCAACGCATTGGCAGTTTATTGATGCCCTTCTTGTAAAAATCAGCTGGACAGGAGGCAACCAACTCTTCAAAGGCATTTTGTACTGCCTCTCGGGAATTGAATTTTTTACCCACTAAAAAGTTGTCAAAATTTTGGAAAAAGTAATAGTCGGTAGGTGCAAGGTCTGGTGAGTATGGCGGATGAGGGAGAGCTTCCAACCCCAGCTCTTGCAGCTTGGAGACTGTCTGTTGCGCAGTATGAGGTCGCGCGTTGTCGTGAAGGAGCAGTGGGGAAGACCGATTGACCAAAGCTGGTTGCAGATGTGCAAGCTTCTCCATCATTCTCTCCAGTTCTTCACATCACACATCTGCATTAATGCTCATGCCGTTTTGTAAAAAGCTGTGGTGAATCACACCCGCACTAGACCACCAAACAGTGACCATCACCTTTTTAGGGGTCATTTTTGGTTTAGGGCATTGCTTTGGTGCTGAACCAGGGTCTAACCAACTTGCTGAGCGCTTTCGATTGTCGAACAGAATCCATTTTTCGTCGCACGTAACAATTCGTTTAAAAATTCCTTCATTTCTTTGCCTGTTGAGGTGCGCAAGGCAGATCTCAACGCGTACGTTGCGCAGGCGATTGTCAAGGTCGTGGGCCACCCATCTATCAAGCTTTTTTACCTTGCCAATTTGTCGCAAATGGATCAATATTGTTTTGATGCTTACATTAAAAGCTGCTGCTAGCTCAGCTGTAGATTGAGTTTCGTCAGCTTCCACAATCGCCTTTAATTCATTATTGTTAACCAAAGTCTCCGGACGACCACGAGCTTCATTTTTCAAGTCAAAATTTCCAGAACCGAACCGGAAAAACCAATAACGGGTTGTGCGTTCGTTTGTACAGTTTTCTCCGTAAACGTTTTTGATGTTAGGTGCCGTTTGTGTCGCGTTGGTGCCACGACGGAACTTATATTCCATAATTACACGAATTTTTAAAGTATCCATTATGACGAAAAAGTTCAAATGTAATGAAAATACAACGCTAATCAAAAAACAAAAGACTGGGTTTGTAAATAGAATGTCATGGTTTTAAAACAAAATTAATTTGAATTTAGAATACAGAGCCATTACAAACTTTTTTTTTATTTGAAATGACCAGTACTGAAGAAAGGCAATTTCATAGGTAAAGACCTAATATATCGCCAGAACATTATATTCCTGGCACATGTTACTCATTCCGAGTCGAAAAACATTCGTTCGCTTTTAAATTTTAGACACACGTTTTATCTGATGATATATATTCAAGAGTCCTGCAGAAGCTCACATTTTGAGAAACGTCAAAACTACTAATTTATTTACGACCGTTGATGTAGCGAATGGAAGTCTGTATTACGAAATAAAATAGTTGCTATGTTTTAATAATTGTGATACTGTTCATTCAATAAAACTACATACGGAAATCTAGTATTATTATTAAGTTTTACAGATGTGCTATCATTTGTTATTCAATAAGGCAAAGTAAAATTCATGAAATAACACACAGTAAATTATTTCCAAACGTAATTATGTAAATACAATATGAGTAAAATATAGTAAGACTCTTTATATAAAACTACATGTAGTTGGTCGCAGTACATAAAAGGTTTGTGAAAACATTTTATATTTATCAAAACATTTATATCTTTTGATATGGCTCCGTCCACTAGGAGCCCCTGCTTAGATCCCTTAAGGGATTCATTTAGATTTTTGTCCACATGGATCCTGTATGGGATTCTTGTTATTTTTTTCATTTTGATCTCTTAGGGAAATTCCTGTAAACACAACGTCTACTAGGATCCACTCATGTTATTTAGGGGATTTTATTGCATATTTACATTAATTAGAATAAATCAATACGCAGAATATTTATTCCGAAAAAGTTTTAATCATAAAATTTTGTTACAAGTTAAATAAAAAATTATTTAAGTAGGACATCCTAGTCGACAGTGCCTTCGAAATATACATGTAAAATAAATATTTAAATGTTAATTTGAATCATGTTGTCATGATTCATGTTGATTGCTATTGTCTAAATAAGTATGAAATAGGGCACTACAAAATTTACTTCCATTTATCAGAATTGCCTCATTCAGCTGCAACCACCAAGATCTATTCCATCTGATAACTGTTATCGGGCAGTTTGTTTGTCTAAATTTTAACACGCAACTTTCAAAGTTTATTCATTTTCGATACTTCTACATATAAAATAACTACACATAATACAGGCATTAAAATCTGCATAATACTGGTACAAAGGGAAAGCGACTGCTACATTTTTTGCGAAATGACTTGTAATAAATTGGGATACGAGAGTCATGCCAAAACTTATAAAAAACTCTTTGTTTGTTTTCGGCTACAAAACTAGCAATAAAGTACTACTGAGTTAAAGATCTAGGCAATTTCAAGTACAGTTTTTATGTGTAAGTTGTAACCTTAGTATGCATACATTGTATATTACTTATTTCTGTTAGTAAATAAAGTACATACAAATGTATAACAAAAATAATAAACTGAAAGTGTATTTCTCATATGAGCTTTGTTTGTAACTATTTCAATTTTACTATTAAATGCTTGGAAAGAGTGGGTCAAAGTCAGTAGCATAATGAGTCGAGTTGGATTTCACAATAAGAAGTCTAACAATAGTCAATCGCTACGTGACTATTGAATAAATTCATTATGAATGTAAACCATGCTGAGCGAACGAGCTTAATATGAAAATCTGAAGTGCTCAGTTTTCCAATAAGCGGCGATTAGTGCTAACTTTCAGAACATCTAAAATCACTAGTCTACGAAGTTGAGTCATTAATAAGGCTCTTTGTTCTTGCACACCTTTATGCTTGGCTCTGGTTCTTTGTATCGAATTTAAAATTGTTTAAATTTATTTGTTTTGGTTGTACAAATTTCATATTACGCATACTCGTGTGCGTTGAGTGTAGTGTGTTTCGTGAATAATTATACTATTGCTTAAGTGCACAGAAAACAAAACCGCATCGGCTGTGTCAGTGTAATTTAGTTTTTGTTCGTGCTCATTGTACCGCATGTGATTTAAATTTGTACAAATACTACAAACTAAAAAAACGTACAACCCCGGACGATAACGACGTATCTATGATCAATGAATTCATAAACCTTTATGAAGTTTGTTAATAGCACGATTGGCTAGAATGACTAGAGTCCAACCCTTTATTGCAATAAAAAGGAGTATTCGTTAAGACATTCTTTAGTGGTTGGCAATTTCTCATTGAATCAAAGTAGTTAGTACTAACTACACTACTACACACTAACTACAGTTAGTGACACAGATTGCTAAGTCAGTCGTCTTACTTTTAAACACTCACGTTCCACTTAAGTTATGAAGGTCTTTAAAATATTGATGTTGTTACGAAGAACATTTCCAGAAAGAGACTCAACAATCGGATAAGCCGTGAAAGTTCTAGTCGGTTTCTAATAATAAGCACATTGCATCGAATAATGAACCTTACTTGAATATACATAACGATTTATTCTGTGGTTTTAAGAGTGTTTTTAATAAAGTCCTTTGTCAGTCAGAAGACTTATAGCTAAAATTTGTCGAACCAAACTTACAGAGAACAATCGATGTCAAAATGTCTTTACTTATATAAAAGTTCAGCAAGGAGAAAATTATTTTCCTTAAGCCCCCAGTAGCCCTTGGGGATGTCACATACTCGTACAACAAAACATCGCCTACAATCGCTAGTGATGGATCGATATCCATTAAAATTGTAATCTCATTTACCTGGTTGAGTAAACTAAAGTTAGGTAACTCATAATGTAACTACTTTACACATAATGTTATGGTTATTGTACTCTTATGGCGGTTTTCAGTAATCTAACTCCGGTTTTAACTAAAGATTACTAGGCGCGTTGTAGCACTTACTTATACGTATTAAACGTGTTAAAGATGTTAAATACTCGTACCTAAGTTTTGTCAGATTCAAGCGTTCTGTTCAAGCTAACATGCTGGAGGCCGATCCTCCAGCCTGTTAGCTCGGCTAAACGGTTTTGGTAAACTGGAGATGCCAATTATTTCTCTGTAATTTCAGTTAACGCTTGACCAATTACTAAGTTTAAAGTAACTCTAGCCTTAGTCGAAATAAATTTTAGATTAGACAAATTGCTTTTTATATTAAAAAGACATTATTTTTGAGATAGAAAAATTGTAGGATGAGAAAAGACGAGAGAATTGATTAAGTTACAAAATTGTATTTTGCAAAATTAGGTAGATATTTTTACTCACGGCGACGACTCAGTCTGAATAACGAGCAACGACATTGTGTTACCATTGTGTTAACCAAGCAAAGTTAAGACTTTTTCTCAAATAAATAGACAATTTGCAGTTTTGTATCTTAAATTAAATTAACCAAAGAAAATAAATATTATGTTAATTTTTAAAATTATTTTATTAACCGACAATTCGACCGTATATTTAAAAAAAAAAGTGTGTTCGCGGATAACTTCGCCGTTTATGAACCGATTTTATTGATTCTTTTTTATTGGAAAGGAGATATCCCAACAGTGGTACCATGATAAGGACACTAAGATCTGGTGATGGCATCCAAGAGAAATCGAGTCGAACCTTGAAGTCGGTTTTTGTTTTTGTTAAAATTTTACTTGTTTAGTTAGTGTTAATGTATTTAAAAAAAAACTAAAGAAGTTATATGTATTGAAATCTCAAATCGTAAAATTTGGCATCATTTGGATTATCTATCACTTCCTATGTTTAAACCACTGATGATATTTTTTTAAATTTATTATCATTTGTACATTATTTTGATTGCCAAGTATTATGTCCATGTTTTACTATATAATGCAGTCTTACTTTGTAAATTTCAATCTATCATTTGGTAGTTATCATTTGCCATGCCAATTGTACACTGTCAGCAAAACTGAAATGCTTATTTTATGTAAACTGTATTAATTAACTGGTGTAAATTTAAGTTTATTATTATCTAACATTTTGTTACATTTTTTAATGTATTTCTAAAATCAATAAATAGTGTTATTATTAGATAAATTCGTCTACTATAATGTTAATAAATAGAAATACCAAGTATTTCTTGAGGAATTGCATCGCGATCCTGTATTAAAAATCAAAGAAATAACTGCCAAGTGATAAAATAATATTTTTTCTCTTGTTGCAGCTAAACTAGATGGCGTTAAAACTTATATGCGAATGAGACGGGTGCCAACGCATCTGCAGGTGAAGGTGATCAAATGGTTTGACTACCTGTGGCTCACGCAGAAATGCTCCGACGAGGAGAAAGCAGTTTCCTGTCTACCCGATAAGCTAAAAGCAGAGATCGCCATTAACGTTCATCTTGATACTTTAAAAAGGTAAGCGGTTTTTACTTTTTTTGCAATTTTAATTAATTTACTGATTCCATCAATTCATCTCATAGACAATTCAATTCATATCTTTATTTTTTTATTTATAAAATATTTTATTTAACTAAACTAAAGCATTTACTACTTTAATCAGTATAACTTCAACCGCAGGTAACGCCGCGGGTCTAAGCTAGTATAATAAAGGTAGGCTAAGTTACTCCTTATATCGTCGGCTATCTGCCAGTGAAAGTGCCGTCAAAATCTGTACAGCCGTTCCGGAGATTAGCCGAAACAAATAGACACAGACAAAAATTTAAAAAATTTTATATTTATATATGTACCGTGTGTACATACATATATGCATTTAGTAAAAAGCGGTTATTTTAGTATTACAAACACTCAAATTTCATTTGTTTGTTTAATGTATAGATGACAACTCCCCTATTCGGAATGTTTACGCAAAAGTTTTGATAGTTAAATAGAATGACCAATTCTTATCTTTTTGTTCCAAGAAGTTAACTCTTACACTAGAAATAATTTCTGAGTCGTAGGTATACTATTTTACTTTATTTTTTTTTGACGTGACAATATCTAAGAAACCGATGAACGCCGGCTGCAGGCACGAAAAAGGATGACTCATTGTCCCGTTACGCTCATTGTATGTCGTTGTATGAGAGATCATTTCATCAATGTTTTGTTATGACGACGTTGGCACGTGAAACTATCGTCCGTAAACCGACTTTACAGACAATTTTTTTTTTTTGGAATAAGCGGGCAAACGAGCAGACGTATCGCCTGATGGTAAGCGATTACCGTCGCCCATGGACACGTGCAACATCAGAAGCGTCACAAGTGCGTTGCCGGCCTTTTAGGGATGGGGGGAGAGGAAGGGGTAGGGGATTGGGGTATAGGCCTCCGGTATCCTCACTCACTCGGTGAAACACAGCGCAAGCACTATTACACACCGGTTTTCTGTGAGGCCGTGGTATCACTCCGGTCGAGCCGGCCCATTCATGCCGAAGCGTGGCTCTCCCACGGTATCTTACGGTATTTTTTTTGTTTGTTGTTATTTATCGGTTATCGCGGTAAAAAGTAGCCTATGTCCTTTAACAAGACTCAAAATACGTCATGCCAAATTTTATTGAAACGGTTAGCCGCAAAAGCGTAACAGACAGACAGATAAACAGATAGAGTTACTCTTAAATTTATAATATTAGTATGGATTTACAGTAATTGTGCTCGAGGTTATATAATCGTAAGTTCAAATAATTCTGTCTCAATATTATAATAATATAATATTATTTCATTAATTCGCTCATCAAATGTTTGGTTGTGTGATTGGTAATCAAATACTCACATCGCCAATAACATATCGACCAAATGTAGTGATAGTTAATACATTTCATGTCTAATAATAGCCGTCCAATATGATAATACCAATAAAATATTCGGCGTCTTTTCGCTATTGACATACTAATGCAAACATACATACCAATATGTATAAACTATGAGATAAAGTTTAGTCCCACTACGTTATTTATTTTTACTATGTAGGTATTATATTATTTGAAGGCATGACTACTGAAATTCCAAGCTAGTCTAAATATTTGATTTATTTTAAGGTTATCAGACCTAAGTAAGACCGTATTATATACCCGATGGGCCAAGTACAAACTAACATTTTGCCTGCGCATACTTTAATACAAATAATTTTAGAATCACGTCGATTTTTGTTCGAAGAAGTGGCAAATCATTTTTCGTTCCAACGCATGTCAATTATCGTATTCGAACAGAAAGTATTATGATTCGGGCGATGAGGTCGCACAGCGACCAAGCCCTTTCATAAAAAATGAAAAAAAATATTATGATTCCTTGCGTATTTACATATTATAAATAATAAACATTAAAATAACTACGTTGAGGAGTAATCAGACTCTTGGTTATATGTTATTGGTAAAGTTGCAACAGATTTCTGTTTGGTCGGAGTTACAGCTGATTAGTAGGTAAATAGTTTATTTGATGGTATGGTATGACAACAACCGACGACACCCGCCCATGAACATCTACATTTCAATTAGTTTCCGCAGAACTCACTTACTCAGTACATAGCAATGAAAAACTGCTAACAGCGGTTTTTTAGCCGTGGTATCATTGTTGCCGAAGTAAGGCTCTACCATGTTAAAGAAATATCAAATTAAGTCCAAAAATGATAATACCAAATCTAAAGATAAATTAAACTCTTTGAAACCCTTCTTCACATAAATATTACAGTTATCTCCGCGGCCCACTCCCTTGATTCGATCTCTTGGTTGCTTATTACGACACCCGTGTGAGTTAAGTGAGTTTATAAAATACGTATGTACACAAACATTACAGGAAAGATAACCTTATATTGCGCCTTTACTTTCGCTTGATTTGTTAGAATATGAACGATACCGAACCGAATTGAATTTTCGTAACAATATTTATGTTTGATGTTTACCTACCACTCTGAGATATGAAGTTGTGAGGTTTGTTCACGTGATTTCGGTTAAGGAGTCGGAATTATGCTTAACTGAAACAAATCTTATGATGCATGATAAATTGCATGCTTGAAAATTTTTGCAATTGTAAAACCTCGCGAAGGGTTTGTTTGACCTCTCGTAATGGAATGGGTTTGCTTGAATTTATCTTAAAATCATTATAATTTCTGCAGATTTTGCCATTAAAACTAATTTGTTACACACGTTATATACATGGGTGTAAAAGTTTATAGAAACTGTTGCTATGCACTGTACTTACGCTTACTGTACTTACACACTAACTTTCACTTTTAAATTATATAAATACCAGCTGAACCCTGCAGTGTTACCCGCGGTTATTGTCGCACCGCGGGTAACGCCACGGGGCTAGTCTAAAAAAGGAGCCTAAGTTACTCCTTATATCATCAGCTACCTATCAGTGAAAGTCCCGTCAAACGATTTTGACGGCTTTGAACGGCTGGACCGATGTCCAGCCGTTCCAGAGATTAGCCGGAACAAACGGACAGACAGACAACAATGGTAAAAAGTATTATTTTGGTATATGTACCGTGTATGTATACATACATGCTATAAGTAAAAAGCTGTTATTTTAGTATTATAAAAGAAACTCCAAATTTATTTATTTAAAGAAACTCCAAATTTATTTATTTGTATAGATTGAAATTAGTTATGCATTTTTAGCAAATATGATAATTAGCACATTTTTTAAACAGCTTTTGCAACTTTTAGTACTAAGAAAAGTTTACCACCTTTTGGCTGCAAAGTTCCACTGATAACAGTTTTTACTTAGCAACAGGTAGTCAGAAATTCCGTGGTATATTTTCGAAATTTAAGGATTGGTCTTCTTTTTATGACCTTTCAAATAAACTCTATTAACTGCATATCAATACCCTAATACATTCTAGAATGAAACTAACTTGTACTTATTCCACTATTTTAATTACATTTACACCTGACCGATTTCGCTTTATGGCATCCTCAAATGTTAATCAATAGTAAGTTAACAAAAGTACAAATGAGTTTCATTCTAGAATGTATTACAACAAGTTCCATCAAGTGCCGACAATCGAGAGTATAATTTACACAATACCCTAATGGTTGCCATCCTAAAAAGATGTGACTCAGTCACAAAGACATGATTCCTTATATTATTTTGAAGTGCAAAATTATTTACAGACATTTCCTATTAATACTGTGAGTTTTATCTTTTACAGATCATGTCATTAGTCTGCTGCCTTTTAAACCGCTTCTATTTCCGGTTAAAATAATATATTTAGCAAAGCACACAAACGTTGTCAGAATGTTATTACAGTTCTAACTTGTTAAAGCCGCCTTTCAGTACCAAACCGTTGCGTTGGATACAACATCATCGGTAGAAAAAGAGGTCATTAGTATTCACACGCCGTGTACGACGCATGAATGTTTTTCTAAATAGAATCATGTGCCTAAATGCTGAGTCACACAGCTTGTTCCCGAAAGGCTCCCAGGTGTTTACGAAATCATAAGCTGCTTACTTTAGGAAAAGTAATCCGGGCAATTCTGTATGCCCATGATATAATGGGCACACAGAATTGCTGTGAAATTATATGCATATATAATATAGCAATGTTTGCTACAGCAAAATATTTCATTATAAACGAATAACAGGAAAGTATCTTCCACCTATTCCTGAAAGGAATTATTCACATTAAATAAATAATAAATAAATATTTAGGACATGTTACCTACAACGCCATCTAGCTTCAAACTAAGCAGAGCTTGTTGATAGCAAGATTGACTTTTATTATATTCTTTTTTTGTAAATACATATAAACACACACGAAATTGTTTTAGCAGTTTCTCCTTGTAATAGTTTTCGATATAGATTTGTATGCCATTATATGCCAGGTACTGTTTTTCTTACTTTCTTCTCTACTTACTTAAAACGAAAAAAAACCCTCAAGTACAGAATTAAGATCTAATTGGTATTAAGATTTTATTTTTAAACGGTTTTTCAACTGAGCCATTTACATTTAAAGTTGAGTTGAATTTGTGTGGAAATAGGGATCTTCGTAGGCTTAAAACTTTCTAATTACTTTTTATTTTGCTTAAAAATATAAATTTATAACGCCTAAAAGAGTCAATTAAGCGCTGAAGTTTCGATGTACCTTCTCAAACTGTAAAGTAATTTCTGTATGATTCTTTTTCAAAAACGATTGCTAAGCCCCCAACGTCTATCTATACTTATAATCTATACTTATATTAAAAATGTAACAGGTCCAATTCTGTGCATTAAAGATATTTAGATATTTTTTTTGGAGGGCTCTCTATAATCGATACTGAAGCTAAAACTGTATTTTTTTTTATTTTTGTCTGTCTGTCTGTCCGTCTGTCTGTATCTTGACCGCGCATCACGCTGAAACTACTGAATGGATTCAAATGAAACTTGGCATGATTTGAGTTCATACTACGAGGCCTACCTCGTAATATGAACTCAAATCATGCCTATCCCATGTCCTAACATGGGATACTTTTTATCCCGAAATTCAGCACGGTTTCTTGAAGAGAGGGGATGAAAGTCAAATTATGTACTTAGTTGTAATTCAATAACACATAGTCCGATTTCTTTCATTATTTATTTGGTAGAAAGAAAAAAATTAAAGATAACGGGTTAAGTCTTTTTTTGTCCGCGTCTGTACACTGCCTGTGGGAAGCTCAGACAGATGTGTAAATATGGCAGTACGAAGTTCGCCGGGTCAGCTAGTTTTCTACTAAAGGCAAATAGAAAGAAAGAAAGAAACACATTTATTCTGACATCAGTATGTCAGAATAAATGTGTTTCTTTCTAAAAGAGAAATTAATGAATACTGTCCAATATTTGTTATTGACATAAGACTACTTATAGCAAGATGAGTCAAGAACTGTAGACTTTAGGAAGTGACCACGAAGAATATAATTTTGAGTTCTGTCATTATCACTGCATAAAAATTTTAAGTAGGAAATGAAATACGTTATGGAAGAAAAGTTATAGATAATAGTTATTTTGATAGTTATAAGGATAGTAAATAAAGCAGAGAGAAAATGTAATTTGCAACGTTGACTTACAGATATTAATTTATCTACAAATCAAACGAGAATATATTATCATATTTATGGAAATTAAAAACAAATCGAATCATTATGAGGAGGAAATTATTGTGAGGGTCTTAATTATTTACGTCAAACATGTACTCATACCTTAGTCGATTTAGCTAGAGCAACAAATCGCGAATAATAAAGTTCCCTAATAAATTATTTTCCACTTAATGGAATACAGTTAACTGTAACACGAAGACGGTAGAAACCGCAAATATCACAAACAGGTCAATTGATTTTGCAAGTGGTAGCTACAAAGGGTTCTCAAACTTAGCTTCAAGGATAATCAATTTGTCACTAGATCTAAGGAATTATTCAAGGAAACCTTTAATTTCATTTGCGTTTAGTTTATCTCTGGGTTTATTTACTTTGTAACTTACAGCAGTAATACTGTAAGTTACTTATACAATTTACTGATATAATAATATTCAAATTTTATTGCCTAGACTAGCTGACCCACGCAAACTCGTCTGTGTCTTATTACCCGTAGCGTAATGTTATAACAGCGTAAACAAATTTGTTAAACAAACTTAAAAGATAGTCTTATGCTATCGCGGACTTTTTTTGAACTTTTAAAGGAGAACAATTCTTTCATACATTTATTTTTGCCAATCTTTAAACATTTGAAAATATTGAAGAAGGTGGAAATAGATGTGCGTGGCAGGGTAACGAGGCAAAGCAAATGAAAACTGAAGGTGTTATTTACACCGCCTTTTCACACACACACGCTATCTAGCTTTAAACCTCTTTCACTCCGAACTGGTGTGGTGTTGTATTAGGTGCTAGAGGGTAATGCGACTACCAAAATGAAAGTATTCATAACTAATTAAATAATAATAATATCCTATATATATATAAAAAATGAAGGTAGTAGAGCCACGCTGATTTCAGCACAAACGGGCCCACTCGACCGTGCACAGAAGATCAACGTAAAATGACCGCGTTCGTGCTGTCGTGTTTCGTTGGTGAGTGCGAGACCGGAGGCCTAACGATGCAGAAGCATCACAAGGCTGCCATGGTGTGGGGTCACCATGCTGAATTGTTGCATTGTCTGCATTTGCAATGAGTATCGTGACCACCACTATTGCATTCTGCTTTTGCTTTCCATCAGGCAGAGTAGAGTCATTTTGGCAAGCTCTTACATATAAAAAACTAAATCAACGAAAATCGGGCAGGACGAACGAGAACGTATTCGTGACCTATTTAAAAATGATAATATATTTAAACTTCATTTCCTGAATTTGCCAGTTATAAATACAACGCGTAAACCAAATCAATTAAATTTCTTTAGAATATTTATAGAAATGCTAAGTGAAAATATACAATTCGTTCTACGCGTACGTAGCTATTTCTCCTCCATTAATGCAGTGTCGCAGTTCAAGCTTAATATCCCGTGTTGTATAATTAAAAAGAGAAACAGTCGCTTTTTACGTTCATGAATTATGCATAAGTATTCGTTTATACGATCCGTAAATTTTTGTAGCCAAATGACTCTTCCAAGCTTTCTGTTTTGGAGCTGGATTCTGTTTGCGTACGGTTTAAAGTGCTTGTACGCTTTACTGTTAGTATGTTAGCTGTAATTAAAGTTATAGAATTACACAAATATAAATATGAATTGGCAAATGAAGTTAGATCGATATACGAAAATAACTTTGCAATATAAAATATAAACACTAAATTGCGGAGGCGTTTTATAAGCCTTTGTTATGATTTATTTGTCTTTTTGATTTCGGCCAAGAACGTTAGAGACCATTGTTTTCTTAAAACCCTACAATAACTATGTTTGACGAACACTAAAAAAATATTTGCTAAAATACGACGAATTGATTTTGTAGGGCATTGTATAGTCAGATTTTTGAAAAGTTCATGTAGGACTAATAGAACTTAACTACTTTGCTTTAAACATATAATATTGACGAAAATAGAACAATATCAACAAATTGCAATATTTGGTTAGTTTTTATTTATTTCATATTATCTATCATATACATTATTTTAACTTTGCCTTAAACATATGTCGTTTGCTAAGATTTTGTTCACATTAGTGCTGCATTTTTTTATTTTATTTAACGTTCGTCAATTGTCTACTATTTTTTCCAATCTGTACCAAACCATTAAGAAATGATTGCTCTTCATAAAATTCGCAGGTGATTCGGATGCTTAATTGATCTTTTTAATGAGCGACATTTTCATAACAATTATACCTAAGTTCAGCAAAAGTTCTGAAAGTTTAATTTAAGTCTAAAACGGAACACCTAGCACTCTATTCTAGGCGGAATCCTATTTACATTTATGTATAGCACAAAACAAATATAATTTATACCTGTAAACTCCTAAGGTCTTTGTAAAAATATCTTTGTTTTCACAGGGTGGAAATATTCCAGAACACAGAGGCAGGTTTTTTGTGTGAATTGGTTCTACGACTTCGTCCGGTGCTATTCTCGCCAGGCGATTATATTTGCAGGAAAGGTAAACTCAATTTCATATAACATTTCCTTTTCTATAAATATTTCTTCTTAGAGATAATAAAATAGATAAAGAAATTTCTAGATTTAAAATTAAATGTGTTCTTTAGGTGAAGTCGGGAAGGAAATGTACATAGTGAACAGAGGAAAACTGCAGGTGGTAGGTGACAACGGAAAGACAGTGCTGGCAACACTCAAGGCGGGTTCTTATTTTGGCGAAATTTCCATTCTGAACATGGGCACGGCAGGTAAACAACTTGGTAAATATCGCCACGGCCCGAGACGCCACGCCATTATTACACTATTTGTTACAACTTGGAAAGTTTCGAAAAGCAAACCTTTCGAGGAGACGCTGCAATCAGGCCGAGGGAGCGGCCGCGACGCTACCAACAGGTTTTGGGACATCACTTGTACACGACTGTTACCGCTATCGGATGCACTTTTCGACGTTTACGACCTTCTGTCATTTAAGTCACCGCGCTCTGTTAAGCAACCGACTAGCGTTAACCAGCCTGTGCCATTTGTCATAGGGAATGCTTTCAAATTCAAATTTATAACGCATTTTAGATTATGATTTAATTTATTTTATATTCTTTCAAAGAAATTTCCTTTTCATATTGATACTTCAAAAGAAGAGATATTGTTATGTGGTAAGCTTAACTACTTTTATTTGTTTCAAATTGGACTTCCGTGGCTTCATATTAGTCCTCTTCAAGGATTTGTAGCGTCTTGTGTCATGTTATTTTTTTGCATCTTTAGTTATATCTCCTTTGGTTGTACTCGTATTGAAGGCAGTGTCCCCGATCGCTTTGCATCCTCCCTGATAACCTCATTATACTTGGCGTGACCTCTTGGTGCATGATCCCCCATATTTTTAAGTGTCACTTTCGTACCTAAGATCTTATATTGTTTCTAAAAATTTATTTGTTAAACTAACTTCGGTATCCCCTGCGATTTTTTAAACTCGTAGAACTGCTTAGTTCTTTTAAGGACTTCGTATATTTACTAATTTTATTAATATCTAGTGCTCGTACCAGTTTTTGTATAATGCTTTGTTTTGGTAATTGAGCATAATAAGAATGCTATAGAGATGGCTTCTTATTATTGTTTTAAATCCATTATTTTTATCAAATTTTTAACGCAATGTGGCTCCGAATACATTTCCCCACCCTGCGCGTCGTTTGAATTTCAAGGTAGCTTTCAATCTTTTTGTAAATCAGCTTACTTCTTAGTTCTTGAACTGTGACACCACTAAATTCTTGTTTTATCCTGCTGGTATACTGGTCCTGGTCTAGTATTTCTTATGACCTGTTCTGTGTGTGTGTGTGTGTGTGATGTATTATTCGGAATGAGGGTCAGAACAGCTCATAAGGGGACCGGGCACCGGTTGGCATGGAGTGTGTGGATGACACGTCGACAGGCAACCGCCGGACAGCATCGGTTCGATCCGTCGGCTACTCGGACCTGTTCGTGCTGAGCAAGAAGGACATGTGGGACGTGCTGAAGGAGTATCCTGCGGCCAGAGTGCGCCTCGAAGCCATAGCCGTCAAAAGACTCGAAAAATATAAGAAAGCACCGCTCGAGAAAGGTACCTATTGCATTGTGTAAAAATAATATAAGTTATGATGTCAAAAGAATAATCAAAAGTATTTGAAGTACCTACTGATAGATAAGTAGACGACGAATCGGTGAATAAATTCTTGAAATAATAATGAAATGAGTAAATTTTCTTCAAGGATTTTACTTCTTTAAAGTATCTTTACCTACTAACAAATAATAACGGATTAAATACACCGACTTGAAGACGTCCCACGTCCATAGGTGTAGGTGACAACAGTACAATTTATTTTTCAAAAATAACGAAGTCATTACGTTTTGTTGTGTTAACACATATTTTATTTATTGTTAGAAATAGGCGAAAGTTAATAGAAAATTAGAATTTTCTTAGTCTATTTGTTCAATTTGTTTACATAACTTTGCTTGTCATATTACTCATTCTTGAACATTGTGATTATGTTTCATTCTCACAGAAAACTGGTGTTGATCAATTCTGTCGTTGTCTATTAACAAGTGAGATTAGCCAAACACATACCCCTCCCTCCCCAGATAGGGTAGGGGGAGTTCTATAGCGCTATAACACATTTGTGTCTCTTCAATTGCCGGTGTCCATGAACGGCCGAGTGTCACCACCATTATTCATCGCGTGGTACTAGTAAGAGACGACTAAGGGAACCACGCCGGACAATAACACTGCAAATATAAGGAGATCTTGACACAAACTCTATAACAATCTGTTTGGCAAGCGTAGTCTAGTAAGCCAAAACCTTTTTTTTCTTCTGATTAATTTCGTTGCGGGTTCCAAGACACTTATTTTTTCCTGGGACTTCCCGAGTGTCATAACTCGGTGTATGCGTGGGTCACTGCTGTTGATCCTGGTGTACATGAGTTACAGTAGTGGGCGTGCAGGCGCGATTAATCCCATTCTAAAAGCTAAAACCTCCTTTTTAAGGAGAGGCCCTAGCCGTATACGTGACGTCTGCTCGTTTGCCCCCAATACCATGAGAAACAAATGTATTTTAGTGGCGATGGGCCGTTGTCAGTCGACGCCCGGCCTCGTCGAGACGAGTGGGCGTGTGCCTATAGAAGAGATGCAGTTACAACCAGCGCCTATAGCAGTGCTGCCTCCAGTGCACCCCTCACATCCGCCTTCCTACCGGGACCAGCTTTATAGGTATAATAATAACTTCATTAATCATTCTCTTTTGAATTTAAGAAGTAAAATGCGTTTTATAACTATCATTCACAGTTCATTGGTTACTTTAGATTTTTGTTTTTTCATAAATAGGCTAGTTTATTGTGTATGTGGTTTTATCACAAAATAATAATTAACTTCATTGTATATATTCCCAATTATTGTTATTTTTGGTTTTAAACGAAACATGAAAGCAGGTGTCCTAGTTAGCTTAACATTAGATAAGGATATATTTTTTGTTGATTTAATTATTTTTATTATATTAACATACATTACACGAATACAACCTTATATGGTCTTTACCTATGAAATTGCCGTTTTGTATGCAATAAGTGAAAGAACTTATTTTTTCAAACTTTTTTATTTCTGTTATTCGAAGTAATCACCCATGCAATCGACGCATCTTTGCCAACGCATTGGCAGTTAATTGATGCCCTTCTTGTAAAAATCAGCTGGACGGGAGGCAACAAACTCTTTAGACAAATTTTTAGACAATTTTTAAAAAAATTGACAATTTTTAAAAGTCGGTAAAGGTGCAAGGTCTGGTGAGCATGGCGGATGAGGGAAAGCTTCCAACCCCAGCTCTTGCAGCTTGGAGACTGTCTGTTGCGCAGTATGGGGTCGCGTGTTGTCGTGAAGCAGCTGCAAGAGCTGGGGTTGGAAGCTCTCCCTCATCCGCCATACTCACCAGACCTTGCACCTACCGACTATTACTTTTTCCAAAATTTAGACAACTTTTTAGTGGGTAAAAATTTCAATTCCCGAGAGGCAGTACAAAATGCCTTTGAAGAGCTTGTTGCCTCCCATCCAGCTGATTTTTACAAGAAGGCATCAATAAACTGCCAATGCGTTGGCAAAGATGCGTCGATTGCATGGATGATTACTTCGAATAACAGAAATAAAAAAATATGAAAAAATAAGTACTTTCACTTATTGCATACAAAACGGCAATTTCATAGGTAAATACCTATTATTTAAGTTTTAGTCAAGTAATTTAACATGCATGCATCAGAACTACGAATAATGAGATATTATTGTCCGTAGCATAAGATTAATCACAATTGACACAAAATTAATAATAGGTTATTTGACAGTTCGTCAGTAAGCCCTCTTCGAGTAGCATCTCCCGTGGCATCGCTTGCGTCTAGTGCGCGCAGCAGTGGAGCGGGTGGCGGCAGTGCTTCGGCAATGGCTCCGCGTGTGTTGCTAGACTCGCACGACGTACTTGAGTGCGAAATTAAACGCCTGCGTGAGCGCCTTTATACCGTAGAGACAGAAAATGCTGCCATGTCGGCCAAGCTGAGCCAGCAGCAATGGGAGGTTGACCAAAGGTATGAAACATTGTGTCCTCTTCTGTCATTTCAACATTCTAACATAAACACCTTTTAGCGATCTATTTTTCTCATTTTGCACTTAACACAAGTCTCAACGTCTACACAGGCTACAAGAGATTGAAATGCAAATTTGCGGCGGCAGCTCGCTGAGCTCGCAGGAGGAGAACGAGCGCAACCGCGAGAGCATCATTTAACAGCGCGCCTCGGAAGAGCGCGCGCGGCTTGTCCCGCTAGTCGCGCTGCGCCTCTCCGCGGTCTACTGATGCTTGGTGCCGCTGCGATTTCTCCCGTCGTCTGTCCTTATCGCCTCGTACTCATGTGATTTCTGTGAACTTCGAACGTACGACTTAGTGTTTTTACGAGTAAATATATTATTAAGGAATATTTAAATACGAATTAACTTTATCAAATTTATATATACGTAGTATATACGACTCGCTAATATTTGACGAGTGCCGTGGAGTGAGATTTTGCCGAGACAATATTATCTTAAATATCGTTTAGGTACATCGAGGTGTTTCGAGTGTGTGGAGTGCGTGAGGCGGGGCACATCGTGTGCGCCCACGTTTGTACCAGTTTCTTTGTGTCGGCCGCGCTCAGTGCCGTACGCTGTGTGAAGGGCGGCCCCCATCTTTGTTATCATCATAGCGACTGTCCCATTCTGCTCTGTGTCACCTCTGTGTGCTACGATGTGCCACGGAGCCTACTAAGTTTTTGTATTGATTGATATTCAACGTCTCTGTTTATCTGTTTCTGCAGATAGTATTTATCTACTACTACTAATGGCGAAATGTTTTCACTCTGTACAAAGTTATCGTGTATGGTAAATTAATAATTGATACTGTGTGCCAAATGAAGGCCAAATGAATGTGCTAAGGATAAGATTTTTGCGTTATTCATAAATAGAAAAATGTAATGGATATTTCCTTATCCATTAAATTCGAGCTTTAATTATTATAAATCCCGGAAGACTAAGAACTACTGAAGTTACCCATTTAAGTTTTATTTACGTCGAGCAACACGTTGTATGTACCAGTTTAGAGTTAGTTCAATCGTAATATTTGGTAATCTATGTAGTATATTCGCGAAATATTATTAAAACTGTTGTATTCTGAAGCAGTTTTGTCAGTTATAAGAACATAAATCGACCATAGTACGTTGTAATTTGTTATGTAAAATGGTTTTATTACCTATATATTAAGAAATGTAGTATTAAACTGGTGATTAAGTCAGTTTTTGGTAATATAAGATCACTACTGCCAAATAAGATTTAAGTAGATACAAAATTTTAATGTAAAGATATTGACAATCTAATAGAAAAGTTTTCTACTTGTATTCAGTCTATTCAATTATAATTTGGGTTTATGTATTATATTGTAGCATTTATGTATAAACTATTGTAAACAAATGCATCTTGCGGGCGAAAAGAATATACAAACCACGTGGGTAGCAATGTATTGATACTAGAGCTGTGGTTATTGGGTATTATAACATTGAACCAGCATCACGCCAGACATTCGAAACGTAGACGGTAGCGCCATCTCTTTACGCCCGCTGTTTGCAGACAAGAAAAGTTTTGATTTTGAATAGCTCCGATATATTTTAATATTTGATTTTTTAGTGTTATTGAAATACAAGAGAAAAATAAAAGAGAATAAAACAGTACCAAAATGAGGACACAAACTAATGTCTAAATCTGCAGTAAGTAAATTGTAAATACTTATTCTAATATCTATGATACGTGTTTATAAGCTGTTTTATTTGATAAGGATTTGTTTTGGAAGTGAAAATTACACGATGTGTATCGAGGACTAGATGCATGATGTTGTTGTAAGGGTTTATTGTTTCTTATCATTGTAAACATCAGGTACTGTGTACCCTTTCATATGGTAGTATGATGGTATGATAGTACATACTTACTGTATTAAAGAGTATTAACAAAAGAACTAATGTAACGAATTTATATGGTTTGTTCGTGTTTACATGTAATAAAAACAAAAATATGTCAAGTCTAAGGGCAACTTAGTTAATACTCCGCGTACGTAGGTATGGAGGTACGGAGCCATGGGACGCCGCAGGGTGAACTGCCGCTGGTCTGACCATATTATTCAATTTACGCATCGTACTTCTTAGTTAGTTACATTTTATTTCCTAAACGCCCGAAGATAAATAGATAGGCGATAAAAAAATTAACTGTAAATAAAATATTTATTTATTGTTATTATATTCCATAAATTTTTCTTCTTACATATTTCTCGATTATAAAATGGTAAGAGAGATGCATTATGCAATTAAATAATTATATTTAACGAAAAACGCAAATGCTTTTACTTGTAGGTTTGAGTGTTCAAACGTAAAACAGTGCGGTGAGCGACGCGGCTCACTCGCTACAACAACTATAATTCTTTTTGTAATCATTATTATAAGTCATAATTATTTACTTTGGAACAAATCAGATGTTCAAATACTCTATTACAGTGCTCTTAATATATGAATGGAAGTTGGGACGCGGTTCAGTAGTTTCTGCAACAACCAGGCTTGGGCATCTTAAATTGGAAATTTAATTATGTATCGCACATGATTCATTTTATTGTTAATAAAAAGATTATGATAATACGATGAAATGGTTTTATTTAATTTCTTGCCATAAAATGTGTTCAGATATAAGGGCCAAAATGCCTAGAGCATTCTTCTTTGTAACCCCAAGTCCCTAAGGACTAAGAGCAGCGAAGTATGGGTTGAAAATAGTAATCTTTCATGAAACGCTTTCTCAAACGCCTTCTCGCTTTCATGAAACGCTCAGTAATCTTTCAGTAGGTAGTAGAGCCACGCTGATTTCAGCACGAACGGGCCGGCTCGACCGGGGCGGTACTACCCTCGCACAGAAGATCAACGTAAAATGACAGCGTTCGTGCTGTCGTGTTTCGTTGGTGAGTGCGAGACCGGAGGCCCAATTAGTCTAGTCAACAAGTTCCAAACTTGTTGACTAGACTAAAAGATGCAGCAGCATCACTAGGACGCCATGGTGTGGGTCGCCATGCTGTATTGTCTGCATTCGCAGTGAGCATGGTGACCACCACTCTTGGATTCTGCTTATGCTTTCCATCAGGCAGAGTAGAGTCATTTTGGCGGGCCAAACATAAAAAAAAAAAAAAACGCACTTTTTTGTAACCACAAATTGCGCGAAAACTAGTTATTTTACATTATGAGTACAGTTATATACAGTTATTTCTGATACCACCTGTTCTGGACATCATTATAATCACAGGCTACGCACGGTAAAAGCAAATGAAGACTCTTTACGTAGCTCTATTCAAAAGTAAACTCACCAAACCAACAAATCTTTGACCATTTTTTTAAAAATAAATACATTTTATTTACATAGGTTATTAGTAGTATGTTCCGTACCTTCTGAAGTAGTGGATACTGTATCTGTATATACATATGTATGTATACATGAAAGGCTAAAACTGTAAAGGTTTAGATACACAAATGCATATTATAGGAAACCTTTCTTTCGCAAATAGAAAAGAGGATTACTCACAATATAACCCATTCAATGAATCATTGCTTCGAATCCTCTGAGGGTTTCTTTTATATATTTAACGAGTACGTATGTACGAGAGAGTACTATGTTACAAAGATTTCACCGTCTACGTAAAGATGGCGAGAGAGTCAAATATTTTATCGAAATTTGTACTAATCTATACTTAATATTATAAAGCTGAAGAGTTTGTTTGTTTGTTTGATCGCACTAATCTCAAGAACCACTGCTCCGATTTGAAAAATTCTTTCAGTCCTAGAAAGCTCATTTATTGAGGAATGCTATAGGCTATATATCATCACGCTAAGACCAATAGGAGCGGAGCACCAATGGGACTAATCCCGCCCACACGCCCACCACTGTAACTCCTGTACACCAGGATCAACAGCGGTGACCCACGAAAACACCGAGTTATGACACTCGGGAAGTCCCAGGAAAATTTTTACTGTCTTGGAACCCGCAACGAAATTAATCAGAAGAAAACTGGAGGAGTTGGAAATATAATAAGTCCACTTCCCTCCTTAGCAAAGCGGGAGACAAAATGGAGTCAAAATAGGCAGACGCCTTTTTCAAACCGGGAAGCACCACGTATAAAAATATTATGGGTCCTAAGTGAGCTATATTTGATTTCTATAGTATGTATGGCAGAATCGAGCGGAGCACCAATAAAGAATGTTTTAAGAACGGGGGAAAACGCTACGGGTAATAGGAGACACAAACGAGGTTGCGTGGGTCAGCTAGTTTATTTATATTCCATCCTTGCATACAGGTACTCTCTCTTTGTAAATATAAGTAATATAAAAAGAAATGCACATGTATGTATAGCTAGAAGTTTGTTCAATAGAGAGAAACACTCTCGAGAGCCTCTCTGCTCTGTGAGGTTGCTGAGATTTCAAATAGGTTTTAACATTTATTTTGTGCTGACGCGCAATCTTCCAGCTTATTAGCTTTAGAGTGTCTAATAATGCATATTTTTAATAATTTCACATGTATGGAAATTAGGAATAACTGTATTTTTTAACTGTCGTATACCTGTACCTATAGCAATGACTTAGTAGCAAAGTTGAAGTATTTGACACAAGAAAAAAAAAAATCGTTTAAAAAAACCGACTTCAAAAACTAAAAAGTATCAAATAACTTTATTAGTATGTGCTACCTATTCATAGGTTTGAATTCAGTGCCAAGTAATAGTAGGCACCACACTCGCTATATTTCGGGGATGGGGAAGGACTTCAGGTAATTTTTTGTAATAAAATCTCAAATGGACTATCTCCTATAGGTTACTATAATTCAAGTGATTTGAGGTAAACTGACAGGTTTATTCGTTAAGACCCGTTTTATGTATTATGAAATTAAACGATGTCTACAGAATATGAAGGCATGCAGACAATTGCTTTAACTTCATTGCAGACACTTACGTAAACTTGAGGGTTTCCTTCTATTACCTTAGGATCCCATCATCAGATCCTGATATGGTGCCCATGGGACCACATGGGGAGCATACCCTTTCAAATACAAAAATAATTTTCAAAATCGGTTTATAAATTGACGGAGTAATACGTGTACATACATAAAAAAAAAAAACTTCACCGAGTAAGTGAGGATACCGGAGGCCCATTTTTTTTTATTTTTTTTTAATATGTGGAAATCCCCTCGGACCGTCACCCCACCGGGGTTTGCGGCGGGGCGATGTGTCGGAATCGAACCGACTAAAACCACACGGTGTGCCACTCTGCGCCTGTGAAGGGAGGAATCCGGGAACTGCTGGTATTAACACGTCCGGATCCCTCCCAGCGCCTGCCCGCACAGAAGCGGGCACCCTCTTCCAGGAAAGTCTCAATTTAGGCGACGTACGGCACACACGATAAACTTCGGCGAGCACTTCCGCCTCCAAATCCCACGGGGGTGTTCCGGCCAAGGCGCACGCCGCCTCGGTCGACACCGTGCGGTATCCGCGTATGGCTCTGACTGCCAATACCCTCTGAGGCCGCCACCCACACCGGTGCACCATACAGCGCCATCGACCGGACCACCCCCGTGTAGAGGTGTCGTGTTGCGACGCTGGCTCCACCCAAATTGGGCAAAAGTCGCCCAAGGGCGGAGGCAGCGTCGACCAGCTTTGGACCAAGCTGTCGGAAGTGCTCGTCGAAGAGCCACCTACCGTCGAGGATCAGGCCCAGATACCTCATCTGGGCCCGAACCGGTACGAGGACCGAGTTGACCTCTATGGAGGCGCCAGCGGGTGGACCACGACGGGGCCCATGGAACAATAGGGCCTCCGTCTTGTCCAGGGCCACCCGTAAGCCCAGCGCCTCGATGCGCCCAACCACCAAAGAATCACCCCTGGTGGCCAGGCACGCCACCTCTTGGAAGTTCGCCCCCGAGCTGTGACCAACGTGTCATCGGCGTAACAAATTACGCCCAGCCCGGGGGGGGGGGGGACCTCGTAGGACCCACCACGCCGCCACAGCTCACTGCCTCTTCGGTCACGGCCCAAAGACGCATCACGGCATCGACCGTCGAACGCCCCTCTCGGAATCCGAATTGGGCGTCCGACAGGTCGGGCCCCACCTCGCACAGGTGCCGGACGATGCGGGCAGAGAGTATCCTTTCAAAAAGTTTACCCGCCTCGTCCAGCAACACGAGGATACCGGAGGCCCATAACCCAACCCCTCCACCCATCCGCCTCCCCATCCCCCAAAGGCAACGCACTTGTGACGCCTCTAGTGTTGCGGGTGTCTATGGGCAGAAGTAATCGCTTACCATCAGGCGATACGTCTGCTCGTTTGACCCATATTCCATAAAAAAAAGACATCATGTATTCAAACACAGTCTTTTTATTTCTTGCAAAGGATCTTGATAATATTTAATTTTAACTAATACACAATTCTACTCTATGGTAGGTAGGACATTTTTATTACCAATACGTTTAAGATATTCTCAAAATTAAATTGTGAATATACTAAACTTTTAGATGTTAAAGTAGAATGTAAGTTTTAAAAAATATAAAGATAACTAAAGAAAGAACTACTTATCAACGCGTTTCAAAACTTCGTGTAGAATTAAGAAATTGCTAATGATACATTAAACGGAATCATGGTCGTGTTCAAAATAAAGAAACTTATTAGATACTCAAAAAGACAGTGATATCACCTTGAAGGACACATTTCGTCAATAAAAATTAATTATCGGATAACAAAGTAAGAATAATGTCGAGCAATTAATGATCAGACAACGAAAAATTCGGAAATGGAAAATGTTATAGGTTAGCAATTATAGCTATACTAGCAACCTCGTTTGCGGCCAAACTACCATCCCTCGTTTTAACCCCAAAAGGGCGTTGATTTCTAAAGATACATTATTAGTATACCTCCACACCATCTATTGAGCATACATTTTAAATTTCAAGTCTCTTACGTCAAAAACATAGGACTTTCATACAAACTTCCAACCCACGTTTTACCCCCTTAGGGGTGGAGTTTCGTAAAATCCGTTCTTAGCGGATGTCTAGACCCTATAAGGAACCTACCTGCTAAATTTTAAGTTTGTAGGTGTTATAGTTTCTGAGATTTCGTGATTAATAAGTGAGTGGTATTTCGCTTTTATACATATAGATATATTACTAGCTGCCCACGCAACTTCCTCTGCGTCTCTTTTCAATCATGCTTGGCTCCTATTAGTCTAAACGTGTTGTTGTTACTGTTTTTGGCATACCAGCAAAACACAAATTAAAAAAAAATAATTAAAATCGGTTAGATAGTTTCGAAGTTCTTCGTAAGCAATAAAGTGACACGAGAATCCTACTAATATTATAAACGCGAAAGTTTGTAAGTATGGATAGATGGATGAATGTTTGTTACTCTTTCACGCAAAAACTACTGAACGCATTTGGATGAAACTTTACAGGTATAGCGGGCGGAGCCGCGGGCAACAGTTCGTTAAATATAACTAGTTTTCGTTTGCGGCATCGCCCGCGTGTTTGTCGGTTATCACGGCAAATATTAGCTTATGTGTTATTCTGATGTATAAGCTATATTACTGTAAAGTTTCATCGAAATCCGTTCGGTAGTTTTTGCGTGAAAGAGTAACAAACAAACACACACACCCATCCTTACAAACTTTCGCATTTATAATATTAGTAGGATAGATAACATCTGAGCTAAACCTGGTTTAGCCTATGTTTCCCATGTTTTTAAAAATTACATTGAAGTTGTTAATTAATTGTTGTTGTTAATTAATGACAACTGAAACTGGTGGAAGTTTTCACATATTGAAGTAATTCAATATGTAAATGAGTTCCAACAGTTCCAGTGAAACGGTGACACATTATAGAGTTCAACAGCATAGATGCTTTTGTTTATAAGAACAGCATCTTTTTGTAGACTCGCTACGCGAGCGACCTTGCAGATTATAAGCCAAGCGTAATCCTTACTAATATTATAAATGCGAAAGTAACTCTGTCTGTCTGTCGCGCTTTCACGCCAAAACTATTAAACCGATGTATATGAAATTTGGTACACAGATAGTCTAGTCTAGGCCAAAAAGGAGGCTACAATGCTTCCCAAACTCACTATTCCACGCGGACGAAGTCGCGGGCACGGCTAGTTTATTATCACTCTGAAGTAACAAAAACAAGTAATGAATGCATGAGATCCCATTGATTCTGCAGTAAAACAATAAAGTCTTAGTACTCGATTAAATGACAAGACGACCCGCTATAAACCTTGCACGCGGACAAACAACGGAAAGCATTGCAGTGGTATTAATTGCTGAATTCCTAGCGTCTTAATTTTAATAGGTAATTATGTAGCTAGTACAGGAGTATATGTCACATAAGCTTTCTTAATCCCGTCTCACTGCTGGTAAGGAATATCGTTCGTCTGCATTCCTTCCGCTCTGTTGCATTCAAAGCTAAACCACAGACCTGGCACTGTGCTGACACCTTACGCCATACATTGAGAGATTTTAACACCAAGCGCTTCTTTTATAATAAAAAGTGTAAAAAAACAGTTTTCTATAAAAATTGGTCGCTAAGACATCAAGTACGAGTATAAGGCGGCCAATTTAACAATAACGGATGACAGTTTTTTTGCCAATATTTATGCCCCTTAGAGACAGTAAGTAGATGTTTTTATCTACAAGTATAAAATGATATAGTACAAGACCTGGATAATACAAGAGCTCTCCAATATTTCCTGGCACTAACATTTGTCAATAAAGCAACTAAGAGATGATAAAATGCTTGTTACTTTGTTAGTTAGCATTCTTTTTAGTTGAACTAAATGTAAAAAACTAAGCTAGTATTTACGCTCAACTTTTTTGCCCGCAGTATTTTTTTTGCCAAAGGAGAGCCAAAAAGCAAGCGGATCTCTTGACGGTAATCTACTGGTTACTAGTGCCCACACGTTACTCTACCACTTAAGAGTCACATGCTCAGATCGTAACTAAAATGAAATCTAGCACGTCCTCATTTACATTTTTTTTCATTTACACTAAGTATTTATGATTCTTCTTAATAGTATTATAAATAGAACAATTTTCATTTAAAACCTACTTGTCGTGAATACATTTTTACATTACCGAAATTTTATTCAAAATACTTTTTACAGATATCCGATTAAAGCATTCTCTACCGACACATGAATATTTATTCGTGCTATGTGATTTAAATTCCGTCATCACAACCAATATGAATAAGTGGGTTGCTTTCATACATATTTCAATAATAATCCTTTTATAATTAACTTTGTAACGAAGGGAATTTCTATGAATACACATTTAGTAGCTACCTGTACAAATATTACAACGCAACGATATTGTACGGTATTTTAATGTATTTTTTTCAGCTACCAATTTAAATTTAGGTTTTCTTTTTCGTTAGGCAAAACAGAGGTATCTAATACCTTGAAATAAATGATCGCGTTAATTCCCGTAAAAATAATAATTATTAAATTTAGGTTGTAATCAATATTAAATATAATCTTAAAAGCTGTTGCCATAACTGAGCTCAAATTGCTTGAATCCTGCTAAAGAGCAATTTTAAGTAAACAATTTTAATTTAATATAAATTAATTAATTTAATACTTGAAAGCGCTTTAATCACTGTATTGGTAGTTTGATTTCACTTGCCGCCATTGAAAATCCATTAAAATTTTAATTTCCCTAACGCTGTAGGGAGAAAGAGCGAAAATGTCGTAATAAAACAGATTCCTCAAACAAAATTACTCGATTCTACATTTAGTTTGGTTAGAACTAATGCTTCTAAAAATATTTACTGTTTGCCATTTGAATTATATGTTATATCTGAGTTTGTGTGACACGCCCTCGATTCCATTCTTTTTATTTAAAAAACATGGCGATTGGCATATTTTTAAGTGGTTCAAGTTTCGGTGTGTAATAGATATTAATAACTAATAGATATTAGGTTTAAGGGTCGTTAATGAATAAATTACTGATTGAAACGTTGAAGGGTCAGGTCTTCCAATACATCGATATACATATGTCTACGTCACGGCAAATCCTCATTTTGTGTTTTCTATGTATAATATGTATGTATTTACAAAAAAAAGTATATATGTATTTGTATCAGTTGTCTAGTACCCATGGCGTTGTATGTTAGATGTCTGAAATATTTATTTATTTATTATATATTATTATTATTTAGCCAATTATAAAGTTCAGACATATTTTTGTATCATGAGTTGTTGCCCGCGGCTTTTTCATCCCTCGGGAAAATTCTTTTTTACTTGATGAAATTCCATTCACCAAGAAAACGCTTTGGATCTAGGTATACCCGCGCTGCTTTCTCTGCAAAATATATTGAAAATTGTATATGACCTATATAATAGGTCTTTACCTATGAAATTGCCGTTTTGTATGCAATAAGTGAAAGTACTTATTTTTTCAAACTTTTTTATTTCTGTTATTCGAAGTAATCACCCATGCAATCGACGCATCTTTGCCAACGCATTGGCAGTTTATTGATGCCCTTCTTGTAAAAATCAGCTGGACGAGAAGCAACAAACTCTTCAAAGGCATTTTGTACTGCCTCTCGGAAATTGAATTTTGTACCCACTAAAAAGTTGTCAAAATTTTGGAAAAAGTAATACTCGGTAGGTGCAAGGTCTGATGAGTATGGCAGATGAGGGAGAGCTTCCAACCTCAGCTCTTGCAGATGCTTCACGACAAAGATGCGGCGATTGCATGGGTGATTACTTCGAATAACAGAAATAAAAAAGTTTGAAAAAATAAGTACTTTCACTAATTGCATACAAAACGGCAATTTCATAGGTAAAGACCTAAAAATACAACAACTCTGTTTGCGCGCCGCGATGCGTGTGTGTGCGATCGCAGCGACGCGACTTACGCACGGATAATATATAAAAGTAATGTGACTGACTGACTTACATACCCAGAGATCAACGCACAGCCCAAACCGCTGAAGCTACAATCCTGAAATTTTGCTTGTAGGTTCTTTATATAACGTAAGTGAGCACTAACAAATGAATTTTTGAAATTCCACCACTAAGGGGGTAAATCAGGGGATGAAAGTCTGCGTGAGCGAAGCCGCGTGTAAAAGCTAGTCATTAATAAATAGCTTGCAGTTATCCAAATGGTATTCAGAGTTCTTTCATACATATTTCTATAAAATTATTGAGGAAATTATAAGTAACACAGTTGTTATTATTTCCATAAAACTCCTGCTGTTCCGTTAATACATATTCTTGTACAAACTTTTTCTAACAACAGCAGTGAAGAATAAGTTATATCTATTTGTTCAATAAAAACTAATGCCGGTATAAATAATGACAATAGAAATAGTTCACAAAACTCACGAACCAAAATGAGGTATGTGGTATGTAGCGTTGTAGACAAAGTACATGGAAAAATGATTAAAAACAGATCACGAGAAAGGAAAATGAGTACTTAGAGTTGTGTCTGTTTTATAATTTATGTTTTATTATTATGTAAAGAAGTATTATGTCCTAACGTTACAGCGTTATAATAATAATATGTACTCATTTAGTTAGAATATATATATTTAGCAACTAGGAGTGTAGATTTAAATAAAAGAACCAAACTGCAGGTAGTCTAACCTCAGTTCTTATTTTAATAATTAAAACACTAAACAGTTCACAACAAACGAATCTTATAATTCATGATTACAAGCATTTCACGAAATACATTACAGATCAACATTAAAACGATAAAGCAATAGGTTTACAACGATATAACATTAAACGACAAGATTTGCTTGCAATCCTATAAAAACACGTCTTACCGACCCGCTGCCCGCACAATAAGTGTGTCAGCATAGGCGTGTACCGCCTTTTTATAGAAATCGTCTCATAGTAGAAATTAGTTCCCTAAATCGGCCTTTCCCGACAAAGCGTCGTCCTCGACGCGGTTTTCATGGTGCTCGGCTGGTCCCAACCCTGCAGCTGGAGAGTCGCCACTAGGCACAGCCATCTCAGTATTGGGTTGAAGTGCCATTGACGATGATCCTGTGTTGGGGTCACATACGCGTCTTCTGAAATATAAGTAGCACTCGATATGACACAATCAGAAAAAACTTCTTTATGTACCTACATATTTAGGTTTTTTACAGTCGCAGCCATTGCATTGGATAAGAAAAAACTAAATTTATCAAAATTGTTTACAAAACATTGTGTATCAAAATTTATGTTTAACACCTTGGGCCTACATGCACATATAACATACACTCATTTTAATCACTTTCAATTTGAAGATTTCAAAAATATGCAGAATTGAACAGAACATGCTCGAACTTCTTCAGGTTCAATTTTTTTTTAAGTTTTTGAGAATAGCTTCTGATTTTTTAGTGTTCGGACTTTGAAACTATTACTATACTCGTATATCTACTACGAGTATAGTGGATAGTGAACGCCTGTATTTTTTTTTGGTATAAGAGGCAAACGAGCAGACCATCACCTGATGGTAAGCGATCACCGCCGCCCATGGACACCCGCAACACCAGAGGCGTCACAAGTGCGTTGCCTTTGGGGGATGGGGAGGGGGATGGGTGGAGGGGTTGGGTTATGGGCCTCCGGTATCCTCACTCACTCGGTGAAACACAGCGCAAGCGCTATTTCACACCGCTTTTGTGCGGCTGTGGTATCACTCCGGTCGAGCCAGCCTATTCATGCCGAAGCGTGGCTCTCCCACGGAAAGCTTATACGTATTCTGTTAATATTATTATCATTATATAGTCTACTAGCCCAAACGTGCAGGCATATAAACGTTTTACCCCCTTAGGGGTGGAATTTCGTAAAATCCGTTCTTTGCGGATATCTATACCATATAAGGAACCCACCTGCTAAATTTCAAGTTTGTAGGTGTTATAGTTTCTGAGATTTCGGGATTAATAAGTGAGTGGTATTTCGCTTTTATATATATAGATTGAGAACAAATTATGCTGCTCTTTCTGAGATAATCACACAAATCTATAAACGTAGTTTATCGAAATAAACGTTTAATCACACTATCGCACATTACGTTCGCAGACTTAGTAATTAGGTACTTCAACTTTATAGCAGAATAATATTATTTTAATAGGAGCTACGTGATAGAAGTTGGCAATAGAATGATAAAGCTTTATTATTGATAGAGTAGTTTAGTCAATTTTATTACCTCTATACCTTTATACTATACTCATTCGCCTGACTGAAAAATAATTACATCAACAAGCTAAAATAAAAAAATGAAAAACCCCCTACGCAAGCACTTAATCGAGTAATCATACGCCAAAAAAGCCGAACATCATTTCCGAAAAGGGCTGATACTCTTCACTGCTGGACCGATATTAACCAAACATAGCTAAGAACCACCGCAAGGAAACTGGTTTTCAAATTAAAAAACCGCATTGAAATCGGTCTATTCGTTTGAGAGCTACGATGCCACAGACAGACAGACATCGACGTAACACCCATCTTTTTGCTTTGGGGGTTAATAAAACGATGTAGTTGATAAATCTATCTTCATAAGAAACGAGCTAACCCACGCAACGTCGTCTACGTCTTCTAGTGCCTGTAGCGTAATAATTTGCGCCCGTTTTTGTAACATTCTTCATTGATGAGCCGCTCCTATTGGTCTTAGCATGATGACATATAGCCTATAGCCTTCCTCAATAAATGGGCTATCTAACACTGAAAGATTTTTTTAAATCGGACCAGTCGTTCCTGAGATTAGCCCGTTCACACAAACAAACTCTTCAGCGTTATCTATACTAATATTATAAAGCTGCAGAGTTTGTTTGTTTGTTTGAACGCGCTAATCTCAGGATCTACGTGTCCGATTTGAAAAATTCTTTCAGTGTTGGATAGTCCATCTATCGAGGAAGGCTATAGGCTATATTTTATTTTAATAAAAAAATGAGATCCGTAAGAAAATTGCGATTTTGTAACCCAAGGTGTGAAATCGAAAACCTATTTTTGCATGCGCTGCAAAAAGTATTGACAATAGAATAAAATTATGTATTACGGGTTTGTAGGTCCCATTAAGATCTACAAAAAAGTCCGCGAGAGCATATATCTAACTATCATGGTTTAGTCCCAATAACCGCTTTTGTGTTCAAAAAAATTATTAAATCGTCTGAAGAAAGAAACTACTTTAAATGTGTATCGTAATATTAATCCTTATCTAAATAAAGCATTATGTTATTAAGGGTATTTATGTAGAAGTAAAATACTTTTTGTTTCATCCTATTCGGACATTTCGTTTAGAAGGTACCTATTATTGAGTTATTTGCCAAAGAGTTTTTATCAACATAATACCTAATATTAGTCTTTATCCAAATAAATGTGTTGTTGATTATGAGTATTGGATCTTAGAAGAGTATAATAAATACATCTATACTAATATATAAAGCTGAAGAGTTTTTGTTTGTTTGAACGCGCTAATCTCAGGAACTACTGGTCCAATTTGAAAAAGTTCTTACAGTGTTAGATAGCCCGTTTATCGAGGAAGTTTATCGAGTTTATCTATATCATCACGCTATGACCAATAGGAGTGGAGTACCAATGAAGAATGTTTCAAAAACGGGGGGAAATTATTACGCTACGGGCAATAGGAGACGCAAACGACGTTGCGTGGGTCATCTATACTAATATATAAAGCTGAAGAGTTTTTGTTTGTTTCAACGCGCTAATCTCAGGAACTACTGGTCCAATTTGAAAAAGTTCTCTCAGTGTTAGATAGCCCGTTCATCGAGGAAGTTTATCGAGTTTAGCTATATCATCACGCTATGACTAATAGGAGCGGAGTACCAATGAAGAATGTTTCAAAAACGGGGGGCAACTATTTCGCTACGGTCAATAGGAGACGCAAACGACGTTGCGTGGGTCAGCTAGTAATATTATATTAGTACTAGCTGACGTATGCAACCTCGTTTGCGTCCAAACTACCATCCCCCATTTTAATCCTAAAAGGGGGTTGATTTCTAAAGATACATTATTAGTACACCTCCACACCGTCTATAGAACATACATTTTAAATTTTAAGTCTCTTACTTCAAAAACATAGGACTTTCATACAAACTTCCAACCCCCGTTGTACCCCCTTAGGGGTGGAATTTCGTAAAATCCGTTCTTAGCGAATGTCTACACCCTATAAGGAACCTACCTGCTAAATTTCAAGTTTGTAGGTGGTATAGTTTCTGAGATTTCGTGATTAATAAGTGAGTGGTATTTCGCTTTTATATATATAGATAGATAGATAGTATATACACACATCAAAAGTGTCTAGGGATCAAGCATTTTTATGCGGATTTCTTGAAATTGAGATGTGGCTTTGGCCCTGGCCTGCTCAGTCGCCAGACTTGAACCCGATTGAGCATGCATGAGATATGCTACAGAGAAGAGCTCTGCCGAATATGGAGGGTATCCAGTCGCAAGAAGACCTTTTTTTGTTGTTGCAACGAACATGGGCGGCCATTCCACAGCGTGATTTGAATGAACTCATTTTGAGTATGCCAAACCGATTCTTGTGTTGTTAGTGTTCGCGGTAGAAACACGGATTATTAATTGTTTAAGTTACCTAATAAAATTTTAAAGAAAACTGTTATTTCAGTCTTTTTTTCGAACTTTAATGTTAGTGGTTCTAATGTCAAAACTCCCTTTATTAGGAAAATGCCAAATTTCTTTATTAATGCAAAGGTGACTTGGTTTATCGTTACTGTGACAAACGAAAACACTTTATTTGATGAATCCTTAAAGAAAATTTTAATTAATATCAATCAGGAGAAAAGTCATTGCAAAAATATATGTTGATCCCTAGACACATATGTTGATCCCTAGACACTTTTGATGTGTGTAGTAAGTAAGTAAGTATATAGATTTATTTAACTGTGAAAAAATATCTGAAGCATTAAGGTTTTTTTTTTAAATATTTTTACACTTTTAAGTGCAGCTGACCGAGCTATTCAGGCAAAAAGGTTGTTGAATAAGGGACTAGTACCTGGCGCCCGAGAAAATTATTTAAGTTTTAATTAGTATGGTTAGATTTGGTGGTGCTGGTCCTGCATATAAATGTATTTAATTCAAATTGGTTAAAAATAAAGACATTTATATTCTTAAAAACAACTTTATATTTTTTATTTATTACAATTGGCCGTTGTTGTTATTATGTTAACTAGTTATTTTAATAACTAAGACAATGAAAATTGTGTTAAATTCCGTAACTACAACAACTGCTTTTCACTAAAATAGATATAGTCATAGCACTATGATGGGTATAAATTTACGTCATATCACATTCAATACGAATGCTAGCAAAAAGTTCGGTATCAAAGGGGAGAAATGATAGAGGTGCCTCTGTAAGGGGCTCATTAGTTTAGTAGAATGTGGGCTGGCGGGCGGGTGGTAAACAAATCGTCAACATTTACATCGCGGTCAACCGCTGGCTTACTGGCACGTGGGTAATGGACTGGCTTCGTATCAAATTGCCCGGAATGTAGGGGGATGGTACACATCCACACGATGACACACACAACTAGATGATGGTTTGCTACAATATAACAATGAATTTTTATAACAACAAAAATAAGATACTTATTATACTATAAATTTCTAAGTCTGGCTCACGTTTTTAGCTTACATTTGAATTATTTTTATAATTGCACATTTTGATGCAGAGCCAAAAATAAGCTAATTTTTTTTTCATAATTAGTACTTTTTGACGTGACAACGTCTAATAGATTGATGAACGCCGGCTGCATGCACGAAAAAGGATAAATGTCCTGTTACGCTCATTGTCCCGTAACGTTTATGTTTAACGCATTGAAGCGCCGCATCTATCTCTCATCATTACATCAATGTTTTGTTATGACGTTGTCACGTTAAACTATCGTCCGTAAACCGACTTTACAGACAACCATTTTTTTAATAATTATTAATACAACACACTCTAAATGAAAATATAGGTTTATGTAAAAGCCAAAGCAGATTCTAAGAGGTAGTAGAGCCACGCTGATTTCAGCACGAACAGGCCAGCTCGACCGGGGCGGTACTACCCTCGCACAGAAGATCAACGTAAAATGACAGCGTTCGTGCTGTCGTGTTTCGTTGGTGAGTGCGAGACCGAAGGCCCAAATAGTCTAGTCAACAAGTTCCATACTTGTTGACTAGACTAAAAGATGCAGAAGCATCACTAGGCCGCCATGGTGTGGGTCGCCATGCTGCATTGTCTGCATTTGCAATGAGTATGGTGACCACCACTCTTGAATTCTGCTTATGCTTTCCATCAGGCAGAGTAGAGTCGTTTTGGCGGGCCATAAACAAAAAAAAACAAAAAAAGTCGCGTGGACACCAAAGTCGCGTGGACACCAGATAGGAACGAAAACATTTATTTCAAGTTCTATTCAAGGTATAAAGAAAATAATTATTCGGGTATACATTTTTTATCATGATTTTATTATCGATAAAAATAAAAAAGGAGGCGATTACCATCGCAGAGAATTGAAGTGAAAGATAGATAGAATACAATTTTAAATGCACTGTACAACATAATTTTAAATACTCGAAATAATTTTGAATCGTTTCGCTGATATTTCAGAAAAAAATATAATTTTTTTACCATACTTGAGACCATCATCATCATCATAAACTGTTCAATGTAATGATAGTGGTCTTAGTTGTGGGTTACTTGCTGATTTTGCCTTCAGCTACAAAAATTAATGATAGTAGAAATACTATAAGACAATGACTAAATTTATACAATATTTGGAATGTTTCTACTATTTAAATAAATATAAATTGTAATAATAAAGCCGTTTAATAATTGTTTTAACATCTAAGTATATTAACAAATAGAATTATAGCTAAAATATAATAATACATGCAACTTACAGATGGCGCTATACTAAATTTTTCGTTCAGGCTAAGAACCACAAAATTGTCTTGACACCTTTATTTTTTAAAATGATTTATAAAAATATATATAAGTTCTATGCGAGGTATAAAGAAAATAACTATTCGGGTATACAGGTTATATTATGAATTTTTAACGATAAAAAAAATATATAACTAAACTTGCTTAGGTGCTGCCACCTAGTAATTTCTACTGAAACAAATTCTGTCTACAGTTACTCAAAAAAAATGATCTTACACGGGATTCGATCCCGAGACCTCACATCATTCTCATACGCTACTATTTTGATTCCGAGGCGTCAATCTTACGTTGTGGACATTTTTTGCCGGCTAGGGTACCCCTCCGCAACGCCCCATAAGGAACTTCGTTCCAAAAAAAGAAAAGCACTACATTGGTCTCCGTTTCATGACAGAAGTCAATTAAATCCATATCCAAGTCTAAGTATAGCACTCTATTTATGAACAGAGTTAATAAATAATCAAAGAGGCCAGTGATTTAATCATTGTAAAAATATCACAATAAAATGAAGAATGAATATTTATGGCTATATAAGTAATCGCGCGTGGATAATTTATGAGCTAGTCGTAGGCCTAACGATATAATTTAGACCGACCTCCCTGAATGTTGATAAATGAAACTACAGCGAGAAATTCGCTTTTCGACACATTTATTTTGTTAGACACAGCCCTCCCGCCGATGACTTCAGTGACTTGGTTTTTATAATGGAACTAGGCCAACCAAAGGCCTTTAGTGTCTTTTCATTGTTGGTTTTTCTTAGACTTTTTGCGTCATTTTTTTCACAGAACGTTCCTACTTACTTTTGATATTCAAACTTGATCAAATCTTAAATTTTAAGCTATTTTGTGTTATATATTAAATCGAATCTAAATGGGAGAATCTTCTCAAATCAAAGGCATCTTTATTCAGTCAAATTACGTTGTAGATAACATTTTCAGAATTTTCAGGATTAAAGGATTCAAAATCAGGATTTATAAAATGTTATTAAAGTGTAAAGGAACACGTTACTTAGAGAGAGGTCTATGTCTAGAAGTGAACTGCAATAGGCTGATGATATCTCGTAGCGACAAGGATCAAAACATATACGTTCTTCTAATATTATAAACGCGCAAGTTTGTAAGTATGGATGTTTGTTACTCTTTCAGGCAAAAACTACTGAACGGATTTAAATGAAACTTTAAAGTAATATAGCTTATACATTAGAATAACACATGGCTACTATAATGGCCACGATAACCGACATATACGCGGGTGGAGCCGCGGGCAACAACTAGTATATAATATGCAGCCTATTTTTAACCGACTTCGAAAAAGGAGGAGCTTCTCAATTCGACTGTTTTTTTTTTTATGTGTGTTCGCGGATAACTTCATCTTTTATGAACCGATTTTGATGATTCTTTTTTTAATGGAAAGGAGATATTCCAATAGCGGTACCAGGATAAGGACACTAAGATCTGATGATGGCATCCAAGAGAAATCGAGTCGAACCATGAAGTCGGTTTTTGTTAAAATTTTACTTGTAAAATTTCAATTAATATTTCTGAAAATATTTGTACTGTCCACGTTAATGTGTAGTCATATATTATATACTTATGACATTATTAATTATGTCATAAGAAACGAAAATAACTTTATTACAACTATTACAAGAAATAGAAGTCGATAATTAAACACTATTCCAGGAGTAAGTACTGCTTAAACATAGTCTGTCATCAAGTGAATAGAATTCCAGGTAAAATCGAAATATACCTTTTTTTAAATTGGTATTCATAACTGATAACAAAACCTAGTTAAAATCTTTGTGTAAAAGAGTTTCTTGATAAATAAGTTATAATCTGCACTCCCTTTTGACTCAGTTCCAACGTTTATTTGAGTGAGTTTTCAACATTGAATGCTTCATTTTTCCTCTGACCATTGAATAGTCACTAATTCGCGGAGAACCATTTCCGTTTTCGCGTGCTAAAGTTATTTATTTATTTTTTATGAAAAGAACTGTTAATTTTTTTTTTTTTTTTTTTTATGTATGGCCCGCCATAATGACTCTACTCTGCCTGATGGAAAGCATAAGCAGAATCCAAGAGTGGTGGTCACCATACTCACTGCGAATGCAGACAATGCAGTATGGCGACCAACACCATGGCGGCCTAGTGATGCTTCCGCATCTTTTAGTCTAGTCAACAAGTATGGAACTTGTTGACTAGACTATTTGGGCCTCCGGTCTCGCACTCACCAACGAAACACGTCAGCACGATCGCTGTCATTTTACGTTGATTTTCTGTGCGAGGGTAGTACCGCCCCGGTCGAGCCGGCCCGTTCGTGCTGAAATCAGCGTGGCTCTACTACCTACCGCTTTACCGATTACAAAACTTGAATCATCGTCTCCGACAAATTATGCAAATAATATGCAGTAGTATTCCATTTCTCATTGTAATACAATTTGACTGCATGTGGCTTAGTGGTTCAAGCTAGCGGTGTGGTGTCCCCGCTTCCTACTTCGCCATGAGTTGTGGATTCCAATCCCACATGAGATATCAATTTGTGTGATCCGAAGATTGTTGTTCTGAGTCTGGGTCTTTTTAACCGACTTCAAAAAAAGGAGGAAGTTCTCAATTCGACTGCTTTTTTTAAAGGTTTGTTACCTCATAACTTTCGACTGGGTGAACCGATTTTGATGATTCTTTTTTTATTTGAAAGCTGGTGCTTGCCGAATGGTTCCATTTAAATTTGGTCCAGATTGAAGTCGGTTTTTTTTGTTAAAATTTGTAATTATTTGTGTCCGTTTCATTTATGTATGTAAAGTCCCCCGCGATACAGAAATTATTCGTAGTGCTAGTAGTGCTAGTGCTAGTAGTAATGTATTACGATAGTTCAAAAAGAAATACTGTCTTGTTGCTATAAGGTAAAACATTAGCAATAAATAGCTATTAATCGAAATGTTTTATACACCTAAGCCAGTCAAAACCAACTAAAAAGTATGTTTTAAAGTTTTAGAAAGTGTCAGTAAAAAAAATGAAACATACATACGTAATAATAATAATTTGTTTATATTTTCTCCCATATACCTACATATTAGTTATACAATATGAAGATTAATGGGAGACTGGCTTCCAAAATAGGTGAGAACCTGTATTATGGATAATCAGGCTTCCTTTACACAGCTAAAACATAGTATAATACATTGAAACACACACGAAGAGGGAAAAAGAAAAATAAAAAGAAAACATACAATTAATTTGGTGTGTGTGTGAAATATATATAAATAAATATTAATGACAAGTATCACGGTTTGAACATTAAATAAGTCAGGACCACAAGCATCACGAATGTGTTCAAATTATGTCAAGCGTTAATTTTTAATTACGTTCTTAAAAGTTTTGTCACTACTCTAAGGGCCGCCTCTTATACACCTCATTTATTAAAAGTTAATATCATTTTAATCGTTTATAGTTCTCATCAATAAGGGGAATCGATTTTGTTTGTTTAGGTAAATCAAGAATACGTTTATCTGGGGGCATGGACGTGCCCCCGCCAAGACGAGTCAAGCGTAGCGCAAGGGCACTACCTACCTTTTCTCGAAGTGTTTCGTCGTTTTTTTGAACTCTTATAACTTTGGTTCCCGATATACCAGATCGTTCAAATTCTCAGGATATGATGTTACCAATACACTAATGAAACATCAAAGTTTTAATTGCATAGCTCTAATACTTTAGATTTTATTGATATCTAAAAAACACCGATTTCGTCACTGACACACTGATGATCATCAAAACTGTTAGGGTACTTCCCGAAGTGCTAGAAACCTGAAATTTGGTATGTAAACTAAGTTTAGTATACAAACACCAAAAAAAATCATAAACCTATTACTTTGGCCCCCCAAACCCCAAATTTGGGGGGTGGAAGTTTGTATGAGACTTTCACAAATTTTTATGCTAGAGGTTTTATTTTTGGTACACGGACTTTTTCGAAAGAAGATGTACAAGAAATACAGCCCAAAAAAATAAAAAAAACTGCCTTAAGCAACTTACAAAAAGAAATGAAATCCCACCAAAACATTTTCATCTAAAATGTTGCCAAGACGACTGCATATGGCTTACCCTGTGAGAAAGATATCAGATCTCATGTAGAGCCAAGGTTCTAAATATACACGCCCTAACTCTACCAATCCAAACTTCATACATTCTACATCTCAGTAAAAATGTATGGCTTGGCTGTTTTGTTACTTCAGAAACTAAATATTCATATAACACATTACTTCAGAAAGTAGATACTTGCAAACAAAAAAGGCATTCGTTTCCCCTTCTTGACGGTATGGTAGCGAAACGGCGAAGCCATACGTTTTTACTGAGATGTAGAGTGTATGAAGTTAGGGTTGGTAGAGTTAGGGCGTGTAGATTCAATACCTTGGCTCTACATGAGATCTGATATCTTTTTCACAGGGAAAGCCATTTGCAGTCGTCTTGGCAACATTTTACATGAAAATGTTTTGGAGGGATTAAGTATATTAAAACAAATGTTTAACTAGCTGACCCGGCGAACTTCGTACTGGCATATTTACATATCTGTCTTAGCTTTCCACAGGCAGTGTACAGTCGCGGACAAAAAATAATAATTTTTCTTGTACTCAAACCTTGTACTAACAATAGGGAACACATAAAAAAATGGTGCAGCCGATCGGAAGTTATGCGCGTTTTTTTTTTTTATGTTTGGCCCGCCATAATGACTCTACTCTACCTGATGGAAAGCATAAGCAGTATCCAAAAGTGGTGGTCACCATGCTCACTGCGAATGCAGACAATGCAGCATGGCGACCCACACCATGGCGGCCTAGTGATGCTGTTGCATCTTTTAGTCTAGTCAACAAGTATGGAACTTATTGACTAGACTATTTGGGCCGCCGGTCTCGCACTCACCAACGAAACACGACAGCACGAACGCTGTCATTTTACGTTGATTTTCTGTGCGAGGGTAGTACCGCCCCGGTCGAGCCGGCCCCTTCGTGCTGAAATCAGCGTGGCTCTACTACCTTCAAATACATATATTTCGGCGATTCATTTATATATATATATAGATTTCAATTAAACCAAAGTTATTATACTTGTAATTTAACATAGATAACAAAATTATAAGATGAGTTATAAAGTATGGAAATGTTACAATATACACTATTATCTAGCTAATGTAGACAAAGCTGCTAATTTAAAAATAATATATGAAATATAACAATTTCTAATGGTACACGGTAGAAGAACTGTGCTACAAGAGTTCTAACTTTTTCAGTTTTGTTGTTGACTAGTAAGTGACGCTTTAACTAAGTTTCTCAGTTTTTATCGTATGTCATCCATGGGGCGGTATACTATGGGGATCTTGTGTGTCAACTGCGGTGAATTTCTGTGCGTTTAGGCGATTCTGCAATACATACTATAGTAATCAAATATAGCTCAGTTAGGACCCATAATATTTTAATTCGTGGTGCTTCCCGGTTTGAAATGTCTGCCTATTTTGACTTCATTTTGTCTCCCGCTTTGCTAAGGAGGGAAGTCTACTTCTTATATTTCCAACTTCTCCAGTTTTGTGTGTGTCCTCCAGTGTTCTGATTAATTTCGTTACGGGTTCCAAGACAGTTTAATTTTTCCTGGGACTTCCCGAGTGTGTTCGTGGGTCACTGCTGTGGATCCTGGTGTACAGGAGTTACAGTTGTAGGCATGGGCGGGATTAGTCCCCCAAAAAAAATGTCATCCAAAACGAGACCCTTCAAGCTTTTTTTTATTCATCACTTTGTTCTTTCATGTAATCTAGTTAATTCTTTCAATAAATATAAATGAGTACAATTCAACCGAACAAACCCTGCTTCAACTGAATAAAATGGCCTCACTCTTCACCTTCAGATTAATAAGCCTGCCTGCAAAGAAAATACGGCTGAAATCCGAGCGCAAAATTAATAAATAAAGAAACCACTTCAATTCCGCTCTCTTCAAATATAAACAAAGGAACGCGTTTCAACGTGTAAATAATAAAGCATTTAGCTGCATATAAAAACAGTGGATTTCGTATTAAAGCGCCGAATGCCAGTTTCGTGTCGCGTTCAATTTTTATCTGCTAGTTACAAGTGCAGCTGCTAAATTGGTATCGATCTGCGGTTTCCTTTGTCTCTTGCTCTACTATTCACTTCATTATAAATGAGGATAAAATTGTATTTTGTACTGAAGGCGTCCGTTTCTTTGAATTAGCTTATTTACTATGATTTATATAAGTGAAATAGTGTGGTTTTGATTTGACTGAATTTTTTATACAATTAAGGTAACAACGAATATAGGTGTCGACTAATGTTAAGCTATTTATTTGTAACTTGAATGTGAAAGTGATACGAACTATTTCATCAGATCGATTTTCTTTTTCATCCCTTTTAGAGAGAGTATCAGACTCGTCATGTGTTGTGGGGATTATGGGTTACAAGCATATTACAATAAACTTGAAGTTTCGTTGTTACAATTTCGAAAGTTAATCAAACAAGATTAAATAAAAATAGAGCGAATATTTTAAACATTGAATGTAATAACGGTATATTTATGCACAGTAAAAACCTTACGAAAATAGAGATTTTTCGAGGTGATACATAAGTTCTCTTACACCAATGTCAGTCCTTTTTTGGGAGACTACTTTCAAAGGAAAGTGTAGACACAGAAGTAAAGTAATTCGTTATTATTTCTCATATCTTACACAACCATCGATCATATTGATCGATAACGTTTATATCAAGGCTATATATTACTGTGACAAATTGCGCCGGGCGATATTTAAACGGGTGCACACTTGTGTACATTAATCGAAATTCCCGTGATTCTCAGGCTCATTAGTGTCAAAGGGAACCGCGGAGACAATAAATGGATACCATTTATAACTGTTGCGCCACAATCTACCATGTTAAGCACAATTTCTTGAACTTCAATGAAATATTACGTACAATTTTGTGTTTGAATCTGCAATGCGTTTTTCTTTAAACGATATGAATAGGTACTCTCCAAGCAGAATTATCATCATCGACTCATACAGCGTTTAGTGTGCTTGAGATCTTGTGCGATTGACAGATAAATTGTTTGCACTTATTTATAAACTTTACAATAAGATTTGTAGTCCTTTTGATCACTGATGATCACTATAGCTGATTTAACTCTACGTTTGATAAATTTATGCAGGTAATAAATATGTGTATTATCTGTTTGCTAACAAAATAACAACTCGTAAAGAAATAAGGAAAAGCTAATAAATGAAAAAAGAAATATTTTACTAAATTTATTTCGCACTGATATACATTTACGATTCACCAGTTACATATCGGGATATAACCTATGAAAATTTCCGTATTTCCGCTCTTAACAATCGTAAAACGCTTTCTCGAAAGTGATGTGTTAGTTCTATTCAGCACATTATCTTAAGTTCGCAAGGAGCCTTCAGTCTCTTGTCTCATCGTTTTCCAATAACTATAAAAGAAAGTGCTTGAAAGCGATAAATACTATCCGAAAAGCTTAAAGCGTGTTTTCGATTTTTTAAGCTTTGAATTTACATAATAAGACAATAAGTACGTACGAGACGTACATAAAGTAATAAGACAATATAAAACAAGAGTAAGTACACTTTAAACAAATTTAGGTATGTAGGTATACACCATCATAATATTGTGCCTGTGAGGATAGTGTAAGTTATGCCCATGTAAACAAATAAATAAACAAACATAGTCGTAATTATTTAGGACGTTATATTTACACGGTACCCATGTATAATTACTTACTATATTAATTTTTATCAGAATTACATGAGTTTTGAAGTGAAAACTTCTTGGAAGGGAACTTTTTGGTAGGGAAAAATCTTATGAGTTCACGTCACCGCGTCACCGACATGATGATTTAATTTAAATATTATGAAATTTCTAATTTTACTCATTAATTGTACAGTAAACATTCTAAATTATAAGTTTTCACTTCTATCGGCAGTCTATATACTGCCAATATTTTTTTTATATTAGGAGAAATATGTGCCTACAATTTGAAGAAAGAGGCAGGCAGCGGATAAATTGTATTATATTTTTTTTATGGAATTGGGAGCAAACGAACAGACGTATCACCTGATGGTAAGCGATTACCGCCGCCCATGCCCCATTGACATCCGCAACACCAGAGGCGTCACAAGTGCGTTGCCGGCCTTTGGGGGATGGGGAGGGGCCTGGGGACGGGGAAAGGGAGGGAGGGGTTGGGGTATGGGCCTCCGGTATCCTCACTCACTCGGTGAAACACAGCGCAAGTGCTATTTCACACCGGTTTTCTGTGAGGCCGTGGTATCACTCCGGTCGAGCCGGCCCATTCATGTCGAAGCGTAGCTCTCCCACGGTATATTGAATATATATAATTGAATATACGAGTATATAAACATAAAAATTTACTTTTAGTTTCGTTTGTAATGTATTCGTGTGTGTTCGTATGTAATGGCTAATGTAAGCTTATAGTTTATGTATAAGAAGATCTATCAGCAGCAATAGGTCCAGATATTCCTCCCGATATTTAGACTACTATCTTAAGTAGTTAATAAACATTATATTTTACACAGTAGTTAATACCGTGTAAAGTATAATGTGTATTATAAATCAAAGGTTTTAAATAATGCAGGGAGGTTCAATGTTCTAACTTAGTTGGTGTAATGTAAGCAATAAAAATTTAGCATATATTTTAAATATATATGATACATTAAAATTAATCTTATTACCCGACTGCGAAAGAAGGAGGTTTATGTTTTTCGAGTATGTATATATGTATGTATGTATATTATTACGTGTATATTTCTTTGGCATGCCCTAGAGCCTAAAAGGCTTGTCGTATTTTTATGTGAGTGGTGTCAATAGATTCGTCTTATTCGTGAGATCACGTGACACTGGGTACATAAAAATAAAAAAAATAAAACAAAAAAAATATACGCAGTCGGGTTTTTTATGAAATAATTCATATTCGTATGTATATTATTATGTGTATATTTCTTTGGCACGCCCTAGAGCCTAAAAGGCTTGTCGTATTTTTATGTGAGTGGTATCAAAAGATTCGTCTTATTCGTGAGATCACGTGATACTGGGCACATAAAAAAAAACAAAAAAAAAAAGTCGGGTTTTTTTTATTAAATAATTCATTACTTGTTTAATCTTTTGTATTTATGCAGCTTAAAACTCTACTTTTACTCTACTCTTCATATGAACTTATGAGTGAAGTAAAACTAAATAATCATATTATTAGTAGACTCTAGTAGTCTAGTACTCTAGAGTACTAAGACTGCCTCATTGGTCTCGCGGTTGGCGTGTACGACTGCTGATCATGAGGTCTCGGGTTCGATCCCTGGGTCGGACCAAATGTTTGTATGATCTACAAATATTTGTTTCGGAGTTTGGGTGTTTTCTATGTATAATATGTATGTATTTACAAAAAAAAAAGTATATATGTATTTGTATCAGTTGTCTAGTACCCATAACACAAGCTCTGCTTAGCTTGGGACTAGATGGCGTTGTGTATTAAAATGTCCGAAATATTTATCTAGTGATGCTACTGCATCTTTTAGTCTAGTCAACAAGTATGGAACCTGTTGACTAGACTAATTGGTCCTCCGGTCTCGCACTCACCAACGAAACACGACAGCACTTCTACTTTTATCAAAATAACCTTTAATAATTCCATAAAGAGAAACTGATCAGGTCAATTTTAATAAAATAGTGGTATCAAGATACAAGTGGGTTTTATTTGAAGAATGTATGTGTATACAATAAATATATAATTCATTTGCAAACACGTATTACCATAGGATGCAAACAAAGTCCTGATCGTTACTGTGTTTATTTATCTGCTCGGTGCACACCTGCCGCAGATAATACTACACGATATTATTTGCATATTTTAAACCTATTAGGGCAGAATTATATATAAAAAAAACAAAGCATCATGAGGACTGCCAAAAGAAGTGAAAATTCAAAACTGTAAACAAGCAGTTGTTTAAACTCACCTCAAATGAACCTCTTTGCTCTTTAAATAAATTGCGTGATAAAAATAAGTAAAATATTCCTTGATTACAATAAGCATTTCTGTAGTTATCGGTTATAACTACAGAAATGCTTATGATGATGTTATAAAAATATAGGTTTATGCTATACAGTATAAAAAAAGTATTACCCGAGCGAAGCCCGGTTTTCATCAAGTATTTTTATAAAGTACTCTCATTTTCTTTCACTATTTCTTCGTCATTTTTTTCATTAATAGATGCAATTTGTTAAATTTCCATATTTTACTCGCTTATTTATTTTACAAATATATTGAACATACAAAACGGATTTATTATTATCTAATTCACGTCTTCGCTAGAAACAATAATGTTTTTTAATGAAAGTGATGGCCTTGTTGACTCGTCGTCAAGGTGTCCTGCGCGGCCTTGCTCACGCAAGCGCCCTGCGGCGTCTTTGGTCACGTCACTTGTCCTGACGCGTCACGTGTCCTGACGCAAATTTAACAATTTTAACCCATCTCATTATATTTTTAAAAGTGCACAACTCTGCCAAAGAAGTTTTCACTTCAAAAATCTTTCTGACGTTACGGCTCTTTTATATTTCTGTTTTTTTCTATTTTTATCAATTTTTTGTTGTAAAGATAGAAAAATAACTGCGGTGAACAACGCGGGGCTCAGCTAGTCTTATTTAAAGTTGTCAATGCTAAATTCTAGTCTTCAGCTAAAGTAAAAACGCCATACCCAATTTAAAAGTCATTACTTTCCGTGAAAAAGCACTAAAGTTGAGATTAAAATTTAGAAAGTTTTGGTGTAATCTCTTTCAAGTTTTGCGAAAATTCGGACTTATGAAGTAATTAATTAGTAAAATAGGTCACAAAAGCACTTTTAATCGTGTTTTCGATAGTAAATAAGTATCACTTAATAGTCTAGCTTAAAAAAGAGTCTTAAAAAAGATTTGACCTTACTTGTGTTATAACCTTACTTATCGAACGTGGGTAGCCTAATTTATAAGCTCCTACAAGGTGGTCCACCTTGTAAGAGCTTATTAATTAGGCCTATGTCTAGTGGACGTCTTTCGGCTAAGATTATATTGTAAAAGGGGAAAATTTGTGAGAATGCACATTTACATTACTTTGTATCTCTACTTTCCCAATTGCTCCACTGTATAGTGTATCAAATTTTAGGACCCTTAATTTCAAAGTCACATAATTACTGTGTCTATTTTATAAGCTGTTATTTTTTAACACGTAACAGTGAAACCGTCCGTACCCTCGGGTTTCTAAACTTTACCGTCTTGTTATCTGGGGCGCATAGGGAAAACTTGATACTAAGATTACCTCGATGTCGCAATTTCTTTTCAAAAAAGTGTTGCATTTCAGTCACTGCAAGTACGATACTTCTGCATGGTAAAACATTCATCCGATGGGGTGGATATTTCTTCCCGTAATTTTACAAGAAACTTTTTTCTAATCTGGGGAATAATTTGTCATCTGCGGCCTTAAACGACTGATTTGATTATATAAACCTAATTAGTACTTAATACAGGTTACTACAAACAATTTTTTTTCGGTCATCTGACATACCATCTAGTTTCAAACTATGCATAGCTTGTATTTTAAAAGCTATATTGACTCATTGAATACTTCTTTTTTTTGGAAATACCTACTTATATTATAAATAGAAAACACCTAAGCTCCGAAACCAAATATTTTCAGATCACACAAACATTTGGTCCAACACAAAATATGTAAACACCACACTGCAGAGGAAACTGAAAAGAGGCAAATAATTTCTTGATTCTAAATACAGTCGTTGGCACCAGGAAAATTCACTGCAGTATGACACTACAGTTTTGTTATTTTTATTTACTTTTGCCGATAACTTTATTACGTCTCTTCAGGTCTTCATAAAAATACAAGTCAAATACCTGCAATCGATAAAATGACAACTGTAAAAGCATTGTTGAAATATCAAGTATTAATTCATTCGTCTAGCATTATAATCTAGGATCCCGGGTCTATATTTATCATTTATTATTATTAAGCTAATATTTCGTGAGTAGCTTCATTTTGATGAAACTTTTACACTTACAAAATTTCTTCATTGTGGTACTAACTACAAATTGTACTAACTACAAAAATGTACCACACAATTTGTAGGAAAATGTGGCTGTTAAATTATCTAAGCATTAACTAAGCAACATTATCTGAGCTGGATGCGAGAAGCCGAGGATCGAACCAAGTGGCGCGCAATTGGCGAGGTCTATGTCCAGCAGTGGCTTGCGATAGGCTGATGATGAAAAGCAACAGTAAAAAAATCAGCTAGTTAGTAATCATTTTTGATGATACATATTGCAATTCAGTGAACTCCTTTGATCAAACCGTACATTTTGTAGGATGAAAACTTTTTTGAATAATGTTAATAATTTTCTTAAGATTTAATAAAATATCCCACAGTTAGTAAACAGTTTTTAAGAATCGTCACGTCGTCATATTTTATCCTTGGCTCTTCACTACGAACTACTCACGAAAAATTAGCTGAATCGTAATAAATAGTTAAAATAAACCCTGGATCTAGGGGTCCTATTAATTTGACTGTTTCTTTTGTTTTATCCGACTTTGAAAATACAGTGCTTCTTGATTTAATAGTGTTTTTCGTGTATCTTGTTTGGCGTGTGCGACTGCAGATCATGAGGTCTCGGGTTCGATTCCCGGGTCGGACCAAATGTTTGTATGATCTACAAATATTTGTTTCGGAGTTTGGGTGTTTTCTATGTATAATAAGTATGTATTTACAAAAAAAAAGTATATATGTATTTGTATCAGTTGTCTAGTACCCATAACACATGCACTGCTTAGCTTGGGACTAGATGGCGTTGTGTGTTAGATGTCCGAAATATTTATTATTTATTCATTTATTTTATCTTATTGCTTTTTGTGTTTCATTTAACTGCCTCGTTGGTCTCGCGGTTGGCGTGTGCGACTGCTGATCATGTGGTCTTGGGTTCGATTCCCGGATCGGACCAAATGTTTGTATCATCTACGAATATTTGTTTCGGAGTTCGGGTGTTTTCTATGTATAATAAGTATATATTTACAAAAAAAAGTATATATGTATTTGTATCAGTTGTCTAGTACCCATAACACAAGCACTGCTTAGCTTGGGACTAGATGGCGTTGTGTGTTAGATGTCCGAAATATTGATTATTTATTCATTTATTTTATCTTATTGCTTTTTGTGTTTCATTTAACTGCCTCGTTGGTCTCGCGGTTGGCGTGTGCGACTGCTGATCATATGGTCTTGGGTTCGATTCCCGGATCGGACCAAATGTTTGTTTTGATCTACAAATATTTGTTTCGGAGTTTGGGTGTTTTCTATGTATAATATGTATGTATTTACAAAAAAAAAAGTTAATATGTATTTGTATCAGTTGTCTAGTACCCATAACACAAGCACTGCTTAGCTTGGGACTAGATGGCGTTGTGTGTTATTAGATGTCCGAAATATTTATTTATTAAATTTAATTTATTCTAACTAAATTGCTGGTTCTCAAGACCAGTCCCACTTAAATGTAAAGAATATGAAAATTTAAAGACCATGATTTAACCTCTTAGGGTGGGTTTTGAAGGTTACAGTTAATTATATTTTTTCATGATTTTGGAATTGAAGGCGATGCTAACGTCATCGTCGTCATCAACCTATATAATCTACAGCTAGACATATGCCTCTCCATAGAAATGTTAATATCATTTATTAACAATACGTACTGCAGTGTTCATCTCAGATTGTTATCGAGCTGTTGCGTTTACAAAAAATGGTTACGAAAAATTAACGTTGTGTAACTTGTAGCCAACTCTTATTTTTTCAACGTTTTAAAACCTTTAAGAATAAATTAGTAGACTGACTAATAATAAATTCATGATTTGTTGCAAAATAATATAATATTGATATAGAAGTGTAGTGAAATTTGATCATAGGTCGTCGCTACCTCACCCTGTTACCTGTAACAGTATTGTAATATGTAAGAATCTTTAAACACCAGACCAGGGTGGCTTAATTCTTCTAAAGACAGTGTTTTCAATTCTTTTACTTTAAATCAAAGTATGATCAAAACTTATTTTTAACACAAAACATGGGTCGTGTTTAATTTATTACTTCCTAATACAATGCAGTTATATAATATAGGTGTAGGCAATTTAATAGAGCAAGCTTCTACAAGATATCGTTTGAATCCGGATAGATGATTTATCGTCTGTGGTTGCACTAACACTGTTTCTGGCTCTTGATTAATTACACTTTCCGTGAGAAAACTATCCCTCTGTCTCTGTCAATTCAGTTTATCGAATTGTAAAGAGCTTATCGAACCGATATTAATCATTGGATACCGCAGCCTTGCACAATTTACGACAACAGGTTTAAAAGTATGTTCTGTATATATAAGATTTTTGTGTCACTCTTAGCGTTTCATCCGAGTCCATACTATTATTATAAATTATAAAATATTTCTGTGTGTCCGTTTGATACACTTTCAACGCTAAATTACTGTACCGAATTCAGTGAAATTTGTCATGGAGATACTTTGAATCTTGAGGAAAGACATAGGCTACTCTTTACTGCGTAAGAACTGACATATGCCATGGAGCCGCGGGCTAGTGCGTCTATGACTACTTAGACCGTTTATGTTAATAAATTTCCAGGATTAAATTAAAAATTCTTGATAAATTATATTGTGCAAGAATAAACATTAACAATGTGCTGTTTTCACAAATTGAAGTAAAGTATTCATAGTATGTTACGATAGAACTTGAACTATAAACTATTCATGTAATAACCTTTGTACGGCACTCTCCGGATGCACATCCGACCTCAATTATCTGTTTAGTATTACCAGTATTACGGATAATGAAAGGATAACAAAAGAGATATAAAAAATAACGGTTTTAATCTTAATTCATAATCAACTCTTCATTCTATTTGTGGTATTTTTTGTTGTTTCCGTAGGATGGAGTGGCTAGGCGTCGAAGTAGTAGTCTTTTATTTTATAGTATAAACTATAAAGATGGCTGGTGATTTTCCTTAAAAGGTGACCCACATGATTAGTTTAAAGTATATTAATAGCAAGCGATCATTGCAAGCACTGAAGTTTAATATCGTTGTGATATTATTACTATTTAGAAGCAAAATCTTACTATTAATTACTCTATTTTAATTATTATCATAACTATAGTAAAAAACCAGATATTTCACATGTTGTGCTTAACCTTTGTGCTTAAAATTTGTAGAACAAGTGAATCTGTATCTGTGTCTAAATCAGTATACATTTTAATAATAATAAAGAAGACACACCTGCCTCTACCGGGAAAAAGTCGTAGTTGGCCCTTGAGCTCCCCAATGCGAGGTGAGTGTTTCATGTATTATTCAAATTGTTCAATGATCGCGGGTTCGGTTGGAGCTAAGCCGCTCGTTACCAACGCTGAGCTCTACGCATTCAACTAATGGCACCATTTGCCGAGATTGTCTGCGAGTTCCTAAGCCGCTAACTGTATCTGCTGATTGGTATTGAGTTATTCAGACAAATTTTAACTTCATTAGCTTATCTTATGAACGCTTGTCAACCTTTTGTTATAACATAGTTTTTTCTCTTTTTCTCATCATTCAGAAATACTCGTACAACTGTATATTATCTCAAAATAATGTAATTATATAGGAACGGTACGTAATAAATAATTTCGTGATCATATAAAACATTCAGAAGCAGGTTAATAGCTAACTATGACAGCTTGAGAAAGTATTATTAATTAAATAGTTTTATTGATCCTAATCTATTTATTATCTAAATTTAAACTGGTGAAATTGACCCTATCATGAATATCTGCGCCACATACTTGTGCCTCAAACACTACGCAGTTAATGGGCTCATCAGCTTCAACTTTTACAATTTACGGATGCCATTTCAAAAGGCCAAATTTAATGGCGGTCTGTACGAACATTAGTTACTTGGAAGCCGCTGCGTGATATATTTCTACATAGATCTAGGTAAATGTTATTTTCACATTTGACTATTGTGCCGATAACCACGCAAAGTTAAGTTGAGTTGGAGATCTGAAAAGTGTTTATTTTAATCTCTCGGGAAATCGAGTGGCACAGGAACCTTTCCATATTAACAAAACTTTAATCTAACTTTCACGTCCCTAAGGGAACACAGTCTTGCTGCGAAGCAAAAATTTTGCGGCCCGTATATATTCTTTAAGTCCGTCTCATGGCACACTTCCAACACTGGTATGTGCTTCTTAAATCACATTTTATTTCCGCAGTGGCAACTTCATTAAGCACAAAGTCAATATTCGTACAATGTACAAATCGAGCAACACATTGGTTGTTTGGCTTTTCTATTCGGAAAGCAAACAATCTGTGCTCCCAGATAACTCCTCCAAATTTATATGTACAATGCATCTTGTCTAACAACGTAGATCGCTTCAGTTGCAGACAAAATGACGGAACATTTTTCAGGCACTATCGGTAACGATCACTGTGTACCAAAGTATCGTATCACTTGTTTTGCATTCTGTATTTTTTGTCCATGAACAAAAGCAGCGGCAGCAGAGCGCTAGTTACGGTAGAACGGGCTTGTGACGAATTGCGCGCCAACTGTCCTATTGTGCACTAGATCCCCGTCGCGGCAAAACGCCAGCCTGACACCGCTCGTTGTCTAGACGTCACTCGGACATGCCTTGTTCGTTCTCAAATGTGAATGCACTGTGTTTTACAAAGATATACACTTGCTGTGAATGAGTTGAATGACCTCTTTGAAATGTTTGATCGTAGTGCAATAGCTGTTTGCTTCTGTCGTAGTTACCATAACGTGTGAACTATGACTCCCCCTTGGAGTTACGCAAATAAAATTTTAAGTGAAAAGAAAATTTAAGAATTCTTTTTTGTAAAGGCACAGTGTAAAACAAATTTATAACAATTTCTCTCTTCAAGATCGGTCATAATGTTGTGGCATCTCCAGTTTTAAATCTTCCGATGACTTTATACATTAAGTACTATAAAACAATAACTCGTTTAATTTATGAAAACTGTTTGATAATTCATTCAGAGATATTGTACTGCTTTAGAAATATCATATCATGGGTGTGTTAACCGTGTGTATGGCTTCTTGCCTTTGTATTTTTTTATAGTTTATTTCATACTTTATTTAATAAAATGGCCTGTTCATTAAGAGTCCGTGTGCGCCATAACTAGGAATAAAGCATTGTATTGGCACAAAAAAAGGCAAAACAAATAGAATCCGTTGCTCTTTGACAAGTGTGACAGGTGATAGTAGGTATTTAAACATACGTTGCGTGTACGAGAGTAGCACATTATACAAAGAAAAGATAGTTGGCTCGATTGAAAGACGAAACGGCTGAAAAGCGATAAAACCTGGTATTTTTTCTTCATCACTCACGACATTTCCTATCTTAACACATTGGTGCCTATGGTTAAGTAGTCTGCAAATATTGTAAGCTGCGTGTCCCTTATACCAAGAGCCTCCAATTTGTTTAGCAGTGAAGGAATTGAGATATTGTCGAAAGCTTTGGCAAGGTCTAAAAAGATCCCGAGGGTCTGATTACCCTTGCTCAGTTCACCAGTAATAATATTTGACTGCCTCGTTGGTCTCGCGGTTGGCGTTTGCGACTGCTGATCATGAGGTCTCGGGTTCGATTCCCGGGTCCGACCAAATGTTTGTATGATCTACAAATATTTGTTTCGGAGTTTGGGTGTTTTCTATGTAAAATATGTATGTATTTACAAAAAAAGTATATATGTATTTGTATCAGTTGTCTAGTACCCATAACACAAGCTCTGCTTAGCTTGGGACTAGATGGCTTTGTGTGCTACATGTCCGAAATATTTATTTATTTGTTAGATCTTGCACCGCATCAGCTGATAACTGATATACCTACACTCGGGTGTAGCCGCGTACAGAAGCTAGTACATTATAAAAATACTTTGAAAGCAAAAAAAGTTAAAACCTAGAACACGACTTCAAAATTTATATAAGGTGGAAAGTTACAGTTCTCCGAACAAACCAGCTAGTAATTCCAAGAACAAAATCTTGATACATAAATGTAATTCACTTATTTCGCTTAATGATGAACATTTCTTAGAATTGCTTAATTACAGCTATCTGTTATGATGCTGGTAATATCTCGAAACTGGCTTGAGGGGAATTTTCCATGGAAAGACTCTTATAGCTAATAAATCGTTCAAGAAACCGAATTAGTGCTGTACTAGTTATTATCGTTTTACCATACCTACCTATATTTGAGTATTTCACTACACTCTCTCTATACAGAGCTTTCACCAAGCGTTGTTTTCGTATTAATCTTCAAAGTCATTCAATCCCTTTAGTCCTGTCCCTCGAGGGCATAAGGTATTTGTTCACGGAAGTCAAAAGGAATAAGAACTACTTGGGTCTCGGCAAAGTTGAGCAAAATGTATTAACACGGATTTGTCTTCAAACTGAACTGAATATAGTAAAACTTTGATCATAATATCAATAATGATGCAATAATAACAAATCTAGCCGCAAATTTTATATCAATGAGTGTGATTCAAATTGGCAATGATTACCTCATCATGTTAAAACCACGGTCATGATTACGATATATCTACAGTGATATAGATCATATAAGGATCATTGGGTAACGCCCGTGAACCTAATACGTAATAAAAATTATTCAGAAACAATCAAATATGAAACAAAAACTGAATATTTAGGTAACTGAGTATTTTTTAATCTACTAGCAGACAGGTAAGATATACCTGTCTAATAGATATGATAATCCTACCTTTGAAAATCACCCTTTGGGATTTATGTAACCGATGACAAAGCTTAATAAAAAAGAAGCAGTATCAGAAAAAAAACCCTGCCAAGTGCGCGTCAGGCCACGCATTGAATAAGATTCCGTAGGCACCCTAATAAAATAATGGCACGTGGATTTAGAACGCGGGGTTGGTATTTATTACTGTGATTAAATTAATTAAATAAAATGATTTTAATCGTTGTGCGTAACGCCATCTGTCGTGTGTCATTGTAAACTTTTTTCAGTCTTTAATTTTATTTAACCTCTTTAGAGGATTCAAATCGAAATAAAATCGTGTCCAATTGATATTGGTTAGATTTTGTTTTTAATATTTTACGTGTTTAATTATTAAAATTATTCGTTATCTAAACCGTTATAGTTTTCCTTTAAAATTCATCACATGAATATATATATATCATCGTGAATTTTAAGATTTTTCAAGACAGCTGTTTAACTGTTAGAGGGCCTCTTACGTCCTTATTTAACAAGAATCTTGAAAGCTCGAAAAAAAATGGTCTTAACAACCTCTAAATGCTTAACATACATTACATAAAACACTTATCTAATGATACTCCACACTATGGTGTAGACGCGGAAAAAAACATTCCCACCGTATGTGTAGGGGAGGTACCCAAAAAAAAAAAAAATATTTTGTCGACGAGGTAAATACTATACATAGTTTCATCTTTCTAGCACTAACCGTTTGGATGGTTAGCCGAGGATGGACGAACGGGCGGATGGACATGAGGAAACTATAAGGGTTTTGCGACGTGAACTACGGAACTCTAAAAAAGGAAAGGAGTTACAAAAAAAAAAAGTTTGATTATGAGTGTTAGATGGCACACATGATTAAAATAAGTTATAACGAATAAATAAACATAAAACTGTATCACCATCTGTAAAACAAAAAAAAACATTTGAAATCAAAGCTAATCTAATTACTAACCCTTGTCACATTCACAAAACAAAGTAACATGTCATTCCTTTACTGTAAACTTTTCAGTGTGTAATATCTTTACTTAGTTGCTCTTAAGTGCTGTTACAATGTCATTATCTATGTAACTATTTGCATTTAATTCAAGTGCTAAAGGCCTTACTTATGTAATCAGTTATCCAAGATTTCCAGTAACGTATACAAATGGGAAGATGTGGATATTTAAAGAAATTATTGCATAATGTTCATGAAATTAAATTTTACATAAGAATTTGTAAAAAAACTTACGTAATATATTTTTATCATGCTCTCCATAGAATATTCTTCTGTTTGGACAATGAAAGAACGCTTTTCATTTGCCATTTAATTATATAAACACTTTATACCCCTTTCACAGTACAAAACTAACATGTCCTCACTGAAAACAATCATTAAGCGTTAACAAAAAAAAACCACGCCCAATGTAGGGTTCCGTAGTTAACGGTCTTAATAATGGGAACTAATGTGTAACTGAAATATAAATAATACTGGAGCGTTTTGTTTTCATATTATGAACATTTCACATTAACGAGTTCGACGGCCTATAACGTCCAACCAAGTTGGTCTACTTATATTCGTAAACTTATAAAGATTACTTAGCTGTGATGATTTGCCTTTCAAATTCGGTATATTGTATTTTTGCTACTATCGTGATTCTTTTCAAGCCTCCAAATACGAAAGTATTACGCTTGATTCTAACAAAAATCGGCGCAAAATTATTATTTTGAAATAACTGTTAAATAAAAAACTGTAAAAATTTCCACACTGTAGGAATTATGAATTTAAAAAATAACATCTTACTAGAAGTACCCTGAAATAATATTTGTCATCCGAAATGACAGGTTTCGAACACTAATCTGGTCTTGAAATATAGTGCACGTACAGACGGACAGTTTCATTTCACCATTTTTGTTATTGATCCCTAAAAACGAACATTCTAACGAATGTCTTTAAGGAAAACAAAAGCCTTGGAAAAGTGCATCTGCCATGAAAAGCATTTTCCCAAAAAAGTATAATTATTATTTTTTAAGATAATTAGGTATCTGCTTTGCATAATACTCTAAAATGTATCCCCTCCATTCTGTAAGATTCTTTATCCTTTAAGTGTATACTTTCAGTGTAATGGGACTAATGTGCGAAAATGGATTCGGAAGTTAGATTATAACGGGGATCTAACGTATTTTGTGAAACAAAATAGCATATTTAAGCGGTAAATGTGATTTTTAAGTAATATAATATTCTTGCTTCTTTCATGATTGCCTATTTTAAAAGAAAACATTAAGCGTCAGTTTGATTTTCCTTATATTACATATTTTTTAATACCTAATATATATGTTTTTATTTTGTTGATGTTGGGATGTTGTATATATGCTAATCGGCGCAAGAACTTCTATAGCGCGATTCAGGATTAGTAGTTACTTCGTGTAGTACGTTACTCCATAGTTCAGTGTATCTTCAGTACATGGCGCTGTAGTATGTTGCTGTTGCGCTGTATGTGGAAGTCGCCACAAACGTACATCCTTGCCAAATTTAATTGAAATCGATGCAGCAGTTTAGTCGTGACAGCGTAACAGGCAGTCAGAGTTACTATCGAATTTAAAATACAAGTAAATATGGATGGTCTTTGCTATATGCAGTAGCTATAAGTTTGCAATCTGCTTTTCATGAAGAGTACGACTAAGTACCTTTCCTCTTTTAAATATTATGCGTGCATGCAAACAAAAAAAAACAGCTACTTAAATGAGAACTGCCATCATTACAAAATTCTGTAATCTGTTACAAAGTTAGTAGTTATTTAGTAACAATCAAGTCAATCGAATTTTCGTGTGAATAAAAATAAATAGTTATGTGTATATAACTTTGCAGACTAGAAAGTTGTTTACACCTGGAAAAATATTAAATATGTAATAAATAGTAGTGGTCACCCAATGGTCGAAATTTGATCATAATTCATTTTAACTTTTTTAATTTCTGCATCCTCCTGCATAGAGATTTTGACTGTGCCAAATTTCATACTCCTCTTTTCTCATAATTTATGTAAAAAAGGGGTACAAAGTTTTTGCTTCCCGTATCTAATACCTTTAAACGAGCAATTCTTGTATATATACAATCTGAATTTCAGAAACGGCTCCAACGATTTTCATAAAATTTTGTATGCAGGGGTTTTAGGGGGCGATAAATCGATATAGCTAGGTAGACATTTTTATTAAATGTCATTTTATTCGTGTTTTTAACAATCAAATATATAAAATCAATGTACATCTAGCGCCATCTATAGCAACTCGAGCGAACTACATTAAACTATATTGGAATAAGGTTCAGAATAAACAGTATCAGGGCGTACCAGGAGGGGGCGCCACTTAACTTTTTTTTATTTGAAGAAAAATAACAAAAAGGTGGCGTTTGTATAGTCCCAATGTTGCCAAAAAACCCATTTAAAAAAAAATAATATACCGAGCGACGCTCGGTCATCCAGGTACTCATTATATTGCAAAGAGTTGTCATTGACACGATAGGAAGGACTAAATAAAAATACATCAGTCAGTATGACTAGATACCACAAACAACTCACATTTTATTTTATAATTCTAGTCAGAATTTGTTTCTTTTTACGCTGGAGGCTCCTACTCAGGAATGGAATGAATGTATGACATTAACAAATCCTTCAATTTCACTTTGATGGAATTAGTTTCGCATTACAGTGCTTTAATGACGGTTCTCCTTCCTTTTATTGAAACTCCTAAAATATTTTTGGTGCGTTTCATGGTTCAATTTAATTGATCGTGTAGTGTCATAATGATGCCATACTGTCCCATTAAACAAGTGCATAATCAATCGGTTGTGTAACATGTGAAATGAAGCAAATGCACTCCGGTATTATGAAATTAATAATAAGTAAACCTGAAACACACATATTATTAGATAAATTTTACCCAGACACAGAACAAGTGATCGTAATCATCATACAATTATTTGTGCTGGGTGGCAATAGAACCTTTGACCTCCGATTGAACAGTCAGGGTCCCTAACCACTAGACCAACAGGATTCTCAAACACCTTTGTGGTTTTATTATTCGTAAAAAAAGGAATATTACTGGGAAAAACTTTTTATAAAAAAAAAACCGACTTCCCAAAACCATCCAACGAAAACTCCCTGCCAAAAAACACTAAAAAGCGTTAAATAAACTGGCTCTTCATAAATTGCTATGTGCCAATTCTTGTCTATACCTAATTCTTTATTCATTTAAATAGTAGTATTGTTATGTGTGCTAGGTACCTAAAATCTGTTTGAAGTCGGCGCCAAGCCAAATGTAATAGTAGTTACCACACTCGCTATATTTCGAGACGACCATCGACGACGTCGCGTCAGCCCGCGCGTGTCTGCCCGCTTGGGTTGTTTTGTGCTACACGAGGCATCAGCTATCCGGCAGCGGCGAGTGCGGTACTTCCTACTACATTTTGGCTTGGCGCCGACTTCAAACAGATTTTAGGTACCTAGCACACATAACAATACTACTATTTAAATGAATAAAGAATTAGGTATAGACACGAATTGGCACATAGCAATTTATGAAGAGCCAGTTTATTTTACGCTTTTTAGTGTGTTTTGGCAGGGAGTTTTCGTTGGATGGTTTTGGAAGTCGGTTTTTTTTTATTTATTTTTTTATTTTTCTATTTTTAGTGCAAACAATCGTAGGTTATCAGTAAGTTGAAATATTTCATATAATTTCTGCTGATGCGAATAACTTTAGTGGTTTGAACACTTATTAAAACTGAGTATGCTCAGTTTCCAAAATTATGTTGAGATGCAAGATTTCTGTTATCGAGAACGTGGTCTACGGGGCAATAGGAATCGTGTCCAAGCTTAAATGTCGTAATGAAATAGAAGCAGGCGAGTTACTTAAAGCAAAATACATTAAGGGGTTAGTCATCATAGCGCATGTGTCATCAGCTCACCTAAATAACTTAAAAGTATACAACTAAAGGTCTATAGATACGTATGAAATTGAAAGAATTATCCTCTAACTCCTAACCGTTGAGGAGTTGCACCTTCCATCATCAGCTTACCTAAATAAATTGAAAGAATACGGCTAAAGGTAACATACATACATCTGACATTTAAAGATTTATCCTCCAACTCCTAACCGTTAAGGAGTTGTACCTTTCATCATCAGCTCATCATCATTAAATGATAAGTATCAGACGCAAATACCGAAGTAGCTTCAGAAAATATACGAAAAACATAGTACGTGCCCGAAAAAAATGAGGGTTCCCCTCGATTTCTCTGGGATGCCATCATCAGATCCTAGTTTCCTTGTCATGGTACCACCGTCGGAACATCTTCTTCCCAACAAAAGAAGAATCATCAAAATCGGTTCATAAACGACGAAGTTATCCCCGAACACACATAAAAAAATATATATATATACGGTCGAATTGAGAAACCTCCTTTTTATTAAGTCGGTTAAAAAGATATAAAGTAAAACGTGGACGATGTATATATTTTCGTATTTTAACCGTAAGGGGCAGACACAGTTTGACAAGTTATCGGCGACACAAAGCCAAGGTAAACCTCGCCGCCGGTAGAGCAGTGCTGCCATTCAGTGCGCCAATGCACTTTATCACACGTGATGTTCAGGAGCTGTGATGTATCGCAATTTTGATGCTACTTCTATGAGATTTTGTTGTCTAAAGCAAAAGTTATTTTAGAAAATATTCAGAATGAATTTTCACTATTTCAGAATTTTCTCTAACATAACTTAAATATCGGTTTCAACGTATTTAAGCTGTAAGAATATTGAATTCTTTTAAGAGTTTCGCATCACTGTGATCTTACCAACCAGTATGTTGCAACCGATTATTTTTATTTCTTACCACTTAATTTGATTTTAGGTCTAACAAACCGTCAGTTAATGACGTACCATACAGATACATTTGAAATTAAAAAATCTTATATTATAAACATCTGCTACAATCTAATAATAGATTATGTAGTAGTCTAAAGCTACAAGAATATTGAATTCTTTTTAGGAGTGTCGCATCACTGTGATCTTATCAATTCAAAGTTGTTAAAAGAAACTATAAAGAACTGCAATTGAAACTTATACTACCTCATAAATATGTAACTAAATGTACATACGTCTTAAAGTTTTCTGGGAAAATGGAGAACGAAATATATATTCTATCTACCTATCTATATAATACATACAAAGTCTTGCCCTTAATATTGTTATAAGGAAAACATTGCATTTTTTTCTACGATATTTGTTATTCATTACTACAGTGTGTGTTAGTTTATACATTATAATAATATCATATTTTTACTTCGACTGGCTGTAATATACACCATTAAGTCTTGCGACCCTTTGTTGACTAAAGAAGAAGAGAAAGTTGTCACTGCGAATTCAGTGTTGGCAAAAAGTTAATCCGATTAACAATTAAAATTACGATTAAAAAGTTAATCGCAAATTATGCGATTAAAATTAATTAATCGTAATCACAATTTTGCTGATTATGATTATTAATCGTAATCGTTAATACGTCAAATACGTTAAATCAATATTAAAAATGTAAGATTAATAGATAAAGTTGGAAAAGGTTAAAAATTTAAAAAACTTACATAGCTAATCAAAATTTGATGTTCTTTTTTTTGTCTTAATTATAAAGTACAATGGACGACCTTATGGCTAACAGTAATTTCTCCCAGGCTACCTATGTATGTACATGTATGCAGGAAACAGCGGTAGTTGTAGGTGTACACACAAACATACATACATTTGTAAATGTATTTATATTTGTGGGTACTATATATGTAATATATAATATGTAGATATGTAATATACAATTTTATATAACACTAGCTTTTACACGCGGCTTCGCTCACGCAGACTTTCATCCCCTGATTTACCTCCTTAGGGCTGGAATTTCAAAAATTCCTTTCTTAGTGCTCACTTACGTTATATAAAGAACCTACATGCAAAATTTCAGGATTCTAGCTTCAGCGGTTTGGGCTGTGCGTTGATCTCTGGGTATGTCAGTCAGTCAGTCAGTCAGTCACCTTCCTCTTTTATATATATAGATATACATACATGGATAAAAACAAAAACGGCCAAGTGCGAGTCGCACTCGCCCATGAAGGGTTCCGTAGCAGCAAGTAACATAATATAACTTTTTGTTTTGTTTTTACCCAACTACGGCAAAGCCAAAGGAGGGTTATGATTTTGACAGGCTATCTATTTATATTTGTGTTGATTGAATGAAAGGTAAATTGCGGTTTACGGTTTACGAGTATGACGTATTAAAAAAAAACTACTTACTAGATCTCGTTCAAACCAATTTTCGGTGGCAGTCTGCGTGGTAATGTACATCATATATATTTTTTTGATTTATCATTCTCTTATTTTAGAAGTAACAGGGGGGACACACACATTTCATCACTTTGGAAGTGTCTCTCGCGCAAACTATTCAGTTTAGAAAAAAATTAAATTTGAAACCTCACTATCTTTTTTGAAGACCTTTCCATAGGTCATCCATAGGCTACACGAATGGATTTGATGAAAAGAAAATTTCGAGTTTCAGTTCTAAGTATGGGGAACCCCCAAAATTTAATGTTGTTTCTATTTTTGTGTTAAAATCTTAATGCGGTTCGGATTCCTCACTCATCTAGCATGTAACCTTTAAGCTTTTGGCTTCAAATATAAACTTAAGATTTTTTTTGCCCGTCAATAAAAGTACTTTAATCGGCTTAGTCAAATTAACGATTAATTTTATTAATCGCGATTACGATTAATATTTTAATCGCGATTAATTTAATGACGGTTAAGTTAATTTCGATTAAAATTAATAAAATTAAGTAATCAATTGAAAAATTTATCGATTAATGCCAACACAGCTGCGAATGTTACGGAATGACTTGACTTCACCATAGGTAATGTATATATTTTTGATATTTATGTGATATTTGATTTCCCGAACGTTCAGCCCAAAAACACATTAATAATTTTAGAAGATGCCAGTTATCTTGACGACTCAGAGTTTTCAAACTTATCAACAGACACTGGTGTTTCAATTTTTTCTCGTATCGAGAAAACTAATTGGCTTTTCCTGTTTTCCCCATTATTTTACATTTTTTTTAATGTAAATAGGCTGGCAAATGAGCAGACGTATCGCCTGATGGTAAGCGATTACCGCCGCACATGGAAACCTGCAACACCAGAAGCGTCACAAGTGCGTTGCCGTCCTTTGGGGTATGAGGGGGGGAGGATAAAGGGGGGGGGAGGAGATAGGGGGAGGGGTATATATTGTTAATAGTGTAGCAACATAAAACGATTTCAATTGTGCATTTTATTCATTGTTTTTTAATTTAAATATGTCTATTACTTGTTACAGGGATTCAAAATGTAAAGGCAATACACATTAAATCAATTTTCTTTGACTTTTTTGTAACATTAAATAAAAATAGAAGAGTATTCGAATAGATACTTAGACACTACCAACATCACTCAGTCTTTATATAATGTGGAGTCTATGTTATGTTTAGACTTGAGCCTAAATGCAGGAAGTGTAAGGACAAAAAGCACTGCGAGGAATTTTAGGTGTTTTTTTATCAATGAAGATAATGAGTGCTACTTCGTTGGCTCTACACAATACCCCTTTTTAATGTGCAAGACAAGCATTTGTAGCATTTTTAGTATTTCAGAAGAAAGTCATGACCAAAGTAAAAAAAAAAAAAAATTATAAAATATTTTTATTAATTTTAAATCATTATTAATCATTGCTTTACTTAATCAATAGTTAGTAATTTTGAAACATCTCTTTGAAAAACCTAGAAAAATTAAAATTTGCCATTTGGCTAAAATATACTACCTAACACTAGACCAACAGGCAAATTATTTGTAAATACATATTCTCACTACACTTACCTACAAAATTAAGTATATTCCGTGTGGTAAGTAGTAGAAAAATGCTACTATTGTTTAACAGAATATGTTAAAACCACTTTAATGATTGGATTTTGCTATCAGTTGAGTGCCGCAGATAGGAAGCAGTGTAATAACATAAGTTTCAGTCATTTGCTCTGTAAAATAAAAAGGTGCTGCCTTAGTTACTACTGAGTTGTAGGTTAAAATTTCAACCAAGTAGCCCGTCTGCATATATTTCACCTATACTTACTAAAAAGTTACCATTTGTACCTAAAGTGCAGTTTTTCTTACTGATATAACAAGTTTTCTTATCTGTAGTATACCTGAATACAATTAAAAGTCTAAAATATCATAAAATAAGCGAAATATAAGTAAACTATTTGAACTACAGTCAGGATTCATGGATTTTATTTTATATTTTTGCACAATACAATGATTATTGGAATATTTACCCTGAAACAAATGAACAAATAGAAACTCACAGTCAAAAAATCAAAAATGACAATTAGTTATTTTTTTATAAAAGCGTATTAATTCTTATTGTCTTATTGCAGATATACGTCCAAAGGTCACTTAAAACTTATGGTGAACTATATAAGAAGTTTTACTACATTTAGTTGCAGATTTAGTTATAGTATAAAATTACATTTCATTATAGAATTAATTAAAATACTAGGAAATTATAAAAAAAAATGCGTGGAGTCTCGCCGCGCGGAAGATGTGATACTTCGTAATGTGCAACAGTGCTTTCATACCTCCTCCATGGTGGCGTTAAACGTTTAACGCAACCTTGTTGGAAGTCGCATTAGAAGTTTCACTCCAAAAACACTAACAATTTTAACATTTAAGAATCAAAACACCCGTACTTCATCAATAAACAATCTTTATTAAAAGGACTTCAATCTTTTTGCCAAAACTTTTATTTTACGAGTATGAACGACTTCTTGTGATAACTTACGTAAGCAGACGTTATGGAAATGAAGTTTCATCACGACTTTAAATTTGCACATCATTCGCAAACTTATAATTATTTTAACAAACTTTTCTCACTTTTGTACTTAAACGACCATTCTGGATGGATTTGGAATGTAAATTATATTAAAATGAAAACAAAACTTGAGAATAGTAAACATTTAACTACATTAATGCAAAGGAGTCTCTGTTTTATGTAGTTTGTTATTAAAACTCCAGTTACTAGAAGCTTTACCAGAATTATAAATGGAACAATCAAGTATTTTTCACAAAGAAAATTCGGTCACAATGTAAAGTGTTTATCCTGTGACAAAAATATACTTGTCTCAATAATGATAGAAAAGGAAAACATTTTAGGCTGGATGCAAACGTTACTTTATTACTGAGCCTCCCTTGTCCCTTCCTTCGTCTATTTTATCGCATGGTTCTCGGTCAATACTGCTGACTTAATCGTCTGGAAAATTTACTCTGAAGCCCTTTTTAGGGTTCCGTGCCAAAGGAAGGAACCCTTATAGATTCGTCATGTCTGTCTGTCTGTCTGTCCGTCTGTCCGTCCGTATGTCACAGCCACTTTTTTCCGAAACTAAAAGACCTATAATGTTGAAACTTGGTAAGTAGATGTATTCTGTGAACCGCATTAAGATTTTCACACAAAAATTAGAAGAAAACAATAAATTTTGGGGGTCCCCATACATAGAAATGAAACTCAAATTTTTTTTCTCATCAAACCCATGCGTGTGGGGTATCTATGGATAGGTCTTCAAAAATGATATTGAGGTTTCTAATTTCATTTTTTTCTAAACTGAATAGATTGCGCGAGAGACACTTCCAAAGTGGTAAAATGTGTGTTTTCCCCCCCTGTAACTTCTACAAATATATGATGTACATTACTATGCAAACTTCCACTTAAAATTGGTTTGAACGAAATCTAGTAAGTAGTTTTTTTTTAATACGTCATAAATCGTAAACTGCAATTTACCTTTGATTCAATCAAAACAAATATTTAAAAAAAATGTTACTTGCTGCTGCATAACCCTTCATGGGCGAGTCCGACTCGCACTTGGCCGCTTTTTTTGTAATACGATGTTGCATTGGGTGCGTAAAGTGGAGCTCATGCACTAAATATCATACCGCATGATTGGTCTTTACTTATTACATAGGAAGATTTAATTACGATTTTGTTCGCTTTAATGGATATTTTATAAACCTATTACCTACTCGGGCACCATAGGACGTTCCTTGAGGAATTTTGTCCTATATTTTTTTTTGAACATGCAAAAATTCATGATAATCAGTTGGAGAATTAAAATACTAATTCAATTCTCTTTTGTATGAATAATTAAGGCCTTTTGAAGGAGGGAAACACGTACACTAAAAAAATACAACAGTATATTCGCATTTATAAAGCCTTCTCTGTATGTTATAGATGGGCAGGTGTTTTGTGAACATACCCAACTACATTAATTCCAATCGTTTCCGATTTACTCCTATAAACTCACCTACATATCAAAATGTACATACAATCAATACCCGAGTCTGAAACAGCCCCGCATAAAATATTGTGACACGACGTTGTATGTAGGTATACGCTATTGGTAACAAACACCTCTCGACTACCTCATCAATTCCTGTCGGGGACACTAGGGGATGTTAGAGGCGTCAGACTCCATCTATTTGCTCCTAATGTTGTATTCATTAACACGGAACATTAGCAAGATTTCGTGTTTTCGAACAAGATATAATTAAACCATGCGCTTACAAACGTTTTTAGGGAAGAATGTTAAGATAGTATTAGATGCCGATTCTATTGATGCGCTTGAGTATAGAGAATAATAATAAATTAGAAAGTTATAATATATGCAAATGATTGAATATATATCTTTTTTTTTATCTTTTTCAAAAATACAACTCCCGCGGGGGACTTTACAAACATACATGTAACGGACACAAAGAACACCCAGACTCAGAACAACAATTTGTGGATCACACAAAGTGTTGTCCTACGTGGGATTTGATCCCACGACACTTGGCGAAGTAGGAAACGGCGTGGTAACCGTTAAACCACTAGGCCAAACGTGCAGTCAAATATACTTTTCTTACTTTATTAGTTTTCGTATGTATTCGTGATAATACTATTAATTGGAGTCCTAGCATGAAGATAATAATTCATAACTTTTATTAACACCATGAATACTAAGCAAAATGGTTGAAATAACTGTGCTTAAACATAAATACTTAACAAACAACTGAAAAATTTCAACAAAGCAATGCCAGTGCTAATAGGATCAAATACGTCGTTTTAATGAACCAGTTATTAATTTAACGGGAATCTTCTGTAAAAGTAATAAATAATTTTATTTACAAAAATATATTGTTATGTGATCAATTCTGAAAGTAATACGCCAGCATATATCGTGAAAATATGTAGGTACATGATATAAGTATGATAACAATGAAGTCATTATTTCATTTTATCAGAAACATCATAACCTTTAATAACGAAATACATTTTTTTTAATATAAAAGATAAAACTCTAGTTCCTACCTGTCAATTTATAGTACGAGGACTGGCAGCGTTCAAAATCATTTTGTGACATTAAAAGTCGTGGTACCGTTTTATATGGAGCGCACCGTTTCCTGTATAAATATTTCAAATTATGGACCTGCTATGGCAAAATATGGACTATACCTGGATTTTTACAATTGAGCAATATTTTAACAAACAAAATGACCGTATTTATGCTGAAAGCTCTAAAGTAGCTTCCTAATTTGTCAACAAGGTACAACGTGGGCATTATCCGACTTCAGTGATAGTCTGGTGGGGTGATAGCTATGAAGGAGTGACTGAAATATTATTTTTGTAAAAACGGTATCTAAACATCGGCACAAGTGTATCAACTATCAACTACCTTGAGAAGGTAGTTAAGCCCCTTTGCAACACCATGTTTAATTCTTTCTTTCAGCAAGACTTGGCGCCGGGTCATAAAGCTCGATCCACCCAATCTTGGTTAGAAACGAACGTACGTTCCGGACTTCAGCAGAGGTGAATACTGGCCGTCATCAAGGCCTGATCTTAATCCACTGGAATATGATTTATGGTCAGTTTTAGATTAAGGCTTGCTCTAAACTCTATGATAATTTGGAGTCCCTTAAACAATACATACGATTGGCAGCGAAGAATTTTCCCATAGAAAGAGTGCGTGGTGCTATTGAGAACTGGCCAATATAGACCACTTCGAATAAGCTTTATATATTTTTAATCTAATCTAATAATTATATAAAGCTGAAGAGTTTGTTTGTTTGTTTGAACGAGCTAATCTCAGAAACCGCTGGTCCGATTTGAAAAATCATTTCAGTGTTGGATAGTACATTTATCGAGGAGAGCTATATATCATCACGCTACGACCAATAGGAGCGGAGCACCAATGAAAAATGTTTCAAAAACGGGGGAAAATTATCACGCTACGGGCAATAGGAGGATAGTGGTTTTATATTAATGCAATAAACTCACGCACTGTAATAGTAATAAATGTTACGTTTAATAAAAAAATGTTGTTTTCTTTGTATAAACATTTATGTCAAGACTAAGTATATAAATATACAAGAATTGCTTGTTTAAAGGTATTAAATTGCTATTTTTTTATGTTTGCCCAGCCAAAATGACTCTACTCTGCCTGATGGAAAGCATACGCAGAATCCAAGAGTGGTGGTCACCATACTGCGAATGTAGACAATGCAACAAAGCGGCATGGTGACCCACACCATGGTGGGCTATAGTGGTGCTTATGCATTATTAAGGTAGGTTGCTACTACTACAGATTGATAATGTCTTTGACATGTTATTTTTTAAATCGATGGGCTGAATCACTTTGATATTGTGATTTTAATCGGTATAGGTAAATTAAGCTATGTGAAACTTTATTCACCTTATTGACTGTGAAATTTACATTAGTAAAAATGAATTGCCAAATATGCTGCTAGGCGCAAGACTCGAGAACTGCTCGACCAATTCGGTTATTTTTTTTTATTTTTGCATAAAGGCACAAGGAAAGTTGGAAAGATAAAAACGTAAAAGTTGCGAGGAAAATAGTAAAAATCATTTCACATACAAACCATACAGTAATGTCAATTGAACTAAATGTCGGTGCAGCTAGTTTAAAATAATTTTATTCTTTTGAGATAAGTATGTTTAATGTGTTAGAACGACGATATAGAGTATTTCCATTTTTAGTCGTTGTAGCGAATAGACGTGCAATATAATATAATAACAATTTGCAAATTTACCTTACCGTAAAATATTGACCTAGTTTTGGTGTGTCTTAAATGCGTATGTAAGCGCATTAGTGCAGCTGTAATTATTGGTTTTTGTGCAAAACAATGTACATTGCAATTAAGTGATAAGTTCAGGTGATGAGTAACAGCCCCTTTAATAGGAGCGGCATAACACGCCGGACTCCTCCACCTACGACTCCTCGACAACCTTCACCTGAGCCCTCTGACAGAATGGAAATAATATCAACCTGTGAGATACAGGGATGGTTGGGATCAATTGAGCAGTGTCTAAGCGAAGTTTGTTCTGTTGCATCTGAAGGCAAGTTGAACTCGGACCAGAAATAGAAGATACATACCCTTTGCCGTAAAGTAGCATCCGGAGTGGCTCAAATTACTGTACAATATCAGTCACTCAAGCAAAAAGCCCTTAAAGCACATACTTCTTTGCAACATGCTGTGAAAACAGAGGAAATAATCGAATCCCTAGCGCAGATCAAGCAGGCCATCCAGGAGTCGAGTGAAAAACAGGTACCACCCAGCGCTTCTTTTGCTGACATGGTAAAAAAAGGATCTAGCAACTATATTCGTCCCAGCAGTCTCAGTTCGGTAGTTATTTATCCTAGCGATAACTCGAAATCTAGTGAGGATACCAAGATCATGGTGCAGAAAATAATAAGCCCTGAAGCTATGAAACTCCACGTGCGAGGAGTCCGAAAGACTAGAAACGGTAGTGTTGTCATCAGTACTGAGACCAAAAAAGATATCGAGAAGCTCAAGCAAACTGTCCAACTTGCTGAATCAGGACTTAAGGTTGATGAACCTTACAAGCGCAAGCCTCGTATTATTATTATTGGAGTTCCTACAATAATGTCTGAAAATGAGGTCTATAAATGTTTGTACGAACAGAACATAGCTGAAAAATTCCCTGAATTGACGAAGAACTCTTTTATGACCTCTATAAAACTTAGTCACAAATCAGGCAAAAAAAGCGCTGAGACCTGCAATTATATAATTGAGGTATCAGCCGCAATACGTAAAGCTCTTACTACACAGAACCGGATATTTATTAACTGGACGTCCTGTCCGGTCAGAGATTTCACGATGGTGACTAGATGCTTCAAGTGTCAACAATACGGACACGCAGCCAAGACGTGCAGAACGGCTACTTCTACATGCGGACACTGTGGCGAAGACGGTCATTCCGTCCAAGACTGCACAAGAAAATTGGAGCAACCAAAATGTGCAACGTGCCTGCGCTTCAAAAAGCCAAGCAGCCTCAAAACGGGAGACACTGATTGCCCAGCTAGACAAGCCGCTGAATTTAGGTATATAAATTCCATAGATTATGAGGGCGCCTAAGAGCGTCACATGTTTTCTTGTATATATTAGATCTACCCTTAAATTATCTTATGGATATTAATTTATTTACAGAAATAGATAATGTTTCTTTTCTGGGTCTATTTTTATATAATAGGTTAAATAGAGAATAAGTATTTATAAACTTAATTAAGATAGTTGTAAAAACACATTGCACAATTGGTTACAAATTTTGTCGTATGAGCAAACTGAGCATTTACTTGAAGTATACAAATAAAATTATTTTGCTAAGCTGCCTTAGCGCATTATTTCTGACCCACTTATTTCTAGTACTACAAAATTGATATGTATGTCATTAAATTATATTGTAAGCGCTGATTATGTAAATTTAAGTGTATACAAATTGTTTTGTAAACATTTTCTTCGCCCGAGACACAGATTCAATCTAGTTCGGGCAAATAACAAATAATGTACTTTATTTATAAAAATTTAAGAATTTAATTGTAAATTATTGTACTTGTTAACTAAATAAATATTTTATTATTATTATATTATTGCTAAAAACAGGCGCTCTCATATGAATTTCACTTACTAAACGTGAACTCTCGGTTGGTGATGAAATAGTTAATTTTTTAGACACCCAACGGCCAGTTTTCGTGAAATGAGCACTTCAAAACTCCCTCTAAACGACTTCCACTTAAACTGCATTGAAAAACTGGAGACTAAAATACACCACATGCTATTCACTTCTTTTTTTAAGTCATAGCAACTTTTTATACTGTATCTATGTGAAAAAAATGTTTTTTTGGATTAACTAGGCCTTAGGAATTTATAATATGTGCCCAACTTCAGAATAGACGTGATGGTTTCAGTGCACTGTCGGATAGTAGACACACGGCTTTACAATGACAATTCGGGGTGACAACACAGCTATCAGTGAAATGTTATGGGTCAACCCTTTATGTGTGCTTCCGCCTTTTATCCCTGTTAATGACGGTTCGACCTTTATTCCCCCTAATCGGCGTGAAAATTGAAGAAGTTTCCGGACCATCGATGTTGTTTGTTATGGTACACAGTAGTATTGACCTTCGATGAAAAATAAAAGTTTAATACTCCCGCTTTAGGTATATACATCCTATGTCGCGGGGGACTTTACAAACATACACAAAACGGACGCATATACCCAGAGTCAGAAAAATAATTTGTGGATTACACAAAGTGTTGTCCCATGTGGGATTTGAACCCACAACTCGTTCAACTTACAAGCGTGGCGACCGTTTAAACCACTAGGCCAACCGTGCAATCAAATATGGAGTACATATACAGGGTGTCCCAAAATTCAACGATAAGCGGGCGCCTAAAGGTAGACCTGCTAATGAGTACATAAGGAAAAAAAATAAAAAAAATATACCTAGTTTTTTTTTTAGTTACAAGAAAAATTTAGAATTTCTTTGAAAATTTATACTTTTCATGATATTGCTACTATTCACCACAACTCTTAAAACACCAAATTGCCCGCAGTTTTTACACAAAAAACGTTCAAAATAATTTTTTTCCCTACAATTTTGAAATATTTTTACTCTTAGTGTACTTTGACTCATGGTCTTGTAAAAAAAAAGTATGGACACCACTACGTAATAAATAAATAAAAAAAAATGAAGGGTGTAAATTTTCAAAGAAATTCTAATTTTTACTTGTAACTAAAAAAAAACTAGGTATATATTTTTTATTTTTTTTCCTTATGTACTCATGAGCAGGTCTACCTTTTGGCGCCCGCTTATCGTTGAATTTTGGGACACATGGTATACATTTTTTATGTATACATTTTAGGACATAGGTAACATTTACACTGAATTTTTTTCGACTTTTCATTTCTTTCTAGCTGAAATTTGAACTGTATTGTCATACATTTATACTAAGAAATGTTATCTTAAATTAGTTTTGGAAAAAAGTATTACAGAACTGAAATCCCGTATTAACATATTTGGTCAATGTTACAGATCTAGCCACGTACAGTAGGAAACTAGGCACTTTGTAGCCCTTTAGATAACAACATAAGTTATAGTGCACATTGCTAGCCATCGACGCTAATGCTAATGAGCTAATGAGTTTAGTTTCATAATTACATGAATAAGTTTATACCTGTATGTTGTGTATAGTACCTTTTTTACCCAGTCCAGAATTTGTACTCAGCTGATAAAAATATATTAATTATTTACAAGTAGAATCGCGTGAATAAACATTTCGTTCACCTCATAATTATACATTTGAAAATATTCAAAAATTTACAAATATTTGCCACAGAATATAAAAACAATAATTAAGTAAACATTAATTTTGTACAAAATTGCTTACAAGCGAGATTGGGAAGGCGAGCGAGGTCAAGTATAAATTGATTAAAGCTAAGCACATGTAGAGGGTAAATGCTTTTCCAAATACGTTTCCTCCTTTTTCTATATCACCTATTTAGTAAATTTTTAACTGAGGAAAGAGAGAGACCCTGTACTGATAAAAAATGTACTATCGAAAAAATATCAATACTAGTTATAGGTTTTTTATATGATCACGCACAAGTTTTTAACTTTTTAGATGATAATTGATTTAATTTATTCGTATTATATTTTGATATGTCATCCGTCTGTTTAAAAAAGAGAAAATGATTATTGATTTATTTGGATTTTTTTTTCGTTTCTTTCGATAAGAAAAGCGTAATCTAGGATTTAGGTTCAAGAATGTTACGATTGAGTTGTTGTTGATCTGTCTATCTAGAGAATCTAGACTCTAGACCTTTTGTTTTAAAAATATGCAGAAGTATTAAAATAAAATGATTGCGATTGCGGTCTCTTGATACATCATAATTATCCATGTGGCCTCTTTCCGCTCGCAGCTTAACTGGCTCCCATGTTTTGTAACCTACTCTATTTTTAATTTTCCATCTTTGCCAACATATTTAAACTCCTACTTTCAAATTTTGTGTAGCAATTATGACAGAAACCTACGGTCCTCTAAAACCTTCTTGTTCATTGCTATCCCTCCCATACGTCTAGGTTTGTTGCCTCATTCTTTGTTGTTCAGTCTGTTCTTCTTTGCAATCCCCCTTGAAATCGGGATGGCTGCCAATCCATTTTCTTTTCAGACAAACGTAAAGTAGTGTGACTGCACGTTTGGCCTAGTGGTTTAACGGTCACCATGCCGTTTCCTACTTCGCCAAGTGTCGTGGGTTCAAATCCCACGTAGGACAACTCTTTGTGTGATCCACAATTTGTTGTTCTGAGTCTGGGTGTTATTTGTGTACGTTTCATGTATGTTTGTAAAGTCTCCCGCGACACAGGATTTATTCCTAGTGCGGGAGTTGTCTTTTTCAAAAAATAAGTATCCTGTAAAACAACTGGTAGAATCAACTTCCACATGATTGTCATCTAATATTACTGTTTATGTCTATATGCACGTTTATGCATTTATATAAGTTGATATACTCGTATAGGTATTATTTAGTTTAATGTGAGTAGGTTTATAGGTTTTAGTGTATGATGGGTTCATATTTTATTTATTTGATATATTACTTAGTTTGTGTATATCATCATCACTGCACCGTTAGCCTAGTGGTTTAGGCGGTCGCCACGCCGCTTGCCAATTCGCCAAGTGTTGGGGATTCAAATCCTACATGGGACAACACTTTGTGTGATCCACAAATTGTTGTTCTGAGTTTGGGTGTTAATTGTGTCCGTTTCATGTATGTCTGTAAATTCCCCCGCGACACAGGATGTTTATACCTAATGCGGGAGTTGTCTTTTAATAAGGTAAAGATAAGGTAAAGATATTATATATTTTAATTTCAACCAAAATGCATCTACTTCCCGTTTACTCTACATCGCCTAATTATTGACTGGTAGAGAATACCGCTAGAAAGAAAACTCGCGCTTCAATCTGAAGTGTTAATATGTCTAACACTTTGCAGGTAAATTATAACGTATAGAATTTTTATCGATATAGGCTCATAAAACTTGCGGAAGTAAGTTCTCATAGCTTGAGTAATAGAAATGATTAAAACTAGTTAGTTTTAGTTTCGCCTTAGGAAAACTTAAGGTGAAAAATTCAGCAAGCGTATCAAACTCTCACACACCCAGTTTTAAATAAATCTTGAAGTGAGGACTGAGTTATGTTATAACATAATTAAAATCACGACAGCGCTTTTGTGTAACAAATTTATTATATTCTGAATGCCCTAATATAACTTGATAACATTATTCTTTACTCGTAAAAGTAACAGAGCTTAGGCGCATGTGTTTAATTAAGCCTCATAAACGACCTTTTATACTTCAAACGCCTGTCAGATTCAGCTTTTTAACACTGCGATATAACAATTTGCCTTCGGTTCGGAGCTATGCGACAATTTTCGCAACGAAACGTCATTTATCAACGACACGCCGCCCTCTACCTTCCCGCAACGATATTAAACAATAATTAATTTGACAAATGATTTGAGATGAAATGATTCAAAGACTCAATGTATGGTTTTATCGTTTTCGTAATATCTTAGAAATCCTTTACTTGCTTTGTTTCCGAATTCTCAATATCTCCTCTGCTGTTTGCGGTACACTGTTGTTGTTAAGAAATAAAAAAAGTTTTTCAAATCATAATAGGACCATAGTTTAGTGCCTATAAAGAAGGGGCTGTTCTTCTATCTAATGTTATTAACTTTTTTATAATAACTTTTTGTTAGAGGACACTCTTGGACATATAGTACAAAAGACCGGTGAATATAAATAGTCATGACAGCTTAGCGATTGAAAAAAGAAACTATCCAAGGTGCTAATTCATTAATAAAAATTGCAGAAAAACGTGTGTTAACTGAATGTAAATCGATCTTCACCGGCTCCAAGACCATTATATCTTACTAGTGGTTGCCCACGGCTCCGCCCGCGTATATGTCGGTTATCGCGGTAAATAGTAGCCCATGTGCTATTCTGATGTATAAGCTATATAACTGTCAAGTTTCATCCAAATCCGTTCATTATATTTTGCGTGAAAGAGTAACAAACATCCATCCATCCATACTTACAAACTTTCGCGTTTATAATATTAGCATAGATAGATGAACTTCACCTCCTTAGAGTTAAAAGTACGCGGTCCGAGATTGCTTGACTTATTGCGTTCACTCACCCTTTTATCCATTTAACTCTATTTTCCTACAATATGAAATAGTTGTTTCTCTACTTATATACTTATTCTTCTTTTAAGCCGAAATGCGTCTACTGCTGGGCACAGGCCTCCCCTTCTTACTTACGGCATAAATATACTTTTCTTTCTTTTATCTTTAATTCCCAAATATCTGCTTAAATAGCAATAGGTGTGCCCTTTCCGAAACGGGAGCTAATTTTAGTTATCAGACAGTGTTTAACAGTTCTACCTCTGTTAAGCTTGTGGGAATATAGACGTGGATGTGTGTATTCAGTTATAATGTAACGTCAATCAAACTTAACAATACTATAGCTATTTGGCGGAGTAAATGATTGAAACATCAGAGATATGTCAACCTGGTACATGTTTTGACGAAATATACATAAATTGTTAACATTGCTTTGGTATATGAGTGTATTGTCTATTAGCGTTTAGATTAATGTATTCAAATTGATATGGTAAACAATCATATATGAGAACAGTATTAATCTAAACCATAATCATGGCAATAACACACTAAGGCGTATTGTAAAAACTTTTACTGTCACAGCTTTCTGTGTAATGTGTAAATTTGTTCTGTTGCCAGTACTTTCAGAAATACTGCAGGTGCTTTAAAACTCAAATAACTAAATGGGCACATTCACAAACATTGATACAGTAATTACATTTAAATTAAATACCTACATATTGATTACTTTTAAATATAACAAAGATCAAGTAATTGAGTATCACATTATTCCTTAAACTGTGAAGCTATTCACAAAGTTAGTCGGCGATCGAACTAGTATATACAGGGTGTCCCAAAGTTCAACGATTAGCGGGCGCCTAAAGGTAGTAATGAGTACATAAGGAAAAATAATAAAAAAAATATACCTAGTTTTTTTTTAGTTACAAGAAAAATTTAGAATTTCTTTGAAAATTTATACCTTTCATGATATTGCTACTATTCACCACAATTCTTAAAAACACCAAATTGCCCTCAGTTTTTACACAAAAAACGTTCAAAATATTTTTTTCCCTACAATTTTGAAATATTTTTACTCTTAGTGTACTTTGACTCATGGTCTTGTAAAAAAAAGTATGGACACCACTACGTAATAAATAAATAAAAAAAAAAAATGAAGGGTGTAAATTTTCAAAGAAATTCTAAATTTTTCTTGTAACTAAAAATAAACTAGGTATATTTTTTTTATTATTTTTCCTTATGTACTCATGAGCAGGTATACCTTTTGGCGCCCGCTTATCGTTGAATTTTGGGACACATGGTATATTATCTTACGTTGTTCTGTTCTAGTGATATTTCTTTTGGATAAATAGGAAATAAATTACAAGATGCTTGGGCATTAAAAAATATTTTACAAGAGAATTTTACGTTACGGCAAATATACATATGTAAACACAATTTTAACCTATACAATCTTATTGAAGCTTTGTTAAGAATTAATTTAATTATTTTCACGACATATATCTCTTGAAGTTCCATTCAAATTTTACTTGTATCTATGCAAAATTTTAGTATAGTCAAAATTAGAATGACTACTTTAAAATTGAGTTGCAAAATTTAACTCACATCAATATACCTACCGTACGTACGTACGGGTTGAAATAAAATTTGGTAAAAAGATTTTGACTACGCAAACTAAAATCTTTAATAAAAACCTTTATGAAAATGATGCAGGGAAAGGCAAACACATGTTTGAGATAATAATTTCGTAATCTGACAGACTGTTCTACATATGTTACATGAAATGCAATATATTTTAATGCGATCAAATTTTCCTAGTTTGGTTTAAGCTGAAAGTTTCGGTAGAGCTAAAACGAACAGCTTATGTAGTTTATGTAAAAACTTATATTTAGTAGTCATGCTTATCATTATAAAACCAACTGGAGCCATAAAGAGTCACTCTCAAACTTTTTAATTAATTGAGAGCCTGTTTTCTGTTAGTTTTGAAATCTGTACTGGTTGAAAAGTGCAAATGAGAGAAATCAGAATACAAAAATATTCGAAAAGGATTTTATAACTTTAAATTGCCTTAAATAACTAAAAACTTGACTTTATGAAAACTCCCGATTAGATATTAAAAAACCTGTTGGTTAATATTAAAGAAAAAACAAATAGAGGGTACATATCAGTAAATTTTATTTAAAAACTCACTATACTCTTTGCGCTGTAGCATGGTGCGTAACAGTTTCAGAAACATTTCGTTTCACTCTTGAAAGTTGCCGCGATTTACAAATTATGACTTAGTATTTCAGCTGTACCACATTCGCAATATATTAAATGATTAATGACTGTAGTAAGTAAATTAAATTAAACCAACCAGAATGTTCTAGTCTACAAATAAATGCCGCACCATGCTACAGCGCAAAGAGTATAGTTACGCTACTCAGTCAGTTATACTTATTTGAAATACTACATAGCTTAATAGCAGATAAATTATGTTAAAAATATATTTATAATAGGTCTTTACCTATGAAATTGCCGTTTTGTATGCAATAAGTGAAAGTACTTATTTTTTCAAACTTTTTTATTTCTGTTATTCGAAGTAATCACCCATGCAATCGACGCATCTTTGCCAACGCATTGGCAGTTTATTGATGCCCTTCTTGTAAAAATCAGCTGGACGGGAGGCAACAAACTCTTTAAAGGCATTTTGTACTGCCTCTCGGGAATTGAATTTTTACCCACTAAAAAGTTGTCTAAATTTTGGAAAAAGTAATAGTCGGTAGGTGCAAGGTCTGGTGAGTATGGCGGATGAGGGAGAGCTCCCAACCCCAGCTCTTGCAGGTTGGAGACTGTCTGTTGCGAACTGTACCAAATGATGTTGTCAGTTCAGACAACTTTTTAGTGGGTAAAAAATTCAATTGCCTGGAGCCAGTACAAAATGCTTTTGAAGAGTTTGTTGCCTCCCGTCCAGCTGATTTTTACAAGAAGGGCATCAATAAACTGCCAATACGTTGGCAAAGATGCGTCGATTGCATGGGTGATTACTTCGAATAACAGAAATAAAAAAGTTGAAAAAATAAGTACTTTCACTTATTGCATACAAAACGGCAATTTCATAGGTAAAGACCTATCATAAGGATGCAATGGATGGGTGCAGTATATACTATGACTTTTCAACGTACAGAAAGTCTGGTTGAAGTACACTGTTTTGATGATTGTCTGGTTTCTGGTATAATGTCAAGGTGACTGTTCAAATATTGTACCATTCCAATTCGTCATTTAAAATAGTGGGTATGCTGTCAAGGTGGCTGTTCAGCTATTATATCATTCCAATTCATCATTTTAAATAGTAAAAACTATAAACAATTAACTTAAAATAACTAACTAAATGCTCGCAGTACGCAATAAAAATCTGCCTTTTGCCCTAGTTCTTCAAATGTCTTTTTTAATTTTACATCTCAAGTCCATAAAAAGTAAAAAGTTTCCATTGTCAGTGAAATTATCCTCCACGTTTAAAATTCTTCATTTAAATCTGTGACTGCAAATAAGTTATTAGCTTGAGAATACAATTGCCAGCTATTTTAGGATTTGTTAAGTAGTCTCATTAATTCAAGAGTCCGCAGTCCGGATAGTGGTGCGACCATTTCTCCCTAAATCCGTTATAATACGCGGCTTTGTGATTTTTTCGCTCCGTTCTCTCAATGCCAGTACTGAGCTAGCTATCGATCCCAGGCACTGGTAGCTTGTCGTCACCAGTCCAAAACTAATTACCGCCTTCAGTGCAAGAAATTCAACAAGTACGTAGCCTAGTAGACATTAAAGAATCAGCTTTCAACAGAAATAAATTGGTGTTTACTTTTGTATTATTAAAATTAGAACAAAGGATTTATATTTGCATAAATGGTGTTTCATGAAGACTTTACATTTTCTTTGTTTATTATTCTTAAACTTTTGGAGATGTTTACTAACGACATTTTAATTTAGATAGCTTGCAAGCCACCAAAGAGGCAGTATTTGACGAATGTTGGCATCATAAGGTAACTATGGAAGCTACATAACTCTTGAAAATTACGCCTTAATAACGTGATATACACAAGAACACTTTCTCATTTATGTTGCAAAATAGTATAGGACCTTTTAAAAAAAAAACAAATCTCGAACTAAAGAAAGATGCGAGACGGATCCTTTTCAAAAAGGATCCGTCTGGCATCTTTCTTTCGTTCTATATATGCAATCGTTGCCTCGTTGGTCTTGAGGTTGACGTAAAGCGCCTGACGATCAAGAGGTCTCGGGTTCGAATCTCAGGTCGGGCCAAAAGTGTTATGGGGTTTTTCTGATTATAGAAATACTTAATAACAGCTCAGAGTTTGAAAGTTGGGATCTGAACGCCCGTGCCTCGGAGAGCACGTAAAGCTGTCGGTCCTGCGCCTGATCTCTCCCCGGTCGTGTCGGTTAATCGATCCATCGGATTCTGAGAGAGAGGGAACAGAGAGTGTACCTGTGTTTACGCACACACTTGTGCACTAGAATATCTCCTGCGTAGCTGAATGGTCTCCGTTGATACTGGCGCCCTGGCCGTTATCGGCTAGTAGAAAATTAGTATTATATGCAATCATTTTTAGCCGCGTTTATATCGCTACAAAATAGCGTAGAAAAATTACATTATTAAAATTAAAATAATGCATAAGCTGCTTCATCATTTTGTCGAACGACATCTTATGGCATAAGAAAGATTATAGTAAAATGTAACCATCATCACCATCATCCTAGCTTTATTACAGCCAAGATTATTTGGGGTCTGCTACCTGAATATCAGTTTTTACATAGAACGACTGGCATCTGACCTCCGCAACCCTGAGGGTGAACTATTTGTCAGTATATTTGAGGGCACTGATTTCCCAATAACGATTGCCATAGATGTTCATGACAACCGGGACCGACAGCTTAACCTGCTCACCGAGGCAGGGGCAGGAAACACAGCCATCTCTCACACTCTGGGTTGCCGTTAAGAATTTCTTTGTAAGAAAAGCCCAACAGCAGAATCGAACCCGAGACCTCTTGATGTCAGTCGCTTACGTTAACCACTAGACCAACGAGGCAGTTAATAAAATGTAACCAATGGATATTAAATCTTTTTATTGACAGTCAAAACGCTAAAAAATATATAATAATAGCGTTGCTTACGTCTCACTCCTTATAGTCAGAACTCTTCTGACTCTAATCACAAATAGAAATAGGACATGAACATATAGACGATTTATTTTGATCTGCCATTCTAACTAAGCTCATTTTGAGCATACTTACTACAAACGATGTCTTATTTATTTAAATTACAAACGACTCATCATAAAAAATAACGTTCTTTCCCTATTTCAATACTACTAGTAATTCACCAATAGCAAATCTCTAAATGATTATATTTTCAGTAAGAAATCATAAATATTGATAATCTTAGAATTCGGAAACTTACTTTATGACTGAATGGTTATATGTAAAGCTACATCAACAATTTCCTCAATTTTCTATAAATATGTGAAACTAGCTGACCCACGCAACGTCGTTTGCGTCTCCTATTGCCCGTAGCGTGATAATTTTCCCCCGATTTTGAAACATTCTTCATTGGTGCTCCTCTCCTATTTGTCTTAGCATGATGATATATAACCTATAGCCTTCCTCGATAAATGGGCTATCAAACACTGAAAATTTTTTTCAAATTGGACAAGTAGTTCCTGAGTTTAGCGCGATCAAACAAACAAACAAACTCTTTAGCTTTATATATATATTAAGTATAGATGTATTTATATACTCTTCTAAGATCTAATACTCATAATCAACAACACATTTATTTGGATAAAGATTAATATTACATATTATGTTGATAAAAACTCTTTGGCAAATAACTCATTATCAGGTACCAACTCTTGGCGTCTTATACTCGTGATAACTTCTAAACGAAATGTCCGATTGGGATAAAACGAAAAGTATTTTACTTCTACATAAATACCCTTGATAACATAATGCTTAATTTGGATAAGGATTAATATTACGATACACATTTAAAGTAGTTTCTTTTTTCAGACGATTTAATAAATTTTTTGAACACAAAAGCGGTTATTGTGACTAAACCATGGTAGTTAGATATATGCTCTCGCGGACTTTTTTGTAGATCTTAATGGGACCTACAAACCCGTAATACATTATTTTGTTCTATTGTCAATACTTTTTGCAGCGCACTCAAAAATAGGCTTTCGATTTCACACCTTGGGTTACAAAATCGCAATTTTCTTACGGATCTCTATTTTTTATGAAAATAAAATATAGCCTATAGCCTTCCTCGATAGATGGACTATCCAACACTGAAAGAATTTTTCAAATCGGACTAGTAGATCCTGAGATTAGCGCGTTCAAACAAACAAACAAACAAACTCTGCAGCTTTATAATATTAGTATAGATGAGAAAAAATACAACATTTCTCAGAGGTTATTGTCAAATTTGATGCGAAATTGGAGACTATAATTTCGATTGTGCACCAAAGCGTAAATTTCTCTGTTACTGTATTATGTAATTTAGTGCTGAACAAGAAAAATGTTAATTCAACTGTAACGAAAATTCAAAGCGTCGTAAATACAGTCGTGAGTTTATCGATCCCCAAACAGTTTACTCGTCTATACTTAATAAAATTAAATACTTCCTTGTTATTTATATACTTTTCCCTCTTTTTCAGAGTTGTTCTTATGTTTTAAACAAATATTGTTTAAAAAGCCGTGTGGTGTCGTGGGACACCAGATAGGGACGAAGTTCCTTATCAAAAATACAGATGGCGCTACACTAAAGTTTTCGTTCACGCTCTTTAAAAACCACAAAATCGTCTTAACACCTTTATTTTATTTAAAATGATATAAAAAATATAGAAAAATAAATAAAAGTTCTATGCGAGGTATAAAGAAAATAACTATTCAGGTATACATTTTTTATTATGATTTTTTATCTATATCTAGGTCTAGGTCTAATAATAATAATAAACTGGTCATTCGTGCTACCACCTAGTAATGTCTACTGAAACAAATTCTGTCTAGAGTTACTCTGTACGTGTTACATACAACCCACAGATGACTACGCTATACTAAATTATTCGTTCACGAATTATATAAATTAATATTTCAGACATCTTTTTTTGTAAATACATACATATTATACATAGAAAACATCCAAACTCCGAAAAAACAAATATTTGTAGATCATAAAAAAATATTTGATCCGACCCGGGATTCGAACCCGAGACCTCAAGCACAGAATTCGCATACGCTACCATTGTGACACCGTGGCGTCAATCTTACGTTACGGACGCTTTTTGTCGGCTAGGGTACCCCTCCGCAACGCGCCATAAGGAACTTCGTTCCAAAATCTAAAAATACTTTTACAAAAGTCGGTTATAGACAAACAAATTAACATCCGTAAACAACAAACCAAAACGTGTTAATGAGTCAGCTCGGTGAAACCAATACAAAGTAATTTATTAATACGGATAAATTACACTGTTAAATAAGATAGTGTAGAGATGATAAGACATGTAGTTTTAAATTGACTGGTTTTCATCTTCACATTTTTCACATTAATATTTTTATTTTATAATTTAAATTGTATTGATATCGTCCGCTTTTAATGTGAACAAAAATCAAATATTGATGATATTTAACAAATGTAATTTGATATTGTATTCGTTTCAAAATGTTTGTTTTTAACCCCCGACCAAAAAGAGGGGTATTATAAGTTTCACGTGTCTGTCTGTCTGTCGGTCTGTCTGTCTGTCTGTCTGTGGCACCGTAGCTCCCGAACGGATAAAACAATTTCAATTTAGTTTTTATTGTATGAAAGGTGAGTTACGTGCGAGTGTTCTTAGACATGTTTCATGAAAATCGGTTGAGCCGTTTAAAAGTTATGGGGGTGAAAGTGGGGAAGAGTAACTGAATGTCTGCAAAAATATCTCTCAATCAAATCTCAAATGAAAGCGCATCACGTGTTTTTTACCTTTTAAGGGGAACTCAGAATATTATATCGGGGTTTTTTTTTAATTTTGAGAATTGATAGTTATGTACACATAACTAAATCCTTTTTCCTCCACTGTTTTGTTTTCATATTGAAATATTTTGCACCGTGTACCAAACACAAACTTTGTTAGCTAATGGAAGACAACAGAACTATTTCATTATTTATAACGTTTTACTTTACTATCCTTGTTTGCTGTTGTTACCGAATTAAATAGTAATGTGAAACTAGCCAGAGGGGCATAAAGTAGGAGATAAGAGTATTGCAACAATGTTTCGTAATTAGATATTTAATTTAATTCGAGTTTACGTGCAGTTCAATATAGATATTGGCACTGAGATACAGCGATTTTTTATTTGGTTAATGTGTCAATTTTTCTTTCAACTGCTTTTGAAATACGTACTAAACAGCGCTGAGAAGACTATAAAGTACCAGCTGATAATATTGTAGGAGACAATTACATGATGGTCAACTGTGTTAAGCAAAAAATCTATATTGTGATAGTATGTGGCAGTGTATGTAATTAAAACAATTTTGGCATTGTGGTTTGGTACCACGCAGATAGATAAGTGTAGTAGATATAAAAGCTTAAAATAAGGAAGCATGTTCATCTATAATACAGTATACAAGTTCTGCATACTTGGGGTCTAGATAGATATGTTGATGAAAATTAAATAGACTAAATAGCTATCTACACACATCAAAAGTGTCTAGGGATCAAGCATTTTTATGCGGATTTCTTGAGATTGAGATGTGGCTTTGGCCCTGGCCTGCTCAGTCGCCAGACTTGAACCCGATTGAGCATGCATGGGACATGCTACAGAGAAGAGCTCTGCCGAATATGGAGGGTATCCAGTCGCAAGAAGACCTTTTTTTGTTGTTGCAACGAACATGGGCGGCCATTCGACAGCGTGATTTGGATGAACTCATTTTGAGTATGCCAAACCGATTCTTGTGTTGTTAGTGTTCGCGGTAGAAACACGGATTATTAATTGTTTAAGTTACCTAATAAAATTTTAAAGAAAACTGTTATTTCAGTCTTTTTTTCGAACTTTAATGTTAGTGGTTCAAATGTCAAAAATCCCTTTATTAGGAAAATGGCAAATTTCTTTATTAATGCAAAGGTGACTTGGTTTATCATTACTGTGACAAACGAAAACACTTTATTTGATGAATCCTTAAAGAAAATTTTAATTAATATCAATCAGGAGAAAAGTTATTGCAAAAATATATGTTGATCCCTAGACACATATGTTGATCCCTAGACACTTTTGATGTGTGTATATCTAAAATGGATTCTACGGTATGCAATGCAAATTGTAATTAATTATAATCATCAGAATATGAACTCAACCCAACACTGTAAAATATGTCTTAAGCCAGTGAAGCGAATGATCGTGGGAGAGCCACGCTTCGGCATGAATGGGCCGGCTCGACCGGAGTGATACCACGGCCTCACAGAAAACCGGTGTGAAATAGTGCTTGCGCTGTGTTTCACCGAGTGAGTGAGGATACCGGAGGCCCATACCCCAACCCCTCCCCCTATCTCCCCCCTCCCATCCCCCAAAGGCCGGTAACGCACTTGTGACGCCTCTGGTGTTGCGGGTGTCCATGGGCGGCGGTAATCGCTTACCATCAGGCGATACGTCTGCTCGTTTGCCGGTCCATTACATAAAAAAAAAAGAAAAAAAAATTAAAAACTCAGAGTTGAGTTTTATGATTCAAGTTGCAATCGCCTGAATTTAACTGAAAGTTTGAACTGAAACCACATACTAAGAAATGATTAAAACTTAAAACGTAGTAAACACTTTCAACTTATACGTGTCCACTCGTATTTTGTTTAGGTAAAGCAACGTTCACGTCGTCGGTTGCAATTTTACCGCAGGCTATAAATTAATACTAAGAACAGTCTGACTGAAGTCCGTGCGGTTCTTTTTATAAATTAAATCATTATTTATTTATGTATCTTTGCAGTGTTTTTTCACTGTAGGAGATGGGCTATTAGTTTAATAAAACTTCCTTAATTTATCTCTAGTAACTCTGTACTTTTAATAAGTGGCGATAGTTAAGAAGCTTTTTTACGCCCTTTAAGCGGGGCGTAAAAAAGCATCTCACTAGGCGGCCATAGTGTGGGTCACCATGCTGCAATGTCCTTATTCGCATTGAGGATGGTGATCACCACTTTTGGAATCTGCTCATGCTTTCCATCAGGTAGAGTAGTGTCATTTTGGCGCAGCTATAAAAAAAAAGCCCAACTTGTGTTTTACTACACTCATAAGCATTTAGTTGGAGGGATTAGCAAGAATACTAGTAATTTTACTAACAATACTAAAATGTTGAAGTACCTACTCAAAGATATAGAGATGCAAGTTTATCGTAGAAACATGATAGGTAAGGTAGGAAACATATATATCGATGTAACGTTTAGGTACAAGACCTAGGAGGTAATACATAATAATTTACAATCTGGCGTCATAGCTATGGCAAATTATAGTTTATGTAAATGTTGACACACTGACGTAATATAATATTTGCATTCAAGCTGCGTCGGCTTTGATGTTTGTACTTACCATTAGCATATTGTCAACGATTCGACTCTGTGGCCATAGAAAAGTATTTTGATAAAGATAAAAAATATTTAGGCCTGTTGGCCTGGCAGTTGTATCACATTATCGTGATCAATGCTGGTGGTGCCAGGTTTATTCCGATCTGGACTCGACGCACGGACTTCCGCGCAAGGCAGTCCTCCAGCTATGCTAAGCTATACTGGGCAGACTCCCGTTCGGACCCGCAGTGTTGGCATCGTACCGTAGACTCCTATCCTATTCGATTTGATACTCACCGAAGCAGTCGTGTCAGAACTTTTGAATTTCTGCGTCTGCCAAATCTCCCGAGCCAGTTAATGCGCGTTCCACCGTATCATCGTGGGCTCATGGTCTGGTGCGACCTCTTCACTATTCCGACCGATAGAATGAATTTGATCGTAAGCCGTCGCGTCCATCTCGGCCAGAATGCAGAAGGACGGAATGATTAATCAAATCAAATCAAAATTACTACAAATTGAGCTACATATTTTTTTCTACGTTTGTTCCCTACATCAAAAGGAATAATATTTCATTCTGAATTTGTCTAAATTTGTTTCGAAGTTGCCTTCTTACCTAAAGTAGTACCTTGCTACTGAGATTTGAGTATATATTTGTGCATGGTATGGTAGACGTTTCAAGTGAATGTCCTTTACTATTCTAGAGACATATTGTCGTCCACTCTGATGTTCGTACGTGATTCGGTTGACAAAAACCCTTAAATGACGTTCAGAAACACTTCCGTTGCTTTTAGAAATATTTGTACTTGTATTTATATTTAAACTTATGGGTACGTCTAGGCTGATATTGTAATCAATTAGCTGTTGTTTTCTCTTTTTGTTTAAATTATATTTTTTTTAAATGTAATTAGTACAAATATGTATTATTGATAACAATTTTATATTTACTGGAAGTTAGAAATACGTTTATTTCTTATATAATTATATAATTGTACTAAGTTACAATTTAAATGAAACTGAAAGTAATTTAAACCTACTTTAATAAATTAAAATACTATACAAGCGTCAAAAACTTCATCATCATCATCTACTGGTAGCGTTTCAAAAGGACTGGCAGCATTGCGTTTGCTAACAGTGCTAATTCTCTGTGCTAGAAAAAAGCCAGCCTCTTCGGTCGGGGGTCGGTCAGTTACTCATCCAGTTTTTTAAACATAGCACGAGCACTGGGACCACATGACATCCCAACCATTTAAAATTTCATTTATTTTCTTAAAAAAGAGAACTCCCGCATTAGAAATCAACCCAGTGTCACGAGGATCTTTAAAAACATACATAAGTCGAACACAAAGAATACCCAGACTCAGAACAACAATTTATGGATCACACTAAGTGTTTTACCATGTGGGGTTTAAACTGTGGGTTTAAACACTCTATAGAAAAATGCTGTCGCCGTAATTATAAGTTGAGTGAAGAAATAATCCACATAATATGTGATGTTTTTTCTATTAAAAAGAAAAATACGGTGGCTTGAAGTTGAAAACACGCTGTAAAATTTGTGTGTTACTTGGTCCCATTGTGGAATTCCGATTGCAAAAATGCCTCTCGCTCATCACAGCCATTTCAAACATTAGGTAAAAGTAGTATTTCCGTTAAAAACTTCATGTGCCTTTAAACAAAATGCAGCTACAGTTGGCTCTATACAGGTCAATAGAGAAGAGTATTGCTAAAACGTAACAAGAACTTATTTTTTCAGTGAATAAGCAACATGTATGTGAACCAACGAGTGCAGAATTAGTTAATTGGAGATTTTACACTTGAAGTGCTCACTAGTATTGAATTTCGTCGTTCAACTTAAGAATCATACGTGACACAATTGAAATTAAAGAAACATAAAACTTTAAATGAGGAAGATGGTTTTAACTTTGTAACACCAAAGGCCTGTCAGGCGGTTCGCAAGTCGCAACCCATAGACCTAACAAGAAGGAGGGTTCGAACCTTGCCGTCCCCTAGACCTGAACAGGGGGTGCCACTCACCGACCGATTCAGTCAGCAGACAGAACATGATATCCCAGGGCGCCTTTATAAAACATAAATTTAAAAAAGATAAGTCAGATGTGTGTGTGGGTGGGTTCCTTTAGGATCACTTCAGAGAAAACAAAATCAGCATCAAACACAGTATATATTCATAAAAAACACATCAACACATTATATATTTCACAAGAACGCATCAAATACATCATATAATTAATAGTCTTAAAATAAGTAGTGGGTAAGTACACTTTTATGGATAAATTTTAAAATAAGATTAAGCATTATAAAAAATGAGATTCCTTAACTTCTGTAGGCACGGAAGTTGGCTTGATAGGTGGTCAGGCCATCCTCCGCATACCAGCAGACACATCAAGACACATAAGGGAAGCCACGCCTTGCAGGGCATGAACATCTTTACTTCAACGCCACACACATGAACCAAGGTGACATCTTTCACCCTTATCCTCTAGGTGATCACATGCACCAGTACTTAAGAGGTGATCTCCTCACCCGTATCTAAGAGCTGGTCTCCTCACCCGTATCTAAGAACCCTATGAACAAATGTACCCTCTAAGCTTTTTTCAAACAAAAGTAAGGACATGAAAACAGAAGTCTCATAAGGTTTTCTCAACTTACCTAATGGGCTCTTGCAATACTACATGATTACTACATGATTAATACAGATAGACACAATGACTTATTACTGTTGAGTTCTCAGCAGAAAAAGAACTCAAAACTAAAAACATTCGCTTATATACACTGTCACCCATATTGTTCTAGAAATTTCCCACTATAACTTTATTATGTTGGCTTTTTTGACAAATGTCGCTTTCGTTTACAAACTTCATACATCAAATTAAAACATTCCTAAACGTAAACCACATTATAATAATTTAATTACTACAATTACGCCCTTTCTCGCACAAACAGCGAACAAACAATTAAATCAATACTGGATGAACGTAACTAATAGCATTAGTGCCTAATAAGTCTAACAGAGGGCGCTATTTTCAAAATCATTGTTATTATTTTTTGTTGTTTAAAAAAAAGGTGTTACAACTTTTGTTCATGTAGTAGAAAGAATAGGTTCCTTACAGATTATGGACACTGTAAAGGAGATGTCTTATTTTTGCCGCAGAACATACAGAGATCATGTTTGTGTTCTTGATTAAATAAAATAAATTATAAATTTTGAGTAGCTTCATACAGTCTGTATCAGATTAGGATATAAAATCACAAAAAAAGATTTTAAACGATGCTTGCGACTTGATTTTACTTTGAAACATTTTAAATGCCATAATTATGACGTAACTATGATGCAAAATAAGTTAAAATATTAAATCAAAAAGTGCACTAAGAGGTAGAGGAATGTTGAATTTATTTCCAGCAGTATATGATAATATCTATGGCTGGAATGACATGATAACAGCATGTTGATGAAATAATAAAGGGAATTAAATAATTGTCTGCAACAGTGATCATAGTAATTATTACATTACTAATGATAAAATATATAAAATTCTTGAAATCATCTTGAAGAAAGGCAACTTTAGTCTTGAATGTTTCCTATGGCAGTCATAGATGAGTGACATAATTTATGGCAAAATCATGCAAACTTAGAGTGAAACGCTTTTAATACTGTGGTTGAATTTTTATGTCCCAACCATGTTAGTACACTTCAATTCATGTTAATCATTACTCAACAACACAACAGATATTAATAATATTAGGATTATATTTATTTATAAAAATATTGAAAATCAGTCAACATAGTGAATTGCACCTGAGCAATAGACCTTTTATTAAACACTTGGGTGAATATGACAGAATATTATTATTGTATTAAATATATTGGTAATAATTACAGTTTGGACTATTACTTACTTCATATGAAGGAACAAAACTATGTTATTGAATAAGGATCCCCTCTCAATTTTTTAAAACCAGTATTTCAATTTGATTTTAGGTTAAAGTTAATAATGATAACAATTATTATATGCGAATTATGATTCACATATTTATTACAGATCAGAGTGATCAACTTTTTATATCATACTTGTTAGATGAGCGCTAGCAGAGCAATAATATGAAGAAACATGGCTTATAATATAGGATTTCATGATGTGAAAGAAAATTAACATGATCAAGTTATCAGAAATATATTATGCCATCAGCGGCATTTCCAAAGACTATTCTGATAATCTGAAATTAATAGATATTTGTATAAATAATGTTTTTGTTTTATTTTAATTCCATAATAACCCTGTAAACAAAAGTACAGCAACTAATGATGTACATATTTCTTGTGTGGAGATATAGCTAAAACGTTGGAGGATGACATAAGCTACTTTACAAGGACTTTCCAAACGAGTGCAGCTGTGGAAATAAGCTAGTAGTATATACTTTTGACAAGAGCATACATATAATGTTAGGTCTACTGTAAAGAGTTTATATAAACTCTCTACAGTACACCTAGCATTATAACTTTAAATTAATTCTGCAAAAATGATGTTGTCGGAGTGATATAAATTATTTTTAAACCTTCATAACTTTTTTCACAATCTGCTATACTTCATGAATCTTTTTTATTTCTCAATTGGAAGGTCTAAGCTATCAAATACCACTTATTTGATCACTGTCCATTCTGGGGCACAAGCCCATACATTTTTTGGAAATCTCCTTTAATACATTTGTGATGGTAGGTGCCTGTTGTAGAAAGTATCTTAGTTAAGTGGTCATTTTAGCAACGTAAACGTTATTAGAAAAGTAACAAATTTATGGGAATGACGTCGTCTCAACTCATCTTCCTAGCCTATATTATCACCAAGATTATTTGGGGTCAGCTACTAGTTCAACCAGTTTTACCTGAAAATCAGTCTTTCCACGGAGCGACTGGCATCGGAACTCCGCAACCCTGAGGGTGAACTGAATTCAAAGCTTGAAGTAGTTGACCGTATATTTGAGGGCACTGACTTCCCGATTGCCATAGATGTTCATGACAACCGGGACCGACGGCTTAATGAGCTCTCCAAGGCATGGGCGGGAAACGCTGCCATCTTCCATACTCCGGGCTGCTATTAAGGATTTCTTGTAAGAAAAACCCAACAGCAGTCCGACCCGGGAATCGAATCCAAGACCTCTTGATCTGCAGTCGCTTACGCTAACCACTAGACAAACGGGGCAGTTACAATGGAACGACATCGTCTCAACGCTAACTGAAAAAAAGAGGAGTTAGCTATTGTAGAAAGAGAATCGTCGTCAAACACTTGCTAAGGCTAAGGGGCTGGTCAGCCAAGTCAGAGGTGTCTCATAAATAATAATTTTAATAAAGATTTTTTCTTTTCTAATGAACGCATATGTAAATACTTAAGCATCTATAATAGGTACTTAGTACCTAAGGAAGTCACGTAATATAAGTAACACAATAGAAATCTAAATGTTGACATCACATTTTCTTGAGAAAAAAGATCTTTTGTAAAACAAGTGTCGGACAACGTTGACACAACAATGTATTCCTCATTTTGTATACAAAGTGTACGGAGTACATAAACATAGACTATTTACTTTCAGGGAAAACGTATCATTCATTTACCCCAGCTTAAGTTTGAAGTTGTATCTTTTCATTTACTTTATTTTAACTTTTTTCCTACAAAAAAATTAAATTTTATTTATGATCAAGCAAATATTATCAAATCTATTAAAAAAATATGTTTGGATGATTTTGCTATTATAAAATTATGTAAAATATGAGCTAAGACTAGCTTACTCGTGAAAATGTTTCTGCTTTTATCAAAAGATAAAATAGACGGAGAGCTGATGACGAATTTTGAAAAGGTTCTTTAGGCAAGCTGAAATTGCGAAAAATTACATATTTTCACAAAATGTGTAATTTTTCGAAACTCAAATTCAAAATCACAAATTTCGTGAATTGGTGAATCCAGTCCTGGGAGTCTTGTAGCGAGTTAGGGGTTATTTCGCTACTGCGCAGCCTATAACAGTTGCAAAAAAGAACTTACCGTATATGTTTTTTTAATGTATGTTGGCGGATCATTTCCTCGTTTAACGAACCGATTTTAATGATTCTTTTTTTAATGGAAAGGAAATATCCCAACGGTGGTACCATGATAAGGACACTAAGATCTAATAATGGCATCCAAGAGAAATCAAGTTGAACCTTGAAGTTCGACTCGATTTCTCTTGATTGGTTTCAGTCTTTCTATCCAGCTATTTAGATTATCTACACCAGAGTTATTAAGAATAATATATAATGTATTAAGGGAGCAAATAAAATTAGATAAGTCCTGCTACCAGGTAAATTCATAAATCATCAAAAATAGCTTTGTAAAATTCAAATCCTACCGAATTAGTTAAAATGCAAATTTTGGATCCTTCTAATTTCATTTTATTTTATTTCATTAATTAGATTAATTATTGTCAGTGCAATCTACATTTAATTAGTAATAAGTTTAATTCAGTTTTCTTCTAATTTTTATTTTCCTCGTATTATTGTATTGTTAGGTATTATTTCATATAGTATAACATTCGGTTATGTGTAGGTACGCATGCCCAGGTAATATGTTTTGTGAAATATTGTTAAGAGTGTGTAGTATGTGTGCTGTTGGTACACTATATAAATAAATACAAAAGACAACCTTTAACTTCGTTATCTTGTATATGTACATTGGCGTTTTACATTAACTTTTTTCACAAAATTTTCAGAAAATGTGTAATTTTTCGAAACTCAAATTCAAATCACAAATTTCGTGAATTGGCGAATCCAGTCCTGGGAGTCTTTTAGCGAGTTAGCGGTTATTTCGCTACTGCGCAGCATATAACAGTTGCAAAAAAAACTTCAAAAAAATATGTTTTAGGCAACTTGATTTCTTTTTTGCCTTTTAATTAATTTATTTCTAGAATTCTAAAAAAGTCCAAGACGTTTTTGTCGGTTATTAAGTATAGCCAGACGATTTTAAAATTACTTTTTTTAAATTCCCAAAAATATTCTTTATGCAATCTGAAATTTATATAACGTATTTATTAAGTAATTTCAATAGTACCTGCAAATCGCCAGACGATTTTGCCGGTTATACACAGTTCCCAGACGTTAATGAAGTTTGTAAATAAGTGCGATAAAAAAGTCTTACGAAGAAACAGCCAAGCCATACATTTTTTCTTGAGATGTGGAGTTTGTGAAGTTAGGGTTGCTAGAGTTAGGCCGTGTAAATTCAGAAGCTTGGCTCCACATGAGATCTGACATCTTTCTCACAGGGTAAGCCATATGCAGTCGTCTTGGCGACATTTTACATGAAAATGTTTTTGTAAGTTGCTTAAGGCAGTATTTTTTTATTGTTTTATTTTTTTGGGGTGTAGGTATTTCTTGTACATCTTCTTTCTTCTTTGGAAAAAGTCCGTATACCAAAAATAAAACCTATAGCAAAAAAACTAGTGAAAGTCTCATTCAAACTTCACCCCCAATTTGGGAGGTTGGGGGGCAAATGTAATAGGTTTATGAATATTTTTATTCTTTGTATACTAAACTTAGTTTACATACCAAATTTCAGCTTTCTAGCACTTCAGGAAGTACCCTGACAGTTTTGATGATTATCAGTGTGTCAGTGACGAAATCGGTGTATTTTGGATACCATTTCCCCCCTAGCAGTCGCTTGAGAATTGAAGAATAGCATCAAGCAAAGTTTTATAAGTACGCCCGTAATTACTCAAGCCATACTGTATACGATACTCGGCCAGTGCATTATAAAGCATAAGTTTAACCTTGAACCGGATGCGATTTTTTTGTATGGTTATATTCGCAAGAAATTGTCGCAGTTTATCGCTTACTTGTTCAATGTGATAGCCCCAGTTAAACTTGTTATATAAGATCAGCCCAAGATATGTGTGGTTTTTTACAGCATCTACAGATGAACAATTACAGGTTTTAACACTGACATCATGCAAACAGTCGTGATCATGTGCTATTAAGTTCGGCACTGGAAACTGCAAATTAATGCTTAAAGTTAATGTAAAACGCCAATGTACAGTTACGAGACTAGCTTTTACATGCGGCTTCACTCACGCAGTCTTTCATCCACTGATTTATCCTCTTAGGGGTGGAATTTTAAAAATTCCTTTCTTAGTGCTTACTTACGTCATATAAAGAACCTACATGCAAAATTTCCGGATTCTAGCTTCAGCGGTTTGGGCTGTGCGTTGATCTCTGGGTATGTCAGTCAGTCACCTTATTCTTTTATATATATAGATAGACTAGCTTTTACACGCGGCTTCGCTCACGCAGACTTTCATCACCTGATTTACCCCCTTAGGGGTGGAATTTCAAAAATTCCTTTCTTAGTGCTCACTTACGTTATACAAAGAACCTACATGCAAAATTTCAGGATTCTAGCTTCAGAGGTTTGGGCTGTGAGTTGATCTCTGGGTATGTCAGTCAGTCACCTTACTCTTTTATATATATAGATAACGAAGTTAAACTTTGTCTTTTGTATTTATTTATATAGTGTACCAACAGCACACATACTACACACTCTTAACAATATTTCACAAAACATATTTACCTGGTATGCATGTCCTTTACAGGTACACACAACCGAATGTTATACCATATGAAATAATACCTAACAATACAATAATACGAGGAAATAAAAGTTAGAAGAAAACTGAATTAAACTTACTACTAATTAAATGTTGATTGCACTTACAATAATTAATCTAATTAATGAAATAAAATGAAAATAAAATGAAAAGGATCCAAAATTTTCATCTTAACTAATTCGGTAGGATTTGAATTTTACAAAGCTATTTTTGATGAGTTATGAATTTACCTAGTAGCAGGACTTATCTACTTTTATTTGCTCCCTCATTACATTATATACTTAATAAATCTGGTGTAGATAATTTAAATAGCTGGATTTAGAAGAAAATCAGATTTACAAAAACCGGTGTGGTTAATTTACATTAATGGTGTTGACATATATTATATTATTTAAATAATTTACATAAAAATGATAGAGTATCTACAAATTATCTTTCCATGATATAAAATGAAGTCGCTTCCGCAGTGTTCTCGTTTAGATCTTTTAAATTACTCAACGGATTTTATGCAGTTTTTGCAACAGATAGAGTGATTCAAGAGGAAGATTTATATGTGTTAGACATGCATGTTACAATAGAGGAAACCCGAGAATTTGAATACTTCCGTGCGAAGCCGGGCTTGATTGCTAGTCCATTGTAAAGAATCCAATGATATGAATGAATCTATTTATTTATCATCAACAACCCATAATGTCCCATTGTTGTGTTCGGGTCTCCTCTCAGGAGAGGGTAAAGGCCATACGTCCCCACGTTGGCGAGTGCGGGTTGGGGACTGGCAAGACAACGATGTGGCTACGTCATCTTGCCGTTTCGTTTATTGGATGTTTTTAAGCCGCTCAAAGGCCTCCAGCTAAGCTTCACGAATGTTATCCTATGAAAACAACCGGGACCAACTGCTTAACGTGACCTCCGAATCACAGTGTTGGTGTATAATTGAGTTGTTTTATTTCTTCTCTAACATATTTACTACAAGCATAAATACATTTTTAATTTTCATTGTTTATATTTTATAGTCTATCCATCTGGTGACAAATTAAGTATCAGCACCGCTACTTATGGTGGGCGTCGTGCTGACTAAGATAGCAAACTCTGCAATATAACAGCACTGCAAAAGTGGGAAAAGCGCCGTTGTTGCTTACCTTCGGGGATTGTTTGTAATCACCGAGTGCAACTGGGCTATGAGCCTCACATTTCCTATTTCTTCACATTTGCATTTAATCAACTAAAACTAGTGATGGTGTATTGCAAGCTCGTTTTAAGTAGGTTTAAAATAATATTCTTGTGAGGATGCTGCTACCATGTTAATCTTATAACTTACTAGCTGACCCGGCGAACTTCGTACCGCCACTACATATCTGTCTCAGCTTCCCGTCGTAGACAAAAAAAATGACTTTTCCTGTTATCTTTTAATTTTTCTTGTACACAAACGTTTTCCTAACAATAACGAGCACATAAAAAAATATAATTATGTAATTTGGTGCAGCCAATCGGAAGTTATTATTACATACATTTCGGCAATTAATTTTTATATATATAGATGAATAATAACGAGAAACCTATAAATTGCAATTCGTTACCCGTAAAACCTTTTGTCACACTACTTCGCGTTAGAAGTGGTTTTATATAATCGCTCTTTCGTCTTTTTATTTTGTATCCAAAATATTTTGTAATAATGAGTTGACTCTGATTTAAATCTGTGTAGATAATTTCAAGTATTTACCTTCTCTCCACATTGTTCTCGATTGAGGTAAAGCTAACAGTTCTAATAGAAGTTTTCTGAATCACTTATCTCTAAAGGGCATAGTTTTATTCCTGACATAAATATAAGAATACAGTATACTAGGTATTTTGCCCGCGGCTCCGTTTGCGTTTATGTGGGTTATCACATAATATCATTGGTTATCACGACAAGAAAATAGCCTATGTCGTTTTCCAAGATCCAATCTATTTATACACCGAAATTAATCCGAATTGGTTCAGTGCTTTAGCCATAAAAGCGTTACAAACAGGCAGAGCTACTTTCGAATTAATAATATTACTAGTATGAATAAGATGTATAACGTTTGTTACGACTTTAACAATGATTAAAATGTAGGTAAAAGTATAACCAAATTAAAACGTATGAAGACAATTCGGTGGAACATGAAAGAAGGAGCACTCCGATTGTGATAACATTAATATTTATTTTGACTTTTTCATCAATTGAACAAGTAGAACTTGGCACACTGCCAATTTGACAAACCCTTTTCTACCTTTTTAAGTATTTACAGGGCAAGCAGTGCGTGTGTAATAAAATCTTAACTCCTTCACAAGTTTAGGGCATTTTTATTGGTAGTTTTTTTTAATAGGAAACAAAAGAAGTTGCCCGTCTGACTCGCAAATCGAGGGTTCCATACACACTTGTATGTAGTTAGTTTGCCTGTCTCGAAAAAAAAAAAATTAATTAGCAACTAATTTTATTTCAATACAAGGAGTCTAATCTACTAGCGCAAGTGGATATTATATTCTCTAAAATATTTTGGGCGTATTTTAACAACACGGTAGACATTATAAGTTTTGATGTTAATTTCCAACGCACCGATCAAAAAAAAATAACAAAAAAGTTAATAATGAAAAAAAATTATAATGTATTTCTTTTATTAATAATAAAAATAATAATATTGTAACCGTGAGAGAATGAGCATAAAGATATTATGTGTGCAGGCTCTATCGGAGTGACGGTAATTTTTTCCTTGCTTGTCAAACAGAGAAGGTGATCACTGAGCCCCAATACCTGATTCAGGAGATGCGATCTTTTTGTGACAAGAGTTAGCATTGCCCATGACAACCTATCCAAATGATTTATAAATAGGTGACGATAGTCACTAACTATAAGTTAGCCTGCCTTTTTTATGTTATAGGACTATAGGGAGCAAACGAGCAGACGTATCGCCTGATGGTAAGCGATTACCGCCGCCCATGGACACCCGCAACACCATAGGCTTCACAAGTGCGTTGCCGGCCTTTGGGGGATTGGGAGGGGATGGGGGTAGGGGTTGAGGTGTGGGCCTCCGGTATCCTCACTCACTCGGTGAAACACAGCGCAAGCGCTGTTTCACACCGGTTTTCTGTGAGGCTGTGGTATTACTCCGGTCGAGACGAAAGCGTGGCTCTCCCACAAAAGCCTGCTCGTTGGGCTTTTACCCATGTGAAAGATCTTTCAGATACAGACACAAACAGATAAAAACCTATAAAACAACTACTTAATACATTTGACAAAATGTATGTATCCTATGTCACTCAGATCATTATTAATAATCTATTGACACCTCACTCATTGAAATCAGTCAGTAGATTATACCCTTCGGTTGAACATAGAAACATACATTGACTGTCGAGTCGGGAAAAAAGGGTATTTTCCTTTTGAGGAAAGAGGTATTCAGATTAAATAAATTGGTCGGTGCTGTCATTATCTTATTAGAATATTCTCGACTTAATTTACGATTTGCCCTTCCCAAATGCAATTTAAAGAGCTAAGTTTAAATGTACCGGTCAAAGAAACACGCTACATGAGTTTTGTTGGTGTGCTGTTCCCAATAAACCAGTGCTAGAAAAGGTTAATTAAACTTCATATCTTCAAAAAAGCGGCCAAGTGCGAGTCGGATTCCGAAGCAGCAAGTAACATAATATAAACGTTCTTGTAGTTCGTTGTAACTTTGATCGATGCTTTAATAATAGTGTTTTTTTTTGCGGTTTACCATTTATGACGTACTAGCATTGCACCGCAGCTTTTCCCTCGGTTGTTGTACCTTGGGTAACACCACGGGGCTCAGCTAGTATACATACCTATAATTATGATAATTCTACTACATATATACCATTTGAAATCCTTCTGCCATAATTATTTTAACTTCAATAACATTGGACTTTCATACAAACTACCATCCCCCGTTTTAACCCCAGAATGGGGTGGATTTCTAAAGAAACATTATTAGTACACCTCCACATCATCTATAGAGTATACATTTTAAATTTCAAGTCTCTTACTTCAAAAACATAGGACTTTCATACAAACTTCCAACCCTCGTTTTACCCCCTTAGGGGTGGAGTTTCGTGAAATCCCCCTTAGCGGATGTCTACACGCAAAATTTCGGTGGAAGTTTGCATGGTAATGTACATCATATATTTTTTTTAGTTTTATCATTCTCTAATTTTAGAAGTTACAGGGGGGGGGTTACACATGTTACCACTTTGGAAGTGTCTCGCGCAAACTATTCAGTTTAGAAAAAAATGATATTAGAAACCACAATATCATTTTTGAAGACCTGTACATAGATACCCCACAAGTATAGGCTTGATGAAATTTTTTTTTTGAGTTTCTGTTCTAAGTATGGGGGGACCCCCAAAATTACTTGGTTTTTTTTTTGTGTGAAAATCTTAATGCGGTTCACAAAATACATCTACTTACCAAGTTTCCACAGTATAGCTCTTATAGTTTCGGAATAAAGTGGCTGTGAGATACGGATGGACAGACAGACAGACATGACGAATCTATAAGGGTTCCGTTTTTTGCCTTTGGCACGGAACCCTAAAAGGATGTTTCACTTCCAAAACCTTTCAATTTCCATCCCATTTGCGTGGGAAAGAAATTTTGAATGGCACAGTACCTATATGTATATTTTTTACTGAGAAGATGAATAAGTACTTACGCAAGACATCAAATATAAGGGAAAAAATGAAATGAAAATGACAGTTTTTACTTTGATTATAGTTGAGAATAAAACTAAAAGAATACTGTATTAAAAAGTATATTCTAGTTCTTTAAATACAAAACAATTTATTTCATTCACTTGGGCACTAATTCTCTATGTATACTATCCGTACAAATATTATAAATTCGAAAGCAACTCTGTCTGTCTATCTGACTGTATGTCTGTTACGCTTCCATAGCAAAACCGCTGCACCGATTTCAATGAAATTTGGCAAGGAGATACTTTGATTCTTGACGAAGAACATAGGCTACTAATTACCGCGATAACTAATACACACGCGGGGGGAGTCACAGGTAAAAGCTAGTTATTACTAGTTATAATATTTATAAAACGCCAAAGTTTGTGAGTTTGTAGGGGATAATATCTACATCTACTAACCGATTTGGAAATACTTTACGAATACAAAGCCACATTATTTCTGAGTATCATGGATTACTATTATATTAACCCAAAAAAATATTACCACGATATTCAACATACACGCGGGCGGAGCAGTGTGTAAAAGCTAGTGCACTGTAACCTCAAAAATGTACTCTAATTTTGTTTCAAACTTAAATAAATAAAATACCTGGTTAATATAGTGTTATTTTATGTGTAATGGAATTGCTTTAACAGTTATTTTAATGAAATTATTCTTGCCTATTTCGGCACCTGTTATAATATTCAAGTATAATATAAGGGTGCGGTGCTCACCCTTAATAATAGCATGATATTCGGCTACTTGGATCCGTACCTGGTTTTCTAACTAAATAGTATTTTCAAAAATAATACGTACACGGAATGGTAGAACACTTTAAGCAGTAATCAATTGTGATAAAATCCTGTCTTATTCAACTAATATTCTATGTGTCAGTTCGTGAGGATGTATGAATGTTTGCTATTCTTTCACGCATTAACTACTGAACGGATATACATTAAACCTTACAGTAATATAGCTTGTACATTAGAATAATACATAGGCTACTATTTACCCCGATAACAGATATACACGCCGGCAGAGCCGCAGGCAAAAGCTAGCTAAAATAAATTAAAAGAAAATTATTCAGCATGAGAAAATTTGTTATGTGTGGTTGAAAAATAATGAAACTGTACTAGTCTATTTGGTAATACATCTCAGTTATGCATCTTAAAATCAAACGGCATTTGATGGAGAAAAATTTACGGATTGATAGTTTATAACAGCATCACGCACCTCACGTACGAAAGTATGATAAAAAACTAGAGAGAGTCTGGTTACAATAGTACAAACTCTGTCTGCAGCATAAACATACTATATAATTATCTATTTTCAAACACATAAATACTATAGATAAGTTATACTCAGACAGAACAAATAAATATAATAGACTAGCTACCCGTCGGTCATGGGCGTAGCCACGGTGGCGCAGGGTGGGGCACTTGCCCCACCCTGGCTCTGACCTATAAGGTACCTTTTTTTACGTGTAGAAACCCCACGGGCCGGGGGTTGCGGGTTTGCGGCGGGGTTGTGTGTCGTAGTCGGACCGACTAAAACCACACGGTGAGCCAATCTGCGCCTGAGAAGGGAGGGATCCAGGAACTGCACTTATTAATACATCCGGACCCCCCATCAGCAGACTGAACCGGGCACCGTCTGCTGATGAACTCTATATTAGGCGACGTATGGCACACGCGTACTTCGCCCCCTCGTGGCTGGCAACTTAAGCGGATGGAGGGGGGAATCCGTCCCGTCTCAGGGCTGAATTTTGGCAGGGCTTTTGAGAGGATACTCTCTGCCCGCATCGTCCGCCACCTCTGCGAGGTGGGGCCCGACCTGTCGGACGCCCAATTCGGATTCCGTTAGACATCGTCAACGCCTTCAATAGTCTGCCATTTAGCTGCATCAGGGAAGCACTACACCACCACGGGGTGCCGGAGTACCTGAGGCGGCTAGTGGCCGACTATTTAGAGGACCGTACCGTCGTGTTCGAGGACCGAGAGTGAGTCTTGAGACAGCGACCCATGTCGTGCGGCGTTCCGCAGGGGCCTGTCCTTGGATTACACCTGTGGAATGTGGGGTACAACTGGGTCCTACGAGGTCGTCTCCCCCCCGGGCTGAGCGTAATTTGTTACACTGATGACACGTTGGTCACAGCCAGGGGGGCGAACTTCCAAGAGGCGGTGCGCCTGGCCACCAGGGGTGTTTCTCTGGTGGTCGGGCGCATCGAGGCGCTGGGCTTACGGGTGGCCCTACGGGGTGAGACGGAGGCCCTTTTGTTTCATGGGCCTTCATCGAGGTCAACTCGGTCCTCGTACCGGTTCGGGCCCAGATGAGGTATCTGGGCCTGATACTCGACGGTAGGTGGCTCTTCGACGACCACTTCCAACAGCTTGGTTCGAAGCTGGTCGACGCTGCCTCTGCCCTTGGTCGACTTTTCCCCAATTTGGGTGGAGCCAGCGTCACAACGCGACACCTCTACACGGCGGTGGTCCGGTCGATGGCGCTGTATGGCGCACCGATGTGGGTAGCGGCTCTGACCGACCTAAATAAGGCGCGCCTCTGGCAGCCTCAAAGGGTATTGGCGGTCAGAGCCATACGCGGATACCGCATGGTGTCAACCGAGGCGGCGTGCGCCTTGGCGGGAACAACCCCATGGGATTTGGAGGCTGAAGTGCTCGCCGAAGTTTATCGACGGGTGGCTGAATTTCGGGCGGAGAGCATGGCCATCGGCAATGGAGGGTATGACGGCCGGTAGCGAGAGTTCTCCTCCGGTGACTTCAGTGAGTACCCGACGCTGCGTCGCCGTCGCCCAGGCGGTGCAAATCACTAGCGTGTGCTGGGCCAAGTCCTCACAAATAATAATAATAATAATAATAATAAATCATTTAATCAGACCACTTTGTGTCCATTTTGTTAGATACATTAAAGCTTATTCTATTGTTAGTAAGAGTCATCACAATTAGATAAAATCAAATAATATAAATAATAATAAAACATTTAAATGATTCAAATATTAAAATCAAATAATAACAATTATAATAAGAAAATAATTACAATTAAATCCAATCAAAACATTTATCAATATAAATTAAAATAAAATCAAATTAAAATAAATTAAAATCAAAATAAAATAAAATCAAAATAAAATTAATTAAAATCAAAATAAAATACATTAAAATCAAAATAAAACAAATCGAAATTAAATAAATTAAAATTAAAATAAAAACAGTGATAAAATAATAAATTGTTATCAATCACTGTCACGCAATCCCATTGGCGACTGCGGAACAGTGATTGACATATAAGCAGTCTAGGCGATCCGCTACCATCTTTAGAATGTTGTTGGCGCTGCCACGAACCCTACGCAATAAGGAGCCGCACCTTTTACGCATTGTAGCGTAAAAACAATCCACATGGTACTGTGCGAACATACCTGACGCACTACAGAATCGTGGCAGCCCCATCAACACCCTAAACGCATTATTATATTGAACTCGGAGGGCAGTATAGGATTTCTGAGTATATACAGCCCACAGGCAGCACGTGTAGAAGGATGTGCAGTATGAACGAAATAGTGTCGTTTTCACTTCTAAAGAACAACGTGCAAACCGTCGAGCAATCATGTTTGCTCTCACAGCCAGTGCCCTCCGTTCTCGTTCAATGTCGTCATCGTCCCTGAGGCCAGAGGTCAGTATATGTCCTAGGTACTTGAAGTTATCAACTTTCTTCAAGGCTGTGCCGTTGAGCTTAATTTTCGGAAAGTCACTTGTGTCACTGACCCCAAAGACCATGACTTCACTTTTCATGGCGTTGTATAACAAACCATGCTTTGCAGCATAAGCCTCACAAATAGCCACAAGCTTCTTTAGCCCACAAATAGATGCACTCAGTAACACCATATCATCGGCGTAGCTAATATTGTTGACGCTAACCCCATCTATATGACAGCCAACATGAGTGCCACTGAGAGCGACAATCAGGTCGTTCATATACAGGTTAAATAGTGTCGGCGAAGACAACCCACCCTGTCTCACACCACACTCCAATCCATAGGACTGCGACATGGTTCCCGACCATCTCACGCTATTAATCTGGTTTCCATACCAGTACTTACAGATGTTAATAAGTTCATTCGGAAGGTTTGTATTTTCTAATTTTTTCCATAAAGTATCATAAGAAACCAGATCGAAAGCCCTAGAGAGGTCGAGAAAGCATGCATGTACAGGAGTCCCACGTTTTGTATAATATCTAACGGCATGCTTAACACACAATACTGCACTTTCAGTTGATAGTCCGGCACGGAAACCGAACTGGTTATCGTGAAGTTGGATGTGTTCGGTCAGTTGTGAGTTAAGAACGCCATCAAACACCTTGGAAATGACCGTGGCAAGAGAGATAGGTCTATAGTTACTTCTATCTGAAAGATCAGCAGTTTTATTTTTAACTATAGGTATTACTATGGTTTTTATCATTTCCTCTGGCAAGTACGAATACAAAGCCAGCGGGTGGAGTCTCCAGCCGGGATGACCAGCGAACCATGGTGGCTCGACGAGCGGCTTCACGCCACTCACATATTTCTTCGGGCGGAGGGCGAAAGCGGTTCTCTGCCCGAAAGTCAGCCGTCCGCCGATAAATTTTGGCGACCACTTCCGCCTTCAAATCCCACGGGGAATTTCCGGCCAAGGCGCACGCCGCCTCGAGCGACACGGTTCAGTAACCGCGTATGGATCTAACAGCTAATATCATCTGGGGACACCAGAGACGCGTCCTATTCTGGGCGGTCAGAGCCGCTATCTACACCGGTGCACCATACAGCGCCATAGACCGGACAACCTCCATGTAGAGCCGTCTTGTTGCGACGCTGGCTTACCCGAATTGCGCAAAAGTCGCCCAAGGGCAGAGGCAGCGTTGACAAGCTTAGGAGCAAGCTGTCGGAAGTGCTCGTCGAAGAGCCACCTACCGTCGACGATCAGGCCCAGATACTTCATCTGGGCATATAATAAGCCTTCCTTTTGAATCACTCTATTTCTGAGAATTGCATTAAAATCCGTTGAATAGTTAACAAGATCTAAGCGAGCAGACAGCTTAAGCGACTACGTTTTATGCTATGTAAAGATACTCAGCACAAAATAAAAATGTATGCCCGGGCGGAAATCGAACACACGATCGTCTTAGCATTGAAATTTTGACCCGCTCATGGTAATATATTGTATGTAGAGTGGTAGAGAATGTCTTAGGGTTTAAGTCGTGGCGTTTAAGAAGTCTGTTTTAACACTTGATTTCACAAGATCGGTTAAACAAAAAATATATTTTAACCATAGACCTTTGTGTCTTTACGATAGTTAGGTAACTAAGTTCTAAAGTTTGTAAGTGCCAATCTATTAACTAAAACATGTCAATAAAATGGTAAGTAGCTGTTCCGTTATTTATGTGATTCTTAAGGTAAGTGCTAGTAAAAAGACCCTCCGAAATAATAAATTAGCCATATAGAAAGTGATGTAAGAATGAATGACGAAAACCTTTAAAGTATTGAGCAGTGAGTGGACAACATTCGGAACGTTGCTTTTCATGATTACAAAATTTTACTTGTAATCATGAAAAGTAGTTTTCCTTTACTACTTTTGTTATCTTCTGTGAATATTTTAAAGTAACTAGTTAGAGTTAAAATATTCACCTCTAAAGTCTACAATCTTAAAGCAGAGAATGTGATGAAGGCAATAACCAAATAAGGAACTACATTCTAATTAAACTTACTTATACTTATTCCACTATTTTAAGTCACTTTAATCCTGACCGGTTGCCTTCTATGGCATAATCAAAAGTTATGGGTTAAATGAAAATAATTTACATTTTAAAACCTAACAACTGTGGGTATATGGAAATTGAAACGGGGAAATTGTCTTTTCAAATCTACCAACACTGCTTGTTAATTTGGAATATTATAAAAAAATATACAAAGCTAAAGTTAAGATATGATTACACATAAGTGCAGTGCAGTTTAAATAAATAGAAATTTAGAAATTTAGAACAATATCCAAAATCAAAATCAAATAGAATTTTAATTAATTCAAGTAGCCTTTTTCAGGCACTTTCGAAACGTTACATAATTGACTCTAGTTGCGCGGTTCCAAAATGTCTTATAGAGAAGAACCGGCAAGAAGTTCCATAAGTTACTCTTTTTTAAAAAGCAGCTTAAAAGAAACTTCTCGACGCGATGGCAATAACTAAAATACAATCTAGTACCTAATCACAGTGTACGAATGTAAAGTTTATATAATAGTGTGTATATTATATACATATATATGTATGTATCCATATTTCTTTATGTATATGTGTAGTTGTATTATATTAGTTTATGTCAGTTCTAGATATTTATTGTCAAAATGATTACCTCTGACTCCTATCACAGTGCGCCTACCTTACAAAATTTCTATATCACCCAAAGGTTGGCTGGTAGAGAATGCCTTGGGCATTAAGCCCACCGATGTACATGTGTGCATGAAGTTTAAAAAAAAATGTAAATTTACTAAGATTTACGCTGTTGATAACAAAATAAAAACTAACTTCAAGGTTCGACTCGATTTCTCTTAGATGTCATCATCAGATCTTAGTGTCCTTATCATGGTACCACTGTTGGGATATCTCCTTTCCATTAAAAAAAGAATCATTAAAATCGGTTCATAAATGACGTAGTTATCCGTTAAATGTATTATAACACACAAAAAAATATATACGATCGAAATGAGAACCTCCTACTTTTTTGAAGTCGGTTAAAAAATAAAAATTGAACATACATATAAATATATGTAGTCTCAGTCAAGTCCTACTTTTTGTGTAATTCTGTGTAATAAGTTTAATTGGACACTCTAAAATCATCAGAATTGTCAGTATTTTCCTTAAATTCAAATTCCACAGCTTTAATGATGATAAACAAGATTTTTTTTATCCAACATCTCACGCAACGCCGTCTAGTCCCAAGCTAAGCAGAGTTTGTGTTATGGGTACTAGACAACTGATATTAATACATTTACTTGTACTTTTTTTTTGTAAATACATACATATTATACATAGAAAACACCCAAACTCCGAAACAAATATTTGCAGATCATACAAACGTTTGATCCTACCCGCGAATCGAACCCGAGACCTCAAGCACAGCAGTTGCATACGCTACCACTGCGCCACAGAGGCAGTCAAGATCCTTGATTGTTCAAACAAATAGCACGGACACAATATCCTACGGTCAGCTACAAAAATAAGTAAAGTTCTGAATAAAAACAATACTCGTTACATAAGCACCTTAAAGCATTTAACCCATTATATTGTGAAACTGTTGAAAGAAAAGAAAGAAACATTGTTACGGTAATATCATTAAGGTCGGAACACGGGCCGTGTAATCGCGTATTGATTAGCTTACTGCGGCATCGGTAATGGGCAGACAGAAGTTTTAATTCAGTTTTGCCCCATCCGCACCGCACGTCGCATACAAAACCGCTTTTCATTACAATGCAGTGCCACAACAAGGAAACTGGATTCATTAGTGTTCCTATATATTTATTATAGACTAGCTTATCCACGTAAACTCGTCTGCGTCTCTTGTTTCCCGTAGCGTGATCTTAAACAGCGTGAACAAATTTGTTTACCATAAAAAGGTTATAGTGAGCCAAATTTAAAAGATAGACATGTTATGCAGTCGCCAATTTTTTTGAACTTTTATAGGGCAATAATTCTTTAGTACATTGTTTTTATCAAACTTTAACCGTTCACGCAGCGCACACAATGGAAGCTTCTTCATTCTTCAGAAATAATTTTCCGCTGTTTTTGCAACTAGGTTATCTAACACTGAATTTTTTTTTCAAATTGCACCAGTACTTCCTAAAATAAACCAAACAAACAAACTTTTCAGCTTTATCATATTAATATAGATGTAAAAATATTAAATAAATCTTCATTTGTTTTATTTGTAAAGAAGGTTTAGAGTATTCTACTATTTCCAAATTTACCTTTCACAGAAAGTGTATAACGTTAGATCATCCATTTACCCCACAACATTATTATTTAATAATGCAGACAAATCGGATATCGACATAAACATTCTTATACCGATGAAGAGTGTATATATCTATCTATAGGTACTTATAATAAAAATGTAACAGGTCCAATTCTGTACATTGAAGATATTTAAAAAAAAATTGGAGGGCTCTCTATAATCAATACTGAAGCCAAAACTGTATTTTTTTCATTTTTGTTTGTCTGTCTGTCCGTCTGTCTGTCTGTCAGTTAGTCTGTATCTTGGCCGCGCATCACGCCGAAACTACTGAATGGATTCAACTGAAACTTGGCATGATTTGAGTTCATACTACGAGGTAGGATATAGGATACTTTTTATCCCGAAATTCAGCACGGTTTCCTGGAGAGAGGGGATAAAAGTTAAAATATGTACTTAATTGTAATTCAATAACACATAGTCCGATTTCATTCTGCTGCCTGTGGGAAGCTAAGACAGATATGTAAATATGGCGGTACGAAGTTCGCCGTGTCGGCTAGTATGTATATATAAACATTCAACTGCAAGCCTGTTATTGGCCTCTTCTGAAAAGGTGCGCGACGTCTGTCGGGAGCCTTTTAGTGTTATCAGTTCTATTCAGACATAAAACGAAAATTTATGTGTTCCACAGTTTGTACCGAATTCAGTTTTTCAGATATAATATTACACAGGAGGAACAAGTCATATTTATTCTACCTACAGATGGCTCAGATCAAATAAAGAAAGGTAGATAACGCACCGCCTTGTTCTTGTTGAAGCGGAAAAAAGTGCTATAAAGCACGCTACTTTTCCTCAGTATCGTACAAATATCGACAACTTGCCAGAACTAGCCGGCAAAAAGCATCCATAACGTAAGATTGACGCCTCGGTGACACAATGGTAGCGAATGCGAATGCTGTGCTTGAGGTCTCGGGTTCGAATCCCGGGTCTGATCAAATATTATTTTATGATCTGAAAATATTTGTTGTTTCGTTGTTTGGATATTTTCTATGTATAATATGTATATTATATTTACAAAAAAAAGATGCCCGAAATATTTAATATTTCGGACATCTTTTTTTTGTAAATATCTTTTTATCTTTTTTTTTTTACTATTTTGATTACTACGATCTTTTTTGATTCAGCGCTACGGGCAATAGGAGACGTAAACGACATTGCGTGGGTCAGCTAGATTACTTCGATCTTTTTTGATTACTACGATATATAAAAATTTTCGTTTACAAAATAAATAAATAAAATTTTATTTATTTATTTTGTAAACGAAAATTTTTATATATCGTAGTAATCTGTAAATTTTATGTAACAAGTACGGAGTAACTCTAGACGGAACTTGTTTCAGTAGAGATTAAGTACTAGGTGGCAGCACAAATGACCAGTTAGTTTTATCTTTTTTTTTATCGATAAAAATCATAAGAAAAAATGTATACCTGAATAGTTATTTTCTTTACACCTCGCATAGATGAGCTAAGGTGTCACAGACAGACAGACAGACACGTCAAACTTATAACACCCCTCTTTTTGCGTCGGGGTTTAAAAATAAAGGTGTTAAGACAATTTTGTGGTTTTTAAAGAGCGTGAACGAAAAATTTTGTATAGCGCCATCTGTATTTTTGATAAGGAACTCCGTTCTTATCTGGTGTCCCACGACACCAAACGACTTTTTTTATTTGATGTGAAACAGATGGTTACTTGCAGTCTGTGATATTAGAAATATATAAGAATAGTAATCATTGATAAGTAAAGTGATTCAAATCATGAATGCAATTTATGTACTAAATGTTATTTTTAGTACTTATCTCTTAGAATAGTAACGCATAGAAACCGAGACCGCGCGTCCGTTTTGAAGCACCTCAAATGGAGCAATGGCTCCAAACGCCGGGCCGCTTCGTAGTGTTCAAGGTCAAAGTACGCCGAACGTGTCTCGCGAAAAAAAAACAATTATGACGGTTTGTTCAATCAAATTGTGTCACAACGCATCTGTAAAATAAAAGAAGTGTGGTAAGTGTGGTAACATCACTTTTCGCAGGTAAGTTTTTAATATTTCACAGTACATATTTTGTAAATAATTAGGTCAAAATAGAAATGTTTTGTTTCAATATTCCGTTTGCATGTGTGCGTATCTTCGCGCGTACCTACGTAATCGTCACACCTATGTGATTCGGTTCAGTGCTTAATTTTTGACAGGGCGCTTGTATGAAGACTATATTTCTATGCGTTATTATTATAAGTGTCGCCGCACATGGGCCACTTGTGGCCGCCATTTGTGGCCGGTCAGCCACTTGGGGCCGGTGGTGGACACATAAAATATGTATATATTACAGGAAATATGCCGGTGGCGGCGTTTTGTGGCTGCGGCCGGTGGCCCGTGTGCGGCGACCCTTAGACTTATCTATATTAATATTATAATGAGGTAAAGTTTGTAAGGTTTTAGGGGGTAATCTCCGGATCTATTGAACCGCTTTTAAAAATTCCCGTACCAATAGAAAACTATATTATTTGTCTCATATGCAATAAAAATTAATAAATTATTATAAAAAAATACCGCAAAATAAGACATACGCGAGAGAAGCCGCGGGCAAAAACTAGTTTGCCGATAAAATGATGTAATTTACACGTTCTATATTTACGCCAATTATATGCAAGAGGGGTCTTTATGAAATGTTCTTTGAGACCTAAGTAATAATGACATCATAATACTAGTCATCAGTTGACCCCCAATGACTCATTTAAGAATAATAGTTATCTCTCAAAGGTTTATACCATAAAAATAAATGTAAGTATGTGTCAGTATTACACTTGTTCAATACTGATGATATATTATTATTTATTTTTTTACTGTGAATTAAAAACTTACTTTTAAAAAGTTATGCACTGGCTTGTCACTATTAAAAAAAAAATGAATTAGTCTCTTCATCACATTTCAAGACAACAGTTATTGTTAGAAATCGAATATCATTATAATGGCAACATTTTGATTGTCATGTTTTTTGTTTGACGTTTGAAGTTAAAATATAGAACTTACGAGAGGCTTTGTGTTGGCGGTCGACCGGTGTCGTTTTTGAGTGCCGTTTAATTGGAATTTAGCTGATTGTCCATCAGACTCGGTTTTTTCGTTGTTTACCGTTATGATTGGTCTGGTTTGGACACGCGAGTTTAGTAGTCGCGTCAATTAGGCGCGATCCGCGACAGTTAATACGGGTGTATTATAAATTAGAATACTTTGGAACCTGTACTACCACTAGGAGTGGTGAATGTGTGAAGAAGCAGAGGGCGCACCAGATGGGCCCCTCAGAACGCCGATATCAAGGAATTCACATATATCCAGTAAGTGCTTGATATTACATTAGCTTAGAATAAGAACAGGGTGAATCGCCCTGAGTTGAATTCTTTTGCCAGTGAAATAGCTTAGCGATCGAATGCCTGTACATATAGGCCCTACAGACATTACAAACTTCACACGGTGAACGCTACATTGGCGAAAGGATTGAACAGTTATTAAACTTCATCCAAATTTTAAAAGATATCGCCAGAGAAAAATAACCAGCCAACCCCTCAATTCATGCTTGAGGAATTCAAGGTGAGATATTTATTTTAAAGCATTAAATCTGACAGACAGAGGCTGTTGATAAAAGACTAACTTTTATCTACGGTCCAGTCAGTGCAAATTCTTCACAATTTCTGGTTCTTCCGAACTGTTAGTATTTAAAAAAATGCATTTCTACATATATTTTAGTGTAGTAATTTTTGTTTAACTACAAAATCCAGTTTCAAGTTTTTAATTTTTGACATTTTTATAAAATCCTTTTCTTTTAGATATAATCTTACAATTGTAATAACAACATGAAAATAGCACTTTTTTATGCAAACTAAATATGTTAGATCTGGGCTCCCAAACTAGGTTTATCACCTGTGACTTGGGAGCCATATATGGATGAGTAGTATTTTATGATGGCAAAATAACAATAAAATCTCACTAAGTAGTCCTTTTTTCTACAATCCAGTTACTTAAATGTTTTAACACGTTTTAAGGGTTCTTCTTGGATCAGTTGATTAAAAAAAAAACTATCAATGTTAGTCGTATAATCTTTTAATCTTAAATTTATAAAAGTAAATAAATAAATATTTCGGACATCTTACACACAACGCCATCTAGTCCCAAGCTAAGCAGGACTTGTGTTATGGGTAAGTAACTTTTATAACTAAACTTAATTAGAAATGAATATACGTATGTAGACAAACTTGGCGTCATTGTAAAAGTAAGATTGGACATCTTACGATAGGGAACGCAACTAGGCAGCAGTGACTTCACAACATTTCCGAAATTCTTGTTACTCCATGACATTTACAAAATTGAATTTTAAATGAAAAAAACGTTGAATAAGAGAAATACAGCAGTAGAAAAAAACTACTTCCATATCGTGTTCTCCGGCAGTAAATGAATTTCATTTTTCATTCATCGTAAAATTTTCTTGAAATTTATCACCTGTGCCCGATAAACGTGAAAATTCGATTCATGTTTCGCGTGCCTGAGTTAGATTGTGTATGTGTGTATACATACATATTAATAAACTTTTGCTGCCATACACTCATTCATGTATTTTTATCAAAATATTTGGGTGCACAAATACGTAATCGAAAGATCGAATAGTAAACTTTTAGCTATAAAATTCCTTTTATTAGTAAAATATAATTCATCACAAAAGTTATATTGAAATTGATTTAATTGTTGAAAAATTTTACGTTTTATCTTGTTTCATTAATTACTATATTTTTTATTATTTTATCATAGATAAAAAATGTACTCAAATAACACAAAATTAACACTTATTGTGGGTATTATTTTTACAAAATGTTTCAATGATAGTTAATTGATGCGTAAATTTACCTTTTTTGTACAAAATGTAAAGATTTTCCGTATCTTCGGATGGAACAATTTTATGGAAACATAGCGCGTCGGCACCTGGGGCCTGTAGGCCATATGTCGTCGAGTTCTCTGTTCAGTCATTCAAATTTATTCAAGAGTTAGGATGCCTCGGGCTTCCCTCTCGCTTGACAATTCTCAACATCCGTGCACTAGCGCACGCGTCTCTTTAATTTGAAATAACGTCATACAGCCTTGAGAGGAAATGAAAACTGAGGTTATGAATAACTTTCTTTTTGCTTTAGTAAAATAAGACTTATCGAATTTTAACTTTGAAATTCGGATTTCGCATATTTGTTATCAGTGAAGGTGGCTTTCACTCAAATTACTAGATAGGTACGGTTGACTGGTTTATTTCTAATGTCAGTTTATATAATTAATTCAAAGAATTGTAAACTAGTGACTTGACAGAAATTCCTTCCATTTCATAAGCTGGTTAGAACGCGCCGTCAAGACAAACGAATATTGCAAAATAATTTAAAATCGACAAATTCTCTTTAGCATAAAGGGTCCCCCGCCCGACAAAACCCACATCAAATTAAACCTTGTGCGACCTTTGAATCCAATTTAACTCTTTTACAGATAGCTGTGCGCTCTTTCGGAGGATGTATTATTAAATAATTTATGCCCACATAAATTAAGAAAACATTTTGACTTTCCTTTACACAACAAATGCTTATAAATTTTACAAATACTTTCTGTATTGTTTAGGTAATTTACAATATTTCCTTAAATTGTGAGTGACCCAATAAATAGTTTTGGAGGACTAGCTACCAGTTTTTGTAGATAACTTGTTATGTGAGTTATATTTAGTCAGTTCAACATAGAGTGTTACGTATTTAGAGGACCTATAACTAACACATAACATTTAAGTAAAACAATGACACAATATACTATAGACCGTCCCTCCCTTGGCCAATACTGTACGCCGTAAAAAGCTAGAAAAGTTCAACTAAATCTAGATGGCGCTCAAAATAAGCTCTAAAAAGCAGTTTAACAAAGTTTAACAGTATTTTATTGATGTGCTTCAATTCTAGTAACTATATTATTATTTTTCAAATATAAAACTTTTTTTGGTTTGCTTGCTTTAAAAAAATGATTTTCAATTGCATAACTAAAAGTTAACACCTATGTTTAGGAGATGTCGTTGCAATCGATTTTAATAAACTTGAAAATAATGACCTATTTACTACGCTAGATGTCACATTTATAAGTTATTTGGTTGAATCAGAGAAACAATGCACTCATGAATGGCAACATTGCAAAAATCGTTCACCAGTAGTTAATACGGAACGGCAACATCGCTTGAGCCGCGTACTCAGTTCAAAAATATTAATTAATATGAATGTTTATTTTTAACCGACTTCAAAAAAAGAAGGTAGTTATCAATTCGACTGTATTTTTATTTTTAACCGACTTCCAAAAAGGAGGAGGTTCTATGTTCCACTTTGTGTTTTTTTTTTATGTATGTTCACCGATTACTGCGTCAATTGTGGACTGATTTTGAAAATTATTTTTGTATTCGAAAGGGTATGCTCCCGAGGTTGTCTCATTGTCACCATATCAGGATCTGATGATGTGATCCTAGGGAAATCGAGGGAAACCCTCATTTTTTTAGGCACATATTATGTTTTCGTATATTTTCTGAAGTACCGAAGTACTGAACCCGGTATTTTCGTCTGGTATTCATCATTTTATGATGATGAGCTGATGGTGTAAGGTACAACTCCTTAACGGTTAATAGGAGTTGGAGGATAAATTTTTAAATATCATATGTATGTATGTTACATTTAGTCGTATTCTTTCAAATTATTTAGGCAAGCTGATGATCGAAGGTACAACTCCTCAACGGTTAGGAGTTGGATGATAATTCTTTCAATTTCATACGTATCTATAGACCTTTAGTCGTATACTTTCAAGTTATTTAGGTGAGCTGATGATAGAAGGTTAAACTCTTCAACAGTTAGGGATAAGAGGATGATTTTAATATTACCCGTACGTATAGACCTTAATTTGTATTCTTTCAGTTATTCATATGGATCGTTTTATTGAGTAGACATCCACTAAGGAAGGTATTTTGGAATTTCTACCCCTAAGGGGGTGAAATACGGGTTGAAAGTGTGGACGAAAGTCCGTCATTTTTAAGTTAGAAACATGAAACTTTAACTTTGGGCTACTGATTAAAAATGAGTAGATACGTATTTAACCGTTTCTGGATATTATTTAACTTGGTTACGCGAGACGTGACGTAATATGACCCCTGCCCCTGGTAATACCACGGCATCACAGAAAACCGATGTGAAAAAGTGCTTGCGCTGTGTTTCACCGAGTGAGTGAGGATTCCGGAGGCTCATACCCCAACCTCTTCCCCCGTCCCACTCCACTATGCCCCAAAGACCGGTAACGGCGGTAACGCATTTGTCAAATTATTTTAGAAATAATCAAACTTTATAAAATATACTATAAAACAATATATTTTCTGTAAATAAATGCAAAAAGCCAACAACACGTGGTATTCCCAGGCGGTCACCCATCCAAGTACTAACCACGCCCGATGTGGCTTAACTTCGGTGATCGGACGAAAATCGGTGTATTCAACATGGTATCGACGTTGGCAATCAGCTGGTTATATTTAACGTTGAGTATCCAGCACTATGACGTCAACTCAATGTTAAAAGTGTCGCTACAACTTTTAGCGAGAAGCGCGATATGGAACTTCGTTCCAAAACATTTCTTATGATTGTTTTATTAATAACTAGGTTTCACCCGCGACTTCGTTCGCATTTAATAAAAAGTATCCTATGTTACTTCTAATACCTCTACAAGAATATGTGTTTCATGATGATCAGATTAATCAGATAAGTAGTTTTCGCCGGGAAGCGTAACAAACGAACTTACGTTCGCATTTTTAACATTAGGATTATTTATAAGACACAAACCGAAAGAAAATCCTTAATTACACCTTTTTGTCATCTATAGTTGATAAATTAATATGTGCAAGCAATTCTCGACATTATCAACGCGTAATTATCAATTTTTTTATTTGCATAAATTCACGATCAACAACATTTATAAACGCCAAAAACTGTTTTTAGACATGTGTCATAAGGACGGGAATTGCAACTGCAACATGCAACTGTATTTTATTAATTCATCAATTTTTATTTTGTTTTTTGAATCCATTAAAAAAATAAAATGTTAGTCCTTAGTTCCTTACTTATGTCAATTGAGAAACATACATACATACAAAGTATAAAGTGAATCCATTGAAAATAAAAAAGTTTCAAACAATTAATAAAAAAAAAAGATTTTAAAAGCGAAAAGCGGTTATTTAAAACTTAAAAACAGACATTTCAATTTTATTTATTTGTGTAGATCTCTCTGACGATAAAATAAAATATTACATAAATTATGTAGGTACTAATATAATTAATTATTTAAAAAACGACATCTAGTGGTACATTTCGCAATAACACAATGACAATAATCTTGACAGTTGACTGTTGGGTTTGTATCGGTGTTGGGGGTCAGAAAATATCGTTGTAATTCACGATTTGATGCACTTAGTGACATCTAGGGAACATTAAGCTTACTATAAATCCGCGTACAGGTCTCGCCTAGTAGAGTGTTGGTCTAGTATATATTTCGTCAGTGGTAAAAGAAACAAAATAGTTCGTAACTAACGCAACCATTTCGAATACCAATAGCTTTTGCTTCGCACAATGAAAAGTTTTAGCAATGATCGTTGTAAGAGGCAAACAAGCGGATCGGTCGCCTGCTGGTAAGTCACTTCCATCGGTCATCGCCACCTGAAATGTTACAAGGGCGTTACCGTCCTATGAGTTGCATTTGCCCCAGGTTTTGTATGCATGCAAATAAAATTAGAGTGTCGATTTGTTCCGGCTAATCTCTGTAACGGCTGGACAGATTTTGACGGGACTTTCACTGGCAGATAGCTGATGTAATAAGGAGTAACTTAGACTACTTTTTAGGGTTCCGTCCCAAAGGCAAAAAACGGTACCCTTATAGATTCATCATGTCTGTCTGTCCGTCTGTCTGTCTGTCTGTCCGTCCGTATGGTACAGCCACTTTTCTCCTAAAATATAAGGACTATAATGTTGAAACTCGGTAAGTAGATGTATTCTGTGAACCGCATTAAGATTTTCACACAAAAATAGAAAAAAAAACAATAAATTTTGGGGGTCCCCCCGGTCCAACACGGTTGGGTATGATGAAAAAAAAGCAAACCCAACCGTGTGGGGTATCTATGGATAGGTCTTTAAAAATTATATTGTGGTTTCTTATATCATTTTTTTCTAAACTGAATAGTTTGCGCGAGAGACACTTCCAAAGTGGTAAAATGTGTCACCCCCTGTAACTTCTAAAATAAGAAAATGATAAACCTAAAAAAAATATATGATGTACATTATCATGCAAACTTCCACCGAAAATTGGTTTGAACGAGATCTAGTGAGTAGTTTTTTTTTTTTAATACGTAATAAATCGTAAACCGCAAAACAATTACACTATTATTAAAATATCGATCCAAGTTATAACGAACTACAAGAACTTTTATATTATTGCTTCATGGGCGAGTCCGACTCGCACTTGGCCGCTTTTTTTAGACTAGCTTTGCCCGGTTGTAAATGTAGAACAATAACTGCGTGGAAACACGGCGGGGCACCGCTAGTCACACATAATATAATTGTAGAAATTTTTCATATTCATATTATTGTGGAGAGAAGGAAAACTTGAAATAACCCTGTAACAACTCGTCTGGCCAGCGTGGTATAAAAGGCCTAAGTATCCTTTCGAGTAGGCCAATGTACAGCAGTAGCCTGCTAAAGGCGGCTGACGACATACAATTGAAAACATACAACTTCACAAAAGTCAGAGCGACCCGCTCTACTGACCTTAGAATGACTTTTATAACATAATATTTATAATGTTTCTACTTAAAGAAAAATATTATTAGATTTCCCTCACCAAAACCACCTACATTAATCTTTACACTCAAATTCAACCAAGCGTTACTCTAGAAGATTCCATGGTATAAGACCGCCCATTGATCATTTTATTGTTTATTTCTGTATATTTGGTTGCTTTTCCAAGCTTGCCTTACACCAAACCGTACCAAAAAAAACAAAAACCACTTTGTGACTAACTGACTGAATATTTATGGAATATTTACGTCTGATTTGAACAGATTTAGTCTATGATACGCAAGACAGTTTTTGAGTTACACGTACCTACCATAGGTGACCAAATCATTAGGGAGAGTATAGGGATTATTATATTTTCTAGTTTAATTAAATTCTTGTTAAAAGTTATTATTTTTAAGGTTCCATACCTCAAAAGGAAAAAACGGAACCCTTATAGGATCACGTAGTTGTCCACCTGTCTGTTCCTTTTCTTAGAAACGCGTAAAGATATAAAGCTAAAATTCACACCTTGGAGCTGTAAAAAAATAAAACTTCTAAGCCAACGCTATCAAAAGATACAGCTGTTTATGCTGCAAATTTTCGACACTCGCAAGTGAATCAAAATCTACATGATACTTCCCGTAAACTCAGAATCTTGAAATTTGGTACGAAGCAACATCTTATAGCACACAAAAAGGAACAATTGCGAAAACCATAAATACTCGTGTACCTACAGGTTTGTACGGAACCCTCGGTGCGTGGGTCTGACTGGCACTTGGCCGGTTTTTTTTATTTCCATCTGTATTATATTTTGGTCACAAAAACTACAAAAACATTGTCCAAACTTTTTTATATTCTTTTATGAATAATGCAAATGTTAGTGAAAATTATTAATTAAATTTTAATATTTAGTGATGCCACCCTTTGCTGCAATATGCGTCGGGGCATGCTCTCAATACATGTACTTGCACATTCCTGGAGTTTGTGTTGGTGATGCCATTCTCTGATAAGAGTTTTAATCAACTGCCGCTTGGTGAGTTCCAACATGTTTTCTATGGGATTCGTGTTTGTTCAATTCCCTGGCCAAGCCAAAACAGTGGCATTTTTTAGTCAAAAATAATATTAACGATCATGATGACCAGTAGCAATATCAGATAAAAATCCTCTTGAAAAGGACATCGTTTATTTATACACATATTTAACTATAAATTCATAAATACGAATACTATCCATAATAATTAGGCCACCTAGTGTACGTATTACTCTAAACCGATACGATACTATGTTTTTTTTTTGTTATAGCTTAATGTAAGTTTTGAGATTTATATAGCGTATTTAATATCTGCATAAGATCAGAATTTGCTGACGCAAAACCATACACGTCAAAAGTACGTTGTACACATGGAAGACGAAGTTTGATCAGAATGCTAATTATACTCTAAACTCGCAGTTCATAATTGCCGTACGTGTCACCATGAAAGATGCACTAATGAAATAAGGAACATATAAGGAATATTTATTGGAAATGGTTTTTATTGGGGTTCCGTAGTTCACATCTTGGAACCCGTATAGTTTCGTCTAAATTGCTAAATAAAATCACAAATTTCTTTTTGAGATACTCCAACTCAACACGTAGAGTGAGGATGATTTTTTTTCTCGCCATATTGTTTGGTGTCAGTAGATAGGTCTTTTAAAAATGTCGGTAAGAAGAATTTTTTATTTAGGTATGCGTTTTTCGCGATATTCAACTTTAAAGTGCATTGTATGTTAAAATAGAACTCCCCATCCCGCCTCTACAAGCTAAACGGTTGGCTCAATAAATCTGAAAAAAATCATGATGTCCATGTCCATGTGATGAACTTTGAAGGAAAACTATAACGGCTTCGATAACTTTGTTAGTTCAGGAGCTATAGAGGCCCAACATGTAAAATGTGCTTACTTGAAATAACTTTGTATAAAAATAACGAAATAATAAGTACATGTTTTGCATATCAATAAATACCAATCCTGATTTCTAAATCTTCGTACCATTATGGGTGACTACGGATCCATATTTTCTGCGTGGTCTGACACGCACTTCGCCGGTTTTTATGTAGAGCTTTCTACCTACACTATCAATATAAATCGACTATTGAACGCAGATAAGGTAAAGACTGGTACCTAATAAATTGATAAATATTTCAATATTGTTATACATTCAAATTTATTAGATTTAGGACGGTTTGCAGTAAATTTCGAAGCAGTAATAAATTAACTTAGGCGGAGTTCTCAAAAATGAATAAAATATAAGATTATGTTCTCATCAAATTGTTAATTTTTAACAATATTTTGCTAAGAAAGGTGAATTCTAATGTATTAACGTTTTAATGGTAATATTATAGTATTTTATTTCCCAAAATACTTTTGGTGGCATTTGTTTTTTTTTTTTTCGTTTATCTTATATTCAGCCCAGTGATGTTTAGTACCATGTTTAAGAATGAATAATATGCTATTAAAACCGGACAACTGTGAGTCTGATTTGCCCTCTGATACTAAATGTTAATAAAGTAAATAATTCGTCCTTCTTGGAAATTGATTCTCAAAATAATTTTGATAGTTTTTATTGTAAAACAATGTTCGGCGTTCTAAATAGTTCTCTTTATTAGATACGCTATTATATATTAAATATAATGGAAACGCTATTACATTTTGGGTCTTAGTTTGGAGATATTGAGTGATGAATACAGAAAACGCTTTTTTTTTAATCTTCATAATTGACTTAGATTTATTTTGTCGCCCTTGAATTTTCTAAAGTTTAATGATACTTTCACAAATATACATGTTATGAATATGTCATTTGAGTCAAATTATTTTAAACATCGTATAGTAAACATACGCGCAATCATAGTATTGCACATACATTACGGCAATAAGAAAGGTAATTGCGAACTCTTTGCAATTGACCACACTGTGACGTAATTCCTAACTATTACTGAATTCCTTTTGAAAAACCTTAATCGCACTGAGTGCAAGACACCATATGGCCGTTATGGCCGTCAACCATGTCCAAAGACATAAATGGGCACGTTATCGTCACACTCGGAATACCAGCGCGCGGCGGTGTAGGGGCAACCTTGTCGTGCGGGGCAGGGGGGCGTCACTCCCGCGCAACCTGCTGCCTCCGTCACTCCTCGCGGCTAGTGCCTCGCCCGCGCATGTTTGCCGTTCATACGCGTTTACACAATACGTAGTGCGAACACTTGTGCGCTTGAAACCTTAAAAACAAACCAAATATTAGTGATAAACAAGTGAAGTGACAGAAACGTCTTGTGATGTGCTCCTAGATATTGACCAATAAGGTAAATAGTGTTAAAAATATTTTTTTTTGTACGTAAATCTTGTTTTATGATCAACAAGGGCATTTGTAAGTTAGCAGTGCAACTAAGTTTAGCAATATCATCTCATTGATTAAACTACAATAGAACCTTTTAACCAGTGGTGTTTACAAAAGTCTTTTAAACAATATTCTGACGTAGTATTTTAGTCGTAGTAGTGAATGACTAGGCCGTTGTTTCCAGCTGACCGGTTTGTTGCTTGCATAATGTAAGTTAAATAGAGTAGTATGTCATCGAAGCTTACGCATTCTTTACTTTACATAAGTGAGGTTAGTGAGATGGATTGTGAAGTGACGATTTAATGACATCACCTGTAACATGTTCACACTCCACCCACCCGCGCACATGTCGTGAGGTCATGATACATAAATCAATGTTTAACGACAATTATGCTACGTGACAATGAGATTAACTGAAAAACAATTACAAAACTATGCGCTATCTCTAAAAAATGTTTTTAAGTAAACAGAAAAGCTCCCGAATATTATTGAGTGCCCATATTTTTTTTCCAAAAAAGAGAAATAATAAATCGTGCATGTAGCACTTATACATATCACGTCCATGTGGAGTTGTCAATTATATGAAAGTGTAGTCATGCCATTTATCAGAAAGCGTTAAATAATATAATTTATAGGTAGTTTAGTTTGTTAATGTTTTTTTTTCGGACATCTAACACACAACGCCATCTAGTCCCAAGCTAAGCAGAGCTTGTGTTATGGGTACTAGACAACTGATATAAATACTTTATACTTTTTTTTTGTAAATATACATACAAAACACCCAAACTCCGAAACAAATATTTGATAACATTCGATCCGAATCGGGAATCGAACTCGAGACCTCAAGCACAGCAGACGCATACGCTACCACTGCGCCACAGAGGCAGTTCAAATCACATTGTCCATTTATATATTTAAATACCTTGAGTTGATTATTTCTGTAATTAAAAAGTAGCCACCTCCTTAACAAATGCTTTCTCAAAAGTGTTCAATGTTAATTAATGAATAATGAAATTATTAATAAAATTACATTTAACGGCTGTATATATCAAAACTGTATGCTGTATATACAATACTGTAGAATTGAATAATATGACAATTTTTTGCGTTTTTTTATAAGAGGTACATGATAACTTTATCGCTGACAAGAAATTTCTGATAGGCAAACTATTCGAAGATTGTTTGCATGATATAAAAAAAATGTTTTGCTGTGAAAAGTGTAAAAGAATCATAAAACATTCATACAGTATTTGATTTGTATGCTTAGATTTAGAACACAGATGTAATATAAATATATACTAACTTTGTAATAATTCTTTATTTTTCTCTCTCACACAGAATATTTTCAATTACTCCATCTTAAATTAGGTGTTACATGTTCAATAAAGTGAAACTGTGCGTGAGACTGCTTCTGTACTAGGAAGACCTACCTGTATGACAGATTTACCAGCCTGTCCAACTCTCTAATTACAAACTTACGAGACTAAGAGATGTGATACGTTCTCTTAAATTATTTATTATTATCATATTATACCTATGTACCTCATCATCATCATTTTCCTAACCTTTATTATTCACAAGATTAGAGGTCGGCTACTAGTTCAACCTCCTCTGAGTTTGACAGTTGACTACTATCCTAACTACGGTACGAAGGCTAAACAGCTGGGCCGGCCAACATACCATCCCAGTACCTACACTCTTCAGCCAGCTGGCATAGTGTAGGGCCCGTTTATACTCATAAACCCCACGGGTCAGCCAGCACCACAGCTGTTTCGAAAACCTGAATATCAGTTTTTACACGGAGCGACTGGCATCGGACCTCCGCATAATAGTTATTCTGTGCCTCCGCAACCCTGAGGGTGAATTGAATTCGAAGGTTGAACTAGTTGTCAGTATATTTGAGGGCACTGACTTCCCAATAACGATTGTTATAGATGTTCATGACAACCGGGACCGATATTATACCTATGTACATAAAACATATTTAAACATACTACATATAAGGTTCTTGCATTGAGGGAGAATAGAACCTGCGATGCTTGAACTTACAAGCGTGTCTTAGGTAGTGACGAGTATATCGTCATATATTTGTTTACGGAATATAAGTCAGCCGACGGAAGTTACTTAAAGGCTTATAGATGTCTACACACTAACATCACTTCCTTTTGTAATATATCCGAGTAGCTACATATAGTTTTATTTCACTTCAATCTTCCTAATATTGTTTATTTATTATTTTATTTATTTTCGTAATCTTGTTTTAATACTCCTGCTATTGGTTGCGTTTTATCCCCTATTCTTCTAAGTCCAAAAACCACCATTTGCATAAATAAAGAAAACAATTACTTAGTTTATTTATCTATACTAATATTATAAAGAGGTTAAGCTTATGCAGTTGTGAGATTGTAGGAGCTAAAATCTGGATATACTGAACTGATTTTCAAAATTATTTTACCAATAGATAGCCACATAATATATAAGTATCATAAACTATAGATTAATTATTTATTAATCCGATTAACCGAAAAATTATAACCGTGATATCCGACATACACGCTGGCGGAGATGCTGATAAAAGCTTGAACGTTAAAAATAATTCAAAGACGATTTGTACCTATGTGTGCGTATGAAAATTAATTTTCGTTTCTAGAAAGTTCTAGAAAAAATTGAGTGACTTGTTAAACTGTAAAAATACATACGTTAACTTTTGCTCTTTTGTTTAAGCCTCACGATGTGTTGAAGGTTAGCTTTCCTACCGATCTTTTGATAGATAGAAAATAATTAAACAACAAAATTGTTTTAAAATATATAGGTACGTTTATTTTTCGTTTATATACTTATAAAAAGGCAGCAGGAACCAGTAAACATGAATATTTAATTCACAAAATATTTAAGTAAAACCAGTTAAAGTATTCATAATGTTATTAATGTTGCTTTATATTTTAATTTATTTTAAAGCATGTGGTCTTATCTAATTTTTGAGTTGATTCAATTCACGGATTAAAAATACAGAGAGTCCCCCCCTATTCATCCCGTAGCCTAGACGTCATGAGAGTCGCCTAAGGCAGTAAACTACTAACTAACTACGAGTATATAAATAAATTAATATTTCGGACATTTAACACACAACGCCATCTAGTCCCAAGTTAAGCAGAGCTTGTGTTATGTTACTAGACAACTGATATAAATACATACAACTATACCCAAACTCCGAAACAAATATCTGCAGATCATACAAACATTTGGTCCGACCCGGGATACGAACCCCTCAAACACAGCAGTTGCATACGCTACCACTACGCCACCGACACTGGCGCTTGACACTCATACACTGCGCCTGGTAGGTACTTGACAGAAACATCGTGCCAACATTTTTGACCAGCGTGGTATAGTAGGCTTCTTGAAATTGTATAAAAATGTGTCGTGTGTATAGAATAGTTTATATGTAGAGGGTCAATGATGCAGAAGCATCACTAGACCGCCATGGTGTGGGTCACCATGCTGCATTGTAGCATTGTCTGCATTCGCAATGAGTATGGTGACCAACACTCTTGGATTCTAATTATACTTCCCATCAGGCAGATGTGTATGATGATGATGTAGTATGATTTATTTGCTTGACTGATTAACATTGAATTATCTTACCCTTTTTACCAATTATTGTAGTATTTTTTTTGTTTATTTACGTTGAAACGGATCGAGAAACCGAATCATAATCTTATTTTGAATATAAATAAGAATCGTTTTCAGTGAAACACAAAGTAAAGCCATCCTTAGTTAGTCAGCAGAATTCTATGTTAGTAACTTACTCCTTCTTACCTAATTTATTTCTTTTACAAATTATAATTACTACAACCAAAACAATTTTCCGTCTGTCTTTTAAGAACACGATAAAGTGTCTAATTTCTCGAATCGTGAACATGTGAAAAGACTTTAATTTACCCTTGTCTATCAGTTCATATACGAAAGAAGTATTTTATCTTTTTTAATATGGACAATGTATACGTAGATAGGTGTTTCTACGTGGATGGCTCGCAGTTCGCACATTATCGGAGGCAGTCGAGCACGAAGTAGAACGTTAGCCAGCCGCTTGTTAAAAATAAAATATACAATTTTAGCACCCCTCGCTTTTCTTCTTTATGTACACACCTTCGTACACGATTCAAGAAATATAGCTATAGAAGTTTCTTAAAATCAATTTTTATAAATATTGAACAATAAATCGAACGAACAATGGTTATAATCTGTAAGGCTTTAATGCGAATAATGGTTTACTGCGACTGTGATGCTTTAAACACACAATCGTAAAATCGTTTTAAACATAATTTAAAATCAATAGTACCCCACCATTGAGTATTTACATAGAAATTACTCCACATTCACTTTTCTCAAGTTATACAGACACAATTAAATAGTAAAAACACATAATTACACATACTTACGTTAATATTAAATGGGTATGCTAATATTATATCTATACCTGCGACTTTTTCGTGGCTTGTATAGATTAATGGTACCTCGTTAAAAAAACATTTTATAAAAAAAAAACGACTTCCAAAAAACATCCAACGAAAACTCTCTGCCAAAAAAAAACACTTAAAAGCGTAAAATAAACTGGTTCCTCATAAATTGCCTATACCTAATTCTTTATTCATTTAAATAGTAGTATTATAATGTGTGCTATTTACCTAAAATCTGTTTGAAGTCAGTATCATATCGTTTTCAGGATAAAAAGATGAATATTGGTTTTGATGTTATTTTATTATTATTTAGACCAAAATTCATATTTAACAATTTGTTTAAGATTGTTGAAAGAAATTTACTAATGTTTCACGATGAGAACAAGTTTGATTGGCATCAGTTAGAATACCTTTTTGATAAGGAACTTCGCTCCTATCTGGTGTCCCACGACACAACAAGACGTTTTTTATTGATTTTTTAAATGTAGGTACGTTATATATTTAAGTTGTTTCACTGAAGAAGAATAAAGATTAAAAACAGAATGCTTCAAATATTTGACGTCATAAAGAATTGATGAAGTTCAGTGAACATTCATCGTAGATTATATTTTATAGTAGAAGATTGAAGCGTTTATTATACTGTAGGTATTAAAACCACCGAAGCGTGACCGTGTGAGTTTATCAAATTGTCTGGCAATCTAAGCAATTCATTTATCTTAGGAATGCAATTGATGGTCATTTTTATATCTTTAACTAGCTAACCCACGCAACGTCGTTTGTGTCACCTATTGCCCGTAGCGTGATAATTACCCCTATTTCACTCCCTTAGGGGTAGAATATTCAGAAACGCTGAATCACGTATCAATTCATTTTTAATCAGCAGCCAAAAAATAAAGTTTCATGTTTCTGACTTCAAAAATGACGGACTTCCAGACTGACCTATATACGAAATAACAACCCCTATTTCACCCCTTAGGGGTAGGATATCCAGAAACGCTTCAATCCGTAACTACTCATTTTTAATCAGTAGCCCAAAAGTAAAGTTTCATGTTTCTTATTTAAAAAAATGACGAACTTCCATACAAACTTTCAACCCCTATTTCATCCCCTTAGGGGTGGAATTTCGAAAATTCCTTTCTTAGTGCTCACTTACGTTATATAAAGAACCTACATGCAAAATTTCAGGATTCTAGCTTCAGCGGTTTGGGCTGTGCGTTGATCTCTGGGTATGTCAGTCAGTCACCTTACTCTTTTATATATATATAATAGAGTAAGGTGACTTGATATATTGGTTTTATATATATAATACATCCATCTATATATACATAGATGGATGTATTTATTATACTCTTCTAAGATCTAATACTCATAATATTTATACAACTTTATTGAACACCACAAAAGTATAAAAATTTACAGATACATGAAAAGCTACATTTGGTATAACAATAGGCGGTCTTATCGCTCACGGCGATCTCTTCCAGACAACCTTTGTACGGATATTGTGTAATTTGATTTTGGGTAGTCTAAGGTGTATCTAAGTTTAAAATAATCTAAGTAATAATGAATATATATAAACTTAATACATGTATCTACAGCAAACACACCAATACATATGAATACAATATATACATACAAACATGGTTAAATACATACATAAATAAATATACACATAAATGTCATAAATACACATATTGCGTACCACATACCATCAATGATCAATAATCCCCCAGAAGCCCTTACATAGTCAAGTAGTAATCTGTGACTTGCTTCTTGAAAACTTGCAGAGATTTAGCTTGTCTAACTGCCTCAGGCAAGTTGTTCCATAGTCTAACAGCTTGCACCGAGAATGACTTATCAGCGAATTGTGTGGAATGGCTGGGCATTTTCAGTTTCAGATTTTCAGACGATCTCAAGAGCCTGCAATGTTGAACTGTGTAGGAACTCAAAACGTTGTTTGAGATAGGGAGGCAAGTGTGGGAGAAACAGAGTACTGTACAAAATAGTGAGAATGTGAACATTCCGGCGAAAGCGGATAGGTAACCATTTGAGCTTAACGCGATATTCGGAGATGTGATCATATTTACGTAAGCCAAATATGAACCTTATGCAGACATTTTGGAGACGCTCAAGTTTACTCAGTTGTTCTTCAGTAAGATCTAGATAGCTAACGTCACCATAGTCAAGGGTAGGAAGAAGAAGGGATTGTGCTAGGGCGATTTTCGTGTTGGTGGGAAGAAAGTTTCGAAGTCTTCGCAGTGACCCTGCTGTCGCAAACAATTTGCGACTAACTTCACCAATTTGGGGGGCCCAGGACATATACCTGTCCATATAGATTCCAAGGTTTTTAATCTTGTCACTATATGGGATATTTGACCCATCACAAGATATAGCAGGTAATTGCTGCCAATTTATTGCGGAGTTCATCCTACGACTACCTATTATAATCACCTGGGTTTTGCTCGGATTGACCTTTAATCCATGCTCCTTACTCCAATCGCATATTTGTAGCAGATCTCTTTTGATATCGTCAATAGCTTCAGATATTTTAGCTGGAGAAGCTTTGGTGTAAATTTGTAGATCATCTGCATAAAGGTGGTAGGAAGAAAGTAATCGATCACTGATCATCACTGGATGGAGTTGATAAAAACTGCGAAGAGTAATGGGGATAGAACGCCGCCCTGAGGTACGCCTGCAGATGTAGTACACCAAGAGGAATAATTATTTTCAATGCAAGTACGCTGCTGACGACCATACAGGTAGCTATGAAACCAGTCAATTGCTGATGGAGATATGTTAAGAGAGCGCAATATTCCAAGTAAGATATCAAAGTCAACGGTATTGAAAGCGTTGCTGAAATCGAGTAGGGTAAGGATCGTTAACTTTCCTTCCTCCATGTTAAATCGGATATCCTCCGTAATATGAATGAGTGCGGTGGTAGTGCTGTGGCCCGTACGAAAACCTGATTAAAGAGGATTTAGCAGGCAATTTCTTGAGAGAAATGAGCTTAGCTGCATGTGAATAAGACGTTCAAGGACTTTGGAGAAGAAGGGAAGAATGGATATAGGACGATAGTCTGAAAGAGAGGAAGGATTAGATTTTTTTTAGGGAGAGGAATGATTTGAGCCATTTTCCACGCAGTTGGAAAAACACTGTTGGATACGGAATAATTAAATATATGGCAAATCACAGGTAGGATTTCATTTAGGATAGGAAGTATCATATTACGGCTGATGTTATCTGTTCCTGTCGCATTGGAAGTAATGGATATTACGCACTTCTTGACATCACAGGCAGAAAATTGACTAAAAGCAAACGAAGGACAGTTAGGAGTCGGTAGGGCTGAAAGATAATTTAGCGTAGTAGTTTTAGTAGTCCCTCCAAAATTAGAGGAAGCAGAAAAATGTGTATTTAAGGAATTGATGTCAACATTGTTTGAAACAGAATTCGAGCGTTTGTCTTTATTTGAATAAAGATTAATATCAGGTATTATGTTGATAAAAACTCTTTGGCAAATAACTCATTATTATGTACCAACTCTTAGCGTCTTATACTAGCTTATACTCAAAGTCGGTTAATAAAGTAGGCGTCTAAGGTAGGCGTATACTTCGTAGATAATGCAGTTTTAAAAAATTACTGCAATCTACGGTAGCTACAGTACGTGGAAATGCCAGTGACTTATATGTTTGTTATCATCTAGATTTGTGATTCTTTACCGTCTGCCTTTCTAGTACACTGATGTACCTAAGATCAATTATTGCATCTAAATTGCGTTAGTTTTTACTTCTCATTTGTTAAAAAATATTTAGGTATATACTAGGTTATCCATGAAGGTGGAATCTATATATAATACTATTTTTATATCATAAGTAATGCCATGAAAACAATGTACCTATTGTCGATTTTTAAATGTTATATAATAAGGAATACTTAATAACCTTATTAGTAACATAACCTATTGCTACTTCTTACTGCTGAACAAAAGCCTTTCCCTAAATGCGCAGCCACATTTATCAATGAGGAATATTGTGTCCACTCCTAATGTATTAATAATAATAATTTACTTTATTGTTTAAAAAGTATACAAGTACTGAGTTTAATCCCTAGATCCCACACTAGGATTCCCTGTGTCGTGGGATCCAGTCTCTTTTCGTTCAGTTGCCTTTCGAGACATTAATGCAATAAAATAAACAAAAAATACTCTGTAAGTTAAGTAAACAAAACAGAAAAGTAAAAAATAACAATTCATAAACAATAGAAATCAGGTTAGCAAACAAAAAAAAACAAAGAAGATTTCCTTCTTTGTTTTTTTTTGCTGCAAATATACCAATTGTTAGTGCTTGGGTAATGCGCAGTCGAATGTGCAAGAGTGTGTGTTGCTTATATCTCTGTGTGCGTGTATGAATGTGGATGTATGTGAGTGTAAGAATGTCCTATCTATACTAATATTATAAAACTGCAGAGTTTGTTTGTTTGTTTGAACGCGCTAATCTCAGGAACTACTGGTCCGATTTGAAAAATTCTTTCAGTGTTGGATAGTCCATTTATCGACGCAGGCTATAGGCTATATTTCATTTTCAAAAAAATTAGGGATCCGTAAGAAAATTGCTATTTCGTAACCCAAGGTGTGAAATTGAAAACCTATTTTTGCGTGCGCTGCAAAAACTATTGGCAATAGAACAAAATAATGTATTACAGGTTTGTAGGTCCCTCTAAGATCTACAAAAAAGTCAGCGAGAGCATATATCTAACCATCATGGTTTAGTCACAATAACCACTTTTGTGTTCAAAAAAATTATAAAATCGTCTGAAGAAAGAAACTACGTTAAATGTGCATCGTAATATTAATCCTTATCCAAATAAAACATTATGTTATTAAGGGTATTTATGTAGAAGTAAAATACTTTTTGTTTCATTCCAATCGGACATTTTGTTTAAAAGTTACCACGAGTATAAGCTAGTATAAGCTAGTATAACACGCTAAGAGTTGGTACCTAATAATGAATTATTTGCCAAAGAGTTTTTATCAACATAATACCTGATATTAATCTTTATTCAAATAAAGGTGTTGTTGATTATGAGTATTAGATCTTACAAGAGTATAATAAATACATCCATACTAATATATAAAGCTGAAGAGTTTGTTTGTTTGTTTGAACGCGCTAATCTCAGGAACTACTGGTCCAAGCACAGAACGGTGGGTCCAAGGTCCAATTTGAAAATTTATTTCGGTGTTAGATAGCCCATTTATCGAGGAAGGCTATAGGCTATAATATATTATCACGCTAAGACCAATAGGAGCGGAGCGCCAATGAAGAATGTTTAAAAAATTACAAGTTTTAACAAAAAAAAACCGACTTCAATCTGGACCAAATTTAACTGGGACCATTCGGGAAGCACCAGCTTTCAAATAAAAAAAAATCATCAAAATCGGTTCACCCAGTCCAAAGTTATGAGGTAACAAACATAAAAAAAAACAGTCAAATTGAGAACCTCCTCCTTTTTGAAGTCGGTTGAAAACGGGGGAAATTATCACGCTACGGGCAATAGGTGACGCAAACGACGTTGCTTGGGTCAGCTAGTTAAAGATATAAAAATGACCATCAATTGCATTCCTAAGATAAATGAATTGCTTAGATTGCCAGACAATTTGATAAACTCACACGGTCACGCTTCGGTGGTTTTAATACCTACAGTATAATAAACGCTTCAATCTTCTACTATAAAATATAATCTACTATGAATGTTCACTGAACTTCATCAATTCTTTATGACGTCAAATATTTGAAGCATTCTGTTTTTAATCTTTATTCATCTTCAGTGAAACGACTTAAAAATATAACGTACATTTAAAAAATAAATAAAAAACGTCTTGTTGTGTCGTGGGACACCAGATAGGAGCGAAGTTCCTTATCAAAAAGGTGTTCTAACTGATGCCAATCAAACTTGTTCTCATCGTGAAACATTAGTAAATTTCTTTCAACAATCTTAAACAAATTGTTAAATATAAATTTTTGGTCTAAATAATAATAAAATAACATCAAAACCAATATTCATCTTTTTATCCTGAAAACGATATGATACTGACGGACCTTTTTCTACAGTGATCTCAAATTTCAGTTTATCTACGTTTGTTATTGTTCGGTTTATACGCTAGAATCTATTCTTCGTCGAACGAAAGTCTATCTTGAAACTCTCAATGACTCTAATCAAAAGTAAATTCCAGAAGTTTGAATAAGTTAGATCTCGCTGCATCTTTAGCTTCTAACATAAGAGCTCAGCTAAACGTGAATCCCGTGCCGTAGGAACAGAAACCATATTACTAAGAGCTTTCAGCTTTCTTAACAGCTACGCAAGATAATTTGAACATCTACACTTTTTTATTCGCTATGGAAGCTGATACTTACGGCACAGATAATCAGCTAGCACCAAAAAGTGCTGAAACCTCATTTTTCGTTTCACATATCTGAGTAGTAAGCTTAAGAACGATTGGAACCATTCCAAAAAATTTTGCATTGCCATGAATTTACATAAAATATATTAAAACTTTATTTTTTAGTTATTTTCTAGTGTTGTGACCAAGCATTTAGTCGCAAAAGTAATATGGCTTTGTTGAACACTCCATTCGCAGTAGTACGTAGAACTTAATGATAGCCTATTTCAAGAGCATTATTAGTTTCGTTATTATAATTTAATCAAATGATAAGTGAAATAGTGAAGTCAGATTTTGATCATAATTTGATTTCATATAAGTAATTTGAACACTGATAATTTGGAATTTAATTTGCCACCAACCAATTGTGAATTACAATACTTATTTGCATAAATATATTGCTTTCATACGACTCAATAGGCAGGAAAATGTGTATTTTATACATCTACCTATTTGAATAGACTGTTCCTAAGATTGCTTAACTGGAAATCCCATAAATAATTATCCCATGTTATTACTTTAGAGTACATATAAGAAAGAAAGAATTTCTGTTAAAAGATAAATAAATGCGCGTTTTCTGTTGCGTGTTTGAAGCATGCGCTTGAGTAAGTTTAGGACGCTTGACGACAATGACTGACGGAACGAAACGGTCTTAGAATCCTTCACTTCCTACCACTACCGTAGCTTAATGAATGCACTCATAACAGTTAAACTACTTATTATATTATTGTTCTACAGTGTGTCAACTTTAGATACTTAATATGTATTTACATAAATATTAAATATATGTTTTATATTATTTAGATTGTACTGTATGCTAATTGCTTCTAACAATAGTACAAATAATCTACACGACTTTCAATCGAGGATAGAATTCATAAGACATAATTCTAGGAATGAAGGAGTTTATCAAACATATTGATAATACATTCACACACTCGAGAAAATCTTCTGCTTCAGCTTAAACAGAAACTACCTATGTTTCTTTTCATTTTCTAACAATTATGCTAAACGTGATTAACACCGAATTGCGAAAGCTTGCATTCATCTCTCTGAGAAATAGAATATTATGATTGTCGATATGAGTACAGTACTTCTTAAGATTTCCACAAATAATCTTGTCTCAGGTGAACAGAGATCACACCTGTCCAAATCTATTCCTGAGAGGAGATTTTGACATAAACATCGTTCTAAAATAAGCTATAGATAGAGATTCGTTGATCTTTACTCAGTTGATTAAAGATCAGTGAATCTTGTTTCAAGAGACGTTCAATAATAAAATCTCTTCTTAAAATTAGTTTTAAAACTAGATTCACGACTGAGACGCCTTTTAAAATACGGGCCTTAGTCTTCATCAACATTAAAATCCTAGTCTTGATCAATCACAACAACAAAAAACACATAATTAACAAATGTGTTTTTTGTTGTTGTGTTTCTTGTTTAATAATTAGCAAGACATTCAGTAAGTTACTGAAAACGCTAGGTTTACAGACATACAAACGAAGATATTGATCTTTTACATTGGTAAATACTTGAAAATCTAATACGATTTTTTCAATCAACCTATCACTGTCCACTACTATGGATTAAATACCAATTAAAACTGTTTTGTTCAGTTATTAATGTTATTATACTATTATAAAAAAAGCAGAAACCGCATGTACTAAATAAAGCATTGGCATGTTTTGCTGGCAACAGAAAAAAATTAAGAAAGATATATAAATGTTGATGATTTCCTTTATTTTGTATGTTAACTGCAAGGACAAAGATAAGCCAGATTGACGGCGAACAATATTATACCACTCTGTAATTACCACATTTCCATACAAATGTACAGTGAGCCCTATTGTACAAATTATATTACTGAAAAGAATACTCTACTACCATTCTACCACCCTAGTAAATTTATACATTCATTTAGTATTTATTTATGAAAGCATACTCGCCGAATCTTTTTATTACTTTTTTTTAAATAGAAGAATTAAAATTAAGGTTATCCTTCGGCCTTGTACTCGTAGCTAATAGATTGTTAATTCCGGCATCTGCAAACAATTGACGATCAACAGTTGTTATCATATTTTCAATGGTAATATATACACACATTCTAGGATTGTACCCCAAAGTCAACATTCGAGCCCCTAAGTTTTAAGAGACACTTATACAGATAGGTATCTCCTAAAAGTTGGTAAAAACGGAAATATCACTAAGAGTAACCTAACTCTCTCTAAGTGGTCCCTTAAATTTAGGGGATGTCGGTGAGCAAGGCCATTAGTGTATTGAAGCATTTTTCTACAATTACTAAAGTAGTGAGTATCATGTTACAAAGCTAATGCATTTTTTTGATAATATTACTATATAATATAGTGCTATTCTATTCTCGTATATACAATACGTATTCAAGAAGATGATTTAGCTAGTAGGTATATCAACGGCAGTTTTAAGAGTGTTAAGCACGCGTCTCCCATCACAGTTTTATTAAATGGTTAGTTAGAGGTATGAAAAAAAAACATAATATTAATAAATCTCTTTATTTACTCTCACGAATCTTCTTAAGGTAATACTGAATACAATAAGAACACTCATGGTTAGTGTATCACGACATGTGATCAATCCACGTCATGTCAAGTAAGTAAGAGCGAATAAAAATAACATATCAATATGCGAAGAACAGAGATGAAGCTAGGGCAATTACTTATTGACGAATATGTATACGCTGTTACGATTGTGATTTATTATAATGTGTTTATGCAAACAATAAAATCTGATGGTTTTAACAAATCACGTTCTTTAATCCCGTGTGTCCTCAGTTATTCAACTAGACTACACTTAGTAAGGGTTGCTGTTAAAATATCAAAGCTACAATGATCTGTGTAATTGGTTAAGCAATATAAAAATTGAATGGCCACTTCCAAATATTGCGGAAACATTCTAAATATCACATAACACAGATGAGTTAAACTAAGTTGTAAATAAATTAAATTAAAAAGCTTTTTAAAACAAGCTTTACTAAAATGCCTCGAGACGAATCAAACGAGTTCAAACTCGATGATGTTGCGATGTTTCTTTACAGAGTTCCTATGGCCACCTTCCAGCTCCAGCATCAGATCAGCTCCATGTCATTATAATATTGTATTGTCACGCTGTATACATACGCTTGCAAAATTTCAACAAAATCAGTAGAAGACATCTGCTTCAAAATTGAGTTGCAAGATTCCACTCGAACACACAAGCATACATACATACATACATTGCAAGTTAATAAAAAGATTGTAATATGAGTCTGCGTTATCCAATTTAAGTTCTCGCGTCGATTAGTATTTAATTATATGATTTATATAACTTCGCGACCTTTCGATGGACCATAAACTAGACTGAGGATCTTCCCTCTGTACTAAATAACAACCGTTCCTAAAACTTAATTTTGTTAACATTTACATACTATCTTGTGTACTTTAACCTTAGCCTCTTTGAAGGAAAACTATACTCTTTGTAACTAGACTAGAACATTCTGGTTGGTTTAATTTCCTTTACTACAGTTATCAATGATTTAATATATTGCGAATGTGGTACAGCTGGAATACTAAGTCATAATTTATAAATCGCGCCACTTTCAAGAGTGAAACGAAATGTTACTGAAACTGTCACGCACCATGCTACAGCGTAAAGAGTATAGTCGTTTTATTTTACTAAGTGAGAAAGAAGTACGCAAGGTTTTATACACAGCACAGATATTTATTTATAAAATATACACTGTTAGAGATGCCTTTGTTTGTGCATTCCGTACAATCCAACGTGGTATTGTTTAGTATTCCACAGCGTAGTTAAGTACGCATATAATATGCACTTGTCGCCAGCATATAAATGTAAATACTATTGTTAGTTTTATATTTCTGAAGTGTTACGTGCAAATACCTTCTCATTGACAAAGCGATTAAAGAAACGCAATTTTTCTTTTCTATGTTCTTAAAAAACATTTTATGCATTTTTCATTTTTATATGGTTTTTTTTTACTCATTCGATAGTTGCTATTTATAACCATGGAAACCGAAGTCAACAAAAGTATAGCTCTGAATAATAAAAAACGGAAGACTAATAAAAAAAGTCCTAATACTGGAAGTTGTAAATTGCTGAACTGCTTCTATAAGATAATACTAGTGATGGCTTAACTATATACATATTAATATATCTATACTTCCTCAATAAATTAACAGTTTAAATATTAATTTCTTTTCATTTTTCCAAACCCTAAAATTCGTCTTTTAGATAATGTGATTTTTCGATTAATCAGTTATTAATAGTGTAAATTAAAACTTAGAACAAAGTTTTAAGACCTATTGTCTGTATTTAACACAGTACACGTATTATTATAATCGGATCTCTATACTGCTTGCCATAAAGTGATTTAAATGACTGCTCAGTGGGTGGCTCAGCCTCATCGACACCCAATATAAGTCAGCCCACTGCTGACACAACATGTAGGTACCTAATGTGTAATGGACTACAAAGTGTAGCTAAGAATAATTAGTTCCGTAATCAACTTTTTTGCTGGTATTTGTCCCTTTTTATACTGTAGTAGCTAACGACTGTTCTTACCACGAAATGATCTTTGTTTTTCTGTACAGTACTTTCACACAAGCACAGAAGTTCGACCTCGAAAAAGGATAAAATTTATAAAAATATTATATGGCCAGAGGGTATGCCTCACTATTGGTGACTAATCAGTTCTACAAGCATCACGTAGGTATTACATACATATTAAGTACTAACTGAACCCCGCAGTGTTACCCGCGGTTATTGTTGTACCGCGGGTAACTCTGCGGGGCGAAGCTAGTCTTAAAAAAGTAACGTAAGTTACTCCTTATATCATCAGCTACCTATCAGTGAAAATCCCGTCAAAATCAGTCTAGCTGTTCCAGAGATTAGACGGAACAAACAGACTGACAGACAGACAGACAAAAATTATAAAAATAATAATTTTGGTATATGTACCGTGTATTATTTTACCGGTTATTTTAATATTACAAAACTCCAATTTTATTTATTTGTATGTATAGATATCTCATGTAACTTAGTTCATCTGATTCATTGAATTACAGTTCCATTCCAATTACAGATCAACATTTTGTCAACTCAATATTTTATATTTTTAGTAAAACCAATTGCTAGCTATATGATATTTTTTTATGTCCTCAAGATTCTACAACATTATAAATTGAATCGCTGATCTGATTTTCACTAAGATGTTCGTGTATTATTAGATAAGAAGTTTTGTCATTGACTTAATAAGTCATGTGTAAATTGGTATGATAAAATAAAAAAAATAAAAAATAAAACTCAAAATAAGGTTTAAGCCACATTCAAACTTAGGTCAGTCTAACCTTATGATGTCCGAGATCTTACGAACTTTCTTATAAACTTATCTCTGTGATTTTGTGATTACTGCACGAAAAGCCTATCAGATATTGTGCATGGCGTTATATACCTCTAATTAAATTATATGGATATCGCCCACGTGATTCACCGCCTGTTATGTTTGAATAGATCATACTTGTGATGACTGAATACTGAATATACTTATATTCCGGTTTAATAAGTATTACTTAAAGAGTAAACACGTTACAATTTTAAAATATGGGATATATGTACACAAATAAAATTGAATTGCTAAATGTGTTGCTAAGCGAAAAATTTGCAACAACTACTTTTTCTTATAATTTCTTTAAGACACAAAGAAAGCTCTTATGAGGAGAAAAAATATATTCGTAAGGAATAATTTCAGTATATGTAAACAAATAAAATTGATTTACTAAATGTGTTGCTAAGCGAAAAACTTAGCAACAGCTAATTTCTCTTACAATTCCATCAAGACATTATGAAGGCTCTTATGGAGAGTAAAAAAATATTCGTAAGGAATAATTTCAGTATATGTACCTACACAACTAAATTGATTTGCTAAATGTGTTGCTAAGCGAATAATTACAAATTTTAACAAAAAAAAACCGACTTCAATCTGGATCAAATTTAAATGGGACCATTCGGGTAGCACCAGCTTTCAAATAAAAAAAGAATCATCAAAATCGGTTCACCCAGTCCAAAGTTATGAGGTAACAAACATAAAAAAAAAAACAGTGGAATTGAGAACCTCCTCCTTTTTGAAGTCCATTGAAAACTTAGCAACAGCTACTTATTCTTATAATTTCGTCAAGACACAAAGAAGGCTCTTATGGAAAGAAAAAATGTAATGTATAAAAACTATTCTATGTTCTTCAACACAACTCATGCTATGTGCACAACACATCATCTAAATAGGTTCAACAGCCTTTTATTTCCCATGCGAAATTGCCCCTCTTTTCGCCTCCTTAAAATTGACTCTTTAATAAAAACTTCCTCGATTTTTTCCTGAGACTCAATCTATCTCTATACCAAATGCCATCTAAATGGGTTTAGCGGTTTAAGAGTAAACAATTAACATTGTCATTTATAGACACACTTTCGTATTTATAAAATTAGTAAGTCTTGTATTATATATACATACATAACTTTAGTAGCAAACTGTTTTATAATAATAATAATAATAATAATAATAATTTCATTTATTCGAGTAATAAAACTCATTGTGTTAGTAACAATTTAACTTATATCTATGTTAGTAAAATATATTTAAAAAATTACACAATTACGCTGCAGTTCCAGCAGAGAGTCTGCAGCACCGATTTACAATTGCGCAGTCCAGTCGGCTAGAGATCATCTTTAGGATGCTGTTGGTGCCGCCCCGCACCCTGCGTACCAGGGATGCGCATCTTTTACGCATTATAGTATAGAAACAGTCAACGCGGGCTTCAGCAAACATCCCTGAAGCACTATAGAATCGTGGCAACCCCATCAGCACCCTAAACGCGTTGTTATACTGGACTCGAAGGGCGCTATATGCCTTTAACTTAAAATGAGCCCACAGGCTACAGGCATAGAAAGAAGTACAATATGCACGGAATAAAGTTACTTTAACCTCACGAGAACAGTGTGCAAACCTCCGAGCTATCATGTTGGCACGTACAGACAGCGCCCTTCGCTCCCGTTCCCGTTCGATCCCGTTTTAGGCTGTTGATTACCTAAATATATATTGAGTGCATGGTTGGCCTAGTGGTTTAAGCGGTGGTTTTAGTCGGTTCGAGTCCGACACACCGCCCCGCCGAGGGGATTTCCACAAGTTAAAAAAAAAAAGTGGTTTAAGCGGTCGCCACGCCCTTTTCTAATAAGCCAAGTGTTGTGGGTTCAAATCTTACACAGGAGAACACTTTGTGTGGTCCACAAATTGTTTTTCTGAGTCTGGGTGTTCTTGGTGTCTGTTTTATGTACATTTGTTACGTCCTCGCGACACAGGAAGTATATTTCTAATGCGGGACTTGTCTTTAAAAAAAACACCAAAAAACGTGGCAATAAAAATTTCTACCACTGAATACGACTGTTATATTGATTTAAGTTGTCAGCCGTTAAATCTCTCATGGTAAAATAAAATATGGCGGCCGCAAACTAATGTCTTTAAAGTCAGTATAGTCACAATCTAAAGTTTTTCATTAATTGGCTCTTTGGTTACCGGCCACCGGGTTTTATCTCAATATCATACACAGAGTTATCAAAATATAACTAAGTAATTATAAAACTAAACGATTGCTCTAATTAAATAAAAAAATATGTAAAACAAAAAAATACCAAAACTTATCATTGAGCGCCGCGCACAAAACTGATATGTTTAAAAATCATCAATAAAATACACACATATAATCGTCTCGCATTATTATTTATTATAAAAAAAAATCGGTTCTAGGATATATTTTTTTCAAACTGTACAAATTATTATTATTATTTGATAACTATATATTAAACCTATAGGATTTATTTTGAGTTTATTTAAAAAATACAAATACTATTATCTTGCTGAAAATTGGCAGGGAGGTAGCTTAGAACCAGGAGACGGACATAGGATACTTTTAACAAAGTTTTTTTTTTACTTTTCGCCACGGCGTTAATCGCAGTTACTGTTGTTTTTATACCGCGGGTAACACCGCGGGGCTCAGCTAGTATCATATAAAGAGGGATATACATACCTAACTAAAAATGCACATGTAATGATTCTTTTAATTCACAAAGGGCATTTATTCATTTGCAAACTTGTGATTGTGCCAATAATACTTAAATAGCGAGGTCAACATGAACACCGTTGCTCCATCTATAATATAAATAAATTGTAATTATTGTGCATATAGGTACCTACTATTAACTTTTAATAAAACTGACTTTGATGCGCCTACATCATCCTCATAATAATAAATTGTTATAAACTATATTTATCATTCCTTTTTAGGGTTCCGTAAGTTCCCAAAGGATAAAACGAGACCATAATACTAAGACTTCGCTGTCCGTCTGTCAGTCCGTCCGTCTGTCACATGAACCGTGACAGTTGAAATTTTCAGAGATGATGTATTTTTGTTGCTGCTATTATAATAAATACTAAAAAACAGATTAAAATAAAGGGAGCCCTCTTAAATATTTATATTTAAGGGGGCTCCCACACAACAAACGTGATTTTTTTGCTCGTTTTTGATCGATAATGACAACAGCAACAGGTAGACGCTTGAAATGTATAGAAAATGGTACAGAACCCTTTCTGCGCGAATCCAACTCGCACTTGGCCGATTTTTTTAGGCCAGACGTGAAGTACTTATACCCTTTTTCAACCGACTTCAAAAAGGAGGAGGTTCTCAATTCGACTGTATTTTTTTTTTATGTTTGTTACCTCATAACTTTGGACTGGGTGAACCGATTTTGATGATTTTTTTTTGCTTATTTGAAAGTCGTTTTTTTTTTGTTTAAATTTCTAATTATTCCAAATCGATTTATAAATGACTGACTTAGGAGGTTACAAATAATTGTTTAGTATTATTCCTTGATAAATAAATTGACATAATGTTTATTGTGTTTCTTACAAAATGGTGAATACTAATGAATTACTTTTTTACTTTCATGCAAATGCAAAAGATGAAGCCTAGTAAGGCTGGCTGGTAGCCTAGTTTTCTTAGCCATAGTAGTTATTATACCATTAGAATATCCGAGAATCTAACTGTCGTTTTAAAACCCGTTTACCTCGTGACATAAGTAGCAGTTAGGAATCCAGTGGAAATACCTAGTTGTTGGATGCTAATCAAGATCACGAATTCATGATTCTCTTACCTCAAATTCCGAATTTCTACCTACATAAAAACTAGGTACTTCTTTCCTAACTAATAAGATAAAACGTTTAAAAAACCTAATTAATAGAGATCCTGTATGATGAAATGGATGCTATTCTTTAGTAGTTATAACATACTATGGATGTTTCTAAAAAAACTTTTCTTTAGCATTTTTGTAAGAAAAAAAGACGTGTGGCACTCGGGACTGCTGCGGTAAAGCTATTGCATAGCATTTTTTGTCAACTTATGCAATTATAATTATTTATTTATTTTTATTTATGCAGTATGCTGAGGCAGTATGTATAATATTGTGAATGAAAAATACAAAACTATTAAATGAGTACCAAAATCATCACTAGATGGTGTTGATCACTTCTTTAAGTAACGATATGGTTTCGTTACACAGCATACTATAAAAGGTTTAAACTATTCCTAATAAATGTCTTTTTTTTTTTTTTTTTTTATGTTTGGCCTGCCAAAATGACTCTACTCTGCCTGATGGAAAGCATAAGCAGAATCCACGAGTGGTGGCCACCATACTTCGTCATTGAACGGGTTGTTTTATTCACAGTATTTTTTTTCTTTGAACATGTATACTTACGAGGCGCACATGCGGTGAGTGTGGCATTATAAAGATATAATAGTCTATACCTATACACCTATATAGTTTCTCACAGACCGATTTCGGAGCAGCTGATTCGTTGATTCGTCGTTCGGAGCATCTCGTCTCGATCCGTGCGAGCTTCGGGTTTCAGGACTGTTAGGTTTTATTTTCGTTACGTTACGGAATTTCTTGATTCGATCGCTGCGCTCAAAGATCTCAAAGCCCGCGATAAAAGCTATGCAATAGCTTAACAAAGAAAAATAAAACTACCTATAGGTGCAAAAATTATGGAACTCCATTTAAACAGTTTTTTACTAAACAATACTTGTTTACAATGTTCATGTTGATTTATCTTTTTTATGCTAATTCAGATGAATCTGTATACTGCATCAATGTTGTTAAGTTACCTTCAATCGATTTATATAATTAAATGTAGTGTTATCGGTAGAATTTCATGTTTGTCAACTCAATCAGCTGTGTTGGGCGTAATTTTTGCTGAAATATTACGCCCGGCACTGCAATAAATTTGGTCACGTTCGTTTAATTCAAACAGCAAATTCAGTACGTAAATAGTAGTAGGTTCAATATATTATTAAAAGAACATACTCTTATTTGTGAACATAAAACATGTAGTACATACATATATAATGTTATAAACTTCATACTTAAGTTATAAAGAAACCAAAAGTTTAATAATTTGAATATTACTTGTTAAATCAAATGTATTTCAATTATGAGTGTCTGCGAAACTTTAAACAAAGCCTCAATAGAATAGCCCAATGAAGGTATTTCCCTTACCTTTGGATTGACATTAGACAAGATTGCATTATCACGGACTGCCAACAATACCTGTCTTATGTCTCATAATAGATACTACTATAACTATAGCTACCTTAAAAGATCTTGTATTATGATGTTCTTTAAATCTATTTATTTATATTTAAAGTCATTAGTAGTGTCCGAAGGCTATCAATTATGGACTCTCGTAATATAATCTTTAAAAAAGTGAGTATTTATTGTCTCTGTAGCATAAAACAACCCAAGCGGGCTGACACGCGCGGGCTGACGCGAAGTCGTTGATGGTCGTCTCGAAATATAGTAAGTGTGGTAACTACTATTACATTTTGGCTTGGCGCCGACTTCAAACAGATTTTAGGTACCTAGCACACATAATAATACTACTATTTAAATGAATAAAGAATTAGGTATAGACAAGAATTGGCACATAGCAATTTATGAAGAGCCAGTTTATTTTACGCTTTTTAGTGTTTTTTGGCAGGGAGTTTTCGTTAGATGGTTTTTGGAAATCGGTTTTTTTTATAAAAAGTTTTTATTTTTCCTTACATGAAGGACTGGACCTTACATGGGTCTCCTTTCCACATACATCACGGATAAATAGATTTCATTAGTAGCCTAAACTTCAGCTGTAACAGAAACTAGCTATGCATGGGGCAAAGTATTCCTTTTATTACGAGGAGAGAAGGCCACCGAAACGTCCTGGTCCTAGATAGCCACTACATCACACAACACACAGTCACAACTCTCAAGTCTGCATATTTGTATGTGTGCTTCATATGCCGATTCCTCTTCAATCAATAAAACTAAACTACACTAGTTAGAGGAAGATTGTTGTCCTTTCAAGATGTCTACTTTCAAACCAAACTATTTTTGACCCTACCATTTACAAAATGTAACATGGTAATTTAAAAAACAATTATAATGTTAATTATATTAAATGAAGTGCCAGTATCAATTTGTTATATATATTCCACGAACGGATTAGTAACAAAAGTGCCACAAAATATGTAAAAAAATTAAAAGTTCTACATTGTACGCTAATACTACACCACCAAAACGTTCAAGTTATTGGTCAAAGACATATCTTTGACCTGTATTACTGTTATGTTACAATGTCATAACATAAAACATTTGAAGTTGACGAATTGTTATCAAAATTCGATCACCAGGCGGTCTCTGGCACCCATAATGGTTAAGTATTTGTTACAGTAAAAGCAATCACAACGTGTTCTTGTTGCCAAATCATAAACTTAATACGAATACACCCTTAATAGTGCACGATGAAACAAGATCAAAGTGTTCCATTGTAAATCACGCTGAGCCTCGTTAGAATTGATCAATCACAATACACAAAATGTATATTATGATTCAGCGGAGCCCAACAAAGACGAACAATGATTATATTGGAGGCTGTATGAAGACGTGGGTTGTATTTGTACTGCGTTTAAATCGAACCGCTAATGCCTACTTATTTAAGATGTTCTAATAATATGTACACTATACAGCCGTATAGTGGCAAATTACAGCTGATAGAGCATCATTTCTATTTTAAATGAAGTGTCATCATGTCTTCTCATTAGAATACAAAACTTAAACATCATAGACAAATAACAGTTTGTGAATTTTAAATCCGGATTCCTTAACATTTTTAAGTTTCTGTGCTTATTCGATACTAATATTATATGTTAGCATTATTATTATTAGTTAATTACACCGAGAATGAATGCGATTGATGGGTAACATATACCTCTGAATTGTCTGATATTTCGAACAGTAAGTAAGGTTCAAAAGTTAGTAATATAGAAAAAACTAAAAATATGTATCTAAGGCCTGCTTTTATACTGTATTTTTCTAGTTTTTGCCCTTTTCAATGTTAACAATATACAAGTATTCATCTATTCACACTTAGACGATGACTTAAAAAAAATTAACGATCAACGTTTATATTAAAATAAAGACGTTAGTATTTTTTATAAGTGTGTAGCGATCCGCTATTACTGGATAAACAAATAATAAACATGACCACTTAAGATTTTCTTTCAAAACTATTGTGCACCGACATATACGCTTTTATTTTTGAAGTTTTACAATAAATCTTATTTTTAACCGACTTCAAAAAAAGGAGGAAGTTCTCAATTCGACTGTATTTTTTTTATTTTTTTTTATGTTTGTTACCTCATAACTTTCGACTGGGTGAACCGATTTTGATGATTCTTTTTTTATTTGAAAGCTTGTGCTTCCCATGTGGTCCCATTTTAATTTGGTCCAGTTTTGACATGTCATCCACGAGAAAACCATATAAGTCTTCAATTTGCATTAAGTATGTGCGCGACAAATTAAAGAATTACTCAATATTCTCGTATGGGCCCATTTCAATTTGGTCGTTCTTGAAGTCGGTTGTTTTTTTTTTGTCATTTTTTTTTTATTTGATATTGTTGGGACGATTTCAACGAAGGTAATTATTACATGAAAAGTTTATTTTTAAAATTATTTCCGACCCGTCTTCAGATTAAACGTATTTTTTACGAATCACTTTTTATCGAACGGACTAATCTGATATATTTCTATTTCTAGTATTTTATGAGAATTGCTTAGCAGATATTCAATTACTCAAGAAATAACTAACGTTACGCAAGCATTACAAAAACATCTCTCGTAGCCATGACACCTACTACTGACTTCGAATCTTCACACACCGTGTAGAGACTGTTCCCAACTCCCACAATCTACGAATTAACCGAACTTTCTACACGTCTAGAATGGTTCACACAGAAGTTCTAACTACCAAATTATATAGTGTATATTTAATTTAATATCCATTTTCTCAACAACTAATAAAAAATAAATATAGAAACGTTGACGATAATATTATTAGGTCACACTCAGATTTCAGAATATTTTGTAGAATGTTGCTTGATATCTAATTGAATAACTTCTTGGTACTTGGCACGTGCATAGTTGTACAATCACGAGCAATGATACTTGCAATACCATTTATATATATGTACAATATTTCTACTATGCCTTCAATAGTTAGCTATGTTTGGCGGGGACTTTACAAACATATATGAAACGGACACAAAGAACACCCAGACTCAGAACAATAATTTGTGAATCACACAAAGTGTTGTCCTACGTGGGATTTGACCCCACGACACTTGGCGAAGCAGGAAACGACGTGGTGACCGCTAAACCACTAGGCCAAACGTGCAGTCATAATAAAGTACCTGAATGATTTTTTTAAGCTATTGCATAGCTTTTATCACGGGCTTTGAGCGCGGCGACCGAATCAAGAAATTCCGTAACGAAAATAAAACCTAACACCCCCAAATATTTTGGTAGTAATCGGCCAAAAAGAAGTTTTTTTCGTATTAAAATGTAATAAGACATAATATGCACATCATTGTCATCGTTATGATTATTATTTATATTATAGAATTATAGAAGAGATTATAGAATTATTTTTGGGTTACTGATAAAAAATGAGTAGATAAGTATTTAGGCATTTCTTAATATTCTACCCCTAAGGGGGTGAAATAGGCTTTGTCAGTTTGTATGGAAGTCGGTCATTTTTCAAGCCAGAAACATGAAACTTTATCTTTGGACTACTGATTAAAAATGAGTAGATACGTATTTAAGCGTTTTTGAATATTCTACTCCTAAGGGGGTGAAATAGGGGTTGATATTTCTTATATAGTTGAGTCTGGAAGTCCGACATTTTTGAAGTTAGTAGCCTGAATATTTGTCTTCTGGCTTTTGATTATAAATAAATGAATACTTAGATCAACATTTATGGGTATTCTATTTCTAATGGGGTTAAAATAAATGTCGAAAGTTTGTGTGGAAGTCCTTTTTAATGGGCTATTGATTAAAAATAAATAAATATGTTTAAAAGCATGAATAAATTATTCATAGATACTTATAAATTTTAATTAAATTCATAAAATCAACTTCCACGCGAGCAAAGCCGTGGGTAACAGCTAGTACTTTATATAAAACCTTATTTTTACACAAACATCTAAACAAGAGTTCATGATTTTTATCATACGTCTAATAAAAATATTTATTCGAAGAACCAACCTATTTCAAAACTTTTTGCACATGCAATATTATTTGCACACGACGATTTTGTGATGTAAATATTCGCTGCATCACTCAGAATTAAAATCGAATCGAAATGCTGTAGAAATATTGTCGTCATTTTATTCGACAATTTTTATCAAAATATTTACTACTAGCGATCCGGCTTCACACGGAGGCTTTTAATTTCCTCTACTATAATATGCATATCACTCACTATTTATGTAGTAATCACTCCATCTATTGCTAAAAACTGGATTAAAATCTGCTGAGTAGTTTAACAGACATCGGAAGCGACTTCATAACACCTACACCATGTGAAAATGTAGAAAAACTACACCTTTACTAAATCATGACTACAATAACGATTTAATAATCTTAGTAGTAGGTATTATTACTACTGGTAAGAAGTTATTTTTTCTAGTGGGAAGATGGTAAAGTAAATATTCACGAAGACGCTCTTAGCACTATTGTTACTGTAAATCCATTTCTATTTAAAAATTAATTTGAAGAAACCTATCATAGTTTTAACTTGTTGGACTTCAAATGTATATAGCATGTAAAGAATTCGCATCAAAGTTAAACTTTACTTTGTTAAGACCCTTAGAATATACGAGAAATTGTTTCGTTACTTTCAAAATCTTTAGACGTATTGTATACAGGGTAGACAATTAAAGCTGTCGATCTGTCACACTCACATCTTTTCACTATACTCTTTCCATTTCTTTATTTTCTCGATGACAGTTCTAATTTGATAGTTGTAGTGTTGTGACCAAATAAGTAATGATATCGATCGCATATATTTATTATGCTTTGAACAAAGACAAATACAACAAAAACATTCAAATATATTTTTGCAAGCTGGGAACACTCAATGAACCACCACCATTTTGTGTTTGTTTTAATCTATCACTCGCAAAACAAGACAGTCGTGCTTTAAAGTCACTACATTTCTGTTCGCTGAGTTTTGTCACATTATCCATACATACGTTACGTTGTGTATTTTGTATTCCTCCGAATCTCCGATCTGTTCTGAAAAGGCAGGCGAGAGAACTGGTGATCAAGGTTCGTAATTACTTTGAAGCAGAGTATCAAAATGGTTGCCCGCTATTACCACTGTCGCAAGTGCGAGAGCGTGTTTAGGCCGCATTAGGAATTAGTGGACCTACAATTTCAAAAATTACTACCGGTACAAGCGGCACACAGGAAAATAAGCTTCGTACGCCGAAGAAAAAACGCCAACCACGTCGTGTGACATCGGTTGACAACTTCGACGCTGTCGCTATTCGCCGTCATATATATGACTATTACTTGCGCAAAGAAATTCCAACACTTAAAAATCTTGTTGTTTCTTTACGTGAATGTGGTTTGTTCCATTGCCAAAAATCGTCATTTAGCTTGGTTTTAAAAGAAATTGGATTTTCTTATAAAAAATCGAACAAACGTAAAATATTGATAAGCGTCACTTCGTTGCTGTGGCTCGCTGCGAATTTTTGAGCGAAGCCAAAAAGATATCAGATTGGTCAAATGTTATTTTCACTGACGAGACTTGGTTAAATGCAAATCACACAGTATCTAAGAACTAGACGGACGACACCGCCGCTTCCACTAGTTCAGTGCCAATGGGAAAAGGTGAACGCCTTATCATATGCCATGCAGGGTCTACGAAAGGATTCGTGTCTGACACGAATCTTTGCTTTACTGGCCTTTAAATCCAAGAAAACAGTGGACTACCACGAAGAAATGAACGCAGAGATTTACGAAGGATGGTTTAAAGAAATGATACAATCTAAGAAATGGTGCAATCTCTGGAAGAACCGTCGATAATTATTATGGACAATGTGCAATGTTGAAATTACTAACGTTCCAGAGAGAAAGAATGAGAATCTTTTGAAGTTGGTGGTATCTATCTGTAATACAATTAACTGCCCTATTGCGCAAAAGGATGTTATCGCTGTCCATCTGTGCGTCATGCTCAGCCTAGTAATAAAAGACCCAAAAATATAATAGTCAAACTGGCCTCGCGAATTCTGCGCGATAACATTTTGAGGGCATTTAGATCAACAAAAATCTTGAAATCTGAACAGGTAGACATCACAGGTACACCACAAGCTATATATCTCAATGAACATCTAACTTTGAAAAATAAAATTCTTTTTCGTGAGTGTCGTGAGGCTGCTAAGCGACAGGGTTTCAAGTATGTGTGGGTTCGACACGCCACGGTCCTCGTTCGCGAATCGGATAATTCTCCAATCACGGCTATTAGAAACACTAAGGATATTACTAAAATTAGGCCTCGGAATAAGCCGATTGCGGGCGAATCCGCCCTTGCATGAGGCTTTTAGGGCATTATCGCTGTATATTATTATTATTTTTGTTTGCTTCTCGAACTATTTTAATCATTTTATCAAACACGATCCCGATATGACCGGATTCACTGCGTCCAAAATGTACAGTCAAACTGCTGCAGGCCCTTTTAATGATAACACAGACACAGTGTTAGCATTGACAACACGCTTTGTGTTTTAAAGTCTTTAATTCACGTAAGCGCTTTCATTATCATTATTTCATACTTTATACTTATTATTTCACTACTGATTTTTTGTTTTTATATACACACATCAAAAGTGTCTAGGGATCAAGCATTTTTATGCGGATTTCTTGAGATTGAGATGTGGCTTTGGCCCTGGCCTGCTCAGTCGCCAGACTTGAACCCGATTGAGCATGCATGGGATATGCTACAGAGAAGAGCTCTGCCGAATATGGAGGGTATCCAGTCGCAAGAAGACCTTTTTTTGTTGTTGCAACGAACATGGGCGGCCATTCCACAGCGTGATTTGGATGAACTCATTTTGAGTATGCCAAACCGATGTTCTTGTGTTAGTGTTCGCGGTAGAAACACGGATTATTAATTGTTTAAGTTACCTAATGAAATTTTAAAGAAAACTGTTATTTCAGTCTTTTTTTCGAACTTTAATGTTAGTGGTTCAAATGTCAAAAATCCTTTTATTAGGAAAATGGCAAATTTCTTTATTAATGCAAAGGTGACTTGGTTTATCGTTACTGTGACAAACGAAAACACTTTATTTGATGAATCCTTAAAAAAAAAATTAATTAATATCAATCAGGAGAAAAGTTATTGCAAAAATATATGTTGATCCCTAGACACATATGTTGATCCCTAGACACTTTTGATGTGTGTAGTAATGGATAGTAACATCACAATATACTATCAGAACTGTAGAGGGCTCAGGACAAAACTAAATTCTTTATATGAATATTTTCTCTAATTGCTATGACGTTATTATTCTTACGGAAAACTGGCCCGTACCGTATATTTAGTATTCCGTAAAGACAGAGACCGCGCTGCGGTTGAGAAAAAAGATGGTGGCGGCGTCTTGGTCGCTGTACAACGAAATCTCCAAGCCTCACCTGTTAGACCTGCCGTCATGCATCTCGTGCCCCCCAAGCGTAGAATTCCTTTTTGTCGAGATCATAACTGGAAATAATAACTATTCTCGCAAAAGCAACGTTATCAATGTGACATATATCAAACCAAAAACAAGATCAATTGTCTATAACCAATATTTTGATTTGCTTAAATCTATTTTGGTAAATCCAAATATTGAGAACTTTTTAATGGCTGGAGACTTTAATCTGCCTGAGTTGAGTTGGATAGAGAATCCTAGTCGTAAGCAAACTTTTGACTGCCCTGCTACTGTCTCATCTGATTTGGGACAGGCTCTCACAAATTTTATGTCTATAACTAACTCAGTTCAGTGCAATAGCATTTTTAACTCATCGAAACGTTTATTGGACTTGCTTATATCTAGTATTGACTGTTCGGTGCTGGACCCCAAATGTTATTTAGCCAGGGTCGATCCACATCATCCCCCTTTTATCGCTACTGTTCCATTTAGTGTTAACACAAGGTACATGACACGTTGTCCAGTAACGACTTACAACTTTCACAAGGCGGATTATGTCTCTGTGAATAGCGCTATTCAAGATTTTGACTGGGACGAAGCAATTGGTGGACGTTCGGCTGAGACCGCAGTTAATATTTTCTACGAGAAAATTTTCAAAATCATGTTCCTATGTCCACTAAAACTCCCTCTAAATTCCCGGTATGGTTTACTCCTTCATTAAAACACGTCTTTAAAGACAAATCGAACGCTTGGAAGAAATGGAAAACTTACGGTAATAATTCGGACTATGAATGTTTCCATTCCATTGTTTCCATTCCATGACAGGAAGCAATCTGCTTCCTGTCATGCTAGCTATGTTGCATCGGTCGAGGGTAATATTTGTAAAAACGTGAAATATTTCTGGCAGTTCATTTCTAACCTTAAAACTAAATCTACAGTGCCATCCAAAACCATACTTAACGGTCAGGTAGCAAACACTCCTGAAGACATCTGTAATTCTTTCGCAAATTTCTTTCACTCTGTATACGAGCCGTCTACATTGAACGTGAACAGCTGGTCCCCCCCTGAAGCATTTAATGAAAATAGTCCCATAGTCAATGATGTCATTATACATATGGATAAGGTTCAGTTGGAGCTTAGCAGACTGGATCCCACTAAAAGTAAGGGACCAGATGGATTACCCCCTATTTTTTTAAAGTGCATTAGTACAAGTATTTATAAGCCCCTTCACATAATCTATAACAAATGTATCACAACAGGCGTATTTCCTGAAATATGGAAATTAGCCTATATTACACCTGTTTTTAAAAATGGATCTAGGCACGACGTTTCCAATTACCGACCTATTTCTTTATTGTCCACATTGTCGAAGGTCTTCGAGAGACTTGTACATAATGAAATATATCCCCTAATTCATTCCACAATTACGAAAGAACAACATGGTTTCGTTAAAAGCCGCTCTACACTCACAAACTTGATGGTTTTCACGAACTTTTTATTTGAAAACATGGACAGAAGAGTTCAAGTAGATGCCGTGTACACAGACTTTCAGAAGGCTTTCGACAAGGTGGATCATGAGCTTCTTCTAAACAAAATAGCTTTTAACGGTATAAGAGGTAACTTATTGAGATGGTTTGCCTCGTATATATCCAACCGCAGTCAAAGAGTTGTACTGAATGGATTTAAGTCCGACATTGTCAAAGTCACATCTGGGGTCCCGCAGGGATCAATTCTGGGCCCGTTGTTATTTGTTCTGTTCATCAACGAGATTGTCGGGACATCACTCCAGACAAATTTATAAAATGCCGACGCAGGCCAATAAAAAACAAGAGATAATTGACTGGCTCTAACGTTATGGCGAAAATGTGGATAGTACTTTATTGAAAGTACAATTAGTGAATATTTTAAAATCGAAAAAAAGCCTCCCTAAAATATATATTACCGACGAAATAGCTGCCGAATGTGGTCATTGAGTTCTTTGACTTCCGCCGTATCATTGCCAGTACAATGCTATAGAACTAATATGGGCACAAATCAAACGACACGCCGCTCGAAACTCGCCTAACGGTTGGCCCGCTAGGCATGATCACCTCGGTCGGAGGATCCTCCTTTAGTGTTGGAGGAACATGACACCCGTCCCTCCACATACTCTTTTTAAAGCTTATTATGGCAAGTAGGAGTAAATAATGTTGAGTAAAATAAGTAAGTTACCTTTTAACTAAAGATTATAAATCGACTTCGCTCAGGACACTATCCGTCTAGGAAGTTTGGACATTTTATGAAGGAAGTAGATACACTGAACTGTGGGATATGTGGGACTCTTGATGATGTCCAACACTTGCTGACGGAGTGTGTCAAGTATCGAAGACAAAGGGTGGCGTTGGTGCGTAAATATGATTTAAATAGTTATGATATCGGTATTTTTATTAACATTTTAGGAAATGCAACCTCGAATGCTGCACTTGACTTATTTCGAATATTTACACATCAAAAGCTTTGACCTGATATTAAATAGAATATAACGTAGGATAAGGTACGATGGGACTATCATATTACTATGTAATAAAAGTCTCTAAATTAATAAAGATTAAAAAAAAATCCTTTTGTAAATTCAATGATCGCTATCTGTCAATGCCGATTTATACCCGCTCGTTTCCGAATAGTTGAGCCTTAAGAGTAAAAATCAGGTAAACAAACTCATGGTCACGCTTTTAAATCTCCAGATAGTTTAAAAATATTTAAAGAATGTGATGGAGCATTATCTTATTATGAGTTATTATGTTATTAAGTTCAAGATACTGAAAATAAAGCTAAACAACTACTTAATACCTATTTCGCACTACTTTTACAGAATCATAAAAACTTACTTAGCATGTAATAATTAAATGATGTTTTTTATTTTATTTTACCTTAATCCTCACAGTTTAAGGATGGTATTTCTCATGTCTTTGTCTGTATTGACCGTTATAACCTTTGATGGACGTATTCTATAAGCAATCCCTATTCCTGCTTAACCATGCTAGTTTTCCGAAAAAAAATCTATCGTCACAGAGCCTTGGGGGCAATAACCAGGCAAATTAACTGCTAACTATTAAAATATGTTAACTATTAAATGTTTATTTGTCCATAACTGTACCTGAAGTAGTTTAGGGATTCAAACCATAGAGTTATAATAACTCTAAGATTTAAACGCCTATTCCGTATATGCTGAAATTCGCTTTGAATCTTCGTGTAACATAGAACGCCTATCTAATTAATGTGTGACGCTGCATAAAGCTCCCACGGGTCTTTAAAGTCGTTTCATTCCATTTTGTAAAAAAAACCAGCACAAGATTTAAAAAAGATGAATAAAATTGTTTAGCAAATGTTAGGTTATTGTTGATTTTGTAGACGATAAGCGAGATATGTGAGACTTAATTACATACAGCTAAGACAAGTTCAAAGACCAGTTAGAAATAAAATAATTTTCAAGGATCATGGTACGACTATAAACGAATATCCGTTGTATGAAAAGTGTAGTGATCATTATCACTAGTTATTTTACGGGTCCCGTTTAATTGTAACATGGTGTCTTTTGTCTATGATTTTAACTTTTTGACGTGACAAGTCTTATAATTCGATTGAGCCGGCTGCACACACGAAAAAACTGACTCATGCGGCGTTACCTCGCTCGGAGGCGTTCCATTTAAGGCTTGAAGTGCAAGCGATCTCTCATAATTTCATCAATTTTTCGTTATGACGTTGTCACGTTAAACTATTGTACGTAAACAGACTTTACAGACAACCCTTTTTTTCTGTCTTAAAATATAGTAGTTTTATACAATCTTCGTTTCTAAGTAAATAAGGTAAAGTTACACATTCATTTAATTAAATGACATGCAAGTCGGTTTATCTTTAAACGTTATGATCATCAAAACGGTTGTCTCTATAGGACTTACTTGAAACATAATATGCAAAACCAACTTCCTAATTTTACTCAACATTGTTAATTCCTACTTGCCATAATAAGTTTTAGAAAGAGCATTTATTGCCAGTTTTCAAAAAAATTTAGAACCTTCTCCTTTTTTTAAGTCGGTTAATAACTCCAGTTTTCATAGTAATCAAAAGTTACCTGTCCATAACACTTACGGAAACAGCCCTGAGATATGGGTTTTAGATACTCTAGACCATAACAGGGGAAAGCGCTCAACATGATTTGGTGTTGCTGTTTGATGCAGAATAGATTTTGTCAAGTATCTCGTGAACTTCTTTTTTGTGATCAAATACCCTTTTTTATTTAGTCGATTCCGACAAAACACTTCACTGTAACCCTGTGCCAGATTTTCCAAGCAATGAAAACATATTATGAACTGACTAATTTACTTAAACTGTTTCACAATATCAAACAAAACAGCATTATTTTGAGTTCGTATAAGACATGTTGGGAAATAGGGACTAATTAGTACGTGGCATAAGCGACAGTCAAGTTATACATATATGTATTCTCAGTTAATTGTACGACTGTTAACGTTATCCTTTGCGAATAATTGCAACGTCTCGCGATGTACGAGCATACTCCATTAATATATCTACCGCACACACTGAACAAGGAAGGCCCAGAAGTTAAGCGAAAGGCACAAAATTTTCGGAATCTAAATTAGAAATTAAGTAAATATTGCAAAACCAGTATTCATATTGATGTCAAATTAATAAACTTTTGTTAGTTTGTTTAGTCAGCGAAGTAGTCACGAGTGAAATCGCTGCCAAAACCCTTATGATAAATGCCTACAATTTTATTTGTGTCTATTTATAATAGGTATTTACCTATTGCATACATATATCTATACCTATATCCTATACCTTTACTTATTGAAGTAAAGACCTATTATTACACCAGTTTGACATATCATCATAAAATGGTTGATGCTTTTCATATCCATTTTCACTATTTTCAGTACATAAAAGTTTTTAAGTTTTCTCCTATAAACATAGTTATGGAAAATAAGAAATTTAAAAAGTTAAAAAGTATAATAGGTGTTGATGTTTACCAAGGAATAATCTGTCTGTGAATAAAATTATAGTTATACTCAGTTCTACGGGTTCGTACGTATACAATAAAGGCTTTGGCACATTTCGTTTGCTAACATTTGTTATAGACTGTAGTTTGCAGTTCTTGCCAAAACACATAAAGTGATTGCAGTGTCGAAAGCAAAAATAAGTAGTTACGAGTTTCTTTAAAATAAGATCATAATTTTGCTTCTTTTAACGAATACTTAAAAAGAATATAACAGAATGACACGGAATGAAAAAATAAAATCGAAATCCTTCCAAATAATAAGCTTAAAACAATATGAAACCAAAAAATTGTTGACCATGTTCTTTACATCATGAATCAACCAATCGCCGTCCACTGCTGAACGAAGGTCCTCCCCCAAGGAGAGCCAATTATCCCGGTCTTAGCATAATACCTATAAAAGACACACGGTCGAAACTAAGAAGTAATAAATGTTGAGGTAATAGTTTATGAACGCGATGAACACCTTATCGTGATCGCATTGATGAAGGTGAGAAATGAGCACAATATCCCATAATAATGTTGTGAGATTTACGGTTCTCGAATCTGATGTGGCTGAACACCGCAGCATTATGTGGTTTAGACCTAACATTTTACTGTTCCGTTGCCAAGTGTAATATCCCTTACCCGTGTCATATAAGTATCTAACTCTATGAGATAGAATTTTGTTCAAATGTCTGTAATATTCTCAAATGTAAACGCAAGCTGATAAACCCGGCTTTGTTTTGATATAAAATTACAATAATTAAATTCATTGTCACTGAGAAACGGTCTGCTGACGCTCAAAAAACACCCTTTGTTTTACGTAACGTTTGTATGTGGCTTATATATTCACAATGTTAAAAGTATGACACAATCACATATTATGGTGAGGATACTTAGGAAATACTGGTCACTTATAAGCTTGTATTCCATTAAGTTAAACGGTTTAAAACACTAAATCTATAACAACATATTTCTAGATTAAATATGGTAATTTATTAGGGTTCCGTGCCAAAGGCAAAAAACGGAACCCTTATAGATTCGTCATGTCTGTCTGTCTGTCTATCCGTCCGCCTGTCTGTCCGTCCGTATGTCACAGCCACTTTAATCCGAAACTATAAGAACTATACTGTTGAAACTTGGTAAGTAGATGTATTCTGTGAACCGCATTAAGATTTTTCCACAAAAATAAAAAAAAGACTGACTACTTAGAACTGAAAGTCAAAATTTTTTTTTTTAAATGATGAGGAAAAAACATAGATTTGAAGATCTATGGATAGGTCTTCAAAAATGATATTGAGGTTTCTAATATCATTTTTTTCTAAACTGAATGGTTTGCGCGAGAGACACTTCCAAAGTGGTAAAATGTGTGTCCCCTGTAACTTCTAAAATAAGAGAATAATAAAACAAAAAAAAATATATGATGTATATTACCATGCAAACTTACAACGAAAGTTGGTTTGAACGAGATCTAGTAGTAGTTTTTTTTTAATACGTCATAAATGGTAAACCGCAAAAAAATACACTATAATTAAAACAGCGATCAAAGTTACAACAAACTACAAGAACTTTTATATTATGCTACTTGCTGCTTCGGAACCCTTCATGGGCGAGTCCGACTCGCACTTGGCCGCTTGTTTTTACAAAATATGGTGAACATAGACATCACTTTTCTTCTTTAAAGCGGGTACCGCTGTTAAGACAATTCTCACAATAATTTTTACCCTATGTTTTATATGTTCTACTAGACCTTCTCCCTTATGTAGGGGGTTCATATTATTTCATAAATAAACTACTAACCCTCAACAGCAACAATCAAGTTATGTCTTACATTTTAGAATAAACTCACTTGTACTTATTCCACTATTTCAATTAAGTTTACACCTGACCGGTTTCGCCTTATGGCATTATCGCCTTTGATAATGCCTTATAACCTTTGATAATGCCATAAGGCGAAACTGGTCAGGTGAAAACTTAATTAAAATAGTGGAATAAGTAGGTACAAGTCACTTTGATTCTAAAATGTATTGCAACAAGTTTCATGAAGTGCCGATAATCGAGAGTATAAATTAAATAATGGCTTGTGTATACATATTTGTTTAATTACACTATTTTAATTAAGTTTTTACCTGACCGGTTTCGCCTTATGGCATTATCGCCTTTGATAATGCCTTATAACCTTTGATAATGCCATAAGGCGAAACTGGTCAGGTGAAAACTTAATTAAAATAGTGGAATAAGTAGGTACAAGTCACTTTGATTCTAAAATGTATTGCAACAAGTTTCATGAAGTGCCGACAATCGAGAGGATAAATTAAATAATGGCTTGTGTATACATATTTGTTTATCCTAAATAAATGGAGACACTTGCACACATTGCAACCAAGTGCATTAGTTAGTGTTGCCAATCTGGGCCAGTAATATTGTAAAGATCTTTCTCGATACTGATATAACTTTAAGTTTGAGTAAAATTTGTTACTCAGATAAGATTTAATGCATATGCAAACATTAGCCAATATCTGCCAATCGAAGAGGAAAGCTAGGAATATTTGTTTGTAAAGATGTGGCCGATTGTATTACAAACATTAAACCACGCCTTAATCGATGACCAAATTTGCATTTTTCGCAAGGCTGCAGTAACATGGTAATCAATATCGGTACAAACGGAGCTTAGGACTTAATCTTAACATGCGTACATTCTAGAAAATGATAATTTTTGTGGATTGTATTTTTTTTATTTTTTGTTTATAAGTAAATGTGTTTTATGTACGTAAATTATGACCTCTGACATTTCATAATTTCACCATCAAATACGGATATATGTAAAATATAACATATTTACTGATAATGTACATCGTAACAGTGTCCTTAATATAACAATATCTTCGTATCCTAATAAAAGATTAATACATTTGTACAGGACCATGATTACGTCTATGTAAATGAGTGTCAAACCGTCGGGCCGTCGAGTTTTCCTCTTACTATTTTAGATCGTTCCGTTGAATCAAGAAAACGTTCTTAAATATTTATAAGTCAATTATCTTTCCAGATGACAACGATGTGTGGTGCCAAAGAAAATGAAGTGAAATTATATAGAATACGAGATTATTTTATTACTAGTGTGTAATTGAAGAAAATGGAGGGACCGCGTGTGACGCACCAAGGCGTGCGGGCGCACTCCGCCGAGGGTTCAGCGGGGCGAATCACACAAGCGGGGCTAGCGGCCCGTAGCCCTGAAGGGACAGCGGCCAAAGGTATGGCTATCAAAGGCCACGAGGACCTGTGGGTTGAGATACAAGCCAACACCTTCAGAAATTGGGTCAACGAAACCCTAAAGCCAATGAATATTAAGGTAAATATTGTAATATCATATGATTTGCGAATATTCCCGATCAAATCGTGATTGCTCGTGGGCGTGCAATTTTAATAATAAATGAGTTGGCATATTGACTCAGTATAATATTTTGCACAAACAACTCGATCTTCTTTATTTTTTAGCAAAATTTTCATATTCATTGATCACTGTGTTATTACAGGTAAACATTATTGGGTTAATTTAACAATTATTATTAAGTTAATTTATTCAGTTAATTTTACTTTTCAATTAACCTTCACTTATATTGAGAGAATGTTATGAGCCTATTCCAAATTAGCTAATGAATGCATGTACACTTTTTGAGGATAATGTAAAACTATATTGGACAGTGAGAAATTATCTGGTTGGGTATAGTATAGATACTGTAGTAAATGTAAATACTCAAGTTAATTCAGTAATCAAATAACAAAATTATCGTAAAACAAAATATATTTTTGATTATATACAAAAGACACAAATTATAATAATATCAATTCCTATTGACTGCATTAAGTATTGTGGGTTTCACATGTAACGATATTTACAAGATCCACAAATTATTGAATACTCTTAATGCGGGAGTGCGAGTTGTCATTTTAAGAAGAAAATAAAGTCAACTGCCACGTTATTGAGAATTGTGTTTGCCATAATAATTGGTGAACATGTCATAAGTTTCAACTCCTTTTTTCCGGTGGCTCCTTTTGTTCCTGACCCCTGACTATTCCCCTATACAACGAAATATCAAAATCACACAAAATTATATTATTACATTTCGCATAAAGTATAAATGTATTCATCACAATATTTATCAAAAGATGGACATAGGCTTTTCCTAAATACCTCTATCGCGATTGCGAATCTACTTCATGTGAAATGTAACAGGATCGGGGGTTCAGCGGTTAAAATTTATATGTAACTGTACCACCAGTGGAACAGCCAAAATAATGTATAGTCATACATATAATGATAAATAGCACAAAGATAACATAAATTTACCCTTGATTATTTATTCATTTTGATTACATCAATTTAAATAATTTCGGTAGGTCGTAGATTTGGTGGAAGATTTTCGAGATGGCACTGTGTTGTGTTCATTAGTAGAAGCTCTTCAAGGTCGAAAATTAAAAGGGTGGAGTCAGAAGCCGACGAATCAACACCACAAGCTGGAGAATGTCACCAATGCACTACAAGCTATTGAAGACGATGGCGTCAAACTTGTTAATATCGGTATGACAACTACTATTGTAAAACTACAGCTAATGATAATGAACCTAATTTCCTAAAAAAACACCAATCAAAATTTGAGATCTATGTAATTAATAATAATTATTGAAAGGAAAGTGTATTAAAATACTTTGAATAGTGATATCAGTCGTAGGCAAAATGACTTTTATTGAAAATATTCGCTGTAAAAACGAATAAGGTTTTGTACCTTGTTCTTTAAATTTAAATACCTAATTTCACTTAATGCAATCGCTGGTTTACAAGTTTCGCCACCTGCGACTTTTTGGGTTTTTAAGCACTCTATATAATTATTTAAATAGAATGCATCACATGTTACTTGTTTGCACATAATTTGAGCAACACATTACTCAAGAAAGGTCAAAAAAATATCAATTGAATATATGTATTTATAATTTGTTTTAGTAATAATGTCTTGCAATCATACTCACGGCAATATTTGAATAGAGCCTGATGGATATGTCACTCGTCTTATAACATTGTTTTTTCCGAGCCAAATTTTTCCCAAAGACTGTTGTCTAACTTTTTAGGGCTCTAACTATCCGTAAAAATTGCAAGTGATGTCTCTATAGCAGCCAGGACCGACGGCTGTACGTGCTCTAAGAGACTCTAAGAGGCACGAAGAGGATCTCAATATGTGAAGAATAGTCATGTTAAGAATAGACAATTTTGTAATGTGTTAACGTACTCGGTTGCCACTGAGCCACTAGCTCCTCTTGTTTACAATATATTTTGGTATGATTATTTGAAAGCATCAGTCAGGCAGTAACCTAATACTCGTATTTTGTATATTAGGTATGGGTCTCAAGTAACTTTTACCTGTTAATTGGACTAAAGGCAAAATCAGCAGGTTAATAGAAATAAATGAATGAATTCATAAATAATTTAATTGCAGAGCCGATATGCTGTTTTTGTAATAACTTTGTATATTGCCAGGTGAACATACAATTTTACGAATCTTTCAAATGTAAGATATCACGTAATTGCTCCCATGTTACTTTTGCGAAGCCAATTGCAAACAGTTTTGTTTATTGTACAAAATAAAACAGGAAATCATTATATTCGTATGGTACAATTGTTTCCATTTTCCAGATCAATTAATGTTTCTATCACTTTAATAAATTGATAGAAACAGTATCATTAATACCAAATTAAGGTAACAGACATACCAATTTATATGTACCAATTTTTTTTTTCTTTTTCTAAGAAATGGAAACTATATTTTGTCGATGTTACACTAAACAAAACATATCGTCTTAATAAAATTAAATTGTTATAAGTAATGTAATTTTGTTTCTAGGTAATGTGGACATCGTAAACGGTAATCTAAAATTAATATTGGGACTGATTTGGTCACTCATCGTTCGGTACCAAATTGGCCGGAGCAAATTCCCACCAAGGTAATATCTTTTTATAGTAACATTTTAATTGTATTTATTTTTAAGTGAGAAATAAATAAATTACTTCTGTTTTTTACATTTATTATTATGGTATTTATGGCTTTTAGGGGGATCAATAATCATAAGAGTTCAGATAAGTACTACCAAACTCATTGGTATTTCATTTCAAATTTATGTATTTTACGAATGTGTAAAGGTATATGTTTGGCGTGTATATTTCCTTTTTAAATAGAACAGAAAATATTTTTAACCGACTTCAAAAAAAGGAGGAGGTTCTCAATTCGACTGTATTTTATTTTTATGTTTGTTACCTCATAACTTTCGACTGGGTGAACCGATTTTGATGATTCTTTTTTTATTTAAAAGCTGGTGCTTCCCAAATGGTTCCTTAAAATTTGGTCCAGATTGAAGTCGTTTTTTTTTGTTAAATGTTGTATCTTATCACTACAAATATTATTGATTATTTCAATACCTGATCATTCATCATCATCAACAACTCATAATGTCCCACTGCTGGGCTTGGGTCTCCCCTCAGGAGAGGGTTAAGGCCATACGTCCCCACGCTGGCCGAGTGCGGGTTGGGGACTGGCAAGACAACGTTGTGGCTACGTAATCTTGCCGTTGAATGTTTTTAAGCTGCCAATAGGCCTCCAACTAAGCTTCCCGACTGTTCTTATGATAACAACCGGGACCGACTGCTTAACGTGACCTCCGAATCACGAAGACGCTAAATCATTTAGATAATAATAATAATATAATAATAATAATAAATTTATTAATTTCAAGATAATGGTACATTTAACATATCACTTATACTATTTACAATTTAAATAATTGGTAAAATCAATAATTGTGATATGGTGAACGTTGACAGCTGTACTAGTATTAACTGTATGACAGATATAAATGTCAATTTAAACCAACCTATATTTAAATCAACCTGATGAATTTATAAAGCGCATATTGTTTACTCCTTGATAAGGAGAGGCCAATGTCCAGCAGTGGACTGTTAAAGGCTGCTGATGATGATATTGTATACTGTTTGCTCACATTTTATTTTTATTAGCATTTAATATACAATATAATTTATAATAATCACTCATTTACAACTTAACACACAGTAACATGTCAAATTTAGCTAACATTCACAAAATAAAACCAAAATTATACTCACATCTACATTTAGTGTTGGTAGGTATAAAATACTTCAGAGTACCTAACTGTAAATTTACATTTTTAATAGTCTTTTCACACTACTGGTGATGCAACGACGACTTCTTATTAAGTAGAAAATGCAGCGGTGACACTAATTACCTAATCTTTAAAGTTGCCGCTTATGTGCTTAGCATAAAAAGTTAAAAAGACCTTCCAAATTAAAATCTGTCTATTTGATGGCTTATGTGTCAAAGACCCTTTTTACTGTTTTATTTTGAGTAATTTGTTATTATGTAGACCGCAACTTACTGAAAATTTATTTATTGAATATCACTGCGGAAACCGTTATTAACCAAGTATTACAAAATTACATTCTATTTTAACAATATTTAAATTTAAAACGATTTATAATAAGTTATCTTCGAAACATGAAAATATTCGATGTTACTCAACTGTTCTGTAATTCTCTGTCATCATCAATTCTCATCAATCACTAATAAAACAATGGATTTAAAAAAAACTGTTGTTCGAAAACTCTCTAAACTAAAGTTAAAATCACTAAAAATGAGTTTTGTTTTGTTAAACTACGTTCTAAATGTCAAAGGTTGACTAACAAAATACATTCACCCAAAAATTGTATTTTGGAAATCGTTTCACTAAGAGTATAGAAGATAATTTGAGAGAAATTTTTGTTTAATGACGCAAGAAGAGAATAAGTAGCAACATTTATTTGGTATTAAGGCAATTAGTATAGAACGAGGCGCGGGCGCAACCATCCGTGGCTTCAGGCTTCGTTTAAAATAAACAGACCTCAGATACGCTGATTAACTTACTTCATAGCTACGGTTTTTAAACACAGCACTTGACCTATCTAGAATCTACTCACGCTAATTAGTGGTTATGTGATTTATTTATAAAAGGAATAAGTTAAATTCAAAGTGGGACTCGAATTTCAGATCATTCGAGGGTTACAAATTTTGATACTAACTAATTAAAACAAGCAAGACTTGTATTCTGTTTATTACCTATTTGATAATCCAGTAAAATATTACATTATCTTTAATAAATTAAACTAAAAAGCTTTTTAAAAACAAGAATTTACTGGAATGCCTCTAGACGAATCAGACGAGTCCAAACTCGATGATGTTGCGATGTTTCTTTACAGTGTTCCTATGGCCATCTTCCAGCTCCAGCATCAGATCAGCTCCACGTCATTATAATATTGTATTGTCACGCTGTATACATATGCTTGCAAAATTTCAGCAAAATCGGTTAAAGACATCTGCTTCAAAATTGAGTTGCAAGATTTTACCCGAACATACAAGCATACATACATTGCAAGTTAATAAAAAGCTTGTAAAAACTACAAGAATTTGTTTTTTTTTTTAGACCATGGAACATTTAAATCAAAACCTATCTAATAAAATCTTCATAATATCATGATATTTAAATGGTGATGCGTTCCGGAGCGTTGAACTGGTTTTGTTTATCAACATACATAATAATTCATTCATGAATGTTTGAGTATGAATGCAGTTTGTTTATACGTTACTCTAACTTTTAAACTTTCGCGTTCCATGATATAATAATTATTATTTTACGGGAATTAACGCGATCACTTATTTCAAGGTATTACATACCTCTGTTTTGCCTGACGTTTCGACCAGGTCATCGAAACCGACCGTTGAAATAAGTGATCGCGTTAATTCCCGTAAAAATAATAATTATTATAGACGTTCAACTAATTTTATTTGCGGTTTAATAAATTACAAACATCGAAATTCACTTCATGCTATTGTAAACAATATCGTTCTCACATCGTAGTTGAAGTACATCGTTAACATAAAGTTATAGGTGAATACGAAATCGGACCACACATCACATCAATATTCTTTTGATCACTGCTGGACATAGGCTTCTTTTAGAAAGTTTCACCCATAGTTAAATTAGCTAAATCAGTGGTTCCCAAAAAAATTGTCGTCATTCCTTACTTAACCGCGATCAGGTTAGTCATATGCAAAAGTTACCCTACTAAGGAGTGAAAGAATTTATTATACACTTGAACTGATTTTAATCTGATGTACAAAGATGAACAAGATGTACAAAGCTGAAACATACAGACCTCGTCGATCTATGCTGATAAATCAGCTATAGGTGTAGAATTGTGACGATTATTGGTATTTCATTGCAGGAAGTTGATGCTATCATGGCTTCAGGCATCGCTGCCGGAGTGCCGCGTCAACAACTTGACGACCGATTGGAACAGCGGTGTTCTACTCTCAGCACTGCTCGACTACTGCAAACCTGGCATTTTCCCACACTGGCGAGAGCTCAGTCAGTATTGATTGTAACAAATTTTATTATAAGATGCAATACTAACAGCCGTCTTAAAAAGTTATGGCTCATTTTGCAAGGCCGTATATAAATTGATTTTATGGAATTAATTTGCTACTGATGTTCAATTGCAATAAACCAACAAAAATAATAAACTCGTAGTTTTATCGAGCATTTAAAATTTAAGGTTTCTTACATTTAAATGAGAGTTACACCTATGAAATTTAGAAGCATTATATCAATTATTATTTGGTACAGATCGTCACGAAGCGGTGGAGAACTGTCGACGAGCGATGAGGCTTGCACACAGAGAACTAGAAGTACCCATGGTCTTAGAACCTGAATACTTAGCATCTCCTTGGTTGGATGAGCTTTCGGGCATGACATATCTATCCTACTTCATGAAACCAGACTCAGCAGGTTTTCGATCAACACTTGAATGGGTCAACTCACGACTGGAAAGATCAATTACTAACTTTACGGTAAGCTGTAAAAGGGTTATAAAATATAACGAAAGTGATCGGCTTTATGAAATCGTAGGCGCTGATATATTTCATTTGCTCCAGTTTATGGACGTCGTAACTTAAATGAATCGAAAATATGTACAAATCGATTAGAGATTAAGAAAGATTTCAGAGCGATAAAATTGCTTAAAATTCTTTAATGCTTATAAAAGGGTACCAAATATTAAATTAAGGTTAAAGTTTACAATATTTTGTTTGTGTATTAACGAAAATTATAAGAGTATTTATTAGTTGTCGATTATAAACCACTTGAATTTTTACTTTTTACAAATAAACCCCTATAAATTTTGTTAGTATAACTTCAATTGTACAATTAAACAGCATAAGGGCGTCGGCATTTATTGATACTTTCAATATAAGTTGTATTAAAGGTGGGTAATATATTAGCCAGATTTTTAATGAATATAAAAATAATCTCCCATTTACAAATATTTTAAAAAGATGTATCTCATAAATGGATATAAATATACAATAACCTAGAGACAGAAAATAGCTGTCTTATTGCATTGTGAAGAAAAAGGATGTTCAGATATAATTTTATTTGAGAAAACCATCACAATAATCCTACCAATTAATGGAATACCTTCGCAGGTTGAGAATACTAGTTGTAAAGTATCAGAGAATTAAGTATAACGCTTTAAATCTTAATGCTCTGTAGTTTGTAAATACTACTATGAAGATAAATACTTATTAAATCATCACTTTTGGATATTTAAACTATATTTCATTGGTATAATAATATGTTAAATAAATTGCTATATGTATATTAATATTATAAACGTGAAAGTTTGTAAGTATGGATGGATGGATGGATCTTTGTTACTCTTTCACGCAAAAACTACTCAACGGATTTGGATGAAACTTTACAGTCATATAGCTTATATATCAGAATAACACATAGGCTACTATTTGCAGCGATAACCGACATATACGCGGGCGTAGCCGCGGGCAACCACTAGCCTTAAATAAAAGTAAATGTAAAATAGCTAAGACTCATGTTTACAACATATAGATTTACAAACCCACATTATTTTAGTGCCTTCCCGTCTTTCAATATTTTACATTTGTTTTTATACTAGGAACAATATTTTAATTTAACTAAACAAGTCCGTTGTTCTTGTTATTATATGGCCACGTTATTCTTATGTTATTTTTCTAATTTTATAAGTAATCTAATCTGAAATAACACTGAGATAACTGCCATACTTCTTCGCTATGTTATAACTAATACCGACTCGAAACCGCACGGCACCAGCCAGGGTGTCAGGTATAATCTGTAAAGGAAATCAAATTAAACCTACCAAAAGCATCTAAAATTTTAGCTTTGCATTTAACTGTATATAATTCAAAATGCTACATTGTCAGACGGACTGGAATGACGGACGCGTGGCAAACGAGTTGGTTCGTTCACTTGGAGGACCAGCACCGCCACCAAACCGATTGCGACGAGACCCTGCGCGCTGGGAAGAAAATAACCAGTTGGCTCTAGATGCAGCGAAGAAAATTGGTAAATCTAACAATATTTACATGAATTTGGATACGTTTTCATACTTTTATAAAACTTTGAGAATACGAGAAAAAACCTCTTAAACAACTGTAGAAATGAGACACATAATGTATATATACTTGATTACATAAAACAAACAAATAAACCTCTTTTATCCTGGAATGAAATCCTTGTGCTTATTTCGATCTAAGAATGATTCAGTTCCTTCCAGCCAATGATTATGATATACCTATTGCCATTAAACGTATAATCCATATTTTACTTATATTTGTCACTGTTGTCCAATAATTAAGTTATATGTTATTTCATATAGTGTATATCTAGGCATTTAATTTCGAACTTGTACAAAGTTTTGATTGTTCTACTGTTTTCCTAGTTAGAGTACAAAGTAGCGTGTATTCCGGACGACCGTTTATGTTCCTAAATTAAGTTTTGTCCAAAATGTTAAGAGCCATTGCGCTTTTCTTTAAAGTTATATAAAATTTTCAATGGCGTTACACATCATCCTTATCCTTATTAAAAATATTGGCATAATATTAGACAATAACGACCTCCATGAAGCCCCAAATGTGTCTTTTCATCTTTCAATAACTCTCAGTAAAGACTATTTCAATAGACTTTGACTAAATTATTAGCTGTTAAATTGATGACCAAATTCTCGTTTGATGTTATAAAAAGTATTTCATGAAATTGAAAATACAAGAGAGAATGTTTTTGATCGTAGGCGTACAGCCAGTATTATCAGCGAAAGATATGAGCCAAAGCGAGGTGGATCACTTGGGACTGATGACGTGGGCCACTCATCTAAGAAATGTGCCTCCCCGTCCACCAGTACATGATATGTTACGTGTCGCACTTGATTCTACGTCCGGAAGAGTGGGAGAGCCCGTAAGTATAGTTTCATACCCATAATACAATACCCAGTAACCATCGTAATATAATCACTATTATTGTGTTTCTTATAAGTAATGACAAATGTGCGAAGATTCAAAAAACACGGAGATAAAAGTTAACATTTGTTTTCTTTAGTTGGTTTTTAAACAACGGACTTATTCCTAAACGAATAAGTGTCGAAACTCACAACTGCTGGAGAATCAGGGCGACTTACAAGATTAGGATCGCTAATTTATCTCTATTTTTGTGAATTTGTACATGAAATAGGAAGACGGAAGTCTTAAAAAAATCCCGGCGTAAAATGTCTATTTTATCCGGACAAGCGCCATTTGATATTTTCGTTAGAAAAAGAAATATTAAAGAGGAAAAGAAATTTATTGGAAAAAATGTGACTCATGTTGTTAATAATGTCAAACTATGTGCCTGTGGCCTTAAGCCTCTCTTGAGAGGAGGCCCGAGCCCAGCAGTGGGACAATATGGGTTGTTGATGATGATGATGTGTGTATAATATCTTTTTAGGAGTAGTGAACTTCGTGTTAAATACGAAGTACATTTGACGGTATAAGTGACGCGAGACCTTCTATGAACTACTTTATGGACTTGAATTTTTTGGAACACTTGATCAAACAATCTGGCTCAACGTTAACCAGCTTTCTTATTTTCAGACTTACATAAAGATCGAGAGTGTATCTAATGACTTGTCCGTATCGGAGGTGAAAGTGTGGATTGTGAACCCATTGGAGCAAGAGTCAAGACTAAAATTAGACGCTCGAGGGGCTGGCGAATTTGTCCCTGAGCACGCTGGTATGCACGAAATAGTTCTCACAGTTGATGACATCAGGTAAACTTAAAATGTTTGTACAGTGGTCAGTAATATAATTTTATTATTGGAATGTTGTTGGCATTTGTTTGTCATTATCTAAAAAAAACAGTAAATAATATATAACTGAAATTAAAATAATTTTAAGGGTAAATATTTCGATAATCCAATCTGTTTTGAAGATCCCTTGGTGTTAGATACATAGTATATGACATAATTTTATATTTCAGAGTGGATGGAAGATATTTCTTTAGAGTTTTACCAAGATTAGCGACAGTTCCACCGCCAGGCATGGCGCCTTGTGCCATAGGAAGTATTGTGGAAGTACTAGTCAGCGCCACAGGTATGGAACCACCTGGACTTTGTATCTAAAATGATAGGACGAGTACAATATAAATTATGTACGAGTGTATATTTAACAACATCAAAGTCAAGTGTTTAGTTTATTTTCATATTTGTGATTGCTTCTGAAAATATTTTTAATACAAGAAAAAATATTCACCTCTTACGACAATCAATGGATGGCCAAAATAACCCGATCTTCACAATAAACTTAACGAAACTTAAAAATCCTATCCACTAATTACCAATAAATAAAAATAAATAAATAAATAAATATTTCGGACATCTAACACACAACGCCATCTAGTCCCAAGCTAAGCAGAGCTTGTGTTATGGGTACTAGACAACTGATACAAATACATATGTACTTTTTTTTTGTAAATACATACATATTATACATAGAAAACACCCAAACTCCGTAACAAATATTTGTAGATCATACAAACATTTGGTACGACCCGGGAATCGAACACGAGACCTCATGATCAGCAGTCGCACACGCCATCCGCGAGACCAACGAGGCAGTCAAATAAATAAATATTTCGACAATAAATCGGAAGACCAATTACTCACCGTGGCACTTTTTTATTACCTAATTCACTTAACTAGAATAAATTCTCTTTTGTGACTGCATGCGTATTGCGTACTAGATTTTAACCGTGGGAGAGCCACGCTTAGGCATGAATGGGCCGGCTCGACCGGAGTGATACCACGTCCTCACAGAAAACCGGTGTGAAATAGCGCTTGCGCTGTGTTTCACCGATTGCGTGAGGATACAGGAAGCCCATACCCCAACCCCTCCCCACATCTCTTTCCCCATCCCCCAAAGGTCGGCAACGCACTTGTGACGCCTCTGGTGTTGCGGGTGTTCATGGGCGGCGTTAATCGCTTACCATCAGGTGATACGTCTGCTCGCTTGCCCCCTATACAATAAAAAAAAAATATTTATTTAAAATTATAACTTATTTGAATTAAGCGCTATAATAATAAGCTGCGATTCATTTTTCCGTTTCGATCACATTGCACCAATCGTGGTAACAGATGGGAAGACTGATGAGAGCTCTGCAATTCCTTAATGAGTTGAGAGTTTCAGACAAATTTGCCCCAGCTCTGGCGCTAATGGAGCCTATTTTTATACGTAATTTACGTATTAATACTAAATATATGTAATCTGTTCAATGGTAGTCCAATATGAATTAAATTACTGTATTATTCTATCAGTTACAATATTTTTAATTGAATGTAGGTACTAATTATTATCATGAGTTAAATCTACCATTGTTATCGATTTATGTAATACTATTACTATTTGTTACAATATTATATATAAATTAAAAAAATCAAACATGTAGGAAAAAATCTTCATGCTTTAAGTATTCTTCACGTTAAAATGGATTGGCTTTTAGGTTAACCTGATGCAGTTTAATCAGTTCGTGTTTAATTTATGTTAATCAGATCCATTTACAATCGGCTACCACAACATGGCTATCTGCCAAACAGTGTGTTTGTAAACGGTGATTTCCATTATTAATTATAACACCTACCCGACATGTACTTTTGTATTATGTATGAATATTTCTCTATTTAATTTTGGCCCGCCTTCAAGCTACTACAGACTTAGGCCCGTTTTTCCATTCGAGCATTATGGTTTTGACCCTTAATTCTGAGTTCCTTCCCCTGTACATTTACCTTCTTTCTTTGCGCCAATTCCTAACAAAATTTAGATAAGTTTTGCTGCAGAGAACCCTATAAAAAGAGATATCTCTTCTAATAGTTCGCGTCTACTTTTTTTAATCTTTTCTTCTAAAATATTTTGTTTAAATAAACTATCCATGCTCATTAATCTGTGCAATAGGTGCACCGAGAAGACAAGACATCGACGTTACCGCACATGCCCCTAGTGGACGTGCCGTCCCACTCGAAGCTCGACACCCACCTCCGTCAGCACCTGGCACAACAGCTTCAAGTGCCACTTTCCAACCCGATGAGGCAGGAACATGGACTATAGCTATTACTTATAAAGGCGATCATATTCAGGTCTGTAAACAATAATTGTGTTTTATTTTTAAATAAATAAGTAAATTACTTTAAATGATAGTACCTCACTAACTAATAATAATACATTTTCATTAGTCTGTTGATAATAAAAATTTGAATTATTATCAACAAACTTAAACCGACTATCCTTATAGAAACTTTACGATCACTTCAGAGACTACTACGTGCTGTACTGATCAGTTAATATACCTACGTGTTCGGTGGACTGCTGTGCTCTACACGTGTAGCAAAAAACTAATAACATTATTTTAATGTGACTGTTTTGAGCCTTAGTGAAACACATTGCGTCATTACAAATTAAAAGGCGAAAATTGTAAACATACAGTTTTGAATTTTTTATTGTATTTCAAAAATGGTTTACTATTTTTTCTTAAGTAGTCATAAGCAGGACTATCCTCTGTCACCAGCCTATCGTTGAATTTTGGGATAGGTACGTGTTAGGTACAGCAATCACAATCAGAATATCACGAGTAAAGTCCAGGTGAATTCGTAACACGTTTTTAATATATTTATGATTGTATTTGTGTGTGACGATTCAAATCATAAATACTGAGATATTGACCGCTCAGAAGTAGTAACATGAATATTGTTTTAAGCGAAGCGCCACAATTTATTGTTGAATGATTTCGTCAGCTAGCGGTATTTGCGTTTATAGCCCATAAACAAAACAAATATACAAAGGATATTACAGAGCTAAATACCCTAGACATTATCTACATTAAATTATTTTTGGATGGCTGACGAACAACTAACAATATACCAAAGTCAAACACGTTGTTATGACTATCTCACTGGCATTTCATGCGTTTTCAAGTAGCGTTACATTTCACAAAATTTACTTTCCTATTTTATTTTTCTACTAGCAACCCGGTCGGGTTTTACACCGATAATGATGAGTACAGCGTATTATTATGCTTAGATGTTCTTTCTCATTACTTTCTTGTGTCTAATAGGTATATTGATTAGGCTCACAGGCTACTCCACTTTTTTCCGGAATTTTCACTAAATGTTATTTATTGCTCACTGAATTACTCTGTCTATATATATCTAAAAACTGCAAAAAGCCGTTTAGTAGGTTATTATATTGTTCTGTTATAAAACAATTGCACATATATGACCGTATAATATTTATGCCAAGCTTACTAGAGATAATATTACAAATATGTACAGACTAACGTCAAATTTCGTTATTGTGTAGTATCTTCATAGTATAATATACTGTATCGAAACTCATTAGTTTATAATACATTAGACATTGCCTGATGGTTGAAATTCCAACATAAATCATACACATATGTAGGTACTAGCACTGACCCAAGCAACCTCGTTTGCGTCCAAACTACTATCCCCTGTTTTAACCCCAAAAGGGGGTTGATTTCTAAAGATATTTTATTAGTAAGCCTCCACACCGTCTATGGAGTATACATTTTAAATTTCAAGTCTCTTACTTCAAAAACATAGGATTTTCATACAAACGCCCACCCCCGTTTTACCTCCTTAGGGGTGGAGTTTCGTATAATCCGTTCTTAGCGGATGTCTACACCCTTTAAGAAACCTACCTGCTAAGTTTCAAGTTTGTGGGTGTTATAGTTTCTGAGATTTCGTGATTAATAAGTGAGTGGTATTTCGCTTTTATATATATATATAGATAGATGTATCGTATATATACATTTATATATAAGTATTTTTTATGTGTTACGTATCGTGTATATGATCGGACATTTTGCCGTTAACACACAACATTTTATTTCTAAATACAACTAGACACAAAACAAATGATTGCACTCACCACACAGTATTAATTTGTCCTCGGTGAATTCTTGGCTTAGCAGTAAGGGTCCCTAGTCGCCCATGTATATTTTACCCACTTGTTTATAGCATTAATAGAACTGTATTTCTGTTTCATTAAAGATAAAAATATATACTGACACATGTATCTAATGTCGTTTTCAAGAAGTTAAAAAAAAACTATCAGACTTTAACACTAAGTTTCCTTAATTTTATTCCAGGGAGGTCCTTTTACGTGTGAAGTATTCGATCCTGCTGGGGTTCGATTAAGTGCTGGGGCTTTGGAAGGAGCAGAGCCACTAAAGCCGCACTCTTTCGAACTAGACACAAGCGGTTGTGGAGTCAAAGGCGACCTGCAGCTTGATATCGTTCATGATAAACGCAGTGTCATGTGCGCATTAGAAAAACTCTCCACCACCAAATATCGGGCGACCTTCATGCCTAAAGCACCTGGAAAACACAGAGTAAGTCAAACTAAAGCTAAGGTAGTTTTATGTTTTGCATTCGTTGGATAAAGTGCGTTTTTTAGTTTTAGTGGATTTACGATTAGGCATTCTCTGCTATTCAAACTTATGATAATGAGCAAACACAAGGAAAATATGTGTGAATTATTGGAACGAAGTTCCTTATGGGGCGTTGCGGAGGGGTACCCTAGCCGGCAAAAAGCGTCCGTAACGTAAGATTAACGCCTCGGATTCACAATATTAGCTTATGCGAATGCTCTGCTTGAGGTCTCGGGTTCGACTCCCGGGTCGGATCAAATATTTTTTTATAATCTGCAAATATTTGTTTTTTCGTAGTTTGGATGTTTTCTACGTATAATATGTATGGATTTACACAAAAAAGATGTCCGAAATATCTATTTATTTATTTCGTGAACGAAAAATTTTGTATAGCGAAGTATTCTATAAGTTGTATGTAACAAGTACGGAGTAACTCTAGACAGAACTTGTTGCAGTACAGCTTACTAGGTGGCAGCACAAATGACCAGTTTAGTTTTATTTTTCATTTTTATCGAAAAAATCATAACAAAAAATGTATACCTGAATAGTTATTTTCTTTATACTTCGCATAGAACTTTTACATATTTTTATAAATCATTTTAAATAAAATGAAGGTGTTAAGTAAATTTTGTGGTTTTTAAAGAGCGTGAACGAAAAATTTTGTATAGTGCCATCTGTAATTATTTATTTATTTCATGAACGAAAGATTTAGTATAGCGCCATCTGTATTTTTGATAAGGAACTTCGTTCCTATCTGGTGTCCCACGACACCACACGACTTTTTTTTATAAATATACATGTAAATGATAGCGATCGCGCTGTCTTGTTTCATTAGTGAGTGCGAGACTGGAGGCTCAATGATGCAGAAGCATCACTAGGCTGCGTGTGGGTCACCATGCTGATTTGTTGCACTTTCTGCATTTGCAATGAGTATGGTGACCACCACTCTTTGATTCTGTTTATGCTTTCCATCAGGCAGAATAGAGTCATTTTGGCAGGGCCACACATAAATAAATGAATAAATACATAATATAGTACATGGTTCATGAGAACTCACAAAATTGTTAACATGGTTAAAACATCGTGTTTTGAAACTAATTATTTAAATAGCATCATTTTGACAGGAGAGAATTATTAGGAATATCCATAAACCTGAATAAAAAACCCTTTTGGTTTTAAAGAATATTTGAATTACTTTATTTAAATCTTTGTAATCCCACCATTATTAGGTATACCGGGAATAATCTACACGCCACAATAATTCTTTAATGGTTTTACATAAATAACTGAATTATCGTCAGTAAAAAAGAGATTCAAACGACATGTTCGGTCATGTTAAAACATCAGTCTTTTAATAATGGAGAAACATAGCAAATAGTGTTACATTTTTCATTATACAACGTGTTAAAAGAGCTTCCTAATACACATTGTGACATGTTTCAGTTGTACATATATTTCAACGGATACGACGTTCACGGCTCGCCACACATGTTTAGAGTGGGATCTCGTTCGAAGAAGCCTCGTGACAGCTCGAGTCCTTCACCAGCTTATGCAAGGATATCTAGTCCAGGTAACTTGCGTCGCTTGTACAAACAATAGGTTGTAAGGTTATATACCTATGTCACTTATATGCTATCTGTATACTTAAATGTATTTTATATATTATTGTAGAATGTTAACAATTATATTTTTACATTACAGTTACTCGTCTTAGATCAGAAAGTCCTATGAACCAACATAATTTATATGAATCAAATATTTCTAAGCACACGAGCTCAGTAGATCGTCGAGATGAAAGACGTGATTCCAATGATTATTACAAGTCTCCTTACGATTCAGAACACAAAGAAAAAAGTTTCGACATGACCGATTCCGCTTATTCGACATCAAAGGCTACTAAGAAGGAAACCTATACAAGATATGGTTCAGAAAGTCCTAGGAATAGAACAGCCAGTCCAATAACAACAAAACATTTAGGGAATGGTTCACGACTAGATGTCAATAGGTCTGGGAGTCCGTATCGAGCGAGCAGTCCGTACCGGGCCACAAGTCCAGTAGGCCGAACTGCGAGTCCACTTATTCGAAAAGATAGCCCTTTGAACAGGACGGCCAGTCCAATTAACAGGTATGAAGATTTTTTTTTCTTTTTTTATATATGGACCTGCCAAAGTGACTCTACTCTGCCTGATGGAAAGCCTAAGCAGAATCCAAGAAAGGTGGTCACTATATTCATTGCGAATGCAGACAATGCAGCATGGTGACATACACTATGGCGGCCTAGTGATGCTTCTGCATCATTGGGCGTCCGGTCTCGCACTCACCAACAAAACACGACAGCACGGATGCTGTCATTTTAGGTTCTTCTGTACGGTGGTAGAACCGCCCCGGTCGAGCTGGCCCGTTCGGCCTGAAATCAGCGTGGCTCTACCTCGAATAATATTATGTCCTAATAAAAACCATAATCTTATTTTTTGTTTCTCAATATTACATATTGTGATAGCTTGGAACCTAGTTTTGCCATCACTGGTTACTAAAAAACATTGTGAATGACAATAAGAAGAATACTAGATAGAATAGAGATACTCGATGGTGGTATTCCCGCTCGGATCAATGTATATTTAGGAGGTTTTCGGCTTAGATATGCATATATTAGGTTTCATAATGAAAGTGTTGAGTGGTTATTTTAGAATTTTATTTGTGCAAATGAGTAAAAAAATAATCATTAATAGAATTCATAAGAGGAACTTAGCCTGACAAGGCAACTAAAGTGAATGTTAAAGAATAGGGTCATTTCCGATTCACTCTCGACCCCATTGTATTTGTGTTTAAAAGTCTTAGTTGATAACGCGTACAAGAAGTAAGTCGTTATATGACTGCGCATTAAATAGTTACTTACTGTTCAATTATAATAAGTCAGCGCAAATAATGATGGGTTGAAAATCTTTGTAATATGTTTACCTCTTACACGACATGTCAGATACGCACGCAACACGGTTCCTAATTAAGTACGTTATTACTTGGGCATCTTGAAAGTAAACAGACATTGTTTTTCTTTGATTACAAAAAAGATAAAAAGCTACAAAAAAGGAAGAATAATTGGATACAAGACTGTTGCTTTGTACAACAACTACAACTTCGTAACGAGAGTATATTATTTTAGGAAACTTTTTCATCTCTTTCATTTCAAATTTAAAGATAAATTGTTAAACTACCATTTTGTTTCAACTTAGATGAATCAAGAAACAATGTACCTATATACAATTCTGTTTGTGAATCAAATATCTCCAAATTTGTGTTTTTCACATTTAGTTTTAAATATTTTAAAATTAAATCGATCGAATCAAAGTTTTCGATGAAAAACAACTATAAATCTTTCGTTGTTTTATTGTCAGCATATTATTTTTAGAGTGAGCAGCCCGACAGAGCGCTACAGCCCTGTGACCTCTACAAAGCGCGTGGTAGAGAAGCGTTCAAATTACAAGATGTACAGCTCGTACAGCGGGTCACAGGATAATTTGGACCAAGCCAGTCCTTACTCCTCGTTGGAGAATGAACGCAGAAGACTCGGTAGTCCTGGTAAGTTCGTCTTATATCTATTTTACGTTTTAATTTTTAAATCCTAATTCAACATCTCCAATTCAAAATTTAAGTAGGTAGTCTTATTTTAGAAATTATATATTAATCATTTATTACTAAGGAAAAAACTATTAAGAGGCCCGGATATTTCTTCATGTTGTTTTTATTCAAGTCTGGAATCAGCATTAATCTGGTGAATTCTACTTGGTTATTATGCATGCTGGTTTATTTCGTATTAAGCTCAAAGTAAGAAGAGAGTCACACACTATCAGTAGGAGGGTTTATCAACAGTATTGATATCGAACTATTGAACACTAAGTAATCAAAATAAATATATTTTATAACTTACGATTAAAATATTTATTTTACATGTCGGAATTGACCCATCTTCTTATATATAAAATTCTCGTGTCACAATGTTAGTTACCATACTCCTCTGAAACGGTTGGACCGATTTTTATGAAATTTGGTGTGCATATCGTGTAGGTCTGAGAATCGACCAACATCTATTTTTTATACCCAAATTTTTTTTATGGCAAAACAACGTTTTCCCTATAAGCTATTATGAATATAAAATTGTAATGTCTGCGCTAAGCGATTAGACTGGTTCATAAATACGTACAATCCCTTAGTACATAGTTATTACAAAATTTATTTAGGTACACAGGTATATGTATATTGCAAAGTCAGCTCGGCAACATTTTCCCTTCGGTAAGAGATAACGTACTCTTCATAAATCAACGACCCGAATTTGTATTTGACAGCTGACCAATAGAATAGCGGTCGGTATGCAAATAAGTACCTAACGTCCTAACCTGAATAATATATGGGAACAGGCTATTTGACAACATCAAAAATATGGATACAGTTTGAAGTCATCTAGATAATATTACTGAAAATATTTTATTTTATTGTTTTAAAAATATACATCATGTGAATTACTTATATAATTCAGGTTAAGTTTAAATTTAACAAAGTTACAGCTGATCGGAAATGTAAGGCTCAGATAAGACTCATAGTCTTTTTTTTTAGAAAAAATATTGCCTTTTCTCTGAATATATATAAAAATATAATAGCTAAATCATTTGATTTATATAAATTTTATTTCATATCTGCTAGTTCAAGTAACACTATAGGCAAATGTGCTACTTGGTTGTAAATGTAATGTAACCTAAGTAATAGATAAATATTGGTTGCTGGAAACTGTTAAAACTTACGTGTAGAAATAAAGTTGTAATACCACAAAAAGAGTTTCGCCGTAAAAAGTTGCAGTAAAAAGTACACAATATGTATTTGCTTTGCTTATAAATTTACATACATATCGGCGATATTTCAACCTCCTTTGTGTTGCTGAATATGATTCCATGAAAGTCCAGTTAAAATATGAACCAAAACCATACTAGAGAATTTAATATGTTTGTTTATTAAATTACACGTTAACACGCAATACAACAAAGAAAACATATCTGCTTTTTGACGTGACAACGTCTTATAATTCGGTGGAGCCGGCTGCACGCACGACAAAACATGACGTCATGCGGCGTTACCTCGCTATGAGGCGTTCCATTTAAGGCTTGAAGTGCAAGCGAGAGCGCGGAACGAGCGACAAAGAGGCACAATCGGCCTCCGCGTTCGGCAGCGTTCGACATCTGTCTCTCTCATTCCATCAGTATTTTCTTAAGACGTTGTCAGTCACGTTCAACTATCGTCACTAAACCGACTTTACAGACAACCGATTTTTTTTTATTGAACTTTTGATTTGTAACTTAACAAAAGTTTAAAACCTCCATACCACACTATCTTCTTTTAAATATTACTTAGTTACTACTAACTACTTTCAATAGATATAAATATTGAACCTCATTATCTCCCCAGGTAGGGGAGATCCGGGTGGAAAACCGTATCAGGCACGAACAGACTGGGAGAGCGTGGAAAAAACAAGACAAATGATGAGCGCTAACAGGTAAGATATTAGCAATATTGTTTCGCACAAAGGTTATACGAGACATGATTAATAGCTTCGAACGTAAGTTGCGACGTGTAAGAGTAGTAAGCATAATAAAAATGCCGAAAACCACAGAATCTACACCTTCTTAAATAATTACAAAGATCATCGTTCACATCACAATTTAATAAGATTTATTGGCGTTACTCATTTATTTAATTAAATAGAAGATGTATTTACCAATGTTCCTACATATTTATATTTCCCAATCGTAAACTCCACTTTTGCCTGTAGGCACGCATTTTGTATATACACAAATATTAACAAACACAAAATGCAGATTCATACAAAATAAAAAAAAATAACAATAAATAATGCAGCTAAACCATGTTAATCAAAGATATCCTTGTGCAGTCACCTTTAAAATGAAGTATGTGTAAACAAAGCCCTAGCAGGTATAATGTGTACCTACATTTAGTGACACATTGAATAGGTACAATATTTACAGTAAATTATCCTCCTGAAGTAAACAACGGGGTGTAAAAAATGTTGAAAGATGTACCTACTTGTCTTTTGTAAATCCTATAAACTTATGTAGGTACATATTTGTGAACCGATAGTTAACAATATAATCTACCAAATGGTGTATAGGTACGGCTATTGTTTAATTTCGATGTATGCAAAAATAAATCGTTTCAAATTTAAAATGGTATTTTGTTCACGTGTACTTCTTTTTGAAGACGACTGTACTGCACTGCACGTGTATGTAAATGTCTGCGGTTCGTAAATAATGTACATGTGGTGCAATATAAAGGTTTGTGTGTGTAGCCTCGAGTCACCGAACACCCCAGCGGAGCGTTACCACGGACAGAACACTCTGGACCGCGAGACAAAACGCAACACTCAACTCAACAAGTTCAGCGACTTTTCACGCGACACGTTCAACAGACAGCTCGACCGGTTGGCCGACGACAGAGATTCAGATACTTACACAAGTCGAGTATGTAGTATTTTATAAAACAATTACTTATAAAATAATATTAAAACCATTTATGGAGATGTGCACGCTTTAATAAATTGATATCAATGGCTCTACAATCTGACGCATCACGATTCGATTTTTAGGTTCACATCACTTGAGTCAGCAAATCTGTACTTGTCTATACTGGCTTAAATCCACGAATTATATATGTACTATTTATGGTTCAAAAAAAGGAATTTTCAGTAATTCAAAAAAGGTTGTAAGCATGATCGCATTTTACAAGATGTAATGAATGTCCACATTAAATTGCATCAATATAAGTGGAACTCAATATGAGCAATGAATAGCATTATGACAAATTCAGCTGCGGCTACGGCGAACAATCAATGAGAACTAAGTTAATGGTTTTATCTGCTCTATGTCGGATCTAATTTTCATTAAATTCATATTGAAACCGAACAAAGGTCTATTAACTTTGCCAACAATCTATATAAGAAGTCAATCTATCATAAATTTATATTTTCATTGTAATCAAGCCATTCTATAATTACATATTAGATCTTGTTTATCTCTCTCTGATAAACTCTGACTGTAAACACAAACAACGTAATATGTAAATGGATTCGCTTTACATCGTGTACATATATTTATAGTTAATTTCACCTTTGTTGAAACACAAATAAAATGTACGAGTACTTGTAATCTGAAACAGGCTATTTTGCATACGACAGGTGAAAAATGCCTCTGCCTCGTAACCAATTATTTTTTACTTGTGGAAACCCACTCCAGGCGTCACTCCATTGGGGTTTTGCGCTTTGTATGAATCAAATCGACCGACCTCCTAGCGCCTGCCAGCAAAAACGCATGCACCTCAATCGGGTAAAAAGTCTCATTTAGGTGATGTGTAGACACATACGGCCATCACCTCCTCGCAGTTAGCGCCTGTGATAGGTAGAGGGGAAAACTCTCCATTTGATTCTAAAAGATCGAATTCATTGGCGTAAATATTGTTGGTTAGATAATTTAGTGCCTCCACAACTCCACATGTATTCTACTATCTCTCATCATCATCAGCCTATCGCAGTCCACAGCTGGACATAGGCCTCTCCAATTGCGCGCCACTTGGTTCAATCCTCGGCTTCTCGCATCCAGCTCCTGCCAGCCATCTTGCGCAGATCATCACTATAAAAGAGTAAATTCATAAGTGAAATGATCTAATTCCATCATTCTAAGCAGCAGGTTTCTATAGAAGTATTATTATTCGAATCACTTGAATTTTTTAATTAATTAGAAAGTCTATAAAAAATTCCCGGTATACAGATAGAGAATGAAGCCTCGTACTCTTTTTGTATCAAAAGTTTGCACGTGTATAGAATATCGCCCTATTTTACAAAAATGAGTAAATATTACCTACAAAATATTTTCTATTTATATTTATAAACATTTCAATGCGGGTCACGTTGTAATTAGATGCGAACCCCACCCAACATTGCATAAAAAAGGGCAATTTTTTGGCTGCTTAACGTCGTTAATGAAAAAATATAAAATAGTGTAAGTATTTCACAGCTTCTTCTGCCATTTGAAACATACAATGAAAGCTGTAACTGAGTGTCACTGATAAAAAAATCTAAAAATTTTACTAATAAAATCCACAGGAATAATATAGTTAGTTATTTAAAATATTCTATCAGTGCAATTAGTACAAAAAGATGGTACAAAACAACCCACTCTTACAACAAGATTTTATTAATATTCTGAGATCTCTTGTTAGTCCAATTAAATTACCTAATTCTTAGATGATATCAATTTAGAAACGAAAACATACCTATCCCTTAATTAAACAAGTAATGAATTATTTTAAAACAAACCAAACTGCGTCAATATCTGCCTGCCATTTTGATTAAATTCAGGTTGTTTTTTTATTTGGTTTCTTTTTTAAATTTGATGTTCCCAATTTCACTCTCACGATTAATACGAATATATTGACACCACTCATATAAAAATACGACAAGCGGTTTAGGCTCTAGGGCATGCCAAAGAAATATACATACATACATATACTCGAAAAACATAACCCTCTTTCATTCGCAGTTGGGTAAAAAAGATCGCCATCTAAATAATATAATGAAACCGTTTGTTCTATTTAATCAATGAAACTAAATATGTTAATATTTCTTTTTTAACTCCTAGTCTATTTTCAATTTACGGCTGTCTATGAGAATTCCTGTGTAGCGCTATACTAATCATATAATACTGGTCTTGCTTGTCCAGTACTGGCCGAAATACATTCATCACGTACAAAAGTTCTCTACAAATTTTATTCCATACTACACCTACATAGATGAGCCCTGTACAATGTAAGCACCACCCCAGTGTGAATACATAATATATAAATACACAGTATAATCCAGAGCCGAGTTTAAAATTAAGATCAGTATACACAGCAGCGCACTGAACTCTCTGTACAGTTCATATACGAATCACAAAATATGTGGAATACCGTAACTAAAAGCAAAATCACACTGCTACTTTCTACATCACCATACCCTATTGCAAACATAACCCTTACTACACTTCACAAATGTGGTACTATCAAAAATACGTAAATATTTTGCCTCAAAATGATCTACAATGCTATATATTCCGACCTATAATGTTAAACACGTAAATATAACATTGTCGAATGACTGTATTTACTTAGGTAAATACAATGGTTTCAATAAAATAGTATCATTTAAAAATAAAATCCACAAATCACAGAGTTGACTCAGAAATGGTGTGATAACTATTTTAAACTCTCGATAAATAGACATTATTTTACAGTCCGAGTGGCTGTTAAAAAAAAAGACATTTGTTTTATGAAACTCAGTCGAATCAAAAGTACCTACTTAGAAGATGTACTACTTTGAAGCATAAGCTAACGAAAGTCGCAGTATGAAACTTCTTTATAAAACTTGCCTTCATACCGCTGACCTCTTATATAACATAGTACAAGCGTAAGTTATGAACAAGTCACAACTATGTAAACAGTGTGCGTGACTCCCATGGTTATGAGCACTTAGGGCTAGTCATCCGGCCGCTTGCTACAATGTTATGACTTCCTATGATTAAAAGGAAACTACCATTAATTTCATTGGTTTCTCATTATTTTTTATTATTATACTTTAAGAAAAAATATGCAAATATATATTTATCATTAATTCCTTTGCGTTTATTTCCTTGCTTTTATTTCTTTGCTTTTATTCAATTTTACTTTACCCGAGATAAGGTTTGAATTCCGAACACATACAATTTAATAAAATGACCATAACTATAAAAAAACCCCCGACATAATAACCTGAGTTCCCTTTAAAAAGTAAAAAACACGTTATGCGCTTTCATTTGAGACCCCACTCGATGATATTCGGTACACATTCGGTTATTCTTCCCCACTTTCACCCCCATAACTTTTAAACCACTCAACCGATTTTCATGAAACATATCTAAGAACACTCGCTAAATTGAAATCGCTTCATCCGTTCGCGAGCTACGGTGCCACAGACAGACAGACAGACAAACAGACAGACAGACACGTCAAACTTATAACGTTGAAAACTCTATTTTCGTTAGTGAGATGTTTAAAGGTTCTATGTAGCTTATACTTGTATGATATAAATATGGGTCAAACTTTAACATGGACAGCACAATTAGGACAAACATTTAGGATTGTTTATTTAGGAATCGAAAGTATAACAGTAATAAAAGTATCTGATGGTCTCATTAACTCTCGATAAACATCGTTTGCACAGTGAATAGTCCCTTGAGGGTGTGGTCATTCCATCATTGCTGGCGTGTTGATTACACGGCCTTTCTGCTAATGATCGATACGAAACTCGTAAAGCCCGTGTTCTCTACTGACATGCATTAGAGATACCCATTGTTGGTAATGACGACCGGATCTACACAATAAATTCTAAAACTAGCTGACTAACATCGTACAGCTTAAACCGATGGGTATAGCATAAAATATAATACAAAAGGTGAAGTTGAAGAAAATTTTACTTTACGAGTATTATGTAATAAAAGGTACTGTGTACCTACTGATATTGTTGTACGTATTTTTTATAACATTGTTTTTATTTAATTTTTATTTCTGACTTTAGTTATAAGATTCTGCCCTCAGAAAACTAACACAATAAATAATAAATATTTCGGACATTTAACACACAACGCCATCTAGGCCCAAGCTAAACAGAGCTTGTGTTATGAGTACTAGACAACTGATATAAATACATACATACTTTTTTTGTAAATACACACATATTTGCAGATCATACAAACATTTGGTCCGACCCGGGAATCAAACCCGAGATCTCAAGCACAGCAGTCGCATACGCTACCACTACGCCACCGAGGCAGTTAAATAATGTTATGTTAAGTGTTACTATATATTTAAAGTAGTCGGTTTTAGTAATTAAAGTCAATTAAAATATAAATAAATCAGTTTTCCTCCGTGTGGTGAAGGATTTAGAATACAGAGTGTCAAACCTTTCCACTTCATGGGTGAGGTAAGAGACGACTAAGGGAGCAAACTGCTAAGAGAAAGAGAAACTAGAAACAAACCCTATACCAATTCCTCGGACCAGCGTGGTACAGTAGGCCGAAACTTCCTTTGTAAATAGAGGACAATTTCCAGCAGTGGACTGTTAAAGGCTGCTCATGATGATATTTGTGAAAATAATGAATAATGAAGGTAGTAGAGCCACGCTGATTTCAACACGAACGGGCCGGCTCGACCGGGGCGGTACTACCCTCGCACAGAACTTGACTGGACTAAAAGATGCAGAAGCATCACTAGGCCGCCATGGTGTGGGTCACCATGCTGCATTGTCTGCATTCGCAATGAGTATGGTGACCACCACTCTTGGATTTTGCTTATGCTTTCCATCAGGCAGAGTAGTCATTTTGGCGGGCCATACATAAAAAACAAAATTTAACCTCTCTCAAATACATTTTATCTTCCTGGATGTTAATGTGTTATATAATATATTTATAGTAGTGAGAAACACAGAAACGGACGTATACTAACATTTTCAAACACACCGTTCAAAGATTTTTTAAATTACAGCAAGAAATCAACAAGCGCGAAATACGAGAGAGTACATATGTGGTACGGGACTCGTCGTACAGCAGTGTGGAGGAGAAACAGCAGCAGTCTTTTTTATCCAATAGGCCCCCCCGCGTCCCGGCTGGGGGGGCCCTAACTGAGACGGACGCCGCACACGGACGTTTCAGGTACAAACAAAACATTTTTCACCAAGGGTCTTTGGTTTACTCTAGGAAAGAGGGTTCTGAGAATACGTGCATAGTTTGGCCACCTAGAGACCAGCAAACAGCTACATCGTGGAGTACGGGTAGGGACCCGTACTGCACGACCCGTACACCCGTACGCCACAATTACTACTGCCAGTATAATCTGATCGAAACGTCAAAATGCCATGTGGTTCAAATAAGCATGTAAACCTGCATTATCACGATATTTCCTATTTGTGTAATTTTATAATGAAATGCAAAACTATTAACGCTTTATTTACACAAAACATTAAAACTTTATGTATTTGTTATAACTCAGTTACATATTTTGATCTTGATGTACAACTATTTTATATATAAGTTTTTGAAATAAGACTGAAGGAGTTCATATAGTTTTTGCACCTTTTTTTGTGCGGAAATCCCATCAGACACCACCACTGGTGGTTATGTCGGACTCGAACCGACTAAAAACCGCACACCGTCTCGGGTACTAGAAGCCGGGTAATAGTTTTTGCACCTGAATGGAAAAAATACCTTTTGTTATAATCTTAAAAATGCACACCGCGCCACCTGGCAAATTATGAAATAAAAGACCGATACATATTAGTATTACCACGTATTGTGTCAGTGGTATTATCAACCGTAAATACTTTAACAGAAACTACTAATTTACTGTTGTACAAATCTTATCCTCCACAAGAATTGCAACTTTAACTTAAAATATTTAATTTTATGCAGCAAAATGAAGTTTTTAATTACAACAACACAATCGCTATGTTTCTTTATTGTAAGTTTCATGACGAGCTTTTAGTGCACAATGTTTTTGCGATATTAGACAGCTACACACAATTACTTTGTAGCTGCCTGTAATGATATTTTTGTTTGCAGACCAATACAAAGGGATTATAATAGAGGTGCTAAAGGAATATCTGTAAAACCAACGCACAAAGGAGTTGTAGGAAAACCAGTCGAATTTATAAGTAAGTTTAATTTCTTTGTTTTTGCTAAAAATTGGTAATCTTATTACTTCATAAGAAGTCCGAAGATAATTTTATTGAGTTTGTATAACTATCTAAAACATTAAGCTGGCTACAGATTTATACGGACTTTGACACAAATAGAGTTATTTTTGAATATACATTAATGACAAAACAACTTCATGTATAATATTCTATGTTTAATTACAATAGTAATACAAACATGTACGCTAGCGAGCAGTAATAACAATAATCGTAGTCTATTATCATCACATCACGACCTTAAAGCAGCCCGTTATTGTGTGTTTGAAACTTATGACGGTATATTATGTACTTAATATTCTACTCATAGTTTTTAATTAATATAAGTCCTTCGTACCACGTCGTTACCATATAAAGAATTAGAACTTTTAAAGAACGTAACAAGGTGGGTTTTACGTTACACCAAAGTGTAAAATTAAAACTTCTGTGTTTAGCCCCGTTTAAAAAATAGATGGATGCATCTATGTTTTTGATACCTTTAGCAACATTTAACAGAAAAAGTTTGTTAAGTGGTTAGGTTAGAGATTTACTAATCTTATTTTTGGGCGTAGAATAATTTACTGCTAGAACAATCTACAAACTTTTTATTAATACTCTTTTGCAAGCGTTTATATACGAAAGGTAGTATCTAACAATTAAGTGATAACAATTTATATAACCAATTTCAAAGTTCATACTCAGACTTAAAAATAAGACCGGGATGGTTTGTGTTCTTTGGAGGAGGTCTTCGTTCCTCAGTGGTTGGCACAGGCTAAAGTAATTAAATAAATAAATAAATATACACTGTTATTGGTGATTAAAAGTCAATCCAGGCTATTTATTTTATGTTAATTACGTTCAGGATATGTTATATTTCGGAACAAATGAAATCATGTATATGCTTATTTTGTTTGATGCGGGCATCTACGACCGGTCGCTGCGGAGACTCTCGGGGAGGCCTATATTCAGTGGTGAGCGTCTTTCGGCTAAAATGATAATGAGATCATGGAATAATAACACCTTAAAATAGTTTTACTTTAACAAACTCAATATATTAGGAAATCAGATAGCCTAGTGGTATAACCATAATCGATTTACGCCCACACAACAAAGCGGATGGATCCGGTTGAGCTTAATATATATGTGAAATTAATACTAATTTGTTGACACGGAAAAATGAGAGAACGATGAAAACAAAACAAAAGTATTGTGGTTTCTTGACAGTAATTTAAGGCTAAGATTTCTTACCATTATTGGTTTTGCAAAAAAACAGGCTCCGCCCACGTGTATGTCGGTTATCGCAGCAAATAGTAGCCTTTGTGTTATTCTGATGTATAAGCTATATTACTGTAAAGTTTCATCCAAATCTGTTCAGTAGTTTTTGCGTGAAAGAGTAACAAACATCCATCCATACTTACAAACTTTCGCGTTAATAATATTTATATTTTTATACAAAATTATAAATGAAAGTGGTAACCTATAATTTTTTCTACAGTCGACGGTAGTATGGCAGGTCCTGGTCATTTGGAACTTGAAGTTTCTGGTGGTAATGGCTCGTTAGTTGCCAGCTCAGTTCGCCCGCTTGGTGGACATCGGTATGCCGCTGCATTCACGCCACGAGTGTCGCAACCACATACCGTCAGAGTAACATTTAATGATGAGCATGTTCCAGGTAAGACCACATTACCAAATAATATCTACTTTTCCACATACTATGGGTACTATTTTCATGTGTTGAATGTTAATTACTACAAATTTTAATTAAACGCACTAGAGAAGTCGTTCGTCGTTGTTCCGCGTTCATTAGCGCTTTACCGGCCTTTGATACTTTCCGGTTGTGTATTCTAAATAGCTTTTATTAAATCGTAAGATGTACAGTAACCACGTGTGTTTTACCGATAGGACTTTAGATTTAATAACTTAAGCAATATTATTAAGTAAACAAATTAATAAAAACGTAACTAAGACGTTTAAAAGAAACTATGCATAAAAATATATAGTGCAATAAAAAGAGAGTCAGTCTATGAGCAGAATTTTATACACAGAAACGTAAGTTCTTCGAACTGCACGGTTGGCCTAGTGGTTTAGGCAGTCGCCATGCCGCTTGCCAATTCGCCAAGTGTTGTGGGTTCAAATCCTACACGGGACATCACTTTGTGTGATCCACAAATTGTTGTTCTGAGTTTGGGTGTTAATTGTGTCCGTTTCATGTATGTCTGTAAAGTCCCCCGCGACACAGGATGTTTATTCCTAATGCGGGAGGTGTCTTTTAAAAAAAAAAAACTGAATACACACTTGACTGCATAAATTGCATACGATTACGGGAATGCAAGAACAAAGAAGTAAGCACGAATCACATCAATGCAACGCAGTATAAAACGAATCAAAATTGGAACAATAGAATTCAACTCACACATACTCTGTGTCTGTTCAGTTCACATACGAATATTAAAAGACATTAGGTACATAACTATAACATTTTATTCAGTAAAACCTGAGCATGCTCTGAGCTCTGACTACGATAAATATGATTCAGTAAAGCTCATCATGGTCATACAGACCAAGATGAGCAATATAATCAAATTATATCCTCGAAAAACGTATGTAGGTAAGTGTGTTACGGAGTTAGTGAAAAATACATAATTATTATATTTGTAAAAGTCTCAGTTATTAAATACTAGCGACAGCTTCTCACGGAAATCTTTGAATTTCTAGGATTTTCTCTATAAAGATATATGTATTATCCATATATTAATACGTGAAATAGAACTTTGTACCCCTTTTAACGAAAATCATGTGAACGGAAAAGTACCTATGAAATTTGCCACAGTTTAAGTTATATGAAGGAGAAGTAAGCCGCTAGACGCTTGTTTACCTTTTCTACAGGTAATTTTTATTCTCTCGATTGTCGGCACTTGATGGAACTTGTTGAAATGCATTCTAGAATTAAACTCACTGGTACATATTCCACTATTTCAAAGGTATGTCATTATAAAGCCATAACCTTTGATAATGCCATAGGGCGAAACCGGTCAGGATTAAAGTTAATAAAAATAATGGAATAAGTACAAGTGAGTCTAATTCTAGAATGCATTTTCTACAGGTCTTTAAACTATATGTTTGTTCTGGGATGGTAGATTTATTTATAATTAATTATTTATCAATTGCTAGAATTTTAAATTCGTAGAACGAGATAGATAAGAAGACAGATGACTCCAAATGTTGATTTTGGTTTACAAAATTAAATTATTATATAAATCACAGAGTATTTATATACTAATAGCAGTGTTGAAAGTGATATTTTTTAAACCTGTTATTTAATAAGAGATAGATATCTAGTGTCTTTTCGTGCATCCGATTCATGTTAAAAATATAGTCTATTTTTACCCGACTACGGCAAAACCAAAGGAGGGTTATGATTTTGACAGGCTATGTATGTATGTAAGTATGTATGTATGTTCATCTGTTACCTCATAGCTCCTCAACTACTTATAAGAACTGGACAAATGAGGTATCGTTTGTAGTGTCTTGATTTTCCGCTGGTTATAGGTTATATAACTTGTCACTAAATCTTATGTGGCGCTCTCTAGTGGTCATAAAGAAATGTGTTAAAAAATTAATTTGAGTTTAAATATGCCGTGTTTGAAATCATTGGAAAAGGCGTCCCTTGTACATTTCAAAGATATATATATATATATTATTAGCATTTACTCGTGACATTGTCCGTATTTATTCGATAATTGTGATATTTCTATGGTATTTAAAATATACTTTTTTTATTGAATAGGGGGCAAACGAGCCGACGTATCACCTGATGGTAAGCGATTATCGCCGCCCATGGACACCCGCAACACCTGAGGCGTCACAATTACGTTGCCAGCCTTTTAAGATGGAGTACGCTCTTTTCTTGAAGGTTTGAAGGTCGTATTAGGGAATACCGCACGCGACCCTTTGCAAAGAAATTAATATTAAAACGGCACCAAAACATTTTTAATAAAAGAAAAGTAAAATCAAACTTGTTTCATACTTTTTCAGCGTCGGTTTCTGTCGTAGTTGGGTTTTAGTTTTTACTTTTTTATTTTCTTATAACAGTTACACTTACAGGCCACGGTAACTTTAAAAGCAAACTACACATTTAAATTAGTCGATTCACCATTGTGTCAATGCTCAACACCTGATTCAAGCTGTGAACAGTCAGCTAATCATGCCCTCTGGGAATGTAGTCTTTGGTACAATGAACGTAACATAATGCTGAATATCTTACAAATGACATCTGGGTTAATATACTACGGGGATCTTGTGTCAACTGTGGTGAATTCCGTATGTTTAGGTGATTCTGCCATACATACTATAGTAATCAGATTTAGCTCACTTAGGACCAAAAATATTTTTTATCCGTGGTGCTTCACGGTTTGAAAAGTGTGTCACAAAATGAAGTCAAAATAGCTATTATGACTTCATTTTGTCTCCCGCTTTGCTAAGGAGGAAAGTAGGCTTATTATATTTACAACTCCTCCAGTTTCTTCTGATTAATTTCGTTTCGGGTTCCAAGACTGTTTAATGTTTTCCTGGGACTTCCCGAGTGTCACAACTCGGTGTGTTGGATTTCGAACGTCATTGTAATGGCAACATTTTTCGATTGTCATCTTTTTTCTTGTTTGACGTTTTGACGTTTGAGGTTAAGAGAGTACTAGAAAGACGCGTGTTGTGAACGGTCGACGATTGTTGTTTTGAGAACCTTAATTAATTGATATTAAGCTAATTGTACATCGACCCGGTCCCTTTAGTGATTTACCGTTTTTGTTAGGTCTGGTTGGACTCGCGAGTTTTGTAGGCGCGTTCCGCGATAGCTGAAGCAAGTGAGTTGTAATTCGAATATCCGTGATAGCTGATACGAGTTTATTGTAATTCGAATACCTTGAAAGATATACAGCACTAGGAGCAAGTTTGTGTGACGACGCAGAGAAGAAACTACCCAAGAGATCTCTTGGAACGCCGAGAACACTGAAGCCACACAACTCCAGTAAGTGCTTGATGATTTTAGTTTAGATTAAGAACACGGTGAATCGCCGTGGTTCATTCTTCTTGCCAATGGACTAGTAGCGAGTTAATGCTTATACTCATGGGTCCTATAGGTATTACAAGTATCACAAAGTGATCGCTCCATTGGTGAGAGGACTGAACACGGTGTGTTCGCGGGTCACTGCTGTTGATCCTAGTGTACAGCAGTTACAGTAGTGAGCGTGTGGGTGGGATTAATCTCTATAAATGTCAACACAGTGACAACTTTTAGGTTTATTAAGGGCATGAAAATTTGAAATAAAATCGGTGTAAACGACCGGTAATAAAATCGTTAGAGGATTTGTTTTGTAAGAAAAACAAGTCGGTATTTGAATATTTATAAATAAATAGAAAACATGGAAATATATGTCAAGCGTCGTTTTCTGTTATTAATTTATTTTCTACTACAACTTCTTGCAAGGAGCATGTGAAAAAATCTTTGAGTTTTAACAATTAAGTATTACTCGATATTTAAACAACGACTTACTAAGAGTTCGTATTAAAAACATCATAATTCTCGTCTTGCAATCAGACCGTACAAACTGTTTCATGAACAATGTGTGCACAAAACAAAAACTAAACATTGAATTGTTTTGCAATACCTAGACCTATATTTAGCTGCTTGCACTGATATGAGTTTTGTGACGAGCACAATTTTTCTTTAGGCATTACGATAGTTATTTAGCGATGTAAAACTCGTAAGTACTATGGATACATGCAACATTGCGTAAAAGAATGATAGAGAGTATTACTTGAAGCATGATGTAGAAAGTGTATTGTGGTATGTTTCCATGGTGCGTGTAATTCGGCGCTATTACATGCTTTAAAACAGAAACGCAACGGGGTTCGTCATCGCACTTCAAACGCTGTTAGAGCATCAGCTCGACCGTTTAAAACTTAGTGTTCATGAAAGTGTCAACGTGACGACGCTTTCAACTTTTCTAATTACAAACTTTAATAAAGTGGCAACAAGAATATTTATAAATGATTTCGTTTTGCTTGTTTTTTAACTGGTTATTAATATGTTCGAAGGGGTAAAATTCCACTGTTGGATAAAAATATTCAATCTTTATACTCAACTTTATACTTTATACTCGTATTATAATCTTTTAGATACGATAGTTGTATAGAGACGGATAAACATTAAATAAATTAAATATGGTAATGTGTAAGACACTTCACTATTTTGAAAACATTCAATTTCTTTGTATTGCGTTAAGCCACAAACTTTGTGCCATTCTAATTATATATGATAAAAAAATTGCTTATTTTAGCTTATTTATATGAAGCTAAATAGACATTGGATAGCACAGTATCATCGTCACAGTTATTGTACGGTAAAAGGAACACTTGTCAGAACTTTGCGGTCCCGGTTCTATTATTCCCGGAATTTAATTTGATAAATGGTGTTATATTTTAACAATAAATGAAATAATGAAATAATACAAGATCGCTGATAAAAATTAGTTTGTGACATCAGTGTTTCCTAGAGAAATCATTTATTAAAAGAATATAATACTAAATAGGTAGGTAATTGATTTATTATTATAAATTGTCATAACCACAAATTATTTTAAAATTATAACTAGTTGCTGAGTATTCACTGAGAATCACAAGGTTTCATATTTTTTTAGATACCTAGTTAATATTTATCCAACTCATTTGACTTTATGTATTTATGTCGGCCTGTTCATAAAAATTCCATTTAAAGACATTGTTGGCAAACTGTGTACGTAAACGTGTTGCTTTACATGTAAATATATTTACATCCATTACCAGTTGTTCATGTCCGCTTGCAACTTTAATCACTCATGTAATGGCCTGTTTACATTTTCATCAGTTCAAGTGTTAAGCTAATCTATTTATTAATCTCTATTATTTATTAATAATCTAATAAGTGTAATCTATTTAACTAATCGGAGACTAAAAGGGCAAAAAATGTATATCACAGGTTTTTTTAACACAAGGAACATTCACAAAAGAGTAAAAAAATAAATATCATCTCATCAACAACCCATAATATCCCACTACTGGGCTCGGGTCTTCTCTCAGGCCATACGTTCCCACGATGGCCAAGTGCGCGATGCGGGACTGGCAAGACAACGTTGTGGCTACGTAATCTGACTGTTGGATGTTTTTAAGCCGCCCAAAGGCCTCCAACTAAGCTTCACGACTGTTATCCTTTTTTTTTTTTTTTTTAACGTGTGGAAATCCCCTCGGACCGTCACCCCACCGGGGCTTGCGGCGGGGCGGTGTGTCGGACTCGAACCGACTAAAACCACACGGTGTGCCACTCTGCGCCTGTGCAGGGAGGAATCCGGGAACTGCAGTTATTAACACGTCCGGACCCCTCCCAGCGCCTGCCCGCACAGAAGCGGGCACCGTCACCTGTTGGACTCTCTAATTAGGCGACGTACGGCACACGCGTACGTCGCCCCCTCGCGGCTGGCCACTGGAGCGGATGGAGGGGAAAGCCCGTCCCGACCATCCGCGGCCACACTCAGGGCGGCATGAGGCGCTGATAGGCGCGCCTCCGCCGCCCGGTTCGCCGGCGGCGGATTGGGTCCGAGTGGATATCATCCTCCCGGGCCTTCTCCGCCACCTCCTTCTGCGAGATGACTTCTTCGCAGAAGGTTGCGACCGCCGTAAAACTGCTATCGCTACCGGCCATGGAGCGTATGACGGCCGGTAGCGAGAGATCTCCTCCGATGACTGCAGTGAGGGCCCGGCGCTGCGACGCCCATGCAGGGCAGATCGCCAGCGTATGCTGGGCCGAGTCCTCACTGCAGTCGCAGTGGTGGCAGGCGGGACTCAATTCCCTCCTAGCGACCGAGTGCAGGTACTTCCCGAAGCAACCGTGCCCGGAAAGGACCTGCGTCAGTCGGAAGGAAAGGGTCCCGTGCTGCCGCCCTGCCCACTCGAGGATGACCGGCTGGAGAGCCTCCACGGCGGCAAAGCCAGCACGTGGAGTCCCCAGCCGGAACGACCATCTAGCCATAGTGGCTCGACGGGCGGCTTCACGCCACTCGCGTACCTCTTCGGGCGGAGGGCGATAGCCATACTCCGCCCGATATTCAGCCACCCGTCGATAAACTTCGGCGAGCACTTCCGCCTCCAAATCCCACGGGGGTGTTCCGGCCAAGGCGCATGCCGCCTCGGTCGACACCGTGCGGTATCCGCGTATGGCTCTGACTGCCAATACCCTCTGAGGCCGCCAGAGGCGAGCCTTATTTAGGGCAGTCAGAGCCGCCACCCACACCGGTGCGCCATACAGCGCCATCGACCGGACAACCCCCGTGTATAGGAGTCTCGTTGCGACGCTGGCTCCACCCAAATTGGGCAAAAGTCGCCCAAGGGCGGAGGCAGCGCCGACCAGCTTCGGACCAAGCTGTCGGAAGTGCTCGTCGAAGAGCCACCTACCGTCGAGGATCAGGCCCAGATACCTCACCTGGGCCCGAACCGGTACGAGGACCGAGTTGACCACTATGGAGGCGCCGGGGGGTGGACCACGACGGGTCCCATGAAATAATAGGGCCTCCGTCTTGTCCAGGGCCACCCGTAAGCCCAGCGCCTCGATGCGCCCGACCACCAGAGAAACACCCCAGGTGGCCAGGCGCGCCGCCTCTTGGAAGTTCGCCCCCCGGGCTGTGACAAGAGTGTCATCGGCGTAACAAATTACGCCCAGCCCGGGGGGGACACGACCTCGTAGGACCCAGTCGTATCCCACGTTCCACAGGAGTGGTCCAAGGACAGACCCCTGCGGAACGCCGCACGACATGGGTCGCCGTCTCAAGACGCCCTCTCGGTCCTCGTACACGACGGTACGCTCCTCTAAATAGTCTGCCACTAGCCGCCTCAGGTACTCTGGCACCCCGTGGTAATGGAGTGCTTCCCTGATGCAGCTAAATGGCAGACTATTGAAGGCGTTGGCGATGTCCAAGGACACCGCCAACACCACGCCGCCACAGCTCACTGCCTCTTCGGTCACGGCCCTAAGGCGCATCACGGCATCGACCGTCGAACGCCCCTCTCGGAATCCGAATTGGGCGTCCGACAGGTCGGGCCCCACCTCGCAGAGGTGCCGGACGATGCGGGCAGAGAGTATCCTCTCAAAAAGTTTACCCGCCTCGTCCAGCAACACGATGGGCCTATAGGCCGCGACCGAATCGGCAGGCCGTCCCGGTTTCCTCAACAGGACCAGCTTCCCGCATTTCCAGCACTCAGGGAAGCGTCCGGACGCCAGGCTAGCGTCCAACACTTCCCTGAGGCGGTCCGACATATGGTCGAGGGCTCGGGCCATCACTCGGGCTGGAACCCCGTCCGGCCCGGGGGCGGTGTTCTTGGAACGGATCCGAAGAACAGCCGCCCCAACCTCCGATTCCCTAACGGGCGGCACATCGTCCTCTCTACCCCCGTCGTCTCCGACCGCATAGGCCATCGACGGGGGTGTGTGCTCCGCCCGCTCAGGGAAAAGGCCTTCGACCACTTCCTGCAGGAAGCTGGGCTGGAGAGTCTCGGTAAGGGGGGGGCCCGACGTGCGGAGCTTCTGACGCACCGCACGGTATGGGCGACCCCAGGGTATAGAGACGGATAAACATTAAATAAATTAAATATGGTAATGTGTAAGACACTTCACTATTTTGAAAACATTCAATTTCTTTGTATTGCGTTAAGCCACAAACTTTGTGCCATTCTAATTTATCGTCTAGGAGTTGCATAGATAAAAAAATTGCTTATTTTAGCTTATTTATATGAAGCTAAATAGACATTGGATAGCACAGTATCATCGTCACAGTTATTGTACGGTAAAAGGAACACTTGTCAGAACTTTGCGGTCCCGGTTCTATTATTCCCGGAATTTAATTTGATAAATGGTGTTATATTTTAACAATAAATGAAATAATGAAATAATACAAGATCGCTGATAAAAATTAGTTTGTGACATCAGTGTTTCCTAGAGAAATCATTTATTAAAAGAATATAATACTAAATAGGTAGGTAATTGATTTATTATTATAAATTGTCATAACCACAAATTATTTTAAAATTATAACTAGTTGCTGAGTATTCACTGAGAATCACAAGGTTTCATATTTTTTTAGATACCTAGTTAATATTTATCCAACTCATTTGACTTTATGTATTTATGTCGGCCTGTTCATAAAAATTCCATTTAAAGACATTGTTGGCAAACTGTGTACGTAAACGTGTTGCTTTACATGTAAATATATTTACATCCATTACCAGTTGTTCATGTCCGCTTGCAACTTTAATCACTCATGTAATGGCCTGTTTACATTTTCATCAGTTCAAGTGTTAAGCTAATCTATTTATTAATCTCTATTATTTATTAATAATCTAATAAGTGTAATCTATTTAACTAATCGGAGACTAAAAGGGCAAAAAATGTATATCACAGGTTTTTTTAACACAAGGAACATTCACAAAAGAGTAAAAAAATAAATATCATCTCATCAACAACCCATAATATCCCACTACTGGGCTCGGGTCTTCTCTCAGGCCATACGTTCCCACGATGGCCAAGTGCGCGATGCGGGACTGGCAAGACAACGTTGTGGCTACGTAATCTGACTGTTGGATGTTTTTAAGCCGCCCAAAGGCCTCCAACTAAGCTTCACGACTGTTATCCTATCCTAACAACCGTGACCGACTGCTTAACGTGACCTCCGAATCACGGAGACGCTCATGCTATCATGCCACCAGCGGTCACCCATCCAGGTACTGACCGCGCGCGCTGTTGCTTGGGCTATGAATATAAATACACACAACAATTATATAAATATTGTTTTATTATCTGTTGTCAAGCCTCTTAAAACGTTGTCAGGTGTATGACTATATTGCATCATTGCATTGCATAGGTGTGCACCTATGCAATGCAGTATCCTATCTCATCCCCCTAACAGTCTAACCCCATTAAATTATTAGAAAGGTTTAGGTTTCTTCAGTCTTCTGGGTAATGTAAGCAAAATGTTTCCCTTCTTTTCCCTCCATACTTCTGTAATATTATAAGTTCGAAAGTAACTCCTTCTGTCTGTCTGTTATACTTTGACGGCTTAACCGATTTGCATGAAATTTACAATGGAGATACCATCACGCAAAATAGGCGATTTAAAGTCATCGAGTTGCAGAAACCTAGCTCGCGTAAACCTATACAATGAAGATCCTTTGATTCTTGAAGAAGTACATAAGCTACTATTCATCGCGATAACCGATATATGTGCGGGTGAAGCCGCGAACAAACACTTGTGTTTTTTACATGCAAAGTTTGAATGTATTATTTTGGGTACGAGGATAAAAATAAAACTTTCATTTAAAGGTCCTGCATCCCGGACGTTTCAGTGGTTATTTAAGTATTTCATTGGATTCCAGCAGAACAGGACCGGCAACCGGTCCTGTTCGATAACTGGGCTATCTAACACTTTTTTTTTTAAATGGGATCAGTACCTCCTGATATTAGCGCTATTATTCAAATAAACAGACTTTATAATATTAGTATAGGTGTGGACGCACCAAAGTCGATGAAATAGTTTTAAAAATTATTTGTTTACCAATCATCTATTCCTATCGTAGTCTTATACTTTCTCGAAATTATTAAATTTACTGAATCACTGAATAACATTAGGTATATTGGTTGTATCAAATTTTTGAATTCAAATGCAATAAAAAAATTATTCGTAATATTTAAATAGCTTGAAAAATTTATGTATTAGTAACAGAATGTGTATTTATGACACAAAAACCGTTAGGAGACTGCTAAAACATGATAACTGGAAATATCTACGTACCGCTAATGCTTTTATTAGATTTAGTACCTGTGTTTTCTTTTTTTACGTACTAGCTAAGCCCCGCGGTGTTACTCGCGGTACAACAACAACGTGGGGCAAAGCTAGTCTTAAAAAGTAGCCTAAGTTACTCCTTATATCATCAGCTATCTGCCAATGAAAGTTCCGTCAAAATCGGTCTAACGGTTTCAGAGATTAGCCGGAACAAACAGACAGACAGATGGACAGACAGACAAAAATTGCAAAAAATGATATTTTGGTACATGTACCGTGTATACATACACATATGCATTTATTAAAAAGTGGTTATTTTAATATTACAAAGAGACACTCCAATTTTATTTATTTTTATAGACTAGCTGACACATGCAACTTCGTCTGCATCTCTCGAAAGAAACCAATTTTCCGCGTTTTTACATTATTATACATCGATTTTTTACTCCAAAACCTCCTTTCCAAGAGCCCTATTTTCCGTACGAACAGTTGAGTGGATATTTACAATCATAGAAATTTAAATCAACTTAATTATTATTATCTAGTAGTGAGTAACATTTTTATTCAAGAGATTGGAAAAAATTGTAATAAATGTAAATATTTTTAGAATTTTTATTACTTTAATTGTATCTAACTAACAATTTAAATAAACCTTTTAAATATTATATTTTAACCTACTTTTTGTAATTTTATTGTCATATCGAAATGAATCCAAAAAACGTAATTAAAGAACGTAATGTAATCCATTTCTGAAAAAAATAATATATTATTGCAAATTGGAGACGATTTGATAATTAAATTAAATGGTGGATGAATGGTAAAACTCTTTCTTTAGGTATTATAATGTGGAGTGTCCCAATTAAAACGTGCTGTTTTATTAATCTTAATTTTATTTGGCCACAATTAATGATACACTCTTTTGTTTTCTTAACTAGATTATTAAATCTAGTTAAGTGATAAGTTCTACACTGGTGATTTAATGTCGCTTTTATTGAGTTTTAATAACTTATATTACTATATAACTATAGTATAGCCTAAATTATATTATTAATAAAGTTAGTAACACCTTTATGTATAGTACAAATTTAAGTCGCTACAGTTCCGTAAGTTTATGAAAGATTACGAAAATAGAAGAGAATTTCAAAATACGTTATTTGATAGAAAATGTATTTTTTATATTTGCCTTCACATAGATAGGTGTAAAGTTAATAGTATTGATTTTATTGGTTTAATAATTTACTATAAATTTTAGTATTACGTTAATTTTCAAAAAAAAACAAATATGATATTTATTCTTTCTTGAGCTTTAGGTTTCCTCTTAGGTATAAACAGTGCATTACTCTCGTGTAGTCCCATGAAGAATATTGAACGTGCGGCGAAAATAAATTAATATATGTACTATAATCTATGCAGCGTGTTACATGGTGTACTTTTTCAATTTAAAGTATAAGTATCTACCGACTGTTCAAAGACATTTCAGGACCCGGATAATATATTATTATGTTTCTAAAAAACAATTAAAACCTTAATAGTTTACTTGAATTTATTTTATTTATTAACTTTACGCACAAAATGTACAATGGCGGACTTAATGACAAAGGCATTCTCTACCAGTCTACCGTTGGGTGGTGCGGAAATGAGTGAGAAGGTGCACTACACTTTTCTTAGGGCCATTAAATTAATCCAAAATAATTAAAATAAACTAAGTATGAAGAATTTAGTTAGATAAATAAATTAATATTTTCGGACATTTAAAACACAACGCCATCTAGTCCCAAACTAAGCAGAGCTTCTACTATGTGTATTATACTAGACAACTGATATTAATACATATTTACTTTATTTTTGTAAATACATACATATTTTACATAGAAAACACCCAGACTCCGAAACATATATTTGGGGATCATTCAAACACTTGGTCCGACTCGAGAATCGAACCCGAGACCTCAAGCACAGCAGTCGCATAAGCTACCACTGCGCCACCGAGGCAGTCGGTATATATTTTTGGACTATAAAAAAGTTGTTGACTCCGCTGTCTCTTACATATTGTAAAGTACAATGTAACAATGTTTGCGTGCTAATGCACTGTATTTAACGTTATCGTGTCACAGTTTTGCTACAACTAACTGGTTACCTACTTACATCAATCAAGTAACTTCAACACCGCAGCAAACCAGCTTCGTATTACCATCTGTAAATTAAGACGGTAGTGATACAATTAATTATAATGATTGACAGCTTTGACAGTTCTGTAGCAGATGTAACAAACATGCGTACAAATTAGTTTAAGTACTCTCATAGGTCGTTAATGACCTTAATTGTTAAAAAGCGACCTTATTGTTCATAGCAAGAGGCGCGAATAGCACAGTTACACTCGGAAACAACAACAAATTAGAAACAATCACCGAGGGTAAGCAACGACGGCGCGGTCAGTACCTGGATGGGTGACCGATGGTAGCATGATACCATAAGCGTCTCCGTGATTCGGAGGTCACGTTAAGCAGTCGGTCCCGGCTGTCATCGTAGGATAACGGTCGTGAAGCTGAGTTGGATTGGAGGCCTTTGGGCGGCTTAAAAACATCCAACGGCAAGATTACTTAGCCACAACGTTGTCTTGTCAGTCCCCAACCCGCACTTGGCTAGCGTGGTGGTGTATGGCCTTAACCCTCTCCTGAGAGGAGACCCGAGCCCAGCAGTAGGACGTTATGGGTTGTTGATGATGATGACCTTATTGTTAAAAAACAAAAATGGAAAAATATGTATGTATAAAAAACAATACTTTAATCGTACGTATCACATTCCTTAATAACATATGAAGGCCCAAGTTATTTCTATTCCCAGTGTGTTTTATAATGTAAAATTTTACTATTTAAAATATAAGACGTTAAAAGTAGTTTAAACCTACTTTCAACATGAAAATGAGAGAACAGATACCAAGACAACACTGTTGGTTATTGGTTACACCTATTTCGTGGTTTAAAACCTGCTGATGATTTGATGATATATTCAGGCTGTATAATATAATATCACAAGATATAAATAAATTACTTGACTCGAGGCCTATATGATGTGAAAAAGTAACTTTCAAATGCATACCACTAAAACGTATAAATGTTATCTAATACGTTATATTGTTATGGCGGAGAAGAATTTTATTCATAGCAAAGAAATAATTACTTTCTTATTTAATTCCAACAAGGTATATAAATAAAATTGACTGCACGGTTGGCCTCGTGGTTTAAGCGGTCGCCACGCCGCTTTCCTCTACGCCAAGTGTTGTATATTCAAATACCACATGGGACAACACTTTGTGTGATTCACAAATTGTGGTTCTGAGTCTGGGTGTTCTTTGTGTCCGTTTCATGTGTGTTTATAAAGTACCTCGCGACCTTAAAAAAAAGGAAAAGAGAAAAAAAAATGTTTCTTTAAATATCTTATTGTGTTTACTCGTAAATAGAGGAGTAACAAAATGAAGTACTACTTTCTTTGCCAAAAAATTATCAGTGACTACGCATTGAGTAGTAGCGTCTAAAAACCAAATTTCAAAGATCAACTACTAGTTGATACTATTGGATTTACAAAAACCCCATGCCCTAGTTCTAAGTCAACATCAATTAGACTGAGAGCGTTAAATGCAGTAATAGCAGTGCATACAAAACCTTTTGTTGCATCTCTTTCTATGGTTCAAGAAAGAAAGGAGTAAGACGCCTCACCGACTCATGACAGTGAAAGGGGCTTTGTACGGAGTGGTTAAAAATCTTGAAACTTTATAATTACATTTAAATTATGTATTACTATAATTTATAAATAATTATTTTAAGATTGCATAATATTAATTACCGGCGATTTTGAAATTGGAAGTGAGTTCAATTAACTAATTTAAATGTAACTGTATAATTGTTTATATACTAGTTTTAAAACTCTTGGATTCCATTATGCGTAGTTATTTTGATTAGTATATGTTTTAATCTGATGCTTTAACCAATTAGTATGTAGTCCTGTTCACAAAATGACTCCAATGACTGCAATTATTTACTTTGTTTTTTTATATCTGAAAGTTATAAGCCGTACACAAATTTTCAAAATCCGTACTATTTGCGCTAAGTTATGTCATCGGTAGAAGCTACATTTAAAATAAACGACCACATACACAAATTTGTAACACAGAATCTCATAAATATTGAGGTGAAAGAGGAATTTAATATAATAACCCACTGTAACATTGTATTTTAGCATGACTGGCGTAATTAAGTGGTTGTACGTGCGCTACAAACTAACTGTAAGTTGTGCAAGTTTGCTATGATTCGCGCTTCAGCTACGTTTATCAGCGCGAGTAGATCTCATTTAGCGTTAAAACAGCTGACACCACATCACAACTATCATTTATGTATATCTATACAAATTTCTAACGACTTGCCTTAGAAAAGTTAACATTTGTGGTCATCCACAAATGTTAACCTTTATTTACTATGACATGACATATATTTACTATGACACTTTTCAAGTTTAAATTTTTATGCATGTACCGAGGAAGAGCCACGCTTCGGCATGAATGGGCCGGCTCGACTGGAGTGATACCACGGCCTCACAGAAAACCGGTGTAAAATAATGATTGCGCTGTGTTTCACCGAGTCAGTGAGGATACCGGAGGCCCATACCCCAATCCCCTACCCCTACCTCCCCCCCGCCATCTACAAAAGGCCGGCAACGCACTTGTGACGCTTCTGGTGTTGCAGGTGTCCATCGGCGGCGATAATCGCTTACCATCAGGCGATAGGTATTTTTTTTTTTTTATGTTTGGCCCGCCTAAATGACTCTACTCTGCCTGATGGAAAGCATCAGGCAGAGTAGAGTCTCTGCCTGATGCTTTCCATCAGGCAGAATGCCCGCCCGATTAAACCAATATGTTAAGAGATGTAGGACAGACAGGGAAAAAAATTATTAATTTTGCCTTAAAAATTAAATTATATAAATTTAAAAGTTATAAATTTAAAAATTTAAAACAATACAAGAATGGTAGAAGATCTATTGGTAGTGCATATAATATGAAATACATAGTACCTCAATATTCTGGGGTTAATATTCACTATTATTTTCACGGAAGAACCTCCGCAGCTTGTTTATCTGAAACTCAATTGATTTAAGTGAGCGAAAGCCTAAACGAAAGAACTTGTTTTGGCTAGTGATCTTAGAGCTAAAAGTAACCGCGTACTTTAATTATAAGTGCAGAGGAATAATAAGAGATCATAGCACCTTGAGGAGAACAGTATAGCAAATGAGTATCGTGAACTACAAATTTATGTGTCAATTTTTTTTTAAAATCACATTGATTCGATAAAAAAACCTTATGATCTTAAAAAAGATTTCATCTGCTTTTTAATAGATATACATATATGGATAAGGTTAAAGAAATTCATCGAAGTAAATATTTTTGTATTGTTAATAATGCGAACGAATACAGGTTATGTAATTTATTAGGAATTAATAGAATAATTAGGAATCGTATGCCAATAAAATTCAATATTAATATAATTCATGGAAGTAAATTTAATAAAAAACTTGAGGTAATATGAAGCGACTGACATTTTGTTTTATTAATCAGCATCTTGTTTTCATTATTAAGCCTGCTTATTTATGATCTTGTACAGTTTTGCAATTATCTTCAAGTTTTAACCACTTTGATCCTTATGATAAATGTACAAAATGGCGTGTTGATACTTAAGTGCCATAAATAATATTTAGTAATTACTCCAGTAGCAGTAAAAAACCAAAGACAATAACGAACTCAATGTTGAATATTTGGATCCGGCGCACGACGTGACAAACTGGTTGGCTTTGCTGTCGCTACATGTAGGCTCTCGAATTCCTCTCCGCCATTTTGAATACCACAGTGACGTCACGTGGCTGGGCGCGGGCAACTCTGCGCCTGCGCACCGTCTGAGTCTGACATTTGAGTCGCGCTCGCTTCCGAACGAGGCAATGCCTCCGAACAAACAAAATGCATTATCGCCGCGTATTCTATCATTTAAGTGCTAAATACTAAAGAAAGAAACGCAACACTGTGTCTCTCTGATCTTTGCGTATCACAAGAACAGTTGAGCTTTATAATTTCATTACAGACTTGACAGTGTAGTGAATGTTCCATGAAAGTGTTTATTGTTGTGATTTCTTTTCCTTTGGCTAGTGTAGTGTTCTAGATAGTTGTTGCTGAGGGGACGCAAGTTTGTCTCCGGAGGTCGCCCCGCCCTCGATAAGTAAGTGCGTTTGAATACCTATCTTGTACACCTACATTCATATCTTATTCATCAGTGTGGGCGCGACACGTCATTTTATAGTTACACAAAACCTTTTCATATATTGATGGCATTTTGATAATCTGTTCTTATACTAAATTCTTCAACATATGTCAAGCCATGTTTAAATATCGAGTTAACCTTGATCAACCTTTATCATCCGTGAGAAGGAGATAGTGACAAGTGTTACAGCTCCCGTTTAAATAAAGTTAAGTAGCTATTCCATTTGTTTTAAATTTATACTCCTATAAGACTCATTTATAAACTGTCATCATTTGGTACCGATATTGGCACACCTACGCCACTTTAATGACTTCGATAAAACAACACATTATTCAATTGTGATTAGAAGTTCCACTACAACATTGATAATTGGTACAATATAACTAGTGCGAATATGTCCACTCTGGACCTAGGCAAAATTTCGTTCCGCTGAATAGGTACGTACAATGCACGTCGACGTGCGTTGAACTCTTTTATAAGGGCCTCTTCTCACGCACTCCCTTTGCGTAGCTATCGTATACTGCAATCTAATATCCGCTTTAAATGTATATAGGTTAATGGTTAATATCCAACACTCTTTGCACACGATGAATAACGGATGCATATTTTTTATAACACTCATCACATGATTATACATCCGGTCTGATGTAGCGTGACTAGTAGCAGCTGTGATGCAAAAACTACCCGCAGTTCCTAGATAATCGTCCATAAACTCATACATTATGGTACGTCGAATCGAATCACTGACCAACAACTCGAATTCAAATTTATCGCTCCGTAATCAACAAGGTTACTGAGCTTTGCGTAATGCCTTTCAAGCTTATTGATGCAATCAATTTTATATGTAAATTTGAGTCTAGGTATTTGTGTTTTATAAATCTAAAACGCCACACCGATTTACTTTAGTTAAACTTCACCTAAGAAAAAAATTAAATTTTAGATATTAGATTAATATACAAAACAAGTAACCTAATAAAATCTTCTTAAATCATACGAATTATTTACTCACCTATTTGCATTTGAAGATGGCTTGCGGAATAGGTTTACGACTATATTTGGGCCATTATAATTATTTTTCGATTTGAGGTAGTTACTGCCCCTGATTTATTTTATCATAAATATTACCTTGACAAAAAAGCTAATACTTAATACAAAATTGAAAAAAAAAACGATTTCAAGAACTGGACCAAATTGAAATGGGTCCACACGGAAAGTACCAGCTTTCAAATAAAAAAAGAATCATCGGAATCCGTTGGCGTGATATTGTGTTATTCGACAATTTGTCACGCACATACTTAATACAAATTGAAGACTTAGGTATATGGTTTTCTCATGGATGACATTATCAGAACTGGATTAAATTGAAATGGGACCACTCGGGAAGCACCAGTTTCCTGAATCATGAAAATCGGTTCAAGTAGTCGAAAGTTATGAGGTAACAAAAAAAAGAACCTTCGAATTGATAACCTCTTCCTTTTTTTAAGTTCTGGGAATAAAATTAACTCAACTTTACAACTGCATATAAATTTGAACAGTGACTTAAGCCACAGAACAAATAAGTCAGGCACATTGTATACACACTTCTTTTGACACCAAGAATAAACTACGGATAAACTACAATGGAACGATTTCATTATAACGTCATTGTAAAAAAAAAAAAAAATTTTCGGACATTTCACACACAACGACATCTAGTTTCAAACTAAGCAGAGCTTGTATTAGCTAGATTGATTGATAGAATACTTATAAATATACTCTTCAAAAGAAGCACTCAAATGCCACTTTTAGTTAAAACTGGTATAGTTAATATATATTGAAAACATATTTTTTCTTATTTTTCTTCAAAGACAATTCCCACACTAAGAATTGTCCTATGTCGTGAGGTACTTTATAAACATACATAAAACGGACGTAAAGAATACTCAGACCAACAATTTGCGGATCACACAAAGTATTGTCCCATGTGCGGTGTGAACCCAAAACTTTCAGTGCAGTAGAATAAGGCGAGGTGACCGCTAAACCACTACGCTATCTGCGGAGTCGAACATCGGTCCAATGTTATGTTATTTACTTAGTTAAATATTCAAACATATTACGTTTAGTTATACTATCACTTTCATCTTATATAATTATGTTCAGAACTTGGAACGACAACGGTTGATGACCACCAGTTTAAATATATTATGCATATGTGTATGTACCTACTAAAAACACGCTATTCATATTTATGATCCCTTATTTATTTACACTTATGAGATTTATGGTTTGATTGTTTAGAACTAATTTTTCTATCCATGAACTATTTAAGTTCATTTCCTCTTTTTTACTTTACCATCACCATTCTACAAACATGCCCAATGTGTATTAATGATAATATCGATTCAGTAATATTCCAAATTCACCTTGAAATGTAAGAAATATACCAAGTTAATTTCACATCCACATTAGTAGAGTTCATAGCTCATCATATCATTATCATCAACAACTTTTAAATGTCTAGTGCTTATGCCTCAGTTATAATTAATCATTCAAATGTCTGTAATGCTGACTATCATATCTAAACATAATATTTTGTTTTCAAGTATTACCACCCTTTTTGATAATTAAAATTAATTCTATTTTCAAACCTAAAATATTGTCAAAGATGTACCGATTGAAACTAATGCACTCATACACGCGCACCCTCACCAAATCTATAGTACAGTTTACACTCCAGATCGCCAACAAATTACATTTTTTTTACGTTTCTCTGTCAACTGTATACTGTAAGCGTGATGTAATTTGTGGCGATAAAATATACATTATTATTATTAATCTCGTATTTATTAATAATAATTTATTCATATAATCAAATCTCAATTTGTGACAGCACTAGTAGGCGACTACCAAGAAATGTCGTCAAACGATAAGATTTTTTTTTTTAAATAAATTATAGAAAAGATTCTTATCACACGCTATTTTTAGTAAATCTAAATATGTTTTGGAAATTCGTTTCTACAATATGTATTATTTTTAGCATGTTGTTTTTTAACAGTTTACTTGAACGTCTTAGATCCTAGAAATATTTCGTTTTAGACTGAGTTAAATATTATCAACCATTACCGGTGGCATTTCAAGTTTGAAATATAATCATTTAAAGATCGAAAAAAGAGAGAGTTTTGGCTCTACTGGAGCGCATTAAATAACCAATTAAATTATTAATCTTAGTATTAAAATTGGAATAAGTATGTCGATTCATAATATTCGATCGTCCGTATTCTTTTTTTTTTTTTTTTTATGTTTGGCCTGCCAAAATGACTCTACTCTGCTTGATGGAAAGCATAAGCAAAATCCACGAGTGGTGGCCACCATACTCATTGCGGATACAACAATGCAGTATGGCGACCCACACTATGGCGGCCTAGTGATGCTGCTGCACCTTTTAGTCTAGTCAACAAGTATGGAACTTGTTGACTAGACTAATTGGGCCTCCGGTCTCGCACTCACCAACGAAACACGACAGCACAAACGCTGTCATTTTACGTTGATCTTCTGTGCGAGGGTAGTACCGCCCCGGTCGAGCCGGCCCGTTCGTGCTGAAATCAGCGTGGCTCTACTACCTGGTAATTTCTTGGTAAATTCTTAAATAAAACTAGAACTAAAGAAGAGTTTAGTTGAATAAATGCCTATATTGACGATGCCAAACGTCAATTAAAACTCAAGAAGACTGATGATATTGTAATGAAAACAGAACTTAATTAAAACCGACGTAATATAAATATTTTATTTATGCAAAGTGATATTATTCAGTATACCGAGATTATGTTTCATGACTGTAATTATTTTGTGTATGTATGCCATAACTTAAAACTCATCCGCATAACATTATTGAGGCAGATTACTTAATTTAATGATAACCGCATTTGCGTATGCGTTACCCGTAACTCGTTTTGAATAGTAATTATTTGATAATATAATACAGCATGTGTGAAATACTGTTCTACATTTTAGTACAAGCCAGCCACTCAGTGGTTCACTTTTTCTGTGCTATATAAAAATACTAGCTAACCCGACGAACTTCGTACCGCTATATTTACATATCTGTCTCAGCTTCTCACAGGCAGTGTACAGTAGCGGACAAAAAAAAAACTTTTCCGCTATCTTTTAATTTTTCTTGTACACAAACCTTGTCCTGACAATAATAAACACATAAAAAGGAATTATTTAATTTGGTGCAGCCGATCGGAAGTTATGCGCGTACATACATTTCGATTTCTTCGATTCATCCATATACATATATATCTTTATAATTATTATCTTATGTATATAAAATTCTCGTGTCACAATGTTAGTTACCATACTCCTCTGAAACGGCTGGACCGATTTTTATGAAATTTGGTGTGCATATCGGGTAGGTCTGAGAATCGACCAACGTCTATTTTTACACCAATTTTTATTTATTTATAGCAAAACAACGTTTGCCGGATCAGCTAGTATATATATAGATATGTGCACCGTTTTGTGGTTGCCCATAAAAAATGCTGTTGATCGGTGCGGTTAACGAATCAAAGTGAACTTAAGGGGCCGGCGGTCACTGAGTTCTCCATACAAATTGAATACCAAAATAATTTGTAGTTTGGACATATTTCCACCATATTATGTTGATATCCAGATTTAAACAGTATTTATCCAGGCTCCTTTTCCCTTTTTATTTAAAAAAACTTACGTAAAGTAACAAAAAAGTTGAATTTAATTTTGCACATTTTTACAGCGTAAATGGCATGTTTTAACTTTGTTTTTTCTATAATATAAACAGCAATACGTATAATATTTATTATTAAAAAGCATAGCTTGTATTATCAAATTACTAATTATCGAAAAGAAAATGAAAAAAACATTGAGTTTTCATTGATGATTTTTGGTAGTCTACAACACATCTATATCTATTATAAAAACCAAATAGTTAGTAGTGCTATCACAGAAAACAGATTCAATATACTACGCCAGGTATGGCTTACCGAGATACAGTGACGAGATATTAGATATATATTTTATTTTATTATATATTAGATACAGCAATATTCCGAACAAATTTCAACTTGCAGTTGCGAGCGTCGGTCGCCGCGCTCTTAAGAATAGAATGTTATCAATGTGTGTTTTTAAGACGTCTTCTCCTTAGACACTACCCTTAGGGTTATCTACTATTTACGTGAGAGGTTAAGGGGGCGGCGTTAGGAAAATCTTAGCTAATCTCATGCAGGTGAGAAAAGGAGCTTCAACAAATATTGCATAATTATATCCTTTAGAAACTCCTACCCTAAGAATAAAAATAGTACCTAAATAATGAATGAATAAATCAATCTAATTACAAAGGAATGCAGTATAATCTTGATGGCAGGCAGTTAATTTGAAACCGCACAGGTTTCCCATGACAGTATTTATAAGAATTTTACTTATGTATGTTCTCTCTAATTATATATTTTGCGTATGTATGTACTTATGTATATATATACTTATATATAGTAAATATACTAGGTAGTTTTCCGTAGATCCAAATGATAGAATATGGGTATTTTTTTAATAAATCCAACGAAACAAAATGTACTAATTTGTATTAAAACACGTATTTCAGAAATGTCGCGTGAAATTTATAGAGTAAGAGAAGGAGTTGAGAAAGTCTTAGGAAATCTCACAGAGCGACAGGGGGTCAAATATGGCCATATTTATCTCACGTAACTAATAAAGGCCCACTGAACTGTTACCTGCTAAATAGTTTATTTGTCAGGTGGCAATTTTAAATGCCAAATCCAGCTGTGTTTTTCATAGTTCATTTTTTCCTCTTGTTCGTCTTGTTCTCAGATGAGATTATTAAGATAATAGATTTAAAAGAGTAGAATAATTTCGAAGTTTCTCAATTTCAGAATTGGACATTTTGACCTTCAACTGCGTTTTTATCTAATATATTTAATTTCCGCTTACTTAACTTAATATTATAATTTTTAATACAAACTGAACCCCAGAACTCAAACGCACGGAAGAGCCGTTTCCCTCGAGCGTCAGGTTGCATGCTTGGTGCAAGCATCGGGTTACAACATCAGAGCTCTGGTTCAAAGGAAGTCTGGGTTTCCATTCATGTTGGTTTTGTTTTATTCGGATTACAGTTGATGTTAATATTGAAAAAGTATAATAACTACATCTTAAGCATATTTAGAAACCGCAAGACTTAAATACGTCGAGTTGTAAACTTTACACGTGTAGTAAAATTGAAACAAATTGCTGAAATTTATTTCTACAAAATCTAGTTGAAATGATGATGACTATAAAATCTATACAATCCAATCCATGTTGTAAACATGAAATGATGATGAATATTGAATCTATACAATCCAATCATATTACACACATGGCGAGATGTGAAAGATGATCCATTAATATTCTTACATCCACTTTTTCCATCCAAAGGTGTGGATGGAAAAAGTGAATTGCGAAAAGCTATTTTCTGAAATTAGTTAGATAGAGAGATTATTTATTTTATTTTATGGAATAGGCGGGCAAACGAGCATACGTATCGCCTGATGGTAAGCGATTGCCGCCGCCCATAGACACCTGCAACGCCAGAAGCGTCACAAGTGCGTTGCCGGCCTTTTGGGGGTGGGGGGGGGAGGTAGGGGTAAGGGATTGGGGTATGGGCCTCCGGTATCCTCACTCACTCGGTGAAACACAGCGCAAGCACTGTTTCACACCGGTTTTCTGTGAGGCCGTGGTATCACTCCGGTCGAGCCGGCCCATTCATGCCGAAGCGTGGCTCTCCCACGGTAATTATGAAACAGGATAGAGTTAAAAATGTTAACATATTATATTTATCAATATCTATCTATCGATAAACCTAATTGTGATTATTTGAAAGCTTAATATTTTACAAATGTTTGATACGTGGTAGAAATTGATTTGTTTCTACTTGCGATACTTCAACAAGCTATTTTTATATCATACGTATAATCTATCCGATACACCTATTAATACTAGTCACTTTATGTTTTAATTTAGTGTAACTAACATTAAATTTCTATACAAAATTGGCAATTCAAGTAATATCCTAAAACCGCTGTAATATTAAAACTTGTTTTATAAACAATTTCAGTTACTTGATTCACAGTTACAACAAGGTACATCGTTTGGATTGGCAGGAAAAACTAAATATGCTAACTATAAATATAAAATTGAATTCTTGCGATATTGCAAAACAATGATTGGTTGGTGGTCATGTATTACTTTAAAACTCGTGTAAGATTACTTAAAATGGTAATATGTCAACACAGCGGTTACGCAAAAACTGGTTAAAACTACATTCCATCACTTTCGAACGTACACAACTTTAGAAGAAACTATTTTTGGATAATTATGTGAAACACGCTTAGATATGTGAATAAGTAGGCAAAGATTCATAAAGAATGATACTTTGAGAGAAGCGTTCTGGACATTATATGAATGAATAAAACTAATTAGAACTGGAAATTAATAGTCTCTTTTGACCATATTTCCATTTAATAATTTTTATAGTTTGCTTAAAACTGAGAATGTATAGTCATTGTAAAAACTGCGTATCATGATACACCTATATACAATTCATCTACATACACCTTACATTAGATATTGAGAATTTTATATTCATCTATCGGTAAAATTTTCTTAAAAGTTTTGCAAATAATTCTCCACACATTTAATAATGTGTAGTTAAATATGTTATTTAACTACACATTATTAAATAATATATAATAAAACATATAATATGGAAGTACCTTTTTTTCAAAACATGAATTTCAAAAATAATCCGACAGTTCATTTTTTTGTTTATCTTTGTAAAAGATTTACATATTTTGATTATCTACGTAACGTCTTATATACGTAAAATAAATTCTCAATTTCATTTTTGAATGAATGTAGGTATTTTAAACTCAAATGACACGGAAACCAGTTGTTGCAGTGCAGATATCTAGTTTTATTGTTAAAAATTGCGAAAATATATTACTGTTTGTAAAATGTGTGTTTTTATTTCATATCTTATCTGCGAACAAATGAAATGTCAGTTTTTTCATTATAGAAAAACAATCGCCTATATATCTAGTGTACTCATGTTATTAAAGCAAACACTCTCAACGTTGTAACGTATACCAAAAATATATTATAATGGTCAGAAAACGTATTGCCATTATTACCTAACGCGCACAGTAGGCTGTTTCGAAACATTTTCACTCATATCGAATACGGATCAGGTAGCAAAGATTAAATGAAAAGGCCATCAAAAGCAGACACTTGGAGATTTATCTAAGGTTGTATGGAGGCCCACAGGACATGTCAGTTCTGAGGACAACGAGCTAGCCCGCATAAGGTGTCTAAATACCTTTCTATTTGACGATTGTCGCGCAGTACCGGCAGTACTGTGCACTGAGTCACAAATACATCTCATTTGATTGAACGATTTCTTCCCTTTGTCTATTAAATTTAGTGAGTGCTTCAGAGAACATCAGTTAACAAATCATATATAGGTAATATAACGTGTTTCGGGCCATTGAACGTCAACACTAAGATATTAAATCGTTTAAATTGATTAACATGCGTTGTGTCAATATATAGTATTTCAACGGATATACCTTACCTACCTTCATCTCAGAAACATGTCTTTGCTTAACCTTGTCTCAAACTGGATTGTAAGAGTGCAGTAAAAATCATATTTTTAAGCTAAATTATTATTTAAAGTTCGATATCTGAAGTAATATTTCAAAGCTGCTATCCAAAGAAGATTTACTTTTACCATGAATATTGTTAATGTGAAATCGACATGAATTATCTCCCTGTGTATCCCTTAACAAGACCTCACGATAATAGTTGAAAATAAGAAACTGCATAGGAAAAATAGGCTGGGAAATGTGGCTTAAGTTATATTTCTTTTAACTTCATGTAAGTAGCCTTCCAGGAATCAAATTTAATAAAATACTTAGACTACTAAGTATTTTATTAAATTTGATTCCTGGAAGCATTTCAATTTCATAACACTTACTTTAATTACTAAATTAAAGTAAGTGTTATGAAATTGAAATGCTAACAAATAATTAAAGAGGTTTTTAAGTAAATCGTCGAACACAATATGGTTATTGTGTTTGAATTCCATGAAAACCATACGTATTAGCTTATGTTTATTACTGACTCGGTATGTATATTACATTCCGTCGATTAACATAGCATATATGTAGGCCATGTTCGTAAGTTAAACTGCGTACGCGCATGTTTAACGAATGGAGTAGGTAAAGTACTCGACACCATTAACCGTGTAAAGTGTGTTGAGACCATAAGGAGGTCGCCAGACGGGGTGCGGACGAGACAATACCAAATCGTACAATGCGAATGATGAAATGGGAGGTGTGGTTTTTAAATCCATTATATTAGAAATCTAGAACAAAAAACACATCTTCATTGAACTGACGCTCCCAAAGGATAAGATAATCACATGAATAAATATGGCATATTTGTATTAAGATGAACCTTCAAGAAAAGAGTGAGACTTGTGACGCCTCTGGTGTTGCCCATGGACACCCCCATGGGCGGCGGTAATCGCTTACCATCAGGCGATACGTCTGCTCGTGTTGCCCCCTATTCCATAAAAAAGAAGGTAGATTCGATAGACAAGAATAACTTTAAAAATATTTACTAAATTTATATCCTAGTTATACTTACCAACACGGTGACGGTCTCTATCTTAGCTTGCAGACCATTACAGATGGGTTGCTGTTCTTGGGAAAATATCTAAATTAAAACCAGTATTTAACAATAGATCGAGTATGTGTGAAAACAACTCAACGGTATATTGTTTTATGGTCAGTTTTTGTTGCGAGATTTTTTTTGACACTTTTGGTTCGTTTTTTTTTTCACTTTTAAACTAGTCTTTTGTAATAATATGTTAGTTTAGAATATAATCTATCTGTACAGTAAATAGTGATCTACTAAACGGTTAAGTCATGATTGAGTAGTAAACTAGTCGAAAACTTTCACCTTTCACTAGCTTTAACCGCGGCTTCGTCCGCGTGGCGGCTTACATCAGAGATCGCTGAGCACAACCAATCCATTAAGACTTCTGCTTATTAATGTGTTTAAGAAAATGAGGTTTGATGCAAAATGTCTACTTCAAAATATAAAAAAGAAAATACTACAAGTTAGGTAGGTACTCGTAGGACTTTTTATCTTTCGATCTTCTTTTCTTAAACTTTTTTGAAATCTTTTGATATTTTTATCAATGTAAATTTATTTCCTACTCGTATTATACTAACTTTTTAACCGACTTCCAAAAAGGAGGAGGTTCTATGTTCCACTGTATGTATTTTTTTTTTTTATATGTATGTTACCTGATTACTCCGTCAGTTGTGGACCGATTTTAAATTTTTTTTTTGTATTCGACAGGGTATGCTTCCGTGGTGGTCCCATTGCCAGCATATCAGGATCTGATGATGGGATCCCAGGGAAATCGAGGGAAACCCTCATTTTTATAGGCACATACTATGTTTTTCGATATTTTCTGAAGTTACACCGGTATTTGCGTCTGGTAGTCATCATTTTATGATGATGAGCTGATGATGTAAGGTACCACTCCTTAACGGTTAGGAGTTGGAGGATAAATCTTTAAATATCATATGTATATAAGTTACCTTTAGTCGTATTCTTACAAATTATTTAGGTAAGCTGATGATGGAAGGTGGAAGGTACAACTCCTCAACGGTTAGGAGTTGGAGAATAATTCTTTCAATTTCATACGTATCAAAAGACCTTCAGTCGTATACTTTCAAGCTATTTAGGTGAGCTGATGATAGAAGATTAAACTCTTCAACAGTTAGGGATGAGAGGATGATTTTAATATTACACGTACCTTAATTTGTATTCTTGATGATGAAATTTGATGAAATAATTCAACTTACTACTTACCTACGATTGTTTGCACTAAAAACTGTAAAATAAAAACTTTTTATAAAAAAAAAACCGACTTCCAAAAACATCTAACGAAAACTCTCTGTCAAAAAACACTTAAAAGCGTAAAATAAACTGGTTCTTCATAAATTGCATATACCTAATTCTTTATTCATTTAAATAGTAGTATTATAATGGGTGCTAGGTACCTAAAATCTGTTTGAAGTCGGTGCTAAGCCAAAAAGAATACAAACGAACAATTACAAAAGTCTAAGCGATAGTCACTTGGCACCGACTTCAAACAGATTTTAGGTACCTAGCACCCATTATAATACTACTATTTAAATGAATAAAGAATTAGGTATAGGCAATTTATGAAGAACCAGTTTATTTTACGCTTTTAAGTGTTTTTTGACAGAGAGTTTTCGTTAGATGTTTTTGGAAGTCGGTTTTTTTTTTAAACTTTCGCGTTCCATGATGTAATAATTATTATTTTTACGGGAATTAACGCGATTACTTATTTCAAGTTGTTACATACCTTGGTGAGCCAGTCAGCCTGTGACCACGGCCAGTGCAACCTGGTCGAAACGTCAGGCAAAACAGAGGTATGTAATACCTTGAAATAAGTGATCGCGTTAATTCCCGTAAAAATAATAACTACTCGTATTATGTTAAAATATACCACAATGTAATTTTTAAATAAAATATTTCTTAATTAATGTCTATACTAATATTATAAACGCGAAACTTTGTAAGTATGGATAGATGGATGTATGTTTGTTACTCTTTCACGCAAAAACTACTGAACGGATTTGGATGAAACTTTACAGTACTATAGCTTATACATCAGAATAACACATATGCTACTATTTGCCGCGATAACCGACATATACGCGGACGAAGCCGCGGGCAATAACTAGTAAATAATATTAATACAACATCTTCCTGGATAACGTAAAACTCATCCCTTAGATTTGTATTACATTCAGGTCTACGGCTATTCTGAATAATAAATCAGTCAAAAACTAGTTAGAATATAATGAGAATCTGTTACAATGCTGTAATGTTACCTCATACATGAATCCATGGCCAAACATGTACCAAGAGATGAATTTAATGTACGCAAGACTAGATTCGTCTAGTTTAGACCTCAATTTTTGGTAATAATAGTAAACAATTGTTACATTTAATATCTATATATTTGGTTTCACAAGTATTAGATAGAGACACATATATGTCAGATACACATATACGTATACATTAATAAGTTTATTTTTTAAAATAAACCCTACTTCCTATCCTATCCTACTAATATTATAAACGCGAAAGTTTGTAAGTATGTATGGATGGATGGATATTTGTTACTCTTTCACGCAAAAACTACGGAGTGGATTTGGATGAAACTTTACAGTGCTTATACATCAGAATAATACATAGGCTACTATTTGCCGCGATAACCGACATACACGCGGGCGGAGCCGCGGGTAACAACTAGTAACCAATAAATATCTAAAACTTTGTCAAAAACTAGTGAAACTGGCCCTAAACGTTGTTAATATAATGTTTGAAACAAGATGAGCATTCTAACAATTATTTTTAACTTTTTTAAGTCCAATGAAACGGCTACTTAGACAAAATCGATTTTTACTTTTCAGTGTCAACATTTTAGGTCCTCACTAATTGATAACTTAATTATTATTTACGATTCCAACTATGTTGCTTGCAAAACCTACTTGAATGTAAAATGTAAAGTTAACTTCATACGACTTCTCGAATTGATTGTTTAAAGGTAATGGCTTTGAAATCAGAGAGCTTGCCTTTTTGAGCGTTTTGTGTGTGTTTTGTAAACTTTATTGATTTAAGTTGCCATGCCGTGCATGACAACTGCATAGAGTACTGCTTCAACTTTCACAACATGTAAATTTACATACATAAATATTGTTAAAAATGTGTTTGTGTTCATAAAATACAACTTTACTTTGATAACAGAGTGTTCTGTAACGTACATTTAAATTTAGGTATACTAAATATGATTCATGAATTTAATAGTGTACAAAACAGTCTGCAAAATAATAGGTCTTTACCTATGAAATTGCCGTTTTGTATGCAATAAGTGAAAGTACTTATTTTTTCAAACTTTTTTATTTCTGTTATTCGAAGTAATCACCCATGCAATCGACGCATCTTTGCCAACGCATTGGCAGTTTATTGCGGGAGGCAACAAACTCTTCGAAGGCATTTTGTACTGCCTGTCGGGAATTGAATTTTTTACTCACTAAAAAGTTGTCTAAATTAAATGGAAAAAGTAATAGTCGGTAGGTGCAAGGTCTGGTGAGTATGGCGGATGAGGGAGAGCTTCCAACCCCAGCTCTTGCAGCTTGGAGACTGTCTGTTGCGCAGTATGGGGTCGCGCGTTGTCGTGAACGAGCAGTGGGGACGACCAATTGACCAAAGCTGGTTGCAGATGTGCAAGCTTCTCCATCATTCTCTCCAGTTCTTCACAGTACACATCTGCATTAATGCTCATGCCGTTTTGTAAAAAGCTGTGGTGAATCACACCCGCACTAGACCACCAAACAGTGACCATCACCTTTTTAGGGGTCATTTTTGGTTTAGGGCATTGCTTTGGGCTTTGGTGCTGGGGTCTAACCAACTTGCTGAGTGCTTTCGATTGTCGAACAGAATCCATTTTTCGTCGCACGTAACAATTCGTTTCAAAATTCCTTCATTTCTTTGCCTGTTGAGCAGCGCAAGTCAGGTCTCGACGAGTACGTTGCGCTGGCGATCGTTAAGGTCGTGGGGCACCCATCTGTCAAGCTTTTTTACCTTGCCAATTTGTCTCAAATGGATCAATATTGTTTTGATGCTTACATTAAAAGCTGCTGCTGGCTCAGCTGTAGATTGAGTTTCGTCAGCTTCCACAATCGCCTTTAATTCATTATTGTTGACCAAAGTCTTCGGACGACCACGAGCTTCATTTTTCAAGTCAAAATTTCCAGAACGGAACCGGGAAAACCAATAACGGGTTGTGCGTTCGTTTGTACAGTTCTCTCCGTAAACGTTTTTGATGTTACGTGCCGTTTGTGTCGCGTTGGTGCCACAATGGAACTCATATTCCATAATTACACGATTTTTTTAAGTTTCCATTATGACGAAAAATGTTCAAATGTAATGAAAATACAACGCTAATCAAAAAACAAAAGACTGAGTTTGTAAATAGAACGTCATGGTTTTAAAACAAAATTACTTTGAATTTAGAATACAGAGCCATTACAAACTTTTTTTATTTGAAATGACCAGTACTGAAGAAACGCAATTGAACTGCAATTTCTTAGGTAAGGACCTAATATATAAATCATATAAATAAATAACATTCAGACAGCAATTAGACACATTGGATTTAATAGATAAACATTCAAATGTAACACCTAACATTTTTTTATCGTTCCACGTTATTTTCATAACATTTATACCCACGAACTTGTGATCTCAAATAACTAAACTTATTTTTGTATTATTACTTACTAACATTTTATATTTTTCATACACATCCCCTGGGAAATCAAACGCTGATAGTTAAACAATAGTTGGATGCGTGACATCCGTCAAGCACGCCGATATTAGGAAATAGGAAACGACCACCACCACGGGGTATTAGAAACGGCTTTGTTCGAAAATACCAATTGTGTCCGCAATTCGACGACCTACGTGAACTGGCCGTGTAATATTGGACACTGAATTAATTTGTACAGCAATTTCAGATTCCACTCGGTTGTACTAGATTGTTAACGTGTTTATAAGACTTTCCCATGGGTACGAAATACGTATAAAATTTTATTGCTATCTCTTTAACATTTAAAAAAAAATTAATTAACCTTTTTTTTGTTTTAATTATTGACATATTCCTATTTAATGTTGAGTATTTTGTAAAACAAAATTTATTTTGTTTTTAATTAATATACCAACTTTAATCAAGATAATGAGTTCATTTTAATTAAGTGGTTAGTGACGTCCCTGACACCTTATTACAAAACGATAATACGTTTTACAAGTACGATTGACTTTTTAAGTATAATTAATAATAAATAATAATAAATATTTTCACATTTGAAGTAAAATTAATATTGAATTATAATACTTATAAAGTTTTACAACACTAGCCACCCGCTTTACCTAACATTGTCAGTTGTAACATATTACGAATAGCCAAAATAAGCCCAGATTTCTATTTTTATTGCGTACACCGTTGGATATGATAGTTGTTACATGTACAGTATGTTATATAAAATGTATTATATTTATAATAATGAAATGAAGTTAAATATTCCATATTTAACTGACGTAAACGTCAAATATAAAATGCAATTTACTGTGTCTTTCTCTAGTATACAATAAACATTCTCATCTTTCTCGTAAATATGCTTCGTTGTTCCACTTCTCCAGACTAAGGTAAATTGAAGTAGAAGATGAAGACAGAAAAAACCTACAGTGTTCGTATTTTAGTGGTTAGCAAATTGCATGAGTATTATATTAACAACAACTGATCATTAGATCAGCAACAACTAAAATCGATGACTAACACATGTTTACCTTGAAGGTAGGCGTCTAACGTTCATAATAATTAATTATTATCATTGTGCCTTATAACAATAACTACCTTGGTTGTAACGTACATTATTAATGTACAATGAAACATCATGTCAGTCTGGATAATTTTGTACACACTTGTTGTATGTGAATAGAAATCGCACCCTGATTTTAAAATTATGTGGTAATTTTGAAGGAATTTGATTTAATTTTCGAAATTGTACAATTGGCGCTTATTTAAATAAATGGAAGTAGAAACTGCGAAACTTTTGTTTTTTAATCAGTATAACATAACTAAAAAAAGCGGCCTAGTGCGAGTCAGACTCGCCCATGAAGGGTTCCGCAGCAGCAAGTATTTTTTTTTTAAATATTTGTTTTGATTGAATCAAAGGTAAATTGCAGTTTACGATTTATGACGTATTAAAAAAAACTACTTACTAGATTTCGTTCAAACCAATTTTAAGTGGAAGTTTGCATGGTAATGTACATCATATATTTTTTTTAGATTTATCATGCTCTTATTTTAGAAGTCACAGGGGGACACATTTTACCACTTTGGAAGTGTCTCTCGCGCAATCTATTCAGTTTATAAAAAAAATGATATTAGAAACCTCAATATCATTTTTAAGACCTATCCATAGACATACCCCACACCCATGGGTTTGATGAAAAAAAAATTTTTGAGTTTCAGTTCTATGTATGGGGACCCCCAAAATTTATTGTTTTTTTCTTATTTTTGTGTGAAAATCTTAATGCGGTTCACAGAATACATCTACTTGCCAAGTTTCAACATTTTAGGTCTTTTAGTTTCGGGAAAAAGTGGCTGTGACATACGGACGGACAGACAGACAGACATGACGAATCTATAAGGGTTCCTTCCTTTGGCACGGAACCCTAAAAAGTACTGACGGGTTCACATCCATTTATTTACAATGACTTTATAATGAAAAAATGATTAAATAAAGAAGAAACCTATAACTTTACTTTTGGCATACTCAAAGTATTACACGTAACGAATTTCTTCGATCGAATATTAATATAATATTAACACATATTACAACAGTAGTACATACATATATTAACCTTGAGCTTTAATATGTGTTGATGTCCTCGTGTGATATAACGTGATAGTATTGCTATTTATATTTGATATTATGATAATGAAAACATCAGAACCATTTCTTGAGCACCTTTATGATATTAAGTCATAGCGAGCAAAAAACAAGCTACTGTTGTTCTTGTTAACCTTTCTAATCAAGACGAACGCACTTGTTCACTGTAGTATATCACTTACTATAATTATAATCTATATCTATACTAGATAAAGAGGTAAAGTTTGTGAGTTTGTGACGTTGTAGGGGGTAATCTCTGGATCTACTGAACCGATTTTGAAAAATTATTTTACCAATAGAAGGCTATGTTAATTGTGGGTGACATAGGATATATAATAACCCGATAAGTGGAAAAACATTTTCATGGTAGCCGTATTTGCAAATTAAGTCGGAGAAAAAAATGTTTACCGCCCAACGAAGTGGGCACGGGTCAGCTAGTCGGTAATAAACTGAGGTACGTACCAGTAACAACGGATGTCACGCAGTGCATAATCGATACACGATGTACAATTATTTAAACTGTCGCCGTTATGTTTCATTATTAATATGTATTTGTACTCGAAATTGGATTTAAATGAAAATGTATTTTAATATTTGTACCCCTTTTCAAAAAAAATGAAACAAACGGATCAGTATGAAAATTGGCACAGATAAAGTTAATAATGGAAGAAGTGCAGAAAGTTAAAATAAATTACAAAGAATAGAAAATTACAGTTGAATTTCTATCACTGAGCGACCACCAGTTTTAGAAATTCGTCATGGGCTACCCAAGTCTGAGAATAATTCTTACATACATTACATTTCTGTTGCTGTATAAGAAACATCAAATCGTTAGGTACTTATTTATGTTTACCTGATGAGATCAGTTGCAGTTGTTTGCAGTTCTTTTAAATGAGTAAAGCCTTGCCTAAGCCAAACACTGCGATAGTTTATATTCTAAAAATGACTTTAACCTTTAGATACATATGTAGGTTTACAGCAATTAACGTACTCACTATAGATAAATGCATACATTTAAATTTCCTAATATTTTGACCAGCTTGCCCTGGCCGTGGTCACAGACTAACTTAATTCCCGTAAACATATGTAATCTATATATATAAAAGAGTAAGGTGACTGACTGACTGACTGACATACCCAGAGATCAACGCACAGCCCAAATCGCTGAAGCTAGAATCCTGAAATTTTGCATGTAGGTTCTTTATATAACGTAAGTGAGCACTAAGAAAGGAATTTTCGTAATTCCACCCCTAAGGGGGTAAACCAGGGGAAGAAAGTCTGCGTGAGCGAAGCCGCGTGTAAAAGCTAGTTAATTATATACGGGTATTATGGATCGCCCTGTAGCTTTAAATATGTGTTAGTGTAGTATTTATTCTGTTATTTTATTTAATCTGTTGTACAGTAAAAACAAATCATATTATGTAACGATTAGGAACCGCTCAGCTTTTCCATACCATCGCTATTAAATAACTGTTGAGCGATTCATCACTTATTATTAAATACATAATGAAAATATTTATAAAAATATTGGCAATAAATTGTGATGACGACTATTACAAACGTATAATGACTAACTTTTTATTGATTAACTTTTGAGGCGTTCTTAAATTCCGGTTTTGATTGGATTGTAAAAATACGGTATAATTGAATTTTACCGCTCATAAACTTGGCTGTTTTATTAAACTTAAATGGTAATAGGTACATGTTACTGGCACTGAACACACCGAAGCAATCTGTTCTATCTACTACCTCCGCGATTAGCGATAGTAATAATCTGTAAGTACAGTGAATAACTTTCCATTCAATAACTTCAAATTAGATTGGTAACATTCCTAATTCGTTCTGAACTTTCGCGTGTGTAATTTTACTCACCAACTAATTTAATACGACCTCAAATTGAGTAGATATATAACAGTGTAAAGACTCAACATGGGAAACTCGTAGAGTACTCGTAGAAAAACCGAATAGCTCTAAATGTAACTCGCGACAAGGCAGAAATTACCCAAAAACAGCAATATATTCAACAAAAAAAAATACTTATCTCGGTGATAAGATTTTAATCTTTAACAACTAGTAATAATATAAGTTGCCGGATTACATCTTGTTTAAGAACCCGGCCTTTCCAAGTAAAACTCCATACGTGTTCTATAAGATTGCGTTTCGATGAGGTTTCTAATATGATGCTTATTCACCGTTTATTTTTGTCATAAGTAAAAGTTCGAATCAGGTATTGCTTTTACGTTTTATTTTACGTTATCCTAGTTATATTTAGATATCGATTATAATAATTTACTAGAGATCTAATAAGATTATGAATTTTTCACTATATGATACTGTTTATGGACAATAAATTATAATCTACGGAAGCTGCTAAATATTTTCTCGCAATGATGTCACCTAGTCAGTATATGCAGAATACTATTTCTAAACGTTTTCTTGAACATAAGTACTTTTCACCGAACGGAAATTGTGAGAGTTAACGTCGCAAAACATTTTCTCCTGTATAAATATTTTAAAAAAGTTCCGTCTTTGGTGTTTTGACAGTGTGTTCGTGTGCATAGTTTCCCACGAGCGAACCAATTCGGTGTTATTCAAATGACATTCAAATATTGACGACATTTGAGATTAAACTAACTTTGACAATGTGTAATAACAAATACTCGTCATATTCTGAGATTATAGAATATGGCATGGACACTGTGTATGTGTGCGATTGTGTGTGTTTATAGAATAGAATTCATATATATTGTTCTATAAATGTATTTTACAAGTTTTGTATTTTATTTCTCAACAGAAAAACAGAAATACTGTAACAATGACTTAGTTACAAAATTTTACGATAATTAGGGAAAAGTTTTTTCTGGTCTCCATAGTGATCTTCTTCCTTGGGTAGGTCTTTCAACAACATTGAGGGGTTGTTATAGATCACCGCATAAGTGATCTTTCTGTGTACTTTGTACGTCAAATTTTGTACTAAATACTAAACAATTATTGAACTTGGACAAAACTTAGCTGCAGTTATCACTCGTTTCTTAAATAGAAGAAAAATTAATAAATTAACTAAGTGACTCAACTAAGAAACGAGAGCTTCACTCGTTTCTCGACACGCACTTGATTTTCTTCCAATCAGTATTGCACATTTAAAATATAATAAACAAATTACCTATGTTGCAAATCAAAATTAATACAATATTATTTTATATGAATTTGTGCAGACTTTTTACAAAATTCCTAGAATGTAGAAGTGAATATAATAGAATGCAAATCGTAGCAATGCAAACGTAGAATGCAAGCGTAGGCGAGAATTAGTAGAATACTGAATGTAATATTATTGAATATTATTATATGTGGTCAACAAGAAACTACAATTATGTACTTACATAATTATACCGTTTCCCGTGATTTGGTTCACCAACATTCATAACCGCAAATTCCACTATAAACTGTTGCTCATTGCCTGCTAATGGTTTTCTAGTTAGTAGTTTCGTTTCACTTAGTTCTTGACAGACTGATTTTATAGTGATGTGCTAGATTCTAGCTATACGAGTATTTAGAAAGGCAATGAAACCTTTAGCACCGTTAAGCTCATCTTTAAATTTTAAATTCGAATACTCTGAATGTGAAGTTATTCATTTATTGATGTTATCGCCAATGTTTATGGATGCGATTTATTTTTGTTAAGGTGTTCATAAAATAAACAATGACCATGAACAAAATGATCATTTTAGTGTAGGTAAGTGCTTAAAATTAAGAGAAAGACATTCGGAATAGATTGGTTGTTAAAGGTAAGATCAAGGGCTTTAATACACATTGAGAGAGGATTTGTCCTCCAAAGGACCGCAAAAGGTTTCTTGATTATTTTTTATAGATAAATGGCAACATAAATAATACACAATATTTCTTTGTCTAAGTTGTCAGCCATTTAGTTCTTTGGTCCTTAGGTATACACTAAAAATGCTGTTTTTTAAATTGAAAATCTCATATATATCCGCACTTTTTAGTAAGACTTTAAACATAAATATAGAAATAATTAAATTTTACTTTAATAAATATAACAGAAAGAATCAATATCTACAATTGTCTCAACATTCACTTCATTATGTTGGTCTCGCGGTTGGCGTGTGCGACTGGTGATCGTGAGGACTCGGGTTCGATTCCCGGGTCGGACCAAATGTTTACATGATCTACAAATATTTGTTTCGGAGTTTGGGTGTTTTCTATATTTATAATAAAAATGTAACAGGTCCAATTCTGTACATTAATAATATTTTCAAAAAAAATTTTGGAGGGCTCTCTACAATCGATACTGAAGCCAAAACTGTATTTTTTTCATTTTTGTATGTCTGTCTGTCTGTATCTTGGCCGCGCATCACGCCGAATCCTCTGAATGGATTCAAATGAAACTTGACATGATTTGAGTTCATACTACGAGGTAGGACATGGGACACAATACTTTTAATCCCGAAATTCAGCACGGTTTCCTGGAGAGAGGGGATGAAAGTCGAAACAATAGGTCTTTACCTATGAAATTGCCGTTTTGTATGCAATAAGTGAAAGTACTTATTTTTTCAAACTTTTTTATTTCTGTTATTCGAAGTAATCACCCATGCAATCGACGCATCTTTGCCAACACATTGGCAGTTTATTGATGCCCTTCTTTTAAAAATCAGCTGGACGGGAGGCAACAAACTCTTCAAAGGCATTTTGTACTGCCTCTCGGGAATTGAAATTTTTACTCACTAAAAAGTTGTCTAAATTTTGGAAAAAGTAATAGTCGGTAGGTGCAAGGTCTGGTGAGTATGGCGGATGAGGGAGAGCTTCCAACCCCAGCTCTTGCAGCTTGGAGACTGTCTGTTGCTCAGTATAGGGTCGCGCGTTGTCGTGAAGCAACTGCAAAAGCTGGGGTTGGAAGCTCTCCCTCATCCGCCATACTCACCAGACCTTGCACCTACCATTACTTTTTCCAAAATTTAGACAACTTTTTAGTGGGTAAAAATTTCAATTCCCGAGAGGCAGTACAAAATGCCTTTGAAGAGTATGTTGCCTCCCGTCCAGCTGATTTTTACAAGAAGGGCTTCAATAAACTGCCAATGCGTTGGCAAAGATGCGTCGATTGCATGGGTGAGTACTTCGAATAACAGAAATAAAAAAAATTGAAAAAATAAGTACTTTCACTTATTGCATACAAAACGGCAATTTCATAGGTAAAGACCTATTATGTACTTTTTTTTTTTTTTTTTTATGTTCGGCCTGCCAAAATGACTACTCTGCCTGATGGAAAGCATAAGCAGAATCCACGAGTGGTGGCCACCATACTCATTGCGAATACAACACTGCAGTATGGCGACCCGCACTATGGCGGCCTAGTGATGCTTGTGCATCTTTTAGTCTAGTCAACAAGTATGGAACTTGTTGACTAGACTAATTGGGCCTCCGGTCTCGCACTCACCAACGAAACACGACAGCACAAACGCTGTCATTTTACGTTGATTTTCTGTGCGAGGGTAGTACCGCCCCGGTCGAGCCGGCCCGTTCGTGCTGAAATCAGCGTGGCTCTACTACCTATAAAGTACTTAGTTGTAATCCAATAACACATAGTCCGATTTCATTCATTATTTTTTTGCTAGAAAAAAAAAACGGGAAAAGTGTTATTTTTTGTCCGCGACTGTACACTGCCTGTGGGAAGCTGAGACAGATATGTAAATATGGCGGTACGAAGTTCGCCGGGTCAGCTAGTCTTATAATATGTATATGTATTTACAAAAAAAAGTATATATGTACTTGTATCAGTTGTCTAGTACCCATAACACAAGCTCTGCTTAGCTTGGGACTAGATGGCATTGTGTGTTAGATGTCCGAAAATATTTATTATTATTATTTATTATGTTATGTTTTACATATTTAACAAAAATGCTTTATTAAGATCGATTAACATAGATTATCATAAAATGTCGGTTACCTTGTAATCGATTTTGGAAAGCCAAATGGTATTCTTTAATCATGTTTTTGATAACTTGTTTTGTTAACAACATTTTGATGACAATTGAGTTCGAAATGCACAATTTATGTTTCAAGATTGAACATATTATCACGCATTAAAGGTATTGAACAATAGATACATTTGCATACATTAAGTTTCTTGCAATTAAAATTAATATAACGAGAATTTTAACTCACAGCAACGGTTTCGAATCCATACAAATCGGGTTATGAATACTGGTTGAAAGGTAAGCCACGTAAGTAACGGAACCTAAGGTCAAAGAAATTTTTGCATATAAATTATAGGTTAATAGTTTTAAACGTATAAAATTAACTTAAAATATAAAATCTAATAGCTTAATTACATAATGGCCAATTTCCAGTGCCTCTCTGACATCAATGTCTTCCATCGTTCCTCAGAGACTTGAGATAGAATTATTTCTTAGCTAGTAGTAGTATCACAAGGATACCAGATCAAGTTAACTAACGTTACTAACATAATGGCTCAGAATAAAGATTGATGAAAAAATAATTAAAATTATCGAAATTATAAAAAACATTACATCCGATGTCACAAATTTTTTACAAAAAAAAATTTGTTTGACTACGATTTAAAATTATTTTTGAGATCGTAATTTTAAAACTTAGTTGTCATTTCAATAAAGTCACTCAGATCAAAGTACCTACAGGTAGCTATGTCATTTACACCTAATACTGACATAACCCAACTATTCAGTTATGCCAAAAGTCAATACTTACAGATGATTTCTCAAAGTTGTTACGTAAAAACCATCGTAAGGCAGAAAATAAAGTTGTCAAAATCCATTACACGGTGAATTTGAAACCTTCGTAACGTACTAATTAGTTACTTGTTACAAATTAGGAGTTTATTAAGTAATATTAACTGGGTTGTGTCTTACATCAGTAACCGATTTAGCAAAATTTTAAATCTTATAATAGTGAAAAATTACATTGTTTAGTAAATAAATTATTTACTAAGCTAAATTATTAGCTAGTAATTCACACACTCTGGCAATAACAACAAATCAGATAGTAACAACACAATGCAATACAACATATTAAATAATATTTAATTAACGCTTGTACAAGGTTAAAGGGTTGTGGACAACAGAATGGCAACCATATAACTAACAACAATCATATAGAGTAAATCAAAGAAATGTATTTTTTTTGTTTTATAATGGACCTTTTTATCTTGATTAAATCTCAGAACAAAATGAACAATTTCGCTTACGATCTCCATGAGATTGCCTCTCGAAAAATAAAGAAATTCTTCAATTTAATCACTCAGTAACGGGCTAATATTTTGTATCTTTTCGCGGTTTTGTCCGAACAAAAGGTAAAGATAAGTCTTAAATCACGAAATAGCAAGCTATTTATTGAGCTATTTACCTACTGTATCAAATTCTTATAAGAATTTGTATGCTAAGTAAGAAACCATCAAAGGGTTTTAATTTTAAGGCCCTATTATTTCTATATGAGAACCCACGCTGACCGACTTTATTGCCCTTTATTAATGGAATGGAATGAAATAATAATGAAATTAAAGTGAACCAATGCATTTCCTTTCCTTTTCCGTCACCTCTGTCGATGTAACCTAGAAATTCCTATTTGAATAACTGGACACGAACGACAACAATACCGACAAAAATAAACAACTATATTTACATGGATCTTTGCATCATACCGCTAGCTTGATTCGCATGACCAAACCAGAAAAATATGTAATGAAGTAGTAGTACGGGCAGCCATAACGGCGCATCCGGCTACAAACAGGTGTGCCATAGATGTGCTCGTTCTTTAAACAACTTACAAAATACTCAGCCTACTCCGACCGGCCCTACGATACGGTACTTTGAAAATACACATTTCCACACATAAACGGCTGTTCGATACAGAGAATGCTTTTAATTAAAAACACAGTCACAAAGAAAATTTTGCCATTTTGTTTTTTTATTCAACTCCCTTTGTTTCACATCCGCATTGAATTTCGAATAGCTAACTAACAGATCATAACATGCGACTCACAAAAAGGACAACATGTTACACACATGTAGCCTTTGTTTGCGTAAATTTATAATTTGTAACATTCATTTAACAATTGTGCGAGGGATTTAAGCTGAATAACAATTATTTGGTTAGGTAGTACTTTCACTACAAATGATTGGAATACCTATGTCGAATGAGTTTTTAAGGTAATACAACTCTTCAATCATTTTTCACATTTATGTCAGACGTCAGTTGGCTAAAAAATATGCGTTAGCTATTAGCGTTTCTAGTTATTGTTAAATTAAGGAAGAAACCTATTTTAAAGATCCAATACTTAATGTGACTTACTGTTTTAAGAAATTCATTCAATTTTACTTATAACTTGTCAAACGTAATCTCTTTTCTCATTGGTACTCATCCAAAACGATTTTAGGATATAATATTATTTTATTCATTATATTTTTTAAGTATTTCTACGTAATATAATATTGTTTTAAGCGTCACATTCTGTTTGTGTTCAAACACGCTCATTAATATCTTTAATTAATATTTATTGATACATAGGAACCATAATTTTAATTAAAAATGGAATTAAAAATATTTTAAACGTAAAATATAAATTAGTTAGAGTATAGAATTGCTCATGTGTAACTCCTTTAAAGAAGTAAAAAAATTAAGAATAAGAAAATCTACCGAACTTAACATACCTACTAAGTTCCAAAAAAATGTCATAGATTTTAAGTTCTATAAACTCATCTACATACATACAGGTTACATAGTTAAACCTGTTTTTATTGTTCGCCTTCCCACATTAAAAATCGTTGCAGGTAACCGAGGCTATGTACTAATAAGGCATGGTTAAATCAGACAATGCTTACGCCTCTAAGGCTGTAAATTGAGAATAACATTCACCATCACCGTAAGCCCCTTGCAGTCCAAAGGAAGAAGGAGAAGCCTCTCCCAAGGAACACCACAGGACCCGGTCTATTGCTTTTTCATTCAGTCGCTGACAGCCCCCTTACGCAAGTCGTCACGCTATCTGGCCAGAAGGCGTCTCACACTACGTTGACAGATACGTGGTCTCCACTCCAGAACATGAACACGATAATAACGTTAGAATAGTAAAGTGCTTATACTATTTTTTTATTTATTATGTATATATATATAAATATATATTTATTATATATAATAATAATATATAATAAATTAAAAAAAAAAAAGTTACAATTACTTATAGTAATGTTGTTGCTCATTATCTTTTAAAATATATTTCCTGTGGGACATTTATTATGACATGATAAATTGTTGTACAATCTTTGAATGTATGTTCTAAGAAAAAGAAGACATTTTCGCATCTGTAAATGAATTATCGTAATCTTAAGTTCTCAGATATAGTAGATAAATAAGTTCATGGGTTTTTATTATGATTTAAGTAATACTATGCATTAATATAATGGTGTAAATTTAACAAGGTTGTCCAATTAACTTTGAGACTAGCATAACTCGTGTATGTGTCGGAGCAAACTTGATACATATTTTTGTAATGTTGTAACTATTAAAAGGTAGTAGAGCCACGCTGATTTCAGCACGAATGGGCCGGCTCGACCGGGGCGGTACTACCCTCGCACAGAAAATCAACGTAAAATGACAGCGATCGTGCTGTCGTGTTTCGTTGGTGAGTGCGAGCCCGGAGGCCCAAATAGTCTAGTCAACAAGTGTTCCATACTTGTTGACTAGACTAAAAGATGCAGCAGCATCACTAGGCCGCCATGGTGTGGGTCGCCATACTGCATTGTCTGCATTCGCAGTGAGTATGGTGACCACCACTCTTGGATTCTGCTTATGCTTTCCATCAGGCAGAGTAGAGTCATTATGGCGGGCCATACATAAAAAAAAAAAAAAAAAAAAACTATTACTTAAGCATATTACCGAAATCAATAATAAACGAGCTGTTTCTACTGTATAAAGTTGCGTTATTCAGCAATAAACTTTAATTTGCGTTGGATACCTAGTAAAATTTTATTGATCATTAATAAAAGTTCATAGCATCCTGGATTGCATAAAACAGTCAGACCTTTCTAGCTTAGGTATGTTTCTGAACGCATAATGTTCCTTGTAACGTGTATATTACTAGTTCAACATTGAGTAATTAGGAAATCAAGTCAACTTAATCGGCAATCTAATATTTTTAACTGACTTATTTCAAAGCTGGTGCTTCCCCTATGGTCCCATTTCAATTTGGTCAAGTTCCTGAAGTCGGTTCATTATTTGTTAATTTTTTTAATTATCGATACTATTACGAGTAATCCTATTAGTAAATTTTGGTAGTCTATCAAAAGAATCGATACTTACTGTTAACAGTCAAGTTAATGATTCAGTATTGTAGCAGAGGTTTAATTTCAACTATCGAATGTCGAACTTTCGACATCTCGCCTCAAGTAGATATTATTGTGCTCATATTTGGATGGCACTCAGCTGGCATCAGTGTAAAAAAAAATGACTGGATAAATTTGATAATTTCTTTACTATCATTTTTATTTACCTACGCAAATTACGTGGAAGACTACGTTGCTGTATATTTAAAGCTTAATTGCGTGGAAACAGGCATTAAGACCCTTATTTTCTGCTCTACCTTATTGTATAAAAAGCTTAAAGGAATACGCCGTAGTCACATATATATCAAAGAAAACCAAAGTAACTTCGATTTGTCTTAGTGTTTTATTAATACTTTTACATTTTCCAAGCTGTGTGTGGAAAAACAGACCTTTAAAAATACGCCGAATGTCAGACACGATAATAGAGAAATATTATGTTCCGTGTCTATTATAGACTAGCTGTTGCCCGCGGCTTTGCTCGCGTGGAAGTTGATTATATGTATTTATTTAAAACTGTGTAAGTATCTATGAATACTGTGTTCACGTTTTTAAACGTATTTATTTATAATCAATAGTCCATTAAAATTGACTTTCACACACACTTTCGACCCATATTTTAACCCCTTTAGGAATAGAATTCCCATAAATGCTGATATAAGTATTCATTTATTTGTAATCAAAAGCCTGAAGACAAAGTTTCAGGCTACTAAATTAAAAAATGACGGACTTCCAGTCTAGCCTAGGGATAGAATATCCAGAAACGCTTAAATACGTATCTCATTATCATCAACGCAGTCCACTGCTGGACAAAGGCATCTCCAATTGCACGCCACTTGGTTCGATCCTCAGCTTCTCTCATCCAGCTTCTGCCAGCCGTCCGATTATTATTCCACCTGGCCTGTGGACGTTCTACGCTACGTTTGCCGAGACGCGGTCACCACTCACGAACCCGTTTATCCCAACGGTTATCAGTTCTACGGCTAATATGGCCAGCCCACTGTCACTTCAGTTTGCTTATCCCGTGGGCTATGTCAATGACCTTGGTTCTCTACCGGATCACCTCATTCTTGATGCGATCCCTTAGAGAAACGTCGAGCTTTTGTGATGAGAAAAATTAATCATTATTATTATTATAGCCCTCTCCATAGCGACTTTGAACTTGTGGACCAGCCGTGTCGTGTCCACGTTTCGGCACAGTATGTCATGACAGGTAGGACGTATTGATTGAAGAGTTTCGTATTTAGGCACTGTGGGATTGACGATGAAAAGACCCGACAAAGTTTCCCAAACGCTGCCCAACCCGGCCTAATTCTCCTGTTCATGTCGTCCTCGAAGTTGTTTCTACTTAACTGCAAAGTCTGCCCGAGGTACCACACATATTTTTGAACAACTTCAAGAACGGCACCGTGAACCACAACCGGTTCCGGTAGAACATGTTCGTGCATACGTATCTACTCATTTTTAATCAGTAGCCATAAATAATGTTGCATGTTTCTAACTTCAAGAATGACGGACTTCCAGAATAACCTATATACGAAATAACAACCCCCATTTAACCTCTTAGGGGTAGATTATCCAGAAATGCTTAAACACGTATCTACTATTTTTTAATCAGTAGTCCAAAAGTAAAGAACGACGAACTTCCTTACAAACTTTCAACCCCGATTTCACCCCCTTAGGGGTAGAATATTAAGAAATGTTTAAATACGCATCTATTCATTTTAAATCAGTAGCCCAAAAGTAAACAATGACGAACATCCTTACAAAATTTCACCCCGATTTCACCCCCTTAGGGGTAGATTATCCAGAAACGCTTAAACACGTATCTACTATTTTTTAATCAGTAGCCCAAAAGTAAAGAATGACGAACTCCGTCACAAACTTTCATCCCCGATTTCACCCCCTTAGGGGTAGAATATTAAGAAACGTTTAAATACGTATCTATTCATTTTAAATCAGTAGCCCAAAAGTAAAGAATGACGAACATCCTTACAAACTTTCAACCCCGATTTCACCCCCTTAGGGGTAGAATATTAAGAAACGTTTCAATACGTTTCTATTCATTTTAAATCAGTACCCCAAAAATAAAGTTTCACGTTTCTTACTTAAAAAATGACGAACTTCCATACAAACTTTCAACCCCTATTTCACCACCTTAGGGGTAGAATATTCAGAAACGTTGAAACACGTGTCAATTCATTTTTAATCAGCAGCCAAAAAATAAAGTTTCATGTTTCTGACTTCAAAAATTACGAACTTCCAGACTGACCTATATACGAAATAACAACCCCTATTTCACCCCTTAGGGGTAGAATATCCAGAAACGCTTCAATACGTATCTACCCATTTTTAATCAGTAGCCCAAAACTACATTTTCATGTTTCTCACTTAAAAAATGACGGACTTCCTTACAAACTTTCAACCCTTATTTCACCCCTTTACGGGCATAATATCCAGAAACTCCTAAATACGTATCTAATCATTTTTATTAAGTAGCCCAAAAATAAAGTTTCATATTTCTTATTTAAAAAATTACGGACTTCCATACAAACTTTCAACCCCTATTTCACCCCCTTAAGGGTAGAATATCCAGAAACGCTTACACGTATCTACTCTTTTTTAATCAGTAGCCCAAAAGTAAAGTTTCATGTTTCTTACTTAAAAAATGACGAACTTCCATACAAACTTTCAACCCCTATTTAACCCCCTTAGGGGTAGAATATTAAGAAACGTTTTAATACGTATCTATTCATTTCAAATCAGTACCCCAAAAATAAAGTTTCATGTTACTTACTTAAAAAATGACGAACTTCCATACAAACTTTCAACCCCTATTTCACCCCCTTAGGGGTAGAATATTCAGAAACGCTGAAACACCTATCAATTCAGTTTTAATCAGCAGCCAAAAAATAAAGTTTCATGTTTCTAACTTCAAACATGACGGACTTCCAGACTGACCTATATAGGAAATAACAACCCCTATTTAACCCCTTAGGGGTAGAATATCCAGAAACGCTTAAATACGTATCTGCTCTTTTTTAATCAGTACCTTAAAAATAAAGTTTGTTGTTTCTTACTTAAAAAATGACGAACTTCCATACAAACTTTCAACCCCTATTTCACCCCTTAGGTGTAGAATATTCAGAAACGCTGAAACACGTATCGATTCATTTTTAATCAGCAGCCTAAAAATAAAGTTTCATGTTTCTAACTTCAAAAATGACGGACTTCCAGACTGACCTATATACGAAATAACAACCCCTATTTAACCCCTTAGGGGTAGAATATCCAGAAACGCTTAAATACGTGTCTGCTCTTTTTTAATCAGTACCTTAAAAATAAAGTTTGTTGTTTCTTACTTAAAAAATGACGAAATTCCATACAAACTTTCAACCCCTATTTCACCCCCTTAGGGGTAGAATATTCAGAAACGCTGAAACACGTATCAATTCATTTTTAATCAGCAGCCTAAAAATAAAGTTTCATGTTTCTAACTTAAAAGATGACGGACTTCCAGACTGACCTATATACGAAATAACAACCCCTATTTAACCCCTTAGGGGTAGAATATCCAGAAACGCTTAAATACGTATCTACTCTTTTTTAATCAGTAGCCCAAAAGTAAAGTTTCATGTTTCTTACTTCAAAAATGACGAACTTCCATACAAACTTTCAACCCCTATTTAACCCTCTTAGGGGTGGAATTTCAAAAAATCCTTTCTTAGTGCTCACTTACGTTATGTAAAGAACCTACATGCAAAATTTCAGGATTCTAGCTTCAGCGGTTTGGGCTGTGCGTTGATCTCTGGGTATGTCAGTCAGTCAGTCAGTCAGTCAGTCACCTTACTCTTTTATATATATAGATTTATTAAAAAGCCTGCTGTTCTTTGTGTTTTACCTATCAAACACCTATGTTATAATAGGTCTTTACCTATGAAATTGCCGTTTTGTATGCAATAAGTGAAAGTACTTATTTTTTCAAACTTTTTTATTTCTGTTATTCGAAGTAATCACCCATGCAATCGGCGCATCTTTGCCAACGCATTGGCAGTGTATTGATGCCCTTCTTGTAAAAATAAGATGGACGGGAGGCAACAAACTCTTCAAAGGCATTTTGTACTGCCTCTCGGGAATTGAATTTTTTACCCACTAAAAAGTTGTCTAAATTTTGGAAAAAGTAATAGTCGGTAGGTGCAAGGTCTGGTGAGTATGGCGGATGAGGGAGAGCTTCCAACTCCAGCTCTTGCAGCTTGGAGACTGTCTGTTGCGCAGTGTGGGGTCGCGCGTTGTCGTGAAGGAGCAGTGGGGACGACCGATTGACCAAAGCTGGTTGCAGATGTGCAAGTTTCTCCATCATTCTCTCCAGTTCTTCACAGTACACATCTGCATTAATGCTCATGCCGTTTTGTAAAAAGCTGTGGTGAATCATACCCGCACTAGACCACCAAACAGTGACCATCACCTTTTTAGGGGTCATTTTTGGTTTAGGGCATTGCTTTGGTGCTGAACCAGGGTCTAACCAACTTGCTGAGCGCTTTCGATTGTCGAACAGAATCCATTTTTCGTCGCACGCAACAATTCGTTTCAAAATTCCTTCATTTCTTTGCCTGTAGAGCAGCGCAAGGCAGGTCTCGACGCGTACGTTGCGCTGGCGATCGTTAAGGTCGTGGGGCACCCATCTATCAAGCTTTTTTACCTTGCCAATTTGTCGCAAATGGATCAATATTGTTTTGATGCTTACATTAAAAGCTGCTGCTAGCTCAGCTGTAGATTGAGTTTCATCAGCTTCCACAATCGCTTTTAATTCATTATTGTTAACCAAAGTCTCCGGACGACCACGAGCTTTATTTTTCAAGTCAAAATTTCCAGAACGGAACCGGGAAAATCAATAACGGGTTGTGCGTTCGTTTGTACAGTTCTCTCCGTAAACGTTTTTGATGTTACGTGCCGTTTGTGTCGCGTTGGTGCCACGACGGAACTCATAATCCATAATTACACGAATTTTTAAAGTATCCATTATGACGAAAAATGTTCAAATGTAATGAAAATACAACGCTAATCAAAAAACAAAAGACTGAGTTTGTAAATAGAAAGTCATGGTTTTAAAACAAAATTAATTTGAATTTAGAGTACAGAACCATTACAATCTTTTTTTTATTTGAAATGACCAGTACTGAAGAACGGCAATTTCATAGGTAAAAACCTAATATTTCTAACGCGGTTTAAATAAAATACGTAAACTGCTGTAAATATATGCATTACATTTTGTCTGGACTCATTTTCACCTGCACAAAGAATTTGACGCCGTTGCAAAACTTTTAGTCAGGCTCACATACCTTATACTATACCTAATACGAAAAGACTTGGGTTAGGAAATCTTTCAACTCATATACTGATTCATTATAAGTTAAAATTCACTTCCATATTCCGCTAGCAAGCTGTTCAAAGTCTTCCACCACGAAGATTATTTTCTAAGACTGCCTCGGTGGCGCAAGCGGTAGCGTAAGCAACTGCTGTGCTTGAGGTCTCGGGTTCGATTCCTGGGTCGGACCAAATATTTATAAGATCTTCAAATGTTTGTTTCGGAGTTTGGGTGTTTTCTATGTATATTATGTATGTATTTACAAAAAAAAAAGTAATATATGTATTTATATCAGTTATCTAGTACCCATAACACAAGCTCCGCTTAGCTTGGGACTAGATGGCGTTGTGTGTTAGATGTCCAAAAATATTTATTTATTTATTTATTTATTTATAAGACGTTAGTACTTACTACTTACTGCAGAAAACATTAAATAAAAATCTGATAAACATTAAAAAAATTAAGTTATGGAATCAGGCGTTACTTTGCGGAAATACATGACATTAAATGCTATGAAATATATTTAGCTTTAATTCCGCGAGACAAATATCCAGGTCTGAAAGCAAGCTAAAAAAATTGCAGAAACCGATGATAAATCAAAGGCTTATAAAAGAACCGTAACTATAATGCACACTATTTCCAATGTTTGTTCGATCAGTTACACCATTTATCATGTCGTATGCTATTACATCCGAACATGATCCGAACCTTAAATCTTCTTATATATAAAAATCAATTGCTGTTCGTTTGTCTCGCTAAAACTCGAGAACGGCTGGCCCGATTTGGCTGATTTTGGTTTTAAAATGTTTGTCGTAGTTCAGGGAAGGTTTAAAAGGTGAAAAAATAAAAATAACTTGAAAATCCAAATGTCAGGTGTATAAAGTAGCGGGCACAGCTAGTTAATACATAAATGATCCGAAATGTTAAATGTATGATAGCTACCCACATCGAGTAAGATTTTATCACGTAAGCTGTCAGCGTGTTTGAATAAAATATAAATTTTAATTATATGTACCTATCTTGTAGGCTTCGATCATTGATCGATGCTTGTAGGTACTATAATGTACAGATTATGTAAGTAAAAGAATGCTAGCCATACATAATAAAGGCTAAACCATTATAGATATATTGGAGATGGTGACCCTCTTACCCTATCTAGAGGCGATAACCACATAGTCATTTGTAACCAAACTTACCAAACACCTCTTGTGGCTACAGAAAGGGTAACCAATACTTGTTTACCTTTACCCAATATCTATAAGCCACCGCATCGTCAATTGTTTTTAAGTATATATAAATAACACTTTCTTCGTAAAACTCGTAGCCTGTTTGTTAAATAAAGTGTGTATCTTTACAGGATCTCCGTGGAAGGTCGAGGTGATGGCAGGGCCGGCGGGTGGCGGAGGAGGGGAGCCCACTCGGCTGATCCCTGCAAGAGTTCCAGCCGTCTTCGAAATAACCACATCACCAGGGACGGCTACATTCAGTAAGAATGAGGTAAATTTAGACACGTTACTCATATACAATGATATTTTAAGTATTGTAAATGTGTAGTAGGTAGGCGTTTAATACGTTATTGTGATTAATTCAACTGATTGTCATAAGAACGACAATACGGTTTTATATTAAAAAGTAATTACTGCTTCTGCAACAATAGTTGCTTGAAGTTTACCTATAGGTTTAGAACAATCAGGTATATTTTTTGTATCATGAAGTAGACTATAATAACTGATCCTACAAGATGTGTAAAGAATTATAGCCTGTAAAATTTTTGTCATCTCGGAAAAATGACAAGTTGGCAATAATATAAGCTGTATCTAAAAATAGACTAGTATGCAACCAGCAGTTTAGTTCTTATTATTCACACGTAAAGTCAAATTTACTATATCTAAAGGCCTGTATTCAGAATGTATAGTGCGAGTGCAGGTGTGAAGTGAGGTGATCAATGATTGGTAGAAAATACGCGTCGATGGCGAATTCGCGGTCCACACGTACTTTCCACCAATCACCGATTGCCCGCACTATGCACCTGCACTCGCACTATACAAAGTGAATACGGGCCTTTAGTAATAGCCCGAATATGGAATATGCCAGAATATGGAGTAATGCCATCCAAACGAAACAGCAGAAATTAAGAGACGTAAATAAAATAGTATCTGTGACCTTTTAGAAAAAAATCCATTTATAAGACAATCCTCAGGGTTTTTGTGTAATTAATTGTATTATCTAAAGTCAGTGCCAAGCAAAAAACTTATAAGCTTCGGATGTAAAGAATGCAAATACATTTAACATTGCAAATTCAGCTGTCCTAACAACAACATTAACTTACAGTCAACTTCATTGAAACAAAGAAATACCTAAGAAAGAAGTATTCTAAAGAGTAGATGGAATATCTTTTTCTCAAAATATATAATTCTTTTATTTCGTTTCAGTTACATTATTTTATTAATACATCAGCCTTATATTAATTAGTACTATTGCATTCCGTGTCTAACAAGGTCTTTACATGAATCGATTTAAACATAATTTAAAAGTTATGCAGTTCAATAAAGCATAAATATATCGTATTTAAACGTATCTAGATTTTACATGTAATTTTAAAATAACTTCAAGGTTTTAAATACGAGAACGTCTTAAATTATTACAATCATTTTGCTTGCTTTATTAAAAAGTTAGTCATTTTGTAGGTTAAGAAAAAGCTAGAGAAGTGCACTTCAGGAAATATGTTTTCACAAGAACGTACACGAAGTATGTATTAGGTACTGTTACGGGGTGGGTTTAGAAGTCCTTGTAAAGAAACAAATTTAATTAACACTGAATTATTATTTAATAAAAAATCAATGAAATTACAAAAATATAAACCTAGTGCCCTCAACGAAATCGGAGATAAGTCAGTTTTCATATATTAAAGTATCGTTTAGAATTGCGTCGCTTACGTCAATGCAAACGATGCAGTTTTGTTTTATATTAAAAGACGAGGTTGCGACATCGTAACAGTATGCAGAGGAGCGGGTGTCATGTCCCTCCAACACAAAGGGAGGATCCTCCGACCAGGCTAGGTGATCATGCCTGGCGGGCCAACTGCCCAACGGTTGATGTTGGGATATTGTATATTATGATTATCGGCGTGAGTACTTCTATTGCGCGATGCAGGATTGGTAGTTTCTTCGTATTGTATGTTACTCCGTAGTAAGAGTATCTTCGATAGATGGCGCTGTCGTATGTTCTCTTGATGCGCTGTATGTGGAAGTCGCCACAAGTACTTACTATCAATTTGTATTGTCAATTCTTTTCATTCTAGTCTCACAATGTGTATGGCGAATGCAGAAGAAGTATTCTAGTTTGCAATAAAAACATTTTATTTTGCTCTTTAACTGTAAAGTTAAAGAGCAAAATGTACTTTTAACATTTAAGTAGGTAACTACTTAAATGTTAAAAGTACATAATTACATACTTCAGTAAAGTAAAGATTATCATATAACGGTATTTGGGTTTGTTTATAAACAAATGTTAATTCGTTTGCACTACTCTGACTAACAGTTGTAATTTCTACAAGATTATTGAAAAAAACGAATACTGTTCTAAAAGTTTTTTTTTTTAACAATAAATTTATAATTAAATTACTTACTAAATTATATTAATTCATTAATTCATAAGTCACTTACAAACCTGCATCTTGCTAACTACGTAAGGAAATTAACGCAATTTTTATTTAATTAAATCTTCTGTGCGTGTGTGACTAAACTCCTCCTCAACGGCTGAACCTGTCTGTTGGCTTTTGTGTCTATTCCTGAGGATTCGAGAATGGTTTAGATTTAGCATTCGGTCCAATGGAAAAAAAACATAAAAAATCTTCAATCTGGACCAACTTTAAATGAGACCCACACGGGAAGCACCAGCTTTAAAATAAAAAATGAATCATCAAAATCGGTTTACCTAATCGAAAGTTATGAGGTAACAAACATAAAAAAAGGGTCTTGAGAGGCAGACAGACGGACAACAAAGTGATCCTATAAGGGTTCCGTTTTTTTCCTTTTGAGGTACGGAACCCTAAAAATACAGTCGAATTGAGAACCTCCTACTTTTTTTGAAGTCGGTTAAAAGTAAGATAGTTAAATATAGAGAATTTTCTAAATATTGTAGATATTGCAAGGCAACACCTTGCAATATCTACAATATTTAGAAAATTTATAACTTAATTTTGAAAGTTAGGTACTCTATCTATAGAGTCTCGCAATAATTTCCTATAAAAGGAAATGGTAATCGGCTTAAGTAATTATAATTTTCATGTTGGTGTCACGTTTAGAAACATACCTTGTGACTTTACTGCCCGTATGAATGTCGGTAGGTAATTGCGAAAACAACATATCTCTTTGGAAATATCGTGAATTTAGCTAGAGAAACCTGGCCCGACTGGAAATATATTTAAAGTAATTTAGCTAAAAAGTACAACTAAGTTCTTTTTCTCTTGCTGCCCATCGTATGCAGACTTTTTGTGAAAGAGGGAACTTATTCCTTTTCATATCCTCTATGATCGAATTTCAACAGTTTCAAATATCTCGTTTTATTTTTTACACATTAACATTAATTAGAATTCAATATACAGACTATGTATCATGGCTGCTACACAGGAATGTAAATGATAGATAAGTAGGCGTTTTTAAATAATATCTAAATTTATACAGTTTAAAATTTCACATTCTTGTGTAGGTGTAGGTATACGTGTTTTAGCAAAAGCCCACAAAAAAATCTCCTCACATACCTATTAATATATGGAATTTTGAAATTGCCAGGTTGGTGTAACAGTGACAGCTCCCTCTCGTCGACCTGTCACTGCACGAGTTCTGGACGTGGCTGAGCGACCAGGTGTCTACCGCATCGAGTTTACGCCTGAGGAAGTCGGCACACACTTGATCGATGTAAGACCAAAACTATATTGAACTATACGTCAGATTCTAACTAATCTTCATCTTCTAACGGTTAGAATATGAAGATTACGTGTTACGTTAAATCAGAATGCAATACCGCCGGGAGCGGCCAGTATTCACTAATAGATATTAAGATTTTTTCGACATAAGTTTCTACTAACTAACATGTAAAGATTATTATCATTTGGTTTTCAATATTTATAACAGGTATTTTAGTGTTGCACTAAATCTAGATGAATAAGAGACAAAGAGGTTTACATAATGTTTTAGAGTGAAAGGAAATAAAGGTAGGTACATAATTATATGTATATTTCTGTATTTCAACTAACACTTAGACGTTTTTGTGCGTATAAAACCGAAGAAAAATTATATCACAACTTGAAAAATACACACATCAAAAGTGTCTAGGGATCAAGCATTTTTATGCGGATTTCTTGAGATTGAGATGTGGCTTTGGCCCTGGCCTGCTCAGTCGCCAGACTTGAACCCGATTGAGCATGCATGGGATATGCTACAGAGAAGAGCTCTGCCGAAAATGGAGGGTATCCAGTCGCAAGAAGACCTTTTTTTGTTGTTGCAACGAACATGGGCGGCCATTCCACAGCGTGATTTGGATGAACTCATTTTGAGTATGCCAAACCGATGTTCTTGTGTTAGGCTTCGCGGTAGAAACACGGATTATTAATTGTTTAAGTTACCTAATAAAATTTTAAAGAAAACTGTTATTTCAGTCTTTTTTTCGAACTTTAATGTTAGTGGTTCAAATGTCAAAAATCCTTTTATTAGGAAAATGGCAAATTTCTTTATTAATGCAAAGGTGACTTGGTTTATCGTTACTGTGACAAACGAAAACACTTTATTTGATGAATCCTTAAAGAAAATTTTAATTAATATCAATCAGGAGAAAAGTTATTGCAAAAATATATGTTGATCCCTAGACACTTTTGATGTGTGTAGTTTACAAGCAAATTTTTCAATAGGTATGCCATGTACCCATTACGTATTGTAGTACTTATTATAGTTAAGGTAGCAACCCTAGTAGTATTATAATAATAGGATTATTACGTGTGAGTGAGCCTGGTCTATGATGTCTCGCCTGTACCAAATATTGTAGGTTTAAGGATCCGCATAGACCTGACCTGACCTGACTCTGTCGCATCACCCTGCCGCAAACCCCGGTGGGCAACAGAGTTAGGTTATGCCAGAGTTAGGTTATGCCAGAGTTAGGTTATGCCAGAGTTAGGTTATGCCAGAGTTAGGTTATGCCAGAGTTAGGTTATGCCAGAGTTAGGTTATGCCAGAGTTCAGTTAGGTCAGAGTTGGGTTCAATTTGAACGCACAAAGTTACGAGAAATTTTTGAGGGAAGACATGATTGGACTTCTTGTAGTCGTACCTTTGGAAACAAGGCGTATGACGTAGTATCAGCATGATGGATGTCCATTACAGAATTACCTTCCGCCAATGGTTAAAAGAAAAAATTTCTGATAGTTGGATTGGTAGGGGAGGACCTACCCCATGACTAGCAAGGTGTCCAGATCTTACCCTGATGGATTATTACGTGTGTGCGAGCCTGGTCTATGATGTCTCGCCTGTACCAAATATTGTAGGTTTAAGGATCCGCATAGTTAATGCCGCAAGTAAAATCAAAAACTCGTTGTCTAGTGGTGTTGTAAAAACTCAATTGAGGACAAGAATGCGTGCTTGCATTAGAAATAGGGGCTCACACTTTGAAAATCGGCTGTAAATTTAAGTTTAGACCGCAAAATAACTACATTTAAAAAATTAAGATTTTTCACTTACTCCCTTAATTTCATTAATTATTTGATTAAGTTTATTTACTCAGCCACGTATTTAATTTTTTTTGGCAACGTATTTAATTTTTTTATACCTCGTTGGATAGCTAATAAAACATACTTGTCTTTAAGCTATTACGCAGATAAAATTGTAAGGTGTTTTTTTTTATAAAATTGCATTTAGTCATAAGAAACAGTAAAATGTATGAAAATTTTTAGATTCCCTGAATCATTATTCACAACATTTTTTTTTGTTGTTTGGCAATATAGTTCTTGTCTTTTTTGCCAATGTCAAGTTCAAAAGGTAGGGAAACAAGGAAATAAAAGGAAAGTTAGGAATAAACACGGAATTTGGAAAAGGATCTTTTTTTTTTTTTTGTTTTATGTTTGGCCCGCCAAAATGACTCTGCTCTTCCTGATGGAAAACCCTAATATGCGATTTCACATAAAGCCCTAAGACAAGACGTACGTACTAATATTATTTACCATTGCCGCAGGTATCAATAGGTGAAGATAAGCTGGCTGCAGGCCCACTGGTTGCCAAAGTATACGATGCTAGCCTCATCAAAGTCACAGATGTCGGAAACGCGGTTGTCGAACAGAAATGCCAGTTCAAAGGTATGTAATTTATATATTAATGCCCAAATAGTCTACTCAACAAGTTCCATACTTGTTGACTAGACTAAAAGATGCAGCAACATCACTAGGCCGCCATGGTGTGGGTCGCCATACTGCATTGTCTGCATTCGCAGTGAGTATGGCGACCAATACTCTTGGATTCTGCTTATGCTTTCCATCAGGCAGAGTAGAGTCATTTTGGCGGGCCATACATAAAAAAAAAATTTAAGCTCCGTGGAAATATGATATTCCGTATAGTTTATAAACAGATTTCTAATTACTGTGCAGCTACCATGTTTGGCCCTGCATCACCCTAAGTTCGACTGGTAGAAAATGCCAACGGCATTAAGTCCTCCTTTGTCACATTTGTGCATCAAGACTTCAATAGTCAATACCATAATGTATTTGGTTCCCATACGGACCCACATGGATGGATATAATATTATACGACTCCAGCTTTTACGAGTCGACTCGAGGAATACCTCCTACTGCATTTTGTCTTTGTTTCTTAGACCTCAGCGCACGTGTGTTCTCAAATTTGAATTACACTCTTGCAGCTATGATGATCGAATCGACATTATAGAAATACCGATGCCTAATTTTTTAACAACCAATTAAAAAAAACATATAATTGGACAAGTTGGATAATTTTTTTTACTATTCAATCATCGTTTTCATCACTTCTGAGTAGTTCTGAGTCGACTTATTTTATTATTTCAATAACAAAGTTTTGTAATGACTTAAAAACAAGGCTGGATTTAGAGTAAAATCATGTACTAAATAAAATGAAACAAATAAGTGTAACTTCAGTAGGTAAGTGTCTTACCTCATATTAAAATAAAGATCTCTAATTAAGAAAAGGTAGGTACCAGGATAGGTACCTCTGAATCATAACATCATATTAAATTGTAGAAATTATGATTAATAATATTAAACAAAATAGATTGCCTTAAGTGAGAGGGCAAAATACCTACTGACCTATATGTTAAATATGATTTTCAGTTGATGCCAGCGCGGCAGGTGAGGGGCAGTTGGAAATATCAATAAACGAAGGCGAGGTCCCAAATAACGTGCAGGTAAGCCTTACTAGTTTAGAACTCTAAATGAATATCTGATTCTCACTAAGTTTAAATTATGTTTACCAATGGTATTTTGGTGTCAAGATAATGAAATGTTATGTAAAGAATTATATTAATTCTGTCATAGATTTTTGAGGATGTTTTAGTTTATTGTAACGGTCCAAATAGCTTCCACGTGCACAAAAGTCCAGAAGTATCAGGGGTTTCTCGTCAATAGTAAAAACAAGCCCAGAAATGTCAGGTTAGGTTAAATAAACTAATACTAAATCATAAAAGTAATCAATGTGTTTTGTTGTTTATTCTTTGAAAAATATTTATTTAACAACTTATTTCAATCATGATTGTTGATCGAAGTGACACCGAAGCTTGACAGACAATCGATGTTAATCAATTGTTTCGTTCAATTCGCCAAAGAGAGTGAGATAGAGATTACTGGAAACTAAAGCTCCTTTATTATGATGCTCCCCCCTGTTTAATTTTTCTGGGGAGGTCGGAGGTCGTTCAAAAGCCGGCAGCATACAAAATAGACCTTTCCAAAAATTTATTTCAAAAGTCAAAGAGGCCTTTCGTGCTCTCTTCGCAACTATGCTATTGGGTTAATGCTATTGGGTGGTAAGTTATAAGATTTTTTTTTTTATTGTCCTGTTAGGTCGTCGGAGGTGGGAGATGCCTTGTTTTCTGGCGTCCTGAAGTAGCAACGCCTCACCGAGTAGATATTAAGTTCAATGGAGAACCAGTGCCATCGTCACCTTTTATATTTCACGTAGCGCCTGCGCAAAGAGTTACCATCGACACGTCGCAAGTCGGTTAGTAGCTCATCCGTTGATGTAATCATAACTTGGTAGGTACTAGGTATGTATATTATAAACTATCTGAGCCCAGCGGTACCTACAACAAAATCCGCGGGTAATAGTAAAGTAGGTAGTTTAAGTTACGCCTTATGTCATCAGCTATCTACCAGTGAAAAGCGAAATACCTATGTGAAATATTTCTAATATGTGAAAGGACCATCAAAATCGGCCTAACCGTTCAAGCGATTAGCCGGAACAGACAGACAGAAAACTTTTTTTGATTTAAATATTTATATATGTCGGAGACACAAGAATAAACGAGAACATGAATCACAGATACTGCCAATCTGGACTATAGCCAAACACTAATCACTACTAAACGGATACGAATTAACTTAAACACCATCAGCAACCCCCACGAGGGGGTTGGGGCAACGCTCACTCCTCCGCGGTGCCCTGTGGAATTCACCACCTAGGCTAGTAATTCCCCCACTGGTAAATATGGCCTCGTACACACGATATAAAACACAGCGATACAATAAATCATAAATCAAATAATAGAAAACTACTACCACTCAGGAGTGACTCATGTCACAATCAAGAGGTATGGTCGTCACGAGATCTGAAGAGAAACTGTGTCCTGTTTCCGATCGCGCCGGTTTATATAGATTGTTCCGTAGTGTTCGATAGTGGCAAATGTTTGTATCACTTTTATTATTCGGATACATTCCGACATATATATAAATAAAGTATTGGTGACGAGCAGATTTCCCTAGTGGCCGTTTGCGGAACTAACGTAAGACAGATACTTCTACCTGACAGTTTAATATACAGAGCGAGTGCATTGTTATTTTAAATTCTTTCTACAATGATTTCATTGATAGACGTCTACGGAGTAGTAAAAATACTTTAAGAACACTTCGTGACAGTGATCAGTATTTTTAAAGTGGAATGTTAACGTGTATTGGTGACGAGCAGATTTCCCTAGTGGCCGTTTGCGGAACTAACCTAAGACAGATACTTCTACCTGACAGTTTAATTTACAGAGCGAGTGCATTGTTATTTTAAATTCTTTCTACAATGATTTCATTGATAGACGTCTACGGAGTAGTATAAAATACTATATGACCACTTCGTGAGGGTGATCAGTATTTTAAAAGTGGAATGTTAACGTGTATTGGTGACGAGCAGATTTCCCTAGTGGCCGTTTGCGGAACTAACCTAAGACAGATACTTCTATCTGACAGTTTAATATACAGAGCGAGTGCATTGTTATTTTAAATTCTTTCTACAATGATTTCATTGATAGACGTCTACGGAGTAGTAAAAATACTTTAAGACCACTTCGTGACAGTGATCAGTATTTTTAAAGTGGAATGTTAACGTGTATTGGTGACGAGCAGATTTCCCTAGTGGCCGTTTGCGGAACTAACCTAAGACAGATACTTCTACCTGACAGTTTAATTTACAGAGCGAGTGCATTGTTATTTTAAATTCTTTCTACAATGATTTCATTGATAGACGTCTACGGAGTAGTATAAAATACTATATGACCACTTCGTGAGGGTGATCAGTATTTTAAAAGTGGAATGTTAACGTGTATACGTATTTTTATCTGTCATACGTTAGTTCTGCGACTTGCCGCTAGGGAATCTGCTCGTCACCAATACCTTTCATAAGAATTTAGTGAAAAGCTGTTATTTTGAAATAACATACACTTCACTTTTATTTATTTGTTTATATGCGGTACCTACAATCACTAGTTAGTTGTTAACTTTTTGTTTTATATATATATATATATATATATATATATATATATGATATTGTAAATAATAATTTAATATTAACTTATTTCACAAACTCAATCAAAATAAAATATATTTGGCAATTTTTTAATCTGTACTCTGTGCACTCATTAATATGTCAAAAATGTCAATCGTCGTTCGTGTCTATGAAAAAGGAATCGCCTCTATGGATCGTGTCCATCAGGGTTGCAATTGCATGGAGTTCCTCGTACAAATACGAAATTTATTCCCTTAATATTGTGAAATATATTATTATTTCATTTATATTTTATAGCTTTATTAGGTAATTCTACTCTTACGTCCATTTAAATTGTCTTATAGTATTTTTTTTTTTTTTTTTTTTAAAAGCTTTAAATATATAAGAGAGCTATAAGAAAGCCAAAATACGAGATTTTTAAAATGTTTTTGTACGCAAATAAAAGTTCTGAGGCTAGCAACCCAGTGGTCATGGCGCGAAGGTTTTTACAATTTAATTCCCGAATCACAAGTTGTTATTGTTAGAGGTTTTGAATAATTTGAGTATTATCACCTCTTTTTAATGTTTGTAATATTTGTTCCATTTTATATTTAGTCACACTAAAATTCATTTTGTTCTAACATTCTACAACTAAGAGGCATAATGTTGATGTATTTTGTCATTTTCTGTTGTAGAACTCATCCCAGTCGGTGAATTAGCATCATGCTCTGTTCGGGTGGAAGGTTCGGCTGGAGGGGAGTTAACGGTAACTGTGCGTGGACCTAGGGGCGAAGTTCCTGTTCGCCTTACTGGAGATGCTGTTACCGGCTTAGTCGCCAGCTTTACACCAAAGAATGTCGGACCACATACACTTACTGCACAGTATAACAACCAAATAGTGCCAGTATGTAAAAAATAAATTTATTCCTAATTTACTCAAATATACCCTTATTTATTACACTTTTTAAATTGTAACTCATTTAATATAGCTAAATATACATACAAAAAATGTCAAGTTGGTTTGTGTATAAATCAAAAAGTACTGCACAGATTCAGCTCCAGCTTTAAAGGTTGTTTTCATCTATTTTCTTGTTAGATTTATTTCTCATTTCCCATAAATGCAACCATTATAATGTCACAGCAAACCTTGGCAGACTTAAGTAAGTTGGTTAAATAATTACAACAAAAAAATAATTGTGTACAGTACTTATTATGGAATTTTAGTTTAAATTCTTATTGCCTATTGTAATATTTCAGGGCACACCATTCATATGCAAAGCTTATGACAGTAAGTTAGTCAGCGTCAGTGGTGGCGCTTCAGCCAAGGTGGGAGTACCAGTACAGTTAGCTGTCGATGCTGCACTGGCTGGCGAAGGCAATCTAGAAATCACTGTTGCTGCAAGAGGGCTTAATATTCCCACACAAGTTCACCCTCAGGTATGATAATAATAAATATTTCAGACATCTATCACACAACGCCATCTAGTCCCAAGCTAAGCAGAGCTTTTAAGCATTGTGTTATGGGTACTAGACAACTGATATAAATACATATATACCTTTTTTTTGTAAATACATACATTATTCATAGTAGGTAATCACCCAAACTCTGAAACAACTATTTGCAGATGATACAAACATTTGGTCCGACCCGGGAATCGAATCCGAGACCTCAAGCACAGCAGTCGCATACTCTACCGCTACGCCACTGAGGCAGTTAACAATCATTAATATTTTTCAGGTTACTAGCAGGTTAATAACTAAATAAAAAATTGAGAGGTAGATTAGTAGAGATAGAAACACTCACTTGATTTATCTTTATTGTGTTTCATTCTGATATAATATGTATAACAGAAGTTGCATTCATCATTCATCCCATGGGTGTCATAAGAGACAACTAAAGGCACATCTCCAACGAAAAAAACGTTGACTACACAAAAGTTGCCAACTTTTGTTCGGTGGAGGCTCGGCTTTACAGAAACTTTTATCACCAACATGTGTTGACAACACAAAAGTTGTCAACTTTTGTTATGTGGAGACTCTGCTTAAGGGAATAAACTATGCAGGACAAGATCACTGCAATAAGAGGGAAAACTTGGTACATACTGTCTGGCCAGCATGGTATACTAGGCCAAGAGCTCCTTTGTAAGGACACGCTTAAGACCCTTATGACCAGCAGTGAACTATTAAGAGCATTTGATGTATTTTTGTATATGATGCATGTGCGAATAGGTTTGACATTGAGTATCATAGGTTATTGTAGTATTAACTTGTTGGATATACTTTGCACTTCATTTAAAATGTACTTAGTTTGTAAAACTGCCTTTAGAGGAAGACAAATTTTAACTAAAACAAATTAAAGTACTATTACACATTTTGTTATTATTTAAAGTTGCCTTTCTAAATTCATTTACCCAGGTAGATCACAAATAATATTTTATATGGGTACATAAAAAAATATCTCACTATGAGTTTTAAATGTAAATATTATAACACTTATAAGAAACCACATAAGGTTTTAAATGAAAGGCTTTGTTGCTGTGTAGCATAAGATTATAATATTAATGTTTTCTTTTCAGGGGAATGCACGATTCATGGTCTCTTTTAATCCAACAGAAGCAACTGACCATGTTGTCAATGTCTCATTTAACAAAGTAAGTTCTAAACATGTTGGGCCTACCAAAATGACTAACATGAGCACTGATGAATGACTATAAAATTAGTTGATACTTTTTATTTATTTGACCCTGCCAAAATGACTCTACTCTGCCTGATGGAAAGCATGAGCCGAATCAAAGAGTGGTGGCCACCACACTTTCAGTGCAATTGCAGACAATGTAACATGGTGACCCACATTATGGCGACCCATTGAGATGCTTCTGCATCAGCATCAGCGTGTTGTAGTGACGCAACGATGTAAAAGAAGGGTTTTAATTATATGCCATGATCTTTATGAGCATTACAACAAACAAACCCCTGTGCCAGCACATGATGCAATGATCTTACATTGGGATTTTACTTACACAACGCTTTCGTCTTTATTCTTTGTTATTGGTGTTCTCTTAAAAAGTAAATTATAAGGCGAAAGTTTGTAATATTAGATTTAAGTGCAATTAAGAAAACACATAGGTACTATGACCAAGAAGTAGGTACCTAAAGTAGAAACTCGATTATCCGGCCCTCAGTTATACGGATTCACGATTATCCGGACTACCGACCGCGACCGATTAAATAATTATGACATATTAATACTTAACATATGTACTAAGTACAAGTCGAATTTATGCAAGCATGAACGTATCGATATCGGTACTTATTGATTCATTAAAAAGTTTTTATAAAAAAAAAACTGACTTCCAAAGAAACATCCAACGAAAACTCTCTGCCAAAAAAACACTTAAAAGCGTAAAATAAACTGGTTCTTCATAAATTGCCTATACCTAATTCTTTATTCATTTAAATAGTAGTATTATAATGTGTGCTAGGTACCTAAAATCTGTTTGAAGTCGGTGCTAAGCCAAAAAGAATACAAACGAACAATTACAAAAGTCTAAGCGATAGTTACTTGGCACCGACTTCACACAGATTTTAGGTACCTAGCACACATTATAATACTACTATTTAAATGAATAAAGAATTAGGTATAGGCAATTTATGAAGAACCAGTTTATTTTACGCTTTTAAGTGTTTTTTTGGCAGAGAGTTTTCGTTGGATGTTTTTTTGGAAGTCGGTTTTTTTTTATCTGTCATACGTTAGTTCTGCGACTTGCCGCTACCGAATCTGCTAGTTTAATATACAGAGCGAGTGCATTGTTATTTTAAATTCTTTCTACAATGATTTCATTGATAGACGTCTACGGAGTAGTAAAAAATACTATGACCACTTCGTGAGGGTGAACAGTATTTTAAAAGTGGAATGATATCGTGTATACGTATTTTTATCTGTCATACGTTAATTCTGCGACTTGCCGCTAGGGAATCTGCTCGTCACCAATAGACAAGAATTGGCACATAGCAATTTATGAAGAGCCAGTTTATTTTACGCTTTAAAGTGTTTTTTGACGAAGAGTTTTCGTTGGATGTTTTTTTGGAAGTCGGTTTTTTTTTTTTAATTTTTTAATTTTTCAGTTTTTAGTGCAAACAATCGTAGGTAAGTAATAAATTGAACTATTTCATGAAATTTCTGTTGATGCAAATAAATAACTTTAGTGTTTACGAACTTTTATCCTCCAACTCTTAACCGTTAAGGAGTTGTACCTTACATCATCAGCTCATCATCATAAAATGATGACTACCAGACGCAAATACCGGTGTAACTTCAGAAAATATACGAAAAACATAGTATGTGCCTATCAAAAATGAGGGTTTCCCTCGATTTCCCTGGGATCCCATCATCAGATCCTGATATGGTGGCAATGGGACCACCTCGGAAGCATACCCTTTCGGATACAAAAAAAAAATCAAAATCGGTCTAGAATTGACGGGAGTAATCGGTGAACATACATTTAAAAAAAAACATACAACACGTGGAACATGGAACCTCCTCATTTTTGGAAGTCGGTTAAAAAAGGAGAAACCGGTCATAAGTTAGCTGATAAGTATAATGTATAGAATGTGTACATTGGTGTGCGTGTGTATGTGGGTAACATTTTGTATGAAGTACATGTCATATGCACAAAACCCACTTTTCTTCATACATTCGATTATCGGGATTTTCGATTATCCGAATCCCTAACGACAAGAATTAGTCCGGTTAATCGAGTTTCCACTGTACTAAAATCAAAATGTTCAGATTAATTTCAAAGTGACAACTATTGTAATTTTTTACAGATGCGAGTGCCTGGCTGTCCGTTAATCATCCCGGTGTCCGAAGGTGGCGGTGGAGTTGCCCGTGTCACCGTACCGGGCCCGGCACCATTACATCAGCCAGCCACGCTTACATTACACCACTCTACTGCCACCCTAGACCAGATAGAAGTTAATGTTGAGGGTGAGAATCTTAATGAAATAACGTAGTACTGCTTTTAAGAATTAATGTTATTATTAATCATTTGTTTCACCCAATGAAGCAACTCTAAGAATATAAAAACTTCTACAAGCCACAAACGAAATAACTAATTGTGGATGAGGATATTTCAACATGCTATATGTCTCCTTTTTGGTCTATTTATCGTTCGCTTCTTTATAAATGAAAATATATCTTGATAAAACCTATAGGTACCCTCTTTATTAACAACTTTTTGTTGTTGAGTGATTAAATCGTATATACGTATATTTTTTAACTACATCATATCACAGCTTATACCTACTCCGCTTAAACGTGTACAGTGTGTTATTTTGTCAACATCCCTTAAAGTTTAGTATCTATTTGCCAATTTAACGGTGTAAAAAATAGTTATAATAAATATAAAATGTACACTTTAAACCCCCACTTTGACATTATTCACCTATAGTGACGAATTTACCAGCAAAAAAGAAAACTGAAACCAGTTTCTGCTAGCTAGCCATGGTTATTGACGTCTCTCACTTTTAATCCTTCCTTCTCTAACTTATTCGAAATTTCTTTGGGGTCACGTTAACTAAAGTTAACTAAACTTTAATATTCCTTGAAAATGTGTTAATAAAGCACTATGTAAGAAATGTAGGCACGCCTTTCATGTGTGCCATTACTCGTATTGTTCGTAATAATTCACTAATGTGGCAACCAGAATTCTACTTTCCATTTTGTAACAGTACTTGTGTTCTTTTTCCTTAAATTTCCTGTCTAACACTAGATTTTATAATAGGCTGCTTAGGTACTAGGTTGTGTATAACAGAGGTGAAAATTTTGTAATAACTTGTTTTTATCATTTAGCTACATGCTTTTTAAGCTGAGAAATGTATCATAATTTTTAGATTTTTTTGATTCTCTTTTCAGGGTGGTATAAATGAGAAAAAAAAAATCGACTCACTGAAAAAAGTTAAGACATAGAATCAGTCAATTATGGGGTAGGGTTTGGTTCAAAGGAGTTAATATGAGAAATAAATAAACATAGTGTATTCCGAAGTACATTACATTAATAATAATAATCATGACAGCTTTGCTGCACTAACATACGTCACCTAAAAAAGCTTAGATATAAAGTAATAAAACCACTAACCCTTTTTGTGAATTAATTATATTTAAAGATTTAGTACTAACCATTATTTTAAGTTCATTTTGTATTACAAAATAAACTTTGTTAAATCAAATAAGATTTCAGTTGCAGATACTGAAATAACCCGACGATGTAACATTCATATACGTTAAGCTCATCCGCTTCGCCCTAACTCTTAACATCCTCGACATGACGTACGCGGGACGTAATGGGTAGGGTGTGTTAGGGCGGGGCGGGGCGGAGAGTCACAGTAGTGGTCGCACGCAGGGCCCAACGGCGCGTCGGTGCCCGCGGCCGTGGCGGCGGCCGGCGCGGGCGAGTTCCGCGCGGAGTTCGTGCCCAGGGCCGTCGGGGAGCACCGCCTCAACGTGCTCGTCGACTCTGTGCCCATACCCGCCAGTCCTTTCCATTTGAAGGTGAGTATCCTACATACATCATTTTATTACGTTTCGATTACTTCGTCTTGTAAACCCAGCGTAAGTCTAAAGGCGCGTCTCCACCGGAATTTGACAACACAAAAAAAGGTTGACAACACAAAAGTTGCCAACTTTTGTTCGGTGGAGACTTGGTTTTACGGAAACTTATCACCAACACGTGTTGACAACACAAAAGTTGCAAACTTTTGTTCGGTGGAGGCTCGGCTTAAGCAGATGAATTATTCATAGTCTGATACAGACGATTAATCGCTTTTTACGGGTGTGTATTAAGGCGCGTATCCACCGAAATTGTTGGCCATTTCGATGTTTCCAACTGTTTGCAACTTTTCAGAAAATCGCCAACTTTTGTTTCCGTTGTGTCTACACCGAGTCGCGAACAATTTGTAAATCATTCCAATTAAGCGTCTCCACAGAATCAATAAATATTTGCAACAAGCGTATTCCTGTGAAGTGTACCGCCAAAAACAGAAACACGGTTCCCAACATTTGTTGACAATTTTTGTTGCTGACACAATGAAAGAAACTTTTGTCACCAACACGTATACATAACACGAAAGTTGTCAACTTTATGCGGTGGAGACTCGGCTTTACGCGACACCCAAGTATGCACATACACACATCAAAAGTGTCTAGGGATCAACATATGTGTCTAGGGATCAACATATATTTTTGCAATAACTTTTCTCCTGATTGATATTAATTAAAATTTTCTTTAAGGATTCATCAAATAAAGTGTTTTCGTTTGTCACAGTAACGATAAACCAAGTCACCTTTGCATTAATAAAGAAATTTGCCATTTTCCTAATAAAAGGATTTTTGACATTTGAACCACTAACATTAAAGTTCGAAAAAAATACTGAAATAACAGTTTTCTTTAAAATTTTATTAGGTAACTTAAACAATTAATAATCCGTGTTTCTACCGCGAACACTAACACAAGAACATCGGTTTGGCATACTCAAAATGAGTTCATCCAAATCACGCTGTGGAATGGCCGCCCATGTTCGTTGCAACAACAAAAAAAGGTCTTCTTGCCACTGGATACCCTCCATATTCGGCAGAGCTCTTCTCTGTAGCATATCCCATGCATGCTCAATCGGGTTCAAGTCTGGCGACTGAGCAGGCCAGGGCCAAAGCCACATCTCAATCTCAAGAAATCCGCATAAAAATGCTTGATCCCTAGACACTTTTGATGTGTGTATATAATGAGGTTTTGCGAAACACGATTTCCACCCCCTATTTAACTATTGCGTATTCCGGATGTTTAACACGCACTATGTCTCTATCTAAAAAAATTGAAATCTTATTAGACTAAGTAGCCTATGGCTATAATAAATAGTATATCTAAATTTCAGGTTTATGACGTCACTGCTATTAGAGTAAAAGATGTCACACACGGAACAGTTGGAAAGCCGGTAACGTTTTTAGGTGAGTCACTTATATGCCACTAGTTGGTCAAATAATTTAATTTCGGACTCCCGAATTATAAACCCTCAAGTATTTTTATGTTTTAGTGGAAACAATGGCAGCTGGTCCAGGTAACTTAGAAGTAACAGTAAACGGTGGACGAGTCCCTACAGCAGCGGCCGCCCAAGGAGCGCACACTTACGCAATCAGTTTCACACCAAGAGATCCCAGACCACACACCGTTGAGTTGAGATTCAACGGTGATCACGTACCAGGTAATACTTCATCATTTAACATTGTACTAGTTTTGGGTACTACTCGTAGTATTCCCAGTATTTTTTCATTAGTCGTACAAAAGTAAAATATTTCAGTTAGGCATGTTTTCTTCGACTAACTAGTTGCTAATGCTAGCTGTAACCCCATCCTTAAATTACGAGTTCTATGTATGTAAGTGGCGAGTGTATATCTGTACTTAAATGTAAATATTTCTCCCCCTAGGCAGTCCATTCGTATGCCACGTGTCTGCACCAGCTAGAGTGATAGGAGCGGGCTCGAGCGAATCTCCTGACAAAGTATCCGTGGGTGAAGCCTACACCTTCAGTGTAGACTCGCCAACCTCCCCTCACGTCGAAGTGCTCGGACCAGCCAGACGACCCGTCTCGGTGCAGGTTTCAGCTGAAGAGACAATTGGAGAAAATGAAGCCAGCAAACGATATACGATCTCCTTCGTACCTGTCGATGTAGGCGATCATAGTATTGAGGTTGGTTTCGTAAATTACTATCGGTAAAGTTTGAAGACGCCAACTAACGCTGTCGTAAATTATTAGACTTACTACAACTTGTAATAAAAATGCACTAATCCTGTTTACTATGTACATTAAATTCTTAAGTCTCCGAGTACTAACCCCGTACTATACTGCACACAAAACTAAATTAAGGCTGTAAAATGTTTGATGTTAAACATTAAAACTATACGTATACGAAGCCTGGAGTGCCTTCCTATTTTGTTGTTATTATTCTTTCTTTCTGTGAGTCGTTTAGTAAAGATACTGCTTTAGACTCTCCTGAATAAACTGAAAGTAGACAAGGAATTAGACCGGCTCACTGTCAACACCTGTTTCCTCTACAGCTGTAGACCCCCTAATTATTTATTGTTTCCCCTATTATCTATAATTTTATTTTAAAAATGTTACTGGTGATGAACTCTGAAACTCATCATCATCATCTTCCTAGCCTTTATTATTCCCAAGATTAATTGGGGTCGGCTAATAGTTCAAACGGTTTTACTTGAATATCAGTTTTTTCACGGAGCGACTGGCATCGGACCTCCGCAACCCAGAGGGTGAACTGAAGTCGATGGTTGAACTAGTTGTCAGTATATTTTCGGGCACTAACTTCCCAATAACGATTGTCATAGGTGTTCATGACAACTCTGAAACTATTTAACCGACTTTCACGTTTTTTAAAATGTATGTTTTGTTGGCGTGCCTAAGATAAGTCGAGCATGATTGAAAAGACACGCAGACCATGGTATAAAAATACAGGTATGGCATTCCGAGATACATAGAGGACGAGATGACGTCATCATCACTATCGCTGACATAGCACGTTTCAGTGTTACCAGTAGTGTGAAATAATAAATCCCCAACCACCATTATTCCCTTTGTGATATCGATAGAACAATAAAGTTTCACGTTATCATATATTTAAATTCAAATATTTTGTTTAATTTTGTATATAAAACAACAATTTCAATGCATTTTTTTTAAATAGGATGGTGACTGAAAATGTTTCCATCATTTCATGTTATGTTGCTATAAAGTGGTAACTGGATAGTGACGTCACCCTGGGTAGCTTTCGGAATGTTATACCTGTATTGTTATACTATGACGCAGACGAAGTGCGTTAATGAGGTAGTTTCTTATAAGAGTAAAAAGAAAAAAAAACAATTGACTTACTAATTTACTAACAACTGAGACACAATCACAGATGTTTTTTAATTTTTTAGAGAGAATTTGTAATCAATTTATCTTTAAATAATAAATAAATAACAACTGACTGATTTGACTGCCTCGTTGGTGCAGTGGTAGCATACGCGACTGCTGTGCATGATGTCTCGGGTTCGGTTCCCAGAACGGACCAAATGTTTGTATGATCTGCAAATATTTGTTTCGGAGTTTAAGTATTTTCTATGTATAATATGTATGTATTTACAAAAAAAAGTACATATATATGTATTTATATCATATTTTGTAGTACCATAATACAAGCTCTGCTCAGCTTAGAACCAGATGGCGTTTAGTGTTAGATGTCCAAAAAAAAAACTATTAAATATTGAATGTTACAGGTCCGCGCAGGGGCTATGGGCGGACATGTTGAAGGCAGTCCATTCCTTGTGAAAGCCTACAGCGCAGCGCGAGTCAACGTCACGGATATTTCGCCTGGTGTTGTCGGCAGACCTGTCTCATTCACCATCAATGCTTCACATGCTGGTGAATACATTACATTGTTACTTTTTTAACCGACTATATATATATGTCGGAGACACAAGAATAAACGAGAACATGAATGACAGATACAGCCAATCTGGACCAAAGCCAAACACTAATCACTACTAAACGGATACGAATTAACTTAAACAACATCAGCAACCCCCCATGAGGGGATTGGGGCAACGCCCACCCCTCCGCGATGCCCTGTGGAATTCGCCACCTAGGCTAGTAATTCCCCCACTGATAAATATCGCCTCATACACACAATATAAAACACAGAGATACAATAAATCACAAATCAAATAATAGATATGGTCGTCGCGAGATCTGAAGAGAAACTGTGTCCTATTTCCGATCGCGCCGCTTTATATAGAGTGTTCCGTAGTGTTCGATAGTGACAAATGTTTGTATCACTTTTATTATTTGGATACCCTCACTCCGACACGGCCGTCCTGACGTATTACACGTCCTCGTGTGATGTTGAAGGCAGTGCATCATCATCATTGTTATCCGCAGAAAAGAAAGAGATATTTTTGTATTGTTCGGCCACTCCTGACCAAGGACATTGGGTACATTATTACATTTTATCTTCTGTGGAACAACTTCATTTAGGACATTCTCATAAAATAATAGGCTTTTCGTTATCAAATCTGAATGCTAATAGACTTCTCGCTACATACTAAATTAATAACACCAGTAAGTAGTATCGCAACAGTCACCTCACCGTTTATCGCGTTACACATTTTTGGATTATTAACAATATCTAGATGGCCTCTTATTCTACCAATTTCACTTATCAATGGCCTCCTCGCCTTTCAGTGGCCACCTCGCCTTTCAGTGGCCACCTCGCCAAAAACTTAACTTACTTACTTTTAACAAAACTTAACTAAACTTTTAACAACCACCACGCTGTTAGGATATCTCATAGTCTCATTATAGAGACTACTCGCCACACAATTACAACGCAATTTCATTCCATTGCATCAGCATTAATTAACCCTTGATTATCATCATCAACATCAATAGGGACTTGATCTACGGGGATTTTCCTCACTATTATCAATGCCAGACAAATCTACCTCCTCGGGTATAACACTTAAAGGAGACTCTCGTATACGAACGCAAGCGCATTTGTAGATTCTGTTACTAGTTAAAGATTTCAAAGTATAACGATCGCCATCGAGCAACTCTACAATTTTAAACGGTCCTTTATACTTAGGATTTAACTTTGTCTAATTTCTTTCTTAACTTTGAATCAAAACTAAGTTACTGAGATCAAACTTTACTAATTTACACTTTCCCTATCAAATGTCACATACGTGTACACCACGAAGCAAATACAAAGAGGAGATGGCATAAGCGCATAGGTCCCGTGACAAAATACAGGTCCCGACGTCATCGCAGTTATCGCGACTTACAAATTAGACTGTCAACGTCAATGTTCTAGAACTTTATCGAAAAATCGCAATCCTTGAATATTCTCGGATTATTCCTTATAAAAGATGAAGTGTTGTGTTTTATCTTGTACAAATAACTTGGATAGACGTTCTGGTGCCATGAATGGCATAATATTTCATTTGTAAGTAATTTTATACTTAATTTCTTAAAATAGTTCTAGAAAAATCTCTCAGTGTCTAGTTGAAATATAGTTAAATCTATTCGCCACTAGATGGAAAAACTTTGTGTGATGGGAAATAAAAATACAAAGGTTCGTAGAGCTGAGTAGTTATAAAGTAAATCATAAAAAAATATTGAAATATGTTCTGCATTCTTGCCTAAAGAAATTTTAATCGAAAAAGTATTATTTTTTGTATTTTTTGTAATCATTTTGTGAACACTGACGTCTATCGTCAACTAGGAAAACAAACATCAACAGAACAAAGAGACAGGGTCGTAATTAGAATTATTTTTTTTATCTATATTCAAATTATATCTATGAATATGGTGACCACCACTCTTGGATTCTGCTTATGTTTTCCATCAGGCAGAGCAGAGTCATTTTGGCGGGCCAAACATAAACAAATAAAAAATAAAAAAATATTAATCTAGAATTTAAAGTACTTGAAAATGAAACAAATTTTACTTATACTGATTATTTGATAGGTTTTCTAACTAACTAAAATTCTATCCCAGGAATCCCAGGAAAATTATACTTTCTCGGAACCCACAACGAAATTAATCAAACGAAAACTGAAGAATTTGAAAATATAATAAATGAAAAACTAATTTGTAGAAACATTTTTTTTTTGTATTATACTCCTACTTGTATGTTATTGTTCTCTTTATTGTATGTGTTTGTTGTTGTACTATATTTCTTTGTTTTTGTTCTCTCTCTTTAATATATATATATTACCGTCAGATTGTCAAAACCGTTTGATTGTAATCTATCTCGCGAGATTGTAAAATGGTATCTACGAATCGCAAGTCGCGCGCTGATTGGTTGAACAGCATATGTCCCCGCGCCGCCATATTTGTTTGTTAATTTGTCTTTGATGCCAAATGTAAAGTATTTCTGTGATTGTAAATTGATTTCATGTTGAAAATACCTCACAGCTTTAGGATTAGTGATATAAAGTTGCTGTGGCAGAAAAAAAGATTTGTGATTAATCAAAGAAGTAATAACCTAAACTATCTCTATGGGCATTGATCGGCCTACTAAAATAATAAAAAAAATCACATTTTTTTTTCAAATCGGACCAGTAGTTCCTGACGATTAGCGAGAGTGAGATTAGCGCGTTCAAACAAACAAACTCTTACGCTGCATATATTAGTATAGAATATATTAGTATAGATGTTATGTACGATGTTTCTTACTAATAATACACATATCAAAAGTGTCTAGGGATCAAGCATTTTTATGCGGATTTCTTGAGATTGAGATGTGGCTTTGGCCCTGGCCTGCTCAGTCGCCAGACTTGAACCCGATTGAGCATGCATGGGATATGCTACAGAGAAGAGCTCTGCCGAATATGGAGGGTATCCAGTCGCAAGAAGACCTTTTTTTGTTGTTGCAACGAACATGGGCGGCCATTCCACAGCGTGATTTGGATGAACTCATTTTGAGTATGCCAAACCGATGTTCTTGTGTTAGTGTTCGCGGTAGAAACACGGATTATTAATTGTTTAAGTTACCTAATAAAATTTTAAAGAAAACTGTTATTTCAGTCTTTTTTTCGAACTTTAATGTTAGTGGTTCAAATGTCAAAAATCCTTTTATTAGGAAAATGGCAAATTTCTTTATTAATGCAAAGATGACTTGGTTTATCGTTACTGTGACAAACGAAAACACTTTGTTTGATGAATCCTTAAAGAACATTTTAATTAATATCAATCAGGAGAAAAGTTATTGCAAAAATATATGTTGATCCCTAGACACTTTTGATGTGTGTATTTTTGCGATACATGCATCAAAATGATTTACAAAATTGACTTTAAAAAAATAACTACCTGATAAGAAAATTCTGAGTACGTCCCTGTATGTCCCTTACATCGTACGCTTAGTGTCAAATAGCTAAACTACATAGCAACATCAACATGTAACGATGCAAGTAGTTTTGCTATTGATTGGTAGATGGCAAAGGGCAAAGTAACCCCCCCTCACCCCCGCAAATTGTCACGCATTGTTTCTTAGAAAAATTTCATTAGGGCATCTCCTCTTTGTATTTGCTTCGTGGTGTACACACAGTATCTCTCTCACTCTACCATATCTGACCTCACTGTCTATTCTGTCTCAATAAAACAGTACACTACTGAACAGCAAAAGAAAACAGTAACATCATTATTAAAATCAAAACAACATAAAATAAGAACTTTAGTAATTGACTACTGCTGCAAATTCTCAAAGCAATCAAAATAAATAGTATCGTAGGTCATCCCTGTGACCACCACAAGTGTAACAGTTAGTTATCCCTTGTGACTCCCACACGTGTATCTGCCAACTACATAGACATGCCAGCTACAATCACCCGCTGCTGGTGAGATAGCTGACACCAAATAGAAGTCCGACCAGTTTTTTTTATCTTTACTGAAAATATTGACATTTCATCACAAAATAAAAAAACGGTAATTATAATTCGAGTCACAACTATCTCAAATTGGCCAAAATAATAATCAAAAAAATGTTAACAGCTACAATCAAAGATGAATCCGCCTCAAACTAAAAATCACATCACAATCATAAATTTAAAATTGAATAAATAAAAAACCCCTTATGCAGCATCAGGTCGAAGTTATCAATTACACAATTGTCATTTAACGATTATACTGGCACGTTTTGCAGACATTCGGTTTTTCTTCCCCACTTTCACCCTCACAACCTTCAAATGACTCAACCGACTCTCATGAAACACGTCTAAGAACACTCGCACGTAACTCACCTTTCATACAAAAAAACTAAATTGAATTCGCTTCATCCGTTCGCGAGCTACGGTGCCACAGACAGACACACGTCAAACTTATAACACCCCTCTTTTTGCGTCGGGGTTTAAAAATAAGAAATAAATTTAAACAATAAACAAACAGCATGTGCAAAACGGGTAATTCAATCCACCTCCATCACAGATATTCTGCTATGATATAATACTACACTATACTTCCGAAATCGTCTACCTTTGTACCGATGTCACCAATAGAAACGATCTTATTATTTCAAGAACAAAATTATTTTCGAAAACTGCAAATGAAAACCTTAATGCAAACAGATTCTCATTCTTCTCTTTAAATAATTATGTCGTTTGAAATACAGTAATCGTGTACTACATGAAACAATAACCGCAATGAATAAATCTGGATTAAAACTGTTCATAGAATTTCGACGTTACAATAAGTGCGGGCATTACCTACCCTCAATAATGTTACTGCACAATATTGTCCATTTTCGAATCAAAATCACTTTTACCTATTCCACTATTTTATTTTTGTTTACACAAAAATCAACAATCAATCAAACAATCGAGAGTATAAATTACACAATATTGTCGTTTGCCTAGAAACTCATCTGACAGAACTTATCTTATTAAAGAGCACTCGGCACAAAATAAAAATAGTACGACTCACCGGATTGTTGGAGTTGTCCGTACATACCGGTTACTTCCCAGTTACCGATGCGTTGCTTTTACTACCGCACGCTGCCGCTGTTGTAGGCCACACGTCTCACAAACCCTTCGTACGCGAAAAGGCTATACCGACACTTTGATACTATGTGAGCGTTTTCGCTTACAAAAATTTAACAAATGACACCTCGTACGATTTTCAAGCGGAGGGTAGTTCGACCGCTCGCCGCGACTGACGATCCGTTACACTCTCAAACATTGTGGGCAAATGAGATTCAGATCCCACTTCTGATGTCGGAGACACAAGAATAAACGAGAACATGAATGACAGATACAGCCAATCTGGACCAAAGCCAAACACTAATCACTACTAAACGGATACGAATTAACTTAAACAACATCAGCAACCCCCCATGAGGGGATTGGGGCAACGCCCACCCCTCCGCGATGCCCTGTGGAATTCGCCACCTAGGCTAGTAATTCCCCCACTGATAAATATCGCCTCATACACACAATATAAAACACAGAGATACAATAAATCACAAATCAAATAATAGATATGGTCGTCGCGAGATCTGAAGAGAAACTGTGTCCTATTTCCGATCGCGCCGCTTTATATAGAGTGTTCCGTAGTGTTCGATAGTGACAAATGTTTGTATCACTTTTATTATTTGGATACCCTCACTCCGACATATATATATTATGTGTCGTTTATGAACCGATTTTGATGATTCTTTTTTTAATGGAAAGGAGATATCCCAACGGTGATAAGGACACTAAGATCGATGATGGCATCCAAGAGAAATCGGGTCAAACCATCCAAATTCTTAGGGGCGACTAGTGCATTTGTTTTTTTTTTTAAATTATATTTGAAAGCTGGTGCTTTCTGTGTTGTCCCATTTCAATTTGGTCGTTCTTGAAGTCGGTTTTTTTTTTGTTAAGATTTTACTTGTATTTACTCTGATAGAGTACAAAATTTTATACCAGTATTTTACGTAAACTAAGGTAGTTCTAAAATTTACAAATTGTTACTCATGACTACTAACTTCACATAAGTTTAAGTACACTTTGGTTTTGTTTTCACGGAGTTTCGAAAAAATAATGTCGATTCTTTCAGGTGCTGGTAACTTAGAAATAATAGTGGCTGTAAATGGTAGAAATGTACCAAACTATGTGCAGAGTGAAGGAAACGCAAGGTTTAAGGTAAAGATTCATCCTTAATTAAATTTAAAAAAACAAATTCATTTTCAGTATAAAACTAGACTTACAATACGCAATGTTTGAGTTTTAAGGTATTTAATTACACACTGGTGACATTATTTCATTGTAAGTACATTACAAACTTAATTCAGTACTAGTTCTTTTTTTTATGTAATAGGCGTGCAAACGAGCAGACGTACCTATCGCCTGATGGTAAGCGATTACCGCCGCCCATGGACACCTGCAACACCAGAGGCGTCACAAGTGCGTTGCCGGCCTTTGGGGATGGAGGGGAGATAGAGGGTGGGTTGGGGTATGAGCCTCCGGTATCCTCACTCACTCGGTGAAACACAGCGCAAGCACTATTTCACCCCGGTTTTCTGTGATGCCGTGGTATCACTCCGGTCGAGCCGGCCTATCCATGCCGAAGCGTGGCTCTCCCACGGTAGTTCTCAATATTTTCATATATTTGTACTACCTATTTGTGCCACTGTTTCATAAATAAATCTTTTATGTATACCAACTTTTTCCAATTTGAAGTATTCTAATATGTCGTTACTTTTGCAGGTAAACTTCAAACCCGTTGAGGCAGCTCCACACACATTATCCGTCCGATTTAACGGTCAAGCGGTACCAGGATCACCGTTCACGTGCACAGTCACTGCACCGGCTCCAGCAGGAGATGCTCGTGCATCAGGACCCGGATTGGTGTCCGCCCCAAGAGCTGAACCTGCCGATATACATATCACTGGCTGCCATTGTAAGTATCAATTAAATTAATGCAACAACATTCGAATACAAATCCAGACTGACATCTACAACATGTAGATTACAACAATACAACTTTTTGCTATTCAATTCAATTTCATCTCAATCTATGATAGACTACAAATTTATCTCAACTCAACCTATTAACGACCTCATCTTTGTTATGACAATCTAAATATATTCTGATATTACTTATAACATATTCGACACATTGTGACACATTCAAGTGTAAATATTTATCTACTTTCATAGACGAAAATGTTTAGATTCGATCTAGATTGAATGCTTTGTACGCAGTTGTTGTTTGTGCATCGATATGATTGTCTCTAGAAATGTTTATTGTTTGAATATGTGTTCGAGAAGTACCAATAGTTAGTCAGTGTTTTAAAATGACAGCGCGGGCTAGACAACAATTACGGTCGTTTTTGCGGAGTTGTGTAAAATGTCACTGTACGTCAATTTATACAAGCTAGCTTGTAGACTGAAAACAACTAGCAAGTTAATCGTTATGTTAGCGCAAAGTATGTGTTTATTATCCCGAACTTTATACTTTAATAATAATTATTAATACGTTTTGTCATGTGTCTCAGTGAAAAAAAGAACGTTTTAATTTATATATGAGCAGCTGAACAAATAATAGTTATTTGTTATACAAGAGTGCAAAGTTGCTATTTAACCTCGTGCTCAGTTTTGATGGCCAAGCAAGCGAAGGATTCTAAATAACACGAGGTGAAAAATCTTTGCACTCGAGTGCAACACGTAACTTTTAATCCCACCTCAGCAAGGAAATGACTAAATGCAAAAAAGAAAATGGCGCGGCCAAAGCAATAAAAAAAAAGTACACCAATAAGGTTCCGAGTCTTGAGTTTTTAACAAATTAAAAAAGGTTGTATGATAAATTCGGCACCATAGACGTAGAAGTAAATAGGTTTAATGATGTTTTAAAATCACCATCTTAGTGCACACGATGTTCTAAATTCAATTAACTTTATCCTCTAGCGGATAAAAACGATTTTTGCACTCGGATATCGAAGGGCAAACATACTCTTTCCGAGATGGGGGGATGAAAATACTCTTTCCGAGATGGGGGATGAAAAATTAATTGTTTCTTAATAAATGCCATGTTTTCTTTATTTTCTAGACATAATAAACTACACTGTTCTCGGTTTCGAATAAATTATATATATAATTGACTGCACTAATATTCACATCGCGTTGTATTGTATATTTAGCCAAATGTTCGTCTTATTAATTTAACCATGAACGTGAAAATTCTAATTTTTACTTTTACTACACGCATTTAAATATACAACGCTGCCTTTGCCGACGCGCTTTAAAAATATTGAAATTATTCGTTTTGACTTATCATTGCTCTTTATGAATAGCACCAAAAATTCGTTCTATATGGATAAGTATTCTGTCAAATGTTTGATTTTACAGTCAAATACCAAATGGCATGTGTCTCTGGCAATACATACAAAATATTATTCTTAACGTTTCGTAACCATAGTATGAACAACTAAACCAATTACTCCCTGTTTTCGTTCTATCTGCAGTCTCTGAAAATCGTCACAAGTAAATCAATTTTTTAACGGAGTATATTTTTATAAATATCAGATTGAAAATTAGCTAAATTAATAAGATTCAGTCGAGTGTATGGGACATAACAAGCTTTTCTCACGATGTCTATATATTTTAAAGTGTGTTAATCAGGTATTTGTTTTTAACCGACTTCAAAAAGAGGAGAAGGTTCTCAATTCGACTGTATTTTTTTTTATGTTTGTTACCTCATAACTTTCGATTGGGTGAACCGATTTTGATGATTCTTTTTTTATTTGAAAGCTGATGCTTCCCATGTAGTCCCATTTAAATTTAGTCCAGATTGAAGTCTGTTTTTTGTTGTTAAAATTTGTAATTATTTTGTTGCTTTTTCTATCAACTTACATCAAAACGATTCATCATCTCATCTTCCTAGCCTTTATTATTCCCAAGAATTGGGGTCGGCTACTAAATCAAAACGATAAAAACAGTGTAATTAAGTATTGAAGCAACAACGAAACTATTATTAATTGTAAAGTATGTTTATTAAATGATAAATCAACATTACTATTCATGTAGGAACAATACTTATATCCTATCAGATAATAGGTCTTTACCTATGAAATTGCCGTTTTGTATGCAATAAGTGAAAGTACTTATTTTTTCAAACTTTTTTATTTCTGTTATTCGAAGTAATCACCCATGCAATCGACGCATCTTAGCCAACGCATTGGCAGTTTATTGATGCCCTTCTTGTAAAAATCAGCTGGACGGGAGGCAACAAACTCTTCAAAGGCATTTTGTACTGCCTCTCGGGAATTGAATTTTTTACCCACTAAAAAGTTGTCTAAATTTTGGAAAAAGTAATAGTCGGTAGGTGCAAGGTCTGGTGAGTATGGCGGATGAGGGAGAGCTTCCAACTCCAGCTCTTGCAGCTTGGAGACTGTCTGTTGCGCAGTGTGGGGTCGCGCGTTGTCGTGAAGGAGCAGTGGGGACGACCGATTGACCAAAGCTGGTTGCAGATGTGCAAGTTTCTCCATCATTCTCTCCAGTTCTTCACAGTACACATCTGCATTAATGCTCATGCCGTTTTGTAAAAAGCTGTGGTGAATCATACCCGCACTAGACCACCAAACAGTGACCATCACCTTTTTAGGGGTCATTTTTGGTTTAGGGCATTGCTTTGGTGCTGAACCAGGGTCTAACCAACTTGCTGAGCGCTTTCGATTGTCGAACAGAATCCATATTTCGTCGCACGTAAGAATTCGTTTCAAAATTCCTTCATTTCTTTGCCTGTTGAGCAGCGCAAGGCAAGTCTCGACGCGTACGTTGCGCTGACGATCGTTAAGGTCGTGGGGCACCCATCTATCAAGCTTTTTTACCTTGCCAATTTGTCGCAAATGGATCAATATTGTTTTGATGCTTACATTAAAAGCTGCTGCTAGCTCAGCTGTAGATTGAGTTTCGTTAGCTTCCACAATCGCCTTTAATTCATCATTGTTAACCAAAGTCTCCGGACGACCACGAGCTTCATTTTTCAAGTCAAAATTTCCAGAACGGAACCGGGAAAACCAATAACGGGTTGTGCGTTCGTTTGTACAGTTCTCTCCGTAAACGTTTTTGATGTTACGTGCCGTTTGTGTCGCGTTGGTGCCACGACGGAACTCATGTTCCATAATTACACGAATTTTCAAAGTATCCATTATGACGAAAAATATTCAAATGTAATGAAAATACAACGCTAATCAGAAAAAAAAAGACTGAGTTTGTAAATAGAAGTTCATGGTTTTAAAACAAAATTAATTTGAATTTAGAATACAGAGCCATTACAAACTTTTTTTTATTTGAAATGACCAGTACTGAAGAACGGCAATTTCATAGGTAAAGACCTAATATATATCTCTATTTGTACATACTATCGGGCATTACGAATCCACCCACTTAATTTTTTTTATGAGTCACTGTGAATCACCCATAATAGTTCACTCGATTAACATAATATTATTATGTACTTACTAGTTGTTGCCCGCGACTCCGCCCGATTGCATGTCGGTTATCGCGGCAAATATATCGGCGGTAAAGTTTCATTCAAATCTATTATCTATCTATTAGTATAGATATTATGGAAAGGTTTGATAAAACAAGATTTCGTTTCAAAGCTGGAGAGCCAGCGGTATACGTCGCTGGGCCTGGCGGTACTAACGTGCGCACGCGAGTGTCCCCGACAGGCGAGGGTCGGTACACCGCAACGTACACACCAGAAGCTGTCGGAAGACATACGGTGCAGATCACTTGCGCGGGACGACATGTGCCAGGATCGCCTTTCACTTGTAACGTATATGACGTTAAACGTGTCAGAGTTTCTGGATTGGGCCCAGGAGGTTTGTATATTATGGATAAATTAAAACTTTTCATGATTAACATAAGGTAATATTGTTTGCTATTGTCAGGACCGTAGTTTTTCTCAAATAAAAAGAAATGCTCGTTCTATATATCAAACTTGTATATCTATCAAATAAATGGAATAAGCATAATCCATAAGTCCATAAGCACCTCTGATTTCCAAAGAGATTTCTGATAATCAGGATGCATTTTGTAGAGAAAGTTAATCCATACTCCTTGCTCCTTGTTAATTCTCCTTGCTCAAAGAAGCAAGGAGAATTAACATAAAGATAATAACGATATTTTCAGAAGCGACTGAATATATAATACTTAACTCCTGAGATTGAAATATTTAACTTATGTAAAATATGTTGACAGAACTTGAAGGTACACTCGAAGGACTCAGCTTAGATGACGGTGTTGAGGAGGAACGAGGAGTGGAAGTGGGTAAACCGGTGACGTTCAGTGTGGACGCTGCCGGCGCTGGCGAAGGGACCTTGGAACTCGTTGTGTCTACACCTTCCACCACTGTTAAAGCTGAGGTAAATAAGCAAATACGAATATATGACCAGTTCGTTAGACTACAATTACTTACATTAAAATATAAATATTTACGGATTTCTTATACTTTAAAACGTCTACAGTAAAGTTTATATTTCAATATAGGTTGTAGCTGTCGCCCGCGGTCTATACGACGTCACATTCGTACCAGTTTCACGGGAGCCACACCGTGTATCCGTCACTTTTAATGAGCAACCTGTACCTGGAAGCCCCTTCGTATGTCGAGTTAGCGAGCCACATACATATGTACAAATAGGTAAGTCTAAGTCTGTCTCTTCTATTTAGATATTATTTCTAATAAATTATAGCTAAAAAAACTAGAAAACACGCTTTAATAGCAATCGAACTAAAAAGTAGAAAATAATTTTAATGTAAAAGCGTGGGGCGACATTATTGAAATATTTTCAGAAAGCACCACACCCTACTATAATTTATTTTCCACTTTTTAGTTTGGTATATTTACAAAAGCGTGTTTGTTTAGTGTTTTAAAACTATTTTTTTCTTAGAAAAAAAACTATTAAACTATTAAATAACTATTTTTATTTTCAAATTATTGTATTGTCATCGGCCCTTGACCTTTGTCCAAATTTTGAAGTTAATCAGACTCCTAGCAGTAGGTTAAAATGAAGTCAAAAGATATTGTTACATACATACATACAGCTAATAAAAGCGTGATAAAAGGAAAATAGAAATCATTGTTCAGAACAAAAAAAAACTCGTTTCTAAAACTACCGTCTAACGACTTCTCAAATCGCGTAGGTGCACATTGAACCTCGTACGCATGTACACACAAAGGCATTAAAGGCTTGATGTCATTTCTATCTTTGTTTAGAAATACTGTTTGCAATCTATTGCCATAGCCTCCATATACCATTTCTCTTTGATTTTAAAGTTATCATGAAATATCGTGTGTTAATTCGTTACGATGCCTGTGTATTTTGATTTCTGTGTTTTATAAGCGTGTTCTATAAAACATATAAAAAAAATAAGTGAATAAAAACTTCAATGTTGCAATGGATAATTTATAAACATCCGAAACCTGTCATAAATTTGCAATCTTTTTTTATTTCACAGGTGGGGTAGCAACAGTTGAAATAGATGAAAGTTTATCTGATGTTGAAGTAATCTCCCCGACTGGGACTCGTGTGGCTGAAGCTCACTTGGAAGATACAGGACTCCTCACATTCCCAGCGAGTCGTGTCGGTAGATACGTAGTGAGGAACTCGAGGGGTCCGGTAGCTGATGTAGAAGCGCTCGACGCATCCGCTGTCAAAGTACTGTCTATTGGGGATGCTATCGCTCATCGACCAGCTGTACTTACTGGTGAGATTCATTCATTTAAATTGTACCTTAATAGTATTGTAACCTGTTTTTAGGGTATCGTGATGGTATGAATCAAACTTTGGAAGATGCACTAATAACAATTTATTTATTAAAAATTGTACAGAGCACTTGCACATGCGTCTTAAGTTAATGGTCCGAACAGGCAGCGAGAGAGAGAGAGAACGATCGGATCTCTCACAAATAGTAATAAATAATTAAGGGAAACTTTTAGCTATTGATGTTAAAATACTCAAACTGACATTATAACTCATTAATTTTGTTTTCTTTGTTTAATAAATATTGTATCACAAATATCGGTCCCGACCTGAAGTAATAGGTACCATCGTTACATGATGTGTGAAACCTGCTTGCGGTATTTTGAAACTTTATTGACTTTATTATATACTCCGCCCGCGTATATGTTGGTTATCGCGACTAATAGTAGCCTATGTGTTATTCTGATGTATAAGCCATATTACTATAAGTTTCATCCAAATCCGTTCAGTAGTTTTTGCGTGAAAGAGTAACAAACATCCATCCATCCATACTTACAAACTTTTAATTTAATTTACTACTATTTACTTTAATTAGTATAGATTAAATACGTAATTTGCTCTTCGACTACTTAAAACTTTGGCAGCTCTTTCTGTCTATACATGACATGTATTGTTCAAATTGCATAATAATTGTATTATTATTCCAGTAAATACAAGTGGCGCAGGCAACGGTCGGCTATCAGGTCGAGTTACTTGCGGAGGTGCAGGTGTGCCACATTCAGTTCGACGCAGGGGTGGGTCTAGACAGGAAGTTGTGTGGCACCCGGCCAGAGCTGCTCCTCATCGTATGACCTTGCTGTGGAGTGGCTCACCAATATCCAACCAGCCACTGATCATCGACGTGCAACCTGCACATCACTCTCAGGAGGTATAATGTCACAATATCGTCAACAGCAGGTTTTATTTAACTTAGTATTAACTGATAGCTCTCGAATCTATGCAATATAAATTTTTATCTGTTTAACTTAAAAAGCATCGTTTCATTGAAATGGTTCATAAACATCAGGCTCTTACATATATTATTTTATTTCAATTTCATAATGAACTAGCTGAACCCCGCGGTGCTACTCGCGGTTACTGTCGCACCGCGGGTAACGCGGCGGGGCGAAGGTAGTCTAAAAAAGTATCCTAAGTTACTCTTTATATCATCAGCTACCTATTAGTGAAAGTCCCGTCAAAATCAGTCTAGCCGTTCCAGAGAGTGTAAAAAGCGGTTATTTAAATTTTACAAACAGACACTCCAATTTAATTTATTTGTATAGATATTCTAGTGCTCGATAAGAAGTGGTTTCAATGTAAAAAAGAAATAGTCTTACTCTTCGATACTATCTACCTTAGATTGCAAAGTCCCCTGCGACACAGGATGTATATTCTTAATGCAGGAGTTTGTCTTATAGAAAAAAAAGATTGAAACTTAACTAAAGCCAAAACCACAAATGGCATAATTAACCCACAAAACTTATCATACTTACATCTATATGACATTAAAGATTAATATCATTAATGTATTGTCTACATAGGTGGCGGCCTCCGGTCTCGGATTATATCAAGCACAGGTTAATCGCGTTGCATCGTTTAGTATTGATACTCTCGGTCGTCCAGCGAGGGAGTTTGATGTGGTTGTCTCTGGGCCTGGTTCAAGAGCCCTGCCGGTCAGGTGTTATCAGACTAAGTCGGGGTTATTGCAGGCCGAGTATACAATCACCGAAGTCGGACAGAGCACGATAGGTAAGAACTAATCTTAAAAATAAATAAGTACCAAGTAATGAATTATTTTTAGATCGAATTTCGAATTTACTAAGGCGGTTCAAATGTGATGGAGACAAACGCTGCAGATGGCGCGTATGTATGTTTTGAAGGTCGTGGCTTGAGTATGTGATAGCCGAGTCCCTTACGAACAGTGTGGCATATTTTTCATCGAGTTTGCACGTTTCACGCGCGTGCTCCGACCATGAGTGAACGTCAAGTTCGAACCGCCGTTGCGCAACGTATTGTCATTCGTTTTTTAGTGTGGGAAGGCGTTAAAAACACGGATTTTTTTCTGCGTTTGCGAAATCAGTTCGGTAGTGAGTGCCTGAGTAGGGCTGCTGTGTTTAAATGGGCCAAAGCATTAAAGGATGGCCGCGAAACCGTCGAGAATGAGCCGCATGAAAACGTTCGCCGCGTAGAACAACTCTTGGAGTTGAACAACAAATTTTGGAGGACCGTAGGATGAATGTTCGAGACATTTCGACTGAACTCGGCATCAGCATTGGTAGTGTAGAGTCTATCATCCACGAACACCTTCAATATCGCAAAATAAAGGCGCGATGAGTTCCTAAACTGTTGAACTTCGAGCAAAAATTCATGCGGCCTCATACCGCGCGTCTCACGCTCGATACATTCGGAATTGGGGTGGGAGGTACTTCTGGATTTATCACCCTGCGACTACCACATGTTTGGACCACATGTTTGGACCACTGAAAGAAGCCCTCGGAAGTCAAAGATTCAACACCGACGATGAGGTAGAGGAGTTCATGCGCACATGGCTGTCCGAGTTGCCCAAGGAGTTCTGCTGGCATCAAAAAGCTTCCGGAAAGGTAGACAAAATGCGCAACTAGATAGATTTCTAGGTACTTACCACCTAGAAAAACTGTAAATGTTTGTAAAATTTTTCGATAGTAAATAAACGTTTCAGAGCATTTGTCTCGATCATATTTGTACCGCCCTATGAAATGGGTTGATAACGAAAAAAAAAATGTTATTGATTAAAGTAAAAATATAATATTTGTATTGTTAAACTTTTCAACATAATAAAATAAAGAAAAAGGCAATGATATTTTAAAACCATTGATATGTTACGTACGTAATAATTTGCGCCGAAATCTGTGCCCTGCCGGGCCTTACGGTCTAAAATTGCATGCATTGACAAATTTCACCGATGAATAGTACGAAAGATACGAAGCAGCACGTAAGAGAAAAATATACCTATATTTCATTATCACATTACAAATGAATACATTTGTAATGTATTGTAATGTAAATAAATGTGTAAAGTAAATTAAAGAATACTTTAATTTCATTACGTACTGTAATTGCGAGATAAGTCAATAGGGAATATGCATATTTTTTTTATTTGTCTCAAACATTTTTTTCTACATTCTTTATTGTCTTTACAATAAACATAAATGGTATTTTTTTATTCAGTGATTATTTAAACCCAGAAAATATTAAATAAAAAGTGAAAATTAAGGGAAGGAAATTCAAACCTGCAAAACGCGTCCTATTGGTCGAAACGAAATGTGACGTCGATTGTTACATTATCGAAATTATCGGCGTCGAAATTCCTACTGTGTTAGTAGTGTTTGTGAGAAAAAATAACTTCTTCCATGATTTTTATAGCAATCAAAACTGTAAATAGGTATAAAATAACTCAAACACTCAATAGTAAAGAAACACGAAATCATAATGACGTCATATGTTATGTCAATATCGCGCGAAAAATGGCGGCGTTTGAATAGCTCAAATTTAGTCGATGTTTTAAATGTCACTTTGAAAATTAGTTCTACTATTTTGAAACCTATTTATATTTTTTTCTATGTTATGGAGACTTATATGATCAGATTAAGAAATAAAAAAAGACATGCATATTCCCTATTGGATGGTATTCGATTCTTCACTTTTCGGGCACTGGTAACATATCTGCTTTTTTTATATATTTGCATTGGAAAAAGGCAACAAATATTATTATAGTATTGTCTTTATCCAAATCAAACTGGCTTATAATTTTTGTGTTTTTTCTTATTAAATAACTGGATGACCGAGCGTCGCTCGGTATTTTTTTAATTTTTATAAATGGGATTTTTGACAACATTGGGACTATCCAAAAGCCACCTTTTGTTATTTTTCTTCCAATAGTTTAGTGGCGCCCTCTCTTGGTACGCCCTGATACTGTTTATTCTGCACCTTATTCCAGTATAGTTTAATGTAGTTCGCTCGAGTTGCGATAGATGGTGCTAGATGTACATTCATTTCATATATTTGATTGTTAAAAACACGAATAAAACGATAGTTTCTAAAAATGAATCCTAGCTAGATCGATTTATCGCCCCTGAAAACCCCTGCATACAAAATTTCATGAAAATCGTTATAGCCGTTTCCGAGATTCAGATAATATGTATATATATATATACAAGAATTGCTCGTTTAAAGGTATTAGATACCTAGTTTATTAGAAAAATACGAACATTTGAACTTTTATAATTTCAGAGGTGTTGCACTTATCAAAACCGGTATCCGGCAGTCCATTCACTTGTGAGTCGTTCGATGCGAACAAAGTCATCATATCTGGATTACCTACAGGAAACATCATCGCACAAACACCTATCAATTTCACAGGTACCCCTTTTATTATCATTTACTAGTTTTTTGCTCGCGACTCCGCCCACGTGTATGTCGGTTATCGCGGCAAATAGTAGCCTATGTGTTATTCTGATGTATAAGCTATATTACTGTAAAGTTTCATCCAAATCTGTTCAGTAGTTTTTGCGTGAAAGAGTAACAAAAATCCATCCAACCATCCATCCATACTTACAAACTTTCACGTTTATTATATTAGTAGGATGGATCTAACTTGTATAATAAAATATAATACTACATCTATTATTGCTGGTCATAGACTTTGCCTGGTGTCTGTAAGCAAATGTTGCATGCATGCTGCTAAGTTACCAATTTTTTTTTATTTTTTTATTTCTTTTTAAAGTCACACGTATTAATTTGCTATAATACAAAAGTATATTGTTATTAGTATGCATTAATGTGGTATATGTTTAATAAAAAAGAAGGTATTATTTTTCTTTATATTTTCAGTGGACACGAAAGACGCGGGTGTAGCGGAACTTGAAGTGGTATGCGAAGCGATGGGCGAACGCCGCGTGCGTTTACCAGTCGATATTAGAGAAGATGGACACACGTATAGAGTGCGCTTGCGACCTACTGTTCCTGCTCATTACAGAATATACATCACTTACGGTGGTATGTTAACACCATAATATAGTCATCAAAATGTTTTAAACCAGCTAGGTTCAAATGATAAAACTTTTATTCTAAAAAAACCGTTTACACTAAGGAATTAAAAAAACTTAAGAGCCAGCAAGGGACAATAAGACTTTTTATTTGCTCAGTCAGTCTATATCTGATCTGTGGACGTTTTGACATCATGAAATAATCTTTTTGTATTCGAGTGTCAGAAGAAATGATAACTTATTTTTGTCGATCAAAATATCAAAAATCGTTTGAATTTGATCTAAACCATGCTCAAAATACATTCATGAAATAACTTTGTCTGCTTCCAGAAGTCAGACCAAATGTTTGTATGATCTGCAAATCTTTGTTTCGGAGTTTAGATGTTTTCCATGTGTGTTTTACAAAAAAAAAAGTATTCTCTCAGCCAATCTAGCTTTCAAGAACCTAGATGGTGTTGTGTGTCATATGTCCGAAATATAATCTTGTAGAAATGTATTGAATCTGTACCAGAACTAAGTGTGTGTGTGTGTTGGTTGTAGGAGCGAACGTGACCGGCAGCCCCGTATCCCTGGGTATACTGAGCGGGCGGAGCAGCAACGTGGCGCGGTGTGCGGGCACGGGCCTTGCGCACGCGCACGTCGGCAAGGAGGCCGCCTTCACCATCAACTGTACGGAGGATACACCGCCCACCGTACAGGTAAATAAACGCATACACTCCACTACTTTTTTTTTTAAAGACGACTCTCGCACTAGGAATAAATCCTGTGTCGCAGGGGACTTTACAAACATACATGAAATGGACACAAATAACACCCAGACTCAGAACAACAATTTGTGAATCACACAAAGTGTTGTCCTACGTGGGATTTGAAACCCACGACACTTGGCGATGTAGGAAACGGCGTGGTGACCGTTAAACCACTAGGCCAAACGTGCAGTCTTTGCTGGACTGCAACTTACTGGACATTGGTTACTCCTTGGCAAGAATGATATGCATAGAAAGACCATATCATCTAATTGTTTTGTTTTCTATGGTATTGGAAACCGAAAAGTTTGTCTAGAATAAACTTATTCAATATTTAATAAGAATAATCACACTAATATTATTAAGGTGAAAGTTTGTGAGTGTGTATGTTTGTTACTACTTCACGCGCAAACGGCTGGACCAATTTTAATAAAATTTGGTGTGCAGGAAGCTGATACCCTGGATTAACATTTAAGCTACTTTTTTCATACTAATAATTTTGTCTGATAAACCGCGAGTAACTCCGCGGGGCGCAGCTAGTATTAAATATATTGATATCAGATACTATAGCTTTAAACGCAATTATTACAATTAAATTTAAAAACCATTAAAAATGTAAATAAAACACACGTCCAAGCGATGATAATTTTTATTTATTTAGACGGCATTAAATACAATAGTCCGTGGGTCTTAACACCGCAGTACAGAAAATCGATACAACGCCATTTCTCAAGCTCAAATACAATTAATGCACATTATTTACATTGAACAGTAATATAACTTTTATAAAGCAGGTTTTTTTTTTAGGTCGAAAGATTAACAACAGAAGAAAAGGAGGACAGTCAGGACTCTGGTCTTTTGGAGTGTCGAGTAGTAACAGGTGCTGCGCGAGAGTGGCTCTGCGCGTACATACCGCTGGTCGTGGGACTCTACGAGGTGCGGATATTCACCAGCAGTGGACCACTCCCCGGTAGCCCTTTCTCTGTTAAGGTCAGTCTAGCCTACAAATTCATTAATTCCAACAGTAATTCATTTTTAATTATATCAATAACCTCCTTTCTAGGTAGAGCCTATGTCCAACCGTGGATTGTTAAAGGCTGTTGAAGTAATATTTTTTGGGATCTAAGTTATTATTATTTTTACCAATGGGACAGTAAGAATCTGTTGGAGTATAATCAAACCAACCACTCCCATATTCTGCGAAATGGTTGAATCATTGAGAATAAAGGAAGTGTGGTGACTTTCCACATACAGCGCGACAAAAACACTATAGCGCCATCTATCAAAGACACGCCGAACTACGGAGTAAACTAATCTTGTATCGCGATATGAAACTCAGGCACCGATTAACATAAATATACAACTTGCCAAGATCAACTGCTGGCCGCGCTTGCTAGGCTTGCTTACCTCGCCTGGACGTAGGATCCTTCCTTTATGTTGGAGAGACATGACACCCGTTACTTCATAAAGGCATAAACTATACATTAAATAAATAATTTATTATGTGTGCTTTATTTCAATCTCCATTTTTTAAATCAAGATTACAAAGATAAAATGCAAACAGAAAAAGCCTAGATAAATTATTTTTCATCCCACCAGCTCGTAAAGAGTATTTTTGCCCTTCGATATCTGAGTTCAAAAGCCGTTTTTATCCACTAGAGGATAAAGTAAAATTGAATTTAGAACATCGTGTGCACTAAGCTTGTGAAGTCAAAACATCATTAAACCTATTTAGGACTACCTCCATGGTGTCGAATTTATCATATTTTTTTTTTTAATTTGATAAAAACTCAGACTCGGAACCTTCTTGGTATACTTTTTTTTTTGATTTGCTTTGCCAGCGCCATTTTCTTTTCACGTCATTTAGTCATTTCCTCGCTGAGGTGGGATGAAAAGTTACGTGTTGCACTCGAGTGCAATTTCTTTTTACCTCGTGCTCTTTTGATTCCCTCGCTAACGCTCAGGATTCTAATTTTAGAATCCTTCGCTTGCTCGGTCATCAAAATTGAGCACGCGGTTAAAAAGCAACTTTGCACCCTTGTATAACAAATAACTATTAATGATAACATTGATTAGAATTAAACGATAATAAACCGACTTTTAAAAAAACAGACTCCATATATCAGATCACCAGCCTTTAACAGTCCACTGTTAGACATGGCCTCTCCGTAGAAAGACTAGATTAGTGAACTCCAGTTATAATGAAATCTACATGGGGTTATATTGAATTCACACATCAGGTCATAGACACTTCAGCAATAGTCCCAGTTGGCGGCTGGGGAGCGGACGCTTCGGGACGTGTGCGAGCGCCATCCAAACTTGTCCTCGACACAAGTAACGCTGGCCCCGGCACACTCGAGTGTTTGCTAGCGGGAAGACATCAACGTAAGTGACGAAAACAGATACAATTACTTTAAATTTTAACAAAAAAACCGACTCCAGGAACTCGACCAAATTGAAATGGGACCACACGGGAAGCACCAGCTTTCAAATAAAAAAAAAATCATTAAAATCGGCTCACCCAGGTGAAAGTTCCGAGGTAACAAACATAAAAAATACAGTCGAATTGAGAACCTTCTCGTTTTTTGATGAAGTCAGTTAAAATGACATATATTAAGTCATTCATTCCTTTTGCACAATATAATGCAATTCAGTTCTTGTTTCATGTTAATTTTTTTTAAATATTGTGGTGGTACTTCATTATACTTCTTAATATCTTGAATGGGATAACAGATGATGAATTATTTTTATTACGAAAATTTTATTATAACAGGAGACGATTGCGTACTTCAACAAATAATTCATAATTAAAAACAAGGCCAATGTAGTTTTCAAATTCATTAATGTCCACATAATGTCCAGAATACCAGTGAATAGTATGTATACTTCTATACTTACTATAATATATATTATATAAAGAGTTTGTGCGTTTGTGAATTTGTAACGTTGTAGGGGGTAATCTCTGGATCTACTGAACTGATTTTGAAAATTGTTTTACCAATAGAAGGCTATGTTATTTGTGAGTGACATAGGATATATAATAACCCGAAAAGTGGAAAGACCTTCTCATGATAGCCGAATTTGCAAAGTAAGTCGGAGAGCACGGGTCAGCTAGTAGTACATACAAACATTTGTATTAATACCACTCTTTAGACCATTAGGAGCCGAGGATGATTGATTGATAACTCATACGATATTGCGTGGGTCAGCTAGTTACTTTATGAAAATACTAGCGATACGGTCCGACTTTGCACGAAGGTCTTTGACATAATCGGATTTTCTGTACTATAATATGAATGTATTACATATATAAATCGTCGTTCTTGAATCACTCTATCTATTCCTGAAGATTGAATCCGTTGAGTAGTTTAAAAGATCTAAGCGAACAGATAGTATAAGCGACTTCATTTTATACTATGTAAAGATATTATGCGATAGATATTAGCGATAAGACCACCGATTGTCATATTTACATATTTTGTCCTCCTCCTCTTGTCTATTGTTTAATTTTATGTATACAATAAAGAGAAAAAAATAACCAAATAAATTTGTTCGGCAGGTGTGGAAACGGTGTCGGGTCGCGCGGTGGTGACTCTGTCGGGCGAGGCGGGAGGTGCGGGCGGCGCGGGTGGCGCGGGGGGCGAGCAGGAGCTGGAGCTGACGTACAACGGCGCGCTGGTGGCTGGAGCGCCTCGCCGAGCTCTGCTGGCGCCGCCCGCCAGCGCCGACCGCGTCACGCTCGCCGGACGAGGCCTCGCGCACGCCTCGCCGCACTCCCCCGCCGTCTTCACCATCGGTCTGTATCTACACCTACTTACCATTATTTATACCTTTAGAGAGCCACGCTTCGGCATTCCGCGGCCGTTGTCATCCTCACAGAAAACCGGTGTAAAACAGCGCTTGCGTTGTGTTTCACCGAGTGAGTGTGGATACCGGAGGGCCATACCCAGCCCCTCCCCTCATCCCCCGAAGGGCGGCAATGCACTTGTGATGCCTATGGTGTTGCGGGTATCTATGGGCGGCGGTAATCGCTTACCATCAGGCGATACGTCTGTTCGTCTGTCCTATATTCCATAAAAACATATTACACCCACTAATAATATAAATGGTTGTGTAAAAATCACGATCATTTGATCTGTATCTGTCTATTACTTATCAATAACTAGCTGTTTCCCGCGGATCCGCCAGTGTGTATGTCGGCCATCTGTCAAAGATTGGTCGTACCAACTTAGAAACCATTGTGGGCTCATGCACAACACTTTTGCTGAAGATCTTATATGATCAAATGCATAGTTTACGATTTTATAAAGGACATACAGACAAACATTCACTTTTATATACCTATAATAATATACACACATCAAAAGTGTCTAGGGATCAACATATATTTTTGCAATAACTTTTCTCCTGATTGATATTAATTAAAATTTTCTTTAAGGATTCATCAAATAAAGTGTTTTCGTTTGTCACAGTAACGATAAACCAAGTCACCTTTGCATTAATAAAGAAATTTGCCATTTTCCTAATAAAGAGATTTTTGACATTTGAACCACTAACATTAAAGTTCGAAAAAAAGACTGAAATAACAGTTTTCTTTAAAATTTTATTAGGTAACTTAAACAATTAATAATCCGTGTTTCTACCGCGAACACTAACAACACAAGAACATCGGTTTGGCATACTCAAAATGTTTTCATCCAAACACGCTGTGGAATGGCCGCCCATGTTCGTTGCAACAACAAAAAAAGGTCTTCTTGCGACTGGATACCCTCCATATTCGGCAGAGCTCATCTCTGTAGCATATCCCATGCATGCTCAATCGGGTTCAAGTCTGGCGACTGAGCAGGCCAGGGCCAAAGCCACATCTCAATCTCAAGAAATCCGCATAAAAATGCTTGATCCCTAGACACTTTTGATGTGTGTAGATAAAGCAATCTGGCTACCACAACACAGACTCTGCTTATTTTAGAATATGACTACTCTGTGTAAGGTCTGTGTGAGGTTGTTATTATTGTGGGATTAATTTATTTTCCAAATAAAACTTCTTTACGCACGCTTGACTTGGGGAGTAAGCTGGTGAATGCGTGACGAGAGCGTTACGAAAAATGTGATCGGTAGAGGCGAACGGAAGTTGCTCTCAACTTCCGTTCGCCTCTACCGATCACATTTTTAATATAGAGAATAGAGATATAAGTTAATGAAGATAGAAAGAGAGAGAGTTACTTTTCGTATATTACTGTAGGGGCAAAAGAGAGATGTGTGGTTCTCTCTTTCTTTCCATATATAAAGAAGTTTTACTTCAGCCGTATGGTCAAAAGCACGCTCGTTTTTTTTTAATAAAAATCCTTTTGTTTGATATTAGCGAGAACCTGTAACGTCGTCACGTAGAGTCATCTCATTCTTATCCATCTCATTTTTGTTTAATTTTAAACTCTATTGTTGGTGCTGAAAGTAAATCATTCTAACTATTTAATAATCGATATGACACGGCGATTATCACAATGAATTTAAATTCACCCACCATCCCTAGATCATGTAGATATAATTATGTTTTTCATACTACAGATACCAATCTCTGATAAAGGCATGATTGCGTAATAGAGTATTACACCCATTTTTCAAAACTGTCTTAATAAGATTATATAGTGCTATCAAACAACTAAAAAAACAAAAACATTTTATTCAATCCATAAGAGCCATAAAAATGCATAATTTAAATTTTACATTTTCAAATTTCGAGCCATATTTGTCAAAAACGCTGGACGCAGTGGACGCCATATTTCTATGTGGTGTTAACGTCAGTTTGCTTTGTAAAGAAAAACAAACAACTTAAGTTTACAAAGCGGTTTGACGTAATAACATGGCGGCTACTATTTCATGTTAAAGAACAGATTTTAAAAAACTGAAAACTTTGAAATAAATTATAAAAAATATTTTATTATTTTTTAACTAAAACTAACATTTTTCGACTGCTTTTTGCCTAAGGTATCTCGATAATATATTTTTTGTTTTTTTTTCCTATACACCCTATTGTGATTTTCACCGAATCCCTAAATAATAAAAATGTAATGAATAGAAAGCTAATTGCCATATCCGATTTCACCAATGTTAGCAGACCTTTCAATAATGAGCTTAAACCGGAAGCAAAAATAATACATTGATTTCTTTTACCTTTCGTAGACGGAAGCGCAGCCGGTCCAGGTTCTCCAGAAGCATCCTTGATGTCTCCAGATGGTGACAATATACCTGTACCATTGACACCAGCTGGACCTGGCTTATGGAGAGCCACTTACACGCCACGAAGTGTAGGAGACCACCAACTTCGAGTTCTATGGGCTGGAAGGCTTGTTAAAGGTATCTATCTATTGATGGTTAAAAGAAATGAAACATTTTACAAATATTGATTTATTACATTGCGTTATTCCAGTTCAAGGAACGTATGACATAATCTGTTTTGCACAACGTTTGGTCCGCTAACAGGTTTCAGTTGTAGTAGAGAGTTTTGATTTAAAGTGAAACTTGTAAAAAAGTTATCTTAATAAATGAGGATATACTTGAAAAACTGCCTCGTTTATCTAGTGGTTAGCGGAAGCGACTGCCAATCATCTCGATTGGCAGTCGCAGTTTAATCGACCAAGAGGTTCCGGGTCGTACAGCTTCAAGGAACAGTAGACTTGAGTATTTGATATGAATTTCAGCTTGATACCTCCACGCGTTCTTGAGAAAAAGGGTCTTGACAGACAGACAGACGGATAACATAGTGATCCTATAAGGGTTCATATCTATTAATGCCCTGGACTTATACTTAACGTTATGTGCAGGGTGTCCGCTAACGGTGAGCGTGTCTGCGGGCGGCGAGAGTGGGGACGCGTCGCGCGTGGTGTGCTCGGGGCCGGGGCTGGCCGGCGGCGTGCTGGGCCGCGACATCCGCGCCTGGCTCGACACGCGCCGCGCCGGGCCCGGCGAGCTCACCGCGCACTGCACCGGGCCCAACAAGGTAACGCACTCACCTCTATGTACTACACCCGCGACATCCGCGCCTGGCTCGACACGCGCCGCGCCGGGCCCGGCGAGCTCACCGCGCACTGCACCGGGCCCAACAAGGTAACGCACTCACCTCTATGTACTACACCCGCGACATCCGCGCCTGGCTCGACACGCGCCGCGCCGGGCCCGGCGAGCTCACCGCGCACTGCACCGGGCCCAACAAGGTAACGCACTCACCTCTATGTACTACACCCGCGACATCCGCGCCTGGCTCGACACGCGCCGCGCCGGGCCCGGCGAGCTCACCGCGCACTGCACCGGGCCCAACAAGGTAACGCACTCACCTCTATGTACTACAGCCGCGACATCCGCGCCTGGCTCGACACGCGCCGCGCCGGGCCCGGCGAGCTCACCGCGCACTGCACCGGGCCCAACAAGGTAACGCACTCACCTCTATGTACTACAGCCGCGACATCCGCGCCTGGCTCGACACGCGCCGCGCCGGGCCCGGCGAGCTCACCGCGCACTGCACCGGGCCCAACAAGGTAACGCACTCACCTCTATGTACTACAGCCGCGACATCCGCGCCTGGCTCGACACGCGCCGCGCCGGGCCCGGCGAGCTCACCGCGCACTGCACCGGGCCCAACAAGGTAACGCACTCACCTCTATGTACTACACCCGCGACATCCGCGCCTGGCTCGACACGCGCCGCGCCGGGCCCGGCGAGCTCACCGCGCACTGCACCGGGCCCAACAAGGTAACGCACTCACCTCTATGTACTACAGCCGCGACATCCGCGCCTGGCTCGACACGCGCCGCGCCGGGCCCGGCGAGCTCACCGCGCACTGCACCGGGCCCAACAAGGTAACGCACTCACCTCTATGTACTACACCCGCGACATCCGCGCCTGGCTCGACACGCGCCGCGCCGGGCCCGGCGAGCTCACCGCGCACTGCACCGGGCCCAACAAGGTAACGCACTCACCTCTATGTACTACAGCCGCGACATCCGCGCCTGGCTCGACACGCGCCGCGCCGGGCCCGGCGAGCTCACCGCGCACTGCACCGGGCCCAACAAGGTAACGCACTCACCTCTATGTACTACACCCGCGACATCCGCGCCTGGCTCGACACGCGCCGCGCCGGGCCCGGCAAGCTCACCGCGCACTGCACCGGGCCCAACAAGGTAACGCACTCACCTCTATGTACTACAGCCGCGACATCCGCGCCTGGCTCGACACGCGCCGCGCCGGGCCCGGCGAGCTCACCGCGCACTGCACCGGGCCCAACAAGGTAACGCACTCACCTCTATGTACTACACCCGCGACATCCGCGCCTGGCTCGACACGCGCCGCGCCGGGCCCGGCGAGCTCACCGCGCACTGCACCGGGCCCAACAAGGTAACGCACTCACCTCTATGTACTACACCCGCGACATCCGCGCCTGGCTCGACACGCGCCGCGCCGGGCCCGGCGAGCTCACCGCGCACTGCACCGGGCCCAACAAGGTAACGCACTCACCTCTATGTACTACACCCGCGACATCCGCGCCTGGCTCGACACGCGCCGCGCCGGGCCCGGCGAGCTCACCGCGCACTGCACCGGGCCCAACAAGGTAACGCACTCACCTCTATGTACTACACCCGCGACATCCGCGCCTGGCTCGACACGCGCCGCGCCGGGCCCGGTGAGCTCACCGCGCACTGCACCGGGCCCAACAAGGTAACGCACTCACCTCTATGTACTACACCCGCGACATCCGCGCCTGGCTCGACACGCGCCGCGCCGGGCCCGGCTAGCTCACCGCGCACTGCACCGGGCCCAACAAGGTAACGCACTCACCTCTATGTACTACACCCGCGACATCCGCGCCTGGCTCGACACGCGCCGCGCCGGGCTCGGCGAGCTCACCGCGCACTGCACCGGGCCCAACAAGGTAACGCACTCACCTCTATGTACTACACCCGCTACATCCGCGCCTGGCTCGACACGCGCCGCGCCGGGCCCGGCGAGCTCACCGCGCACTGCACCGGGCCCAACAAGGTAACGCACTCACCTCTATGTACTACACCCGCGACATCCGCGCCTGGCTCGACACGCGCCGCGCCGGGCCCGGCGAGCTCACCGCGCACTGCACCGGGCCCAACAAGGTAACGCACTCACCTCTATGTACTACACCCGCGACACTAAACAAGGTAACGCAAACGGTAAATGCAAACCCGTCGCATTTATGTCAGATATCGCAGAGCAAACTACGCAAACAGCATCACTGCAAGGAGAAGGAAACTTCAAATAAACACGATACCGATCAATTTCCAAAGTCTCAGTAGACTTAAGCCTCCTTTCTAAGGCCTGTGCCCAGCAGACGACTCCTGTCGATGACTATTATTTTTTAAAAAACACTAGCTTTTGCCCGCGACTCCTCCCGCGTGTATGTTGGTTTTCACGGTAAAAAACAAAATATCTTCTTGCCAAATTTCATTGAAATCGGTGCAGAGGTTTAACTGTGAAAACGTCACAGACAGCGTTACTTTAGGATTTATGATATTAGTACTACAATGTCTGAGGTCTCGCTCCACGTTTCAGGTGGCGTACTGTGAACTTTACGAGCACGGCGATGGCACGTTTACCCTGAATGTGAAGCCAGCGGAGGCCGGTAGACACATGCTCAGCATACAGTTCGCCGGCGAACACGTGCCGGGGTCACCTTTTGTGCTCAAAGTTGCCGGTGCTCCCGATCCTTCAAAGGTATTTATAACTTGTTATATCATATTTAGTAATACATCTATTAAATATAATTCTCGTTACTCCAAAACTATCCAACCGATTTTCACGTTTTTTTTTATGTGTATCGTGTTCAAGATAGAATAGTTAACATCACGCTTAGACCAATAGGAGCCGAGCATGATTAAAAAGAGAAGTTCTGGATCAGCTTTTTTAAGTATATTTGTAAAATGAAAACTTCTAAGTTCTTCAGTACTAACTTTTCAGACTCCATACCACAAGGTGCACTTTCTAATCAGTCTCTTAGCCATTGTTCACCTTTCTTATAAAACCACACCACATTGTGCATTTAATAAAAACATTGAATAATCCATATTTCGCCTTCATAGGTCCGCGTTTATGGTCCGGGTGTGGAACCAGGCGTGCTGGCCACCTTCCAGTCGCGATTCCTATGTGACACACGCGGTGCGGGAGCGGGACAGCTGACGGTGCGAGTGAGAGGACCCAAAGGCGCTTTCAGAGTTGAGATGCAAAGAGAGAGTCAGAAAGATCGCACTATACTTTGTAAAGTAAGTGGTATTCACAATATTCCAGCTACCTTAAAATACAACAACTTCTAGCCCTGAAGTGGACATTCATATCCCCTTACAGTACTCTGCTCCATTCCTTCCTCTCTACTATACACTTACACTATCAGTAGAAAGTCACATACATAATTAATAGAAATAACTTACATTTATTTGCTTGGACAAGTTAATGAATGTTATATATTTATGCGCTGCTCTACTTCATCCGATCATCATTAAAATGTATATACGTTATCAGGGATACAGCAAAGACTAAGACCACAGACTACAAACTTTTTAAATCGGACGATAGTTTGGTTGGTTTCTTAATCAGTATGAAGGGTGTGCGCACATTTTAACGATTTGATATCGGCCCATACATAAGCCAAAAGTCAACCCGATCAAAATATCGGCCGATTAAAAAGTTTCTAGTCTGCGGGGGCTCTAAGGGGAAATTTTTAGTAAATCGGATTCGATACGAAACTTTTCAGTAAATTGGATTCGATACTAAACTTTTTAAAGTGAGTTCATTTGCACACCCTTCGGTAGATGAATCAGTAGTAGCCGTATACAGGTATTTACACGCAAAACTTACCAAGTATTTAGACTTAAATAATTATATAAAACTTTATATTTACACATTATAAACACATATAAATCTATAATTAGTACATTTTAGAATGAAAATCACTTGTACTTATTCCACTATTTAATTTTTGTTTACACCTGACCTGAAGTTTACTAGTTATATCTGACATGTACAATAACCTTTGATAAGGCGAAACCGGTCCGGTGTAAAAGTAGAAGTGATTTTAATTTTAGAATGTATTACAACAAGTTCCATCAAGTGCCGACAATCAGATAAATTACCTAAAATTAGTAGTTCTTTATATTAGCTATAGTCGACTGACCGATGTCAACTTTATTATTTAAAAGCATAGGAATTCGTGAGTATGAATAAATAATAATTTGACAATATAATACTAATCTCTGTCAGTTTTAGTAATACTTTAATATAAACCTATTATATTAAAAATAAATCTGGTCCATTGATATTTTCAATAGTGATATTTTGTTCATGTTATATTACATATTATAATATGTAAAAAAATATAAAGTAAAATAATTTCTTTGAAGAGAAATACCATGTATAGTCCATTCGCTTAGATACGGTCACCTTGATCGCGCCGCACTGTCGCATGTGCGGCGAGCCGCCACATAATCAAAGGGCCCGCCTGCAGCGTACACCCACAAGCAAGTATGTTTTGTCAGTTTACGCCGTCGTATCAATTAATATATTCGTATTTCACAACAATAACCACAATTGCGTGCGGGTGCACCGACACTATCTTAACGAATGGACTATACATAGTACAGTTTCAATGTTTACGTCGTCGGGTTAAAAATTATATAATCACAATCGATATATAACCACTTGATACAGTTCAAATACAGATTGATGATTCAGTAGATGCTAGAGAGAAACTTTTTAAATGAATGAAATTAACTTTGTATTAAGAAAACACGTATTAACAAAAACTAATCAATATCACCATAGAAATAAATTAATAAAAACACTCCAGCAACATTATTAATGATTTGATCAACAAATAGTTTAAACGAGTTCAACAACTACATACTTTGAATACCGTTATAGACAGGTGTTTAAAATTAGATAGTATAATAGTAGATTAGTAGCCAAGGGTTGTAAGGCATCAATTGCAGCCCGAGGTATTTAGGCGCACGAGCGCAGCAAGGGCGCCTATAGTTCGAGGGTGCAATTGGTGCTTACACCCGAGCTAACTATTTTGCTTTACATCTCGATTGTGAGGTAAATAGAAAAAAACCGGCATTAAAGAATAAAACATTTTAAAGTAAAAGTTTTCTATTCCCGCCTTTTTTATTAAAAAGAATCAAGTAAAGTAATATTTTTTTTCAAGAACGAAATTGAGCTTTGCCGTTCGATATTTAAAATTGATGTCTATTATACTCACACGAAGACAAGGCTGAATAGCAAAGCAACCTCTGGTCATTGGGCTGAATGCATGATGTCTATTGCCAGTATGATGGTTAGATGTACGCGAACTTTTTGAAAGAAAGAAGTGGTTTTTTTTTAATTACTTACCGCCCTAGGGCTTTTCTAGCTACATTATTACCCTAGAGCGCTAATTAGTCACCTACAAGCCCCATTTGGAGGTAATAAGAACCTACTTACCGAACATGAGAGATGTAAATTAACGTTCCTTCTAGGCCTCTAAAGTGTTAGTATTTAGATTAACGGATAGCTTTGTGAATAAATCTGTTACGTACCTCACGATGACTATTTCGAATTATGTGAATTCCACTTTGGTGATGATTAGTAGACTTTAAATTTTCCGGCTCCTTGTCACTCCTACAGTGTTGTAACCGAAGATTTTCGCCTAATGGAGAGTTGATGGAAGAAAGCAGTATCTGGTGACCTCACATTTGAAGCAAGGTTAGAAAATATTCAAAAACATTTGAGCATAATACACTTTATTCGAATCCAACCCGTCGAGGTTGAGGGTGACGCGCTTGTGCACAATCACAAGGGCAGGTGACCGCCGGCTTTATAATTATGTATATTATTATCAACGGCTTTAGGAGCAGGTACCCAGTGTATTTATGCTGCTAAATAGGATTCAACGTTGGAATACTGCCTAATAATGCTAGTCGCCACGCGGACTTCTACGAATACCCAAGGACACCCAGTGCTTAAGCTAAGAGATCAATAATTTCACGAGCTTCTGTCATGTGTATATTTTGCCAACGAGTCAGTTAATTCAGCAACGAGGGCGGACAAGTCCTTCAAACATGGAGAACTTCATTCTGAGTGTAGTGTATGTGTCTATTTTCAGTCACTTCACTGGTAACGCAATCATTCATTCATTCACTCATTGCACTATCTGTGAATAGGAGAAGGAAGCCTCATCTCATCTCTAGTGCATGTGCGGTTGTGACACCGTTAAGTCAACTGTGACCGACGGAGGTGAGCGGGCACATGCGTCTCAGAGCCGACAATATAGTATATGGATATACTACACTGAGATACCGACAAATTTTCACGATTGAAAATTAAGGTATTACTTTCGTTCATCGATAAAAGTCGTGTAGGTTAGAAGACCCCAGTGGAGCAGGAAAGTTCACATTAAACAAAAGCTATCAAGATTCAAAGTAGATATTCATCTAAATATATATATATATAAATATATATATATATATTATAATATATTCAGAACGTATGCTAATGCAATGATGAACTTTAAGAATTTGCTTGATACGCTTTAGATTGAAATCCTACTCTGGCAAGTGGTAAATCTGTATTTTTTTCAGTTCCACGCATATCTTGTAACATACACCGTGCTACATATACAACACAGATATAACAGGCAGTTTCTGTTATTTATTCTTTTGAAAATATTTAATCAAGTACACCACAAAACAAATCACTAAATCGTTACAGAAAAAACTGAAGGGAATAATCATCTGAATTGTATTCTGTGTATCTTGTTAAACTTTATTTTATGTCTTGTACACGAAGCGCCAGCGCTTTGTGTGCGCACGACAATACACGGTGTTTATTTAATCTATGGACCAAAAATAGGTTTGTCTTCACAACAAAGCAACATGCTTAGAGATGGGCTCCTACATCAAGAAAGTATGTTCCTAAAAATACCTCTTTAGAAATTAGTTTTTCAAGATAAATCTTTTTTTTTTTGTCGAATTTAGACAACACCATCATAAATTTAGTAATACTGTAATATTCTTAAATAATCGAAACACACAAATTGTGCAGGCGGACATATTATAAGGAACTATGTCAGTGTTAGTGTCCTATGACATAAATTGATTAAGTTATTAATACTAGTTACGAAACTAATCAATCTTTAATTAGCGGATGAATCAAGACATTTTCACACCTGATTTTTAGCTATACTTTATTTTATTTGTCCTTAAATATTATTTGTATTATATGTATATATGTTAGTTTGTATTATATGTATATATTGTATATGTATATATATGACTGCACGTTTGGCCTAGTGGTTTACGGTCACCACGCCGTTTCCTACTTCGCCAAGTGTCGTGGGTTCAAATCCCACGTAGGTCAACACTTTGTGTGATCCACAAATTGTTGTTCTGAGTCTGGGTGTTCTTTGTGTCCGTTTCATGTATGTTTGTAAAGTCCCCGTGACACAGGATTTATTCCTAGTGCGGGAGTTGTCTTTTTAAAAAAAAGAAAATAAAAATTAGTATGTAAACAACCTTATTTAAATACAAATTTGACCTCTATTAATGTCTTCTACTTGTACATACCATTTTTCACATACCTAACATCAATTTCCTGATACTTGATTTTGTCCATTTCACACAGTTCACTATTTGTTTAATAAAGTACAAAAAATGTATTTGTATTAAAAAAAAAATAAGCATTTATTTTAGTTTTCATTTAGTAAAACTTTTTTGCTACATAAAAATGAGTTATGCAAATATGTATTTTAAAACTTAATATTGATAAATAATGCAGGACTCGTAGAGTTGAATACAATGCAGTGGGATACACATGACACACACGGTCATTAACACAAAACAATCGTGTGAGTGTAAGCATACAATGCTTGGTATACAATAAGACTTAATGACTTCTCTCAAGCTCCTGGAGCGTGAGAAGTAACACATATATTTTGAATATATTTGCAGACCATAAATATGTGAAAACCGTTGAAAATATTCACAGATAAAAAAAAAAATAAGCATACATAATATCTATTTCTTTTTTTCAAACCAGAAACTAATTTCTCACGACTTTCTCTTATTAACAATTATAAAAATAAAAATGTTTTACAAATTAATAATAATAATGCACTTATAAATATTTTTCACAAAGTTATGGAACTACAATAAATGGAGTACTTATACATATTTAGTCAATTATTTTAATTACCTACAGTAATGAGTAAGTTAAAAGCATTCAGTTATTATCAACATGCTTTATTTCACATGTTTGTTTATATACAGTTTTCACCAACGGAACCAGGCGATTATCGTGTAGAAGTCCGATGGGCTGGCCGTCACGTTCCAGGTTCACCCTTCCCCGTCATGATCTTCGACACGCAAGAGGAACTTCGCCGCTACCTACAGGCCAGCGCTGCCTGACACCATATCAACTCAGAGCTATTTCAAACAGTAAAAGCCCTTTGCAAGGCGATTGTGCCTTTCAACTTACGCTAACATTGCAAAATAAGCCCTACCGATTGTTTAACTCCACAATTCAAATCTCTGAAAATCCTACACTTGTGTAAACGCGAATATTCAGAACTAAAAGTGTGATTTTACAACAAAAACTCGTTGATTTAGTCTTTCAAAGGGTTCAACTAAACTTAATTTGTACAAATCTTTTTTTACGTAAGTGTGTTTGTAATATGGCTTTTTCCTTTTCAATCCTTCTGTTTATATTAATGGTGAAACGTGTACAGATTATTTGTAGTAATTGTATACCTGTATATATGGGTATAGTTATTTGAATATTAGTAATGTAATTTCTGAAGGCAGCTACGAATGTTTGAATGTGAACGAACAAATAGTTTTTACAAATATATAGGTATACATATAAATTCTATGGAGTAATTTGAACATTTGTATGATTTTTATGGAAAATGACGCCATTATCTAAAGGTATTTAAATTATTAATTAATAGAATCTCTATATTATCTATAAGTACATGCATTTTAATGCAAACTTCTTAATATAATATAGGAAAAAAATGCATAATAATATCTTTGTTAATATTTATTAATACAACATTTAGTATTTACAATCACTTAACTTGTAACTAACGAGGTATTTGTTTATTGTTATTGCGCGAACAAGTTCCGACCACATCGAAATGAAGTTGTCCGCGTAAGCCGCTGAATCATTCAGTTACTAATTGTTAATAAATGAAACTTTATACAATTATGTTGTTTTATTTGTTCAATGCATCCATATATGTATACCAAAGTTTTAAACCTGCCTGTTTTGTCGCAAACATCAAAATTATGCCAGGTCAAATCCATCACTTAGGGTCAATTTATACTAGCGCAGAGTCGAAGCGTCAAATTCTTTACAACTAAGGCGAAGCCGCACGAATGCGTGCGTATTCTGGCGAATACGCACGCACTCTTTTACGTGTAGAAATTGGCATCAACAGCAGTGCTACTGAATCACTTGCCAGTTGACTCTCGTAGCTGAAACGTATGTAAAATGGTTGACATTGACCTTGCTATGATGTTACTTATATCGGAAGTTGAAGAAGAAAACGAAGAAAAAAGAAAATGGAAGCGGAATTATAACGTTCCGTAATTTCCGACTGATGACGCGTAGGTTCGCTAGTGGGCGCCTGGATACGTGAGAATGCGCGCGCACCATTCAGTGTTGTTCACGCGCAGACGCGCGAATTCCGAAGAAAGCGCGAGTCTTTTTAAAATCTCAGAAGTAATGTGTGCGTTACGCTGTGGAGTTAAGGTTGAATTTGTTATGTTCAGTTTTGGATAGGCGCTTCGATGCGCTTCGACTCTGCGCTAGTATAAATTGACCCTTGAATTGGTGTTAGACAATTTTTGCCTAACTTGGTTACATAATAAATGATCAATCTACCTAGTTGGTTGGATTTTAATATACGTTTATGTGTTAAAGAACGATTCGGTGCTATGTATTGTGTGATTCAACTCCCTATTGGTAAGTATCTAATCGTCTCCAACTTGACAGACCTGCCGTAAATTCGCTATTCTCGAATTTAAGACACTTAATATTATTGTTCCACCTTCCAGTAACGACCGATGCTGAATTGTGACTACGGATAGTTCCTATTCATCCTACGGGAAGGTAAACTAAATGAAATACTGCGCCGGTCAGGATACTGGATGTTCGCTCCCGCAGAGCGGCCGTCGACGAGCTGCACGCGTAACGCGTCCAAGCTTTTCCAAAGTTGCTGCATCTGGCCGTAGATAATCACTTCCAACCGCTGGATTGAACTGTGGAGCTCTCCTACAAAAAATGAGCAAACCTTTGTTAACTGTTGTACTCTGTACTCTTGATTATTATTTAATTAAAAATCGATCAATCTGATAAATTGAATTTGAAAGGTTCTCATATCGTAATAAAAGCACACGTGCATCACCGACTCAAAATGTATTTACGTTTATCGAGCGTAGATCACGGCCAATCTATCTGATAAGATACACTGGGCAAATAACTAGTTGCTAATCGTAAAGACTGATAAGATTCATCACTGTTTACGATTAGGTACTAAGTGCGATATTATTAGACTGGTCTTGATATTTAATCTTGATACTTTTTAACCGACTTCAAAAAAGGAGAGGTTATCAATTCGACTGTTTTTTTTTTATGTTTGTTACCTCATAACTTTCGACTGGGTGAACCGATTTTGATGATTTTTTTTTATTTGAAAGCTGGTGCTTCCCGTGTGGTCCCATATCAATTTGGTCCAGATTGTTTTTTTTTTTGTTAAAATTTGTAATTACGAGTATAGTAATCATTGTACTATCAGCACACATAAATAATACTGTGGCTCGCCCAAAAACATTCTCAAAGTTGTGTTTATATCTAATGGGGTCATTGACTCCCAGTCAGTAGACAGGTAACTATGTTACGTATCTACGTATTAAGTGAAAGAATTACTGCTCAAATATTTTTGTTAGAGTAAGCCAGATGTCAAATGTAAGTAGGTAAATTAGATAGAGAGGGTTAAGTAGGTTTATTGCCAGAAATTTATTGATTACGGACTGGTTCAAGAAATTTTTAGATTTCCAGACGCTCCTGATATTTGTTCTAACATCTACTCAGTCTACTCTTGGTTATTATTGGCTGATAATTCAATCCCAAAGGGATTTAGACTTTGTGAATAGATATTTGCTTTATATCTATTGAGCGAAGAAATTGTCGGGTTTCCGTTAATCTAAGAAAAAACAATATGAGGAATAAGTAAATCGTGTTTGCCAAATTTAATTGTTAATTTAATCTACCGCGTGTCTAGTTTCTTAAAGTTAGTTTATGTCATTTAAATAGACGTTAGCGACAATGGTGCTAATTCCGTTGCTGCCCTCACTAAACTAAAATTCACTAAAATTTGTTGTTGAATTATATACATTATTTTCAAATTGCTTATAGTCCATTTTTTGATGTCTCAAATCTTAGCAGTCACTGTGTTTAGTTCAGTACCAAATAAACGTCAATCGGAGACACACCCTTGTTTATTACTTGAAAAGTAAAATTTCCTTTAGCCAAAATTAGTCAAATTACTCAACTTATAATAATTTTTCTTTTGCTATTCTTGTGTTGAAAGTTTGAAACGTGTGACGTTAAACTTAAAAAAATATCGTAATTATTACTTAAAAAATTATTTAAGTAATTATTACTTAAAAAAATATTTAAGTAATTATTACTTTAAAAAAATTACATTTATAGTTTAGTTTTTTTATTAATAAACAAGCATGTGTCTCAGATCAACTTTTAGTTGGTACTGAACTAAATATATTATAGTGAAAGCTAAGATGTGAGATATCGAAAAATGGACTGTAAGCAAATGAAATTAAAGTATAAATCCAACAACAAATTTTAATGCATTTTAGTTTAGTGGTGTCAACAACAGAATTAGCACCATTATCAAGTTTCTCGAATTAACGTTTGACGTTAGGTTAAAATTTACCTTTACCTTTAAAAAAAACTGTTTATATTAAAATATCCATTTTAGAATAAGATCATAGACTTACTAGATGTAACAACTCCGTGCAACCGTCTAGTGATGGTGGCGTTAGCGGTGGCGTTGACCTCTTGTGTCTTGACAGAGCACATGGCGCGTGCTTCTTCACGGGGCCCGCTCCCATGATACGTCGCGTTACGAACTTCGAGGAATGGCTGCTTAGGTCTAGTGGTTGTTTCCGGTACATTGCTCACTAAATAGGATGGTCCACGTGCTATAACAACAAAAATCCAGTAATATACCTTCTTCAAAGTTAAAAATTTAGAAGAAGAAGAATTTTAGACATAGGTAAATTTTTCAGTTAAAAAACATAACATAAGGTATAGATAGGTATATCATATACCTATGTATATTGTATAATCAATATTTACAGAAGAAGTAAATAAGTACATAGGTACAAAACATAACATTATGTAAGTATAAGTCAAAAACTGACAAAGAATGTCACTTTTAAAAGAACTTGTTAATTGAAGAACCCTAAATATTACCAGATAAAAAAGTAGGTCAATCAATTAACAAGCATCTGTAAATTGGTCCTGAATTCGTTGTGGATAAGAGCAATAGACACCTATTTGTTCCGCTCTTGAACATTTGGGAGCAACACGATGATCATTGAACGCGCTGTTAAACAATCATTTATCATTATCATACTTTTGTAGGTATACGGCTGACGGGCTGAAGTCTTGTGTAGGAAAATAGTTTACCAAACAAAAATATTAATTCTACATTTATATCTGTGACCGTCTATTAACAATACTACGCACAAAAGAGAATTTAGTAACTTTTTGTGTAAAGGAGACAATGATTGAACTAGATGCTAATTTGATAAGATAATGCTGTCATATTGTGCAACACCATATTTTGACCATTTTCAGGTACCTATACAGCGTTCCACGTTAATCAGATAATTTTTATGTTTGTTTTAAATTTTGGAGTTTAAAACACCTGTCGTCATTTAATTTTTTTTGGATAGTTGTCTCCAAATAATTACAAAAACCATCTTCCTAGCCTTTATAATTCCCAAGATTTGGGGTCGGCTATTAGTTCAACCGGTTTTACCTGAATATCAGTTTTTACACGGAGCGACTGGCATCGGACCACCAGTCCGCAACCCTGAAGGTGAACTGAATTCGAAGGTTGAACTAGTTGTCAGTATATTTGAGGGCACTGACTTCCCAATAACGATTGCCATAGATGTTCATGACAACCGGGACCGACGACTTAACGTGCTCTCCGAGGCACGAGCGGGAAACACCGCCATCCTACTAATATTATAAACGCCAGTGTTTGTAAGTATGGATGGATGGATGGATGTTTGTTACTCTTTCACGCAAAAACTACTGAACGGATTTGGATGAAACTTTACAGCAATATAGCTTATAGGTACATCAGAATAACACATGGCTACTATTTGCCGCGATAACCGACATACACGCGGGCGGCGCCGCGAGCAAAAACTGGTCTTCCATACTTCGGGGCTGCTATTAAGAATTTCTTGTAGGAAAAACCCAACAGCAGTCCGACCCGGGAATCGAACCCGAAACTTCTTGATAAGCATTCGCTCACGCTAACCACTAGAAGACCAATGAGGCCGTTCATAATAACAAAAATATTAAAAGCGCTGAAAATTCTAGTAGCGCTTTAATATGAAAATTAGTGTATACATACTGCATTTACATATACAGAATAAAATTACAAGAAACCATAAATGACGCCGCGATTTAATCAAACTCTTAAACGAGCGGATCGAGTGTTTGTATTAATCCTCACATGGGTCAATGATTTACTTGACTATTCAATAGATGTCCAAATTTACTATACTTTTTAACCGACTTCCAAAAAGGAGGAGGTTCTGTGGAGGAACGGGTGTCATGTCCCACCAACACAAAGGGAGGATCCTCCGACCAGGCGAGGTGATCATGCCCGGCGGGCCAACTGCCCAACGGTTGATGTTGGGATGTAGTTTATATGTTAACTGGCGCGAGAACTTTCACTGCGCGATTCAGGATTTGTAATTGGTAGTTTCTTAGTTTCCTTCGTTACTCCGTAGTTCGATGTATCTTCGGTAGATGGCGCTGTAGTATGTTATGTTGTTGTTGCGCTGTATGTGGAGGTCGCCACATCACTCCCCTCCAAGACCGGAGGTCGATACGTTGTTGAGTCAGCTGTCTGTGCTCTGTTTGTGGAGCTTGCCAGTGCCAGGAGTGAGTTTCAGTGAGTCGGAACTGAGTGCCGCAAGTTCCAGTGAGTCAGAACTGAATGCCGCTAGTTCCAGTGAGTCGGGACCGTAGTCCGCTGATCCCAGTGAGTCGGGATGGCAGGCGGTGCGCGGTGCTGCGGTGAGGTCCCCAGTGAGTCGGGGCGGTTGCTGCGTAGTGGCTGGCTGCTGCATAGACGGGAGAGATATGCTCTGCTTACATGAACCGTAGCTGCAGTGTGCTGTGCCTAGACGCTGATGAGGCCGTAGGGGTAACCAGGCTGGAGCGGTCGCTTCCTGCGTGTGGTGTTTCCCTGTTGAGGCCGAGGTTGCTGGCTGGCTGTGAGACTTGCTGTGGGAGTGAATATGATGGTGGCGTGCTGATGCTGCATCGAAGGCTGCTTTCAATCACGTCGGGGTCACCACTGTGGAGGAACGGGTGTCACGGGGAGGACCATGACATGACCAACACAAAGGGAGGATCCTCCGACCAGGCGAGGTGATCATGCCTGGCGGGCCAACTGCCCAACGGTTGATGTTGGGATGTTGTATATATGTTAACTGGCGCGAGAACTTTCACTGCGCGATTCAGGATTGGTAATTGGTAGTTTCTTAGTTTCCTTCGTTACTCCGTAGTTCGATATATCTTCGGTAGATGGCGCTGTAGTATGTTATGTTGTTGTTGCGCTGTATGTGGAGGTCGCCACAGTTCTATGTTCTACTGTGTTTTTTTTTTTAATGTATGTTCACCGATTACTCCGTCAGTTGTGGACCGTGAAAATCTTTTTCGTATTCGAAAGGGTATGCTTCCGAGGTGGTCCCATTGAGCATATCAGGATCTGATGATGGGATCCCAGGGAAATCGAGGGAAACCCTCAATTTTTATAGGCACATACTATGTTTTTCGTATATTTTCTGAAGTTACACCGGTATTTGCATCTGGTAGTCATCATTTTATGATGATGAGCTGATGATGTAAGGTACAACTCCTTAACGGTTAGGAGTTGGAGGATAAATCTTTTAATATCATATGTACATATGTTACCTTTAGTCGTATTCTTTCAAATTATTTAGGTAAGCTGATGATGGAAGGTAGAAGGTACAACTCCTCAACGGTTAGGAGTTGGAGGATAATTCTTTCAATTTCATACGTATCTAAAGATCTCAGTCGTATACTTTCAAGTTATTTAGGTGAGCTGATGATAGAAGGTTAAACTCTTCAACAGTTAGGGATTAGAGGATGATTTTAATATTACACGTACGTATAGACCTTAATTTGTATTCTTGATGATGAAATTTGATGAAATAGTTCAACTTACTACTTACCTACGATTGTTTGCACTAAAAACTGAAAAATAAAAACTTTTTATATTTAAAAAAAAACCGACTTCCAAAAAACATCCAACGAAATCTCTGTGCAAAAAAACACTTAAAATCGTAAAATAAACTGGTTCTTCATAAATTGCCTATACCTAATTCTTTATTCATTTAAATAGTAGTATTATAATGTGTGCTAGGTACCTAAAATCTGTTTGAAGTCGGTGCCAAGTGACTATCGCTTAGACTTTTGTAATTGTTCGTTTGTATTCTTTTTGGCTTAGCACGACACCGTTCAATTTACATAGAAATTTTTACATGCCAACTACTTATTGGGTATTCATCATCGTTCTAGCCTCGGCAACCAGTTCTACAGGTTTCACTGAAATACATATAAGTTTTACCAAGAAGCGACTGGCATCGGACCTCTGTAACCCTGAAGGTGAACTGAATTCTTCTGAATTCAGTCTTGAAGTTGAATCCATCAGTGAATTCAGTAGACGTCAGTAGTTGTCAGTATATTTGAGCTTAGGGCACTGACCAAAGAAGTAAATACCTACTAGTGCATATAATTGCGGTTGTTACAAATAAATGAAGAAGGGGAAAACTGTATATTCGCTTTCTGCTTTATAAGGCGCAGGTTCGGCCACATATGGAATACTGTCCTCATCTTTGGGCGGGGGCACCTCAGTACCAGCTCCTCCCTCTGGACCGCATTCAACGGAGAGCGACTCGAATCGTCGACTGCCAGGAATCTTCAATTCGGCTGGTCTCTTTGGCGCTGCGTAGAGATGTGGCTTCCCTTTGCATCTCCTACCGCATTTACTATGGGGAGTGCTCCGAGAAATTGTTCGGGCTGATTCCTGCCGCCCCTTTCCGCCATCGTCCTACGCGACAGCAGTTTCATCCCCATCACTTAGATGGCTGGCAGTCCACAACTGTGCGGTTCTCTAGGAACTTTCTGCCTCGCACAACAAAACTGTGGAATGAACTGTCGCCTGCGGTATTCTCGGACCAATACGACCTTCTAACCTTCAAGAAAAGAGCGTACTCCTTCTTAAAAGGCCGGCAACGCACTTGTGACGCCGCTGGTGTTGTTGGTGTCCATGGGCGGCGGTAATCACTTACTATCAGGTGATACGTCTGCTCGTTTGCCCCTAATTAAATATTTTTAAAAAAACTAGGTACCTATTCAATTTTAGGTAGTTAGGTAAGTAAAAGAATGTGATAACAAAATAAATATTGACCATAAAAGTAATCCGACGTATTCTGATGTACAACCGCCGCGCTTTATTCTATAATTCGACCATTTTTCCAGTCTGATGTCTCTGATTTATTCAATAATTTAAATATTGTTTATAAACATTTTGCAACATCTGAACGGCTGCCACGATTCAAATATTAATAAAATTTTACATGTTAAGCAATATGCTACCTGCTCAATTTGGAAAATTCCCTCGTCATCTTAATATAAGTATATATAGTGCTGAAGTACTTATAAAATAATTAAAAATTACATAAATAATTGTTTGTTATTACAAGAACAAAGCAATTTTGTACACATTTTAAAATTATTTCTCAACTAATGTTCTTTTCCTTAACTACCTTATGTTGCAGACAACTTAATGTCCTTGGACTATTTTAATATCATGTATTTTTATATCATGCTTGGACTATTCTAAAAAAATTTTTGTTTGACATTGGCCGTATGTACGTAAATAAACTAAAGACTTATTGTGTGTTTGACATTGGCAGTGGAGAAGTAAACAATGACAGTAACACATGCTTTTCATTGGTTAGCACCGTATCACTTCGGAACGGATGCCACGATATATGTACTTTACACCCTTTCTAATGGAATCAAAAACCACCTTTAAACTAATCTGAAAATGTAATCTTACAACTTAAGTATCTACCTCACATTGTCATGGTAAAATATGCAACAATAATATCACAAATAGAACTTATCCAAATTTACAATCAATTGAGTATATAAAACATGATTATGTTACAATGAAGTTGATAGGTATCACGTGTGCGATGTAGGTACTGTACATATATAGAAACGTGTAAGGTCCGACAGGTATAGGCCCGTATTCACTTTGATTAGTGCGAGTGCAGGTGTGAAGTGCAGGGGATAAATGATTGGTAGAAAATACGGGTGGACAGCGAATTCGCGACCAATCATTGATCACCTGCACTTCACAACTGCACTCGCACTAATCAAAGTGAATACGGGCCTTTAACGGACAGCGAGTCTTATCAAACATAATAATCCTGTGAGTTTGAGTGTCATAATAGCAGACTAAGAAAGCAAACTACAAAAAATAGCTGAAAAAAAACAAATTTTAAAGAAACCTTATACCAAATCGGGTTGCCGTCATCGTGTTACAGGAGACCAAAACGTCCCTTCTTGGGAGAGGTCGATGTTCAGCAGTGGATTATTTAAAGGTTGTTGATATAATGATGTGTGATGTGTACAAATGTGGCTTTTTAAATATAATGTTCAAAATTAAAACTATCCTCACATCATAATATTTTTTTGTTGAACCTAGAATTTATCTATAAAAAAATGAAATGATGTTTTATATGTTTTAAGTTTTTTTTTTACTATTCTTTGCTTCTTTCCCATGCGTGAAATGATATGATATATTAGGAATCTTCTTACTAATAATATAAACGCGAAAGTAACTCTGTATGTCTGTCTGTCTGACGCGCTTTCACGCCAAAATGACTGAACCGATTTAAATGAAGTTTGGTACACAGATAGTCTAGAAGTCGAGCTGAGCCGCGGGCAAAAGCTAGTATGGGATAATTGGGAGAAAAGATAAGTGTAAAAATAATATCGCGAATGAGCCTGAAAGGCTTCCTTCTAACCAATGTGTTATAAAAAATAATTGGAAAATGGCTACATCGAGCTGCTACTAAATTGTATATCATATTTTGGTCCTTCATGGTACCTACTGAAAATTTAAATAATACTTATATCCCATTCTATTTAAAGTCCCATTTATAATACAAATAGGTATGACATTTAAAAAAAATATCCTAGTTCAAATACGACAGCCACACAATCTCCAATTAACATTCACAACTATAACACAGGAAATGGGATATAACCACAGAAATTTTGATTTCTGTGGATATAACTAACTACTATAAAGTATTATAAATTCGAAAGTAACTCTGTCTGTCTGTCGGTCTGTTACGCTTGTATGGGCAAAACACCGCTGCACCGATTTCAATGAAAATTTGCAGGGAGATACTTGATCCTTGAGGAAGGACATAGGCTCTTTACCGCGATAACCGAAGTACATAAAAGCGGACGACACACACGAATTCGTATTTATAATCAACCAAAAAGATCCATTATAACATCAACAAGGCGGATACACAGCTGGAAAATAATGAATGAAATGCATACTTTTATATCACTTTATTGATCCGGATCCGATTGACTATAGGCAACTGACACAAAATATCTGATTAAATGTCCTAACTACCTTAAAGTAGTTTATTAAAATACATATGTAAGAATCCTATCGCCGTTCACTGCTGAACAAATGTCTCCCCCAAGGAGCGTCAACCATCCCGGTCTTGGGCAGCACTCATCCATATCTTAATTAGTTACATAGTAGTACATAGTTTGTAAGTATGGATGGATGTTTATTACTGTTCACGCAAAAACTACTGAACGGATTTGGATGAAACTTTACAGTATTATAGCTTATACATCAGAATAACACAGGCTACTATTTGCAGCGATAACCGACATATACGCGGGTGGAGCCGCGGGCAACAACTAGTAAACAAAATAATGGTGTATTTACTAAGGTAGAAACGAGAAGAGCTTATGCGGTTTTGATTTTTTATGTATATTATTTTAACTAAGTTGTAGAATATTAGGTGTTTCTGACTTTTCAAATTTATCCGTCATACACATTATGATTGCATACAGCTAGGAAGTATTTGGTGGAGTCAGCTAAGTTCAACTAATAAAAAGTATGTGCTTAAAATGCATAAGAAAGGAAGTATTGAATACTTCCTTTTTTATGCATTTTGAAGTTTATTACAATACTGAGTTAAATATGTTAAAATTTCACCGACGGTTCATATTTACCCTTATTTATTTTCATTTTGAATAAATCAACAAATACTCACAATAGTAGTTGTACGTTGGCGCCGTTGTTACATTTGAAACTATTGTGTACAATATAACTGAAAATAGTAGAACAGTTCGCCACATCTTTTAAACTTATGCAATAGTATTATAAAACAAAAAAATAATGCACTAGTCACTGGCCGAACATTTTTCAGAACATTTTAAATTTACTTTTTCATTCGAACAAGATTCTATGCGTGCGTGCTTTACTAGATGAAGTCTATGGTGTAACGATACAGATCAGCGAATACTGACCGAGATGAAGTCAGTGAGTAGAGCATAAATAGTAGCCTATATACTGACCAAATATTGTACCTATACAAATTCTTTCATAATAGACAACATAAGTAGGTTTGATTCATTTCACACATTGTACCTATTTACATACGTATTTTCAAGAAAAGGAAGTAGGTAGATACTGTGAGTTATGTCTTTTTTTCCGTCAACGAACAAGTTCTAAAGTTTTCGTAAAAAATACCTTAAAATGTTTATTTTTATGACGATGTTTGCCATTTTCCCCAAGTAGCCGTCAAACCATGAATGCAACCCACAGGTCATAGCGTTGCAGTGGCAACAGAACTACATGAATATATTAAAAATTATAGAAATTATTTTTTCAATCACTACGGCGCGGCGCAGCGCGCGGTACTATCTCGTCTCGTAATAAAAATTTGCTTCTGTAGGTACTATAAACTAACTAAGGGTACGACCTCGACAAGAATAGAACTCACAGTAAATATCAATAGAAGACAGACGGGCTCAATCTATTAGTTTTTCATCACTCTGTAGGTGCATATTTTTAATAGATTCATGTGCTAGTTAGCTGACTAAAAAGCGTTAGGTCGATTAACATTTGAACAGAAGCGGATTAAGTATTAAAAGCGCCTAGACAAGCATCTCATTGTCGATTCCCGTGTCCCGTGTCCCATACGATATTACATTTCATACAATACAGTTCATTTATTCATCAATTCCAGTGTCACTACCAGTACTCCAAATTTAAATTCATCCCGAAAAAAAATCTTATTGAAAATGTAAGCGAACATGATGTTCATTCGTTTTCCAGATCCAGAGTTAATTGCATTAGCAAGTAGGTATACTTAATTCACACACAGTTGTTTTAGGCGCTAAATGTGCTACCTACGATAAACTTGACTAAACGCTAACTAAATTTTACTACGCTAAAGCATTTTTTTTGTAGAATCGAACTATGTTAGTGCCGTACTTTCTTTGCATTTTTCATATTTTTGTAGTTTATGAAATTTTAAATTTTAATCACAACTTACTTAAACAAGTAAAATTTTAACAAAAACAAAATCCGACTTCAATGTTCGACTCGATTTCTCTTGGATGCCATCATCAGATCTTAATGTCATTATCATGGTACCACAGTTGGGACATCTCCTTTCCATTAAAAAAAGAATCATCAAAATCGGTTCATAAACGACGAAGTTGTCCGCGAACACACTTAAAAAAAAAACATATATACGGTCGAATTGAGAACCTCCTCCTTTTTTGAAGTCGGTTAAAAAAGGACAGAGAGTTTTTCGGACAAAGGACAAAGAGTCGGACAAAGGTTTTATAAACAATAAAATAACGTTGTTTTTCCTAAAATTTTATAAACCTTGAACGCTAACTCTCTGTTTTCATTCTGCATTCTAGTGTTGTGGATTTGATTCCTCTTAGGACTCTTTTTTTGCTTTTCACAAATGACACTATCACTTTTCAATATGTTCGTATCTATACTATATATAATATTATCTATATTAATATTATAAAGCTGAAGAGTTTGTTTGTTTGAACGCGCTAATCTCGGGAACCGCTGGTCCGATTTGAAAAATTCTTTCAAAGTTGGATAGCCCATTTATTGAGAAAGGCTATAGGATATATATCATCTCGCTAAGACCAATAGGAGTGGAGCACCAATGAAGAATGTTTAAAACACGGGAGGAAATTATCACGCTACGGGCAAAAGGAGACGCAAACAAGGTTGCGTGGGTCAGCTATCATCATCATCATCATCACTACATAGTATAAAACAAAGTCGCTTTCTCTGTCCCTATGTCCCTTTGTTTGCTTAAATCTTTAAAACTACGCAACGGATTTTGATGCGGGTTTCTTTAATAGATAGAGTGATTCAAGAGGAAGGTTTTTATGTATAATAAATGCATAATATAGTATGGGAACACTGTTAATTTTCGAGGTTTAAACATGATGTAGCAAATAAACACATTTTTTTGCGCTTACATTGCAAACGCTGGTTGCACCCTACGAGATAGATCAAAATAATGTACTACAGTATTGTACACCTTAAAAAGTACTACAAAAAAGTCCGCGACGGTATATGTCTATCTCTTAGGGATAACCCACAACAACCATTTTTATTCCTTTCTTTTTACGAGAAATAATGGCTTATTTACGAAGTGATTTTAAGCAATACAGAATGAATCCTTATACAATTAAGTAAATTAAATACATTGTGCATTTAATATAGATCAAAATGGTTCTTTACAGTATCTAATTTAAATGAATACATTCGAAGATATTACAGATTTAAAATGCACGAATCGTGTCGTCGGCGGGGGCATCTGAAATCCACCCGTGCGAAGCCGGGGCGGGTCGCTAGTAGTCAATAAATAGGAAAAGTTCGAACAAAATTCATTTGATTGTATATCTTCCTGCACTCCTCTTCCATATAAACTTTTATATGTGCCAAACATTCTCCTCCATTCGCATGATTTTCATAAAAAAGGGTGCTAAATTTTTGTTTCACGCAAAATATCTGGATTTCACTTATTCTTAAGATAAATATCAATAATGGAATACATAATATATTGTACACGCACCTTTTGTACATATCAATACGTGCGATATAATGAAAATAATCTATCAATACCATATTTTAATTGCAATACTATTCTGTCGGTTATACTCCATTTCTTTTCTCTATAATTTAGCGACCTACTTTACTGTCAAACCAATCGGTAGCGTCAAAATGAAAACAAAAATAATGTTACGTTCAAAGTGTCGACCATTAATTGATTTATGAGCGCCCCGATCTCTAGTTCCCCTTGCTTGTATGTCAACGGTTATTTGTCCGACATGATGGGTTTTTGACATCTGGCATCGAGAGCACTCAATCGTAACACATAAGACAAACCCATAAAATATGAGTCGTAAATATCGATGAAGCAATGTAGTTGACAGTTGTACAAATGCATATTTTCATTCAAACGCTATAAGACATGTGTATCCTGCGTTGACATCATTGGACAAATAATTAGATTTAACTTTATTAAGAATAAAACATTTCTGTATCTTTTCATCACCCTGGTGTGGAACGATGTACATTCATTTATTAACACTTGATTCATTAAATAGTTAATCGCATTGATTTCTTCGCACATCTCGACAACACAACAGCCACAAAAGACAGTTTTAAAAAAAACACTGTTTTAATAAGTACATAATATATATACACATAATATATATGTAGTACCTAAGAATCATATTTATTTTCTGCTATGTGATTTGGCTCTAGCACTTGCTACGGTTAAATAATTACATAATTACAACATAGCTATTAAGGTTTTTATATATTATAACACCTTAATTTCCATTATAATCTAATATTTCTATTAGAATTAGAAGTTTGTACGTTAGATGTTTGCTGTTAAAGAGACTTGTTGAAAGTATATTAAAATATGATTGCTACTGATTTGAAATTACAAATTGTTGTATGTATGTCAGCTAATTAACTCGTGCAATTTTTTTGTGTCAATGGGAACATCATTGGCTATTAGGCCTAAAACAAGTAGCGTGACGTAGTGTAGGTATTTGGGACATTCAGCAACTACCAGAAACGGCTGCCAATATAGGTAATTAAAGATGTTTAATATCGGCATTTACATTCTTTTATTTTGTTTATTTGTTTGAACGCGCTAATCTCAAGAACCGCCGGTCGAATTTGAAAAATTATTTCAGTGTTAGATAGCCCATTTATCGAAGAAGGCTATAGGCTATATATCATCACGCTAAAACCAAGCGGACGGAGCGGAGCACCAATGAAGAATGTTTCAAAAACGGGGGAAAATTTAAACGCTACGGGCAATTGACTGCACGGTTGGCCTAGTGGTTTAGGCGGTCGCCACGCCGCTTGCCAATTCGCCAAGTGTTGTGGGTTCAAATCCTACATGGCACAACACTTTGTGTGATCCACAAATTGATGTTCTGAGTTTGGGTGTTAATTGTGTCCGTTTCATGTACACAAAAAAAAATTGGAGACGCAAACGAGGTTGCGTGGGTCAGCTAGTTATGAATAAAATCCAAGAACAACACTAGATCTAACCCAAATTGGTATGTTACAATCGCATCGGCTAAAACCTAAAAGTAGTCACAAATGGAATTATTGCGAGTGCGGGGATTTACTGTTTATTAAAATATTAGGTATCGGTAAAAGTAAAAGAAAAGTTATTCCACAACTTGTCTTAAAAGTTATAGTTGCTTTAAAGTTGATATTAAATCTTTCCAAAAAAATTAAGCATTTACGATGTTTATTTGGCAAGTTGCTGATCTAGGGACCAAGTATTAAATATGTCTGCCGCCTTCTGCCACACAATGAATCATCGATTGCAAACCTGGCCATAAACATTAGAATGCCTTTACATAGAATACAATCGACTGTCTCGCCTCTCGTTGTAATCATACGTTAAGCAACGCACTGCTACACTCCACAATACTCTAATAAAATCCTAGTCTCACCAAGACGGGTGCGCCGATTCAGTCACAGATATGCATTTAAAACGTTTTATGTTTTAAATTGTGTCAAGGACAAAAATAACATACGGTTTGTGTCATTGTGCTTCGTCTAGCCACATATGGGAAAATAAAGTTAATTCAATTGGAATACAAACCAGTGCGATTGTTACAATAGGTTGAAGAGGATTATTACCATTGCCATCGACCGCAGAAGACATTGAACCCTTGAACAAATACACAACAAATTCTGCAATTGCATATTGAATTCCAAACAGACTACCCTTACATCTTTTATGTAAATGTGAATCTAGGACATTAATTCATTACTTTATTTAGTTGCTTTCAACTTTTCAACACAATGGGTTGCAATTCCTAGTTACATAAACATATCTAGATCCAATTAAATTTCATCTGGTTATGCTAACTTGGTCCAAAAGATTTGTTTTTAAAGTTTGACGATTTCTGTGTAGGTCATCCGGGTAAATCAAACATAACCCAACAGAGATTGAGTTTTTGAAATTCAATATTTGTGGATTTTTATTTATATTTTCTCGATAACTTTACTACGAATCGTCGGATATCAAACTGAGGAAACATACAAAACTTATCATATGTTACAATATGTAAAAGCATATAATATCCTTGAACATATTAGACAAAGTAATCTGTAATTGAACAAAGCAGTCGGTATGGGTTCTTGAAAAAGAGCAAACATTAGAGTAGCCCATGATTAATGTAAATAGACGTATTGATACAAACTAATATTACCGAAACTGACCGATATTTCGACCGGAATGCATCAATATTATGTCGTTAAGACATAGACTTAAGAGTCTGTTTCATTCCAAGTCAGTCCACAATCGATAAATTTCCTCCAAAAACATTTAAAAAAATCCGTGAACAGCGGTTATTTTTTATGAACATTACGAGTCTTTAGTAGGCACGAGTTTTATTTGTAACCTTCATTCAGATTTCGAAATATAATTTGATAAACAAAAATATTTAAGATTTTATCTTGATGTAAACAATAGGTAAAATAGGTTAATAGATATTGATTAAGGTTTACGAAACTGCAACTGATAACTATCGAGGATTCTTTTAAAATATGGCTTGTGTCAGAAATCAGTTGTTAATTAAACTTTCATAGATCAGTTAACTAGCTGTTACTCTTTCACATCACAATGAGATTTGTCATTTTAACATTGCTACTAGTGTCTCTTTTTAACGAGAATGTCAAATGCTCTGGTAAGTATTTGCACTTCTTTAATTTCAGTTTGTAAAGCAAGTACTCAAAATAAATACTCAGTTTTATGAAATTCAGAGATGCTTAACATTCTTTTTTTTTTAAAAAAAGTACTATCAGCGCAATGGCACCGCATTAATAAATAGATTTGTCGAAAGCAATACTAAAAAAAAAATACAAAAGAGGCATGCTTGAGCTTACCTATTTAGTGCTGACCATTCTATTTATTTTTAAAATGCTCGAAACGTATAACTTGGGACCACCGCACAAATTATCCGTAGAAGTGGATTTCAAATATGGTTTAAGTATACTTAAGTTAACTGACTTACTAGTGTATTGTACGTATCTGCTTATATTTTCTTGTGTAAGCGACAAGTAAATGTCAAACTGAAAAAAACGAGGGAGCTCTAAGAACATCTCTGACATCTAGCACCTCACGCGCTCCAGCTACATATTACAAACTTTCGTCACTGTTTAGGAAATCAAACTTATATTTGATTTTGTACAAGCGAATTGAAGCCAATTACTTTGACACGACATAAAAACTGCTTCAAAGATGATTTTTATCTATATTCGCTTCAGTTCAGTTCTGTTGGTCGTTTCTCATCAATGCAACCAGCTGTGCCACAGCAAAGCGTGCTTATCTATATATTTATATAAAAGAGTAAGGTGACTGACTGACTGACAGACTGACTGACTGACATACCCAGAGATCAACGCACAGCCCAAACCACTAAAGCTAGAATCCTGATATTTTGCATGTAGGTTCTTTATATAACGTAAGTGAGCACTAAGAAAGGAATTTTTGAAAGTCCATCCCTAATGGGATAAATCAGGGGATGAAAGTCTGCGTGAGCGAAGCCGCGTGCAAAAGCTAGTAATATATAGAAATAAATCTTACTGTTACAACAATAGGTACAATATAATATAATCTTAGTACTAAAACAGCGATTTTGCAAATCCTACATTACTTTCTAATAAACTTAATATTACTGACATTCTCGTTGATTTTTCAACTTTATTTTAATTATATACCTATGTGTATAATTAAAAAAACTTTATTTTAATTATATACCTATGTATATAATTAAAATAAAGTTCACTGATTCTATAATCAGTGAAGATGTGAATATTATCTCTATACAAACGGATCTCTAAGGTATACCTATAGGTCTGGTTTAGTCTGGTTTATTGTGTCAATACCAATCCACCATCAATCACTCATTAATTCTAAGAAATTTTATAAAAAATCTTACTTCTTATCTAAATTTTAATAAGTAAGTACGTAAAACAATAATTTTGTACCCTCTTTTTTCAATTTTGAGAATGAAACAGCTAAAATGTTTATGGAGGAGAAGCGCTGAAAGCTTTAAAAAATAAAAAGTGAATTATGGTTTAATTTCGACCCTTGAGCGATCACTAGTAATAATATATTAATTCATCAATGACGGGCCTGTTTTAATATTAATACTGGTCTGTTGGTCTAGTGCTAAGTGATCCTGACTGCTAAGCCAGAGGTCATGGGTTCTATTCCCACCCAGGTATATTTGTGTAATGACCACGATTATTTATTCTGTGTCTGGGCGCAATTTATCTATAGTTAGAAATACATATTTAAGTATGTTGCATTAAGCAGTTGCCGCAAACTGCCTCGGTGGCGTAGTGGTAGCGTATGTGACTGCTGTGCTTGAGGTATCGGGTACGATTTCTGGGTCGGCCCAAATGTTTGTATGATCTGCAAATATTTGTAACTGAGTTTGGATGTTTTCTATGTATAACATGTGTATATTTACAAAAAAAAAGTATATATGTAGTTATATCAGTTGTCTAGTACCCATAACACAAGCTCTGCTTAGCTTGGAACTAGATGTCCTTGTGTGTTAGATGTCCGAAATATTTATTTATTATACACACATCAAAAGTGTCTAGGGATCAACATATGTGTCTAGGAATCAACATATATTTTTGCAATAACTTTTCTCCTGATTGATATTAATTAAAATTTTCTTTAAGGATTCATCTAATAAAGTGTTTTCGTTTGTCACAGTAACGATAAACCAAGTCACCTTTGCATTAATAAAGAAATTTGCCATTTTCCTAATAAAGGGATTTTTGACATTTGAACCACTAACATTAAAATTCGAAAAAAAGACTGAAATAACAGTTTTCTTTAAAATTTTATTAGGTTACTTAAACAATTAATAATCCGTGTTTCTACCGCGAACACTAACAACACAAGAATCGGTTTGGCATACTCAAAATGAGTTCATCCAAATCACGCTGTGGAATGGCCGCCCATGTTCGTTGCAACAACAAAAAAAGGTCTTCTTGCGACTGGATACCCTCCATATTCGGCAGAGCTCTTCTCTGTAGCATATCCCATGCATGCTCAATCGGGTTCAAGTCTGGCGACTGAGCAGGCCAGGGCCAAAGCCACATCTCAATCTCAAGAAATCCGCATAAAAATGCTTGATCCCTAGACACTTTTGATGTGTGTATTTATTTATAGTTTGGTTACTAATAGTACAGTCTATAGTTTTAAGAATATGGTTCAAGAATTTTATATGTACGTCATAACTGAATCAGTCACTTAAGAGGGTATAATATGAAGGTCTTTTTCATACTAATCTATATATATATATATAAATATAAAAGAGGAAGGTGACTGACATAACCAGAGATCAACGCACAGTACAAAACCGCTGAAGCTATAATCCTGAAATTTTGCATGTAGGTTCTTTATATAACGTAAGTGAGCAATAGATCCCTCAAAATGAATTCCACCGTCAACTGTTACTGTCTCTCCGATATATTTTGATCCACCCTAAGGTTGCCTGGAAGAGATTGCTTATGGCAATAAGGCTGCCCTTTGTAGGTTCTTTATATATTTGTAATCTTAGGTACTTTCTTGAAAATATGTAAAATGGTGTACAAATAAGAGTCTATCTACAGGCTCTAACTAGTTGATGATCAGATGGCCGTATAAGATGTGTGAGGATGAGGATATTCTTGTTAAGTAAAAATATTATTATTCGTCGTAAAAAGGATATGGTATAAAATAAGCCAGCACTTTCTCTTAATGCGTATGTTGGAAGGTATATATATAGGTTGACTGCCTCGTTGGTCTCGCGGTTGGCGTGTGCGACTGCTGATCACGAGGTCTCGGGTTCGATTCCCGGGTCGGACCAAATGTTTGTATGATCTACAAATATTGGTTTCGGAGTTTGGGTGTTTTCTATGTATAATATGCATGTATTTACAAAAAAAAAAGTATATATGTATTTGTATCAGTTGTCTAGTACCCATAACACAAGCTCTGCTTAGCTTGGGACTAGATGGCGTTGTGTGTTAGATGTCCGAAATATTTATATTTATTATTATATACCAGTTGCTTTTTTAGATGCCAATCAGCCAATTTATCAGCTACCTGATGAAGGAATCATTCACCCTTTCAATGAAGCAGTCAAGAGGAACATCCCGCAGATAGATCCGATTATGTTTGATTTAGTTGAATTAACTTTTCCCGGAGAAATGTTTAGGTTTGTATTACCGAGTGTTTGAATATATTTCTTTACTTTATTTTTTGTAATATTATTCCTTCAAAGTGATATCGTTTGATGAACTAAAGTATTCCCGTGTCACAAACTTGTAAACTCAAGATCGTAAGATAATAATGAAAACGGACAATAATGCTAAATGTTGTCTGTCTGTCTTTCCAACAAAATAAATTTTATTTCTTACTAACAATTTTTTTATTTACCAACAATCCTGTTGTTTTTACATTTTGGTTTTTCAGTGCCAACGTAAATATATCACAAGGAAGCATATCTGGTTTGAGCAACTACCGTCTTATACAGATGCAGTTCTCGAAGTCGGAACCCGCTGTTACTGTTCATATTCTCTTTCCATTCATAAAATTGCATGCAGGTAAAAGTACTAAATATATTCTACACCATTGTTATCAATACACATAATAAAATCGTAACTGGTCGCTGTCTGTACGTGAAAGATGTGTAAGTTAAGGTACTATGAAAGCAATAGAACCCAAAACAATGATTTTTACCATTTTTGTCTGTTTGCATGCTAATCCCAGAAACGGCTTAACCGATTTGAATGCGGTTATCATTAATGCGTTGCGGTTTGCTGCACTTAACATTTAGTGTTTGTTTCAATTCAATCGGTTCGTAAATAAAAAAGGTTTTTTAGTTAGAAGAATCACCGCAATAACCGACCTTTAGAGCGTTTTCACATTATCCGATCCGATATCGGTGTCGGACGCCGATACGACATCGGAGGAAGTTAAATGATTGAAATATATATCTGTATTTCATTTTGTCCGGCCCGATATCGGATCGGATAATCTGAAAACGCTCTTACGCCGGCAGGGCAGACAAAAGCTAGTTTAAAATATGAAGTGCCTACTAAACTGAGTATTATAAAGTTTAAGTTTTTATTGTATTCCAGAATACTATGAATTTGATGGGCATGTATTTTATGCTGTACCGATGAAAGGACAAGGATTAGCTGAGTGAGTACCTATATATAACGATGTGTTCATACCTACTTATTTTACAACTGTGATTTGATATATGAACTTATATGAACTTTGAGTTGATTACTATGTCGGGAATCCATTTGCGAAGATATCGCCTCGCCTTCATTGTCCATACTATTTAATTCGGCTTTCTATTACTTACTTAATTGGTATCATAGTTTATCCTAAATCAACACATACCATAACGTCAAACAACTTGTGGCGACTTCCACATACAACGCAAACAGAAGCACACTACAGTGCCATCTACCGAAGTTATACTGAACTACGGAGCAACGTATAATATGAGAATATCTAATCTAATACCTTTAAACGAGCAATTCTTGTATATATATATATATATATATATACTAGCTGATCCGGCGAACTTCGTACCGCCATATTTATGACCCACGTAACATCGTTTACGTTTTTGTGAATCTAAACCATTCCCAGATCCCCTTGAACACACACAAAAAATTTCATCAAAATTGGTCCAGTCGTTTAGGAGGAGTTCAGTCACATACACACGCACACAAGAAATATATATATTAAGATATATATATATATATATATATATATATATATATATATATATAATCTGAATCTCGGAAACGGCTCCAAGGTTGCCAAAAAACCCATTTATAAAAAAAATACCGAGCGACGCTCGGTCATCCAGGTACTAAGATACAATATAAGAAACTACCAATCCTGAATCGCGCAATAGAAATACTCGCGCCGATTGTCATATATACAACATCCCAACATCAACCGTTGGGCAGTTGGCCCGCCAGGCATGATCACCTCGTCTGGTCGGAGGATCCTCCCTTTGTGTTGGAGGAGCATAGCGTCCGTTCCTCTACAAACTCATATTTAAATTTGTTATGGGAAATCTAAAATATGTATACTGATCTATTACAATAAAAATGTAATACAATTCAAGTGTTATGTTGCAACCGCTCACGACGAACTCTCAAACTATTTGACCAATTTACACGTTATTTTTTTATATGCGTGTTTTGCTGGCGAGCTTAAGATAGGATAATTAGCATCACGCTTAAACCAAAAGAAGCCGAAAAGAGACGCAGATGAAGTTGCTTGGGTCAGCTAGTATGTACACTATAGATATTGGTTGTAATACTTACATTGACCGTAATTTCTAATTACGTTGACTTGGTGGGTTTTACTTTTTGATTTGAAACTGTGAATGAACTGAATTTTCTGTATTACAGTTTTGATGTCCACAATCTTCAATTAAAGGGCACCATATACTTGAAGAAAGCGGCAAATGGCCCCGAAGTGGTGGTTGATAAGTATGAAGACGCTGAAATAAACGTAGAACGCATAGTGGTAAGAAACAAATAAATACGTTTAATTTGTGTAAAAAGAGTAAAGGGAATTTTAATAGTCTAAAAAAGACCGAGTGTAACATAATTACATATTTAATTCTAAAATTTATAACAAGTAAACACACAGAATTGTGTGTTACTTTACTATTAATACTTTAATGAAAATATATAGGTTTCGCATTTTGTGGGCTTATATATAAATAAGTAACATTCGTTCATATCATTCAATCTTGAAATCTAAATTGATCTGTTGAGCCGTGTTTCGGCCCGAAAAGGCCAGTTCAAGTGGCCTTGCAGAAAATTGGTGTTGATGAATTCTTCCGTTGCTTTCCATCTAATGACTGACGTTACTAGAACATGAAAATCTTGAGAGTTCTTGTCTCCTGAGTTGTAGCGTTATGAGATTACCAGTCTGATCAATCACCTATGCTAATAATAATGCAATGATATAAAAATATTAGTCTCATCATCATCATTGTCAACACCCTTTACTTGTATACTGCTGAGCATACGCCTTCGAAAGGCAGCTTTGGCTTACTATTGGGAACTTGTAAATATAATAATATATTTGATGCGTATGTTATTACACCTACCATCAAACCGTTTACCGTGGGAGAGCCACGCTTCGGCATGCATGGGCCGGCTCGACCGGAGTGAACGGCCTCACAGAAAACCGGTGTGAAACAGCGTCTGCGCTGTGTTTCACCGAGTGAGTGAGGATACCGGAGGCCCATACCCCAACCGCTCCCCCATTCCCCTCCCCAAAGGCCGGTAACGTACATGTGACGCCTCTGGTGTTGCGGGTGTCTATGGGCGGCGGTAATAGCTTACCATTACGTGATACGTCTGCTCGATTGCCCCCATCTACATACGTATAAGTTAGTTTACTAGTGTTATAGAAAATCGTAAGCTTAGACGGTCTTTTGGCTTTATCAATTTCTTTCACTTTTCTCATTTTGTTACAGTCACGCACGGAGTTCGATCACAACATAGACGGCATAATCAGCGCCCTCGTGCAGGACCTGCTTGATGGATACATAAACCGCTTTAACAAATACGTACTCTTTACATACAGTGAGACGATCATCGAGTACATCAATCACATATTAAACAACAATAAATTATTTTAAATTTTATTTGTTTTTTTTGATCATATGATTTTTTTTCTCTTGTCTCTTCTTATCTTATTTTTTACCATAAGCATTAGACAATAGAACACTATTTTGTGTAGAGGTAACAGTCCTTTGAAGCCGACTATAAATGGTATAGCGTTCCTTAAGCCAAAACTTATTATTTAACTGTTACATAGATTTTGATATAAAATTAACATATTATTATAAGCAGGTAAATGACCGACTAAACTGATAGTGTTTTTACTAAAACTGAGTTGCATGACTTAAATTCTGCCTAAGGTAAGGTATTAATTGAGAAAAATATTTAGCTACCTAATAGAACTTCTCGAGGTTTAATTACGTGCTTGTATACGCTATCTACTATTGCTAGCTATGTTTTAATTTTCTTTTAATATACTTACGCATTATAAAGGTTAACTGGCCTAGATCTTGAAGTTGTCATCTTCAATTTATCGACTTCCACAGAAGGATGATATCTGAATCTATTACCGACAGTAATACAATAATCTAACTCCTTCTGTTCATCCATACTAATAATAGGTCTTTACCGTTTTGTATGCAATAATTGAAAGTACTTATTTTTTCAAACTTTTTTATTTCTGTTATTCGAAGTAATCACCCATGCAATCGACGCATCTTTGCCAACGCATTGGCAGTTTATTGATGCCCTTCTTGTAAAAATCAGCTGGACGGGAGGCAATTAACTCTTCAAAGGCATTTTGTACTGCCTCTCGGGAATTGAATTTTTTACCCACTAAAAAGTTGTATAAATTTTGGAAAAAGTAATAGTCGGTAGGTGCAAGGTCTGGTGAGTATGGCGGATGAGGGAGAGCTTCCAACCCCAGCTCTTGCAGCTGCTTCACGACAACGCGCGACCCCATACTGCGCAACAGACAGTCTCCAAGCTGCAAGAGCTGGGGTTGGAAGCTCTCCCTCATCCGCCATACTCACCAGACCTTGCACCTACCGACTATTACTTTTTCCAAAATTTATACAACTTTTTAGTGGGTAAAAAATTCAATTCCCGAGAGGCAGTACAAAATGCCTTTGAAGAGTTTGTTGCCTCCCGTCCAGCTAATTTTTACAAGAAGGGCATCAATAAACTGCCAATGCGTTGGCAAATATGCGTCGATTGCATGGGCGATTATTTCGAATAACAGAATTAAAAAAGTTTGAAAAAATAAGTACTTTCACTTATTGAATACAAAACGGCAATTTCATAGGTAAAGACCTATTATTATATATCTGACTGCATCGGTGGCGCAGTGGTAGCGTATGCGACTGCTGTGATTGAGGTCTCGGGTTTGATTCCCGGGTCGGACCAAATGTTTGTATTATCTGCAAATATTTGTTTCGGAGTTTGGGTGTATTCTATGTATAATATGTATGTACTTACAAAAAAAAGTAAATATATGTATTGAATTTATATCAGTTGTCTAGTACCCATAACACAAGCTCTGCTTAGCTTGGGACAAGATGGCGTTGTGTGTTAGATATCCGAAATATTTATTTATTATTTATTTATAAATTCGAAAGTAACTCTGTCTATCTGTTACGCTTTCCCGCTAAACCGTATTCAATTAAACTTGACATATAGTTTTATTTTATTCTTGAGGAAGGTCACGGGCTACTGTTTATCGCGATAAGCGACATACACATGGGCGGAGCCGAGGGCAAAAGCTAGTTAAACATATAAACTAGTTTTTGCTCGCGGCTCCACCTGCGTGTATGTCAGTTATCGCGGCAAATAGTAGCCTATGTGTTATTCTGATGTATAAGCTATATTACTGTAAAGTTTCATCCAAATCCGTTAAGTAGTTTTTGCGTGAAAGAGTAACAAACATCCATCCATACTTACAAACTTTCGCATTTATAATATTATAATAGTATAGGATAAATGATTTTTTTTTCAAATGATAGCAGTGATGCAAGTGATATATCCTTATTTCAGTTGTAAGTATGATCTTTCCTTTGTGTTTTTAAAAAGAGTAGTTTTAAAAATATTAAAAAGTCATCGTAATAAGAAGCTGCCTGCATGACGCACCAACCTGAATATCTCGATTTTCAATCACAAAATGTCGTCTAGTTACCGTCGTGGTGGACAATCTACGTAATATGTTATGCTTTTCAGTCTACGATGTCCAATTCGATATCATATAACCTCTGTATTTTGCATTCGTCTGCGTAATGTCCTAATTATAATTCGATCGCACAGGAAAACCCCGAGCAATACCCTCTCCATAGGTTGTATAGCAACTTTAAACTTGTTTACAAGTAAAAGTTAGGCTATAAAATTCAGATAAAACTAATCCTACACACTAAAGTTGGGGTACTGCAAAGCTAACTCAATGGTTTTTACTATACATATTATTATAATGACTGTTGGCCAGCAGTAGAGTACGCGACTACTGTGCACGAGGTCTAGGGTTCTATTCCCAGACCGGCTGCAATGGTTGATCTGTAAATATTTGTTTCGAAATTTGGCTGTTTTCTATGTATCTGGGGGCACGGTCTTACCCCCGCCAAGACGAGTTCACTTATTCTTATGCTAGAGGTTTTATTTTTTGTATACGGTCTTTTTTGATAGAAGAAAGAAGATGTACAAGAAATACACCCTAAAAAATAAAAAACAATAAAAATACTGCCTTATGCAACTTAAAAAAAAGCCATGCATTTTTACTGAGATGTAGAGTTTGTGAAGTTAGGGTTGGTAGAGTTAGGGCCTGTAGATTTAGAAGCTTAGTTCTACATGAGATCTGATATCTTTTTCACAGAGTCAGCCTTATTAAGTCGTCTTGGCAACATTTAACTAACAAAATGTTTTTGGTGGGATAATATGTACAAACTTTTTTTTGGCTCTCTGCACTCTTCTTTCATATAAACTTTAACTGTGCCAAATAATATTTACAATAATATTTTTTTATATATTATATTATGTATTTATATCAGTAGTCTAGTACCGATAATACGAGACCTGCTTAGGCTGGGCCTGAATAGCGTTGTGTGTTAGATTCTATTGACAAAAAAATAACCAGAATCGACATTACGTAGAAACAACACAAATGACGGCATTTCGTTAATATTAAAGCTAATCACTAGTATTGTGAAACTTGCTCTATAAATTACTATTAATTATATAAGTTCGCTCATTTGTTGTGTAGAGTTCCATCATTTAAGTAAATAATAATTACAAATTTTAACAAAAAAAAAACCCACTTCAATCTGGACCAAATTTATATGGGACCATTCAGGAAGCTTTCAAATAAAAAAGAGTGATCAAAATCGGTTCACCCAGTCGAAAGTTATGAGGTAATAGACATAAAAAAATACAGTCGAATTGAGAACCTCCTCCTTTTTTTGAAGTCGATTAAAAAAGATCCTATAGTGGTTTGTATATGTTTAAACATGATTATTTGTAAAAATTAAATTAATAATAATAAATATATCATTTAAATTTAAATGATGGAACTCTACACCAAAAATGAGCGAATTTATATAAATAACACTATTTTATGGAGCAAGTTTCACCGTATACTAGTTATTAGTTTAAATGTTATCGAAATGCCGTCATTTGTGTTGTATCTACGTAATGTCGATTCTGGTTATTTTGATTTAAAAAAGGATTTTCCTTATTCAAAATTAGTACCAAAGTAACAGATTAAGAAGACTGTAAACTTAATAACTCCAGTCCATATATGTTTGAGTGAAGTCGCTTACACTGTACTTACTACCATCAATAAAATACTTTAACGTAAGTGTAAGCCATTGGTATAATAACCTATAAATATAGACCAATCTTACAAAAGTGAAAAATATGACAAAAATAGTATTACTATATCTTCTGCACATAACTGATATACAGGTATCTGCACATATTAGCATCACAAAAGATCAACAAGTCCACTTCAAGACTGTTTTATATCACATACTTCCATATGTAATATACTCATCTCGTATATCTCGCCCTTGTGAATCACGACTAACAATGAATTAGTTCTTAGTAATAGATATGTATAGTATAGTACTTTATAAATGCATCTAAGATTTAGATTTTAAAAATAATAGTAGAAGGACAATGCAGGTGTAGAAGGTGTACCTACAAAGAATAGTTTAATACAGCTTTTCATGGTATTCTTATTTCAACTAACAGTAAGAAAATAAGCATCAAATTTCTAGGGTCTACGTAATTTGTCATCAGCTTCGGTACACTTTTGTACTAGTGTACAGAGACGTACTTAAAACGTTATTAGATGATTAAAAGATGTATGAGGGACTTAACCTACATAGGCTCGGGACAGGGCCTGGTAAGGCATGGCGTTAGCATTTGCGACCTGAAATCACATTAATAGATAGTAGAGCCACGCTGATTTCAGCACAAACGGGCCGGTTACCGGGGCAGTACCACTCTCTCACAGAAGACCAACCTAAATTTACAAAAAAACATACATAAACATAATTAGGTATTTCCTTGTAAAGGCTAGGATTTTTATCTTAATCTAAGTATATATATAAAAGCGAAATACCACTCACTTATTAATCACGAAATCTCAGAAACTATAACACCTACCTTGAAATTTAGCAGGTAAGTTTCTTATAGGGTGTAGACATCCGCTAAGAACGGATTTTACGAAACTCCACCCATAAGGGGGTAAAACGGGCATTGGACGTTTGTATGAAAGTCCTATGTTTTTGAAGTAAGAGACTTGAAATTTAAAATGTATGCTCTATAGATGGTGTGGAGGTGTAGGTGTACTAATAATGTATATTTAGAAATCAACCCCCTTTTGGGGTTAAAACGGGGGACCCACGCAACCTCGTTTGCGTCCAAACTACCCAGTTTGGACGCAAACGAGGTTGCGTGGGTCAGCTAGTGCTTTTATATAATTATGAGGTTCTGTTTGAATACCGAAAAACAAAGCTATCTTAAATATCTTAGAAATTGTTCTTAGATACTAGTGGTCTCCCAGTGGTTGAAAATCGACCATAAAACTTTTTTTTGGCTCTCTGCACTCTTCTTTCATATAAACTTTAACTGTGCCAAATTTCATACTCCTGCGTTCGCACAATTTTCATAAAAAGTTGTACAAAGTTTTGTACGTATTAAAATGTAGATATTTCATCATCGTTCAATTTCCTTTACTTTGGGCATTGACATTCTATGAACATCTATATTAGTTTCTCCAAATATCAGTCATTAAATACTTATTACTTATACTTATTCAACAACTCATTATTTTGTCGTTAATTAATATCGATACTTAATTTCTAGGTAAGTTAAAGAAACTAATAACAGTGATTCCTTCGACTTCTAAGTACTAAGTTGTATCTAGAATTGGTTTTAAAAATGTGGAAATATCTATTTATAGTGTATGTGTTAATAGTGTGTGTGAAATCGGCTAGTGGAAATAATTGGCAAGTGGATGACATACTCGATATATTACAAGCTAGAACCACAACACGACCAAACATCGAAGTCAAGGCTCATGCAAAACACATACCATTAGGTTTTCCCGCTTCACGTCCAAGACTCTCGATTCTTAAACCATACTGGAAACCTACAGTTTCAAATCCGATGAGTAACAATTATTTATTTCCATCTCACGTCTTTCCATTTAATTTTGGCATCGGAAATCTCGAAGATTTCAATCGTCGCTTCTCATTTCAACCTTATAACATGTTTAAAAAAACTTTACCTCGACCATATATCCAAGGTGAACCGACTGGTCACTCCGGAACGGGTTTCATACCGTGTAAGCCTTTGAATTATAATACCAGCCGTCGAGGTACAACAACAACGTGTACAGGTCACGTAACTACAACACATCCGAGTGACGCGACTAAGGAAAACGATGATAAAAATAATTATAGTTCTCATGAGTATGACATAGATGTGCGCAAAGATTCTTTATAAACACGCAGACTAGTAAATAATATTAGAAGCCAAAGATCTCTGTAGCACAGATAGCATAAAACTATAATATTAAAGTTTAACTTTAAATATTACTAAAATATTAACATAAAAAGAGACAGAAGACTGATCTTTTTCCTTAATTATTTTGTTCGTGTTCGTGATACAGTGGAAATAAATCAAACGGGGGATGTTTTGACTTTGAATTTGTAATCAGTTTTTTCTGCATAAATAAGCGAACTAAAACTGGTTTTTAAAACATATAATTTGTTATATGAAGATGAGTCTGAAGTCTGTGGTGCATAAGTAAGCGTACAACGCACTTGGATAGACAGCCTGCGCGAGCGTATAAGTTGTCGCCACATTTTATTTCTTTTTAAAATGAAATTCGGTTGGGTTTTGTGTGTGTTAACAACAGTGACTTTTTGTGACGCGTCCCTGTTAGGGGAAATCATAAATGGAGCGCACGAAGCGGCTGGTGCTATTCTTGGTGGAATTTCTGGTGGTGTTCATTTTGGTGTAAATGGTGGTCATCAGCGGTATCCTCCCCGCCCAACAGGACCGCACATACCACAAAAACCGGAGACAGTTGTGGTCGTCGTAGAAGATGAGCCAGATCGACCAAACATAGGCCCAGGACAATATAATCCAAACGGATATGGCACCTTCAATAAACCACGTCCAAATCCCGGCTTAGATCAAAACCCCTATCAATATCAAAATGAAAATGGTTATGGGAATCAGAATCCAAATAATTTTAATCAAAACGGTAATTGGAATAACCATAACCAACAAAACGGCCCAGGTCAATATGGCAACCAAAACTTAAACCCAAACCACCCGTTGCGTCCCAATAACAACAACCCTCAAATAAACCCAAATAATCCTCAGTACAATCAACAAAACCAACACAGCGGTCCAAATAATCAAAATAATCAATATGGCAATTCCAATCGACCTATCAACCCAAATAATCAAAATGGAAATGCTGATAATGGAGCCCTTAACCCGAATAGCCAATATGGGAAACCCAACAATCAGCCCACAAATCCAAATAATCAATTTGGAAATTCCAACAATCAGTATGGAAATACTAATAACCGGCCCCTAAACCCGAACAGCCAATATGGAAAACCCAACAATCAACCCGTCAATCCAAACAATCAATTTGGACATTCCAACAACCAAAATGGAAATTTAAATGAACAAGGTCAAAATACAAATCTGAATAACTATGGAGATGTTAACCGTCCTTCTTTATCTACTGTCAAGCCAAATCAGGGCCGACCAAATAATCAAGGACAAAATGAAGACCACCTTATAGGAAAACCTCCCTCAGTAGACAATAATATGAAATTCCCTGGAGCAATTAATCAAGGAAGTTTTGATAACAACAAAGAACACAAAACAGACACAAACAATATCAATAACAACGTAGAAATATCTACAAAAGACCCCAAGGGTGTCGAAGAGTATCCTTTGTTCCTTCCACTAAGTCCGAATGAATATCATTATGGAGGTGACAAAATAGATGTCAATGGCCCCAAACGTGAAGCAGATAACAGTAAACCGAAACCAGCAGATGATGACGAAGAATTTGCAATTGACATAAGAATTGAGAATCAGTAAACAGGTTAAAATAATTTAAGAAACTTTATTTAAATACTGCATTTCGAATAGTGATTTAATATTTATTTAAAGGTATTTTAAGTTGTGTTTATTAGAAGAAAATGTGACAGATCTGAAAAAAACATTTTTAAATTTATTTGTAATGTAATTTATTTTATTTATCCAAAAACATGAGTTAATAAAAACATGTATTCGTTATAATACTAAAGCGTCAAGTTTTTTTTATTTGCGCTGACATTATGTAGAACCTTAATTTAGATAAAACTGTAATCCTAACGATAGTGTTCGGTCGATATTGTGTAAAAGTATTGTCCTTATAAAGAAACAAAATTAAGAATTTAGTAATATAAGTAGTAATCTATCAAATATTTTAAATTTAATATTACAGTTAACATGATTGTTTTAATATTAAATAGTCAGGCTTATTACTTACTTACTTAGAAGTCATAACGTAAAACTCGCATGTTAAATTTCACTTAATGGCTGTTACATAGTCACAATAAGTAGTTACAACATATTAGGAATATTCCGTTATTAAAAAATGAAAAAAACACACTAGATAATTTAAGATCCATGTGATATTCAAGACATGAGAAGGAAACTACGTTTTATTTAATACTACATGTGAACGATTATATAAAAATAAAATGTTTTTATAAAAATAAACTGTATTGTCTTCAAAACACCTATTATCAACATTGGCTGGTTTATATTTAGTCTATAAATAGTGATTTGATATTTAAAGCGAACGCTTTAGTCATTGAAGCGTTAGAGTTTAATTTGTTAACTCAAAATATAATATATTTTAGTAGCATGCTTGACAGAGAATAAATTATGGTGTCATTTAATGATGTCACAATTAAATTTGAAATTTTATTCATCTGATTTTCCTTCTAGTTACTGGATTGTGGTTCAGACGAGTGTAAATATATTACATTTGTATTATGTGTATTTATTTTGTATTATTTGTATAGTGTGTTGTATGTAATCAACACTGGGCATTACTTTTAACTATGTTCACTCCAAAGAAATTAAGAGGTATAATAATATAATAAATATAATATATATAATATAATATATAATAATAAATAAATTGATAAAGCCACTGTCAGATAAATAAGTAAACAGATTAATATATAGTATAATGATATTTTCGAATAGGAAATGATATTATAAAATACGTATGAATTAAAATAAATTAGTGCAAAATTCACCTTTAACCACCAACACACATTAAATTATACATTAACGTAGCCGAAGATACAAAATAATCTTGCGTGCGTAGATACTTGTAGCGAAGGTTGTTCATGTATATGTCCCACGAATTATCATTAACTTAATGGCTTGGCCTTAAATGCAAAAAGCGTGAAGCCAAATGAACAACAAACAGATTCCTTATAACGCCTCCAACTGTATCTCAATAAAGACATCCCTATCTGCTACTACAATAAAATAAGTTTCTACACTTATATTAACAACGAATTCCTATAAGTGAGACATAATCCTGTCATGAGTGAGTTACTCATCGTTCTCGCTTTAACAGCAGTAGGAAAAATCCACGGCCAGGGAGCAGTCGCGTCACAAGTTTTGCATCTAAATCCTTCGCCCGTCATTGACCACCGACCGGTTTCATATTTCGAACAAGAAAGATTTCAAACACCGGCACCGACGCCACGCCTGTATACAAACGCATATCGACCAATTGTTTACGAGAATTCACAAGATTACGGAAGTGACAAAATTGACTTCACACCAACGACCGTGAGACTGAGTGAGCCGAAGCGGAAACTATTTGCATCAGTCAGAATACCAGCTGAGATGCATCGACCTTTGGAAAATACTGAGACTACAAGTAACCAAAATAGGTACCACAGTGCCGAAATAAGAAAAGAAAATAATGTGAAAGAAGACAGAGTACTGACGTCAAATGACAACGTAAACTTTGTTGTGCAACCAGAAATCACAAACAACCAAAATAAAAATGTGACCACAGAGAAGCCTAAAACTAATTTGGATCAGATACCTATTGTAGATGAAAGGTCATCATTTGATGGCGATATGTGTCCGCCCGGTTCTGTACGAATAAAGGGCGTATGCGTACAAAAAGATTAGTGAAACATTGCACTAAGTAGAGTGAAAGTGTCACAGTGTCAAGCAAGAGTGAATCGTTGAAAAATTTCAGTTTTAAGGTCGAACTTGAAGAACCAGTAAATTTGGCCAGTGAAGGAATTATGTATGTTTATATTAGTCGTAACAATTATAAATAGGGAGTGCAAATAATATTATATTATTATGGTTAATTAATTATAAATAATATTGAATACAAACATGCAAGTGTTTTTTTCCTTAAACTATCCATACTTTAAGTATGACTCTTACAAATTATAAACTTCAAACTTAATTTATTGCGAATATGGGTAATGGCTTTCATTGTTGTTACATTATAAGCCTAGAACGCCACATTCTGCTTTTCAGCATGCAACAATAATGTTGACAAGGCTATAAAAGAACGTAGGTTCATCATAAAATAATTATTCGTAATTATTATTTGTTGCAGGGGAGGCCTTTGCCCAGCAGTGGGACACAGTAGGCTCATAAAAAAAATTGAACAATATTTTTACTATACATTTAAGGCTTCGTCACTGAAGAATATAAATATTTATTCTATGTAGCCATGTTACACTATACCGTATGGTTTTTGTCATCCAATGCTGTCCTTACATAGTTACCAAGAAGTGTACTCTGTAGTAAATATGAAATATCCATCTGTAAGAAAATGAAAATTAAATAGTGACTTATGTTACTAATAAACCATAGATGACTATTATGGCAAAGAATAACAATAAAGTATTTTTCATCCCACCAGCTCGTAAAGAGTATTTTTGCCGTTCGATATCTGAGTGTAAAAGCCGTTTTTATCCTCTAGAGAATAAAGTAAATTGAATAGAACATCGCTCGGGTGCACTAAGTTTGTGAATTCAAAACATCATTAAACCTATTTACTTCACCTCCATGGTGCCGAATTAATCATACAATATTTTTTTATTTGTTAAAAACTTAGACTCGGAACCTTCTTGGTGTAGTTTTTTTTTATTTGCTGTGACCGCACCATTTTCTTCTTATGTAACTATAGCAACGTAACTTTATTTTTTCTTAATTTTCCATCCATCCATACAAATAAATAAAATTGAAATGTCGGTTTGTAATATTTAAATAATCGCTTTTTACGAAATGCATATGTATGTATACACAGTATATATACTAAAATATTATTTTTTTACAATTTCTGTTACATTGTCTGTCTGTCAGTCGGTCTGTCTGTCTGTTTGTTCCGGGTAATCTCTGGAACGGCTGGACTGATTTTGACGGAACTTTCACTGGCAGATAGCTGATAATCTAAGGAGTAACTAAGGCTAGCTTTTCTTAGACTAGCTTTGTCCCGCGGTGTAACTCGCGGTACGACAAAAATCGCGGGTAACACCGCGGGGTTGAGAGAGTACCTGAGTATTTTTGAAATAATTTAAAAAATAAATCTGTAAAATGTAGTACCTAATAAATATTAATACCTAAACTGAAATAAAAGTATCTTGTGATTGTTAATGCTTTTTTTGCATTTAGTTGTTTCCTCGCTGAGGTGGAATGAAAAGTTACGTGTTGCACTCGAGTGCAAAGATTTTTCACCTCGTGCTCTTTTGATTCCCTCGCTGACGCTCAGGATTTTAATTTCAGAATCCTTCGCTTGCTCGGTCATCAAAATTGAGCATGTGGTTAAAAAACCACTTTGAACTCTTGTATAACAAATAACTATTAATAAGACAGTTTGGTATGCTGCCTACGAGAAGGCCTTCTAGTTATGTACGTAAAGTTGACATTACTACTCTTGATATATAAATTTAAGCAAAATTTAAGACTTAAAAGTATTAGAATTGCATGTATTATCAGATATAATCGCATAATCAGAGGTTAAAATAACCAAACATGCTTTTTTGCTACTACCTATGATGATAATATTGATGTATTTTAAAAATACTTCAAACATGTGGGTTGTATTAAGTAGAAAATTTTGTTACTTTAATGTCAAGTATTGTTTTTCCTTTTTGTTGCTTTATTATAACTAAATTACATGAACATAGTAACATCCAGTGCAGGTTTTCTACACTATTCTACTATCTATACTAATATATAAAGCTGAAGAGTTTGTTTGTTTGTTTGTTTGAACGCGCTAATCTCAGGAACTACGGGTACGATTTGAAAAAATATTTTAGTGTTAGCCCATTTATCGAGGAAGGCTATAGGCTATATATCATCACGCTAAGACCAATAGGAGCGGAGCACCAATGAAGAATGTTACAAAAACGGGGGAAAATGTTTACGCTACGGGCAATTAAATAGGAGACGTAAACGGGTTTCTAGGGTCAGCTAGTATACGATAATTCTACACTATACTATGAGTCCATACACATATACTATTTCTTAACTTTAAAAACAGTAATAACGTCCAACTATTCTGACTAAATAAAAAGTTAGAAAGTAAGGTTGTTGGTAAAAACTAAGACCACATTTTGAATAAACTTCTGTCCTAAAAAGATGAACTGAAACATAAATAAAATACCGCTATGGTCGTGTTTTTGTCACTTTCTGGTTTCTTAAAACGGTATCCGAATTCAAAGGTGCCTATTGCATATTAAATAAAGTAATGACGCAAAATGAAATATATACAAACGAATATAACGAGTATCTTTTATCTTCTTAGTTTTTCTGTCGCAGATGATGTACGTATAGGTTTTACATTTCATGTTTTGTATATCTTGTGTTCACTTTTGTATTTCATGTTTTTATTATCCCAAGAAATAAAGCGTGTGAAATAGATTGAGAATAATATAGCCACGCTGATTTCAGCACGAAGAGGCCGGCTCGACCGGGGTACTACAGAAAATCGTAAAACGTAGGTAAAAAGACAGCGTTCATGCTGTCGTGTTTCGTTGGTGAGTGCGAGACCGGAGGCCCAATGATGCAGAAGCATTACTAGGCCGCCATGGTGTGGGATGCCATGCTGCATTATCTGCATTCGCAATTACTATGGGGAGCACCACTTTTAGATTCTGCTTATGCTTTCCATTAGGCAGAGTAGACTCAAAGTCAAAAGTCATTTTTTTTTATTCAAATAGGCATTCTTTTACAGGCACTTATGAATAGTCAATATTTAAAAATCGAGTGGTTCTAGTCGCCAGTTCCAAGTGCAGCTACCCTTCATGGAGAAAAATCTAGTAACAAACTCCATTGTGAAAGAAACTCATTTTGGCGGGGCCAAATATTTAAAAAAAGATGATTTTTTAGAGATTCAATAGAACTATATTGCACAATAAATGAATACCAAAAAAGATCATTCAAATAATAAAACATAAAAGTAGTAAGACCCCAGAGACAGAAGTAAAAATGAACAGTAGGAATGCGGTGTACTTATTCCCTGTTGCTAAACCGATCCTGCGTCATCACTTTATGCTGGGTACGTTGGAAAGTGTGATAGTTTTTAAGTTATCTACCTTGTTTAAAATGTTTTTCTTTTTAGTTGGTATAACAATTCATAATATGAATTGGTCAAGATCAATCAAATGTAAGTGGTCAAAACCTGTAACTCACTACCAGCGCACGTGTTTCCGTCCCACTATGATCCCGGGTTCTATAAACGGGGCGTGAAAAAGCATCTCACTAGGCCATGATAGTGTGGGTCACCAAGTCCCCATGGTGCATTGCCCTTATTCGCATTGAGGATGGTGGCCATCACTCTTGGATTGTGCTCATGCTTTCCATCTGGCAAAGCAGAGTCACTTTGGAAGCTAAAACATAAAACAAACTCATCACAACTTCCAGTTACATTTCAATTGGTCTTGCGTAAAGTGTATAAAGAATTTCTTTAGGTATCTCTGTGAGAGACTGATAATAAATGAGTTATTTGTGTAAAAACGTTATGTCAAACGCCAATGAAAGTTTTAGAAAACCGTCCTTTCTAGTCTTACCGAGTGTTAGTTTTATAACCTAGTTTTTTTACCGTTTCAACCTATTAAACAAGATACATATACACGTCTGCTTTCTTTATGACTGTGTCATTCATACGGATGCTGGCGGTTTTTTTTTGTTTATTTAGATCAGGTGATCTAGATTTTGTAAAGGTTCATTTCTAAGGCCCATAGCACACGACGTATTTTAAACGCGCAGAGGACGCGCGTTTTAGGAACGCGCGTTTTCTGCGCCGTAGATGTCGATTTTTGCGTTTTTAATATTCAAACGCGCGTATGAAGCGCGTTCGATTCGCGTTTGAAGCGCGTAGGAATCACAGAATCTTCTTTCACTCGTAAATGGATCTATCCAATAGATTTGAAGCTGCATCTGCGCGTATACGCGCAGTAGATGCGCGTTTCACAACTGCTCCGTGTGTTTAGGATATAAAGTTGCGTTCAAATCTCGTTTAAAGCGCGTATACGCGCGTCATCTGCGCGTCGTCTGCGCGTTTAAAATACGCCGTGTGCTATGGGCCTAAGCAACAGTGATTTCTTATCAATGTAGCTTGATTGAGTTCAGAATCAAAATATTTATATTGCGAAAGCTGTTTACAATGGTGTTATAGATAAATATATTCTTATACAGTCTTGAAGTCCTTGAGAATGTGTGATCGAACTTTTGCATGTATCCTAAATTGGAACTTAAATAACTTGATGATTCTTTCACGATTTGATTTGCATTACCGTAGGATTTTTAAAACCGTTACCGTAATTACCTAGCGCAGTTTACGAATTATCCTTTTCTATTCTTATTTTGACCTTGAAATCATACGTGATTTTTTTATGCGTAGTGTTGCATTTTCTGAGATAAGATACAAACTTAGATTTATTCAGATTCTATATAAGCGTGATGGGATATCCCAGACAACCTATTTCTATAATGTGCAGTATCACGTCAATCTGTTGGAGTTGTTTTATCTATGCTCGGGTTAATTTACGTCAGATCTCCCAGTAGAAGCTTTGTCTGTAATAAATCTTGAGGCAATATTTAACTTCAGGACTTATCGCTAGGTACATTTAGCAACATTTTTACAGTATTGCCTAGTTTGAGTTCGAGTAAAGTATATCCCACCAAAAACATTCTGTAAAAAAGTAGCCAAGTCTCGATGGAGCTGCTTGTTTATCTCTATAAATTAATGAAATCTAGACAAAGTCGTGCCAAGTCTAAGGTTCCTTACTGCGATTTCTTTATTATTATTATAGTTAATGTTGTGTGACTTGGCCGTTGAACATTCTTTATACGTTAGTGGGTACAAGTCAAGTTTGTTTCAGGCTCGCCTACACATAAGTATCCCACCAAAAATATTTTCATGTAAAATGTTGCCAAGACGACTGCATATGGCATACCCTGTGAAAAAGATATCAGATCTCATGTAGAGCCAAGGTTCTGAATCTACACGCCCTAACTTCATAAACTGTACATCTCAGTAAAAATGTATGACTTAGCCGTTTCGCTACCATACCGTCACGGAGGGGAAACGAACGCCTTTTGTGTTTGCAAATATCTAGTTTCTGAAGTAATGTGTTATATGAATATTTCGTTTCTGAAGTGACGAAACAGCCAAGCCATACATTTTTACTGAGATGTAGAGTTTATGAAGTCAGGGTTGGTAGAGTTAGGGCGTGTAGATTCAGAACCTTGGTTCTAGATGAGATCTGATATCTTTTTCACAGGGTAAGCCATGTGCAGTCGTCTTGGCAACATTTTACATGAAAATGTTTTTGGTGGGATTTCATTTTTTTTTTTTTTTTTTATGTATGGCCCGCCAAAATGACTCTACTCTGCCTGATGGAAAGCATAAGCAGAATCCAAGAGTGGCGGTCACCATACTCACTGCAAATGCAGACAATGCAGTATGGCGACCCACACCATGGCGGCCTAGTGATGCTACTGCATCTTTTAGTCTAGTCAACAAGTATGGAACTTGTTGACTAGACTATTTGGGCCTCCGGTCTCGCACTCACCAACAAAACACGACAGCACGAACGCTGTCATTTTACGTTGATTTTCTGTGCGAGGGTAGTACCGCCCCGGTCGAGCCGGCCCATTCATGCTGAAATCATCATTTCTTTTTGTAAGTTGCTTAAGGCAGTTTTTTTTTTCTTTTTTTGGCCTGCATTTCTTGTACATCTTCTTTCTTCTTTCGAAAAAGTCCGTACACCAAAAATAAAACCTCTAGCATAAACATTTGTGAAAGTCTCATACAAACTTCCACCCCCGAAATTTGGGGGTTGGGGGGCAAAAGTAATAGGTTTATGATTTTTTTTGTTGTTTGTAAACTAAACTTAGTTTACATTCCAAATTTCAGCTTTCTAGCACTTGAGGAAGTACCCGAACAGTTTTGATGATCATTAGTGTGTCAGTTTAGGTTTCGATAAAATCTAAAGCATCAAGGCTATGCAATTGAAACTTTGTATGTTTTATAAGTCTATTAGGAATATCATATCCTGAGAATTTGAACGCTCTGGTACATCGGGAACCAAAGTTATGAGGGTTCAAAAAAACGACGAAACACTTCGAGAAAAGGTAGGTAGTGCCCTTGCGCTTCGCTTGGCTCGTCTTGGCGGAATCTTGAATCAACGTTTTCCAAGTGGCAATTTTACATCGTCAATGGGTAGCGGTCCTGGCGACAGATTTATGCAATGGTGTCATGGAGCACCTGGAACACCCTTGTGTACCCTTCAACGGCCAAGTCACACAACGTTTACTATAATAATAATAAAATCGCAGTTAGGAACCTTAGACTAATAGTTCTATTCTGATGATCATAAGTGAGTGAGTGAGTGTCATAAATGCGAAACTTTGCTTTCGCTTAACTTGACCTAAATGACCTACAGACTTGATTTTTTTTATTTTAAGTGTGATTTTATAGCTTACTGGATGACGAAAATTGCTGCGTTCTGGTCTTATCCAGAGGTTCTCAAATAGGGGCCTGAAAATGCAACGAAATGGTTCCAGTAAAGGATGGTACGGCAGTGTTTGCTTCGCGCTCGACTTGGCGGGGGCACTACCGTGACTTTAATAAATACCAAACTGCTTGCCAAATGCTTTTAAAAAAGTTTTATCATACAACTAACATTAAGATTTAGAAATACATTCTATAAAAAATAACAATTCATAACTACAATTGCATTTGTTTGTCCAAGATTATTGAGGTTGTATAGATTTATTTATAGCATGGTATCGGGGCGGTCACTGAGTTCTCCATACAAATTGAATACCAAAATAATTTGTAGTTTGAACATATTTCCACCATATTATGTTGATATCCAGATTTAAACAGTATTTATCCAGTATCCTTTTCCCTTTTTATTTATAAAAACTTACGTAAAGTAACGAATAAGTTGAATTTAATTTTGCACATTTTTACAGCGTAAATGGCATGTTTTAAGTTTGCTTTTTCTATGCTATAAACAGCAATACGTATAATTATTATTAAAAAAGCATAGCTTGTATAATCAAATTACTAATTATCGAAAAGAAAATGAAAAAACATTGAGTTTTCATTGATGATTTTTGGTAGTCTACAACACATCCATATTTATTATAAAAACCAAATAGTTCGTAGTGCTATCGCAGCAAACAGATGTCAATATACTACGCCAGGTATGGCTTACCGAGATACAGTGACGAGATATTAGAAATATACTTTATTTTATTATATATTAGATACAGCAATATTCCGAACAAATTTCAACTTGCAGTTGCGAGCGTCGGTCGCCGCGCTCTTATGTAATATTTTTAAAAGCGCACTTTTTAAGTGGGAAAACACGTCACGTTTTAAATTGCATATAATCTGGGGAATTGTTGTCAGTCTTAGTCATCTCAAGAACGTATTATTACACCAACGTAATTATAAAACATCGGTGCATCTTAGATAAAGGTTATAAAGACGTAAATGTTATGTCGAAAGACAGTTACTAAACATTCTACTTATAATGCCCGGCCAATACCAATAAATTCTAGTCAAATCGAATCATATTGTGATGAAAATTTAAATAGAAATCGTTATTTTATCACATTCACTGATCGCTGTGTTTCACACTTGTGACGCCTCTGGTGTTGCGGGTGTCCATGGGCGGCGGTAATTGCTTACCATCAGGCGATACGTCTGCTCGTTTGCCACCTATTCCATAAAAAACCTTAATATTTCACTGGTTCTGGACATCTATCTATCTACCTATATACACACATCAAAAGTGTCTAGGGATCAAGCATTTTTATGCGGATTTCTTAAGATTGAGATGTGGCTTTGGCCCTGGCCTGCTCAGTCGCCAGACTTGAACCCGATTGAGCATGCATGGGATATGCTACAGAGAAGAGCTCTGCCGAATATGGAGGGTATCCAGTCACAAGAAGACCTTTTTTTGTTGTTGCAACGAACATGGGCGGCCATTCCACAGCGTGATCTGGGTGAACTCATTTTGAGTATGCCAAACCGATTCTTGTGTTGTTAGTGTTCGCGGTAGAAACACGGATTATTAATTGTTTAAGTTACCTAATAAAATTTTAAAGAAAACTGTTATTTCAGTCTTTTTTTCGAACTTTAATGTTAGTGGTTCAAATGTCAAAACTCCCTTTATTAGGAAAATGGCAAATTTCTTTATTAATGCAAAGGTGACTTGGTTTATCGTTACTGTGACAAACGAAAACACTTTATTTGATGAATCCTTAAAGAAAATTTTAATTAATATCAATCAGGAGAAAAGTTATTGCAAAAATATATGTTGATCCCTAGACACATATGTTGATCCCTAGACACTTTTGATGTGTGTATGTATATAAAAATGAATCGACGAAATGTATGTAAGCTCATAACTACCGATCGGCTGCACCAAATTAAATGATTATTTTTTTATGTGTTCGTTATTGTTAGGACAAGGGTTGTGTACAAGAAAAATTAAAAGATAACAGGAAAAGTTTTTTTTTGTCCGCGAATGTACACTGCCTGTGGGAAGCCGAGACAGATATGTAAATATGTCGGTACGAAGTTCGCCGGGTCAGCTAGTATATATATAAAAATGAATCGCCGAAATGTATGTACGCGCATAGCTTCCGGTCGGCTGCACCAAATTAAATAATTCTTTTTTTATGTGTTCGTTAATGTTAGGACAAGGCTTGTGTACAAGAAAAATTCAAATATAACGGGCAGCCTGTGGGAAGCTGAGACAGATATGAAAATATGGTGGTACGAAGTTCGCAGGGTCAGCTGGTTATGTATAATGCTAAGTTAATCATTTGTTCATAACATTCATGGAAGAAGGAAAATAAAGACGGGTTGGATAAAGCATTCGTAACTCAAGAAGCTGAACTGAACTTTTATGATATTTGATTTGTCTGAGCCCCAAGTAGCAAAATACTTAACTATTAAAATGTTTTAAGAATTCGACAAAAAAGATGACGGAAATACTTTCATACATTGTGTGTGAAACCTAACACGGATCTAGAGTAAAGTTTTATTAAATACTAGCTGATCCGGCAAACGTTGTTTTGCCATTAAAAAATAAATAAAAATTGGGGTATAAAAAATTGATGTTGGTCGATTCTCATACCTACCCGACATGCACACCAAATTTCATAAAAATCGGTCCAGCCTTTTCAGAGGAGTATGGTTACTAACATTGTGACACGAGAATTTTATATATAAGATGTAAAGTTGTATTATTGCATGTTGAGCAAACTTTTAGTTGTAATGTTCAAAACTGAACGTAGGTCATATTATATCTTGTAAAAAAACATAATTGATTTGTTTTTGTTCGGTACGAATGTTATTCACAAAATCCTAAATGATATATCTAACACATAGATGATATGATTGTTGATGAATGGTTAATCTATATACCTATAATTATCATTCATCATACTCTTCTATTTTTAATGTTGTTTTTTTTTTATTTTACCTACAACAAACCAAATAAGATTGATCTTCTTAACAGAAATTCGACAGATCAGATTATTAAGTCTGTCAAAGAAATCGAGACGAGAGCCGAGTACATAAAAATATTAATCACAAATTTTATCAAAAAAAAACGACTTCAATCTAGACCAAATTTAAATGAGATCACACGGAAAGCACCAGCTTTCAAATAAAAAAAGTATCATCAAAATCGGTTCACCCAGTCGAAAGTTATGAGGTAACAAACATTTAAAAAAAAACAGTCGAATTGAGAACCTCCTCCTTTTTTTGAAGTCGGTTAAAAAAAGACGTGTGGCACTCGGGGACTGCCTCCGTAAAGCTATTGCATAGCATTTTTTATCAACTTGTGCAATTATAATTATTTATTTATTTTTTATTTATGCAGTAGTATATGGTATACCATGAATACTTTTATACATTATATGACATAACAAATCTTCGTGTCCAAGGCAACGAATCTTCCTTGACGTATTTCAATACGCCTGCGCGGCCGGCTGTTGACATATTCATGGTCTAAGAAAACAAGATTTCGCATTCTGAGAATGTCTCGATTTGACGACACTATCCAGTTACCACTTTATAGCAACATAACACGAAATGAACCAACACACACAATGATATTAGCAGCTCGTCTCGATCCGTGCGAGCTTCGGGTGTCAGGTTTTATTTTCGTTACGTTGCGTTACGGAATTTCTTGATTCGGTCGCCGCGCTCAAAGGTCTCAAAGCCCGCGATAAAAGCTATGCAATAGCTTAAAAAACAGTTGAACCGACTTCAAAAAAAGGAGGAGGTTCTCATCCTTTTTTTGAAGTCGGTTAATAAAACTAAAGGTATATGTGAATACTTATATTTGTTTACTAGTAACGTTTTATAATAATGTTATGTGGCATTATATTTTCCTCACTGCACGGGGAAAACACGTTCTTAATGAGACTGACGTTGTACCTACTTATATACATACTTAACTATTTAGTTAATAGTGCTATAAAAGTTAAAACTCCTTATGACATAGACAAATATAAATTATAGATACACAGATTATCAATATCCGCTACACTACTGCGCACAGGAGTTTGAAATTTGGCATGTATATACATACCTCGAGGAGGAATCAATTTATTTATATGATTATAAGTATAGAATAATGTACCAATGGCCAAATATTGGTAAATATTCATATTATGTATACCTCCGATTGTAATCCTTATTGGCTATCATACTTAGAAATTGCTCCAACTATTCATTTAGGCACTGAATATTACTTAAATTAAAAATACTATTACATTTTCAATTTTTCAAAAACCAACTACTCTATCGACTATAAAAAAGTGGAATTGAGAAGACATAAAGATTAAACTTCTTCGTTACAAGACCATTAAACGAAAAAGAAACTTCCTAGTCAAGTGTCTGTCAGTCTGTTTGTAATTTCAAAATAACTGTTTTTCATAAACATGAAAAAAAAACAGTTACTTGATAAAAAAATTAAATTATAAAAATAAATTTTTGTTGTTTGTTCCCGCTAATCTCTACTGGATCGGTTTTAAACGGAACATTCACTAACAGATAGCTATCTGTTAGTGAATGTTCCGTTTAAAACCGATCCAGCCTAGCAGCAAAGGTAGCCTAAGTTATTCCTTATATCGTCAGCTGACGATATAAGGAATAACTTAGGCTACCTTTTTTAGACTAGTTTTACCCCGCGGCATTACCCGCAGTTGTTATTATAAAGGTACAAACACCACAGCGGGCTCAGCTAGTCTTTTTTAAATACAATTTCAAATTATTTATCGACAGAATTGTTTAGACTTTAAATAATTAAATTGTCGCCAACGGTATTTCCCAATCGATACGACCTTCAAACATGAAAGAAGACAGCGTCTTCCCACGTCATAGGTCGCCCACGCTCTTATCGTTATTGAGTTGCAGGTATCCAGGGACACGTAGTCGGTTATCACGTAAATAAATATACGTTTTTCTGACATATAACACACAACGCCATCTTGTGCCAAGCTAAGCAGAGCTTGTAGTATGGGTACTAGACAACTGATATAAATACATACCTTTTTTTGTAATATTTTTACATGTTATACTTAGGAAACAAAACACCCAAACTCCGAAATAAATATTTTTAGATCATCAAACATTTTGTCCGACGTAGAAATCGAACCCGAGACCTCAAGCACAGCAGTCGCAGTCAAGTCAAACGTACCAGGTGTCTTTTCTGCTCGTTTTCCCCATAAGATTAAAATAAATATACTTTTGAAAACACGCTTTAATGCGAACTAGAAATTGAAAAATAATCTATGCAAATAAATAAAATTGAAGTGACTATCTGTTCGTTCCGGCTAATCTCTGGAATGATTTTGATGGGACTTTCACTGGCAGATAGCTGATGATATAAGGGGTAACTTAGGTCACTTTTTTGACTAGCTTCGCCCCGTTGTTGTAAAGGTATAACAACAGCCGCGAGTAACACCGCGAGGCTAAGCTAATTCTTAATGTAGAAAAAAAAAAGAAAAAAAAAGTATTATTGTAAAAATGTGGGATACCAAAAATACTTGATCATCAAGGTACGTCATAGAGCTTCGTCTTCGTCTTAGAGCTGGTAGAAAGGAACTTGTTTTCATTTACTTCGAGTGATAACACCATAGGTAAAGGATATTTTTAGTTTCCCTTCCTTTTTTTCATATCTAAGGCATTCAAATTGAAATGAAATGAAATCATTTATTTTGCAATTAGGCAACAAGTACACTTCTGCAAGTTAATACTTCTTTAGGCAGACGAGTTCGGCCTTTCCTAACTGGACAGGCCCTGAGAAGAAAGGACGAAACAAACTCAGGGATGAAAGGCTACTCCTCCTCCTCTTTAGACACTTTTCTAATTTTTTATATTCATAAATTTCAGAATATGTAGTTAGTTAATAAGAGTAAGTATTAATTAATCATTTGTTTATTTCCCGCGTTTGAATCCTTTATATGAATTCTATGAATTTTGCTTAATTTACTTAAACTGCCTCCGTGGCGTAGTGGTAGCCTATGTGACTGCTGTGCTTGAGGTCTCGGGTTCGATTTCCGGGTCGGACCAAATGTTTGTATGATCTGCAAATATTTGTTTCGAAGAGTTGGGTGTTTTCTATGTATAATATGTATGTATGTACAACAAAAAAAGTATAAATGTATTTACAGTGTGTGTGAAAAGAACGTGACCGGATATTTAAAAATTTTGGAATGCTATTTATAAAAATAAATATTAGGCTGAATAGAACAATCCTTTACCTAAAATGCATTGTAAAAAACACAAGTTTTCCCTCCAGTTTTCCTCGTTAAAAATATTATTTTTTACAATGAGTGCCGCGTTAGTTTTCCCGATTGGAAGCTGTGTTTCTCTGTACACATCCGAAAGGCCCCAAAATGTCCTGCGATTAGGCCGCCCGTTATATGAAAAAGTCCAAGGCCTTCGTGAGCAAGTGAGTGAAGAGATATTCACAAACAAAAACCGTCGATGTCTTACCAGATCGTGGCAAATCGAAAAAGACGTCTGTTGCAGAGGATAAACGGATTGTGCAGCTGTTTGCCAGGAATCCTTTATTATCACTTCGCTCTGGGCAAGAAAAGTTGAAGAAAAAGGGTTTAGTGATATCATTTGACACTATCAAAAGGCGTTTAGTTGTAAATGGCGTGAAATATCGAAGCAATGTGAAGAGAACTCTCCTTTCTGAAACGCATATTGAAAACAGGTTGCATTGGGCGTGCGTAAACAAAGACCATGATTGGGACAAGATATTTTTTTCTGATGAACCTTCATTTTGGGCAACCGGTTACTCGACTCGAGCTTGGAGTACCTCTGACAATAGACTGATGGTACGAACAATGAAACACCCTTTAAAGGTGCATGTTTGGGGATGCTTCTCAAAAAAGGGTTTCGGAAATTTGCACTTGTTTACCGGTACTTTGGATGCTGAGAAGATGACGAAGATTTAAGAAAAAGCATTATTGCCGTCGGCTAAGAAGATGTTTCCACACCAAAATGATTTCTGGATTCTGCAAGAGGATAATGATCCTAAACACCGAAGTCGGCTCTGCACCACTTGGAACGCGGAACATAGTATTAACGTTTTGGATTGGCCCTCACAGTCCCCTGATGCCAATCCAATCGAAAATGTTTGGGCGTGGATGAAGCTAAGGTAAGGGCAAAAAATGTAGTGACCGTCGCTAACCTCACTCGTGAACTGAAATCCGCGTGGAGGTCTTTACCTCGCAGCTATGCTGAAAAATTGGCGGAAAGTAAGCCGCGAAGTTGCCAAGCGATTATGGATAATAATGGAGATTGGACACCGTATTAATATAAAGCATCAAACAAAAATAAAATACTTATTTGATTACAATTTAGCGTTTAATATTTCAAAGTTTTTTTATAAAATTTTGCCGGGCACGCTGTTTTCGCACATAGTGTATATTAATTTATAATTGTCTAGTACCCATAACACAAGCTCTGCTTAGTTTTGGACTAGATGGCGTTGTGTTAGATGCCCATCTTAATATATATATTTCTTGTGTGCGTGTGTATGTGACTGAACTCCTCCTAAACGACTGGACCAATTTTGATGAAATTTTTTGTGTGTGTTCAAGGGGATCTGGGAATGGTTTAGATTCACGAAAACGACTGGACCGATTTTGATGAAATTTTTTGTGTGTGTTCAAGGGGATCTGGGAATGGTTTAGATTCACAAAAACGTAAACGATGTTACGTGGGTCATAAATATGGCGGTATGAAGTTCGCCGGATCAGCTAGTGTATATATATATAGATAGAAATAAGTTATGGGCAGTATAACTATATTTCTAATGCATATAAAATTTATTGCAGCCGGAATAAGGAAAATGTGCTTCACATACTGCTGTGTCACAAATTGCCATCGATCGTAAATGGGCCTTATTGGCCTTGGTGAACGAACCTATATTTTGATTTAACAGTGAACTAACTTAACTAACAATGCACATTGTATCAATACTCGTACCCAGAAATAAACATAGGCTACTAACTACCTACTCAATCTTTGTATAAAAGGAAGAAAAAGGTTGCAATGGCCAAAAAACACCTTTATTCTTTACCCATACGTGAGGGTATGCAACGAACTGCAATTTTTTGTTCTACTGTTTCATGTTACATCAAATCTTGAAAATTAATATTCAACATTTATCGGACGGCAGTCATACAAATTGTTTAATTTGAAACAAAATCGTAGCGCCTGCCTAATTCTTTATTCTCTGCGTTGTGATTACAATTACTATGTAGGTATAGGAATTATCGTAGGAGAATTCGTTGGTTCATTGCACAAGGTATAACAAGTCATACTCATGACTTAGTAGTAGTAGACTTACACAGGATTACACTCATGATTTCAGCCAAATAATCTTTACCGTCTTTTTCATCTTCATTTAATAAAATTAATTTTCATAGTAAATATCTATATGAATTTCATAGCCAGTTGGTTACTCCACGCTTTAGTATTCCCGATGATTGCACGATGTCGAAACTATAACACGAATATTTTTACACGAACAACTTTTCGAACTTCAAAAGGTAGATAGATCCACACTGATTTCAGCACGAACGGGCCGGCTCGACCGGGGCGCTACTACCCTCGCACAGAAAATCAACGTAAAATGACAGCGAAACCGGAGGCCCAATGATGCAGAAGCATCACTAGCCCGTCATGGTGTGGGTCACCATGCTGCATTGTCTGGATTCGCAGCGAGTATTGTGACCACCAACCACTCTCGGATTCTACTTATGTTTTCCATCAGGCAGAGTAGAGTCATTTTATCAGGGTTAAACATAAAAAAAAACTACAGAGTAACACATTGTAATGTACGTTGTATTAAAATGTTTGTATTTTCATGATATAGCTAAAACTGACAATATCATTTGAATATCATCAGTGATACTTATCGTTTCACGCTTAGGTAGTCAAATCGTGACGTCGTTAGCCATTGCGAGACTCCGGGCAGGCAGGTCATTGCGTTGTCGTTGTTTAGCTGATTTTAGTTTTAGGTTAATTTCTTGTAGTTGCTACAAAAAATTTCGAACAAAAAATAGCGTAAGTTGACAGTTGACATGGAAGCCTGTCAGCTTAAATAGTGAAATGAAACACGACAATCCCTGAACATTGGGTAATCGCAAACACCACGATAACAACCAGGCACGAGGGGGGTTCTAGATTTCACTACACTTTTTAGATAGAAAATGATTGGGATCGCATTCATCGCATAGGGCAAACATGCGTCGGTAACTGTGGATAATGTACGTATCCACTTTACTTTAAAATCATTCAATTTTTGCTTAACCTAACGTCCTTTAGCTATCAAACGTTCATTATTCACTTATGTGGCGAAATCATATTATGATGTGATCGACCATTTTATTAAATGCTAGCTGACCCACTCGTTTACGTCTCCTATTGTCCGTAGCGTAAAAAAAATCCCCCGTTTTTTTGTAACATTCTTCATTGGTGCTCCGCTCCTATTGGTCTTAGCGTGATGATATATAGCCTATAGCCTCCCTCGATAAATGTACTATCCAACACTGCAATAATTATTCAAATCGGAATCGAGCGGTTCCTGAGATTAGCGCGTTCAAACAAACAAACTCTTCAGCTTTATAATATTAGTATAGATTACAATAGAGCACACTATGGGTTGGTCTTTAATTTGCTACACTCAATAAGTTTTGATTGTTTGTTGTAAATGTATTTTTAGATTAAGCATCTACACTGTACCTACTGCATACATCTTTGATGATAAAATAAAGATTATTATTATTCCAAAATATCATTTGAGTATGGCACAGACAATTAGCTATTTCATTATTTTTATTTTTAAACACCAAAACACTCGTATTATAATGACAAAGATAGGTATAGTATGCGAACGACGTAATAACTCATCAATATCGGTTCAACTGTTGAGTACTAGAAAATGGACTACTTACAAAAGTACTATACTTTGCTTGTTCTGGGCAACAAGTATTTTTCTAAATCAACTCAGAATACACAATTATCCGTGATTAGAACCGATTTGTAATAAGTATAATACTGCAATATAGCATATAGCTTGTAATTAGTTGATAAAACTTTTAAGGTTGATCATTACATCGCTGATTCCATTATCGTTATTAGAATATTTGCCAAAAAACACCTGCATGTACACCTAATGCTGAAAACAATTTTTACAAAATAATAATAATCGCGATAATATTCCGCCAACTCTATCTACATAAGTATTATCAGAAAAAGATCGAAATCAATTTAATACTTGAATAAGGAACTAGATTTTCGTCTTCATTAGGATTTGGTATATAATTTAATGTTTTATAAAATTTGCTTGAACATCAGTTTTTTCATATCCTTTTATTAGACTAAATACCCCAATGATGTCTGTGATTTGTATGACTATTGGATTGAACTCTGGTTGGATCCAGCGTTGAGACCGTTCGCTTGTGTTGTCCGGTCAATGGTATGCGGTACACAGGTGTGCGCGGTTCTACCGCCTAGAATATGGCGCAATTCTGACATCCAGACGATGTAGGAGTTGTAGGCGAATGGAGCCAGGTACCGCAACGTGTCGACAATAATGACGGAAGGCTTAGTTTGGGGCGGCTAACAGTCGATGGTCGTTCGGGCATAATATGTTCTAAATATTTGGCCTATCATGCATCGTCAAGTGAGCAAAAAGGCAGCAGGGAGCCCCCTCCAAGGTGGAACCACTCAATCTATAAGGTCAATTGTAGTAATAAAAATTCGGTCTCAATTTATTAATAAAAGGTACTTTCGTGATGATATAGAAAGGGGTTCGTACCGTTATGAACAAAGTTCCGTGATAAGATAAATAGATAGTTAGATACACTTTATACATACCAAAATGTTATTAAAACAGTCAATTAGGTGTTGTAGTATCTGCGATCTCAGACACAGTCCAAATAAGAACTGTAAAATATAAGCAAAAATTGTGATATACTAGCGGACCCACAAAACCTCGTTTGCGTCTCCTGTTGCCCGTAGCGTGATAATTTTCCCCCGTTTTTTAAACATTTTTCATTGGTGTTTCGCTCCTATTGGTCGTAGCGTGATGATATATATCCTTCCTCGATAAATGTACTATCCAACACTGAAATAATTTTTCAAATCAGACCAGCGGTTCCTGAGATTAGCGCGTTCAAACAAACAAACTCTTCAGCTTTATAATATTAGTATAGATAAAACGTTTTTGTTGAGATAGACTTGAGCAGCGTAGAGTAGTGAGACAATAGAGAGGATGTCAGTATTCCGGAGAGCATGAATTAAAACTTAAGTTCAGTATGAAAATCGGAATGTGATCATAAATATGTAACTAAAAAATTTAAAAAAACTGAAGTCTCAAGATTAGCTAATTAGTGCGTTCCAAGAGATCTCTTGGGTAGTTCTTCTCTGCGTCGTCACACAATCATAAATTCCTAAAGTGCTGTACAACTTCCAGGGTATTCGAATTACAACAAACTCGTATCAGCTATCACGGATATTCGAATTACAACTCACTCGCTTCAGCTATCGCGGAACGCGCTTACAAAACTCGCGAGTCCACGACCTAACACACAACGGTTTATCACTAAAGAGACCGGGTCGATGGACAATACAATTAGCTTAATATCAATTAATTTTCGGTTCTCAAAACAATCGTCGACCGTTCACACACGCGTCTTTTTCGTACTCCCCTTAACCTCAAACGTCAAAACGTCAAACACGAAAAAAAGTGACAATCAAAAATGTTGCCATTATAATGACGTTCGAAATCCAACAAGTGCTTAATACAAAACACAATATGACAAATAAAAAATTAAGGGACGTGAAAACTACTTCATGTCTCCTATTTACACAAATGGTGACTACATTTTTTTTATGTTGACATACAGGAATCTATGTAAATAAATAAAATTTAAGTGTCTGTTTTCATTTTCAAATTAACAGCTTTTCACTCAATGCATGTAAATTATAATACAGTCATCAAAAATCAATCTTTATTTTTTTTACTCTGTCCGTCTGTCTGGTTATTCCGACTAATTTCTGGCTAATTTCCGGCTTGACCTATTTTGAAGCTACTTTGACTGGCAGTTCCTGAAGGTGCCAGTAAAATATCTCATCAAATTTTAATACCCTTTCTAAATGAATTGATTCTGGAATGTTCGTAATTTATCTCGAACTATTTAATTCATCCACTAATAAGTATGTAATATTATTTTTACGGTGCACAAGAGCTAGCAAGTCGATTCCATTTGTTCCAATTGAAACCAGCTCTATACTCAGCCCCGACACCGTCGTGCTTGAGATATGCTAAGTGTTGACAGATGAAAACAATTCCCAATTAAATTACTGCAAGTAATCATTTTGAATACTGTACCAAACAGGGATAAAGAGATTCTAGCCTTTTTACAGCAATTACATAATTTGTCTGATTTTATCAGACAAATTAGAAGTAGGATTAGAACCGAAACGCAAATATAAGAAGTATTCTGACTGCTTTTATAAAGTAATTGTTAATGTTACTATTTTCACATTATTATTTTATATTTAAACTGTAATAAATATTACCACTAGTTTGGCTTCCTTTTGAACAAATTGGTACAATTTGTAAAACTGGAAACGAAATAATACTAAATAACTGTATTTTTGTAGTAGGAGGCGATCTGTTATTATGCTCTCATGTTACTACGTGGGTGAAGGAAGTTCGCAATCTAAACACAATGTGATAAACTGCCAAATCGTCAGTCCACACGGCCATCTCGGGATTGCTACATAGTCAGTCGTATCTGCACAAAAATGGAGCGCACCATTTGTTTCATCCTTGTATTGTTGGTGTGTAGCGTTGCATCACGACATTTAGTACTTCAAGAACAGATTATCGTCCCTAAAAGCATGGACAGGGCTGAAGTTGTTATGGAGAATTTATTCGATGAAGATTCACCAGTGAGCAATGGAGGCTGTCCGCCAGGTTTGCAGCTGGATATCTCTGGGACCTGTCGTGAAGTCTGGTACGAAGACTGGTGATTGAAGAGAATGGTACTAAGTTTCAAACTAACATGTTTCTTATTTCCATGCAATATATATCTTCGTTGTATTTTTGTGTTTCTATATACCTAATGCTAATTAAATTATGCAGTACTTACTTTTTATATTTTCCTCTTTCTATTTTTTTTTCTAATTTGAATTTTCTGCTATAGTATTATTTGTCAATAAGACTTACGATAATCCACCCAGATATAAATCTTACAGAAGTGACCCAGAACAAAAAGTGATACAAGTCAGAAAATAAATTCAGGTAAACCAAAACCAGAAAGACTACATTAGCGTACTTTCGTACTTGTACTAGCGTACATAAGTACATTATATATTTTACTGAGCTAAAGGCAAATCTAATTCATTTATAGTTTTATAAATAGTTAATATTAAATAATTACATAAAACTTCAAAGTCAAAATAATACAAACATTTTAAACAACATAAACTGAACTTAATTATTCTAATTTATTAAAAAGAAAATAGAAAAATAGTAAGTAATAAACATATATTTGGGTGAACTGAAGATGAGAATTTGCTTAAGTACCTACTACTTCTTCATGCATTTCAGCAGTTTTCATTAATTCAAACTTTAGTTGACTAAGGAGGTGTAGAATTCCTGTTTATAGAACCAAGAAGGGGAGCGAGGTATCTCCAAGTGTCAAGCTTTTCAAGAGTAGGGTTAAGTGCCTTTGGTAGCAATATCGCAATAAGTGATGCGATGTAACCTTGGAGGCCGCTCACGTAACTCTCTAAAACTGCTTCAATTATCGTGTTCACCAGGGTATCGACGTCTCTACCGCCGACAGTACCGGTTAATTGTGACTAGAAACAAATATCAACTGTGAGCAATTGGACTATGACAATCATAGTCTTATATTTCCGAAATTAAAAAAACAACCAGGGAAATGCAGTGTTCCTGTTGTTAATATCAATTAATTAAAGTGACAGTCTTGATAGTTTCTGATTTTTGTAGGTGAAGTCAGAAACTACCTTTACTTAAGAGGGTGATGTAGTGATGTTTACTGTCTTTAAGATAAATGTACTATTTTGCCAATTAATTAATTTATACTTTGATAATCACAGAACAATGAAAACTATATAACATTAGGTATTCTATGCCATGTCGATAACAATACTTATTTCTGTATGAATCTCCAAAATCTTTTTCTACGCGTTTCACAAACAATATAATATCAAGCTATGTACCGTTGACAACTGGCTGAAATACAGTGCAAAAAAGTAAATGGCATAATTATATCAAAATCGATCGGAGTAGCGTGCAATGGGAGAAGCCTATGTCCAGCACCGCAATAGACTGATGAAGATGATGATATACATACCTTGAAAGACGAAATTGCAAATGACGGTTCTTGTACACGATCGATGATCACAGCTGTTCCATCATCAGATTGTTTTAAATAAATTTTACCTCGAAAATGTAATCCCTCGATTTTAAATCTATAGACAAAATTGTTTATTAGATTAATTTATATTAACATTGCCAATTTTGTATTTTGTATAATAATCCCACTTACACTGCCTTTCCTTCACCGTACAAAGAAATAGCTAAGAATAGGTCACCGAATAAGTAGTAATGTTCTGAAACATAGATGATGAAGGTTTGGTCAATAATAACGAAGCTGCAATTTATATAATACATATGAGCCATAAAAAACAATACAAATCAGGTGGTGGAAGCAGGATGTTAACATTTTTTTTTAAATTGAATTGGGGTTGACCCCAATTCAATAAAAACGATCAACCGTATCACCTGATGTTAAGCGATTACTGTCGCCCATAGACACCCGGAACACCAGAGGCGTCACAAGTGCGCTGCCGGCCTTTAGGGGATGGGGAGAGGGACGTGGGGAGGGGTTGGAGTATGCCTCCGGTAGCCTCACTAGAAAATAGCCAAGAAATGTGGGTAAGTAATTTGTAGGTAAATTCATAGTCAAATAATGAAGTAGAGAGTGAGACATACGTATTACTTTATTTTTTACGTTAGCGGACAAACGCCGAAATTCAAACTGGTTATTTAAAAAGTCGAAAAATACTTGCCAGCGGAGACGTTCATAGAAGGTATTGTCGCGTCAACGTCGAAGGAGAGTTCTGGTACCGATAAGCGACTCTGGTGGATCACGAAATCACTAAGACCCGTTATGAGGATTTTCTCCAATTCCAATTCCAGGCTACTGATTAATATTATCATTGATTAAAATTGCATACATTTTGTGTAATGTACATTATTTGAAGTATCTACAAATACAAATATTATGCAATATGAAAACAACAAAAGTGTCTGACAACAGATCGCAATTTATTTATAAGTTGACTGGCGTTAAGATACTTTAATACAATACTGCTAGTCTTTTTCGCAGGCCAGGCCTGTTTTGTAACCCAAAAATTTATTTCGTTTTAGGGTAGAGTGAGTTTAATTCGTAGAAAAACTCACAAGAAGTGCACCCGTGATTCCTTTTGTTATCTAGGATGGTTTCACAGACGTTAAAATGTTTTTTTTTTATTACTAGTGGTCGCCCATTAGTCTAAGTTTCACCTTAATTTTACATTTTTTTAGCTTTTTGCACTCTTCCTCCATATAATCTTTAACTGTGCTAAATTTTATACTCCTGTGTTCGCACATTTTCGTGAAAAGGGGTAAGTTTACTAAGTTTTTGTTTTACAATGAATATATAGATACTGTTAATAAACTATTTAGAAAACTTACCTTATGAATCCTAAAGGCACTGTAGTGTTGAATTTGTCAATTTGGAGCGGATCCATAATCGGAATTCCGAAGGCCTCTGAACCATGTTTGATGAGGTGCCTGACGAACTTAATTAGCTGACGAATTAGGACATTAATGGTTTGGTTTATTATCCAAGTTCTTTCTTGACTATCACGAATCACAGCATCTAGTACAAGTGACAACAATAACAACGGTTTTAAGAAAACCTTTTGACGTACATTATACAGTTGTTTGTATTGTATTGTTTATTTATAAAAGTCGAATTAATGGCATGGGCGCCGCTTAGATTGTTTTCAGGGGGATTCAATTACAAATACTTTTAACAGTATTAACCCACTTAAAATATAGAATTATAGGTATGAGATATTTACCTAAACCAATTTTTTTTTCTAATTTTTAGTTCGTTTAGTGAATTAACATTGGAGATACACGGTTGTATGGAAGTTAATCATAGTTACCCTTCCAAGTCCCAATGCAGAAATTTGAACTAAGCGGACTAAGAGAATATAACACCTCCTTTTTTAAATTTACTATACTACTACTTGTATAGTAGAAACTTTTACCTTGTCCTAACAATAACAAATACATTAAAAAAAAGTATTCAATTTGGTCCAGTCGATCGAAAGTTATACATTTTTGTGATTCATTTACATTTATATAGATAGATAATGACTTGACTAATCACATAATAACATGTATTTTGTAACAAACAATTGTAGATGTCAGCCTTCCAGCTTTTCTGTCTTCAGTTCATGGCACAGAAGAATTAAGCAGGAAAATTCTTATCAACACACTGGTTGATTCTGAAGTGTCATGCAAGGCCATTGCTATAGATGCTTGGCAGATAGCTTGTCCCAGTACTATTTTACCTACTAACCCATTTTCTCAGCGCCAATGGGACGCGCCGTTATGGATTTTAAAGCAAAGAAGACTTCTGGATACATCAACCAGTCTTGCTGAGCGCGCTCGTTTGTTGGCTGTGGGAGAGTGGGAATCAGGTTTATGGATTCAGGCACTTCCATCGCCCAACATAGGTACCTTGTTGGACGATACTACATTTCGCCTTGCCACTTGCCTCCGTTTAGGAGCGCCTTGTGTTTCTCCGCATTCTTGTCACTGTGGAGAAGCTGTTGACAGTCTCGGACATCATGGCCTTCTTGTAGCAGAAGCGCTGGCCGAATATCTCGACATGCCAATATTAATGACATTATCCGTCGTGCTCTTGTTGCCGCCGGCGTACCAGGTGTACGTGAACCAAATGGTCTGGTACGGGACGATGGCAAGAGACCGGATGGTATGTCGTTACTGCCATGGAAGATGGGTAAGCCTTTGGTGTGGGACGCAACTTGCGTCGACACCCTCACGCCATCTCATCTTCCAAGTACAGGTGGTTATGCTGGCGCTGCTGCTGCTTCTGCGGAAAGCCTCAAGCGGCGTAAATACCAAAACCTAATAGGTAATTATATTTTTGAACCGTTTGGGGTCGAGACGCTAGGTTCATGGGGTCCGAGTGCTCGCGCTATCTTTAAACAACTAGCTAAGCAACTGATCGACGCTTCTCGTGACGTGACTTCTTCAACGTGGCAATGCTGCCCAGCCTTTTCGGAACGCTTCCAGTAGGCGATGATGCGGAGGAATTTTTGACGCTTGTATGTAAATATTGTTGTTTCCTTTTTTTATTATTATTTCCTAGTATTTTAATTTAATTTTAAGATAATATAAAATTTAAGTGTCTGTTTGTAATATTAAAATAACCGCTTTTTACTAAAAAGAATATAGTTTAAAAAACTAAACAATACGCTTACAATAGTCGGTTCAATCACACAGGTGAAGTAATAAAAGCGTGTCAATAAAAGTTGGGATTCATCATTGAGATGCGGTCAGCGATATCTGACATAAACAGCTGACAGCTAATTTATCATGATTTATTTTAGAATTAATAAGAATGTAGCTTTTTAGCGCTCATTGACCGCATTATAACGTCAGTGTTATAACCAAGGAAAATCTGTCAGTGATCTTGCTTTATTTTTATATTTATTGATTTGACTACTTTGCCTGCGGTTTCACTCACTTAAAATACACCCTTCCCGTGAATTACGCTTCTGGTTACACCTTTGGTATAACAACTTTTCAGTTAAGTAATTAAGATGTAGAACCAAAATAAAAAACAACTTACAAGTTTCACTGTTCAACTTTAAAATAAATGAAAAAGCATATCTGTATGTATGAGACTGATTTTTACATTTATTTATAATATTTATATATAAGGCGACACATGCAGATTTGAAACATTTTAAACAGTAACACATTAGGTACGGGAGACAAGAAAAAATTGCGTGTACTGATTTTGTGATCCTACTAATATTATAAATGCAGAAAAATGTATATGTTTGGTAGGATGTATTTAAATGTTTTTTACACTTTCACGTAAAAATGATTAAAGGGACTTAGATGACACTTTACAGTAATTTTGCTCATATATCGGACTAACATGTAGACTATTATTACTGAGATAACAGACATACCGAGCAAAAGCTAAATAATCATATATATATTTTATGTATGGCCCTGCCAAAATGACTCTACTCTGCCTAATGGAAAGCAAGCAGAATCCACGAATGGTGGTCCCCATACTCATTGCGAATGCAGACAATGCAACAATGCAGCATCGTGACCCACACTATATTTCCATTCTATCTTTATATCTATAATAATTTATAAAACCAAAATTAGAATCATGATCTTTTAAACTTACTCTGTTCAGAAGAACCAGGATCAACAATTTTACGTGCCACTTCTACAGAGAAACACAGCGCCAATACCAAAACTACTTTCATTCTGAAACTGAAAACAATATATTCGGGTACGCAGTCAGAAATAATAACCATCATTATAATAATATGGGTTTATAATGTAAATGATTTCTGTTTTATGATCATTAATACTGATAGCCGTGTATGGTTCACTGATTCTTCTATGTGCATTAGTTCAAATTATGTTTTGGGTAAAATACTTAAAGGTAGTTAAACCTCGCTGAAATTTTGTTAAAAAACTATAACTCGTCTCGTTATTCATAGTTTCGTCTTAGGTTTCGCATCTTTTCTTTTCCTTTGCCTAAACGTAATTGCTTCTAGATTTTATTCGCTCTTTTTTGTCACTTTTGGGATTGGTGACTTTAGTATGAAAACAACTTTGTCTGAAGACCTAGAATGAGATCTTCCGAAGAAGTCCACGTCGAAGTTTACCAATCGCTAAAATGCATTTCTTGTATACATGACATATAGTAGAGGAAGCTTAATTATTATTCATATCTTCAATAAAATACTAATATCCTGGAGACATCCACTTCGAGTAAGGTAAGTATCTTCAGCTATTCTTAAAAGCTTTAAGCCTTTTCTTAAAATGCTTTTTTCTCAGTTGTCCGTCTTTTTCTATGAATTTTTACTTCATATGTGTAATTTTACCCAAAAGAATGAGCAGTAGTCCCATATCCCACATTGCTAAACCCCGAGTACCCCGAGTTATGGTGTGCATTCTGCCATTCTGCGATGATACGAATTGTGTCATTGTGTTATATTAGAAAATTGTGTTCTAAATTTAGCTTGAATATACAGTCTATAAATAAAGTCTCTTACACACAATTTCAATAAGTTTGTTAAGGTTTAGCATTATCTCTACTACTTAATTTTAAGACACCGTCATTTGAACAATTTGAAGCAATAACTTGGTAAGTTTGTTTAATCCAATGCTCATCTAACAATTAATAGCTTCTAATCTAATCATCATCAACAGCCTTAAGTAGTCATTGCTCGATATAAGGTTTTGGGTTACTACTACGCTAGTTTTTTTTTTACTTTTCAGTGCTGTTGTCTTGCATAGTTTGCACCCTTAATCGGCTTTTACGATAGCCACCGAATTAATAGGTATAGCGTCACTACGAAACTCTGAATTTTTATTCCGTCACCACACCGATGGATGTACCACGGACGAATCTTATACTGAGTATCAAATATTTTAACTTCATACTCGAAATTGTTGATGTTCAAACACTGCACAACACTTGATATAATCTGTTCACAATGCTCTATCATTTGAATAGTAAAATTTGTATTTTTAATTATATAATTAATATTAAACTATATAAAACTATCGTTTAACGCTATAACTATGCGATGTCAGAAGTTATATAAACTTTTACAGAAACTGTCGTTTTGATGTAAATAAAATATTTAACTTAACTAGGTTTACTACTTTGTTCGTATTTTATTTGCCTCTTAGTACTTTTTTATTGAAGGATCCCTTGCCACTTTCTTGTCATGACATGTCTGTACCTAAAGTTTATTGAGTGATTTAAGCATGAACTTGTATAAATTCATGTCACAATATTAATGCATTATTAAGAATTTCATAGACCAAGCCATTGAGCCACCTCAGAACTCAATTTTCTTCGAATTTGTCTTAACAGGTACCTATATAAAATCTTAATTACTTAAAAGTTTGAAGAATTTTGGAGGTGATTATGATGGATCTGGATCCAATTATATCATTACTAAGAAGTAATTCATTATTATACAATTTCTACGAAGGTGTGAAACCCGGAGGTTAATTATATAAAATCTTAACAGATAATCTTGTGCTACAAATAAATCATTAATATTATCTTATCACACTCTGACACATGCTAGACGGAACAAACAATATTACTAATTCGCTTCGCCATATGTAAAAATAATACCTACACGAAAATCACGTCCTTACACTTTTATTACTGTCATACGTTATTTTATGGCTAAATATATCACGAAGTGAAGTTTCTTTTTTGATAACAGTTTGGTGTTGCAAGGATTATTTATTTTATTGCATTGTTTTAGAATATTCAAAATATGATCATAGATTCATATATCTGCAACCAAGAACCGGTTAGTTAGATATCCTTTTTTCTATCACCAAGATCATAGGTTATTCAAAAACAAGCTTCTGTCCGCGGCTTACACCGCGGTTTTAACGCGATATTTTTTATTTTATTTTTATTTAAAAAGACAACTCCCGCATTAGGAATAAACATCTTGTGTCGCGGGGGACTTTACAGACATACATGAAACAGACACAATTAACACCCAAACTCAGAACAAGAATTTGCGGATCACACAAAGTGTTGTCCCGTGTAGGATTTGAACCCACAACACTTGGCGAATTGGCAAGCGGCGTGGCGACCGCCTAAACCACTTTTTTTTTTTTTTTTTTTAACGTGTGAAAATCCCCTCGGACCTTCACCCGCGCCGGGGCTTTTGGCGGGGCGGTGTGTCGGACTCGAACCGACTAAAACCACACGGTGTGCCACTCTGCGCCTGTGAAGGGAGGAATCCGGGAACTGCAGTTATTAACACGTCCGGACCCCTCCCAGCGCTTGCCCGCACTGAAGCGGGCACCGTCTGCTGTTAAAACTCTCTATTTAGGCGACGTACGGCACACGCGTACATCGCCCCCTCGCGGGTGGCCACTAGAGCGGATGGAGGGGAAAGCCCGTCCCGACCATCCGCGGCCACACTCAGGGCGGCATGAGGCGCTGATAGGCGCGCCTCCGCCGCCCGGTTCGCCGGCGGCGGATTGGGTCCGAGTGGTCCGGGCCTTCTCCGCCACCTCCTTCTGCGAGATGACTTCTTCGCAGAAGGTTGCGACCGTGGTAAAACTGCTATCGCTACCGGCCATAACCGCCTAAACCACTAGGCCAACCGTGCAGTCAAATACGTGCAGTAATCCTCAAGAATCGAAGTGTCTCCATGCCAATTTTTATTGTAATCGGTGTAACGGTTTAGCCATGAAAGCGTAATAGATAGACAGACAGATAGAGTCCCTTTGGAATTTATAATATTAACATGGATGCATCAAAACATGGTTAAGAACTTTCATTATTACCGCTATGAACTTAACTAACTTAAGTAACTTAACTTAACTTCTTCAGTGTCGATGTCAAGTCGATGAAATAGCACAAAGTTGCATAATTTCCGAAATAAATAGTTAAGGTATACTTACTTATTCATTACTTTTATTAATACTAATTGGTTTTGTAATATTATTTGTTTTTATCTATATATATAAAAGAGTAAGGTGACTGACTGACTGACAGACCGACTGACTGACTGACTGACTTACCCAGAGATCAACGCACAGCACAAACCGCTGAAGCTAGAATCCTGAAATTTTGCATGTAGGTTCTTTATATAACGTAAGTGAGCACTAAGAAAGGAATTTTTGAAATTCCACCCCTAAGGGGGTGAAATAGGGATTGAAAGTTTGTATGGAAGTCCGTCATTTTTTAAGTAAGAAACATAAAACTTTACTTTTGAGCTACTGATTAAAAATGAGTAAACACGTATTTAAGCGTTTCTAAATATTCTACCCCTAAGGGGTGAAATAGGGGTTGTGATTTTGTGCATAGGTTAGTCTGGAAGTCCGACATTTTTGAAGTTAGAAACATGTAACTTTTTTTTTGGGCTACTGATTAAAAAGGAATAGATACGTATTGAAGCGTTTCTGAATATTATACCCTTAAGGGGGTGAAATAGGGGTTGAAAGTTTGTATGGAAGTTCGTCATTTTTAAAGTTAGAATCATAAAACTTTATTTATGGGCTACTGATTAAAAAAAAGTAGATACGAATTTAAGCGTTTCTGGATATTCTACCCTTAAGGGGGTGAAATAGGGGTTAAAAGTTTGTATGGAAGTCCGTAATTGTTTAAGTGAGAAACATGAAAATTTAGCTTTGGGCTACTGATAAAAAATTAGTAGATACGTATTTAAGCGTTTCTGGATATTCTACCCTTAGGGGATGAAAAAGGGGTTGAAAGTTTGTATGGAAGTCCGTAATTTTTTAAATAAGAAATTAGGAACTTTTTTTTTGGGCTACTAAATAGAAATGATTAGATACGTATTTAGGAGTTTCTGGATATTCTACCCTAAGGGGGTAAAATAGGGGTTGAAAGTTTGTATGGAAGTTCGTCATTTTTAAAGTTAGAATCATAAAACTTTGTTTTTGGGCTATTGATAAAAAGAGTAGATACGTATTTAAGCATTTCTGGATATTCTACCCCTAAGGGGGTGAAATAGGGCTTGAAAGTTTGTATGGAAGTTCGTCATTTTTAAAGTAAGAATCATAAAACTTTTTTTTGGGCTACTGATTAAAAAGGAACAGATACGTATTTAAGCGTTTCTGAATATTATACCCCTAAGTGGGTGAAATAGGGCTTGAAAGTTTGTATGAAAGTTCGTCATTTTTTTTAGTGAGAAACATGAAAATTTCTGTTTTGGCTGATTAAAAATGAGTAGATACGTATTTAAGCGTTTCTGGATATTCCACCCCTGAGAGGGTGAAATAGGGGTTGAAATTTCGTATTTAGGTTAGTCTGGAAGTCCGTAATTCTTAAAGTTAGAAACATGCAACTTTATTTTTAGGCTACTGATTAAAAATGAGTAGATACGTATGTACGAACATGTTCTACCGGAACCGGTTGTGGTTCACGGTGCCGTTCTCGAAGTTGTTCAAAAATATGTGTGGTACCTCGGGCAGACTTTGCAGTAAAGTAGAAACTACTTCGAGGACGAGGTGAACAGGAGAATTCAGCCGGGTTGGGCAGCGTTTGGGAAACTTCGTCAGGTGTTTTCATCATCAATCCCACAGTGCCTAAATACGAAAGTCTTCAATCAGTACGTACTACCTGTCATGACATACGGTGCCGAAACGTGGACGCTTACGACACGGCTGGTTCACAAGTTTAAAGTCGCTCAGCGTGCTATGGAGAGTGCTATGCTCAACGTTTCTCTATCTAAGGGATCACATCAGGAATGAGGTGATCCGGCAGAGAACCAAGGTCGTTGACATAGCCCACAGGATAAGCAAGCTGAAGTGACAGTGGTCTGGCCATATTAGCCGTAGAACTGATAACCGTTGGGGTAAACGGGTTCTTGAGTGGAGACCGAGTCTCAGCAAACGTAGTGTAGAACGTCCACAGGCCAGGTGGAATAATGATCTGCCCAAGACGGCTGGCAGGAGCTGGATGAGAAAAGCTGAGGATCGAACCAAGTGGCGTGCAATTCGAGATGCCTATGTCCAGCAGTGGACTGCGATGATGATGATGATGATGATATACATAATTAAGCGTTTCTGGATATTGTATCCCTAGGTTAGACTGGAAGTCCGTCATTTTTAATTTAGTAGCCTGAAACTTTGTCTTCAGGCTTTTGATTACAAATTAATTAAAACTTATATCAGCACATATGGGAATTATATTCCTAAAGGGGTTAAAAGAGGGGCGAAAGTGTGTATGAAAGTCGACTTTAATTGACTATTGATGATAAATAAATACGTTTAAAAACATGAATAAATTATTCATAGATACTTACACAGTTTTAATTAAATACATATTATCAACTTCTACGCGAGCAAAGCCGCGGGCTACAGCTAGTCTTTCATAAAAGATGAAAAAAAAACAAAAAAAAAATGTTTTGAGCTTGCAATATTGACTTGGGAATTTATCCAGTTATAATATTGTAAAAAATTCTCAATAAATAAATAAAGTTTTTTTGTATGAGCAAATAATTGTTTACAGACATTTTACAAATTTTTGGCAAATTTGATTCTGATATCAGTTAATTACATATTCTCGTTATTATTATTTTTATTATTTTAATAGATACCTAAAATATTAGCACAAACTTTAATTTATAAAACATTTATTCAAGTTTATCCCAGAAAAACGATTAATTTTAGTTATTTCTATTATTATTATTTCTCTTCCTTTCTACCTATCCGCATACCGCATATACATATATCGCCGCATCTATCTCTCGCTTGCACTTCAAGCCTTAAATGGAACGCCTAAGAGCGAGGTAACGCTGCATGGCGAGGTAACGCCGCATGAGTCAGGTTTTTTCGTGTGTGCTGCCGGCTCCATCAATTTAAAGACGTTGTCACGTCAAAAGAATTATTCAAAATTAAATAATTTACGTCATTTACAATAAGTTAATAACCCACCATGCATCGTTCCCGGCGCAAAAGTGCCCATGATACTAGCAGCGTTGCCCCGCTGGATTGCATTGGACATCCTTTGCGCCAGGAACGAGCCAGAGCGGGAGTCACCACATTCATGGATAATTCGGCGACCAATTTCAGCAATCAGACTGCCCAGAGTCACCACCTCAATGGGCACAAAGCAATAATGCGTCTCCATTGCGGCGTACTTCAGTCACTTCTTATCAGCAGCACCCTCCGATGCCGTCACTGCACCGCTGACAGTGCGACTCAGATGCGAGGTCGAGACCTTGCTGTCGCACTTAGCGTCCTACACCAAGCACTTACCGTTTTCAGATTTCAGACGCTTCCGGTCAGATCTGCTGAGACCTGGTGGCTCCAGCATAGAGGGTATATTCGCTGATATTAGAGCCCTTCGCACAATGTCGCTGAGGGCATGACGTCGCGCAGTGGCGTAGCTAGGTAACCAAGGGCCAATAAAAAATAGGGCCCCAGTACTATCTAGTTAGTTTTTATCAAGTAAAAAATCAACTGGCTAAATAACAATTATATTTACAATCTTTTCCTAGCTTTAGCATCCTAGTTCTCGTTATAGTATCAATGACTTCTGTTAAATCCAGGCTTGATGCGGTTTTGTATTGAATTGCTATCAGCGACAAATTTCGGAGTTGAGTTTGGCCACTCACATTTTTTAAATTGTTTTTTTATAATTTTTTATTTGCTAAATGACCTTTCAGCTGCCGCAGAAGTGACAAGTATTGTAAAGAATAATAACATTGCTGTAAATACTTCCGTTAAGTCGCATTCTAGTACTCCATGTTTGCTCATTATTTTCTTACATAATTTGTGAACAGTCCATGCTTGAGGTAAATTAGGTAAAACTAGGTGGTAAATGTTGAGAAGCAGAAGCAGGCCAGGGTGGTGGTGCAAGCTCTATAAAGTGTTCGCGCCCTTTTTTAAATAAAATAGGAGTATCAGGGTTCTTACACAGGAGGGGGCCCTCTACACACCGTAGGTGGCCCGAGGTACGTCGGGGCACCGGGGATTTCTTTTTGTTGGTGCACCTGGTTCCACGACTTCTAGTACAAGAGACGGTGTGCAGTTTTTATTCGGTTCGAGTTCGACATAGCCAGCAGTCGTCGGTATCGGAGGCGAGTTCCACACAAATAAAAATCCGAAGGCGATTTTCCAACACTGCAGTATGTGCACCACATTATTTGAGTCACTATCAATAAAAATGTATTGTCCAGAAGTACTTGCAGAAGGCTGACTAAAAAACTTGTCAACTTTGGGCAATTTTTGTTTACTATCCTCTCTTTCGTGACGCTGTTTGCGTTTACATGCACCACTGGTTTTTTTTGTGGAATAGGGGCAAACGAGCGTACGTATCGCCTGATGGTAAGCGGTTACCGCCGTCCCTGGACACCCGTAACACCAGATGCGGCACAAGTGCGTTGCCGGCCTTTGGGGCATAAGGAGGGGTTGGGGTATGGGCCTCCGGTATACTCACTCACTCGGTGAATCACAGTGCAAGCGCTGTTTCACACCGGTTTTCTTCTTGGGTTTCTTCTTTTTGTTCATAATTTTAGTTTTATTGAAGCAATATTTATATTAGAAAGTGCTTGAGTACTCACTGTTTACTGACGACATTAAAAGGAAGAAGAAATCGATAGATTTGACATGATTTACTGACGAAAAGGACATATGAGTGGTACTAAAATCAAACTTTTAACCTTTCTCGAAAAAAATAATCTTGACTCGAATTCACGAATTCACAATAAAACGTATATCGATGAATAATAAAACGCACATATCGCTATCCGACAAGTCGACAACACACACCACAGAAAAATTCGAAAGTAATACCTACTTTCGAATTTTTCTTAACAGAGTTGCAATGATTAAAGTCGGGTTGCAACCTGTCATATTCATTTTGAAATTCGGAGAAATTTTCAGAAGTTCAGTCCGATCGAAATTTTCTGGTAAGGGTTCGAGGGCCCCCTGAGCTTGAGGGCCCTGGGGCAATGCACCGCCTAGCCCCTAGGTAGCTACGCCACCGATGTCGCGAAAATCTCAAACATTTTACAAATATATAATTTCACAACTGTATGTAGCGCGATCAAGTTTATTTATGATGATGGTATCTGTACTAATGGTATAAAACTAACAAGCTTGTGTCACAGGTGAAACACACACAGATTTCCTCATATGATGTAAAGTTATTTTATAACATAAAGCTCGTAAAGTGTCTCTTATTTCACCAATTTCAATATCGTAATGTATCTCATTACGTACTTGTGCGTTATTGTAATGTGAAACGCACTTTTTTTTTAATAAAGTAAAACTCACGGTTTATTAAGATGCTCGAACGATACTCTTTTAAATATTAGCAAAGAGTTTTTATGTCAGAAAAGTGGTCAACATTATATGAGTGAAAGTAGGAGAAACAAGACCACAGAGTTCCGCAGCCGCCTCCGCCGATGCCGCCGACTGCTGAACTCTGTGGTCTCGTTTCTCCTACTTTCACTCAAGAGAGTGAGAGAGAGACTGGTAAAATTTTAATTAATAATAATAACTTGACAAGCTTAAAAATGCCAACGGGCAACGTAATAATCAATTTTACAAATTGTTCAAATTATTATAACTGCTTTAACAAGTAATTAAAGATTTATTCGATCAAGAAAGTCGGAGTTTTATTTATTTCCTCGCAAATATGTTATAAAACGTCGTATGACATACGTGCGCTTTGATAATTATAGCCTCAGCTTTCTTGTAGCCCTCGCCTGCGGCTCGGGCTAGCAATATCACCTCGGTTGTAATTTTCAACTTACCGCACTTATATCATAATGTACTATTATATACTTGAAAAATATCTGCAAATATCTGCAAATATCTACAACAAATGCATAAAATACTAGAATGCTTAAAAAGATATAAGTAGTTTACAGGATCTGCCTGGTCTGGAATCAGACGATCATGTGTGAAATGTGTAAGGCTATTATTAGTAAATAAATAGCTAGTTTATAAGGCAATTGATTAAAAGATAATTGGTATTTGCAATGTTGAATGTTATCACCATAGTTTACACATGGCAAGGATATGAAAGGTGTACTTCGGTAAACTGTACGGACTAAACTTAACGTAGAATAGGTACCTACTAGTTTTATTCTTTCACTTTATTTGAGAAAGACGCGAGGGGTCCCTTACCGCTTGATGAGGACATAAGGCTCTCTTCCAATGAGATACCAAACTGATAATTCAAACATCATAAAAATGTAAAATATGATTTACTGAACTTGTCTTCCTTGGTGTGTCACTTTACGTTAAAAACCGTAAGCGGACTGCATATAGCTGCTGGTTTTTGCAAGCCTTGGCATTATCCTTAGAAATTTAATTTTAATTGTCAAATCATAAAGAATTACAAGATTCCAACACGTGAAGTCCTCAATGAACATCCAGCCGTCACATATGATGAAAGAAAATTAATAATCTACGCCGCAAGTAAAATAATTACCTATGTTATCTCGACAAAGTGATAATGAAAACTGTATCATGCAAAGGTATCTTTTATTTAGTGATATTTTGACTGATCATGTGTTTAAATTTGACGTTTCATCGAATTTAAAAAAAAAGCAGCAGGCACAGTGATTGTTTCGTTTTTTGTTTGTATTTATGCGACTTAAATCACTTCATTGCTACACCCCAATCTATATACGAGTACGTAAAATAAAGTCGTATTTTGTTTTGTTTCACCATTTATAACTCAAGAATGGCTGGATCAATTGTTACGCTTTTTGATATGATAATAAGTATTAAAATATGAGATTCATCAGCCCAGTTGTTCTCGGTGATTAGAAACAATCACCGAGGGTAAGCAACGACGACGCGGTCAGTACCTGGAACTGTGATCGCTAGTGGCACGATACCATGAGCATACCCGTGATTCAGAGGTCACATTAAGCAGTCGGTTCCTGTTGTTATCATAGGATAATAGTCGTGTAGCTTAGTTAGGCCTTTGAGCGGCTTGAAAACGTTCAATGGCAAGATTACATAGCCACAACGTTGTCTTGCCACACCCCTACACGCACTCGGCCAGCCTGAGGATATACGGCCTTAACCTTTTTGAGAGGAGGATTGATAGGTCAATTAAAAAAAAAACATTAATATCTGTTCATTTATTGACTGTTAGGAGGAAACGCAATTCACCTGGTCAGCTAGTATTATAAACTAACTAGCTGTTTCCCGCGGCTCCGCCCGCGTGTATGTCGGTTATCGCTGCCAATAATGAAGAACCGCTCGACCGATTTTGTGCAAACTTCACATAAACCATCAACTAAAGAGTCCGAACAAAGCCTAAACATTTGGTTTGGATAAGTGAGCCCGTTCTAGAGTTATAAAATTACATCGATAAGTGGTATTGATTTTTATATATATTGATATTGTTTCTCCTTATTTTCCTCCCTTTCAATTAAATTACATAGACAGTGAAGAATCACTGTCTATATAATTTAATTGTGGTGGAAAACTTCCTCGTTGAAAATTTTAATTGCCTTTCACATTTTCGAATTTGCTGATTATATTATTGGTAATTGCAAATTAATTAACGTTTTATTCGCATGTATGTGCAACACAATTCCTGTCTAAGCTACCAACTAGCACCAATTGACGGTCACCATCACTGCCACCGATGTAGGTCTCCAAAATCAGTGTCAAACGTCGGCTTTGTTACGAATAAATGAAGACTGAAACCAATGTTGTGTCCTTATATTTCTTCAATTAAAATATTTTTGCTAGGATGAGATATGTGTAAATCAATAGATGTCGTCCATACCGTACCAGGTCATTTGTACATGGTGTTTTATCACGAAGTCAAATCCCTATATATGTAGCCGCCGTTGGCCACAACACAATAGGTCACCTACCTAATACGGAATTAGATAAATAAAGAAACGATCAGATATCATTTCTTACGTTTGATTACATATCTGATTGCTAAGTTTTGGTAAAAAAAACTACGCATTATATGTATGTATTTTGCTATTTAGCAATTTATTGGTTTTTTTTTTCAAGTCAAGATGGTATTAATTATATAAAATATAAATATAGTTCAGTTGGTTTGTATACATGTCATGAACTCAAAAAGTACTCCACCGATGTATACAAATTGCTTCAAAGATTGTTTTATTTATTTTGTAGTTCCTCATTTCTGATTAATGCGACACTATTGGAATACAGCAAAGCTTGGCAGAGTACACCTAGTATTTTGTACCAGCATATGACGAAACGGATAGAGATAATTTAGAGGTCCTAACAAAACTTTTATAAAAAACGAAAGCGCAAAAAAAATACGTGTGGCACTCGGGGACTGCCGCGGTAAAGCTATTGCATGGCATTTTTTATCAACTTATGCAATTATAATTATTTAGTTATTCTTTTATTTTATTTTGCCAGTTTCTCATTCTATATTGTTCAAAAAGTATTTAAATAAAAGAGGGCGTTAGTGTACCTCGTAGTTGCGAAACAGCTCAACAGATGGCGCTGACTGGTTTTTATTTAAGCAGTATTTTTTTTCTTTGAACATGTATACTTACGGGGCGCACATGCAGTGAGTGTGGCATTATAAAGATATGATTAATACCTATACACCTGTATACTTTCTCACAAACAGCTGCTTAAGCCGGACATACACGTTCAAGTATACTTGCGCAAACCCAGACTGTTTTGTCATTTCGGAGCAGCTCGTCTCAATCCGTGCGAGCTTCGGGTGTCAGGTTTTATTTTCGTTACGGAATTTCTTGATTCGGTCGCCGCGCTCAAAGCCCGCGATAAAAGCTATGCAATAGCTTAAAAATAGCGTTCTATTATTAGAAAAACTCTGGGTAAGTATAGCATAACATTCACGTAAGGTTAGATTCGTCAGATAATTTGGGACTCATCGGTAAAGCCAAATTTTGCACAGAGTGACTTAACTTAGTAATTTATAATATCATCATGATCATAGTGGTCATAAGGTTAAGATCAGGTATAGAATTTTATTTATTCGGTTTTATTAAAAGTTCTAACATCGGCACAAGACTTACTTGATTCAATGTGTTAAGTTTATATAACAAGGAACAAATATTACTTAACGTACCTAACACGTTTGTAATCACTTCGCGTAACGTAAAACATATCAAAGAATACACAGATAATATTTACTTTGATAACGCAATAAGTTCTTAATAATTTGCAGCCGCGCGATTATCTTTTCTGATTTTATACTTTGACTACTAAGAAAAGTATCTATGTCTGCAATTATCCTGTAGAGAACTGTCAAAAAATAAATTAGCAGTATATGATATACATATCTTAATCGATTAATAACGGTGACAATTTGATATTAATCAGATTTCTTTATTACCGATATAAACGATTAACAAAAGAAATCAAAACTAATTAGCAAAAAAAAACTATAAAGCAATAAGACTCATGAGGAAGCAATCAGTTTGAGTTTGTGTATCACAGAAGTATTTCAAAAACTCAAGTAAGTGTCACATAATATTATATTAGACTTGATAGCAAATAACCAGTGAATAGATATTTCACTGGAGTGTAGTAACATATTCACTGGTGTGGGTGCTTTCACCAGTGATTGCATTTTTATAAATCGTTTTATTGTAGTTAAAAATAAAGAGTGAATAGACTTGCATAGTCAAGGGCAAAACTAAGTGCCTTGTTAACCACATCAATCATATCAAGAGCTTTCAGTAGTCCATAGCTGGATCCTGGTCCATGGCTGCCTGTAAGAGATTTCCTTTGAGCGAAAAGGCCGCCAATGGTACTGATATAGCGTAAAATTATGTATTTAGAAATCTGGTGTACAATATAGCGATTTATTATTGTTATTGCTGGACGTAAACCTCTTAATCGAAACGAGGTTTAGGCCTACAATACGACGTTACCCAGACGAGTTCGTATAGAGTTTGTTTCAAGTGTCTCTTCTCTTTGCAGTGATGTTGTCCTGCGCGATTTGCTCCCAATAGCGTTACATCGCTTATTGTTAGATTGACCTTAATTTTTCTAGCACTTTACTTATACAGTCCTCTGTTTAAGTTAAGTCCTAGATTATAGAAGTATATTATAGAAGTAGATAAAAACCCATATCTGTTCATGTGGTTCAGTTTTGTACGAATTATTCAACTTAGTTTTTTAAACGTTTACATTTTTTTTAGTTAGTAACACTTAGTTTAGTCTGTAAAAGATGAGATAAGCGGTTGAATAACAAAAACCAGCACCTTAAAATTTTCATATATATTATTGAATAAAAAAGTACTCCCGACTCTTCAATTTGTAAAAGGTCTATTCAACGTTAACTATGGGATGGACTAGAAAAAAAAATCCACTCGTCGAAGACTCGATGAAGTCGTTTTTCCAACCAAATGAATATTTCAATGGGTTATTTCAATTACTTGTAAATATTATATAATGTAGATAGCGAAAACTTCCTGCCTAAATCAGAACTGATTACCCGGATATCACAAAGTGGCCTCTAAAGTGGTGGATATCCCAATAATTCTGGACCGATCACAAAATAATTAATAAGTAGAATAATGTTTTAACATTAAAAAATAAAAATTTACAGATATTTTGAAATAATTTAAAAGCTTCGACTACCTAGCTTAGAACTCATAAAAAGTTTTTTATATAAAACTTACATAATAATATGCTATAATTGAGACCTTGTCGCAGCCGCGTAAAGTCTGCTAATTAGTAACTTTAGTGAGAAATAAATCACTTTATATGAATTGGTGCTAAAATAGTATTATCATACTTCATCATACTAATATTATAAATGCAAAAGTTTGTAAGGATGTGTGTGTGTGTGTTTGTTACTCTTTCACGCAAAAACTACTGAACGGATTTGGATGAAACTTTACAGTAATATAGCTTATACATCAGAATAACACATGGGCGTTGCACACACACACTTGCTGTTACACGCGGGCGTAGCCGCGGGTAACAGCAAGTTAGTTATATTACTTAAATGTGCAAATGTTCACACCAACCAAATGAAGCCTCGTATCTGTAAATATAACCGAACAATTCATATCTATACGTGTAGTTGCTAGAAAAAATATGTGATATTCAACACAAATATCAAGTTAATAACCGTCATTATGCTCAGTAACGCCCTTAAATAATGTATTGTTCTTTTCAGCATGAAATTCGCAGTACTAGTGGCGCTTTTTGGGCTCGCGTTAGCGGCACCTAATGTTCTGATTCCTGTATCTCCTGAATTGAGTGAGTATTCATAGTTAAATAAACTATTCGTAGATTATGTGGGTAATATAAAAAAACATATAGACTGAGATACTATCCGTGTAACACAGACTTTATTTTATGCAATTAGACATTTCCAATACTTCTTGAAAGTCTTGCGAGTCATCTACTCAGAATGAGCGTCAAAGCTATTTAGTGCTTTTTTAACTTTAGCTTTGCTTTTCCAAAAACTATGTAAAGATTTCTGCATTGTCTTGCTTAAGCTATTTAAAGCATCAATACACTTTTGAATCATCACAATGACTTACAGATTTATTTACAGATTAATTGCCTTAGTCATTTATTTATATGTTTTTATCGTTATTAGGAGCTACGATCAAAAATAATGCTCAAGTAGATGAAAGGAATCCGTTGCCACCACTTATGGTGATATTATTCAATTTGATGCGTGGCCTGATGATAAATGGATCTCCAACAATGGGAATCCCAGTCTTGGACCCGCTTGTAATTGACAATATCCGTGTTAACGTACCTGCTGAAATTATCTCGTGAGTATAGATTTATGAGGAGATCTACCTTTGCTCAATAATTTACTTGCATATTAGTCCTAATAGTTACTCTTATAAACAGTTTTATGTTGTTATTACAGGTTCCCTTTTAGTACAGTTGACGACGTGTACTAACGTATTATGTATATGAAACTAAATCTTAGTATTTCATTATTTCACAATACTTTCTTCCTAATTTTTGTCATTTGACACGTTTTCAATACCTGTGTGTGAATTCACATTTGAAGATAGTTTGCTAATACTACAGTCATATCAGATTGTTGTCAAATTATTATTTTCATATTTTAATTGTTTCACAATAGTAACAGAACACTTCACTTATCTATTCTATTACTTAAAAGTTTATTTTACATACAATATACGAATGAGACGAATTCTCGTTACATTTAAATCAATTCACTCTAGGAATTAAAATATTAACTTCACTATTAGCAAATAGATTTTGACTAATTTCTTTCATGACGTGCTTTTATTGTGGTGTTTTATTGTACTTTAAATTGTATAATATAACCTCATTATTAATGTTTTCGTATCTCCAATAATAGGTCTTCAAAATTGTTTTTAAATGAAATTTTAAAAATATTTATATCTTTTCAGATTAGACTTGGACTTGTACAATATCAGAGCAACTGGCTTAGCCGGTTTCGAAGTTCACACTGCCCAACTAAACTTGTGGCAACTCTCCTTCCAAGTCGATATCACTTTACCTAATCTCGAAATAACCGCTGGTAAGATTTGACTTTCTTCTAATGTACCTAATATAAGTGAATACAACAGAAAACGTAGGAAGGGCAAAGACACGTTGTAACATTAGAAAGATCAAACATCCGAGATGTCATACAAATTTTATACAGACCTAAGGAAATATGGATTTTATAACTGTGCCTAGATAAGGCTAATTAACACGTAATATTGTATCTAAAATTAGTAGTAAATATTTTCAAGCAGTGGTTGAAATAAAAATATACAGTCATTTTCTTTTTCAACTTATCATTCAAAAAATATAACTTTTTGCACTTTTAGATACAAAGTTTATGTATTAATAAATTCATAATAAACAAATAAGTAATTACACAAAACTCGTTAGAGTAAAATAAAATCTCTTCAATATTTACCTACAAAGAATAAGTTTGAACATACATATTTCGTTTGTTCCCTAACGATAACGAGATCAAGTGCGTTTATAGGTATGAATATGCGTCATAACTGAAATTAAAGACCCTTTCAATCGCTTTGACTTTTGTCGTATCTTGACGAGTAATATGCGTCTAATCTTTATTTCTATTTTCAGAGCGCTACAGCCTCAACGGTGACTTGTTGACAGCTATTCCCCTGTTTGGAGCAGGAAAAGCCGAGTAAGACCTATATGTACAACTTTCGTTCATAACGCATTTTCCAATTGCTAATATTTACCATTTTCATCATTAGAAAGGCATACCAAACCAGGTATAATGTTTATTTCAAGATTTCCTTCTTTTTACAATGTTTTTCTCCTGAGAAGCTTGCACCCTTAGTCGTCTCTTACGACACCGATTCGTTGAATACGGTTAATTACACTCTGTATCCTTAATTAATTACCACATGGGCCTACCACCTTAATTCATTGGCCTATTTTATACCTACAGATTCAACATCCAGGATCTCCGCTTCAGAGGCAGACTGTTCTTGGGACAGTCCCCTAATGGACGTTCTGTCATCGTTGAGCGTCTCGATAATATTGGATTCCAAATTGGCAACTTCAAGGTTAGTAATATAATTCAAATTTTATAAGTAAAATTGCGCAATAGTCTCGTGTTTCACATAAATAATATCGATTAAGTTGTGTGATGTGTGAGTTATAATAATAAATTCATTTCATTATGTACCTACTTTGTACATGGCCTACAAAGTTGTCTTATATTTTACACGAAAATAAAACAATACATCAACTTATTTCTGGTTTAGGGAAGGGAGACTTATAAAATAAAAACATAAAGAATATAAATAATTTCACAAGTAAGTAAGCAGTTACAAAAAATTATGCAAGTTTTTTTTTCAATTCCTTGCCTCCACAAATCTAGTCTACTAGGCAGGTAGTTTGCATCAGAATTGATCTGCTATTTATCTTACTACTTACTGTTTCGGTCACCTCAAGACAGTACAACTCCTAATTTATCTTATTCTCAATAAAGTACCTAGAGTATTTACTTTTATTTTTTATTCTAGTCCGCGCTGACTGGCGTCATCGGTGGTGGAGACATCGACAATGTTGTCAACGCTGTGATCAGCGAAGTGGTGATTGACTACGTCAACAGGTTCCAAGGTTACATTTCAGCAGTCGCTTCCAGAACCTTGCCCCAAGCCGTTAACCCCGTTCTCGAAAGATTCGACACCTGGGATATTATTGGTGACTTATTCCAGTAAACGTGAAAATTGATTTCTGCTAAAATTTAAAATATTAATAAAATTCTGTTACTCAATTAATTGTTTCATTTATCCTTTGTTGCGGATGCAGGATGATGTAGTTATGTGATGGGATAGCCATCTTGAATTCGAGAGGAAGCACATTTAACAAGAGGATAGACTAAACGAAAAAAAAGCATCGATAAAGTTAATAGTGTGAGCAGTGTAGAAAAAATTAGGGGACTATTATTTTAACTCATCATCAGCCTATCGCAGTCCACTGCTGGACATAGGCCTCTCCGATTGCACGCCACTTAGTTCGATCCTCGGCTTCTCGCATCCAGCTTCTGCCAGCCGTCTTGCGTAAATCATCACTCCACCTGGCCTGTGGACGTCCTACACTACGTTTGCCGAGACGCGGTCTCCACTCAAGAACTCGTTTACCCCAACGGTCATCGGTTCTACGGCAAATATAGCCAGCGAACTGCCACTTCAGCTTGCTAATCCTATGGGCTATGTCGATGACCCTGGTTCTTTGCCGGATCACCTCGTTTCTGATCCGATCCCTTAGAGAATGTCATTACGGGTAGGACGCACTCATTGAAGACTTTCGTCTTTAGGCACTGTGGGATCGACGATGAGAAGACCCGACGAAGCTTCCCAAACGCTGCCCAACCCAGCTGGATTCTCCTGTTCACCTCGTTCTCAAAGTTGTTTTTACCTAACTGCAGAGTCTGCCCGAGGTACACATATTTCTGAACAACTTCGAGAACGGCGCCGTGTACCGCAACCGGTTCCGGTAGTACATGTTCATTGAACATGACCTTGGTCTTGTCCAAGTGCATCCGTAGGCCGATGCGTACAGAAGAGTCAGCCAGGTCATTCAGCATCTGTTGTAGGTCCTGCAGCGTCTCTGCCATGATGACGTGTCGTCTGCAAATCTCAAGTGAGAAATGTATTCGCCATTGATGTTGATGCCGCGACCTTTCCAGTGCAGCGTCTTGAAGAAGTCCAGCGTCTGAAGTGTTGGAGCATCGGAGGACGTGTCGTACAAGCTTACTGATCTCTTGGTTTTGAGTCCGCTTTGCCGACGAAGTGACAGGTGGATTCTCACGTCGTTCCCTCACTAGCCCTAGTGTCCTCTCTGAAAGCTTCGACTTCCTGCTTTTACGCTGCATTTGACAAAATCTCGTACCTTCATCCCTGAGGATCCGACCCACATTTTCAAGGTTTTGGTTTACGTCTCTTGTGGTTTCAATGGCAGCAAATCGGTTTTCCAGAATTAACTGGAATTTTTCAGATCCCATCGCGGCTTGGAGCAGAGTTGGTCGGTGCCTGGATTTCATCAAACGGAGACGTTCAGCCTTAAAGTCGATATTCAGAGAGCCTCGGACAAGTCGGTGATCACTACCGGTGTTAAACCTATTGATCACTAAGACGTCTCTGAATATGTGCTTTCTGTCCGTCATGATGAAATCGATCTCATTTTTGGTCATAGCGTCGGGACTTTGCCACGTCCACTTTTTGCGACTTGTTTACCAGAAACCCCACGCCACCTTGGGATTGTTGGTCTCCCTCGCGGAAGTACATCAGGTGGCCTGAGTCGAGGGTTATGGTATCCTCCCCCTCTCTTCGGACTTCACATAGCCCTAAGATATGCCACCTAATCTTCCCAAGATCCACCTCAAATTGTGCCAGATGCGAGTCAAGCCGTAACGTGCGGCCATTAAACGTTGCCAGGGTCAGTCGTTTGTGGTGGCCTCCCGTAACCCGGTGCTTCTTAGCACCCCCCTTTTTTTTTAACTTGTTAAAATCCCCTCGGACCGTCACCCCACCGGGGCTTGCGGCGGGGCGGTGTGTCGGACTCGAACCGTCTAAAACCACACGGTGTGCCACTCTGCGCCTGAGACGGGAGGGACCCGGGAACTGCTGTTATTAACACATCCAGATCCCTCCCAGCGCCTGCCCGCACCAAAGCGGCACCGTCACCTGATGACTCTCAATTTAGGCGACGTACGGCACACGCGTAACATCGCATGAGGTGCTGATCAGCGCGCCTCCGCCGCCCGGTTTGCCGGCGGCGGATTGGGTCCGAGTGGACATCGTCCTCCCGGGCCTTCTCGGGGCCGGCAGAAGGAGGTGAACACAGAGAAGTTAATCAGTGAATTTATTATTGAAGAACTTCTAAAATAAGTCGAAATTATCGCCGATACATTTTTACGACCGTAAAATCAGTTATAATAGCATCAGTTACCATCCTCTGGTGAGTTTAATATAATTTATTCCAATAAGACTGTGTTTGTTGGCTGATTTCCTTTCTAAGTTGCTTCCGCTACTAATTAAGAAATATTCTTCATTCTTATTAGTACACACATCAAAAGTGTCTAGGGATCAAGCATTTTTATGCGGATTTTTTGAGATTGAGATGTGGCTTTGGCCCTGGCCTGCTCAGTCGCCAGACTTGAACCCGATTGAGCATGCATGGGATATGCTACAGAGAAGAGCTCTGCCGAATATGGAGGGTATCCAGTCGCAAGAAGACCTTTTTTTGTTGTTGCAACGAACATGGGCGGCCATTCCACAGCGTGATTTGGATGAACATTTTGAGTATGCCAAACCGATGTTCTTGTGTTGTTAGTGTTCGCGGTAGAAACACGGATTATTAATTGTTTAAGTTACCTAATAAAATTTTAAAGAAAACTGTTATTTCAGTCTTTTTTTCGAACTTTAATGTTAGTGGTTCAAATGACAAAAATCCCTTTATTAGGAAAATGGCAAATTTCTTTATTAGTGCAAAGGTGACTTGGTTTATCGTTACTGTGACAAACAAAAACACTTTATTTGATGAATCCTTAAAGAAAATCTTAATTAATATCAATCAGGAGAAAAGTTATTGCAAAAATATATGTTGATCCCTAGACACATATGTTGATCCCTAGACACTTTTGATGTGTGTATTAAGGATTTCTCTAGCTACCAATAGTCCCTATAGTGATTTAACAACAATGATTCTCTTGTAAAATGTAACTTTGACCGTTCAAATCTTTCCGATAAGTTTTAAATAATGTTTCAATAATGTCTTAAATGATGTTCCTTGTCATTCGTGGACATTAGACATAAAACCGCCCGTGAAACACAGATCAGCGTTTCCGAGTTTCTAATAGGCTTTAGATACCGTGAACTGGAACAATTTCTGAAACTAGTTGTGTAAATGAATTGATCCTTCACACCTCACACACCACTTACATACTCAACACACAACATCACACACTATGCACACAATACAATTAGGTACTACAAATATAATGATAACGCCCTAGTTTGAATTCTTTTACCAGGAGGATAGTTCTTCGATTGACTAGCTTTTATCTGATGGGCCCGTACAGGGCTGTTATCAAGGTTTCCTTACTCCAAGAGGAAAGCACTGGTGAAAGGAATTAATTTTTTTTTGTGGGATTGGGGAAGCAGTTAGGGCGTAAATTTCCCCTACAGGCCTTCGAGACATTTATCGCATTCCCGACAAACCGGGGCTGACTCGTCTGATGGTTGCTGAATTCCTTATAGTGCAAATGAAGCAGAGAGCTGTCGGAGATTATAATAGAAACAAACAAGCGGTTTATAAATTAAATGCGGACCATCTAAGCATAGCGGGTAAGCGCCAGACAATCTATGTAGCTGATCACCTCCCAGCAAGCACCAAAAAAATTTTTTCCAGTCTCGGGAATTCTCAAAAAACTACGGCTACCAATATTACTTGACAAATAATCACAAATTTTAACAAAAAAGAACTGATTTCAAGAACTGGACCAAATTGAAATGGGACCACATGGGAAGCACCAGCTTTCAAATGAAAAGGAATCATCAAAATCGGTTCACCCAATCCTAAGTTATGAGGTAACAAAGTTTACATTAAAAAATACAGTCGAATTGATAACCTCCTCCTTTTTTGAAGTTGATTAAAAATGGTAATGTTTTTATAGGTAAAGTAGATGGAGGTATAGGTAAAGTAGCCTATACTCATGTCTTCAAAGCGAATTTTACAAGATTTAAAACCTCCTAAGTGACTATTTGGACGGTGACGGAAACTGGAGCATTTGGGGATTCGTGGAGATGCTTTGGCATGGTTCAAATCCTATTTGAGCGACAGGAGACAAAAAGTGGTCATGGGAGACTACTGCAGTGATCTAAAATACGTTAATTTCGGAGTACCGCAGGGCAGTGTCCTTGGCCCGACACTATTTATTATATACATTAACAGCTTATGTGCCCTAGAGCTAGCCCAAGCAAAAATAGTTACCTATGCAGATGACACTGCAGTAGTCTTCTTTGGCAAAACTTGGAATGATACCCAGGTCAACGTGGAACTGGGCATGCAAACTATTGCCAACTGGTTGCAACTGAATCTCCTTACTCTAAATATTTGAAAAACCAAAGCTATACATTTTTATGTGTCAAAAAGATCATCGCCCAAACTCGCAATGAACCTAAGACTGCACTCGTGCTTGGCGCTGGAAAGCTGTCAATGCCCTTTAATTGAACAAATTAAGTCCATAAAATACCTTGGGGTCCACCTGGATAACCAGCTTACGTGGACCACTCATCTCAACGCACTTCACACTAGAATTAGAATGCTTATGCCAATCTTTAAGTGTCTGGGTAAAATTGCAAAAAAGAAGACCCTAAGGATGGTTTATTTTTCTCTTGCTCAATCAATTCTTACCTATTGCATTACTGCATGGGGAGCTGCTAATAAAGGCCATATGATGAGAGTAGAAAGAGCACAACGTGCACTCCTTAAAACTGCATACGGCCGGTCGTATAGATACCCTACTGACGCACTTTATTCAGAACTGGGATTGCTCAGAGTCCGACAATTATATATAATTTCCACCACGCTGCGCTTCCACAAAACTGCCCTGAGCATTGCCACACTCAGTCGCTCAGGACGTAGGTTGGTGTGGAACACCGTGAGGTGTTGTAAATCAATTGGAGGGAGAGTGTACGGATTTATGGGCTCCTACTTGTACAGGAAAGTTAACGCCAAACTAGATATTATACAGCTAACAAACCACTGCTGTAAAAATAAGGTCTACAAATGGCTGGTTGAGCTGGATTATGACAGCACTGAACAACTTTTGAAAATCATACGATAACATGCACAGAAGTAAACCATGACACACACACACACACACGCATACATACATGCCCACTCCCATCCACATAAATACATACACACACTCAGGTACACACACACACACACACACACACACACACACACACACACATTCACCCACTCTTACACTCACATACATACACAGTAATACACGCACACACAGCCACAAAATCAACACACACTCTCGCACATTCGATTGTGCATTATCCAATCACTAACACTCGGTATATTTGTAATACTTGCAGCACTTCCCACATTGTTTATTTTTGTTTTTTGTTTTATTTGTTTTTTGTTTACCTGATTTCAAATTTTTATTGATTGTTATTTTTTACTTTTCTTTTTTGTTTACTTTACTTAATTACTGTGTACATTATTTTTTTCTTCACTTTTTGTTTTATTGTATTAACGTCTCAGAAGGCGGCTGGACGGAAAGAGACTGGATCCCACGACACAGGGAATCCTAGTGTGGGATCTAGGGATCAAACCATGTATTTGTTTAATTTTGATACAATAAAGAAATTTATACTCTCGATTGTCGGCACTTGATGGAACTTGTTATAATACATTTTTGAATTAAAATCACTTGTACTTATTCTACTATTTTATTTTTGCTTACACCTGACCGTGGTATGGCATCATCAAGGGGTATAATCAGTAACCTTTGATGATGCCATAAGGCGAATCCGGTTAGGTGTAAACAAAAATAAAATAGTGGAATAAGTACAAGTGATTTTAATTCAAAAATTTAATAAAGAAATTATTATTTTTATTATTTCTAAGCTTGATGTTTCTTCTTTATAACTTTTGCATACTATTATTTTTACTATTATTCTGTCATTTACACTATAACATAAAAGTACAATACTACCTACAGACAATACACACATATAACCCAGGACAAAAATATACACCTTGCCACATTGTTGAGTCCGATCACCAGGGGTTGCGTTCCTTGGGAAACCTTGATCTAGTCACACGGGTCCATTCCGAAGCTGGTCGACGCTGCCCCTGCCCTTGGGCGACTTTTGCCCAATTGGGATGGAGCCAGCGTCGCAACGCGACACCTCTACACGGGGGTGGTCCGGTCGATGGCGCTATATGGTGCACCGGTGTGGGTGGCGGCTCTGACTGCCCTTAATAAGGCGCGCCTCTGGCGCCCTCAGAGGGTATTGGCGGTCAGAGCCATACGCGGATACCGCACGGTGTCAACCGATGCGGCGTGCACCTTGGAAGGAACACCGACGTGGGATTTGGAGGCGGAAGTGCTCGCCGAAGTTTATCGACGGGTGGCTGAATATCGGACTTAGTATGGCTATCGCCCTCCGCCCGAAGAGGTACGCGAGTGGCGTGAAGCCGCCCGTCGAGCCACTAAGGCTAGATGGTCGTTCCGGCTAGAGACTCCACGCGCTGGCTTTGCCGCCGTGGAGGCTCTCCAGCCGGTCATCCTCGAGTGGGCAGGGCGGCAGCACGGGACCCTTTCCTTCCGACTGACGCAGGTCCTTTCCGGGCACGGTTGCTTCGAGCAGTACCTGCACTTGGTCGCCAGGAGGGAATTGAGTCCCACCTGCCACCACTGCGACTGCAGTGAGGACTCGGCCCAGCACACGCTGGCGGTTTGCCCCGCTTGGGCGCCGCAGCGTCGGGCCCTCACTGCAGTCATCGGAGAAGATCTCTCGCTACCGGCCGTCATACGCTCCATGGCCGGTAGCAACAGCAGTTTTGGCGCGGTCGCAACCTTCTGCGAAGATGTCATCACGTAGAAGGAGGTGGCGGAGAAGGCCCGGGAGGGTGATATCCACTCGGACCCAATCCACCGCCGGCGAACCGGGTGGCGGAGGCGCGCCTATCAGCGCCTCATGCCGCCCTGAGTGTGGCCGCGGATGGTCGGGACGGGTTTTCCCCTTCATCCGCTCTAGTGGCCACCCGCGAGGGGGCGACATACGCATGTGCCGTACGTCGCTTACTTAGAGAGTCTTACCAGCAGACGGTGCCCGCTTCATTGCGGAGAAGCGCTGGGAGGGGTCCGGATGTATTAATGTCAGCAGTTCCCGGATCCTTCCCGTCTCAGGCGCAGAGTGGCACACCGTGTAGTTTTAGTCGGTTCGAGTCCGACACACCACCGCCGCAAACCTCGGTGGGGTGACGGTCCGAGGGGATTTTCATAGGTATAAAAAAAAACACACGGGCCCATGAGATGTGAGATAGACAATCGCAAAACTATTTGACTGCACGTTTGGCCTAGTGGTTTAACGGTCACCACGCCGTTTCCTACTTCGCCAAGTGTCGTGGGTTCAAATCCCACGTAGGACAACACTTTGTGTTATTCACAAATTGTTGTTCTGAGTCTGGGTGTTCTTTGTGTCCGTTTCATTTATGTTTGTAAGGTCCCCCGCAACACAGGATTTATTCCTAGTGCGGGAGTTGTTACTCAACTTCTTACTCAACTACCCGGTTACAAACACTTCGATCATACTAGGGCCGACGATAATTCCTTTTATCGCACCACACACAAAATAAAATCTGCTCCCAATACCATCTTCTGATCTTGTGTTAACTTCGATGAATTCCCTTGCGTTTAGGCTATACTACCATACATACTATAGTAATCCAATAAAGCTCACTTAGGACCCATAATTGTCTTATCCGTGGTACTTCCCGGTTTGAAAAAGGTGTCTGCCTATTTTGACTTCATTTTGTCTACCTCTTTACTAAATAGGGAATTGGACTTTTTTATTTCCAACTCCTCCGGATTTCTTCTGATTAGTTTCTTTGCGGGTTCCAAGACCGTTTATTTTCCCTGGGACTTGCCGAGTGTCATAATTCGGTGTGTTCGTGGGTCACTGATGTTGATCCTAGTGTACAGGAGTTACAGTGGTGGGTGTGAGGGCGGGATTGGTCCCATTAGCCTTTAGAGTCAAAGGCAACTCCGTATCAGTCATTAGAGCTGGCAACTCCAGTCTGTGAGTTTGAAGCAAAACTGGCATCACTAGATGGACACAATGGTACTGACATTTTTTTTCTTTTTTTAAAGACAACGCCCGCACTAGGAATAAATCCTGTGTCGCGGGGGACTTTACAAACATACATGTAACGGACACAAAGAACACCCAGACTCAGAACAACAATTTGTGGATCACACAAAGTGTTGTCCTACGTGGGATTTGAACCCACGACACTTGGCGAAGTAGGAAACGGGGTGGTGACCGTTAAACCACTAGGCCAAACGTGCAGTCATTGACAATTCTCGATAAGTCCTAATACGTTGTGTTAAAGAAGATGAAATGATTGACTGACTCTATAGTAATAAATCACTGAAGGAACTTGATTGAGTGCTAAGCCGAGTCCTTACTATCGGTGGCATTAACTGGCGTTGTTATAAAAGTTTCAGTTACGATTGTGAAGTTATCAAAGGATCATCATTTGTATCGACTACTTCTGGAAGACTATTAAATCTTCTTCAAGGCATTTCAACTCTCTGAGCCTTTTTTCCGATTATGTTTCTCCGAAGATATTGTACTCCTCTCTCTATGTATGCTTTATTAACGATGAATTAATTCACTAACAGGCTTTCCTTCAGTCTTCCTTTTATAATAACGCTTCCTGTCTTTTTCCTTGTGTATTGCGTAAAGTTCTGGATGACTCTTGATTCGGGCTTTCCGACGTCTTAGCCAATCTTTTCTTAGCCAAGTGACCTTGCTTAGAATCTGACATAATGACAATACTAGAACAAGATAAATATTTTATGATTTACGGTCTTAAAAGTTAGTAGAAGCGACACATTGCCACGGAAAACACCGAATTCAATACCACTGAAATCAAAATATTAAGGTATATTGTAAATAACTTAAAAAAAAATTGAAGTAAATAATTAATAAATAAATTTAAAAAAAACTTAGAAAATATTTTAAAATGCTAATATTTACATTTTCTACTAAAATCTATTACATGTAATATATATGTCGAGAATCGAACCTGGATCCTCGACATCGCGGTGGGCCGGTGCTTCCAACCGGCTGTACCGCTGTCGAACGGCGCGCGACGCAGGTGACGGGGACGCAAGGAGAAGCGGGGTGCGGGCAGCATCTCTCACTACATACATCGTATTAAGAACACTCGCCTCAAGACATTGTTCGGGATCACTGCTCTGTACTGTGACATATCCTTGTAAACATTAAAAACTCGCCTCAAGACATTGTTCGGGATCACTGCTCTGTACTGTGACATATCCTTGTAAACATTAAAAACTAGCGCAAACTACAGTCCGCTTTTAATTGTCTAACACCACCAGGACATCACCTTAACATTTTGGTCCTTCGCTATAGTCTTTGCAAGTTAAAAACACGGTGTACGAGCGGACTTCGACCCATCTTTTTCGAGTCGTGCTGGCCTTATCAACATTAAAGGAAATTTGAAGAAAGAAGACGAAGGGAAGAATATAGTGGTTGGATAAGACATTTTGTGAGTTCGTTCCATTTTCCTTTTTACTCCTGCTTATCTCTTTTTCCACATATTTCTTAAATCTCTTTCCTGCCTAGCTTCAAATAGCCTAGTTGAGCCAATACCGTAGCCATCTTAAGCTTACCTCACATATTTTATTAAACATTGTTAAAGTTTAATTAGTGATCAAATACATTTCTTATTATAAAAAATAAATAAATAGTACTAAATTTAACAACGTTATTTTGCCTATCTATTCATCGTCGTATGTACAAAACCGGTTTGTTACGCCGGCTTTGCGAGTGGCTTTCTTAGCGGGCAGCTATTCATTGTATTATATTTTACCTACAAGCTTTCTTAAATACTTTTATTTCAATAGTTTATCTTAGTTTCAAATATTATAAACGTCTTTGCTTGATATATAGCTGTTATTGAACAGTTTATTGCCTATTTTATATCCTTTCATCATGCCTGAACATATTAAAACATTAATTAAGAAAAGATCTGCTTTAAAATCAAAACTTACTACCTTCAATAAACATCTTAATATCCTTAAAAGCTGGAAAAGCCTCAGTGAACTGCAGATTGCTGAATTAGAATGCCGCCTAAGCAAAATTGAAAATTTAAATTGCGAATTCGATGCGTTACAGGATGAGATCGAGGCACTTTGTGATGAGTCCAGCGCAAGCGGGGAGGATGACGAGTCCATCTCCGAGCGTGAGCGTTTTGAAAATGAATTTTTCGCATTGGTGGCGTGTGCGCGCTGCCTTCTCTCTTCGAGTAAGCGTCGTGAATCTGTAGCAAGCTTCAATGATGCCATATCAGGTGATGATTCCAAGATTTGCAGCGTTAGATTACCCAAAATAGATTTACCTCATTTTAACGGTGACTATCAGCACTGGCTTGAGTTTAGGGATACTTTCACATCAATTATTCACAAAAATAAAAACATAGATAACGTAAATAAATTTTATTACCTCCGTGCTTCTCTTCACGGGAGCGCGGGCTTGATTATTAAACATATTAATGCTTCGAGTGACAATTATAAAATTGCATGGGACTTATTACTTGAACGTTACGATAACAATCGTTTGCTCGTTAACAACCATGTACAGGCGTTATTTAACCTTGAACATATACATAAAGAATCGTGTATGTCTATCCGTTACATTATTGACACTACTACTAAGAACATTAGAGCACTTACTACATTAAATCAGCCTACACAGTACTGGGATACTTTAATTGTTTTTATGATGTCTTCTAAATTAGATAGTATTACCCTCCGTCATTGGGAGGAACATAGAAATATGTTGAGTGATAGTCCGACCTTAGACATCTTTCTTTCGTTTTTGAGAAATAGGGCCGATTTATTAGAAAGTTTGGAAGACTACGATAATCGTTTAAAGACTTACAACACAAACAACAAATTTAAATCGAAATTAAACGAAAATAAAAATAATAAAACCGGTTTCTTACAATGCCCCATGTGTAATCAGTCACATTATTTATTTAATTGTGAATCTTTTAGGGCACTTTCTGTTGAGGCTTGTATGGACAAGGCTAAGCAGTACAAAGTGTGTTTTAATTGCCTACGTCATGGTCATACGAGTAACAAGTGTAACTTAACTCATTGTAAATATTGTAAGTATAAACATAGTACCTTGTTACACCTCGACCGTACCGAACCTATGCCTAGTTCTTCCAAGTCTCACAGTGAGGGCGTCATACTAACTAGTGATACTATGCCAGACACTACTGCCTCTCGTGCGTTTCTATCTACAGCGGTCGTACGAGTGATGGATAGTAACAACCAAGAACACATCGCGAGAGTATTATTGGACAACGGCAGTGCGATTAATCTCATATCGCAATCCTGCGCTGATATGTTGAAACTGCCACAAAGCAGCGTTACTACGGCGGTATCGGGTTTTAATAATTATGTAACCTCTAGTACAAAAACTTGTAACATTACAATTAAGTCCCTTTGTAGTAACTATAGTGCAGATATAAACTGTGTTCTTTTCCCTACAATAACTCCTCCAATTCCATCGTCATACATAAACAACAGCAATATGCGTCTACCAGTAGGTCTTACTTTAGCCGATCCTTCTTACAACATTCCCTCGAGTATAGACATTCTCCTGAGTGCAGACATTTTCTGGGATGTATTAGGCAGAGAATCTATTGAGTTAGGTAAAAATATGCCAATATTGCGAGAGTCAAAGCTAGGATGGTTAGTCACTGGACATGTTATAGCAACGCAACATCCCTCTAACTTATGTCTTTATTCCCAAGGTGATTCTAACACCGATCTTTCGCCTTTTAGGGTGTTAGATACAATTCAGCCTGAGCATTCTTTACCATTAAAAGAAAAGGCTTCTGATCAAAGTATTGCTGATAAAACATATCTTAATGATGACAGTCGTTTTATCGTTACAATGCCTCTGAAATGTGATCCTCTTATTTTGGGTGACTCATTTCATATGGCGTAGTCGCGTTTTTTAGCGTTAGAGCGAAAATTAAACACAAATAAAGCTAACAAATTAGTACACGAAGAAAAAATATGCCTATCTACAAATAAAATATTAAATAACAACAATCAAAACTGCGATCTTATATCTTCTCTTATTAATAAATATTCAAATTTACTTAAATTACAAAGAGCTTACATACAAAGACTTATATACAATTTAAAAAATAAAAAGGAAACAAAACAGTTAACCAATAGTCTTACCTTAGAAATCTAGAATTACAACAATCATTAAATTATTTTATGTGAGTCTCTTATCCTCAAAACAGGAAAGACTCTGCGCAGAATAAATAGATTACTGTCTTTATCACCGTTCGTAGATGAAAACCAGATCATTCGTGTAGGTGGTAGGTTGGATAACTCGCCTTATTGTTATAATGTAAAACATCCAATTTTAATTTGTAGCAAACATCATTTTACAAAATTAATTTTTCAAACATACCATATTAAATTATTGCATTCCGGTCCTCAATCTTTACTATCAAATATACGTCAAACATATTGGCCGCTAAACGGTAGAAATTTAGCTAAAGCGACAGTATATAAATGTTTAAAATGTTTTAGATTTAAGGCTCAAATAGTACAACCCTTAATGGGCCAACTTCCTCTTAATAGAACAAATTTGGAATTTCCCTTCCTGCATTGTGGCGTAGACTATGCTGGCCCAGTGCTGATAGCTGACCGTAAGGGTAGGGGCTGCAGGCTCTTGAAATCTTACTTGTGCATTTTCGTTTGCTTTTCTGTTAAGGCTGTACATTTGGAGCTTGTTACAGAACTTACGAAAGAATCATTTATAGCCGCCTTAAATCGCTTTATTGCTCGCCGGGGGAAGCCACAAAGCATCTCATCCGATAACGGAACGAACTTTGTTGGTGCATCAAATGATTTAGAAAGATTTCTTCTTGAATCTAATATTCAAAATGAAATAGCCCAGGAAGGTATTAAATTTAAATTTACTCCTCCTTATAGCCCACATTTTAATGGCATGGCCGAGGCAGCTGTCCGCTCAACAAAGCATCATCTTAGGCGTCAATTACAAGCTATCCATTTTACATACGAACAGATGGCTACCTGTTTGACTCAGATCGAAGCTATTTTAAATTCTCGTCCTCTCACTCATATTTCCACAGATCCCCTCGACTTCACAGCTCTCACTCCCGCTCACTTTCTAATAGGACGACCACTCACTGCTTATCCACATCCACACGTTTTGGAGAAAGATATTACCATCATTGACCGCTTCAAAAGGATTGAGTACATCCGACAACATTTCTGGGTCCGTTTTAGAAATGAATACATCTCCACTCTTCAACAGCGGACGAAGTGGCTTACATCGTCTCATAACGAACTTAAACCCAATGACTTAGTCCTCGTTAAAGATTTGAGCCTACCACCACTGTTGTGGCCTCTCGGAAGGATCATCAAGACTTATTCTGGTGTCGACGGGATCAGTCGTGTCGCTGAGATAAAGACAAGGAAAGGCATCGTACGAAGAGCCTATAATAATATTTGCCCTCTTCCAGCTCAAGAGTCTTGATTCTTCACCCTGGGGGGAATATGTCGAGAATCGAACCTGGATCCTCGAAATCGCGGTGGGCCGGTGCTTCCAACCGGCTGTACCGCTGTCGAACGGCGCGCGACGCAGGTGACGGGGACGCAAGGAGAAGCGGGGTGCGGGCAGCATCTCTCACTACATACATCGTATTAAGAACACTCGCCTCAAGACATTGTTCGGGATCACTGCTCTGTACTGTGACATATCCTTGTAAACATTAAAAACTAGCGCAAACTACAGTCCGCTTTTAATTGTCTAACACCACCAGGACATCACCTTAACATTTTTTAACTTAACATAACTTAACATTCCATAGGTCGCTGGTTCATATCCGGCTCGAAGGACCAAAATGTTAAGGTGATGTCCTGGTGGTGTTAGACAATTAAAAGCGGACTGTAGTTTGCGCTAGTTTTTAATGTTTACAAGGATATGTCACAGTACAGAGCAGTGATCCCGAACAATGTCTTGAGGCGAGTGTTCTTAATACGATGTATGTAGTGAGAGATGCTGCCCGCACCCCGCTTCTCCTTGCGTCCCCGTCACCTGCGTCGCGCGCCGTTCGACAGCGGTACAGCCGGTTGGAAGCACCGGCCCACCGCGATGTCGAGGATCCAGGTTCGATTCTCGACATATACTATTTTTATATTTTAAATATTATAGTTACATGATATACATGAAAAAAAGGGTTCACCGAAATCAAATTTTTAGTATACCAAGCCAGCGAAAACAGCTACTTACCTCTATAAAAAGGTGACCATAAGACGTACAGCCATGGTTTCTTCGTTGCTGTCGCGACACGACTGATACTTCAGCTAACGCCAATAACTATCCTCACAGACAGTTTAGTTTAAGAAATATGAGAAGATCGGTGCGCGCCACTGATATCAACTCAAAACGTCGGACGTGTATACAATCTGTTGTATCTTCTCTATTGTGGCATATCATTATTTAATAATAATATAAAATGAATAAATAACTATTTGGTCATTTGTGATCACATGCAAAATAGCGTAATTTGTTAGATGAAAAAAATAAAATAATTTCCGCTGCAATGTAGGGTTCGGACGCGCCACCGAGGTCAATATTTTAGTATGTTTTTTTACTTACTTCTACTTAAATTATCTAAAAAAGGACATAGGCCCCCCTTTTATTATTAAATTTTCTATTACATGTAAAAAAATTGAAATAGTAAGTAATCAATTCAAAGAGATTTCGATCTGGACACGTTTTTTCAAGCGTTCGGAGAATGACATGGGCAATGTCTTTAAAGTTGGTGGCAACTTATTAAATATCTTGATACACATATTATAACATTTTTTTGGAACAATGTAGTTCTGGGAACAAAGTCCAGGACTAGCCTTTCACCGTCAAGTGTGTTGCGTGAGAATATGTCATTTGTCTTCTTAAACAAACTAGGGTATCTCTTTACAAATACACTAACTTCGAAAATGTACATACAGGGCAAAGGTAATATTTCAAATTTTTTTTACAAGACTCATAAGGAGGAATGCCTACCATAGCGCGAATACACCTCTTTTGGGATAAAAACACCCGAGTAGCATCCACCGAATTTCCCCATAGCAACAGACCGTATCTCAACACAGAACCAACGTAATGATGATACGCGAGAAGTACTGTCTGCTGCGTAGTTGTTCTTCTTAATCGGTTTAGGATGTAAACAAAACTATTAACTTTCTTGCAAACTGAATCGACGTGCGTCTTCCAGTTGCAATATTTGTCTAATGTTAAGCCCAAAAACCTAACGCTTTCTGTCTGGTCGATCTCATTTTCCCCATATAATAGGTCTTTACCTATGAAATTGCCGTTTTGTATGCAATAAGTGAAAGTACTTATTTTTTCAAACTTTTTTATTTCTGTTATTCGAAGTAATCACCCATGCAATCGACGCATCTTTGCCAACGCATTGGCAGTGGGGGCGCAACTGTGCCACTGTCAACATCGTGCTCGTAATTAAATAAACTTTATAAATGTTTAGATACTCAAAAAAAGTAGCCAGAGGTAGTAGAGCCACGCTGATTTCAGCACGAACGGGCCGGCTCGACCGGGGCGGTACTACCCTCGCACAGAAAATCAACGTAAAATGACAGCGTTCGTGCTGTCGTGTTTCGTTGGTAAGTGCGAGACCGGGGGCCCAATTAGTCTAGTCAACAAGTTTCATACTTGTTGACTGGACTAAAAGATGCAGTAGCATCACTAGGCCGCCATAGTGTGGGTCGCCATACTGCACTGTCTGCATTCGCAATGAGTATGGTGACCACCACTCTTGGATTCTGCTTATGTTTTCCATCAGGCAGAGCAGAGTCATTTTGGAGGGCCAAACATAAAAAAAAAAAAAAAAAAAAGTAAGAATTGTGCAAAAATACCTGAAAAGTGCTGAAATTATCCCAAAAATATATAGAACACAGTGAAAATCCAACGAAAATCGAATAAAAGTGCATAAATACGATCCACCGAAAGATTATCGAATTAAGTGAAAACCTCAACATCTAACAGGAAATCTTATAGGAATATTGTACCTACTACCCCTCAGACTACCCCTATGTGTGTGTCGCCGCTGAATTTGCTACAAAAATACAAAAACACCTAAGTGAAAGACAATTTTTACTTTTACCACAATTTTTGTTTCTACCTCCAAAGTGCAGTGTTGTGACGAAAACAACAACGCAACGACAAGTTAGCGACATCTAACGTTCTTCGTCGAAAACATCTGAGACAAACCGCGGGCCAAACCGTAACCTGGCATCTAGCGACAACTAACGACACTACTTATTAATCATCGATATATTCGATTGAGAGGAAGAAGAAGAAATACTGTACATTTCCAAAAGAGGTCACTAAAAGGAACATAAAATGTTTAATACATAATGGAAGAAATCAAAAATATGTTAATAAATATGCAACAGGATATGAAACAGCAAAAAGAAGAAATGATAAAGATGAAGGAAGACATCAAAAACACAATAGTTAACAGCCTTACCGAAAAGTTTAGCAACTTAGAACAAAAAAAAAGAACTTTTAGAAAAACAAATTGAAGAACAAAACAGAAAACAAACAACTTAGAAAGACAGTCTAGACGCAAAAACTTAGTTATATTTGGTGTAGAAGAGCGCGAAAACTCATACCACGAACTTGAAGAAATGATAATCAGTATAATAAATACACATTTTAATGTAGGCTGTGAGATTAACAATATTGAAGCAGTAAGAAGACTAGGAAAAAGGGGTGAGAAGATCAGACCAGTGGTTATAACATTTAATACATTAGGTTTTAAACTAACGATTCAGAAAAGCAAATATTGTCTACAAAACACCGCATACTACTTAAAAGAAGATTATCCAATTGAAATATTAAAAAAGCGCAAGGAGTTACAAGTCCAGCTAGAGAGAGAAAATGAAGCAGGCAATATAGGAGTTATAAAATACGACAAACTAATTATATATAATATTATACCACACAAAGTAAACTACAATACATCAAGCACGACGACATAGGATTGTGTGAAATGGTGTGAAGTCCGACGTCTTGGTGAAAAGTTAATAAATTGTAACAACGGCTGGTTGGGATTGGCTGAACACCGCCAAGAATAGAAATAAGAGGTGTGCCTTAGAGGAGGCTTTTACCCGAAAGGGGTCCATGCAGAAATAATTATGAATATTGTAATCATCTAATTATGTTATAATCTCAATAATATTTAATGCATGTTCAATTCCAAATAAGTTGTCATTTATATAATATTTCTATTTGATTTATTTTAAATAGGAAATATATTGATTATTATTATTTTTCTGTATGGAATAAAGAAAGCTTTATTATTATTATATTATAATGTGTGCTAGATACCTAGAATCTATTTGAAGTCAGTTTATTTTACGCTTTTAAGTGTTTTTTTGGCAGAGAGTTTTCGTTGGATGTTTTTTGGAAGTCGGTTTTTTTTTTTTTATTATTTAACCATTCTGTTACGAATTTTATTGTATTATTTACATCAATATCACAATTAGAACCAGTTTTGGATGTCAATAAGATAGAAATGTCGTCAGTAAACAGAATACATTTATGTGTAGTTATGTCAGGTAGATCATTAATATAGACTAAAAATAGCAATGGTCCCAGTATACTTCCCTGGGGTACTTCATAGTCATTAGGTAGAAATGTGGACCTCTCCCTAGTGATCACCAAATTTTTATTTTTAATGAAATCTACACATTGTTCCCGATTTCAGTCAGTATCATCCTTTATAATTTGCCACGCAGTTCTACATATGTTTGTGGAGTTTTGTAAAATGTTTTTATTTTAGCTTTTTTGTTCTTTATCAATACAGTTTCGTAAGATTTTTGAATATTGTTTAAACCTATTTTTACACTCTGTTGTTCTATGAGTGTAGTATTGATTACGCAAGGATCTCTTTGTTTTTAGACTGGTCCTCAAGCCTCTTCTTACCCATTTAAATCTCTTTTCTTTGTGACGAGTCGTTTTTGAAATAAAGGAAAACACAGTTTATAAAAAAGGGAAAAGTCATCATAGAAACAATCAAACGCTACATTAAGGCTACTATTGGAAAACGCTTCCTTAAAACTTAAACTCTGCAGACATTCACGGAATTTCCTACATTTTCTATAGAGTAATCCCTCCTAATTACTGATAATTTTAATGGCTGTGAGATATCTTTTGTCACAGAAATGCTTAGAAATTACGCATGGTGATCAGAGAGACCCAGTTTCAGAACTTCCCCTTTGGCTTGTTTTATGTTACATATAATATGGTCAATACAAGTATTAATTCTAGTTGGTTCCTTAATTACAGCAGTCAAGTTATAAATTTGTAAAATGTCAAACAAGTTTTGTACAATTTTACTATTTATAAGTGTATTTATATTTAAGTCCCCTACAAGTACAAGCTTACGCTTTAAACAGCGACAGCTTAAGAGTTTAAACAACAATGTATCAAGGTACTCCAAAAACAAATTTACATTTTACTGAGGTGTTCTATATATACATATTATAGTTATTTGTAATTTATTTATTTCGATACCACAACACTCGAACACTTTCTGTCGTGAAAACGACCTTATGCTTATGAAATGAAATGATATATATTTGTAAGAATGTAGTACAAAAACAGGTCACAATAACTACATAGTATAAAACAAAGTCGCTTTTTCTGTCCCTATATCCCTTTGTGTGCTTAAATGTTTAAAGGTACGCAACGGATTTTGATGCGGTTTTTTTTAATAGATAGAATGATTCAAGAGGAAGGTTTTTATGTATAATAAATGCATAATATAGTATGGAAACACTGTTAATTTTCGAGGTTTCTAATGTGATGTAGCAAATAAACACATTTTTTTGCGCTTACATTGCAAACGCTATACATTGTGCATTTAATATAGATCAAAATGGCCCTTTACAGTATCTAATTTAAATGAATATATTCGAAGATATTACAGATTTAAAATGCACGAATCGTGTCGTCGGCGGGGGCATCTTATACCACCCGTGCGAAGCCGGGGCGGGTCGCTAGTAATTCTATAAAGCTCGACTACATTCTACCATAACAATGGTGTGCAACTAGCAATGTCTTACATTACATTAATGGCATGCAATACACTAAATGTCAGTGTCAATTTTAATGATTTCAATAATTTTACTATGATTTTAAAATAATAATTAAAAAAAAAATTAACAATTCAACAAATCAATTACCGAATGCCGAAAAAATATTATGGTTTATTAAATGTCACAATAGATAAGATATGTCAATTTAGTAAATGTCAAGATAATTTAGAGATGTCAATACAATTTAAAATCAAGGATAATTAAGGATTAAAATTAATTTAAGGATAATTAAAAAAAAGAGAAAAAAAACTATAAAAATCATGTCACTATGTTTTCATTCCTTATTTGTCATATAATCAGTTAAATTGTAAAAACATTTTTCAAGAAGCCATTTGGTTAGTTTACTTTTAAAAATATTTAAAGGTTGATCCTTGAATACATTTGGTAATTTGTTATAAACTTTAATTGCAGTTATATAAGAGCTTCTTTTATGTATTTCTAGATTGCTTCTTGGTTGAAAGATTTTGTGGACATTTCTGGGTATGATGTCTCTTTTTGTTACATTTGATTGAAGATCAAAGTATTGAGGATGTTGCTTTACAAAAACACAGAGTTCCCTAATGTACATGCATGCTAGCGGTAAAAGATTGAACTGTTTAAAAATTGGTCTGCAGCTATCCATAAACCATGCCCCGCATATTGCTCTTACACACTTCTTTTGTACCCGAAATACCTTTTCAATTTCAACAGAATTTCCCCACAATAGTAGGCCGTATGCAAGTACCGAGGATACATAGCCATGGTAAGCACTAAGTGCTGAATCTGTTGAAACAGTTTCTCGGATTCTTTTTATGGCATACACAAATCTATTCAACTTGTCTTAAACGTGTTCAATGTGCGACTTCCAACTACAATTTTTATCTACAACTATTCCTAGAAACGTTGTTGAATCGACTTCTTCTACCTTAGTATTGTTATAAGTTATATTTAAATCAGTTTGTTGTCGTCTATAGGTTTGAAATGTATCATTTTAGTTTTAAGTAAATTAACCTTAAGGTTATTGGTACTAAGCCAATCAACAACGGCAGCGATAGCGTTATTTATTTCCACTTCATAAGTGTCTTTATTTTCACATTTTACTATAAGTGTAGTATCATCTGCAAACAGTACTGTCTTATGTTGAGTGACATTAGAAAGATCATTAATATACAGTAAAAACAAAAACGGACCCAAAACGCTACCCTGTGAAACGCCTAGTTTATTGCTTTGAAATGTTGACCTATAGTTTATTTTTGTACCATTTTCAAGTTTTGATAATTCAACGCATTGACTTCTATCCGATAGATAGCTTTTAAGCCAGTCATTAGCCTTTCCTCTTATTCCATACCGATTTAGTTTATGGAGTAACGTGTCATGATGAACAAAATCAAATGCCCTGCTCATATCCAAAAAAACTGCAGTTACAGGTTTATTCTCATTTACCGCTTCCGTAATTACTTTAATAAGATTAAAACACGCTAAAGATGTAGTACTATTTTTACGAAATCCAAATTGTTCTTTCTTTAAAATTTCCATATCGGTGACAAAATCGTAAAGTCTTTTTAGAATATTTTTTTCAAATATTTTTGAGATTACAGGAATAAGGGTAATAGGACGGTAATTGCTTATATTTGTTACGTCCCCTTTTTTAAACAGTGGCTTGACAATAGATTTTTTAAGAATATCTGGGAAAGTACCTTCTTCAAAGGACATATTAACTAAGTGACTAAGAGGTTCACAAATATATTTTGAACATGCTTTAATTATTTTTGTACTAATTCCATCAGGGCCGACTAACAAAGTATTGTTAAGACTATTAATAGTTTTGAATATTTCCATAGCATCTGTGGGTTTTAAAAAAATTGTATTATAATTATCATATGTCAAAGTTTTATTAATGTAATCTATTTTAAAATCAAATTTAATGTCGTGTGTAAAATTAATATAATAATTATTGAATGCCTCACGTATGTCAATAGGGTTATTGTATATCATGTCACCTTCTATGATTGTGTTTATGTCAGTTTTTATATTCCCATGTCCTATTTTTTCATTAATAATGTCCCATACTGCTTTACATTTATTTTATTTAGTAGCAATGTATTTTTTATTTTGTATTTGTTGTGACTTCGATATACACTTTTTTAGTATTCTACTATAATTTCTATACTTTTTTTTATTATGCGTCTTATTTGTACCGGAGTGTTTATAGTTAAAATAAAGATCTCTTTTCACTTCAGTAGATTTTTTAATTCCTCTCGTTAACCATAATGTTGTCTTTCTTTTATTAGTTCTTTTGACCGTAACTATAGGAAAATGGAGGTCATAAAATAGTGTTAATAGTTCATGAAATAATTGAAAAGATTGAATTAAATTTGAAACATTATATATTTCTGAAAAACTAATCGATGAAAGGTTGCAAAACTTTTTAATATTTTCTTCGCTACAGTCTCTTACCTGATCATACCAACATTTTACTTCACGTTTGCTATGTGATTTTATTGTTGAGGTCTGACCTGTTTCATGGTCTGATAAAGCCAAATAGTGAACGGCGCTTATAACGTCTTTCTTAATGTTTGTAGCAAATTGATCGAGACAGGCTAGTTGACGCGTTGGTGATTTAATGTGTAGTACCATATCGAAATTTTTAAGTAAACTTATTAGAGTTTCACATATCTTGTTTGATTTAAATGTGTCAATATTCCAATCGTCACATATTATTACCCTTTCCCCTCTACACATGATTCTTATTAGCATTTTTTCGAGCTCCTCTATAAATATGTAGGGGTTGCTATTTGGAGTTCTATATAAACACATGATTATAATTTTTTGTGTTGTCAGTTCTATACCTGTACACTCAAAATTGAAGTTACAATCTAAGTCATTAATTTTAACTATAGGTTTATAGTCTATATAATGTTTAATAAGTATACAGGCACCTCCCCTTTTTGAATTGCGACTAAACGATGAAGCTAATTTATATCCAGGAAGTTTCAACAGATGTTCAGTACCTTTTTGTACCTTACCAATTCACCTTACCTTCAGTACCTTAACAATTCATTATACGGAATACCTTTTTGGATATACACGCATACTCCCCCTCTAGATTTCGATCTACAATAGATTGCACCTAATTCGTATCCGGTTAATCTGGAGTTCCGTATGTATGTATCTCTCAAAAATGTTTCAGAGAATCGTAGTTTATTTTTGTTATGAAGATTTGTAAGTGCTATCTCAATCAGTTCTTTCTTACATAGTAAACCTGCAATATTTTGGTGGAAAACACGAAACGCCTTTTTTTTATCACATAAACTTTTCAGTGAGAAAAGAATTTGCATTTGACGATTGTGGAGGACTCGTATTATGTGCAGAGGAAGTTTTACATAATATATTTGAACCATCTGAGAGACTTTCCCGTTGAGGTGTACCTGTTTCATATATTTCTAAGTCTATTTTTATGTTTTCAAGTATTCTATTATAAATATTGTGCATTCCGCTTCTCTTAATTTTACCAGTGCTGTGTGAAAGCATGTCAAATGATAACGTGAGATTGCTATCGAAAAAATATCCATATTTATTATTTTGCAGGTCTAGATTCAAGAGATGATTGAATATTTCCACTCTGTAACTGTATATAATTACTCCTCGTATATCAATGTAGTTAGCCTTCCTTCTTAAATCATTACCCACTAATAAAATTACACAACAGTCGCTTAATGTAAATAATAAATAAATAAATAAATAATAAATAAATAATAAATAAATTTCCTTTTATATCGTCACAGCTCAATATGCATAATTGTTTTTTTTTTGTGACGGTTTTTTCTTGTGAAATCATACCGGAAAATCTAAGATTGTGGTTTGTGTTATCACTATTAAATCTAGTAATTTGTTTCATTGCAGGTGCCTGTGTCGGTATATGTGTGATGTATGTATCTGTTTCTGTTTCTTGGCAGCATACTTTTTTTTCTTGCATTTAAGTGTTCTGTTCATTCTGTCCCTGTTGGCTTACACTGTTTGACATAATACTTTGATTTAACTCAAACTCAAACTCAAAAATATTTTATTCATATAGGCACTTATTTTACAGGCACTTATGAATAGTCAATATTTAATATAAAAAATCGAGTGATTCTAGTCGCCAGTTCCAAGTGCAGCCTACCCTTCATGGAGAAGAATCTGGCAAGAAACTCCATTGTTGCTCCTTTTAAAAAATAATAATACGGTTTACAATATTTTTTTCACTAAGAGACTTGAATGAGAACGAAGTCGACCAAAGAAAACAAAATAAAAGGTTTGGAGTCATTGCTGCATTTAAACGCAAAGTAGGCGTTTTACTTTTTTTTTCCGGTGTCTGACATATCTTTTTGTATGTGTCGATTGTTTTCAAATATTTTTGCAAGTCACATTTTAGATGACAATTTTCTGTATTTAAATCTTCAATCTCCTAATGTGCACTCATTAGTTGCATAGTGAGTGTTTCTACCTGTTCATTGAGGGCATTTATAAATTCGCTATTTTCAACTAAACAATACTCATCATAGTGGAGTCTAACAATGTTTTGTTAATACTACTATTCGTCAAGTTCGTTAGATCATTCAATGAATTTGTTCTTTAAGGTCTTCGTTATGTGATGTTATTATCTTATTATCCATTTTTATTTCTCCGAGTTTCGATGTTGTTTGGGGTCTCCCTCTATTGGTAAGAGTAAGAATTAATTTACTAAGAACTTTTTGTCCTGTTTAAGTTGCATTCATCATTTATTATTTACGTTTGGATAAGCCGAAGATTCAATTTAAAAACATCACGATAAGCTATATCGACCTTACTCAAGGTTTGAACCTAAGTCGCTGTTAAAATACAGTAACCCGATACTCTCGACCACTCCGCTACGAAGATGTTAAGACTAGATTGTAAATTTTAGCTTTAGTAGATACCGATTCAGCCTCACCGACGTCACTGATTATCTCAATAGTGGCACTCATGATTTGTAGCAATAGAAATCGCTTTCAATCAATTCATTATTACACACGTAGGTAGATAGGGTTTATTTACACAACCAAAGACAATATTGAATTCCAAATAGTTTATTGAATTAATGAAGCTACAGATAAAATCATAGATCGAGACAAACAGACTCCACAGGTATACTGCATTGTCAAGGTCATATGTTAATCCATAATTTCCAGTTTCTAAAATGCGTAGAGCCTTATGAGAAGAATACTGGCAAAGAAACTCATAGCCACTCTTTTAAAAGTCACATCTTAAATTATTAGTCACAGATGTTTAATAATTAATTACAATAATTAAGAAGCCCAAGTACTTAGCATATTTACAGCTTGTCCTTCCTGGTACAACGCCCGCACTGTACGGCGGCTCGAGTATAACTGAACCGATTGCTGAGATCGCTCACAGTGCAGCCGTATTTATAGGCGCGGCACACGTGCACGTGTTTGTAAGATTTTTCATTTTACATCATAATAAAGTTTAAATTAATCAACTCGTGGTTTATAAACTAATTTTGGAACACTCAAATGATTTAACTTAATTATTCTAGGTTTTCTAGACTAATCGTTGTAGTTGCGCCGACATATATAATGTAATATACATATATATACATAATATCTTATATATAAAATTCTCGTGTCACAATGTTAGTTACCATACTCCTCTGAAACGGCTAGACCGAGTTTTATGAAATTTGGTGTGCATATCGGGTAGGTCTGAAATTCGACCAACATCTATTTTTTATACCCCAATTTTTTTATGGCAATACAACGTTTGCCGGGTCAGCTAGTATATATATATATAATAATATATATATGGGATAGTTTCAAATATCTGCTTGTAACGGTTCCCACGCTATTATAAAAAATTAAAAATAAATATGAGGACACCCCCTATTTTTTAACTTTTATTTAATTTTAGATTTTTTCCTACGCTTACACACAATTACCGAGCTGGATTCCAAATTTAATCCTTCTAGGTCATCTGGAAGTAGGTTAGGTTTTAGGTTTAGGGACTATCAGTTAGTCAGTCAGTGCTAAAATTTACGAATTTTAGACCTTTATATCTTTATAACCGTTTGAGCTAGCTTCACGAAATTTGGGAGTCTAGATGTTCTTACGTTTTATGTGTTTACGTTAAAGAGGTTTGGAGTTATAGAAGGGTCAAAAGTGGCACCAAGTGGTTGTGTAATATTACACTCAGCGCTGGCTAGCCAGTTCCTTTGCTTGAACTTGGCTTGACACGCTACCGCGTGTCTAGATATACATATTCACAGTTAACATGCAAAATACACGAACCATTGTTCCAAAGCGGTAATAGTCTTGTTTGCGAAGTAGACAATTGCCTAAGTATTGTTGCTGTATATCGTTCTCCGTCATTATCATCAAGAGATCAATTTTATTAACTTTTTAACCAGCTTAAATGGAGACATTAACATAGATATAGGCCAACCAGCACAGATCCACTATGTGATGAATATTTAACATTCGATGCTTCTCATGGCTTCTATCACTCTCATTACTACCCTACAAGGAACATCTCTTGCCTAGACCATTGCATTATTAAAACTAACTTAAAGTCGACTATCTTAGTACTAGAAACTTACATAACTGATCATATGCCTATTGTGCTCATTTTAGAAAAAGAAATCACCACGGCACATATTGATAAAAATAGTCATATTTCAGACTGTGACTAAGTAAATAAAAATAGACTTGGAACAAACAAATTTCAGTGAGATTTTGGCAGAAAATGACGTAAATGTAGCAACAAATAAGTTTGTATCCCTGATCTCAAATATATATAGATAAAAATACTCGGGAAATTAAAGTTGCCAGACGAAATAGACTGTTGAAACCGTGGATGATACTAGGTTTGTTAAAATTTATTTGGAACCGTGACAGACTCCATTACAATTCTAAAAGAACCCAGACAATATGACAGCTAAATTAGTTTATATTACACACATCAAAAGTGTCTAGGGATCAAGCATTTTTATGCGGATTTCTTGAGATTGAGATGTGGCTTTGGCCCTGGCCTGCTCAGTCGCCAGACTTGAACCCGATTGAGCATGCATGGGATATGCTACAGAGAAGAGCTCTGCCGAATATGGAGGGTATCCAGTCGCAAGAAGACCTTTTTTTGTTGTTGCAACGAACATGGGCGGCCATTCCACAGCGTGATTTGGATGAACTCATTTTGAGTATGCCAAACCGATTCTTGTGTTGTTAGTGTTCGCGGTAGAAACACGGATTATTAATTGTTTAAGTTACCTAATAAAATTTTAAAGAAAACTGTTATTTCAGTCTTTTTTTCGAACTTTAATGTTAGTGGTTCAAATGTAAAAAAATCCCTTTATTAGGAAAATGGCAAATTTCTTTATTAATGCAAAGGTGACTTGGTTTATCGTTACTGTGACAAACGAAAACACTTTATTTGATGAATCCTTAAAGAAAATTTTAATTAATATCAATCAGGAGAAAAGTTATTGCAAAAATATATGTTGATTCCTAGACACATATGTTGATCCCTAGACACTTTTGATGTGTGTATTTGGTGAGTTGTATTTATCGAACTTTTGTAACAGTATATTATGTAAACTGAAAATTAATTATTATAAAAGTCAAATTGATAAAGCTGGTAATAATCCTAAATCTCTATGGAAAGCTATTAAAGACATTTCAGCTAACCGTAAAATAAGAACTACTCCTAAAGAGCTTTTAAATATCTGCAATGAACCGAGAATATCGATGAATAACGTCTGCAATTTCTTTAAAGACATAGACATGGACTCTTAAGAGTCTGAGCCCCTCATACAGTCTCTACACCCTGTGTCCTAAAATAGCCCACCTAGTTCCCTAGTACTTCTGGAAATAACCTGTTCCGTCATTGAAGCGATCATCTTGCAGTTACGCAAGGAATGTGCTTCAGGATGGAATAACACCCCATCTAGGATACTACAACAATGTCGCCAAGCGCTCGTACCATCCATAACCCACATTTGCAATCTTGCTCTAAACTCTGGTGTATTTCCTGCGGCATTTAAAAAATCAATTATCCACCCAGTATACAAGAGCGGGAAAAAAACTGTGTCAATAATTACCGACCTATTTCTGTACTGCCTGCTTTGTCCAAAATATTGGAAAAGGTATTAAATAGGTTACTTAAATAAGTTTTAGAACATTTTCATATATTAGCTCCAAATCAGTATGGATTCCGTTAGGAAATGTCCGGTGAGAATGCAATATTGGACTTAACTAAGTAATAAAACATCTAGACAACAAAAATAAGTGCCTATGCATATTTCTCGATCTTACGAAAGCTTTTTACACTGTCTCTGTTCTCATTCTACAAGAGAAGCTCTCGAAGATAGGTATACGAGGAATTCTCTACGAAATTTTTAAAGACTACCTTGCAGATAGAAAATTTTGTGTACGAGTAGGCGACCACACTAGTGACGAGGGTGCTATATGTTATGGCGTCGCGCGGGGTAGCATACCGGGCCCTACTCTGTTCCAGATTTATGTGAATGACCTATGTACCCTGCAACTACCCAACACCACTATCTTCACTTATGCAGATGATACTGCTCTCTCTGGGGAGCAAACTGGGAAATGGTTAGAGAAAAGGCAGAGCAGTCACTTTCCAAAGTTAAAAAATGGTTAACAAAAAACCTACCAACATTAAACTTAAATAAAACCTACTTTTTAACCTTTGCAATTAATAAAAGTAATCAACCGCCAGGTACCTTTTCTATAAGATTACATAACTGTTCTAACCAAGACGAGTGCCCGTGTTAGGAACTTGCGTGATTTACTGCAAGAGTTTCTAGTATTATTATTAATTTATTACACAGAAAAAAACATTTACATAATCACAATCTTCATCCCCCTCCCCCAAAGCCAAGTTAATGTTTGGACTGGGGCAAGGTTTTTTATTAAATTTCACAAGGAACAAATATTACTTAACGTACCTAACACGTTTGTAAGTAATTCGCGTAACGTAAAACATCAAAGAATACACAGATAATATTTACTTTGATAACGTAATAAGTTCTCAATAATTTGCAACCACGTGATTATCTTTTCTGATTTTATAATTTGACTACTAAGAAAAGTATCTTATGTCTGCAATTATCCTTTAGAGAACTGTCTGAGCTGAGATACACATATCTTAATCGATTATTAACGGTGACAATTTGATATTAATCAGATTTCATTATTACCGATATAAACGATAACCAAAAGAAATGAAAACTGATTATCAAAAAATAACTATAAAGCATTAAGATTCATAAGGAAGCAATCAGTTTGAGTTTGTGTATCATAGAAGTAGTTCAGAAACTCAAGTAAGTGTCATCATAATGTTATATTCAGACTTGATAGCAAATAACCAGTGCATAGATATGTCACTGGAGAGCAGTGACATATCTATTCACTAGTGGGAGTGCTTTCACCAGTGAATGCCTTTTTATAAATCGTTTTATTGTAGTTAAAAATAAAGAGTAAATAGACTTGCATAGTCAAGGGCAAAATTAAGTGCGTTGTTAACCACATCAATCATATCAAGAGCCTTAAATAGTTCATTGCTGGCTCCTGGTCTATGGCTGCTTGTAAGAGATTGCCTTTGAGCGATAAGGCCGTCACTTGTACAAACCTAGCGTTGGTGTACAATACAGTGATTTATTATTATTATTGCTGGTTTACAATTCCGAGGTTTAGGGCATACGACGCTGTCCAGACGGGTTGGTATAGAGTTAGTTTCAACTTTCCCTTCTCTTTGCAATGATGTTTCCCTGTGTGATTTGCTCCCAACAGTGTTACATTGACCTTGGTTTTTCTAGCACTTTACTTAAACAGTCCTCTATTTAAGTAAAGTCCTAGAAAAACCTTTAACTGTTCGGTTGGGGTTTCATCCATAATATGTCATAGTCTACAGTTTTGTCGATTTTATCAAGTTAGTAATTTAGGTACATTTTTAAGCGTTTAAATTATTCTTAGTTAGTAACACTTAGTTTGGCTTTTTTTTATGGGACTAATCCCGCCCACACGCCCACCACTGTTACTCCTGTACACCAGGATCAACAGCGGTGACCCACGAAAACACCGAGTTATGACACTCGGGAAGTCCCAGGAAAAATTTAACTGTCTTGGAACCCGCAACGAAATTAATCAGAAGAAAACTGGAGGAGTTGGAAATATAATAAGTCCACTTCCCTCCTTAGCAAAGCGGGAGACAAAATGGAGTCAAAATAGGCAGACGCCTTTTTCAAACCGGGAAGCACCACGGATAAAAATATTATGGGTCCTAAGTGAGCTATATTTGATTTCTATAGTATGTATGGCAGAATCGCTTAAACGCACGGAAATTCACCGCAGTTGACACAAGATCCCCATAATATACTACCCCAGACGTCATTTGTAAGCTATTTAGCATCATGTTACGTTCATTGTACCAAAGACTACATTCCCAGAGGTTATGATGAGCCGACTGTTCACAGCTAGAATCAGGTGTTGAGCATTGACACAATGGTGAATCGACTAATTTAAATGAGTATAGTTTGCTCTTAAAGTTACCGTGGCCTGTAAGAAATTGAGCGACACAGTGATCTACCTCGAGCCATGTCCTTGACAACCTTTCGCGAACAGATGGAAAGAACTGGTAAAGGTGGCGCCCCTTAGATGATTCGTCCCATCGTTTCTGCCATTCATCCAAGAGGTCGTTATAGACATTGGTTTTTTGTTGAAACAATCTTATGATTTTACCGCGGTCTCGTATGCCCAAAAAATCGCATTCCATGTTTTGTAGTGTGGAATAGTACATGGCTGCACGTCTTTGCACCTCGAGATCGACCGGAAGAACACCTGCCAACACCGGTAAAGCCTCAGTGCTAACCGTCCTATATGCCTTGCACAAGAAAATCAATGCAGGTCGTTGGCCTTGTAACAGTTTGCGACGGACAGCACCTACAGTACCAAATAGAACCCAAATAAGTAGCTCCATTTAAGATCTTTAGTGTATTATATGACAGACCCCATGTCGCAGTTGATATCCTCGTCAGTGCAAAGAAACTCTTTTTAGACTTTTCATTAACTGTTCTAATATGTTCAATAAATGAAAATTTTCTTTCTAAAACCAATCCTAAATAACAAACCGAGGTTTTATTTTTAATAGTAATATTTTCAAATTTAATACAAGGCGGTGATTTGAGGTTACCTTTCAGAAGTAGCTGGAAGGTTTTGTTTGGTGCAAACGTCAACCGATTACGCCCACCCCACCGAGATATTAAGTCCAAACATTCACTGGCCAGCCTCTCAAGCCCCGTTCTAGTATCCGACTCTATCAATAACAAACCGTCGTCCGCGTACGCATTCAGGGTACATCCGGACGGCACAGGCATTGCCAGAAAATCGTCGAAGCCTATGTTCCACAAGTATGGTCCTAGCACTGACCCTTGAGGACACCCCATCGTAAGCGCCTTCGACACAGAATGATGCCCAAGTCTCAATTTAGTAGTACCTTGTAAGAAGTACGAGGAGATAAGGGAATAAATATTTTTAAAGCAACCTCTTAATTTTAATTTTAGCAATAGCATGGGCCACCACGCATTGTCAAAGGCGCCAGATATATCTAAGAAGATGCCTAAAACGTATTGAAAACTTGACTCGGTGACAGTTTTCCTTACAGATATAACCGCATCAGTTGTCGATTTTCCCAACGTAAAGCCGAATTGTCTATCATGAAATTTAACTCCACCTGGTAGAAGTCGTGGTACTACAAGACGCTCTAAAAGCTTTCCCAGCGATGGTAACAGTGTTATGGGTCGATAGGATTTAGGATCGTCCGGCGGCTTATCGCCGCTTTTTGGTATTATTCGAATATTACCGCACCGCCAAACACTAGGAAATACTCCTTCCGCAATGCAACGTTTAAAAACTGTTAAAACCGTATCACCCGAAAGTTTACAAGCTTCTTTTATTATTTTGTTTGATATTTTATCGTCGCCCGAAGCCTTATTTAGTGGCAATGACCTAACAATACTGAGGAATTCGTCTGAAGATGGTAAGTCAGACATTGGAGACAATGGTGGTTCAATAGCCCACTGCCTAATTTGTCGGTGATAATCCGTGTCATCCTCCGGCCGATCGTCAGGCACAAGTGATTCTAAAAGATATTCTGTGGTTTGTTCTACTCCTGTAGTATAACTATTATTAATTTTGATGTTCTGTACGTATGCAAGGTCGATTGATCTATTTGCTTTAAATTCATGATACAAAGGTGACCAGGGACCCTCTCTATCGAGTTTATCAACAAGTTTACGTATTAAATTTCCCTTTGATTTCTCCACAGCAGCTCTATAATGAGACCTGGCAACTCTAAGAGCAATAAGAGCATTATTGTAAATATCTCCTGTTACGTTACGCTTTTTAATGTCATTTAGTTTTTTACGAGCTTTTCGATAGATTCTACGTAATTCGACTAATTTATAATTCCACCAATCACATCTACGAGTGTTAGTGATAGATCCACGGCCGATACAAACATCAGCACAATATGTGAAAGTATCTGATAATATGTTTGCGCTTTCCTCAGCTGATAGACCACTGCGACTGAAGTCTTTGGCATGTACTGCAAAGAGTGAACCAAATAAAGCCCAATTTGCCCCTTTAGTTTTATACCTAAAATTGTAAGGAGTTCTTTGTGGATATTGTGCAACCATTGGTATGAATTCGTACACGATTAAGCGGTGATCACTACAGGATGCGTCCGGTAGGACACGCCATCCAGATATCGAGACGTCGCCGCGGGTAAGCGTCACGTCAATAGAAGACTCACCCATTGGGCTGCAAAAAGTTGGTGGTGCATCAGGGGTATTGTGGATAGTAAGATTCATTTCCGCAATAAAATCTTCAACCGCACAGCGACGAGCCATGTCAGCTGCACGCAATTTGCCATACCATAAAGTAGAAGAAGCATTGACATCAGCGCCAATGATAATTTTGTGTCCTATGAGGGACCGCAAAACGAAACGTAAATGATGTAGATGAGGATCAATAGGATGTGAAAATTGAAAATAACAGCTCACTATGTAAACCCTACAGGTAGAGGATGAGATCTCAGCAACGGCGCAGTGTGACGTCATAAGGTTACGCAAAGATGTTACCGTAAAATTAGAACTTGCAACATATATCCCAGCCCGCGACCGGCCATCTAGTTGTACTACATAATTCCGCAATTGAGCGCTTTGACATTGCTCTTGTATAAGGACAATGTCTAACTTTTGTTCCAAAACTAAGCGATCTAATTCTGACGTGGCTATTTTATCATTATGAAGATTTAACTGGCCTATTGAGATATTATCTATTTTATTAAAAAGGTACTACAGCTACTACTGTATAAGCTATTCAGTAATTAGTATTTAGGATTAGCTGCTCTAATTTAAGTTTATATGTGGAGCAGTCTTGTGATCCACATCGATGGTCACATGGTTTTTTGTACCGGCTGCATTGTGCGCATTTCGGTTTAAAATCTGTTGTGTCCTTATCCGGGCAAGCCCTTGTATCGTGGCTGGCCGCGCAATTAGCACACGTAGGAGTTTTAATAGTGCAAAATTTTTGAACTTGACCGAATTGTTGACAGTTTAAGCAACGAACTACTTCTAAGTCGTCTATAAACCTACATGTGGCCCAGTCTATATATAATTTATCTTTTGTGCTAGCCAAGTGTTTCCTAACCTCTGTCTCTAATTCTAAGCCTATCCATTGACGTCCGTTTTCCAGTTTACGATGCCTGACAATTTTGGTCGTTTTTAAAAAATCGCTTTCGCTTAATTTTAATTCGTCCTTGATATTCTGACGATATAAAGCTGTTAGGAAGGTACGATCCTCCATAGAACCGGGCACGTCTTTTACAATTATACGGGGCCTTCGGCCTTTCGGCTTTTCTAAGCGTAAGCCTACAGATTTAATGGCGTTTACTGCTTCTAGTTTTTTAAGCTGCCGTTCATTTGCGACCCGCAACACGACGCCTGCCTTTGCGGTTTTTTTGACGCCTACAATTTGAAAACCTTCGTCGCTAGGTTTAATAGCCTTCATGAGAGCTTCTTTTGTAGCTGACGAAGTTGCATAGTCCGCTGACGTTCCGTAGTAGGATACGCAATAACACACGGCCTAGATACGCGCGCCTCAGCGGACACCGGACACGGGGCTGATCCAGGTGGTAAGCGAAGCCTAAGCTTGTCCGCGTACGTCAAGCCCGGCTGTTGAACGGCGACACCCCCCACCCGGCGCTCGAGATTCGCCAATTTCGTTTCATTGCTAGCAGATTTAATTGCCAACAATGAGACGATACCGGTAATCCGCTGGGTTACGTCCATAATGGCGGTCCTATTCCCCACATTCATTCGCGACCCCTGATCGTTTACCAATTCGTTAATTTTTGCCAAATATTCGGTTGCCTGAGACACCAACTCAAAATAATCATACTCCCCACAGTTATCACGACCACTAAGAGACGAAACACTCTCGCCCAAGTCCGAAGCCCTAATTCGTTCAGTTCTACTTTCATTTGACGATAAATTTGATGGCGACATTCTACCAAACAATTTATTTCCGGTTGGTGTTCGAAATTCATTTGTACCACCGGGATCCGGCAACTCGCCAGCAACCGACATGGCCAAACAAAGACACACCAGACAAAAGAAATATCAATAAAAACAACTTCAAAATCAAAAAACACGAAAAGAAAATTAATACAAACAAAATATTACTCCTACCTACCTTTATGAATAAAATAAATTGACTTACCGATAGCCGTAGTAAAAGAAACTAACACAATATTTGTATTTATAAGGCGTAAAACTTACAGATTATTTGTCAAAAACACTATATACAACCTTATACCGCCCACAAACCGGGTAACAGTCGCAAGGATACACAAAAACAATATTTAAATTATTAAAACGCGACGTCACACGTGAACCGTACAGACCCGCGGAGGGAAGTGTTGTTGTAGTTTGGCTTGTAAAAGATGAGAAAAGCGGTTTGTTTACAAAAATTAGCACCTTAAAATTTGCAAATATGTATGTCACTGAATAAAAAAAGTACTCCCAACTCTTAAATTTATGAAAGGGCTATCCAACCATAACCATAACATACTATGGGTAAACTAGAAAAAACATACCCACTTTATTTACTGGTACATTCCAGAGTTTAGATAAATGCCTTTCTAATTTTAAATTTTTAATTAGAAAAAGACGTTTTTCCTACCATATGAAAATAATATTTCAATAAGCTATCTGAACTACTTTTAAATATTACATAACGTAGATAGCGAAAACTTCCTGCATAACAAATCAGAACTGATTACCCGGATATCTCAAAGTGGCCTCTAAAGTGGTGAATTTCGCAATAATTCAGGACCGATCGCAAAATAATTATTGATAAATAATGTTTAAAACTTTTTCAAAAAGCAAAATAATACATTTATTTAAATAATTTGCAAGCTTCGACTACGTAACTTAGAACTCATTAAAAGTTCTTCATACAAAACTTATATAATATACGCTATCATTGAGACATTGTGGCAGCTGCGTACTCGGCTAATTAGTAACTTTAGTGAGAAATAAATTACTTTATATGAATTGGTGCTAAAATATTATCATTATTTATGTTACCAAAATACGCAAATCTGTATAAATAACCAAAAAATTCTTACCTATACGCATAGTTGCTAGACAAACAATGTGATATTCAACACAAACGCCATGTTATTAGCTGTCCGTTATTATACTCAGTAACTTAAATAATGTATTGTTCTTTTCAGCATGAAATTCGCAGTACTAGTGGCGCTTTTTGGGCTCGCGTTAGCTGCACCTAATGTTCTGATTCCTGTATCTCCTGAATTGAGTGAGTATTCATGGTTAAAGAAACTATTCGTAGATTAAGTAGGTAATATGAAAAAACCTTGTCTAGTTTGTTTGCATATAGACTGATCCTTTCTGTGGAACATAGACTTTATTTTATGCAATTTCATGCAATTAGAAATTTTCAATACTTCTTGAAAGGCTTTGTTAGTTCAAATATTGAAAGTCTTGGGAGGCATTTACTCAGAATGAGCGTCAAAGCTGTTTTAGTGCTGTTTAACTATAGCTTTATTTTTCCAAAAAATATGTAAAGATTTCTGCATTGTCCTGTTTAAGCTATTTAGAGCATATACACGCTTTTCCTCACAATGACTTACAGATTATTTTACAGATTAATTACCTTAGTCATTTATTTTTATGTTTTAATCGTTATTAGGAGCTACGATAAAAAATAATGCTCAAGTAGATGAAAGGAATCCGTTGCCACCCCTCATGGAGATATTATTCAATTTGCTGCGTGGCGTGATCATAAATGGAGCCCCATCAATTGGAATCCCAGTCTTGGACCCGCTTGTAATCGACAATATTCGTGTTAACGTACCTACTGAAATTATCTAGTGAGTATACAATTATGAGGAGCTCTTCCTTTGCACAATAATTTACTTACATATTAGTCTTAATAGTTACTCTTATAAACAGTTTTATGTAGTTCACAGTGTACAGGTTCCCTTTTTGTACAGTTGACGACCTGTACTAACGTATTATGTATATGAAACTTAATCTTAATATTTCATTATTTCACAATACTTTCTGCCTAATTTTTGACATTGGACACGTTTTCAATACCTGTGTGTGAATTCACATTTGAAGATAGTTTGCTAATACTACAGTCATATCAGATTGTTGTCAAATTATTATTATCAGATTATAATAGTCTCACAATAGTAACAGAACACTTCACTTATCTATTCTATTACTTAAAAGTTCATTTTACATACAATATACGAATGAGACGAATTCTCGTTACATTTAAATTAATTCACTCTAGGAATTAAAATATTAACTTCACTGTTAGCAAATAGATTTTGACTAAATTCTTTCATGAGCTTTTATTGTGGTGTTTTATTGTACTTTAAATTCTATATAACCTCATTATTAATGTTTTCGTATCTCCAAAATTGTTTTTAAATTAAATTTTAAAAATATTTATATCTTTGCAGATTAGATTTGGACTTGTACAATATCAGAGCAACTGGTTTAGCCGGTTTCGAAGTTCACACTGCCCAACTTAACTTGTGGCAACTCTCCTTCCAAGTCGATATCACTCTACCTAATCTCGAAATAACTGCTGGTAAGATTTGAATTTCTTCTAATGTTTACAAAAGAAAACATAGGAAGGGCAAATACACGTTCTAACAGTAGAAAGATCAAACATCAGAAACGTCATACAAGTTTTGTGCAGACCTGAGGAAATGTGGATTTTATAACTGTATCTACCTAGATAAGGCTAATTATCAAGTAATATTGTATCTTACATGTTAAAATAGTAGTATAATTAAAGTAGTGGTTGGAAAAATAAAAAATAAAATACAGTCATTTTCTTTTTCAACTTATCATTCCAAAATATAACTTTTTGCACTTTTAGATACAAACTTTATGTATTAATAATAAAGAATTAATTACGCAAAACTTGTTAGAGTAAAAATAAATCTCTTCAATGTTTACCTACAAAAAATAAGCCTATATAACTAAACACAGCCTGTTTAATAAGAAATACATACATGTTTCGTTTGTTACCTAACGATAATGACGTGAATTTCTTAGGTATGAAAGAACCTTTCAATCGCTTTGACTTTTGTCGTATCTTGACGAGCAATATGCGTCTAATCTTTATTTCCTTTTTCAGAGCGCTACAGCCTCAACGGTGACTTGTTGACAGCTATTCCCCTGTTTGGAGCAGGAAGAGCCGGGTAAGACCTATATTTAACACTTTCATACCTAACGCGTTTTTCAATTGCTAATATTTGTCAATTTCATCACCATCATTTATCAGTCCACTGCAAGACATAGGTCGCTTCTTAGAAAGGCAGGCCTTTGGCTTTCTATACCATGCTAACTAGACAGTTAGGGGTTTGTTTCAAGATTTCCTTTTCTATACAATGATGTTCTCCTGCGAAGTTTGCAACCTTAGTCGTCTCTTACAACACCCATGCAATGAATACGGTTAATGACACTCTGTATTCCTAATTTATTACCACACGGAAATTTATTGGGCTATTTTATATTTACAGATTCAACATCCAGGATCTCCGCTTCAGAGGTAGACTGTTCTTGGGACAGTCCCCTAATGGACGTTCTGTCATCGTTGAGCGTCTCGATAATATTGGATTCCAAATTGGCAATTTCACGGTTGGTTTTTTTTTTTTTTTTATGTTTGGCCCGCCAAAATGACTCTACTCTGCCTGATGGAAAGCATAAGCAGAATCCAAGAGTGGTGGTCACCATGCTCAGTGCGAATGCAGACAATGCAGCATGGTGACCCACACCATGGCGGCCTAGTGATGCTACTGCATCTTTTAGTCTAGTCAACAAGTATGGAACTTGTTGACTAGACTAATTGGGCCTTCGGTCTCGCACTCACCAACGAAACACGACAGCACGAACGCTGTCATTTTACGTTGATTTTCTGTGCGAGGGTAGTACCGCCCCGGTCGAGCCGGCCCATTCGTGCTGAAATCAGCGTGGCTCTACTACCTTCTAAATATGACTCAAATATATGTATGGTAATATAACTCAAATATATTGAAAGTAGGTAAGTACTTATTGAAATAAATTTATAATTGTAATATTAAAATCATTTCAAAGAGTACCTACTTTGTATATTAATGGTCTACAGAGTTGTCTTATATTTTAGAGGAAAAAAAACAATACAAAAACTCATTTTTGGTTTCGGGAACGGTGACTTATAAAATAAACACTTAAAGAATAAAATCATTTCATGAGTAAATAAGCATTTACGTAGAAACTATATTAGTCTTTTTTTCAATTCTTTGCCCCCACAAATCTAGTCTACTAGGCAGGTATGTTGCATCAGAATTGATCTGCTATTTATCTTACTATTGTTTCGGTCACCTCAAGACAGTACAGCTAGTAATTTATCACATCCTCAAAAAAGTACTTAGAGTTTTTTTTATTCTAGTCCTCGCTGACTGGCGTCATCGGCGGTGGAGACATCGACAATATTGTCAACGCTGTGATCAGCGAAGTGGTCATTGACTACGTCAACAGGTTCCAAGGTTACATTTCAGCAGTCGCTTCCAGAACCTTGCCCCAAGCGGTTAACCCCGTTCTCGAAAGATTCGACACCTGGGATATTATTGGTGACTTATTCCAGTAAACCTGAAAATTGATTTCTCTTAAATTTAAGATATTAATAAAATTATATTACTCAATTAATTGTTTCATTAATCCTTTATTGCGGATGCAGGATGATGTAGGTATGTGATGGGATAGCCATCTTGAATTCGAGAGGAAGCACATTTAACAAGAGGATAGAATAAACGAAAAAAAGGCATTGATAAAGTTAATAGTGTGAGCAGTGCAGAAAATATTAGGGGACTATTATTTTTAGCTCATCATCAGCCTATCCGCAGTCCACTGCTTCACATAGGTCTCTCCAATTGCACGCCACTTAGTTCGATCCTCGGCGATTAACAAGAGGAATAAGAGGATAGACTAAACGAAAAAAAAGCATCGATAAACTCAATAGCTGACTCAATAGCAAAAAGCTGACTACGGTGAAGCCAAAAAAAGGATAATTATTTTGAACGTCTATGTAAGTTTGTCTTTTCCACCTTAGCGCCTAAACTACTAAACCAATTTCGTTGAATGAAGTGTCAACAGATTCGTAATAATGGCTCGGGTGATATATATATAGGCTATATAAACTTTATAGTATAGTAATTATGTAGAAATGCACAACGCCAACATATCCACTCTTCCGTAGAAAACGGAGATCCAGCAAGAGTCTGGAAATTTCTAAGAACATTGGGAGTTGGAAAGTCTCGCCGTGACTTTATTCCTAAAAAAATATTTATTTATATTTACATAATAATATAGATAATAATAAAGAATAAACATTTCTCTTCCTCGTCTGATATTAATGACAACACTAAAGCTAATACTCTAAGAAATATTTTTTCTACCTCAACCCCCAACTATTAACCTTTTGTCTTTAATCAATTGTTCGCTTGTGGTGTTAGGATTACCATTCTATAAATGTCATCAAATGCGGTTGGAAGTGATTGTATCAGCCGAAACATGATTCTTCCTGTCCTTGACGAGATCCTACCCATCATATGCAATATCCTGAACCACTTCGTGACAAGTGGTGTTTTTCCAACTGCTTGGAAAGATGCTGAACTAATCCCTTTACCTAAGAAAGCTAAACCCACTTCATTTTCTAACTATCGGCCTATATCCATTTTACATTTCCTATCCAAAGTACTCGAACCACGTCTCATCCACTCTCAACTGAGTAACTTCCTTTCCGAAAATTCTTTATTGAATCCCTTCCAATACGGCTTTCGTTCTGGTCACAGCACTACGTCTGCGTTGGTACACATCACGGATAGCATAAGACTAGGCATGGATAGTGGAATGATCACAGTACTCCCCTTGCTCCATTTTAGTAACACTTTTAATACTGTTGATTTTGACATTATGCTTGGTATACTACGGTCTCTCAACATTTCTCCAAGAACAATTGATTGGTTTCATAGCTACTTGTCTGGTCGCCGCCAACGCATTTGCATTGAAGACTCAAAATCTTCCTGGTGCAGTATTTCTGCTGGTGTACCACAGAGTGACGTTCTATCTCCTTTACTCTTAGCTGTTTTTATAAACTCAATCTCTAACCAATTGGTTAGAGATTGAGTTTATAAAAAAAGGTGATAGAAGGAACTTAATTAAGTTCCTTCTACCACCTTTATGCAGACGATCTACAAATATAATTACAAGCTAAGATTAACTTGTTACCGGAAGCTTTCAACACAATTAATGCTGACTTACGTCGCATTGGCGAATGGAGTCATAATTATGGCCTCAAGGTTAACCTTGAGGCTTGAGGATTAACCTTGTGGTTAACCTTGAGGGTTAATCCTGCAAAAACCCAGGTGTGTGTTGTTGGAAGTCCTAGGATGGTCTCAAGAGTTAACTGGACACAACTACCTCAAATACAATAATAATCAATATTTCTTGTGTTAGTTACTTTTATCTAATTCACTTAAATTGTTTTACATTATTTTTATTCTCGCACCAAAACTGCCCATGTTTTTTTTTTCAAGTAGGTACTTTTTTTTCCATCCCAAGGTTGCCTGGAAGAAATTCCTTTTTAGCGATAAGGCCAACTGCGATTTTAAACAGAGATTCATTGATCTTTACTCACTTGATTAACAATCAGTTATTAAAGTGGTGTATTTACCACTAGGCTGAGTAGGCTGGAGCCTAGGGCGGCGAATTTTTGGGACGGCAAATTTCAACCAAACGTTTTTTTTGTCTTACAGAAATTAAAAAAAAAGGACATTATTATATACTGTGGCGACTTAAGCCTTCATGGTGCAGATATACGACCTGCACGTCACAATACTGGCAGGTGGAAAGTCCTGTTCGAAATGAATACTCTTTATTTTGAATTGTATAATTTAAAATGTTGATTTTCAAAATGAAGATAGAAGATAGAGAAGATTGGTGTCAGGGGTCGCCGAGTCAAGACCTCCTGACAGTGAAATAAAATTGTATTACGATATAATAATAATAATAATAAGCCCTTTATTCCGAAAACAAGGTTTACATTTTGTTTTTGTTTTTACAACTAGGTTTACAAGATATCCCTGATCTCGGCGTGCCGGTTGGCAAAGGCCTCCTCTAACTTTTTCCATTGATTTCTGTCGCGCGTGACCCTTCTCCAGTTTGGACCTGCTGTTAGTTTTATTTCGTCCTCCCATCTGGTTAATTGTCTTCCGCGATTACGCTTTCCGTCTCTTGGATACCATTCCGTCACTGCTTGGCTCCATTTTCCCCTCGTATCACGCATCATGTGCCCTGTCCATCTCCATTTCTGTTGGTCTATTCTTTCCAAAATGTCAGTCAGTTTTGTTTTGGTACGAAGATCGATGTTGCTAATTCGATCTTTCCTTTTTGAGCCTGACATGCTCCTCTCCATTGCCCTTTGACATTTGGCAAGTCTTTCTCTTAGAGATTTGGTCAGTGCCCATGTTTCACACCCATAGGTCAGGCATGGGAGTATACATGACTCGAAGGTTTTCTTTTTCAGTGCCATTCCTAGGTCTTTTGACTTCATGATTTCTTTGAAGGACCAGTACTTTTTCCATCCTGTTGCAATCCTCGTATTTGTTTCTTGTACAATTTGGTCTTTGAATGAGATAATTTGACCAAGGTATATGTAACTATCCACGTATGTCAGAGTTTCATCTTTTATTCTTATCTCTACTCTCTTTGAGTTGGTCATTAATTTGGTTTTGACAGTGTTCATTCCGAGACCGATTTTCTGACTCTCCTGACTTAAGCTTTGGATCATGGCTTGAAGGTTAGCTGGATTTTCTTCGAAGAGTACTAAGTCGTCGGCAAATCGGAGGTGGTTCAGTCTCGACCCATTTATGTTCAAGCCGAATTTCTCCCAGTTTAATTTACGAAATTTGTTTTCGAGAACTGCTGAAAATAATTTTGGGGATAGTGGATCTCCCTGTCTCACGCCTCTTTTTATGTCAAATTCTTTGCCCAGTGATTCCAATTGGATTCTAGCTTTACTATTTGCATAGATGGTCTTAACGATATTTACGTATGTTACTGGTATTCATGGCTCAAGCTGTCGAATGCCTTTGCGTAATCAATAAACGCTATGTATAAAGTTTTATTGTATTCTTTATACTTTTCAATGACCTGTTTAACAGTGTAAATGTGATCTATGGTTGAAAACCCTTTCCTGAATCCTGCTTGCTCATTTGGTTGTTGTTCGTCCAATTTTATGCTGATTCTATCTAATAGCACCTTTGCAAATACTTTGTACACATTAGACATAAGACTGATAGGTCTGTAGTTTTCTATATCTTCTTTGTCGCCTTTTTTGTGGATCAGAATGATGTGCGACGTCGACCATTGCTCTGGGATAGTACATGTTCTAAGTATCTCGTTAAAGATGTGTGTAAGAGCAGGTATTAGTTCTTCCATTGTTCCTTTCAGCAGTTCGTTCGTAATGTTGTCAGGTCCGGGCGATTTTCCCATTTTTTGGCTTGTGATAGCCTTTTCTACTTCACAAGGTAAGATTGTAGGGATTGGGTCTAGATTGGCTGTGGATGTTTGCCGTATGTGCGATAGTTCGGTGTTCAGGTTTTGTTTTTCGTACAGATGTCGATAGAAGTCGGTTGCTAGATTTTTTATACGCTTTCTTTGCGTGACAGTCTTTGATTTTCTTTTGAGTTTTGGTATCCATTCTTTACCTTCCTCTCGAAGTTCCTTTAGTGCTTTTTTCACAGCTCAAGTTCTTTGTATATGGTATTCTAGGGTTTGCAGTCTTTTGGTTTTCCGATCTTTTCTCATGCTTGTTTTTATATTCTTACTTATTTCTGCTATGTGTTTTAGGTTTTCCTTATTCTTTTCCTTCTTGAATAGCTCTTTCCTTTCATTAATTAGTTGCAAGGTTTCTTTGCTTGATTGGTATTTGTTAGTATTTCTATCCTTTTTTTCAGTCATGTGGCTCTGCACGAGCTTTTCCAATCTATTGTATTTTTGTGTAGCTTCTATATCTGTATCTGTAGTTATATTCTTTATTTCTTCTATAAACTCAGTGTTACTTATGTTTTGTGGGTGTCTTGGTTTGCATGATCTTTTGTGGTTTATGAAAGTTCGAGACGTTTTGTGTGGATATGTCCTTAAAGAGCTGCGAACCATACGGTGATCTGTATTAAAGTTCAGTCTGGATATGACAGTAGTATCTGTAAATGTTTTCGGACAGTTACTTATAATGTAGTCGATTTCATTTCTGTATGCACCACCAGGAGAGAGCCATGTCCATTTACTTTTACATCTTTTCTGGAATATCGTATTCAATATAGTTAAATTGTGCTCCATAACAAATTCGACTAGTTTTTGACCATTACGGCTTCTCGTGCCGTATCCAAATTCTCCCAGAACGTACTCAGCATTGTTCATCTTGACACCCACTTGAGCATTGAAGTCTCCCATTAGGATGATGTAGTTCTTAGCATTGTTTGTTAGTGTATGAGACATAGCTTCATAGAAAGATTCTAACTCTGTAGTTTCAGCTTGTTCAGTTGGCGCATATACTTGAACAATGGACCATTGTTTTTGTAGCCCGGCAGCTTCATATTAAGTACCGCTATCCTATCCGAAATTCCAATAAATTCTTCGATATTGCTTTTTAAGTATTTTTTAATCAAAAAACCAACGCCTCTTCGGTCGCATATACCTTCTTTATGATATAAAATGAAATCTTCGTGTTCCTCAATATTTTCGTCCTGTCTTCTCACTTCGCTAACGCCTAGAATATCCCATTTTACATAGTCTAGGGCTTTTTTTAACTCTAGCAAACTTTCGGGTGTCCTGAGAGTTCTCGTGTTGAGAGTGGCTATATTGAGAACTTCGCGTCTTTTGGTTAGAGGGTATTGGTCTAGTTCTCCCGCGGGGACCAGCCGTAGTGGGAGACATTTTTTTGCTAGTTGTTTTTTATTTTCTTGTCCTTGTCCGGTTTTCGGTGCTCGTTTTCTAATGTTTGGTTTTAGTTTTCTCCGATAGGGCGAGTGATTTTCCTCGAAGGTATTGAAAGGCATCGAGTTTCTGCATTTTGGGCTCGTTCTTAGCCTTACTATTTGGGTTTTGTGGGCTTGGAGTATCTGACCTTTTTCTTTTCTAGTTTTCTTTCTTTTCGTTGTACTTCATTTGTTTGTTTTTTATATAAACGTCCTTTGGCAAGTCTTGAGTGATGTAAGATCCAGTTTTCATTTTGTTTTTGTTTTTTAGAATTTGATTTTTTTCTGTAAGGTATTACGATATTATAAAATAGCTATCATACAGTAAAAACCGTACTAAGCGCGTGGTCGTGTTATTATTTCCCGAAATTCAGGTGCCTGATCCTCTGAAGCTACACTAAACCCCCACAATACACTGAGAAAAGAAGTCTCGAGAATTTAGCAAATGTTTGGTACTAAACAGTGTAACGAATACTGTCCTCAACTTAAATTTTTGATTGGTCTTTTTTTTATTGGTCTTCTTTAATATTTATTACTATATAAAAACTTACTAACTAAACACCTGGTGCAATATATATTTAAGAACATGGATTTAAAAAAAATATAATTTTTAAAAATCCATGTTCTTAAGTATATATTGTTATTTCAATAGAAGCTTAATATGAAAACTTTAAAAATGAAATTTTGACTAGGGTGGCATGAGGCGCTAGCATGCGTGCCTCCACAGCCCGGTTCACCGCTGCTGAATTGTGTTGTGAATTTCACTTTTCCTCCTGGGGAAAATTGAAATTCATTCATTTTCCTCCTTCAGCACACACAGACGGACGGGATTCAAATCACTTCTGGTAACCAAGAGCCGGTACTTCTCGGAGCAGCCATTCCCGGAAATAACCTGGGTCAGACGAAAACAAGGGAACCCGTTTTGACGCCCAACCCACTCTATAATTATAGGCTGGAACATTTCTGCGACGAAGAAGCCAATAGCAGCACCCCGTGCCTCGATAAGCGATACCTCCGTGCCTTGTGGAGGCCGACTGCCAAGAGTTTCACCGTCCACTGATATACCTCAGTTTGAAATAAAAAACCACTAAGCTTTTATTTCAAGTAGGCCTTTTCAGGCTATTTGGAAACGTTACTCTTAACGTTACTTTTCGAAATGTTCCACCTCTGAATCCCACGGGGATGTTTCTGCCAACGCGCACGCCGTCTCCGTAGATACGATATGATCACCGTGTATGGCTCTCGCCGAAAATACATTATCAGGGTGCCACAAGCGCACACTGCTCTGGGTAATCAGAGTCACCGCCCACACCGGTCTACCTTATAGTGCCATTAACCGGGAAATACCGCGTATAGCCTTTTTGCGACGCTGGGTTCATCTAATGTGGGCACAAGTCGTGCAAAGGCCGTAGTGCTGACTAGCTTTAGAAGCTATCAGAAGTGATCGTTAAAGAGCCATCCAACGGTAAGGATCAGGCCCAGATACTTTTTTTGGATTTTGGCCTTTTTACAGGTCCAGTGGCTCAATGCAGCTTACCACTAGAGAGCTATCTCTGGTGGCCAGACAATCACTCATTTAAAATTTACCCCTTGGCCTGTAAACCAAGTGTCAACGGCATAACAGATTACGCCCAATCCGGATGGGATATATAGAAAGCATGTAATGGCCAAATCCGGTGTCAGCGGCGGTAAAACTCGTTATGTATTATATATGTATATCGATTGACTAGAGTAGAAACACCCTCATACCGGCTGACGCAGGTGATGTACGGGATCTTTTCCCTAATGACAAAATCTTGTACACGCTAGCAGAATGCCCGACAGAGATGTAGCATCAGGCCAGCCATTAGCTTTTTAACACAACACTCTCTCTCTTCTGCTCTCACTCTAGTGGAAGAAGCGAAAACTTCGTGGGAGTAGTAGACATTTAGGATATTCTCGTTCTAGCCCGAGATCGTGCCAGGCCCTGCACACCGGCAAATGATAAGCGCAGGCCTGGGAGTTGCGCCATTTGTCACCCCAGCAGAAGCAGGCCAGAGTAGATCTTTAGTGTCAGGAAGCTGACACCGTGGTTACCATTCACGAGACTATCTTTAAACCGTAGATAACTCGAGATTCGTCGGGGTACCAGAAATTTTCTTTTTAGATTGCACCTAGTTCCCCGGCTACTGGTATCCAAAACAGTGTGTAGTTAGAGTAATTATAATCGGTCCCAGTTCGACAGAACCAGATCAATGATCGTCCGTCAGGGAGTATTTAAGGGTATTTCCATACGGAAAAAGGGGGAAGCTTAATTGTGCCAAGTGGAACATCATCCATATTCTTTGCAACGATTCCAGCCAAGGGGGCCATCCACGAGGATTTGTTTTCCTACTGTTGATCCTTATATACTTGACGAAACTAAGAGATTTGAAAGCCAAAATTCGGGATGTTTTATCCATACTAATATTATAAATTTGAAAGTAGGTAGTAGAGCCACGCTGATTTCAGCACGAATGGGCCGGCTCGACCGGGGCGGTACTACCCTCGCACAGAAAATCTACGTAAAATGACAGCGATCGTGCTGTCGTGTTTCGTTGGTGAGTGCGAGACCGGAGGCCCGAATAGTCTAGTCAACAGGTTCCATACTGGTTGACTAGAACAATATTAATTTAGTAAATAAATTTGCTCTAGATACTTCTTTAGGTCTTAATCCAAAATGTTTGTATCTTATATCTAAATAATTCAATAAATGAATATAATTGCCTTCATCAACATAAATTTGTGAGTGCTTTCATGATCAGAATTTCCATTTGAAAAAAGATTCGAATTTATATGTAAAGAAGTAATACTTTTCTGGTTGAGTCTTGTGATCAAAATTTTGTTTATCAATTTTTTATCCAAATTTTCTTTTCTTCAAAATGCTGTGAGCAAACTGAGGTTTTATGTTTTCGATGCCAATTTTTTCTTTCCACAACTTATGAAGACTAACATTTTTTGGAAATCTAAAAACAAAAGACATATCGCTCTAAACGGTGTTCTTTGTTTTCGATTTTTTTCGAATTTAGAATATTTTCGAATATTCACAAATTAATGTTGATGAAGGCAATTATTTTTATTTATTTAATTATTTAGATATAAGATACAAACATTTCGGAACGAATAAAAAACATCAGTAAAGTGACATATTTTTTTATTTAATTATTATTTCCTTTATAATTGTTCTTTCTTACATATTTAATATGAATATGCATTATAAATTAGTCCTGTAATGGTTTATCGATATATTAGGATACAAGTAAATAAGTGAGTCGCATCACTATGGGAGGCGGGCTGGACGCCATTTTAGAGAAAATTTTGGCTTCACGTCCTTCACACAATTTCATATCCTCTGGCTCTATATTCTATAATCAAAGGGTTTTATACATAACTAAAAAATGTATGGACAATTAGAGCAAATCCTCTATATATAGGGCGTATATGTACCAGTGGCACTCTACGTTTTAATTCTGTGTGTCGAAACTAGATAGCGTAATGATGCAAAACGAAGAGTTGGCTATCTATACGTCAGTACATATTCTTATTTATGACATACACGTGGGTGGAGCCGCGGGCAAAAATTAGTTGTTATGAAACGAGAAGGAAGTTCTCAGGGTTACCACTGTTGGCAGCCCTGCCCTTTACTTTTTAATTATATGTTAATTATCATAATATGTGGCGCCATTACTAGGATATCCTCTAGCTATGACAGCACCACTGTTACTATATCGTCTACTGATACATGTAACGTGACATAGCCGCTTCCCACCGCTGGACCACCACTCTGCCCCCACCGAGACACCCTACCGATCGGCACACCACTATATAAGCCAGGATGCGAAATACCGGTTGAGAGCCCACAGCGCTCACCGAAAAACCCGCGTAAAATTGTAGAGGCCGTCCAAGGCTAACAACAAAAATTAAAAAAAAAAGACGGCCCTTTTCTACGCCGCAGCAGCCAGCAAGTTAAGTGTTTCCTCTCTCTTGGAGGGACACCACTCGTGGAATACTTCTTAGGACCTCACCCTGAACTAGTCTCATGTCTTCTATTTACCCAAAATCAATTTACTTCATTTAAATGTGAACCTTGCTTTTATAATAATTAAAACTGTGAATAAAATTATCTTGATCGAGTCTAATTTGTATCTCATTATCTCAACATTAAGGCTTCACCTTAAACCTTCTGGGCTTCTAAAGCCCTTTAACGTTACACACACTTTAGACAGAAATGATTTATTTTACTCCATATTGAACTAAAACTTAACTGTACTTATTGAACTAACTGTAATGTGATTAAATCGTATTGTGACGAAAAGTTCAATCGATAATCTGTGTTAGCAATCTTTGAGATCGAGAGTTGATCGTACTGAATTTTTATTAGAAGAATTTACCTCCTTTTAGCTGGTTTAAATCTTAATACATATTTCATAAAAAATGTAGCGATCTAACTTGAAATTTACTTAAAAGAACACATTTTAAGTACGTGATAATGCTCTCATGTATCATTAATACTTTTTACCCGTGATTTCACATTTTTAAATATCAGATTATATTTGTCATGGAGTTGTAGCGCATCAGGCATGTTCGCGGAGTTTCAGGTAGATGGATTCGCCGCAATAATGCGAAAACGTTGCGCTTCCATGCTTGCGCGCCTGCGCTCCACCTCCAACAGCATCCTAAATGTTTTTTCGGATAGATGGGACTCCCCCCTCATGTCCAGGTGGATAAGCATCCACACTAAATAATATTTATAATACTAACACAAGGTTAAGTCATTCTGTAACTAACAAAATATGGATGTATCAATAAGTCCGAAATAAATAATTTGAATTGAATTGAATTTAATTCAAGATTTACAGTTTTATGTGTGATACATGAAATCTTCGCCATCTTTAGTTTTTTACTCGTAAAAAATGTATTTTTATATTCTGTTCATCATTTACTGACGCTTGATAGTTGACATTTTGACATAGATTCTTTCGTTGATTCATAGAGAAAATCATTATTATAAATAATAATAAATATTTCGGACATCTAACACACAACGCCATCTAGTCCCAAGCTAAGCAGCAGTATAGTCATTTCCAATATGTTTTGGCCATCACAATTGATACACAGTATTTAATTTTTATTAGGATATGAAAAAAGTTTTGTAAGATGTAAAAATGCGTTTAAAATAATTTGATGTATGATTTAATGGGAATTTCGGATATTCGATAGATAAAAAAAAGAACAATGAAATTGTTGTCGGTACGATAGCCGAGAATTTAAGTTTCACAATTATCTTATTATCTGTAAATTTATTTTTTGAGAATAGTGGCATCTATTGTCCAGTAGAAATATTAGAAACGGAAGTCTTATAATGGTAAAACAGCTCACCTATAATATTACAAATGGAATTATTGCCACTAAATATTTTCCCTAGAACCCCGGGTTATGAAAAAATATATTTCACACGCAATTAACATTTTTTATTCAAAACTTTAACATAATATTAAAGTGCATATAAATTTGTAGCATCAAATTAACATATGTAGTTTACTTCTACCAAGAAAACATTGAATTTAGTCACTTATGGCGCATTTTAAGATTTATATATGGCAGCATTTATCGAATGAGTTGTAGTGAATGAATGAAGATAAAGCGAGATGCTAAATGATCAGTGAAGAACAAAAACTACGAATGAAAAGTGATTTCGGAGAGAAAAATTGAAGCCTTTTCATGTGATTTTGTGAATTTGTGTTTGTGTAAAATTCATTGTAGACTGTGTTTGTATAATATTTTTGGAGCAAAGTTCCCAAAAAAACGTACCGCTTGGTAGTAATATGAGTAATGTTACCAACCAAAATGGAACAGGTCTAGAGCAGCAGGTCTGTACCTCATGTAGTACATGCACTTTGTATTGATTTTTATGAATTTGAATGTAATTTTACCTTAAACTTATACTCTGTAAATGTATATAATGTGCATTTTGAAATATTCTAATTCATGAAAAATGCAATTTTTCATTGTAGCATGAATCTATAAAATTGCAATGCTTTACGTGTCTCAGAATAATCAACATGGCGCCTTCGGTCTACCACTTCTATGGTATAAATTTCATTGATTTTCCGAAGACATCATATCGTATGCATCATTGAAACACTAAGATAATACAGTACTTTTCCGAAGGCATTTACGAGTGAGGTCATTGTCATGCTATATTTGCGTGTCATGGCGGGAGGAAATAAAAATGTTTCGCAATTTTAATTTATCTACATCGAAATTACTAATATTGAAAAGACAACCAATTTTTATTTGACCACAAAGCACAGTTTAAAAAGTTATTCATACTGATTTTAATCAAGTCATATTTTGTCATGCTTCCATAGGTGTTAACATGCTTAATTTGTTACACTCAGATGACGTTAAGTAATAACACAAGTTTGTTATCTAGCCAGTTGTATATTACTGGAATCTAGGTAACTTGTAAAGAAGTTTGAAGTGTAGATTAATTGAGTTAAGTTACAATCAACTCTACATATCATGGTTATTGCTTATTCAGACTGACTTTCATAACTGTTTTCACATAAATTGTCTAAAGAAGAGGTTTTTCTAAACCTGAAAGTTGTTTTTATATCATATTTATACTTATTGTTCTTCTATCTATATCTCTACAGTGATGGATTAACAATATGAAGTTTCCATACCCCTATTCTTGCTATATAAGAATTTACAAAGACAGCAAAAAATGTAGAAAAACAATGCAAAGAGATAGAAAACTTAATGCAAACCCTATACTAACCTATCTGACCAGCGTGGTATAGTAGGCTAGAATCTCTTTTCTAAGGAGAGGATAAACCTATGTCAGCTGTGGAATAATAAAGGTTGTTGATGATGATGATATTTGCTTGTCGCTCAGTAAATATATATTGTATAAAACGATTGATTGTGGAATATAAGTTTCATGATTACTTATAGTTGACTATTCCACTCCACAAAGGTCAACATTTTGAATGCACATTATGGGTTAGATATCCACATGGGAAAAATTCTTTGGGGTGTTCAATAAACAGTTATTTTAAGTCTGTCCCAAATTACACAGGCATAATTTCTAGTGTAGGAGTCAACATTTGTGTATCTTTATTATTCTTCTATTGGCAGCTTGCTGGTCTGGACTTGCAGCCTCAGGCTAATAAGAGTGCTGGCCGTTACATCCCCCCGCACCTGCGTAGGCAGTTGCAGGCCAACCCTTCACAAGGTAATAACATTAAAATGTCACATTACTTTTTCTATAATTAGTGATGTCCAATCCGGGCAACACTCACATGAACATATAACAATACTCAGTAATATTGCACTTAATTAGATTTGTAATTGTCTGCCTCGTTGGTCTAACAGTTAGCTTATGCAACTGCTGTTTAAGAGGTCTCAGGTTCTAACCCTGGGTTGGGCCATAAGAGTTACTGGATTTTTTTTACAAGAAATTGTGAATAACAGCCTGGAGTATTGAAGTATGACAGTGTTACCTGTGCCTCTGAGAGCATGTTAAGTGGTCAATCCTGGTTGTCATGAACATCTATGGAAATTGCTATTGGGAAGTCAGTGCCCTCAAAAATACTAACAACTAGTTTAAAGTTTGAATTCAGTTTGCCATCAGGGTTGGGGATGTCCTATGCTAGTCACTGTGGGAAAATTGATATTTAGGTAAAACAAGTTGAACTAGTAGCCAACCTCAAATAAAATAGGAAATAATATAGGCTAGGAAGATGTTTTAAACTTTCTAAAACCATTAAACTCATGAGTTTCTGTTCTGTTAACTAATGTTGTTAAAAAAAAAAAATTTAGGACTACTACACTAAATTCCAAACAAAGCAGTAGTAAACAATAGGTATGGTGAAAAAATAAAGAAAAAAATTCTACTACTTCATAAATCTAAAACAAAATATATAACTTTAAAAATGTAGCACATACCTTTTTACAGCAAATACGTGACAACGTTTAATAAATTGATGAACGCCGGCTGCATGCACGAAAAAGGATGGCTCATTGTCCTGTTACGCTCATTGTCCCGTTATGCTCATTGTACATTGTTGTATGAGAGATCAGTTCATCAATGTTTTGTTATGATGTTGTCACGTTAAACTTTCGTACGTAAACTGACTTTACAGACAACCAAATTTTTTTTTTACAAAGAACATCATCCACTTAAAATGTCCACTAAAGACAAACAGTGATTCCTATTTACGTCCTTCTAAAAGCAAAAATTAAGAAGTCAAAGTTGTTGTAGGAAACTAAAAATTATGTTTTTGAAAATAGGTACAGAGATATCACATTATATCATAACTAGCTCTTGCGCGCGGCTCCGCCCGCGTTTTTGTCGGTTATCGCAGTAAAAAGTAGCCTATGTCCTTCCGAAAGAATCAAAGTATCTTCATGGCAAATTTTGCAGCGGTTTGGCAGTGAAAGTGGGACAGACAGACAGTTACTTTCGCATTTATAAAATAAGTATGGATTATTCCATATACCTACCACAGATTATTAGATATGTATTCGGTATTAAGAATGGAAGCCAACAGACAATGAAAGAAGTGAATATTCATCAAGAATTATTCTTGAAATATTCCACACTAGTTACATTTTATTGTGCAATTGGTGAGGAAAAAGGGTTCAGTCCACTATCCTCATCGCGTCTTTATCATCATTACTGAGGGTCGTGATGCCCCAGGTGTGGGATGATCTGCCTGACAGTCGCTCACCAGCTGTTTCTCTCCTTGGCTGAATGAATAGCAACATGTAGATTGGTGTCCAAGGCTGTTCGGATCTCGTCAGTTCACCTAATTAAACTACGTCCTCTTGGTTTTTTTCCATCAACTTTACTGGTGACCAAATATTTGTTCTTTAGCTTTTGTGCTCAGTATCTTTAATTACCTGAGCTCAGAAAATATCTTAGAGATACAGAGTTTATGATGAAAGTCATGGGATCAGATTACTTCAATGGCATATGTATTGTTTTGAGAAATGTCTTAATTTATAGCACAATAAATTTAATTTTGAAAGTAAAACTGTGTTAATATACTCTACATAGTTATTACCATTTTTATTACCCTCAAATTTTAAGTGGAACACATGTAAATTAATCTTGGAATAGATTATTTTTTACTTAGTATAGTAATTGTATTTTTTTTCTACCGAGTTCATTAGAGCTTGCTGTAACTTCATATCAAATTGCCTGCTTTAGTTAACAGGGGCATGATATCAGTAACTTATTCATAAAGTTCATAATGTAAGTAGGTATTTGAATTTTATATGAACATTAGCTGACCCACGCAACACCATCTGCGTCTTCTATTGCCCGTAGCATGATATTATAACAGCATGAACAAATTTGTTTACCACAAAAAAGGGTATAATGCCAACCTTTTACCAACTTTTTTTAACTAACTTAATAATAAAAAAATGAGGTTCTTAAAACTTTTAAAGGGGAACAATATTTCATGCATTTTTTTGCAAAAGGAATATTTTTCTTCTGTTCTTGCAACATTTTCCGTTGATACCCCGCTCCTTTTGGTCGTAGCGTGATGATATATAGCTTATAGCCTTTTTTAATAACTGGAGGCGTCCTGAGATTAGCGTGTTCAACTAAACAAACTCTTCAGCTTGATAATATTAGTAAAGATTGGATTATTATTGAATGTTAGCAGACAGATGATTAATAATATGTTGGATGTAGGACATGAACAAAGCATTTATGTACTTTATATCTTTTTCCTTATCTTTAGTTGTATCATGCTTATATGACCTAATTTAAGGATTAAAATAGATAGTTCTTTTAACCTCTGGGCGAAGACTAGTTTTATAAAAACGGAAGTCAACTATTAAATATAGTAAGTAAAGTAAAAAAGGTAGTAGAGCCACGCTGATTTCAGCACGGATGGGCCGGCTCGACCGGGGCGGTACTACCCTCGCACAGAAAATCAACGTAAAATGACAGCGTGCTGTCGTGTTTCGTTGGTGAGTGCGAGACCGGAGGCCCAATGAGTCTAGTCAACAAGTTCCATACTTGTTGACTAGACTAAAAGATGCAGAAGCATCACTAGGCCGCCATGGTGTGGGTCGCCATGCTGCATTGTCTGCATTCGCAATGAGCATGGTGACCACCACTCTTGGATTCTGCTTATGCTTTCCATCAGGCAGAGTAGAGTCATTTTGGCGGGCATACATTAAAAAAAAAAAAAAAAAAAACATAAAACATTTAAAAAAAAATGGAATTAGATAGTTCTTGAGGTCAACATCTTATATAAAAAATGTTAGTTAAAATTGCATGTTTTTCTTATAATTAAAGATTTTGTAGTTATGTACTTATTTCCGTAATTAAACTATTCAATTGGAGTTTTATTTAAAAATGTGGTTATTCTTCGTAAATAAGTAGTAAAGCGCAGTTAATATTTAATCGTTTTTAAAATAACAATATGTAGTATTTCAATATGTAATTGGTAGCTGATATGAACAGCTAATATTATCCTGTATCTTGATTTCATGCAATACATAAATATCTCATTAGTAAATACATATTATAATTATTTATTATTGTTATATAAACAGTTGACTTCCGTTTTTAACCCACGACGCAAAAAGAGGGGTGTTATAAGTTTGACGTGTCTGTCTGTCTGTGGCACCGTAGCTCGCTAACGGATGAAGCGATTACAATTTAGTTTTTTTGTTTGAAAGGTGAGTTACGTGCGAGTGTTCTTAGACATGTTTCATGAAAATCGGTTGAGTCGTTGAAAAGTTATGGGGGTGAAAGTGGGGAAGAATAACAAAATGTCTGCAAAAATATCATTGGCGTATGATTACTCGATTAAGTGCTTGAGTAGGGGGTTTTTTAAATTTTGAATTTCATATTATTAAGTAAACTAGCGAACACGCCCAGTGGTCGAAAGTCGAACATAGTTCATTAAATTAATTTTTTGAACTTTCTGCACTCCCGCTCCATATTTATATATTAATATGTGGAGCAAAAACTTAATGTCACTTTCAAAGGTATAGTTAAAATGGAGGAGTGCAGAAAGCCCACACATAAAAAATAATAATTACAAATTTTAACAAAACAAAAACCGACTTCAATCTGGACCATAAAAAAAGAATTATCAAAATCGGTTCACCCAGTCGAAAGTTATGAGGTAATAAACATAAAAAAAACGAATTGAGAACCTCCTCCTTTTTTTAAAGTCGGTTAAAAAAAGAATCATCAAAATCGGTTCACCCAGTAGAAAGTTATGAGTTAAGAAGTAGGTTAAAAAGAAATTTGACCACTGAGCGATCACTAGGAAACTTTAACTGCGTAAATGTCATGCTCCAAGTTTTTGCTTCACGTATAAATAATATATATATAGATACCAATGACAACATATTATGTACCTCGATAGAACAGTTTACTTACTTTTACAAACTTATCGAATGATAAATTTATTGGTACAGGGGAAGAGTCTAAGCGTTCAAGCTTAGACACCCGTCCAAACGATCAACGGGACGGCCGTTCATCATTGGGAGGCAACTCTAGAACGTACGACCGTGGTGGTCGGCGCGACGACCGCGACCGTGACCGCGAACGTGAAAACGATCGCGGCAACGATTCGCGATACCCGCGCAGGGACCGCGGTATGTATTTAACACTCTTCTCACTAACATACATTTACATTCCAACCACGTCTTAATTGGTCATGCGTTTTATGTATACTAATATTCATATTATGTACTAGGAATCTGCATCTTCACGTTTTATAATAATAGTGATCAGTTTTATTTTTATATATGAGGCCTGCCAAAGCGACTCTACTCTGCCTGATGGAAAGCATGAGCAGAATCCAAGAGTGGTGGTCACCATACTCATTGCGAATGCAGACAATGCAACAATGCAGCATGGTGACCCACACTATAGTGGCCTATTGAGATGCTTCTGCATCATTGGCCCCCTCGTCGCTTACAGTTCCATTTTTTGCTTCATTAAGTGTTAATTAAATCTTACAGCTTTAGGCAAGTTCTTCTGCACATAGTATCTGTTATTTACTTAGTAAGTAGATCATAATTTGTATCTATCTAATAATAATAATGGTGGATTTTATACGTCCCTAAATGGGCCTGATATAGACGTCAAAGCGTCTACGTCTTGGCTCCGGTATGGCGAACTCTTCGAAGAAACCGAAGGTTTTGTTTGTGTAATTATGGACGAAGTTATCATGACGAATAACTATCAGAAATATATCCTGAAAGATGGCACGGTTGATATCTGTTGGGCATGTCACCGTCCTAGAGAATCTATTAGGTCTTTACCTATGAAATTGCCGTTCTTCAGTACTGGTCATTTCAAATAAAAAAAAGTTTGTAATGGCTCTGTATTCTAAATTCAAATTAATTTTGTTTTAAAACTATGACATTCTATTAACAAACTCAGTCTTTTGTTTTCTGATTAGCGTTGTATTTTCATTACATTTGAACATTTTTCGTCATAATGGATACTTTAACGTGTAATTACGGAATATGAGTTCCGTCGTGGCACCAACGCGACACAAACGGCACGTAACATCAAAAACGTTTACGGAGAGAACTGTACAAACGAACGCACAACCCGTTATTGGTTTTCCCGGTTCCGTCCTGGAAATTTTGACTTGAAAAATGAAGCTCGTGGTCGTCCGGAGACTTTGGTTAACAATAATGAATTAAAGGCGATTGTGGAAGCTGACGAAACTCAATCTACAGCTGAGCTAGCAGCAGCTTTTAATGTAAGCATCAAATCAATATTGATCCATTTGCCACAAATTGGCAAGGTAAAAAAGCTTGACAGATGGGTGCCCCACGACCTTAACGATCGCCAGCGCAACGTACGCGTCGAGACTTGCCTTGCGCTGCTCAACAGGCAAAGAAATGAAGGAATTTTGAAACGAATTCTTACGTGCGACGAAATATGGATTCTGTTCGACAATCGAAAGCGCTCAGCAAGTTGGTTAGACCCTGGTTCAGCACCAAAGCAATGCCCTAAACCAAATATGACCCCTAAAAAAGTGATGGTCACTGTTTGGTGGTCTAGTGCGGGTGTGATTCACCACAGCTTTTTACAAAACGGCATGAGCATTAAGGCAGATGTGTACTGTGAAGAACTGGAGAGAATGATGGAGAAGCTTGCACATCTGCAACCAGCTTTGGTCAATCGGTCGTCCCCACTGCTCCTTCACGACATCGCGCGAACTCCATACTGCGCAACAGACAGTCTCCAACCTATTACTTTTACCAAAATTAAGACAACTTTTTAGTGGGTAAAAAATTCAATTTCCGAGAGGCAGTACAAAATGCCTTTGAAGAGTTTGTTGCCTCCCGTCCAGCTGATTTTTACAAGAAGGGCATCAATAAAATGCCAATGCGCTGGCAAAGATGCTTCGATTGCATGGGTGATTACTTCGAATAACAGAAATAAAAAAGTTTGAAAAAATAAGTACTTTCACTTATTGCATACAAAACGGCAATTTCATAGGTAAAGACCTATTATGTATATTTATAAATGTAAATAATATGTTTTAATAATTTTAATAAAGAGAAGAATAAGAATAAATTGCTTTATTATACACCAGATAACTAAGTACATAAATTAAAGCTAGGTAGGTGGGTAGTACAACTGGCGGCCTTAATGCTCAACGGCAATCTCTTCCAGGCTATTTACTCGTAAACTCAACCAAGTCATACATGATACCTGTACATACTCTACAACTGAATTAATTTTTATAACAGGAATTTAGTGTTATCAATTTTTACAACAGGTTCGGTTCTTTTCTTTCTTTAATCCGAAGTCACCCAGAGACATAATAGACCCCCACTAAACCAGAAATTTATCGCTCAGGTCATCAAAATGGCGATTCAGAGCGCTTTGCAGAATCAGACAATAATAGAAGGTGGCCCGATCGTGAGCGCGGCAGTGGCGGAGGCGGGAGCGTCACAAGCTCGCGCGAGTCGCGTGACGTGCGCCGCGACGAGGACTTCAACGAGCCGCCGCAGCCGCTCAACGCTCGCTGGAAGGAGCCGGAGCCGCGCGCTGAGGAGCGCTCCAACTCACGCTGGCCCTCTGACGACGTGCGTCGCACGACCACCCGCAGGGACGAGGTTCGTTCTCTCTAACTTATTGTTATATCTTACACGGACCCACGCAACCTCGTTTGCGTCCAAACTGCCATCCCCCGTTTTAAACCCAAAAGAGGGTTGATTTCTAAAGATACATTATTAGTACACCTCCACACCATCTATAGAACATACATTTTAAATTTCAAGTCTCTTACTTCAAAAACATGGAACTTTCATACAAATGTCCAAACCCCTTTTTACCCCCTTAGCTCCACCCGAGTTTCGTGAAATCCGTTCTTAGCGGATGTCTACACTCCATAAGGAACCTACCTGCTAAATTTCAAGTTTGTAGGTGTTATAGTTTCTGAGATTTCGTGATTAATAAGTGAGTGGTATTGCGCTTTTATAATATATAGATTTGTTGCTCTTAATCACACGTTCATGCAGATAATTAAAACCAGATGATCATCTACTATACTCTTTGCGCTGTAGCATGGTGCGGGACAGTTTCAGTTACATTTCGTTTCACTCTGGAAAGTTGCCACGATTTACAAATTATGACTTAGTATTTCAGCTGTACCACATTCGCAATGTATTAAATCAATAATAACTAGTAAATTAAATTAAACCAACCAGAATGTTCTAGTCTACAAGTAAATGCTGCACCATGTTACAGCGCAGAGTATAGTTAATACTGTGATTTCCGGGTGAAATGTACTCTGTCCTTATCTAAATTCGTGCCGTGTGTTCAAAGTTTCTTGATTATCGATTGACTTTTATAGACATGCATGTATTTTATAATTACTAATTTGTTGTAGAACGACTGGACGGTCCCGCTACCTCGCGACGAGCGGCAGGAGTTGGACTTGTTTGGCACTGGCAATACAGGCATCAACTTCTCGAAGTATGAGGACATACCAGTTGAGGCCAGCGGTGACCGCGTTCCAGACTTCATCACCAGTGTAAGTATCAACATATAACCTGAGCGTTAAGAATCCTTGATATTGCTCAGTTTGTATATTTGAGTAAGTGCAGGTAGTCCACTCATTACAGGCAGTTAAACAATTATATGAAGAATCACCTCGACAAATACCACTTGTGATTCACATTAGTATGATTCACATAATAATACAGTTGTATTTTAGTTTAGTCCTTGTGATAAGTATAACTCTGTAGTTCCGGGCCAATTATTAGTTTCTCGTAAATTTTTTATCTGAATAAAACATTCGCTCGCGGTGGAATTACTTAATTTTTTTCATGCCTATTTTTTACGTTACAGTTTGAGGATGTTAACCTGACGGAAATAATGCGTTCGAATATAGCGCTCGCCCGCTACGACCACCCAACTCCGGTACAGAAGTATGCGATCCCTATAGTGCTGGGGCATAGAGACGTGATGGCGTGTGCACAGACAGGCTCAGGTAAAACGGCTGCTTTCCTCGTACCTATACTCAATCAGATGTACGAAGCAGGACCCGTCAAGCATATGGGGTAAGTAAAGTTTACCACTTAATTTATATAATTAACTTAACATTGATATCTAAATTCATTTTTAATTATACAGGCCCTACAATCGGCAGCAGAATCGTAAACAATATCCTCTGGGATTGGTACTTGCCCCAACGCGTGAGCTGGCTACCCAAATTTATGATGAGGCTAGAAAATTTGCCTATCGTTCTCGTATTCGCCCTTGTGTTGTGTAAGTATAATTGTCTATATTTACATATGTTAAGAGTTTGCAGTTAAACTCGATTTTCTGTGTGGATTTTTAAAACATTGGAGGTACAGGTCGTAACAAAAAGTAACCGATCAATTTTCAAATTTGGAACTGATCGTCAGTGTATCTTTATTTTAAAGATAACTCCCGCACTAGGAATAAATCCTGTGTCGCGGGGGACTTTACAATCATACATACATACAATTTGTGCATCACACAGTGTTGTCCTACGTGGGATTTGAACCCACGACACTTGGCGAAGTAGGAAACCGCGTGGTGACAGTTAAACCACTAGGCCAAACTTGCAGTCAATCTGTATGTGTCAAAGTGTATCTGTATGGGTCTAGGCTGAAGGAAAGCTGAAGGGGTATGTGTGTATCGTTGCAGGTACGGCGGCTCGCCAGTGCACGAGCAGGTGCGCGACCTGGAGCGCGGCTGCCACCTGCTGGTGGCGACGCCGGGGCGGCTGGTGGACATGCTGGACCGCAAGCGCGTGGCGCTGGACCACTGCCGCCACCTGGTGCTGGACGAGGCCGACCGCATGCTGGACATGGGCTTCGAGCCCCAGATCCGCACCATCGTCGAGAGCCACACGATGCCCAAGACGGGCGAGCGCCAGACGCTCATGTTCTCTGCGACTTTCCCCAAACAGATCCAAGTTTTAGCGCAAGATTTCTTGCACAACTATGTTTTCCTGGCGGTCGGGCGCGTAGGATCTACTTCTGAGAATATCACTCAAAAGGTAATTATTTTTAAACCTTTATTGACCTTCTAGTTGTTGCCCGCGGCTCCGCCCGCGTGTATGTCGGTTAACGCGGCAAATAGTAGCCTATGTGTTATTCTGATGTACAAGCTATATTACTGTAAAGTTTCATCCAAATCCGTTCAGTAGTTTTTGCATGAAAGAGTAACAAACATCCATCCATCCATACTTTCAAACTTTCGCGTTTATAATATTAGTAGGAAGTATTGATTATTACAAACGATAAACATTCTTATTAGTAAACTTGTGTTTCAAAGGACAATGGCTGGTTTTACAGATAGCCCTTTGTAGCCCTTTGTGTATCTCATGGCAGGGACTGTTTTAGTATTTATTTAGCAGGTAATATCATCGACAATAACTTTTTAAATTCATACTTTTAGTTAGATCTTTGCATTAAAAATTAGTTCAGTTTTTAGATTACAGACAAAATCTTTACGATTTTCTCGATTAAATATTCCTCTTCTACTAAATACATCAGTAAGCTCATTTATATATATCGATTTCAATATTTTCGGCTATCTGACAACAACGTCATTTAGATTTCAAACTAAATATATTTTCACATGGCATGTTTATAAAACGTAGGGATGCGTTTAATTACTGCAGGTCTAACAACTTTTTGAGCAGAATTATAATTCTTGTAACAAAGTTCTAAAAATATGATACATCTCATAATCATGCATTTCATATTACCAGCGGCACAGGATCTGCCATTCTCTTTCAATAATATTTTAAATAGCTGCACATTTTCATATGCAATAGTTTCTGTTGGTAACAATTTTATTAATATAATCTATACTAATATTATAAACGCGAAAGATTGTAAGTATGTATGGATGGATGTTTGTTACTCTTTCACGCAAAAAGTACTGAACGGATTTGGATGAAACTTTACAGTAATATAGCTTATACATCAGAATAACACATAGGCTACTATTTGCCGCGATAATCGACATATACGCGGGCGGAGCCGCGGGCAAACACTAGTGGTTACAATAATATTAGATCAATCGAAACATTTAAAATATTTATGAGACTCGATTATACAATTGATGAATATTGAACTTACAGGTGGTGTGGGTGGAAGAAATGGATAAACGTTCGTTCTTGTTGGATTTGCTGAACGCATCTAATATACTGCAGCAGGAGCCCAATGAAGAGGATCAACTTGTCTTAGTTTTCGTCGAGACCAAGAAAGGTATTTTCAAAATAATATATTAAAACCAGCTGACCCGGCTAACTTCGTACCGCCATATTTACATATCTGTCTCAGCTTCCCACAGGCAGTGTACAGTCGCGGACAAAAAAAAGACTTTTCCCCGTTATCTTTTATTTTTTTCTTTCTAGCAAAAAAATAATGAAAGAAATCGTACTATGTGTTATTGAATTACAACTAAGTACATATTTTGACTTTCATCCCCTCTCTCCAAGAAACCGTGCTGAATTTCGGGATAAAAAGTATCCCATGTCCTAGCTCGTAGTATGAACTCAAATCATGCCAAGTTTCATTTGAATCCATTCAGTAGTTTCAGCGTGATGCGCGGCCAAGATACAGACAGACAGACAGACAAAAATGAAAAAATTACAGTTTTGGGTTCAGTATCGATTATCTGCACTCCAAAAAAAAATTTTAAAATATCTTTAAAGTACAGAATTGGACCTGTGACATTTTTATTATAAGTACTAGCTGACCCGGCGAACTTCGTACCGCCATATTTACATATCTGTTTCAGCTTCCTTCAGGCAGTGTACAGTCGCGGAAAAAAAAGACTTTTCCCGTTATCTTTTTTTTTTCTTTCTAGCAAAAAAAGAATGAATGAAATCGGACCATGTGTTATTGAAATACACCTATGTACATATTTTGACTTTCATCCCCTCCCCCCAGGAAACCGTGCTGAATATCGGGATAAAAAGTATCCCATGTCCTACCTCATAGTATGAACTCAAATCATGCCAAGTTTCATTTGAATCCATTCAGTAGTTTCAGCGTGATGCTCGGCCAAGATACAGACAGACAGACATAAATGAAAAAATTACAGTTTTGGCTTCAGTATCAACAACAAGCACTCCAAAAAAAAAATTCAAACTATCTTTAATGTACAGAATTGGACCTGTTACATTTTTATTATAAGTATAGATATGTACATATATTTCGATTGAATGTTTGCTTACGATAGTTACTAACTACAGGTGCCGACCAGTTAGAAGAATATTTGGATAGTATGGGCTACCCAGTGACGTCGATTCACGGTGACAGAACGCAGCGTGAACGCGAAGATGCGCTTCGCCGGTTCCGCACTGGACAGACTCCCATCCTAGTGGCGACTGCGGTGGCAGCTAGAGGTACGATTCATTTCTAATATACAACTAAATGACTATTGGTGTTATAACTGTCCTTACAGATATCTTCTTTAGTGTAGTTATTGTTGTAGTTAGTGTGTAGTTACTCACCATTCATTATGGACTCCCACACATAACTGCGAATTCGCAACACATCGCAAATATCTGCGAGCTCACACGAATGCACCGCAAGAACTTCACGCCTTCGCATCGCATCGCAATTATGTGTGGGAACCCTAAAATCGATTACGTTCATATTATATATTTATATTACTCAAATCTTTTCTGCTAAACTTCACTCTGTTTGTGTATATTAATAATAATAAAAATTTTCATACACAACATATTGTAACATACACACAAACGCAAAAGTTTACTATTGAAAGTAGATAGACTAAGAGCTAACCTTGTATCTTGCTTCAATGTTTTCTAGTTAATATTTAAAAAATATTGTAACACAATTAAAAACTGACTATTTTTAAATATTATATTACTAATTCATATTACGTATAATATATTATACCTAAGTATTTAACCAAACATGGCTTTGAAAAATATGTTAAATTCATCGTCAATTGCACCATTTAAGTTTTAAAATCAATTTTAATTCGTCACAGGTTTGGATATCCCCCACGTGCGTCACGTGATTAACTTTGATTTACCCTCGGACGTGGAGGAGTACGTCCATCGCATCGGACGTACCGGCCGCATGGGCAACCTCGGCGTCGCCACGTCCTTCTTCAACGACACCAACCGTGGCCTCGCCAGGGAACTCATCCAGCTCCTCGTCGAGGCCAAGCAAGACGTGCCCAAGTGAGTATTGCTAATTTATCGATACTGAACGTCAATTTTTACTATTCACATTTTCAGTTACAGCTTTATCGGTCTCGACGATACGTCGACTTCGTTCTGCTATGGTTTCCGTTTCCGAATGTATCGTAAAGGCGCGTATCCACCGAAATGGTTGGCAATTTCTGTGTTTCCAACTGTTTGCAACTCTTCAGAAAATCTCCAACTTTTTTTTCCATTGTTTCTACACCGAGTCGCCAACAATTTGAATAACATTCGAACTAAGCGTCGCCACAGAGCCAATATATATCTGCAACAAGCGTATTCTTTTGATGTTTACCGCCTAAAACAGTGTGGCGGCCTCCACATACAGCGCAACAACAACATAACATACTACAGCGCCATCTACCGAAGATACGTCGAACTACGGAGTAACGAAGGAAACTAAGAAACTACCAATCCTGAATCGCGCAGTTAAAAGTTCTCGCGCACATTAACATATATACAAAATCCCTCCACAACAGAAACACGGTTCCCAACATCAGTTGACAATTTTTGTTGCCAACACAATGAAATTACACAGATGAAAATGCTGAGGTGGTCCGAGGTGGTAACACTAAATTATAGTCACAAACGAGCATATTCGGGGTATGTTGAAGGTTGCAAACATCGCTGACAATCTCATGGAAAATCGTCTGCGGTGGTACGGACATGTTATGCGGCGCGAGAAAGAACAAGACAAGTTACGTCATGGACATTAGTCCGGTCAAATTAGACCAAAAAATAAGAGTAAAGTTACCTAAATTCCCACTGTTGGATTTCGAACGTCATTATAACAATGGCAACATTTTTGATTGTCACTTTTTTTCTTGTTTGACGTTTTGACGTTTCAGGTTAATATAAAAAGGACTAGAAAGACGCGCGTGTTGAAAACGGTAGCCGATTGTCTGAAAACCGTAATTCATTGATATTAAGCTAATTGTATTGTCCATCGACCCGGTCTTAAGTGATAAACCGTTGTGTGTTAGGTCGTGGACTCGCGAGTTTTGTAGGCGCGTTCCGCGATAGCTGAAGCGAGTGAGTTGTAATTCGAATATCCGTGATAGCTGATACGAGTTTGTTGTAATTCGAATACCTTGGAAGTTGTACAGCACTTTAGGAGTTTATGATTGTGTGACGATGCAGAGAGGAATCACTACCCAAGAGATCTCTGAAGAGAACGCCGAGAACAGGACGCCACACAACTCCAGTAAGTGCTTGATGATTGTAGTTTAGATTAAGAACACGGTGAATCGCCGTGGTTCAGCCTTCTTGTTAATGGAATAGCAGCGATTTAATGCTTATACTCATGGGTGCTATAGGTATTACAATTATCACAAAGTGATCGCTATCATTGGTGAGAAGACTGAACAGTTTTGGTAGCAGAAAGCGTGGTTAACCTCTGTGGCACTCCGTAGTGCACTCAGAAGGTGACATCTCGTTGTTAGGTAGGTAATTATACTGTTCCACTGTCCACATATCTTTGATTCCACTGATATAGCTATTTAGAATAGTATTTGAAACAATTTATTAGCATAATGATTGAAGTGGGTAGGTCAAACATTTAATTATTGGATTAATGTAAAACTTATTTTACTGATTGTTTACTGGTTTGAACTATATTGTATACTTGATAGTGATTGTTGGGACAGTTGGTCCAATATATTAACCCAATCACACATTTGATTATTGGTTGAATTGTGAAACTTAATATTAAATATTAATTGTTTGGGACAATAAAATTGGTCCAATATATTAGTCTAATACAATTAGATTTGGCTAGCCCAAAGACAATATTACTAGAATAATATTGTTATATCATTCTAATATTGTTTAGTGAAGCTTAAATTCAATTATTTTTAATAAAATTAACTTATTGTTAGTGGGCATTGATAAAGTGAAACTTGTAGGTAGATATATATCTGAGATTAAGTGACTGCACAAGCACTTAATAGGGTTTTATATAAAGTTCCTAATAGTGTTTAAATAGATAGTTTATATAATACATAAATATTGTAACTTGTAAGTATCGTTTTGCCGCTATGTCGTTCTCATTGTACCGGGCTAAGATTAGCACAGAATTGAGATGGTTCACATCGGTTCAAGGTCTCCTAGGCCGACCAGATAGACATGATGCACTGTTGGCTCGAGCTTCGGATGCGCCGGCCCGGCTGGAGGTTATGATGGAAGCGCTTACCAAGGCCCTTGTGGAGGAGAAGATCAGCGATCAGATAAGGTCCGCGATGGAGGCTGATGTTGACCAGTGCCTCTCAATTGTTGATGACATTCAGCAGCGCATAGCAGAAGTAAAGCGCCAGCGCAGAACTGGCTGTGATGAAGAAGCTGTGGGGAAGGCCCACACTCTCGCGGGGTTGTATCAAAGCTGCCTCAGATACAACTACCCAGCTTTGATGGAGAGCTCGGTGAGTGGGTCAGCTTCATCAATTTATTTGATAGTTTGGTCCACTTAAGGGATGATTTACCTAAGGCCTATTAGATGGCACAACTGATGTCAGCTCTGAAGGGAGAGCCTAGGGAACTGGTAGCCCATTTGACGGTGACCGAGGGCAATTATGAGATTGCCCGTCAAATGTTGGTAAGGCGCTACCAGAACAAAAGAAGGCTGGTTGATGCTCAGCTCAAGAGGCTGTTTAGCATCCCTTCGGTGACTCAGGTCTCTGCCATACAGGCAGAAGTGTTGAACCCGTTGTTGAGTGTCACTAGGGCATTAGGAAATTTAGGCTTGCCAGTTGAAGAATGGTCTTACATGTTAGTATACATAGTTCTGTCCCAGCCGGGACAGTACTATGTATACTAACATCTGGTCTGCACATCCACTGGCAGCCGCCAGTGGATGTGCAGACCAGATTTGAGCAGCATCATGGTCAGGGTGCAGACAACTTGCCCACCTCTTCTCAGCTCATAGAGTTTTTGGAGGAAGGGTGTCGGAGGGCAGAGAACATGGGTTTGTTCGTGAAGCCCGCTGAGGAGCCACAGAAGGCTACTCGGAGCCCCGTGAGGAAGGGACTACCGCAGAGAGGGCCAAGGCAGTTGTATGGGCACGTGGGTGCCTCAACACCTGAACGGGATGCCTGCCCATATTGTAAACAGGATGGCCATAGTGTGGCCGCCTACCTTAGATTTAGGGACCAGAGAGTCCAAGGGCGACGCCAGATCACCAAGCAACGTGGCTGGTGTTTTTTGTGTCTGGGTCCCCATTTAGATTTAGCAAGGGATTGCGCTCGGTCCGCAATGTGTAAAATTTGTGGAGGCCGCCATAATGAGTTGCTCTGCATGAATAGGCCCGCCCAACATCATGCAGATGGACAGGGCCGGACTCAGGGACAGATGGGGTCACGTACACAGGGCCGGACTTGGAACCTGGGTCCACGGGACGAGGGTCCCCATAGGGAAGATGTTGGGGCGATGTTCAGGCCAACATCGCGCGCGGTTCCCCGACTTATTGGCAGGCCAATGGCTCAGCTGGAGCTGGCACGGGCGGGTGTGCGGATGCACCCTCGAGTATGGAGCGGTTCGTTAGAACGCCGCCTCGGGTGTCATCGCGCTCGCCGCCGACCACTAGAACGCCACCTCGGGTGTCATCGTGCTCGCCGAAGATGACGACATTTCGTCGATTTTCACCGCCCATCATGGAACGCCCTCGGTTGGATCAGCGCACCCCCCCTATCCGTGGACGGCACCAAGTGGAGCGCCGCGACTGGAGGGGCACTTACGAGGGACCATGGGATCCCTACCACACTGATATGCCCGGTTGCTCGGGTTATAATGCGTGGGGCCCCGGGGGCCCCCGCTAGGAAATTGCAGCCCAATCAAATTTGGTCCCCAACCGGAGGCTATAGTCTTGCCCACTGCCTCCGTGTGTGTTTGGGGTTTGATTTCGACACCCCAGGTATGGTTGACGTGCTACTGGGAGTAGACGTTCTGGGTAAGTTTTGCTGTCGGATCGGAGAGTCTTGCAGCATGATCGACTCATGGCTGTGGAGACATGTGACAGGAGAATTGAACCCGTCGGATTGTGCATCCAGGGGATGCCGGGCCCCTGAATTAGTTAACCATCAGTTATGGTGGGGCCCTCCTTGGCTGGCAAGGAAGGAATCGGATTGGCCCCTTAACAACGCGAAGTTGTCTGTGGTCTGTGATATAGGAGCAGCCGTGTATGTGACCCAGGAGGTCCAGGAGACTGACGCGAGTTTCCTGATTGAGCGGTATAGCTCTCTTGATAAATTGATCCATGTAAATTGTTGGATCAGAAGATTCGTTCGGAATTGTTGCACTTCCCGCGAACAGCGAACGCTAAGCCCAATTCTGTCACCGGCAGAGCGAAATGAGTCGCTTCTGAATTTGATCCGGTTGGTACAGTCTTCGAACTTTGGAGCAGAATTGGAGAGTCTACGAACTGGGCGTTCCTAATTGAAGGGTGCTGTCGCACGTATCAACCCGTTTATAGATTCGGCTGGGTTGCTTCGGGTAGGAGGAAGATTGCGCAATGCGAATCTGCCGTATTCGGCTCGTCACCCCCTACTGCTCCCCAAGGGAGGGCAGTTGGTTGAGTTGTTGGTGACTGACCGGCATGTTATAAACGCTCATGCAGGTTGTAACGCCTTGTTAGCTACACTCCAGAGAGAGTTTTGGATTTTGTCTGGGCGTCGTACCATACGGAACATCGTGTTTCGTTGCATGCCTTGAAATAGGAGCAAGGCTGCCACGATGCAGCCCCACATGGGGATCTGCCCCCTGATCGGGTGAATGAGGCTAGGCCATGGGCGGGTGTTGGCACAGACTTTGCGGGCCCATTCTTAGAAAAAGCTCGCGGCTGCGGAACGCGAAACAGTACAAGGCGTACCTTTGCGTGTTCGTCTGTTTATCCACCAAGGCGGTGCATCTCGAGCTCGTTGCTGACCTCACGTCTGAAGCCTTTATAGCGTGCTTGGACAGATTCGTTTCCCGAAGGGGACTGCCAGCACTGATTCGTTCCGATAACGGAACCAACTTCGTAGGTGCAGAACGATACTTACGAGATGTAGTTAAGTTTTTAAATGAAAACAAAGTGGATATTGGAACAGCCCACTCCCGTCGGGGTATACAATGGACCTTCAGTCCACCAGGTTGCCCACACTGGGGCGGGATTTTTGAAGCCGTAGTAAAGTCAGCTAAGACGCATTTGGTGCGTATTGTAGGTGAGACCGCGCTGACATTTGAGGAACTCGCGACGTTGTTTTGTAAGATAGAAGCCCTTCTCAACTCGCGACCGTTGTGTCCGCTCAGCTCGGATCCAAATGACCTGGAGGCGTTGACTCCAGGCCATTTCTTGATTGGTCAGCCACTTAACGCGCTGCCCGAACACACGTACGAAGATGTGAAATTGTTTCGGTTGTCTCGGTATCAGATGTTGCAGCAGTTTTCCCAGAATTTTTGGAAACGTTGGTCTCTAGAGTATATGCACATTCTGCAACAGCGCCTTAAGTGGACTGACAAAACTAGTCCCCCTAATGTTGGTGACCTCGTGCTGGTTAAGGATGCTAACCTACGCCACTACGTTGGCGCCGGGGGCGCATTGTTAACTTGTTCCATGGTAAGGATGGGACCCCCCGGTCCGCAGAGGTTCTTGTTGGGGACTCAGTTATCAAACGAGCGGTAGCAACGTTATCTCGCCTGCCTGTAGATTAGGGAACAGGTACGGACCTATTCGAGCGGGTGACTGTTGGATTTCGAACGTCATTACAATGGCAACATTTTTGATTGTCACTTTTTTTCTTGTTTGACGTTTTGACGTTTGAGGTTAATATAAAAAGGACTAGAAAGACGCGCGTGTTGAAAATGGTAGACGATTGTTTGAAAACCGTAATTAATTGATATTAAGCTAATTGTATTGTCCATCGACTCGGTCTTCAGTGATAAACCGTTGTGTGTTAGGTCGTGGACCCGCGAGTTTTGTAGGCGCGTTCCGCGATAGCTGAAGCGAGTGAGTTGTAATTCGAATATCCGTGATAGCTGATACGAGTTTGTTGTAATTCGAATACCTTGGAAGTTGTACAGCACTTTAGGAGTTTATGATTGTGTGACGACGCAGAGAAGAACCACTACCCAAGAGATCTCTTGGAATGGAACGCCGAGAACAGGACGCCACACAACTCCAGTAAGTGCTTGATGATTGTAGTTTAGATCAAGAACACGGTGAATCGCCGTGGTTCAGCCTTCTTGCCAATGGACTAGCAGCGATTTAATGCTTATACTCATGGGTCCTATAGGTTCTTTTTTATTTATTTTTTTATGTATGGCCCGACAAAATGACTCTACTCTGCCTGATGGAAAGCATAAGCAGAATCCAAGAGTGGCGGTCACCATACTCACTGCGAATGCAGACAATGCAGTATGGCAACCCTCACCATGGCGGCCTAGTGATGCTGCTGCATCTTGTAGTCTAGTCAACAAGTGGAACTTGTTGACTAGACTATTTGGGCCTCCGGTCTCGCACTCACCAACGAAACACGACAGCATGAACGCTGTCATTTTACGTTGATTTTCTGTGCGAGGGTAGTACCGCCCCGGTCGAGCCGGCCCATCCATGCTGAAATCAGCGTGGCTCTACTACCTACTAAAGGTATATATAGCTATAGGTATTACAATTATCACAAAGTGATCGCTATCATTGGTGAGAAGACTGAACACCCACCAAGCTGAAAATCGGTAAAATTGTTTAAAATATAATTAAAAACAAAATTTGAAAGTTCCCCATCTTTCCCCTGTAAAGAAAAAAAAATATTCAAGGTCAAAGGTCAAAAAATTGAGTTTTGCGCGATTTTCAGAAAAACTAAGTTTTATCATAAAAGTAGTTTGGACAAAATTGTAGATCATAAAATTATCTAAAAAATGTATAAATATTTTTTTTCTTACGAGCCACCGTTTCTTAGATATAACCATTCAAAAAGTTATAAAAGTTGTTTCGACTGCACGTTTGGCCTAGTGGTTTAACGGTCACCACGCCGTTTCCTACTTCGCTAAGTGTCGTGGGTTCAAATCTCACGTAGGACAACGCTTTGTGTGATCCACAAATTGTTGTTCTGAGTCTGGGTGTTCTTTGTGTCCGTTTCATGTATGTTTGTAAAGTCCCCCGCGACACAGGATTTATTCCTAGTGCGGGAGTTGTTTGTAAAACAAAAAAAAAACTTTGAATCGTTATATCTCAGAAACGGAGGCTCGTAGAAAATAAAGTTTTGATAATTTTTTTAGATAATTTTATGATCTACAATTTTGTTTAAGGTATTTTTTTGATAAAACTTACCGTTTTGCTGAAAATCGCGAAAAACATTTTTTTTTACCTTTGACCTTGAATATCTTTTTTTCCTTACAGGGGAAAGATGGGGAACTTTCAAATTTTGTTTTTAATGATATTTTAAACAATCTTACCGATTTTCAGCTTGGTGGGAATTTAGGTAACTTCGAATGTCTAAATTGACCGGACTATAAGCGAGGTCGAGGTAGACCGCCGACTACCTGGATGGGGACTATTAATAGTTGCGCCTGGAGTGGCGGAGGAACACTAGGAGGGCCGATCCCAAAAGACATAGGAAATAACGGACCGGACAAAGAAGACAGTGAAATTACAGAAACTTTTGTCACCAACACGTGTTGACAACACAAAAGTTGCGAACTAGTGGTAAGAATGGTATTATAAGTGAGTGTGTTGCATTGCAGTTGGCTGACGAGCACGGCGGCGGACGGGCGCGCGGCGGGCGGCGGCGGGCGACGCGCCGGCGGCAGTCGCTCGGGCGGCGGCCGCTTCGGCGGCGGCGGCGGCAGCGGCTTCGGCGCGCGCGACTTCCGCACGCAGCCACGTCAGCCGCCACGATCCGCCGGACCTTCCACTATTGGCTCTGGTATGATGTCGCTCTAGTTTCATTTTTTTGTGGCACTACATACTGAAGTAGATACGACTGCCTCGTTGGCGCATTGGTTACCGTACGCGACTCTGTGCGTGAGGTTTCGGGTTCGATTCCCGGGTCGGACCAAATGTTTGTATGATCTGCAAATATTTGTTTCGGAGGTGTTTTCTCTGTTTAATATGTATGTATTTACAAAAAAAAAACAAAAGTATATATGTATTTATATTAGTTGTCTAGTACCCATAAAACAAGCTCTGATTAGCTTGGAACTAGATGGCATTGTGTGTTAGATGTCCGAAATATTTATTTATTTTATAAGTTACATGACGATGGTGATCGATAAGAGGGTTCCTTGGCAGGTTTCGGGTACGGCGGCGGGTCGTACGGAGGCAACTACGGCGGGTCGTTCGGCGGCGGCGGCGGCGGAGGCGGCGGCAGCTCCGGCGGCCCCGACTGGTGGAACTCGTAAGCGCTCGCCTCCGCCCTCCGCCCTCCGCCCTCGCACCGCACGCGACTTCCGTACTCGACCCCGACTCCCCTTTTCGTAACTTAAGCGATGTGAAACGTTTTAGATTAATATATTTTATTTTAATTCGTAAACCGATAGTTGGACTGAAATTGACCTGTGACTGTTTATTACGATGTTCGTTCAATAGAGAGAGCGGTGCGACGTACAGCGCGGCCGGCCGAGCCGAGAATCTCAGTGTGCGGCTCGCCGGCGTTCTTATCTGCATACTTGTCTGTATACATGCATAAATTAATGTCTGTGAATATACCGCGATATTAGTAGTTCGCGACCGTTAATTGAGTAATCGTTGCTTTCAACTTGGTCACAGTTTCGTTTGTGTCACGTGCGCTGTGCGCCGTGACACGCACGAGTTTTGTCTTTTTTAACGATTATGTGAGAGTAGTCTATTAATTAATATAGAAATATTTTTGATGTCTGATCTGTATCGTGAATTCGTTAGTGAACATTGTGTATTTTCGATTTTCTATTTGCCGACAATCTCATTTTATCATTCGTGACACTGACGTTTTGAAGCATTTACGCACCCTAAAATCTATGTAGCTAATGGAATAGTAGATTTAGAAATTGAAAAGTACCGATACAGTATCATAGCAAATAATTACTAAATTTTATCTGTAGAGAGCCCATGATGTAATAATACCTTCGACGTGATCTATAATTTGAATGTGAATTTACCAATAAAAATTAAGAAACTGGACAATTTGGTTTTTATTTAGCCTTATGGACTTATGGTGTTTGTAGATAAGAAGAGATAGTCGTAATAAAGCCGAGTTGTCGGTCAAACTGAACATGGTTTCGGGGATTATCAGCTTTTTCCGTGAAACTATGAAGTTTTATATGCGGATTTGTCCGCATTGGAACATCTCTATACGATATGCTCCTAAATATTTTTTTATGGGGAAAATAAGTCTTGGCACAAGCAGTGTTGGTTCTTACGGGTAGGAAATTTCGTAGGCGGTTCAAGAATCCGAAGCGGTCCAGTAACTCTGGCACTGTTTCGTTACTTGTTTACGCCAGTTTAGCGTGCAATCAAGGTGTATAAACCTAGAACTTTCCCTGATCTACAAATGGCCATATTAGTCCCATTAAAGGTAATAGCCGGAAGAATCTTAGCGTTTACTCTGCTCATCGATCGGTGACTTCCCACCACAATGGCTTGACATTTTGTGGAGCTTACTGATAAACCAAACCTTTGAGTCCATGCATTAATTGTTTCTAAGACGTTGACCATTTGTATATCTATCGAAATATCTTCTGCGAATAGAGCTGTAGGTCATCGGCATACAGATGATTGCGCACAAGGAAGTTCCAGGGTTAGGAAATACATATACACAGAAAATAATAGAGCTAAAGAATACCGCCTTGAGGAACACCAGAGTCAAGATCACACCAACTTGAACAGGATTCATCGACATGAACAGACTGCTGGCGTCCCCGAAGATAAGATGAGAACCATTACAGTGCTTCTGCGGTCTAGGAGAGGATAGATAGGACGATATCAAAGCTGACGGTATTGAAGGCATTATTGGAGAAGTCGATTAGTACCAAAACAGTAATCTCTGTGTCTTCCAAGCCTATCCTAATAATCCTAATATCGCCGTCACTTTAAGAATAGCGGAAGTAGAATTACGACCAGGCCTGAATCCCTATTGTATAGTATGCTTCAGACGATTTTTTGATTTAGGTATCCGCTTGTGAGATATTAAAATTTAAAGCACATTTTATTTGTTAAAAAATGGCGGCCCCCTCTCGGCTAGCTCGAAAAATCTGAAAAAAATTATGGTGGTAGTCCATGTCATATAGGAATAGGTATAGAATACTATTCTCTGTCTACGTCGAGTGTCGTTGTAAAGCCCCTATTTAAAAAAACAAAAGTTTAGAACAACACTCGATAGATGGCGTTGTACATTATTTCTACATATTTTATAATCATTATTAGATATTAATAATGGTTAAACCGTTTTATTCAATTAATATTCATAATAACTGATTGAATATCGCGCCTAGCCAAGTACGAAGTTTTCTACTCAGAAAGAGGCCAAAGGATGTAAATTGAATAGGTAAGGTACTCACAGGATGATGAGAGCCAGGAGATCACTACAGTCGTATTTCACGATTTTCTGTTGTTTTTTTACACGCGTGTGCGTTTTTCTGGCCGGCCGGCCGTTGAGATGCGTTCGAACTGATTTGTTCTTCTCACGCCGCCAGATGGCGAGAGCCATGCGTTGTCACTGCCCTCACAGCGATAGGCGCGTGCAAGTGGCTGCAGATTTAAAACGGGGAGGAAATGTCGGATTGGGGAAAGCATCCCGAAGCCTGTTCAATAACAAATACTAACCCTGACTTCTTAATCCACGTGCCATTATGGGTTTTTTGGACCATTATGGGCCATTATGTACTACGGAATCCTATTTTATGCAAGGCCGTTTTTTAAAACTTAATAGTCCACACACTTGATTTAATAGTCGTAGTCGTATTTTATAGTTCAACATTCGAATTCAGTTCACCCTCAGGGTTGCGGAGGTCCCATGCCAATCGCTCGGTGGAAAAACTGATATTTAGGTAAAACCGGTTGAAGTAGTAGCCGACCCCAAATAATATTGGGAATAATAAAGGCTAGGAAGAAAAATAAGACTTGATTTTATAGTCGGTTTATAGTGGCAACAAGCACATTGCATTGTAATTCCTTTATCAAAAGGTGCACGGTGAAGTAAAATTTTTCCCTTTCCCTGCCCATGTACCACTTAAATGTGACTATTTCAAACACTACTGGGTCTTTGTCTTTCTTAGGCATATTATGCTATGCCATTAATTTCATCGGGCTGCATTTTCAAGCCATTGTTCGGTTTAGAACAAATTAATTTTAAGTCAGATTCGCTTTATGGCAGAAATTGTAGATATAGTCGTGTACAAAGTCACAAAGAAAATTTTGCTGGAAGACCAAATTTATAAAAGTTAAAAAGCTATTACGGTGATGTACGTGATGGGTTACCTTTAAAGTTATTCCCAGTATCTTCTTTCAATTTGAACCCTTAATTTATAAACTCTTACCTAACAAGACACAGACTACTTACGAAAAAGACTATCCAGACTATCATACTTCCTTACTAATATTACATTTATTCAAAAGTAAGTTTGTCTGCGTGTCTGTTACGCTATCGCAGCTAAACCGATGCACCCATTTCAATCAAATTTGATTTTTTTTATTTTACTCAATACGAATAACCCAGTTGAAGGGTGACATGATAGTAGACAGTGAACTAGATATATCGAGTTCACTGTATGTCGTAAAGCGAATCTGTACAAAAGCGAACAAGCCTTTTCGAGTTCAGTCAGAAAACTTTTTATAAAAAAAACGGGCTTCCAAAAACATTCAACGAAAACTTCATGATGATTCTGGAGTCTCCAGACGATGCGTTTAAATGCCGGCAATAGACAAATCTTAATAGTCAGAAAAAAGATGACGCCAATTTAATATCACGCGTGTTAAAGAGGTTATAGAGCGAAACAAATTACGAAAGGTATACGCATGAGTTCTGTCTATTGGACAAAGCCAGTTGAAGAAATTGAACACCAATCATGGCAGACTTTAATCGTCGAAACCTGAGCTTCTGAGTGAAATTGAGAAGTTCTGTGGCCAGTCGTACATAGGTACATGACAACACTACATGCACACAACACCTTGACAAGATCCAAGGAGTAAGTTAGCCCGACACTATACCGAAGATATATTAGACGCTACCTTGTCAAGGGACCAGGCGGACGTTAATAAAATGCAGCGGACTGTTTTGCTGGTATTTACTCGCTAGGTACCTTCTAGGCGTATCATGTACAAGTTAGTAATTAAAGTAATAAAGGCCGGACCGTCCACGCTGAAAACCAAAAAAAGAGAGTGCCGGCCGGCCGCTCGATGTGAAGTCGCAAGCCGCAGCGCAGCACTGATGCTCGCCACTGTTTCTTGTAGATGTTGCAACAAGCTTGTACAATATTAGTATGGCTCTCATACAGCTCAAGAACTAAGCACCGGGCGAAGACGGAATTACGCCAGAGCTTCTGAAGACAGGTGGAAAAAAAATCTTAAAAGTCCTTCAGTAGATATTAGGCTGTCCGCTCTAATGCTGTAGGGCATGATGGCATTAGTCGACGCATGATTCTATCCCTCCTAGACCATATCCTCTTAGTAATCACCCATATAATCAACTTTTCTCTCAACTCTGGAACTTTTCCCCTTCAATGGCGTAAAGCCCACGTCATCCCCAAAAAAAAGTTGTCTCACTTCCTGAACACTATCGCCCTATTTCTATTCTCCCCTTCCTATCTAAAGTGCTTGAGGTCTGTGCATTTAAACAGCTTTCAGAATTAATTTACAGACATAAACTTCTAAGTCCCTTACAATCTGGCTTCAGGCCCGGCCACAGCACTGTGACCGCTCTCCTAAAAGTGACTGGTGACATTAGGAGGGGCATGGAGGACTCTTAGATCACAGTTCTAGTCTTAGTGGACTTCTCTAATGCCTTTGGCACCATCAATCACGAAATCCTGCTAGCTATCCTCACACTTCTAATGATTCCTTCAGAGGCACTGGAATGGTTCTCCTCCTATCTTCAGGGGCGACAGCTGGAGGTACGTGTAGAAGACCTGTCTTCGAGTTGGCGCGACCTCAACGCTGGCGTTCCTCAAGGCGGTATATTATCTCCTCTTCGTTTCGCAATATTTATAAACCTCACAAAACATCTTCAGTGTACGTATCACCTGTATGCTGATGATCTGCAGCTGTTTGCACAGGCAAGGGTAGAGGATTCGGAGCGGGCTGTTGGCGAAGTTAATAAGGACCTACAAACCATAAATTGGATGAAATTTGGATTGTCTGTAAACCCTACCAAATGCCAGGCGATCATAATAGGCAGTAAACGCATGATATGCAGATTCAACACTGCTTCAATCTCACCGATTGTATTTAACGGGTCCAAAATACCTTTTAGCCCCGTAGTCAAGGACCTGGGTCTATACATTGACTCGACTCTCGATTGTCACTCACGTGAGTCAAAAAGTAACTGGAAACATGCGAACACTTTATCGCCTTAAGAATTTCCTGCCTACTAAAACCAAAATCACGCTTATGCAATCCTTGATCATCCCGTTGATCGACTATGGTGATTTATGTTATTTCGACCTGAATGCAGATCTACTTAACAAACTAGACCGCCTTCTTAATAACTGCATTCGGTTCATTTTCAATCTTCGCAAGTATGACCACTTGTCTGCTTTACGTTCCGAACTGAATTGGTTACCCATTCGCCTGCGCCGCAATCAGCGAGCTCTGACCGTTTTGTTCTCATTTCTCATCTCCCCATCCTCTCCAACTTATTATGATCCTACATCCGTTTCCTGTGCTCCAATCACAACAGAAACCTCATTCTCAATGACATGACAGAGTCATTGAAACTATAGCATACCATCATTTTCTCCAATACTTCTAGTGTACCTACGTATCTATAGTAAATATTTTATTTATTTTATTATTTAGGTATGTAATTTAATATTATATATAGCTATAGTGTTTAAGTATTTGTATATAGAGTTTTTGTATTTGTTGTATTCATATAAGGACTTATGTATGTAATGCTTTGTAATGCATTTTTAGCTGTTTAAGTATGTACTTTATGTGCGCCTACCTCACAAGATATCTACACAACCCAAAGGTTGACTGGTAGAGAATGCCTTGGGCATTAAGTCCGCCGATGTACAAAAGTGCATAAAGTTATAAATAAATAAATAAATATTTAATTTTGTCATGCTCGGTGGGAAGCCGCCTGAAGCATGGTTCAGAGGTATGGTGGTGCTTTTTTTCGAAAAGGGCGATAAAATCCAATCAATAGATATATACATATAATTAAATCGTAACGGTCGCTGTCTGTACATGGAAGATATATAAGAAAAACTAATATAGGGGGGCATTATGGACGCAATGGAATGCAAAACAATGATTTTTAGATTTTTTTCTGTTTGTCTGTACGTTTGTGCACGGTAATCTCAGAAACGGCTTACCCGATTTGAATGCGGAATTCACTAATGCGTTGCGGTTTGTTCCACTTAACATTTAGTGTTGGTTTCATTTCAATCGATTTATAAATAAAAAAGTTATATCAGTTTAAAGATTCACCGCGATAATTGACATAGGTATATGAGGGCGGGGACACAGGCATAAGCTAGTTGCAAATAAATATTTACAAACCAATCTCTTTTCTGAGTCATGTCTGTAAGTTTTTCTCGAGAGCCATCATCTCGAACGAAAATTTGACGACTTCCAGCCTTCCGAACAAAGCTAGGTTAGACAAGGGCTTCTATTCTATATCATAGAGCACACATTGTATATATTAAATACGCTGCCAGGTACCTGAGTACATCGAAATGTTGAAGTGTTTTGCACGAGAACGCTATTATGTCAGTCCATTTACAGAATCTGACCTCGAAACCTATGTGGACGTGGTCGCTCATAATATAGCGGGAATTCAAAATAGTCTAAAAACTGGTAATATAATTAATGTCAAATTTTCAATATTGTACAAACATTTCAAGGAGGAGGTGGGGTGCTTAAACGCCAAAAACCCCACTGACTACTGGCTACGCCTGTTAGTTGGATGGTTTTAAAGTTTAAAAAGGGCATAGAAATAATTATTGTGTCTAAACAAACAAATAATTGCCTTTTTTCTACATTTTACAACGGGTTGTTGTGGTCCTAGTCCATGTTCTCACAAACATATGTTATTCTCTTAATATAAAGAGTAATAGATTTTCAATAAAATAAATTTAGTACCTACATCAAGCTTCCCTATCTACATAGCTATTACAGTTAGGTAATTTAGCATCTAGAGCTATTGTAGCATTTAGATGTGTGGTGGGGCTTTCTCTAAGGATTATTATTACGAGTCTGCGTACTTACTTATATATTCAGATAATTAGGTAAATAAGGACTTAGTTTACTTACCACTACTACAAACGTACTAAACTCGTCTGCGCGACCAAAGATATTATTATTACTAATTTATGTCATCGATTACATTCAGTAATGGCCAACGGCTTATTGAATATGTCTTTTTGTGGCGCCTTTTTATTTGGAGATCGCGTCTAGAGCAAGAGGGACCCCGCCGCGATGGCATCCACGGAATGCCTAAAAGGTGACTCGTGGATAAATTACGGGCATTTCTTCCATTTTAACGATACCCTTTATTATTTAATTTATTTTTATCGTATGTTACACATTTGCCTTATAACAATGTTTGTTTTTGGGTTTCATTAGCATAATGCTCATGCTGAGGTTAACAAAAAAGTTAGGCCACGACTAATTTGGTTTTTCGATAGGATCTATTTTATCTTATGACGATTCTTATACGTTAAAGTTTCACGATTCTATTAACGCTGATAGCGGGATATCTCAATTCTGTAGTAATCCGTCGACTTTTTTTTATCGTGTTAGGGATGTGACATAATAAAACAATTAATTTATTATCGTCAGTAAAGATGATTTTGATCAGTTAATCGACGCTCCCTTGGACGTCAATTGTTTTACGTACTAACAATTTTTATTAATTTATTACTAGTATCTACAAAGTTCTCCCAATTTCATTTTTATGTGGGCACGTTAATTTTTAGAGAGTAGGTTATTTACCTACTCTCCTATTATACGTATACATGGTACGTAGGTATAATAAAACGTAATAAAATTAAAGTTAAGGATTCAAAGGATGGTAGCGGTTTGTGCCTTTTTTCCTAGATTTCCTTGTCTAGACTTCTAGATGATTATGTGAAAACTACTAAAACAAACGGGCAACTTCATTATGCTGATATGCATGCAAATATAATTATGTTGGTGTGCGCTCAAATCGAATGTTTATGATACCAAGAAGACCAGACACATACAGCTAAAGCGAAAAGGAACTTATTGGCTAACAGTTGGAATTTATCTTCTTCTATCTATCTATCTAATAATCTAAGTCCCCTGAGAATTTGAGGGAGGACGTTTGGGTCTCCGGCACATCGCTCGATCGCAAAAAAACAACGAAAGAATGGCTTAACTTACACGTGATCAGTCAACACATCCAGAATCATAGAAACATCTTGAATCATAAGTATTTTTCTGATTTTAAGTCGCTATGATTTTTAACCGACTTCAAAAAAAGGAGGAGGTTTCTCAATTCGACCGTATATATATATATTTTTTTTAATGTGTGTTCGGGGATAACTTCGTCGTTTATGAACCGATTTTGATGATTCTTTTAATGGAAAGTAGATGTCCCGACGGTGGTACCATAATAAGGAAACTAGGGTCTGATGAAGGCATCCCAGAGAAATCGAGGGTAACCCTCATTTTTTTCAGGCACGTACTATGTTTTTCGTATATTTTCTGAAGCTACACCGGTATTTGCGTCTGGTAGTAATCATTTAATGATGATGAGCTGATGATGAAAGGTAAAACTCCTTAACGGTTAGGTTAGGTTAGAGGTTGGAGGATAAATCTTTAAATGTCATATGTATGTATGTTACCTTTAGTCGTATTCTTTCAAGTTATTTAGGTAAGCTGATGATGGAAGGTACAACTCCGCAACGGTTAGGAGTTGGAGGATAATTCTTTCAATTTCATACGTATCTATAGACCTTTAGTTGTATACTTTTAAGTTATTTAGGTGAGCTGATGTCACAGGCGCTATGATGACTAACCCCTTAATGTATTTTGCTTTAAGTAACTCGCCTGCTTCTTTCATCACGACATTTAAGCTTGGACACGATTCCTATTGGTACGGGGCAATAGGAATCGTGGACCACGTTCTCGGTAGCAGAAATCTTGCATCTCAGCATAATTTTGGAAACTGATCATACTCAGTTTTAATACGTGTTCAAACCACTAAAGTTATTCGCATCAGCAGAAATTATATGAAATAGTTCAACTTACTGATAACCTATGATGTGTGTGTGGTGGTGGTGTGGTAACTACTGTTACATTTGGCTTGGCGCCGACTTCTAACAGATTTTAGGTACCTAGCATACACAATAATACTACTATTTAAATGAATAAAGAATTAGGTATAGACAAGAATTGGGACATAGCAATTTATGAAGAGCCAGTTTATTTTACACTATTTAGTGTTTTTTGGCAGGGAGTTTTCGTCGGATGGTTTTTTGGAAGTCGGTTTTTTTTTTATAAAAAGTTTTTATAGCAGCTTTTAGTCTTAAAATCCCATACTAATATTACCTATATATTCAAAAGTAACTCTGTCTGTCTGTTACGCTTTTATAGCTAAATGCTGCACCGATTTTAACGAAATTTGGCAAAGAGATACTGTGATTCTTGAGGTAGACATAGGCTACATTTTACCGCAATAACCGAAGGCACGGGGGCGCAACAGCGAAAGTAGTAGGTACCTACTCAATAATAATAAGAAAATGTGTGATAAATTAAAAAATCTGCTCAATATTAGTCTTTGGTATTAGTGGTTCGTATTCCTTGTTGCACATTTGTTTAATTTAGTATAGGTACCTAACCACCTTATTCGTTGCCGTGTACGGTAAGTACCTACCTATATAAAATTTAAAGATGGGAGATTGAACAAAAGAGTAGAAATCAAAAGCATATTATATTTGTAAATAAAATTTATATTCACATAACTTAAAAATAATTACTTATTTATAATACAAATGAACTATCTTAATTAAGGTAAATGTATAATCCTTAACGCCACCTGCCACGTTGTTTCTTTTGATAGTGCTACGTCTTTGGTTAAAAATGGGTAAAACTTTCTAGCTCTGTAAGACAGTTTGCCGTTATTATTTAAACTAGTGGTCGCTCATCAGTAGAAATACGACCATTTTTTAAGCTTTCTGCACTTCTCCTCGAAATAAACTTTAACTGTCCCAAATTTCACACTCCATTCCAATCATTTTCGTAAAAAGGATACATATAAAGTTTTTGCTTCACGTATTAATATAATATATCATATCAAATAACATAGTCTCCATGATTTTTAGTAAAAAAGTGTAAAAATTCGACGTCATGTGCAGAAAAGTGTAAAATATCGCTAGTAAAATTTAGGATAGGCACTTTAAACGACACTGATCACACAGTTGAATTAAATGCACAAAGGCGAATACTTATAGGGTAAGTCTACATCATGTTACGTCTCTATAATATGATATTAAGTATATAGCTTGTGTTATGGGTACTAGACAACTGATACAAATACATATATACTTCTCTTTTTTTTTGTAAATACATTCATATTTTAAATAGAAAACACCCAAACTCCGAAACGAATATTTGTAGATCATACAAACATTTGGTCCGACCCGGGAATCGAACCCGAGACCTCATGATCAGCAGTCGCATACGCCAACCGCGAGACCAACGAGGCAGTCAAATATAATATTCTTACTAATAGGTACACATATACTAGGATAATTGTAAGATCAGAAATAGAGCATATGCTTGACAGTAGCAAAAATCTTACAATTATCCTAAACGTTTTATTAAATGTCCTTCATTATAAAAAACACAGTCCAGAAATGAAGTTTATAAGTTTCAGTTATAAAGACTCCTCATAATAAGTAATTTCACAAATTTTATAGAAGTTGTTCTTGCCTATGTAGGCCCGTGGATTAATTTGACATTAAATCTTTTGATAATTTTTGTATATTTATACATAATCTTAGTCTCGGCAATGGCTCCAAAGATTTTTATGGAATGAGGTATGCAGGTTGATTGATTCTAGATTTCTAGAAATTTAACCATAAAAAATACCTACTTACCTACCGAGCAAATCTCAATCATCCAGGTACTAAATTATTAAACTAGTTAGTTTATGTACTTTCTTGAATATGGTTTGGTTCTATTATTTCTTCTATAATTATTTTGAAAAGAAAACTAAGCACGAGCGGGTTCCCCAAATACAGGAATACGTAACAGGCGCTTTAGATAATGATAGTTGAAGATTGAATGACAATCTTGAAATGTCCCGTTATGAAACAGTTAATTTCAGTTTTTGTTAATAAGATGTAAAAATTAGTACTACGTCTACATGTTTGCATTTCTGGTCCAGGGGAATTAGTTACTATTTTTGGTAGCTGTCTGCTACAAGAAGCGGCAGAATTAATACAGTTCAGACCGATTAATAAGTCACTGATTACTAATGTTTGGTCGATTTCTAAATTAAGAATATTGAACCCTATTCAAATTATAATATAGGCCTTTAAGTTGATATAGTTCAGTGTGAGTGCCCATTTCTGCAACTTGTCCGTCATGAACCACGCAGATGAGGTCAGCGTCTCGAACTGTACTGAGGCGGTGGGCGATCATGACGCACGTGCGACCAGCCTTGGCGGCATCTAATGCTTCTTGTACAACCTGGACATAAACAAAGTTATTCTATTTAACATTTAAGACGAGGTTTCTTTACCGACTGCAAAATATATTGTCAGAAGACAGAGACAAGAGGGAAGAACGGAATTTCCAGCTTTGGATGCTCCAACTTAGTGTTGAATCTACACTAAGGTCTAAGTCATATGATATTCTTATAATCCTATCTGGACGACAAGAAAATTATAGCCAAGTATACCTCTTTACTCCTAGTACGTGATATATGGTAGTAGTTCACTAGTAGTACATATGCTATTCCTTTTTCCTACTACTTAGTATTACTATTTTATGTCCCGTTTGTCTCTAAGTTCCATATTCCTGAGATTTTCTTAACAGAAATATCTGTACCTATCAAAAACAGTCATTTGACAATAACGACAATGATTTGCATAGTAGAAATTAGTTTTACCTTTTCGCTCTCAGTGTCTAGAGCACTTGTGGCTTCATCCAGCAGTAACATCTTTGGGCGCCGTATCAGAGCTCTCGCAATGGCCACTCTCTGCTTCTGACCACCAGATAACTGTGTTCCTTTTGATCCAATGTTTGTATCATAACCCTATAGGAATAAAAACGAGTTTTAATAGCAAACAAACTTTTTTCGATTTAACGATGGTTTTTCGTTTATTTGCAAAAGACGTGCATGAGGTATAAATAGTAATACTCGTAGATAAGAGAAACCTGCCAATCATCTCGAGTTGTCATTCTCTAGTATGGAGGATTAGCCAGGCTTAACCTTCAATTAATTATAGTGCATTTATTCAGGTAGTGACCTGAGTGAGATCATTCTTATCAAGGTAATAGAGCCACGCTGATTTCAGCACGAACGGGCCGGCTCGACCGGGGCGGTACTACCCTCGCACAGAAGATCAACGTAAAATGACAGCGTTCGTGCTGTCGTGTTTCGTTGGTGAGTGCGAGACCGGAGGCCCAATGATGCAGAAGCATCACTAGGCCGCCATGGTGTGGATCACCATGCTGCATTGTTGCATTGTCTGCATTCGCAGTATGGTGACCACCACTCTTGGATTCTGCTTATTCTTTCCATCAGGCAGAGTAGAGTCATTTTGGCAGGGCAAAATATTAAAAAAAAAACTCTTAGTCTCCGTCATTTGCATGATTTTGGAAATATAATCAGTTTTCATTTATATTTAGCAATAAGCAAAAAAATAAACCAAAATGTATTAACAAGGACTTATACTAAGCAGGAGGCGAGACCACAGTTCTCTCACCTTATTTATAAAAACGCACTTCCGAGCTGCTTATTAGTCCCACGCACTGTAGTATAGTATCCCCCAAGTAACAAACTGATCGGTGGCTTTGATTTACATACGAAATGAACTAGTACGATAAAGTAAAGACAGAAAGACAAACCAACTGATTAATTGCTAATTATCGTTTCCTAATGCTGAACTTTCAGCCTAATATAAGTGCAATGGGTTGGTAAAGAACTCCAACTAAAATGAATCCAATCTAGATATATGCCAAGATTCTACGGGAACATCTTTATTTTTATTTTTTTATTTTTATTAAAGACAACTCCCGCACTAGGAATAAATCCTGTGTCGCGGGGGACTTTACAAACATACATGAAACGGACACAAAGAACACCCAAACTCAGTACAACAATTTGTGGATCACACAATGTGTTGTCCTACGTGTGATTTGAACCCACGACACTTGGCGAAGTAGGAAACGGCGTGGTGACCGTTAAACCACTAGGCCAAACGTGCAGTCTCTTGTGATTTGACTGCCTCGTTGGTCTCGCGGTTGACGTGTGCGACTGCTAATCATGAGGTCTCGGGTTCGATTCCCGGGTCGGACCAAATGTTTGTATGATCTACAAATATTTGTTTCGGAGTTTGGGTGTTTTCTATGTATAATATGTATGTGTTTACAAAAAAAAAGTAATATATGTATTTGTATCAGTTGTCTAGTACCCATAACACAAGCTCTGCTTAGCTTGGGACTAGATGGCGTTGTGTGTTAGATGTCCGAAAAAAAAAAAATTTTTTGAACTTATTTCTTGTATTCGTTAGGTAACGTGAAAGTTTTGATCTTACCAGTGGCAATGAAGTGATGAAGTTGTGAATGTTTGCCTGTTGGGCCGCTTCAATGATGTTGTCCATGGTAGCATTAGTGATACTGCCATAAGCAATATTTTCTCCGATGGTGCGGTCAAATAGAATGGGTTCTTGTTGCACGAACCCAATTGATTTTCTTGCATCTACAAGCATCAGTTTTGGAAGAGGTATACCGTCTTGAGCCTGTTTGTACAAAAATAAAACACTATTTAGTATACTAATCAAAAACTCCAATCAAATGTGTAAGAGATAGTAAAATCGTTTAGCGTAGATAAAGGATTTTTTTTTATTTGAAGCATCTAATGTAAAAAGTCAGACCAACAAATAATATATGTAAGTAGCTCTATTTTGATATAAAATGAATATAAATGTATATCTATCAATTAAATAAACAATTTAAAAATATGAATATTATGTTTGAATTGTGTTTTATGTATAATGTGCCTTCATAAGTTATACTTTTTTACTCATATATCAAAATTATGATTTTAACTATCAGGACTTTCGAAAATTATGAAAGAAATGAACATTTTATTGTGTAGCTTTGAAACAATATTAGTAGCATAGATCCAAATTAATTATCCGTTCGTTTATAATACGGTTAAACTTGTGAATAAATATGAGTAACACGTACCACGATGCCTTCATTCGGGTCATAGTATCTCTGCAGCAATTGAATGACAGTACTTTTGCCGCATCCGCTGGCTCCTACGAGGGCCACAGTCTTGCCTCTTTCGATCTCTAGATTGAAATCTTTCAGGACCTGAATGTTGGGTCGCGTCGGATATCGGAATTGGATGTTCTGTAGGCTTGCTTGGCCACTTCCATTCTGAAATATGAATAGTTAAATGGTGTGGTAATTTTTATATGACCATGAATGTTGATGCAGTTTGAGGTTGAAGTTTCTGAGTTGTAAACTGTACTTAATATTATTGTAAATAAAAAATAAATAAAAAAACTTACGAAGTTGGTGACCGCTGGGTTTGCGGGATCCACGATTTTGGATTGGCGGCCGAGTAACGCTATGATCCGGCCAGCTGCCTGGATACCTTTCTGGAAGTTGGGGGCAAATGCGAATGCCTGTGCAGCTCCAGACGAACCCATGAGTAGTGCCTGAGCAGATCTAAAATAGAATTTATGTTGTAAAACAAAACTTTCTGAAAAAAATGTTAGGCTTGGTTTACATTACCTTCTAAGTAGGCAAAAAAGCTTTAGTAATAAAGGAACATAAGAAGGTAGACAAATGTGATGTATAAAAGATAAAAAATAAAACTCACTGGAAAACGACCTGAAATTCAACCTCTTCATTGACAATGAGTGTGCCTCCGTAGTATATCGCAGCAGCCATAACGAAATTAAAGATGCCTCTAGACAAGCCGAATACTAGGCCTCGCATATGCGAAGCGCGCTTGGCAAGGTCAAGGGCTGGTTTTAAATTTTTGGCGTATTCGTCGCGGAAGGTGTTTTCTCGGCCAAGCGAGGCTACCGTTCTTACGTTAGCAACAGCGTCCACGGCAATCTATAATAAAAATATTTGTGCTAAAATCTCAAGGGCTCGACCAAAAATACGTAATGCCAGTAGATATGCGATTTTTAATTAAATAATAAATAGTGTAGAGACAGTAGAGATGTATTATGAGTATCGGTCAGCAAAGTTTTTTTTTTTAATTATTCTGTTTCGGTTCCGGTCCTCTTCGCCTCGGCTCTGCCATTCTACTATGCCCATTGTATTGCAAAGTTTCCTAGGTTATACTCGTAGTTATCGTATTCATAAGTTATTTAGGTGCAATATAAACTTTCATAATTATTTCATTTAGTATATGAATTTGGTCAAAATCGGCTGATGGGATGTAGACGTAAAACATCGTTTTCTGAAATACTTGCAATTGGCGAATTATTCCTCTCTTGCCATGCCAATTAATTTTGATGAAAATCATTAAATGATTTTTTTTAAATAGCCATTAAAATAGTGAAAATGTTATTGTCCTGTTTGTCTCACTTTCACTGAAAGCTTAGACAGAGTTGCGTACCTATATTGTTAATTTAACTTTAATTTCGTGCCAAATCAGATTTGGTTTTGACTTGAATTTTGACTGCCTCGTTGGTCTATTGGTTAGCGTAAGCGACTGCAGATTAAGAGGTCTCGGGTTCGATTCCCGGGTCGGACTGCTGTTGGGTTTTTCTTACAAGAAATTCTTAACAGCAGCCCGGAGTATGGAAGATGGCGGTGTTTCCCGCCCGTGCCTCGGAGAGAACGTTAAGTCGTCGGTCCCGGTTGTCATGAACACCTATGGCAATCGTTATTGGGAAAGTCAGTGCCCTCAAATATACTGACAACGAGTCTTCCAATCATCGAATTTAGTTCGCCCTCAGGGTTGCGGTGGTCCGATGCCAGTCGCTCCGTATAAAAACTGATATTAAGGTAAAACCGGTTGAATTAGTAGCCGACCCCGAAGGCTAGGAAGAAGTAAGTTCGTGCCAAATCAGAAAATGCTTGAAATATATTATTATTATTATTTTTTATGTATGGCCAGCCAAAATGACTCTACTCTGCCTGATGGAAAGCATAAGCAGAATCCAAGAGTATTGGTCGCCATACTCACTGCGAATGCAGACAATGCAGTAAGGCGACCCACACCATGGCGGCCTAGTGATGCTACTGCATCTTTTAGTCTAGTCAACAAGTATGGAACTTGTTGACTAGACTATTTGGGCCTCCGGTCTCGCACTCACCAACGAAACACGACAGCACGAACGTGGTCATTTTACGTTGATTTTCTGTGCGAGGGTAGTACCGCCCCGGTCGAGCCGGCCCATTCGTGCTGAAATCAGCGTGGCTCTACTACCTTTATAATTAAAAATTATTTTTACCTACAACACGAATTATGCATAAAAATCAAATAGTATGTAAAATAATTTACCTTAGAGCTAGCCTCCATACTTTTCGATGTTTCAGCCGATTCGTAGTAGGTCATTCTTCCTTGCTTGTATAACACCACCATGATTATAGGCACGAAAGACAAAGCGACCAGCCCCACTCGCCATTCATATATCAGAGCCAACACCAAGGCAAACGAAAACGTACCCACTGCTTGTAATACTGTACCGATTCTTTGTCCGGTGGCCTGAAATACAAAAACTATGTCATTTTAGGCAAAAATATAAATATTCGTATCTTATTGGACTGACAGCTAACTGTATACTCGTAAGTTAAAAAAAACTGTTATTAAATGCAGTTTTCTTAAACTGCATTTAATAACAGTTTTTTTATAATAAAAAATATAGCTAATCATACAAAATTTTAACAAAAAAAACCGACTTCAAGAACGACCAAATTGAAATGGGCTCACGCGGGAAGCACCAGCTTTCAAATAATAAAAAATAATCATCGAAATTGGTTGGCGTGATATTGAGTTATTCGTCAAATTTTCGCACATATACTTAATGCAAATTGAAGACTTATAGGGTTTTCTCATGGATGACATGTCAGAACTAGACCAAATTAAAATGAGACCACGTGGAAAGCACCAGCTTTCAAATAAAAAAAGAATCATCAAAATCGGTTAACCCAGTCGAAAGTTATGAGGTAACAAACATTTAAAAAAAATACAATCGAATTGAGAACCTCCTCCTTTTTTTGAAGTCGGTTAAAATAACTTAAAATCACCTATACAAAAGTCAGTTACAACAAACATACAGGTGTAGCTAATAATGTGAAATCAGTAAACTTTAAATAAAGTAAAGTTTAAATTCTTTTAGTTTAAAATTCTTAAAATTAGGGCTAATGTCCAGAAAATCTCAATTACAATTTGACATATCATCATCATTTCAGATGATGAAGATGATGTGTCTAATTGTCATTCAGATTAAAGTCTGAAAGACGTCCACTGCTGGACAGAGGATTCCCTCAAGGTTCTCCACAACAATCGGTCCTGTGCTACTCCCATTCAACAGCACAGAACTTAATATCATACTAAAAAAAAAAGAAAAAAAAATACCGATGAAATTGAGAACCTCCTCCTTTTGGAAGTCGGTTAAAAACCGATTAACATATATCGTAAAAAATTACTGAGTTGAAACGGTAGTGAACTACATTAAAAATTTACACGGTGCATGGTATACATAAAAGGTTCACGCAAATACTCATTAGTAATTCTTACCCCTTGTACTGCAGCTGATTCTCCTGCCAACTTGGCGCAAAGTGCTCCAGTAGAGTGACTTTTATCATCAAAGAATGCAACTTCTTGTTGTAATATTTTTTCGAAGAGGAGCTGACGCAACCTCTCCGTCAAATGTTCACCAGCAATTGCGTAAAAGAATACCTTAAAAATAATAAAACCATCATAAATTAGCACTTACTCCATTCGCTTCCACCAAATCTGTCCTAAGTATCTTCCGATATATAAACCTCACTAATCTATATTAAAAATACAATAATTTAACTACTACTATACTACAGACGTTTTACTATAGGATACTTACTGTTATAAAGTTCATGACTCCAGAAAAGACGCCAATGCCGACAAATATTAACGCGTATCCTCGCACCTGGTCTACAACCGAACTTAGGTCGTCGCTTGTCAAATCCTAAAAAAAGTAATGAATAAAATATCATATCAATGTTCATTTCAAAGGCAATCATGTGAATACATCTCAGCGAAGATATTGACAACGTGGTATATGAAGTAACTAAAGCAAAACAATATTTTATCATTCGCGAACCATGGCTAAATGTTTTATTTCTTCTAAAGTAAAGCGGTGTGATTAATTATATCAAATTATAGAAAAAATCTATTCCTACTAACGTTACTAGCACTATTAATTAAAATGTTAGCTATGTTTTTCTGCCTTGGAGTATCAAATGTAATATAGTGAACATAAAATAAGTAGATGGTATACTTACACTTAATAGGTCACCAAATATGACGGCAATAAGCGGCATGGCGAATCCACTCAGCAAGGAGCAAGTGCTGGCTAGAGTTACAGACTTCCATTCAGGTTTATTTAGCCTAACCACCCTCCAGAATGACACGTCTGTGTCTTTTTCGTCACTCTCATCAGTGTCCTGTTTATTGGAATAGCAATAATTAATTAATGTTTTGTCATTCATACTAATATTATTAACTAGCTGACCCGGCGAACTTCGTACCGCCATATTTACATATCTGTCTCAGCTTCCCACAGGCAGTGTACAGTCGCGGACAAAAAAAAACACTTTTTCCGTTATCTTTTATTTTTTTTCTTTCTAGCAAAAAAAGAATGAATGAAATCGGACTATGTGTTATTGAATTCCAACTAAGTACATATTTTGACTTTCATCCCCTCTCTCCAGGAAACCGTGATGAATTTCGGGATAAAAAGTATCCTATGTCCTACCTCGTAGTATGAACTCAAATCATGCCAAGTTTCATTTGAATCCGTTCAGTAGTTTCGGCGTGATGCGCGGCCAAGATACAGACAGACAGACAGACAGACAGACAGACAGACAGACGGACAGACAGACAGACAAAAAAGAAAAAAATTACAGTTTTGGCTTCAGTATCGATAATAGAGAGCCCTCCAAAAAAAATTTTTTAAATATCTTTAATGTACAGAATTGGACCTGTTACATTTTTATTATAAGTATATAGAATTATAGATTCAAAAGTAACAGAACTGTCGGCCTGTCTATCTGTCGGTCTGTTATGCTTTCATGTCTAAACCACTGCACCAATTTTGATGAACTTCTGTATAGAGATAGATTGGACCTAACATGTGGGCAGAGCCACGAAAGGAAGCTAGTTCTTAATAATTATAAATAATAAGTTTAAATTTTTATCTTATTTCCCTAAAAATGGAAGAGTCGATATTAAATCGATATTAAAAAAAACTGTATATACAAATTTAATCATATTTCTTTTGGAAATTAAGTTCAAGATAGATCTTACATTTGATTTCAGCTCAAGGATCTCTTCGTCATCGACTTCGTGAGCACTTTTTACCGACATTTCACGAGTAAGCATTTTAGACGGTTCTGAAAATTATAATTTAGTAAATTTAATAAGATAAACTAAACATAAATATATTTAAAACATTAATAAAAGTAGGAATTGCTTCTTGAGCTTAGAGAATAATATTATCAATACGGATGCAATTCCTACTGTCTTCTACTGAGCTGAATCTTAGTGATCTACGTAAATAATTGGGTAAGTTGTTATTTATAACTGGATGAGTGAAACACATTTCGCCGAGCTGACGCCCAACCTCCTGTAGGAGCGGCACTTGAAGAAGAAGAAGAGTGAGACTGACATCATATATACCCAATCGTGCTAAGAAAGTAGTGACTTTTATAAAGACTTGGACTGGTTGTTTCATGTTAAGGAGAATTTATATTCAGGTCCATAAACTAAATCTCCAAAATCTATATAAGTAGTCAAATTTTTTCTTGATCCCACAAATCCAGAATATACCTCTACTCCGCGTCCTGTGTGCGACTTATATGATAATGATGTCTAATAATAAATTTAAACTTGATACCTTTGCGCGTTCATGAGGCAAAGGGTAATAATAGGTCTTTACCTATGAAAATGCCGTTTTGTATGCAATAAGTGAAAGTAGTTATTTTTTCAAACTTTTTTATTTCTGTTATTCGAAGTAATCACCCATGCAATCGACGCATCTTTGCCAACGCATTGGCAGTTTATTGATGCCCTTCTTGTAAAAATCAGCTGGACGGGAGGCAACAAACTCTTCAAAGGCATTTTGTACTGCCTCTCGGGAATTGAATTTTTTACCCACTAAAAAGTTGTCTAAATTTTGGAAAAAGTAATAGTCGGTAGGTGCAAGGTCTGGTGAGTATGGCGGATGAGGGAGAGCTTCCAACCCCAGCTGCTTCACGACAACGCGCGACCCCATACTGCGCAACAGACAGTGTCCAAGCTGCAAGAGCTGGGGTTAGAAGCTCTCCCTCCTCCGCCATACTCACCAGACCTTGCACCTACCGACTATTACTTTTTCCAAAATTCAGACAACTTTTTAGTGGGTAAAAAATTCAATTCCCGAGAGGCAGTACAAGATGCCTTTGAATAGTTTGTTGCCTCCCGTCCAGCTGATTTTTACAAGAAGGGCAATCAATAAACTGCCAATGCGTTGGCAAAGATGCGTCGATTGCATGGGTGATTACTTCGAATAACAGAAATAAAAAGGTTGAAAAAATAAGTACTTTCACTTATTGCATACAAAACGGCAATTTCATTGGTAAAGACCTATTACATAGATAAATAATTATTAAAAAAAACATGTGATATAACTATCAATTTAAGATTTTAGAAATTATTCATTCATTTATGCTATAAAACGTTGCTTGCCAAATTTCAAGATTCTAGGACGGCTGGAAGTATCCTTTAGGTTTTGATTCCTTTGCGAGTAGTTCCGAGTTTCCAAAAAAGGGGGCTTAAATTGCTGTTTCTTGAGATTGCGTTAATATAGTAATTTGCTTTTGTAACAACTTAAAGGTGTTATAGACTTAAGTATTTGATATGAATTTAAATTTAGTACCTCTACGCGTTCATGAGGAAAGTGGTAGCAAGTTTAAAATGAAAAGAAATATTTTTTCATCCCACCAGCTCGTAAAGAGTATTTTTGCCCTTCGATATCTGAGTGTAAAAGCCGTTTTTATTCTCTAGCTAGAGAATAAAGTAAATTGAATTTAGAACATCGCTCGGGTGCACTAAGTTTGTGAATTCAAAACATCATTAAACCTATTTACTTCTACCTCCATGGTGCCGAATCAATCATACAATGTTTTTTTTATTTGTTAAAAACTCAGACTCGGAACCTTCTTGGTGTAGTTTTTTTTTTATTTGCTCTGGCCGCACCATTTTCTTCTTAAGTAACTATTGGTAACTATAGCAACGTAACTTTAAATTTTTCTTAATTTATCCATACATCCACACAAATAAATAAAATTGAAATGTCTGTTTGTAATATTGAAATAATCGCTTTTTATTAAATGCATATGTGTACACGGTACATTTACTAAAATATTTTTTTTTTACAATTTCTGTTACATTGTCTGTCTGTCAGTCGGTCTGTCTGTCTGTTTGTTCCGGGTAATCTCTGGAACGGCTGGACTGATTTTGATAGGACTTTCACTGGCAGATAGCTGATAATCTAAGGAGTAACTTAGGCTACTTTTTTAGACTAGTTTTGTCCCGCGGTGTAACTCGCGGTACGACAAAAACCGCGGGTTGATCGAGTACCTAAGTATTTTTAAAATAATTAAAAAAATAAATCTGTAATACCTACTTACCTATCATAATGTAGTACCTAATAAATATTAATACCTAAACTGAAATAAAAGTATCTTGTGATTGTTAATGCTTTTTTGCATTTAGTTGTTTCCTCGCTGAGGTGGAATGAAAAGTTACGTGTTGCACTCGAGTGCAAAGATTTTTCACCTCGTGCTCTTTTGATTCCCTCGCTGACGCTCAGGATTCTAATTTTTGAATCCTTCGCTTGCTCGGTCATCAAAATTGAGCACGCGGTTAAAAAGCAACTTTGCACTCTGGTATAACAAATAACTATTATTATATAATGTAACAAAAAAATTATGCTTTTTGAAATTTTTCCTTTATCTGTACTATAAGACGTTGCTTCGTACCAAATTTCAAGAAGATGACTTCACGGGAAGTACCCCATAGGTTTCGATTCCCTTGCGAATGTCGCAAATTTGCAACATAAGCAGCTGTATCTTTTGATTGCGTTAGCTTAGAAGTTTGATTTTTTCTCAGCTCTAAGGAGCAGTGGACCTGAGTATTTCATATTAATTTCAGCTTGATACCTTCACGCGTTCCTGAGAAAAAGGGTCTTGAGAGACAGATAGACGGACAACAAAGTGACCCTATAAGGGTTCCGTTTTTTCCTTTTGAGGTACGGAACCATAAAAAAGAAATGAACAGTAGTAGTTAACAACTGACGACGACGTAACAAGATAAAAAAACAAGATAAACAAATTCACCAACCCAAACATGTATGGTTACGAACAATATAAATAATAAAAGATCATCTTAAAACCAGTTGTGCAACACAATGCAGATCAGAAAGAAGTAAGACGATTTAAAATATAGTAGTGCTGAAAGTCTATCACGGATGGAAGATAGATACTATTGACATGAAAGGCCATAATAAAAATAAAAGGACTGAGATTGCCACCAATAGGAGCGTAATTGATTAAATAGTCAGATAGTTCAGAAGAACACCACACTAACGAGCACCTTGGTTTCTCACCATAGTCTGCTAAGTTACGGCACGACGCACGAAAACCCCAAGCTGGGAATACAAAACTTTCTCTTAAGATATTTAAGTAGCAATGAAGTCTCAAATTTATCTTATTACTTAATATAAATGCAGAGTTTTATGATTTTTTAAGGCCATAAACGTTTGTAGAAATAGTAGTAGGTATTTAAGTATTTGATATTTTGTATTGTATTTGCTGCCTTAAATATAGTTCGAAGAAAAGTAATAATTCTGAAATAGGTTTTTTTTTGCATTGAACGGCGCTGCGGCGACAGGCCAATGAATTTTTGACAGGTCAGATTTTTATCACATGACACTGACAGGCACATGAGCATGGGTAATAAGGTAAGTGACTGGTGCCACCCATGAACACCTGGAACTAGAACCATCTTAGCTAGATTGATCATACCGATAAGTCATCATGAAAGCTGGTATTGGGTGTGGCAATTAGGTTCATAATAGCTTATGCTCATAAAGCGAAGTGATATGACAAGCCTTTTGGAAGTTGTAAATCTGTGACTTCTTGGGGAGATTGGGATATGCATTCCGTCCCTATTTCATCTTCTGCCTGTTGCTGTTCACTACTGAACTAATGCTTCCCCCAAAGAGCGTCAAACATCCCGGTTTTGGACAGTCCCTATATAGAGTCTTAAAAGTTTTATGTATATGAAACAAAAATTACCTTCTGCTGCCTCATTGCCCATTGTTTGCAACATCACCATGTCATAGTAATGCCCTTTTAATTTCATTAACTCGACATGGTTACCTTTTTCTACAACTTCACCAGCCTTGAATACGTATATGACATCCACGTTCCTGATTGTGGATAATCTATGAGCCACTACGATCGTAGTTCGACCTTCCTGAGCCTGAGGGATCACAGTGTTTATCTTAGCAAATTTATGTCTTGCTATAAAAATTAATTTCAGAAACCAAAAGTTTTATTACCACTTTTATAATGCATTTGGAGTCTTTAAAATCTTTATAATGTTAGATAGATATGTATATGTAGGTAAAATAAATATAAATAAATTTAGATAAATATTGTCGGACATTAACACACAACGCCATCTAGTCCCAAGCTAAGCAGAGTTTGTGTTATGGGTACTAGACAACTGATATAAATACATATATACTTTTTTTTGTAAATACATACATATCATACATAGAAAACATCCAAACTTCGAAACAAACATTTGGTCCGACCCGGGAATCGAACCCGAGACCTCATGCACAGCAGTCGCGTACGCTACCACTGCCTGCGACAACGAGGCAGTCAAATACTTTATTACGAACGAATAATTTACCTTGTCCAGCGCTTTCTGTACTTTGAATTCGGAAGACGTATCAAGGGCGCTAGTAGCTTCATCCAAAAGCAAAATACTGGGATTTCTCACAAGTGCTCGGGCTATAGCTATACGTTGCTTCTGACCGCCGGACAAAGAGGCACCACGCTCTCCAACCAACGTGTCATAACCCTAAAAAATTTGAATGTAAGAAATGAAAAATATAGGAAGGACTTACACTACAACAGTAACAGTACAACAGAAGGACTACAACAGAAGGGATTATTGTTCTATGAATATTTTTTAATTCCAATATTAATATAAATCCATCAATTTCTTTTCTTTACCTGTGGCAGTTTCATTATAAATTGGTGTGCATTGGCTTGTCGTGCACAAGCTTCGATCTCTTCATTTGTGGCATCTTCACGTCCATAACGAATGTTTTCGCGGACTGTGGTATTGAATAGAACTGGTTCTTGGCCCACCAGACCGATTTGCTGACGGAGCCACCGGATCGAAAGGTTCTTAACGTCATTGCCATCGATTGAGACCTGTGATAAGACCATAAAAATAAACAATGAAAAATAAATCTACACAGCAATTAAATTCCACAGTGAGAAAGTCTATTAATCAAAATACTTAGATAAATACTAGTAACAAACAATGATCCACTCCAACAAAAAAAATCAAAAGTGTATTTCTAATTATATTGCTATAAACTAATTAGTTAACATAAACACAAAATTTTAGGAGCATAGGTTTTAATACAATAGTCTTTTCACCTAGAAATATAATACTTTTGACCAGAGTCAGTACTCAATAACATAGTAATAATATACTAGCTTTCGCCCGCAGTTTCGCATGCATTTAATATAAAAGTATCCTATGTTACTTCTAATACCTCCAAGAATATGTGTACAAAGTTTCATAATGATCGCCTAAGTAGTTTTCCCGTGAAAGCGTAACAAACAAACTAACTTTCACCTTTTTAATATTAATGTGATTGGTGTGATATACAAAAACGACAGTGATGATAAAAGACAAAAATGCAAGTATATGTATTCCAAGGCTCACGAACAATGTCAAGTGTCATATCATGTCATATAAGATTTGCCAATTGCTGCTGAGATTTTGCGATTTCTTATACAAGTATGTTATCTAAAATACCTTATCTGGAATACGCATAATTTAAAAAACGGATGATAAATATGTTTATTTACAATTTGTTTTCTTTACTTTAATTTATCATTCTGCACAAATAAATAATCCACCTCCAAAATTCTCCTTATAAGGAGAGCTATGCTTTAACAAATATGGGCCGAGCTCGAGGGAACTGATATATCCGCTGGTGAACTAGCAGCCCCGGCTCTTGATTCTCAATATAAAAAAAAACAACGTCATCATTATCAACATCATGAGTATATCGCAGTCCACTGCTTAACATATATTTGACATTGAGGTTTCGGTGGATCATTGAACTCGATCCGACAAATTCAAACTTGTCCTCCGTGATGTGATCACACCAACTAGTGCTCGGACCAGCTAGTGCGAAGAGTTTCACGTCGTCTAATCACAATGCCGAACGCGGTCACAACAACGTTACGATAGAGTTGATGTGGAATAAACATAAAAGGCCCCAGAATGCGTCATGGTTTTATCCACTGCCACGACGCGTTCTTGTCGTATAACACGAGAGTCATGAAACGAATTTTGGTTTTTCTATAATTGCAACAACGCGTCGTGAGCGTTTTATTAACAATCGTTGACACGATTTTTGCGGTGTCCTAGAAGCTTTGTTTTCGCTCAAGTTTTCAGTCTTTTGAGTGTAATTTTTTTAATTTAAATTTCATTTCTATTTAACTTTATAAATGTTTCATCCATATTTTTTATGGTATTCTAGTAGGTACACCAATAGCAGTGTATTGTCCTTATTATATACATAATATATATTAAATCGATGCACGCAAGTGATTACATAACACTTCATAGAAAAATAATCCTTTTAACTATGACTGTAACTTTACAGTAGATCTAAATTTACAAATGACGATATGAAATATTATTCACTAGCTGACCCGGCGAACTTCGTACCGCCATATTTACAAATCTGTCTCAGCTTCCCACAGGCAGTGTACAGTCGCGGACAAAAAAATAAAGACTTTTCCCGTTATCTTTTATTTTTTTCTTTCTAGCAAAAAAATAATGAAAGAAATCGAACTATGTGTTATTGAATTACAACTAAGTACATATTTTGACTTTCATCCCCTCTCTCCAAGAAACCGTGCTGAATTTCGGGATAAAAAGTATCCTATGTCCTACCTCGTAGTATGAACTCAAATCATGCCAAGTTTCATTTGAATCCATTCAGTAGTTTCAGCGTGATGCGCGGCCACGATACAGACAGACAGACAGATGGACAGACAGACAGACAGACAAAAATTACAGTTTTGGCTTCAGTATCGATTATAGAGGGCCCTCCGAAAAAAATTTTCAAAATATCTTTAATGTACAGAATTGGACCTGTTACATTTTTATTATAAGTATATATACACACATCAAAAGTGTCTAGGGATCAAGCATTTTTATGCGGATTTCTTGAGATTGAGATGTGGCTTTGGCCCTGGCCTACTCAGTCGCCAGACTTGAACCCGATTGAGCATGCATGGGATATGCTACAGAGAAGAGCTCTGCCGAATATGGAGGGTATCCAGTCGCAAGAAGACCTTTTTTTGTTGTTGCAACGAACATGGGCGGCCATTCCACAGCGTGATTTGGATGAACTCATTTTGAGTATGCCAAACCGATTCTTGTGTTGTTAGTGTTCGCGGTAGAAACACGGATTATTAATTGTTTAAGTTACCTAATAAAATTTTAAAGAAAACTGTTATTTCAGTCTTTTTTTCGAACTTTAATGTTAGTGGTTCAAATGTCAAAACTCCCTTTATTAGGAAAATGGCAAATTTGTTTATTAATGCAAAGGTGACTTGGTTTATCGTTACTGTGACAAACGAAAACACTTTATTTGATGAATCCTTAAAGAACATTTTAATTAATATCAATCAGGAGAAAAGTTATTGCAAAAATATATGTTGATCCCTAGACACATATGTTGATCCCTAGACACTTTTGATGTGTGTAGATTACTTTTTATTTAGGTTTGCGAATAACGTGTGTTTTTCTAACTTTTATTATTTATTTATTTATTGTCATTGATTTATGCGGTATTTGTAAATTTTCATGGTTTCTAACTTGCTAATAATATATTATAAAAACTTTGCATAGTTTGATAGATAAACACAGATTAAAAGAAGATAAATGCGTTGACAATGAAATATAAAATGAGAAATACGTGTACAATACTTACTGATCCTTTAATAACGTCGTAAAACCGAGATATGAGTTGAATGATTGTTGATTTGCCGCAACCGGAGTGACCGACCAATGCCACTGATTGTCCACGTTTGACGCTTATATTGACACCTTTTAATATCTGCAACAGATCCCGGATATATTACCTTGAGAAGCCATGCAACAAAGTAATGATAAAACATGTTATTATATGCGGATCTAATATATATAAATAAAAAAAAGTAAAAAGTAAAACCCAACTACGGCAAAAAACGACGCTGATAAAGTATGAAACAAGTTTGAAAAGCCGCAGTCACGCGTTGTTAAAGCTTTATGGTACGTTTCTATGTAACGTGTTCTTTTAAAATGTTTTGGTATCTATATAATATTAATTTCTTTGCAAAGTAGGTATATTTTTAATATATACCATAGAAATATCACAATTATTGAATAAATACGGACCCAGTCACTAGCAAATACTAATAATATATATATTTTTGAAATGTACAAGTAACGCCTTTTTATTTATTTCAAATTTATTTTTAACACAGTACTTTATGACCGCTAGAGGGCGCCACATTAGAATCAGTGACAGGTCATTATAGCCTATAACCAGCGGACGATCAAGACGCTTCTAACGATACATCATTTGTCCAGTTCTAATAAGTAGTTGAGGGGCTATAAAGGAACAGATGAACATACATATATACATACATAACCTGTCAAAATCATAACCCTCCTTTGGCTTTGCCGTAGTCGGGTAATTAGACGACAATTAGTTTAAAAAGAACAACTTGAAACACTATTTGAACTCTAGAATCAAGGCAAATGAAAATCCATACCTACAAGCTAGTATGGGTTTTCATATCATTACTCTATCTATAATTTATAACTGCTTTTTACAATCAAATGAACGTTATATCAGCAGTAAAAAAGTTATTACACATTTGTTTAGTGTAAATATGTCCACATGGTACATATGTGCACGCAGTTATTTGGATTATGACATCCACTATATTTTGTAATGTAAAATTTAAACCGCAATTAATTTAGGTACTATTCGCCATTAATGTCTACAAAAATATCCCATTGTCATCGTTATAAATGCATGTATGTGATTAAGTAGAATAGTAGCATAAAGAGTGTTTCAAATATATTGTAAGATAAAAGATCCGTAATCGCATCGGCATGAAAAGATTTCACATTACTTAATGCAAGTGTAAAACGTCCGTGAAGCCTAAAATAAACTAGTGTATGCCAGTTTGTTCCACATAGTAACAGACCACAGTGATAACTGATTTCACTCGTTTTATAATTTATAAGTGATCATAAATTTTTATGTTACACACAAGTATGATAGATCCCATAAGTCGAATAATTTGTTAATATACTAAAAAGAATAGTATACAGATAATACTGAGTTGCATTTTAGTATACTCTTAAAGATAGAACGACCTGCAGGATCTTAAAGACAAATGCGAAGACATTTATCCAGCACATGGTTTTATTAAGTTTAGTCATAATGAGATATAAAAAGTCTACATAACAAACATAGCTAAGCATATTTATGTGATAGTGACAGTCACGTACATATGATATTAATAATCCCTAAAGAAATAATTAGAATGTATTGATAAGATACAAGTCAAAAAAACATTATTTTTACACCACTATTAACCTGTTTCGCTGATTGCCCTGCGATTAATATAACTGAGACAATTTTAATATGGTTTACGTTCTTGCGACATTATACCCGTTACTTCATTGTACGATCCTAGTTCCAAATTTTTGTCTAGACAGAATAAAATAAACAGTTAACACAAAATGGCACAGATGGCACGGTTTTTCCTTTAATACGATGTTTGTTAATTAACTGGTATTATTTTTCCGCATATGTACTAATTTTTTTATGAAACTTACTGAACAAAAATAAAGTTGTAAATTCAAATTCCCCACTTTACGTTATACGATGAGTGCTCAAATCTCAAACAAGATAAGAATGGCTAATCCTAAGTTATACAAGAGTGCAAAGTTGCTTTTTAACCGCGTGCTCAATTTTGATGACCAAGCAAAGGAAGGATTCGAAAATTAGAATCCTGAGCGAGCGAGAGAATCAAAAGAGCACGAGGTGAAAAATCTTAGCACTCGAGTGCAACACGTAACTTTTCATCCCACCTCAGCGTCATTCCCCACTAACGCTCAGGATTCTAATTATTTTCAGAATCCTTCGCTTGCTCTGTCATCAAAATTGAGCACGCGGTTAAAAAGCAACTTTGCACTCTTGTAAAACAAATAAGTATTGTTAACCACTGTTAATATTTATTAATTTTTTAAGAACGTAAGTTGATGTTTTCTATTCTAAGTGTTTAAGTAGCTTTTCTGAAGTGCTAAACACTGCACTTCAGAAAAGCTACTTAAACACTTAGAATATTACAAGTATTAAATTAACGTTCTGTTGTTCATCTTACCGGTACATCTGGTCTTGAAGGATAATGAAAAACAACGTTCTGCAGTTCAATGTTTCCTTCAATATTGTTGGGTTTCATTCCGTTATCAAGAAGGGGATTTATGGTAGGAACATTGTCAATCATGTTAAAGATTTGTGCCCCTGCGCCTCGAGCCGAGCCGAACACATCCATAAGCGTCGATGAAATACCGAAGTTTGCAGATCCAGTCATTACACCAAAGAATACCTGTTAAAAATAACATAAGTGATAATAAAATCGTTGTGTCCAAATAACAAATGTTGTGCGTGTTGGGCTAAAGTCTAAAATAGAAAGATGTACCATGTACCCTTTTTTTTTTTTTAACGTGTGGAAATCCCCTCGGACCTTCACCCGCACCGGGGCTTGCGGCGGGGCGGTGTGTCGGACTCGAACCGACTAAAACCACACGGTGTGCCACTCTGCGCCTGTGAAGGGAGGAATCCGGGAACTGCAGTTATTAACACGTCCGGACCCCTCCCAGCGCTTGCCCGCACTGAAGCGGGCACCGTCTGCTGTTAAAACTCTCTATTTAGGTGACGTACGGCACACGCGTACGTCGCCCCCTCGCGGGTGACCACTAGAGCGGATGGAGGGGAAAGCCCGTCCCGACCATCCGCGGCCACACTCAGGGCGGCATGAGGCGCTGATAGGCGCGCCTCCGCCGCCCGGTTCGCCGGCGGCGGATTGGGTCCGAGTGGATATCATCCTCCCGGGCCTTCTCCGCCACCTCCTTCTGCGAGATGACTTCTTCGCAGAAGGTTGCGACCGCGGTAAAACTGCTATCGCTACCGGCCATGGAGCGTATGACGGCCGGTAGCGAGAGATCTCCGATGACTGCAGTGAGGGCCCGGCGCTGCGACGCCCATGCAGGGCAGATCGCCAGCGTATGCTGGGCCGAGTCCTCACTGCAGTCGCAGTGGTGGCAGGCGGGACTCAATTCCCTCCTAGCGACCGAGTGCAGGTACTTCCCGAAGCAACCGTGCCCGGAAAGGACCTGCGTCAGTCGGAAGGAAAGGGTCCCGTGCTGCCGCCCTGCCCACTCGAGGATGACCGGCTGGAGAGCCTCCACGGCGGCAAAGCCAGCACGTGGAGTCTCCAGCCGGAACGACCATCTAGCCATAGTGGCTCGACGGGCGGCTTCACGCCACTCGCGTACCTCTTCGGGCGGAGGGCGATAGCCATACTCCGCCCGATATTCAGCCACCCGTCGATAAACTTCGGCGAGCACTTCCGCCTCCAAATCCCACGGGGGTGTTCCGGCCAAGGCGCACGCCGCCTCGGTCGACACCGTGCGGTATCCGCGTATGGCTCTGACTGCCAATACCCTCTGAGGCCGCCAGAGGCGAGCCTTATTTAGGGCAGTCAGAGCCGCCACCCACACCGGATGTACCATGTACCCTATTCTAAGCTTTGGCCGTCAGTAAATTTTGAAACACCAAAGCAATTTTACAATGGTTCAGAATTCTGAATAATATGAATCGACAACAAAACCAAAACTGCATAGAAAATTTTAGTTTTATTTTTTTCATGAAAACTCATGCACTATGAATATATAAATATTGTCTCACTGAGGAAGACAAAAAACACCCAGACTCAGGACAATCATTTTACGGATCATTGTAAGTGTAGGGGATCGAAACAAAAACATTAGTGCTACTAGGTACTAGTTTCTACTGAAACGGCAAGGGGACGTTTAAACCAATACTCCATTCGTGCAGTGCAATCACTACATGTGTAATATCGACATTTGTTTTTAAACAGAAATATGTTGCAAATAGCTATGCAAAAGAAGAAAGTACAAAAGCCACTAGTGATGCTACAACTGTTATAAAAGCTTACTATCAGACGTCTGAATTGTTCAAAATAAAAGATTCTTCATGAAACTCGCTATTTAAGTTAATCCATCAATCAAGCTTAGTTATTTGTTATTTTGTTGTAGCTCATAGCTGTGCCATAATTTTTAAAATCTCTTGATTCTTTGTTCATGCAATGGTATAATGAAACTATGACGTCTTTAAAGCTGATGTAACCAATCAATTATCATTGTTAATAACTAGATAACATTTCATATCTATTTTAACATATAACATCCACATAATAAAGCAAAGTGATTCATTATAGACCGCCTGATAATGTAGGGCACTATGTATTCTCCGTAAAGACCAGAAACAACGAAACGAAGCAGAGTTATTTTTTAAATTCCGTCCCCCAACAGAAGAAAGGAACCTCATAATATGTTATTGGCTTTCAGTCGTTGTGCGTCTATGCTAGTTTGTTTGTATATCTGAACCTCTTTGTTTTGTTCTTGAACGAAGAGTTGAAATATTTGACCTAAATTTATTCAATGTTACATAAATTGAACCCGGCTTATTTTGCCCCCATCCCAGAAAGCGATGCGTATATATACGCATAATACTCGTAGATTCGGTAGCGTGGTGTATATTATCTATACAAATAAATAAAATTGAAGTGTCTGTTTGTAATTTCAAATTAAAAGCTTTTCACTATATGCACATGAAAGTGTATACCGTACCTACTTACACAAAAAATCTAGTTTTTTTTTACTGTCTGTCTGTTTGTTCTGTCTTATCTCCGGAACGACTGGACCGACTTTGACAGGATTTTCGCTGACTTTACGGCTACTTTCATTTTAGACTAGCTATGTCGCGGGGCACAGCTAGTTAATTATATATGTAAAAGTGATTATTTTAGAACGTGCCCCTCTCTTCCTATAGTATGTCTATCTATTTTTGACTTTCAGTATTTTACGCATGAAATATCATTTAAGGCCAGAGTATATCCTTGAAATATCTTAACAGAACATGATTAGGGAAAGTATTAACGTCAATATAAATAACGTTATCTATTATTAGATATATTAGTGCTGTGTCATTACCTCAGTCACCTTAATATATACGTACATGCATAAATACTTTTATTTGATGGTAAAATAGTAGTTATCGATGCTTTGAACACCTGCAATGATAGTGGTGTCATATATGTTTACATTCCATAATCCATTCGCATAAGAAATTTACCTTTCCTACCATTATTATATTTGACTGCACGTTTGGCCTAGTGGTTTAAGTGGCTGCCACGCCGCTTCCTACTGCGCCAAGTATTGTGGGTTCAAATCCTACATGGGATAACACTTTGTGTGATCCACAAATTGGTGTCTGAGTCTGGATGTTCTTTGTGTCTGTTACATGTATGTTTGTAAAGTCCCCCGCGACACAGGATGTATATTCCTAATGCGGGAGTTGTCTCTTTAAAATATATATATATATACTAGCTGACCCGGCGAACTTCGTACCGCCATATTTACATATCTGTCTCAGCTTCCCACAGGCAGTGTACAGTCGCGGACAAAAAAAAACACTTTTCTCGTTATCTTTTTTTTTCTTTCTTGCAAAAAAAGAATGAATGAAATCGGACTATGTGTTATTGAATTACAACCAAGTACATATTTTGACTTTCATCCCCTCTCTCCAGGATACCGTGCTGAATTTCGGGATAAAAAGTATCCTATGTCCTACCTCGTAGTATGAACTCAAATCATGCCAAGTTTCATTTCAATCCGTTCAGTAGTTTCAACGTGATGCACGGCCAAGATACAGACAGACAGACAGACAGACGGACGGACAGACAGACAGACAGACAAAAATGAAAAAAATTACAGTTTTGGGTTCAGTATCGATTATAGAGAGCCCTCCAAAAAAAAATTTCAAAATATCTTTAATGTACAGAATTGGACCTGTTAAATTTTTATTATAAGTACTAGCTGACCCGGCGAACTTCGTACCGCCATATTTACATATCTGTCTCAGCTTCCCACAGGCAGTGTACAGTCGCGGACATAAAAAGACTTTTCCCGCTATCTTTTATTTTTTTCTTTCTAGCAAAAAAAGAATGAATGAAATCGGACTATGTGTTATTGAATTACTACTAAGTACTTATTTTGACTTTCATCCCCTCTCTCCAGGAAACCGTGCTGAATTTCGGGATAAAAAGTATCCTATGTCCTACCTCGGAGTATGAACTCAAATCATGCCAAGTTTCATTTGAATCCGTTCAGTAGTTTCGGCGTGATGCGCGGCCAAGATACAGACAGACAGACAGACAGACAGACGGACAGACAGACAGACAAAAATGAAAAAAAATACAGTTTTGGCTTCAGTATCGATTATAGAGAGCCCTCCAAATAAAATTTTCAAAATATCTTTAATGTACAGAATTGGACCTGTTACATTTTTATTATAAGTATAGATAGATAACTCTCCTTTAATCACTTGACTGCAATAGACTTGCCATCTGTTGTGAGGCTTTCACACAGTTAAAATTAAATAATATCGTAGACGCAATACTTATGTTTGAATTGATTAAGACAAGCTTAACTTAAATTTATCTAGTTAGAATTTTAAAACTATAACTTACAGCCATCATAATATATACGTTGTAATTGTCTGGTTGCTCTATCATTAATTGGACACCAAACCATAAAGACAATCCATAGGCAGCGAAAATACAGAAGAACAGCATTCCCATTGCCAAACCGCTGAAAAAACCTGCAAAATATAGATAGTAACTATTCCAGTTCAGCTAAGTTCCAATAAATAATATACGAATTTTAACAAAAAAAACCGACTTTAATCTGGACCAAATTTAAATAGGACCACACGAGTAGCACCAGCTTTCAAACAAAAAAAGAATCATCAAAATCGGTTCACTCAGTCGAAAGTTATGACATTAAAAAAAATGCAGTCGAATTGAGAGCCTCCTCCTTTTTTGAAGTCGGTTAATAACCTATTACCAATGGACTAACCGACTTTGAAGAAGGTTTTATTTTTTTATATAATATTTATGCAAGAATTTAAAAAAAGATAAAACAACTAAAGGAAGCCAAAAACAATGATAATGTTTTTAAAATTATTGATATTTAATTCATCCATTATTTGGTTTAGTTTGAATCGTTCTTTTGAATTATAAAACAATACAATACCTTTTTTTATATTGATTTTCCTGGCATCCTCAAGATGTACTGCATATCTATTATACTCCTTTCTCTGACCGCTGAATGCGTACACGGTACGTATAGCCGATATAACTTCTTCTGCTATGGAACCAGCTTTTCCTGATGCTACAGCTTCTTTCTTAGAATATCTCGAAGCAATCTAATAAATAGATAGTTCATTTATTATTCTTAATATTTTAACATAACTGTGTTAATTTTGCTTAGTTTTGAGTATTTTTTTGTAAATCCATACAGATAAATTGACCACTGCTAATGAGGTCTCGGGATCGATTCCCGGGTCTGATAATAAAGTGTTAATGAGTTTTCGTATTCTAGAAATGCTGAATAACAGCCTGGAGTTAGGAAGTTGGAGTCCTAACCCCTGTGCCCCACGCACGTAAAGCCATCACTCTCCTAGATCACTCTCCGGTCGTGTCGGATAGCCGTCCTATCAGAGTGCGAGTGCGAGAGGACTAAAATGCACCTGTGTTTGCGAACACACTTGTGCACTATAATATCTCCTGCGTAGTTGGCTGGTCTCCTTTGAGACTGAAGAAAGCGGCTAAGAGTACATCGTCATCACAGATCAATTATAATCAGACACAGAACAAACAATCATGCTCATCACAGAATTATTTTCCCGATTGAGAATAGTATACGTATGTATATACCTACGTCCTTAGCAGTCAGGGGCACTGACCACTAGGCTGGCCTGTCAAACCATAATCTTATAGAAGTAGTACCAGTCAACTGATTTAAATTGAAAGCAGAGTATTACAGCAATGTTTAATTAAATAGTGACGTAAGTCTTACCAGACCGGCAACTCCTACAAGAACCATAGTTACAGGGAAGGATATGAGGCAAAGCAAGGCCAGTTGCCAACCCAAAATCAAGGCCATGATCACACAACTCAAGAACGACGCTTGGTAGAAAATAAATGTTGCCAGCTTCTCTCCAATTCCATCTTCTAGTTTATAAACATCACTGTAATAAACTTACTCATTACTTACACGTTACCCAGTAAATAATTTTACGACCGTTGGCATAATTACTTACCTGTTCACTTTAGATGCTATGTCTCCTGTTTTGTGGACATCAAAATATGCGAAATCTTGATTAAGTGTTGCTTTTAAGTACTCTTGACGTATAACGTATGCCTAAAATTTACGAAGATTATTATTATTGAATTAAATTTTACTACTGCATGTCACGAGTACAGCTAAATCAAAACAAGCAAGTAGTGGTTTCATTTGCATTTCTGGCAAAACCTATCATGTCTCCGATAACAAATACAAAATGTAATAAATTAATAAATCAGTGAAAACGAAATAATGATATATACTTAATATTATAATTTGAAAGTGGATGTTTGTTAAGTGGTCAATTAGGCCACAACGGCTTAACGGAACTATTACAAGTGAAATTTAGTATAGTCTGAATTAGAAATTGACATTATAACACAAAGCCGAGGACAAACGTTAGTGTTTGGTATAAATATGAAATTACTTTAACTGTGACATATATACACATCCGCTAAATTTGTAATTACCTGATTATATGCAGCCATGTTCATTAGTGTTGTACTAATATAGGTCAATATTACAAGTGCCGCTCCCAGAATACTGTTGTAAACGGCAAACCAGTATACTGCATCCATGAAAGCATCCCAATTGGGCTCTCCTGCGACTATAGACGCTCCGAGATTGACCATATCTTGTAGTAGTTGAGCCAATATCAAAGTGTTAAGTGGTGTTGAAATCGCCGCAATCACTGAGAGGATGAGTGCCACTACTATGAAGAAGACGTCCAGTTTTGTAGCAAATCTAAACTGTAAAAATAATTCGGATAAATATTGTATTACACTGTCTCTATATATTCTCTACATTCTCAATCTATGTATACCCCGCAGAAGAGGTAGGAACCTGATGAGTAATTCCGCAGTTAAATTGACAATAAGTCATTTTAGTGGCTAAAACGATTTAGCCAAGCCCAGCATGATTACCTATTAGTAGAATTTGTAAAGAAAGTGGCTTCATAGATCTGAGTTTATTTCATAAAAACCTTTAGCAGTGGACACTGCATTACATATGGCTGGACTTCTTAGAAATTTGGAAAGTAAAATAATAACATCGATAATTATCTTTAGACAGCTTGTGGTTTTACAAGTAGAGCAAAAACTATAACATTTCAAGTTCATAAGGTAGTAATCTCTATATCTTTAGAGTACACACACTAAAACACATTATTGCTCTTAGCCTGTATTGATATTGAGTTTATATACATGTATTGTACAACAACAAAGTAACCTTTCAAGTGCTTTTATGACGTCATTTCATCATCGTGAATAATATTCATGCAAATAATACACAGAAGTTTTACAGGCTCACAGACTAGAAATGCCTAGAAATCTATAATTTCGCAAGAACATACATAAAAATCATGCCAACAAAGTTGTAAAATAAAATCTTAAAATTTTTTTTTAGAGTGAGAACGCGTTACCTCTTCTCGGGTGTCGGGGCCGTATATTAATCGAAGGTTCCAGGGGCAGAGCATTTTATATGAAGATATTCACACTAGTCGAAAACCGATTTTGTGTCGGCGCCGACGTTTTGCCAGCCCTCTACGTCCGGAAAAAAATCGTGTCGGATCTCGCTCGTCCATGAGTAAGAATGGCGCTGTTCACATTTTTCGGATATCTAAATCTTGTATTTTGGTAGTTTAAGCTCACTGATATTTGAGCCAGTAGATCATTGAATGTAGTTATTAACTACTTAAAATAATTGAAAAACTTAATTTCGTCATTTCCTAATTCTGTTATTAAGTTCTGAAATGTTTCCAAAGTAAACCTTTCGATTAGGATTGGGTGCATCCAATTTTTCTTTTCTGGGCTCTCTTTTTTTGTTTCCTTCTTAATTAATAATATATCACAACAAGAATTTCGTCGACATCTATCGTGCACAGTCAGATTATTAACCGAAAGTATGAACAAAGGCGCCAACATCAGATTAATATACGGATCCGACACCCGACAAGCGGAAAAGAGCTCTAAGCATTTAAACTGGGGATGCTCTTTCTTATATTTATAAACTCGCGTTGAATCTTGTAAGTCTGATTGTAAGTCTTGTAAGTCTGCCTCTTGGAAATGTATGTCGCTAGATTGTGATTAGAGCTTAGACAATAGAAAGAGTGATATAAATGTACTTATATTAACATTTATATCTCAAGCTGATATCTACTCAGATAAATTGCTGGAAATAATACGAGTATAACGTATAAATAATTTTCACTTGTTATCAAGCGCAGAAATGTGTATATGTCATCAAATCGCTCATCGACATCGCTATCTGAGATACAGAAACAACCTATAAACAATACGTATTAATTTCTTTAGGTATATGGCAGATAGGGAACCGAAAATTGGTAGCTATAGTATGTATTCATGATTTTTAGGGTTCCGTACCAAAGATTACCGTCTGTCTGTCCGTCTGTCTCTATGGCTGGCTGTATTTAATGAACCGTGATAGTTAGACAGTTGAAATTTTCAGAGATGATGTATTTATGTTGCCGCTTTAACAACAAATACTATAAAACAGAATAAAATAAGGGGGCTCCCATCCAACAAACGTGATTTTTTTGCTCGTTTTTGCTCGATATTGATAACGGCAACAGATAGACGCTTGAAATGCATAGATAATAGTATGGAACCCTTCCTTCGTGAGTTCGACTCGTACTTGGCTGATTTTTTGTTACCACTGTGTTTGATTACATATCAATCTTTACTTTACAAATAATATATTAACTCTACTGTAATATATTAAATATCTGTAACCTACACATTACCAACTAAAACTTCTCTTTTTGAGTCAAGTCTCAGTTTAGGTTTAATATTTAAATCAAAGGAAAGTAAAAAAAACTTACTAAGGTAAAGAAACTGATGCTTGGTACTTCATCCTTATCTTTCGTATCTGGTTCCGATGCACTGTAAAAAACATAAATTATAAAAGCAATAAGAAAGTTATACGCAATATTGAAAATATATACTTTAGTAAGAAGAATTCCAGAAATAAAGATTTGATAACCATTAATATCCACACAAAATTCACTAATCCAAATGTAACATTTTTCTCAAAATTGCGCTAAAGAGTTACAAGGAGTTACGTGTTTGAATATCGGAGAATCTGAACGTCTACATCAAACTTTCGTTACTTTTTTGTGATTGCCTCTCGAAAATCGGGGAAACACACTGACACAGAAGTGAGTAAAGTGCAATTATCATGTTCTTATTAGCTTTTTCTTCAAAAGAAAAGTTTGTATGTTTCTTTAACTTGACGTGCTTTGTGGCAAAGCGAATGCGTATTCAACGACTCAATCGACTATGGTCGGCTCGATTCCGATGAAAACTTAGTGTATATGCAAAAATCTGCGTCTTTCTTTGTAAAATAACATATGAATTGTATTTAAGTGCCCTACGAGCCTACGAGCCCTAGTGTGTTCAAGGGATGTGTACTGTCATGGATTTTAATTGAGTTAGTGCTAAACAAGATACATGGTAACTATAGTTCGCAACTTGCTCAAAATATAATTGAAATTTAATAAATATTGTGTAACTTGTTGAACATATTACCACATTTACGATAACTGTTCAAACCTAGCGATCTACGAAGATGACTGATAATGTAACACATACCTACCTCATTTTACGATTCGCGTTAAATAGCGGGTTGAAAGTAAATAGCGTTGTGCTTTGTTATCGTATTAAATTGCCACAATTTTTTTTTGTTACACATTTTTAACTTTGTCTTAAACATTTCGAAATTCTAAAATGACAAATATTTCACTAAATTTTATCAATGCTAATTTAGATGTCTCCTTTAGATTTACTCATTTCTTTTAACATTCTTAGTGTTTTTGTAGAAAAGTAAAAGTCATAGTATATTTTACAAACCCGTTACTGATAACGGACTTAATGGTTAAGTTTTATCTGAGCAATTGTTTGTATTCATGTTACCATAGATATTTAATCAATAAAGTTGCGTAGGTGGCACTAACTGAACCATGCGTGATTCAGTTTTGTGTTAGATTTATATATTTTAAGCATATTTTAAAAATAGTAACAGTTTACTGATAATTATATGGGGTAATTTCGTGTATGGAAATTGAGTGTGAGCAAAGTAATGGGTGTTGTGGAACCTAGACTGATTATTTACTACTTTCAATTTTCCAACATGCTGTTTATTTTTTCGTAGCTTCGCAGCGCCGTATTTAGCGCGGGATTTGTTACTTTTGAACCGGATAATTCACCATTTTTTCTAAAGTGCTAAACTAAAAAAAATAATTGTAAAATTAAGTTTATGATGGAAGTACCGTCTTTAGTTCCATATGCATTTGGTGAAAAGCTGTTGCTTTGAAATTACAAAAATACACTTCAGTACTATTTATTTGTATAGATTATACAATTTGTCGCAAACGAGAAAGTGGACCACATTTATATAATGTGGAGGGCTAGTACTATAAGTCACAAGTGCGCTGTCGACCCTTGATTGGTGTACGCACTTTTCTTTGAACGTGTGGAGTTCGTATTGCCCCGGATATACAACAGACAACAATTGGTTTAATAGACTGGTTGTACAAGATAAAACAGTTTCTTGAAAAGGGCACAGTGGTGAAGTACCTAAGTAATATAGATGGATATTTCGCCTTTTGGAGCGATGACCGAAAGCTGCTGCCGGTATTAAGCCTATCAATTATATAAGGTCTGGTGAATGATTAGAAATACAAATACCGTTGCCCCATTTACTTGGTGCTGTTGTAAGTATGTTGCCTCATTTACTTGGTACTGAGCTATTAATAACAATTACATAAAATCATATAAAATATACATTCAAATTAATCAAAAAATTGCTAGAAAGTTGTATTTGAAATATAAAGACGTATCAGAGATTAAAGGTTACTATTTCTGGATTACCTGGAAAACATATAGGTACTTCCATTACAAAATAATATTTTGATATGAGACTGGACAATCTGCCACTGCTTGAAGTTCGCACTCTATACTTATTTGTAACGTCCAGTGTGGTCCTGTAGTGAAATCTTGAAGTTTTCCTTGAACCACAGTAGGATGAGGGAGTTATAATAAATACTAATATATAAATAAATACTTTTCTGTCCAGTATATGAGCGGAAAAGAGCCTTGTTTAACCACATATGGGCTAGCGTCGTTGTAGAACTCTACCAGGTCTAAGGCGAACTTCAAGATTTCACTGCAGGACCACACAAATAAGTATAGAATGCGAACGTCAAGAAGTGGCAATTTTTCCAATCTCATACTAAAATATTTGTAATGTATGTACCTACATATTTTCTGTTTAATCCAGAAATAGGAACCTTTATCTTTGATGACCGTTTCCGAGATTCAGATTATAAATATATATATATATACAAGAATTGCTCGTTTAAAGGTATTAGATATAATGTTAACTATATATTTAGATATACTTATATTAATAAAATGTAAATACTTGCGTCTAATTAATTATCAGTTGTGCCTTATTTTCAGCGTATATTACACTAGAAATAACAAAAAATCCGATTCAAATCTTGAACATCAAGAATGATAACTTAGTGTATTAAATTGTATCTGAAAGTACTCCTCAAAAACAGAAATTTCAGACCACATATATTTTTAACCGACTTCAAAAAAGGAGGAGGTTCTCAATTCGACCGTATTTATATATTTTTTATGTGTGTTCTCGGGTAACTTCGTCGTTTATGAACCGATTTTGATAATTCTTTTTTAATGGAAAGGAGATATCCCAACGGTGGTACCATGATAAGGACACTAAGATCTGATGATGGCATCCAAGAGAAATCGAGTCGAACCTTGAAGTCGGTTTTTGTTATAATTTTACTACAGTCTATTTGGTGTTCTAAATTTTTTGTGGTTTGTTTTACTTCATACTTCAATAACAATTTTCTTTAACAAGTCTGTGGGGAATATTGTCAACTCTCAATCAAAGCATGAGCAGGCGAGGGTTATGTTATTAATCGTTCGAGCTTGTTCCAATCCTGCTGTATGGCATTAAGCTCCGGGCTGCTTATTATCCACTCCGTTCAATTAGTATTAAAGTAACAAAATAAAGACAGATTCACAATCGGGCCAATGTTCTATGACAGATATCTGTTTTGGCTTTCTTGTATAATGACTTGCCTAGAGCAGGAATCCTAAAACTTTCCCTTGAAGGTTCTAATCATCATCATTAACAGCTCTCAATAATCCACTGCTTTACATAGGCCTCTCTATAGAAAGGTTTTAATTGTGCACAATTTTGACCTACTTCGGAATGCCGGATCGAACCGAAACGGAGCTCAAGTGGAGAAAACAGGAGAAATTAAACACACCCAGTAAATATCTCCCAAAGTAGAGGTCATAAATTGATGGGTTACATTATTGCGATCGGTATCGAGGGTCCAGATTGAGAAAAGAAATTGGTAATAGAACCCTTTTCTACTTTTTACTTAAGAAGTAATCAAAACGTCTTGAATCATTGCTCTTTTGTTTTGGAGCTTTCTCTATGTGTACACTAAACTTTCAAGTTTAGTCCTAGGTTACCTATGCTTCATAACAGCTTTCAAGCTGTTATGAAGCATAGGTAACCTAGGATTGCAGCCATGGTTTTTAACCTAAATAAATACTTTACGTCGTATTTCATTTTTAAATCATCCGTTAAGTGACGTAAAATGTATAATATCTTCTCAGCCTATCCATAATGTGTACGAATGCGCAAGTCATATTTTCTACATGTGCTTTCGGGTCACGCATTCTAGAGGATTAATATGACAAAATGAATAGATTAAAGTATGTTTTAGAATTTAGAGAATTTTTCACAACAAGCAGAAATAACCGGAAAGGCATATTTTAACAGGCGTGATTTAGTGACGTCACTTGTCTTTTAGGCTTGGCATGGAGGCAACGGCATTGGGTGGTACGGTGCGTTACTTGCCCGAGTCCTTTTTTACAGCGATATCGGGGCTGGACAGACGTGGTAGTATCGAATATTGTAGATAGCTGCCACTTAATTCGATTGTTTAATATATATTGTTGAGTGGGTGTTGTTAAATTGTGTACAGGTATACATTCTTTATTTTAGTATTGTGCGAAAGGTAAACATATGATTATATGACTTTTAATTGTACCTCTTCGAAAGCTTCCAAATAATGAATGACTGAGAAAGCCTCAAGATAGTCAGGAAGATGTTTTTGTTCTATATTGTGGAACAATTAAGATAAGATAAAATCTAATCCTCGATTCGCCATTTAAAGCAAATTAATCTGCTTAATCACTACCATTGCTCTGTATTAATTAGCGAAACATTCCTAATGTTATGACATGTTTGTCATTGTCGATAAAAAGAAGAACGTCTCTTGTAACATTTCATTCAAGACAAATGACAATTGATTTCGAACAAAAAAAATCCTAATAACAAGTACTGTTTTGATAAGGTGTCACAACGATCAACTAGAGATATTTACGAGATATCTATTATGACGTTTCTCTATCAAAATTCTACATATACAAATATAGACATGTATACAAATGCTTATCAATACATTAATAATTATAGCAGATAAAATAGAAGTCATTCGTAGTATAACCTTTAAGACTTTTGCATGACTGTTAAAAATGTTGTAAATGCTTTTATTGTGAAAATGTACATGATGCTTGGTGAAGTCCTTGTATCAATTTTTATTTTGTGCATGGCAAGACGTATTTGAAATTCAGATTATAAACATCATCATCATCAACAGACTTTGACATTCTACTGTTGGACCTCAGATCAAATTAAAAAAAGGTAGATAACGCACGGCCTTTGTTCTTGATGAAGCAAAAACAACTCAGCCACTTCCAAGTAAACACACGCGTTAACGCACACATAAGTATGCTAAGTAACTGCGCTACGTCGTCGCGTTCTGAACTGATCTGAGTGTTGGACATAGTATGACATACGAACCAAGGAGGCTGATGATGTACAGTTTATAATAATTGGAAGAAGTATAGAAAACTAAATCTTGGGAAAAATAAATATCAAAAATTATACCTAAATAGCTATAAAATACATATAAACATAAAGCTGTCATGGTACAAACAATCAATTTGTAAAATGGTAGACCAACTTATACTGAAAATATGTAGCTTGATTTACGTTACAAATAGATCAATGAAATTTTCTCCCTAGAAAACATCTTTAATAACTTGATTCCTATTAAGAAATATATAAACATTTGTAGATAAAGAACAGTCTATCGACAGTAGTTAAATTTGTTGTGATTTAATCTTAGTCCTAAACAACTTGTGAGAATTATACAATTAAAGATCTTTTCTTTATATATTTATTGTTAGCTTTTCATTACGCATTCCCTCATTATATGTGATCAATAGAATAAAATGTTTAAACACATTGTCGAAACTGTACCTTTAAGTCTGTGGGGTGAAGACCTGGTGATTTGTAACACAGGCATTCTATGCCTATCACAGACACCAGCTCCTCACATTTCTAAACTAAACTGTAAAATAACTAGTTTTAAGTATACCATTGTGAGGAGAAATAAACTATTATTATCATTAAAGATATTCCAACAGTTGTAAGTAAAATTACGACTCCTATAATTGGGGTGTTATAGTGTATTGTTCTATAAGTTTCATGTACTATTACGTATAAGTGTGTCAATCAAATAACTTCCAACATCTGGTAAAAATGCCGTACCAAACGCTAGTTACTCACAAATAGCAAATGTATTTATAACTCATGGTTACCGAAACTGAAGTGTCTGTATTCCTACCCAGTCTATCGTTAATGTGGTGCCACGTTTCATAATTCTTTCAGGCGAATAAGTATTTAACATTAATTAATTGGTTTTACTACATGATTTGCGGAACTATCAACGATAGAATAGAGCTGTGGACATTGTTTCGTGTCTTGATACGTAATTGTTCATCAATTGAAAACAATTTGTGTTCATTGTCACTCGTCGTTACAACATAGTTTCAGTTATCAATAGTTTCGTCTAACGATGTTTATATGACTTAAAGAGAAAAGTGATTAAACTAAACTTACGTGTCTGAGGATCCTCCTGTGAACTGCACTCTGGACAAGTCACTTGGTTTTCCATCTTTATCTTCCAGGTTACGGTCCCATCCATTTTCAGGTTCCTTCATTTTAAATAATTAGTTTTTATCAATTAAGCACAAAATGTTAAAGATTTCGGATTCCTATTTAAATATAAATAATAACAGTACACGGTTATTGCGCCGCCTGTTTCGATCGCAACTAACTTATATACACTTGATATGTTATCATTTTATCTGTTTGATAAACCATGTTTCATAATGGAAGATGCGGATCTGAATTCTCTTTTTAGCATTTAACAGTAAAGCTCACGTTTGGGCGTGAAAGTGAATACTGTAATACACGGCAATCTGGCGTAACAAAAATAGGTTAACGACTAAAGCTTTGTGAAGACCTTGACACTCACGGTCAATAATGGTGTGACGTAATACCCAAAGAAGAGATATGTCTATCGTGTTTCCGTGATATTATGCGATAAGACTGCATGACCAGCTTAAATTCAGACTTAGAAATTAACTACTTTATTTAAGCAGCACAATAAATAGTGACGATTTAATGATAGAATTTACAACAACAATAATCAATTTCTAAATATAAAATGCCATTAATGGAAAATAAATAGATTTTCTTGTCTTTGCAGACAAGGCTAGTTTTAGAATGATTGTTTTCTGGTTTTCTGTAAACGCACAATTTTATTGAATCTTAAGGTACAGTCATGCAATATTGATTTAGAATCAATAGCCCAAAATTGATTCATTCATTTATTGGAATTGACTATTACATAATATATAATCACTGTTTCTTTGATAAGCGAGGAATTCGAAAGTAACTCTGTCCGTCTGTAACGCTTTCACGGCTTCAGCACCGATTTCAATAAAACTTGGCATGAAAATACTTTGATACTTGAGGGGGTCTGCCGACATACACGCCCTACGTGTCTAGCTATAGGCGGCACACGGCTAGGTGTGCCGCCTATAGCTAGCTCATTTTAATAAATAATAAATATTTCGGACATCCAACATACAACGCCATCTAGTCCCAAGTTAAGTTTTGTAAATACATACATATTATACATAGAAAACACCCAAACTCCGAAACAAATATTTGCAGATCATACAAACATTTGGTCCCACCGGGGAATCGAACCCGAGACCTCAAGCACACCAGTCGCATACGCTACCACCGAGCCACCGAGGCAGTCAATCCGGTCAAGTCAATATAAAGGCAATTGTTTTTTCACACCAGTTTTCTGTGAGGCCATGGTATCACTCCGGTCGAGCCGGCCCATTCATGCCGACCCACGGTAGTCTGGGATTGGAATTGGGAATAGTCTAATTTGTTTTCGACTCGATTGACGATTCAGTCATAAATGGTAAAGGTAAAGCTAATTATCACTCTTGCCTTGATAAACGCATGCCACAAACCCTCTAATTATAAAAATACATCATTTTTTTCGCTATAAAGACAGTGAAAAACTGCCCGCTATAGACCAACGGTCTATGGGGGATCTGTACAATAGGAATAGTACACAGTTTTGGATTAACAGTACTCGCAATCCTTTTATATTACCTATCATTATCCACAATTAAAATACTCAAGGTCGTGGTGAATTCACTGACAAATGAACGAGATCGTCAAAAAGAGAACAACTAAAGGTCATTCACCAGTTATCCAGATTAGTGGATGTCTACTTAGACTAGTTTATCTTAATATTTTTTGCGTTCGAAAATGTACAAAAGCTTATTCATCATTGTGCTCGCATTGAGTATTAATAGCATTAGATAATTAGGTCCTTAAGTACCCATTGTATTGTGTTATTCAGCTACCAGCTTTATATATAAAGAACTCCTGCACTAGAAATAAATTATGTGTCGTGGGGGACTTTCACAAACATACACGAAACGGATACAAATTGCACCTAGACTCAGACCAACAATTTGTAGATCACACAAAAGTAGTCCAGTGTAGGAATCGGACCTACAACACTCAGCGTAGTAAGAGGCGGCGAAATAGCCGTTTAAACCACTTCGCCATCCATGAAGTAATAGTATTTATTTGTTATTCAATTTCAAGAACTACTCTCAATTTTTATGAAAGTTCCAGTGGTAAACCGTACGTTGCACGGAGTTGTCTTTATTAAGGGCCAGTTTCAACAGATCCTGATAAAGTTTCAGATAGTTATCTGCCACGTAGACGTTTTTGCAGATAAAGGTTGCTAACATATTTATGATTATCCGACATTTGTCTCTATGCGAGACTAGAAAAACCGAAATCTGTAGTTTTCCGGTTAAGTTAAAATAAGTTCAAAATAGGCCTTTAGGGTTATTTTTGAATTCTTCGTGATAAGAAGAAAAGTTAATATTTTAACTGTTAAAAGAATGTCTATTAGTTCTCTGTGAGGCCGTGGTATCACTCCAGTCGAGCGGGCCCATACATGTCGAAGCGTGGCTCTCCCTGTACCTTCAAGCGGACTTTATTTATTTTACAGTTTAAGGACCAGTATGATCACTTGCTGATAAAGTCACTGACAGACTATTTATAAGTCATATGCCAGATAAACTACAGATTTCGTCCTTGGATAGACGTGTCAAGGAATGGGAGACATGTCCCTACAACATAAAGGGAGGAACCTCCGACCAGGCACGGTGATCATGCCTGGCGGGCGCGGACCAACGTTTGATGTTGGGATGTTGTATACATGCTATATCAGCGTTAGAACTACTATATCTATATAGGTACCTAGGATTAGTGATTGCGCCGTAGTTCATTACTCCGTAGTTCGGTGTGTCTACGGTAGATCGCGCTGAAGTGTGTTTTGTTGTTATATGTGGAAGTCGCCACAGACATATTATGTCAGATAAACACATGACATGACATATTGCGGTTAACTATCTAAAACTCTACTAGGAACTGGTGAAACTGGCGTTAATTAGACATAGTATTTACTAGATTTGTATATGACCTTTATTTAACTATGTGTTATACAGTAGTAAATTGCTGAAATGTGGAAAGGAAACAAAGGTATACGGAAACCTAAAAATTATGTACCCATGTAATATTTATTTTATGGATTGAGATTAACAAACAAAATGACAAAGTGCGAATCAGACTCACGCATGAATTGTTACGTACCATTATCTATACATTAAAGCAATGCAAGCCACACTTAACACAAACGTACATGAAAAATGGACACAGAAAACGTAGACGTAGAACAACATGTGGATCAATTGTGGATCACACAAAGTGTTGTCCCACGCGGGGATCAAACCCAAATCAACCCAACCCAAACACTCAGCGCAGTAGGAAACGGCGAGGCAACCGCTTAAACCACTACCAAATACTTTGCAGTCATTTCTCGACAGTCGAGTGCACAGTATAGAATAGGCGAATTGATTAAATTTGTAAGGCTAAGCAATACAGTTAGTATTGTATTGTAGTATTGTACCTACTTGCTATTTTTTCAAGCAAATTTTTGTTAGGGTAATTTCAAGGATTACAGTAGCGTCGATGAGGTACTTAATAGCAGATTATTTTACCTGGGACTATTTTGACAGTTTTGAAACTTGCTCTATCACAGTAAGTAACCCGTGAAGTCGTGTTTACTTTTAGGTATCGATAACATTCGTAAGTAATAAAACACAGATATCAACTAATTGAATTCAAATTGATTATTCTGATTTACGTATGCCATGTTGCGAACATGATCGAAAAATACACAGAGGTGCTATATTTTTCGGTGTCGGTGACATCAGTAGTAGTAACCGTATTAGTATCCCTTAGGTAGGTACAAAAATCTTAGGTCTAACAGCTTATGAATGGGATTTCGAACACTTCAGTAAGTGTTGTTGTGAGTCTTGTAAATGTCAGTTTATTAATTTTATTTATTCGTACATATTTATGTGACGGCTGGTACATATATTATATCTGGGTGGGTATTATCATAATATCAAATCGTTGTTATACAGTTCTTTCGTTGATTTTTATCTAATGCGACAGGTCACTGGACTGTCTGTATGGTGTGTTTGCCCCTTATATTATAAGAAGAATATAACAATAATTGAGATAATAGTTAAGAATATTAATTGAGAACAATAATAGTTACAGGTACTTTGAAAAAACGAAGAATAGTTAGTTTAGCCTTTTATCCTATATATGTGTAGACAAAACAAAAGTGCTAACTAGAAACAGTTCTCTGTTAAACCAACATTGTAGCTATAGCTGTGGAGAGTTGTATTAGCAATAGATTAGATAACATGCGCGATTCTCACCAATATTATAAATACCTTAGCGTGGTAGAGCCACGCTTCGGCATGAATGGGCCGGCTCGACCGGAGGGATACCACGGCCTCACAGAAAACCGTTGTGAAACAGTGCTTGCGCTGTGTTTCACCGAGTGAGTGAGGATACCGGAGGCCCATACCCCAATCCCCTACCCCTACCTCCCCCCCCCACCTCCAAAAGGCCGGCAACGCACTTGTGACGCTTCTGGTGTTGCAAGTGTCCATGATGGTAATAAAAAAAATACGGAAGTGCGTCTGTTTGTTTGTTACATTATTACCCTTAACTTCAGAATTCACCATCGTGACATTCAATGAAAAGAAGTTGTAAAGGAATTTAAAGGATCCTGACAAGGACCAAAGTACTTCTCGTGTAGAAGAAAAGGGCTGTACTCGAGTTGTAATTCGATATTTACACTAATCAAGTTGCAAGGAGAAACTGATTTTCTATACTTTTGACAAGTCATTAACTATTATGGATAAATATCTGGCACTCTTGTTCCTATCGAAGTTCTACTACCTCATACAAACTTTCTTAAAAAAGAAGCATTTTCCTGTCTATGCACAAAAATATCTAAATTGGTTCAGAAAATTTGGCGTGGATGTTTGGTAATGGACATTAATGTGAAAACAGGTATAATCGCGTCATCTAATCACTATATGAGAACAGATATCGCGAGCTCGTATATACTTCGTGAGGTCGTCTGTGTTATTATGTTAAACAATCCGTTGTTATTATGTATTATGTTTCAGCAAAAATCTCGACCCTATAATTTAAAAAAATCCTTACTTTTAAAGTACAAAAATGATTTTCTACGAAGGCTTGGTTTATATCGTTGATCTTACTTTGAACATTGTTCTGTACAATAGTACATACATACATACCTAGATTGTAATATTGAACTTAGATCACGAATTGATCTACTTTTGAGTATTTATTTTATATCTTATTTACCTCTATCTTTCCAGAAACATGCTTAATATTGGGACGTAGCATGTTCTGCACGTCTGCTTTTTACAGCAGGAAACCTTTTCTGCCTAGTCCTAGTCATGTAGGGAAGTCAGATCTTTAACTGGGTTTTCTTATTAATTTTCATAAAAACCATTCGCACTATCAGAGATTTTGAATTAGTTCGACTCTTTTTAACCGACTTCAAAAAAGAAGGAGGTTCTCAATTCGACCGCGTGTATATACATTTTTTTAATGTGTGTTCGCGGATAACTTCGTCGTTTATGAACCGATTTTGATGATTCTTTTTTTAATGGAAAGGAGATATCCCAACGGTGGTTTAGACTTAAGTGGATTAAGACACTAAGATCTGATGATGGCATCCAAGAGAAATCGAGGGTAATCTTCGAAATTCGTAGGGGCGACTAGTGCGTTCGTTAATTTATTTTATTTTATTTGAAAGCTGGAGCTTTCCATGTGGTCCTATTTCAAATTGGGCGTTCTTGAAGTCCGCTTTTTTTTATTAAAATGTATAAATCACTACTTATTTATATAGAGGTACTTTCAGGTACTTTGATTCTTCAACAACAAAACTACATTTTACTTGGATTTTTAACTCTTTAATTGCATTCGTCCACAGCCTTGAACAGTCCACTACTGGACATGGGCTTTCCCGTAGAATGAAGGCTGCATTATCACTACTAAATTTATATATTAACATTCGAGTATAATAATGTGATAAGATGTATTTTCAAGAAACCTACGAATGGCAAGTGCGGCCAATCTAACGTTCTCAATTAATTTGTTTTTTTCTGTAGAACGACCTTGTAAAGTTTAATACACCGCGTATACATTATTTATATGAGTTACGAGTTTTGTCTATTATGTAAGTTCTATTATGTTTTGGGCTCTAAATGTCAATAAATTTGTGTTAAAAAATGTTTAATTCTTTCTGTCACAAAATGACCTCACATTATCTTCTTTTGGCCACTTTCAAAAATATGACTCTGTCTAATACTAAAACAATTCAGTTTTAAATGTAAATATTTCGCAGTCACAATTATATGAAATACTAACTGACCCGGCAAAAGTTATTTTGCCATAAAAAGAAAAAAAAAGTGTTGAGTCACCCTTATCATTTAGGGGTATGCAAAGGAGATGTTGGCCGATTCTCAGACCTACCCGATATGCACACAAATTTTCATAAAAATTGGTCCAGCCGATTCTGAGGATTTTTTTACAAACACCGCGACACGAGAATTTTACATATTAGAATGAAACAATACTGAAATTCATGAAGGTTAATATATATTTAAGGTTTTAGGTTATACAATAAGGTGATAAAAAACGTTATGAGGAAAACATACCTTACGATTTATATATTTTTGCCTTTGCAACAAAATAGCACGTTCTTCAGGTGTAGATATTTCTTCTTTTGATTTTGGTACCTCTACGAAGGTAAGCATCACACGCGGTTGGAACATGATGGTTCACTGGTCCACTGCGAACACGTTTCACTGAACAGCCACTCCCAACAAACCATTAGACCAACCAACAATACACTCAAAACTATTATGATTACATGCGAATGTGAGCATCGAATAACGCTTGTAACGATTTGTCGCTACGCGGTTGCATGGGATTCTGGTACTTGTCTGAGTAAATAATTCAATGACTCATTTATGTACAGTATACACAAAGTTTAAATAGTTATTAGCGAGTGGACACTGGTAATTTTTAACGGTTAATGTATCTTGCGTACTTATAAACTGACGCGAATTGGTTGTGTTATGATTGCGACCAGCTCTAAAAAGTAAATTAACATATTCAGTTTGTTGTCAGCTTATAAATGATTCAATTATTATTCTTATCCATCCAAAAACTTAAGACGTGTATAAATACAATTTGAGATTTCATAAATGGAAAACGCTTAGATACTACATGTTGCTTTATACTTTGCTAAATCGGGTCTATAACAATGGACATTCTCATGTATGTTAACCGTGCTCTATTTACCTGTCAAATTTCATGGCAACATATTTTTTAGTCTTCACTAAGAGCAAGAGACCACAACACCACATATTATAGAGACCTCTAAGAACACCACATATTTTAACGACCATTTAGACTCCCTTAGTGCAAACCTGGTGTGGCATACCTATTAAGTCTTTAGTTCTCGCAAGAGACTAAGAACGCCACCTATTTTAGAGACCTCTTAGACTCCTTTAGTTCAAACCTGGTGTGGCATAGGTATCTATTATGTCTCTAGTTCTTACACGAGACTAAGAACACCACATATTTCAGAGACCTCTTAGACTCCCTTAATTTAAACCTGGTGTGGCATACCTATTAAGTCTCTAGTTCTTACAAGAGACTAAGAACACCACATATTTTAGAGACCTCTTAGACTCCCTTAGTCAAACCTAGTGTGGCATACCTATTAAGTCTCTAGTTCTTACAAGAGACTAAGAACACCACATATTTTAGAGACCTCTTAGACTCCCTTAGTTCAAACCTAGTGTGGCATACCTATTACGTCTCTAGTTCTTACAAGAGATTAAGAACACCACATATTTAAAGCCAAGCCTCCACTGAACAAAAGTTGGCAACTTTTGTGTTGTCAACACGTGTTGGTGATAAAAGTTTATCTAAAACCGAGTCTCCACCGAACAAAAGTTGGCAATTTTTGTGTTGTCAAATTTCGGTGCAGACGCGCCTTAAGATACCTCTTAGACTCCCTTCATTCAAACCTGGCGTGGCATACCTATTAAGTCTCTAGTTCTTACAAGAGACTTAGAACACCACGTATTTTAGAGACCATTTAGACTCCCTTTATGCAAACCTGGTGTGGCATACTTAATAAGAGTAAGTTTCTAGTTGTTAGTAGAGACTAAGAACACCACATATTTTAGAGAACTCTTACACTCTATTAATGCAAACCTTTCGTGGCATATCTATTATGTTCTTCTTTATGCTTGTCAGTCCCAGTCAAAACACTCAATTCTGCATACACTCAAGTGGATCATTGAACCTGCTTATTATGACATTTTCGATAAATTCCTTCTTAGAGAACATGTTTTATAATGTAAATCACCTTTTAAACCAAGATTTCAAAAGTAGCAGATAAGGAAGTGAGTGTTCTTTGATTTCGTGAGTAGTAGATAAGTCGTTGAATGTTTTCCTTTGCCTTATACGGGTATTGATAAAATCGATTTTAAAGAATGATTTTGAAAAATAATGCAAAAAATGTAAAAGGCACATTCAGAGACCTAGTTCTCTTTTCTTTCACTGTCAAAACTGATCTAAGCATAGATTTTATTAAATCGTCAATAAAAGGGATTGCAGTATATTTATAGATGTTCGTTTTATATCGTATCCCTGTCAAAAATCCATTTTAACTTCGTATGTGTTTCTAAGCAAATACGATCCAACACTGACCCACTACTTTAAGGTTTACTTCCAACAATATTACACTGAACGTATCTTTCCCCTAGTCGTCTTCACTTTGAACCATCAGGTTTGAAGTTTTTGGAACGAAGTTCCTTATGGGGAGGGGTACCCTAGCCGGCAAAAAGCCGTATCGTAAGATTGACACCTCGGTGTCAAAATGGTAGCATATGCGAATGCTGTGCTTAAGGTCTCGGGTTCGAATCCCCGGTAGGATAAAATATTTTTTTATGATCTTCAAATATATATTTTTGGGAGTTTGGATGTTTTCTATGTATAATATGTATGTTTTTACAAAAAAAGATGTCCAAAATATTTATTTATTTATTTCGTGAACGAAAAATTTAGTACCTATAGCGTAGTAATCTGTAAGTTGTATGTAACAAGTACGGAGTAACTCTAGACAGAATTTGTTTCAGTAGAGATTACAAGTTTTTTTTTTCGATACAAAATCATAGTAAAAACTGTATACCTGAATAGTTATTTTCTTTATACCTCGCATAGAACTTTTATATATTTTTATAAATCATTTTAAATAAAGTAAAGGTGTCAAGACAATTTTGTGGATTTTAAAGAGCGTGAACGAAAATTTTTGTACCTATGGCGCCATCTGTATTTTTGATAACGAACTTCGTTCCCTTCTGGTATCCCACGACATAAGACTTTTTTATTTTTTTGACAGTCTGCATAAGTGACTGTATTCAGCCTGATGGAAAGCTTGAGTAGAATCCAACAGTGGAGGCCACTACACTCACTGCGAATGCAGACAATGCGGTATGGCGCCTCACATTAGTGCGAGCAAGTGGGATGCTTTTTCATGCCCCGCTTAAAGGACCCGGAATCATAGTGGGAGGTAAAACCTGATAACGTCGGTGAATAATACACTTGCCTAGGAACTATGATTCTCGTTACGATGACAGCGAGCGAAGTTATTCTAAACTACAAGATGGCCTGTGGTAAGAAGTGATCTTCTGTCTTCTTAAATTTAGTGCTAACTGTTACATCTCATAGGTCCTGGAGACTAGCTTTAACTAAAGAAAACATTGAAACACGACTTTTTAATACGTTGCTTACAATAAATCTAACTTACTACTTACTTTAAAATGAATGAACTTTGAGCAACTTTAAAATGAAACAAATAATTAAATTATGGCTTAATAAACTGGAATTTGAAAATGTTGAAACCTATTACAAATAGTAAAATAATGAAAGCTTGAATAATGTCACACACACCAACACTACACAACTTTTAACACAAAGACTCAAATACACAATAAATCATACTCCCTCACACACTTATACTCACACATAAACACAGGCATATACAATTATCTAAATATACAAATATACACTTACACTAGTTAACTACTGTCTTATTAATGTCTACTATTGTATTTTCTTTAACTATTAGTTTGTTCTCTTTGCCTGTGAATAGGAACTGACTCCCAACACACAGCTAGCGCTACTTTGGGAGTCAGGGCTGTACAGTGTCTTGTAATGCATTTTTGGTACAATAAAGATTTATTATTATTCTCTTTATTAAACTTATTATACAACATATTATTTACATTTTTAAATATACATATAAAAACAAATACATTTAAAAATATAAAAAATAGTAGACCACCGACTTCGGGTACAGGGACCAAGAAACCGGTGGTTAGGGCTCCAGAGACAGGAACCTCCTCACAATTCGAGCCGTGTCAAGGAGGACTGCCTTCTGCATCAGACCCTTGATCCAGCTACCTAACGTGAGCCTCCTAAGATGTTGGTCGAGGCTCTTGGCTATCAATCCGTGAGCAGATACGACTATCGGAACAATGATCACCGAATCCACATTCCACATATCGACAATCTCGTGAAATAAATCCAAATATTTCATTTGTTTTTCTTTTTCGACTTTCACGAGATTCTCGTCATGAGGAACAGCAATATCGATAATCATTGCGCGGCGCTCTAATCGATCTATCACCACAATATCAGGCTTATTGGCAACAATAGTCCTGTCTGTGATAACAGATCGATCCCAATATAATGTAGCACGTCCATTCTCGAGAACTGGGTCGGGCACATACCTGTAATATGGCACCTCTGAACTCACAAGTTTGTATTTCAGGGCAAGTTGCTGATGTACGATCCTGGCTACTTGGTTGTGCCTGTGTAAATATTCGCCGTTAGCAAGCCGAGAACAACCAGAAATAATATGCCTAATAGATTCTCCAGGACGGTGACATGCCCGACAGATGTCGACCGTACCATCCTTCAGGATATACTTCCGATAGTTATTCGTCATGATAACTTCATCCATAATCGCACAGACAAAACCTTCGGTTTCTTCGAAGAGATCACCATACCGTAGCCAGGACGTAGATGCTTTAAAATCTATATCAGGCCCATTTAGGGCCCGATAAAATCGACCATGAAGTTCTTTGCCCTTCCATACCTCCTTGCGATCATCAGTACCAAGTACTACAGGTTTGCGCCAATTCTCTTTAGCCAAAGCGAGCGGAGTCAGTCCGGTATCCATTGCAACTACATTGCGATGCACGCCCACATCAGTTTGGAGAAAATATTCTCTAAGATTGTATATCACGATTGTGTAGGGTCTTGATATTTAATAGACCACGACCCCCAAACTTTCGCGGGATATACAACCTCATAACCGATGAACGTGGGTGATGCATTCGGAAGGAAGTCAGCAATGTACGGACTCTCCTGTCAAGGGCATCTAATTCAGTCTGAGTCCATCTAACTATACCAAAGGAATACATCAGAACCGGCATGACCCAACTATTCTAGGCCCGCACTTTGTTACCGCCTGATAAAAGACTTTTAATTACTTTTTTCAGGCGGCCAAAGAAACGTTCCCGCAACGTTTGTTTCACGACAGATTCTGGCATTCCCAAGGCCTGCGAAAAACCTAGATACTTGTAGGTTTCGGTGGCAGAAAGAGATCGAAGTTTTGTGGAATCTGAAAGCTATACCACACTTGTCTATACCAAATTCCATCTTGATTGAATTACTAAAGTTTTCAGTGACCTTTAGTAACGCTGTCAATTGTAATTTAGTGGGGGCAAGTATTTTCAAATCATCCATATAAAGGAGGTGAGATATAACTCGATCATCTTTCTGCAACCTATAGCCTAACCCTGAACCCTCTAATAGAGTGCTGAGAGGGTTCAAAGCTAGGCAAAACCACAAGGGACTCAGACTGTCACCTTGAAAGATGCCCCGCTCGATCTTTATAAGTACGTCGTTCATCGTAGACTGCCGACACCCTGGATAGCGAAGTACTGTTCTCCATTGCCCCATACACGACTTCAAGAAAGTGCTCAGAGTTGTATCAATTTTATACAACTCCAGCACCCTTAAAAGCCATGTATGTGGAACCGAGTCATAAGCCTTCTTGTAATCTATCCAGCATGTCGCCAGACTCTTACGATTACGACGTACCTGCTGGCTAATGGTCATGTCTATTATAAGGAGCTCTTTAGTGCCACGGGTCCCACTTCTACATCCATTCTGAGAAACGGAAATTATCGAATTGTTATTAATATGAGTAGTGATTTTGAGTCTCAGAATAGATGTAAGAAGTTTATATAACGTTGGTAAACAAGTAATAGGCCTAAAGTTTTTGGGATCCATGGCACCACCAGATTTATAGAGTAAGTGGGTTGTGCCAGTAGTTAAAAATTGTGGTAATGAACCCGAATCCAATGCTGTTTGGAATTGAGATGCCAAACACGCATGTGAGCTTCGGAACCACTTAAGCCAAAAGTTGTGCAGTCCGTCTGGACCAGGTGCTTTCCAATTCGGTAATGAACGGACCGCACAACTTACATCCTCTTTATTGATGCTAACTGGTTCCATTGGTGTTATAGACTCACATGAGCGTTCGACATCCCGACACCAATCACCTTCTGTATGAGTGGCAGGCACTGACCAGATGTTACGCCAAAATAAATAAGTGGCATTTTCATCTGGGAATTGCCTATCACTCACACACGGACCCGGATTCTCCCATTTCCTGTATACCCACTTCTCATTTCTTTGAAACATGCGATTCTGACTATACCGACCTACTCGCTTTCTATACCGCCTTATTCTATTTGCCCATGCATAAACTTTTTGCTTCAGAAAGTCTATGCGCTCTGTGAGACATGACATGTACTGTTGAGGACTAATTGTAGTCCCCAAGAATGCCTGTTTCACAAAGCGCATCACTCTCGGTCGCGTGTTACCCGATCGGAAACTAATTAGCTTACCAATGAGTGTCCTGGCCTCAGCAATACGACGTTCAATTCTACACTGCCAAGCTGTATGTTCTGCAAATTTGACACCAGCTACTCGACAAACTGTAATAGCCGCACAGTATAGAATGGAATGTGTATCACTGAGATCTTCGCTATTACTGAAATAATCCGGTAATAACGAATCCAAGGCACTCACCAGCGCTAAATTTCGTTTATGAATGGGCAAACGGGGTAACCGGGGTCTGTTATTAGAATTTAAATTTTGGTATTCCCGAATCGCATCTTCCAAAGTGCTCCTTATCTTATCATTGTATTGGGTACTTACGGATATAATTTCACTGTCCACTAATTCAGTAACATCTTCATTTTGTGGTACCTGTGATGTGGTGTTTGTTACCACATCCACAACACGTGACGAAGAAGGGACAGTCAAGCTATTCCGTATGTCAGAGCGTATCCTTTCAAGTACGGCATCATCCAGCAGGTGACATCGCTGTATAGCACGTACTTGATCCGACAATCGTTGTGCCGAAACGTTGACAGCTGGCTCAAGCTCCTGAAACAGAGAGACTAGTCTAACACGGTACGCAGTAAGGTTCGTTCCCAACTCTGTAGCCCGAAAATATGCACGCATGACGTTCTCATTAATTGCATTTGTCCACTTCATGCGGTGCACATTACCACCGGTAGCGGGGGCCCTATTCGAGGTCAGTGGTCCTCGAGGTCCCAGGCTGTCTGGTGGCCGGCATCTCCCCTGCCGACGCACTGGTGTTGGCGACGTCGGCGGAGAGAAAAACTCGTCGCTTGATGTAGAGCTCGACGCCTCTGCAAGAGTTGGGACTTCTGTTCTTGCTTCCGAGGACGGCAAGGCGGAGCTTAGCGACGAGTCCGAAGGTGTTAAAAGTGCTTTTGATCTAGCTCTTGTTATCATTTTGTCAGAAATTCTCTTTATTTATACCATGATTTATACATTGTTATGACATGACGTTTAACGTCATGTCTTATGGTAGATATTTATATTCAATTCTTTCATTTTAGGCGTGTTAATACCTTATTATTAAGGTATTGACCCATTTTATTTCCTTATTATTTGCTGTAGATGATTTATATTGGTTTAAATATATGAAAATAAATTTTATTTTGAGAAAAAAATGTATTAGAAAATCTGACTGCTTGTGGTGTTGCTAGCAATTTTTATTATTATTCTCTTTATTACATTTATATATACATATTATTTACATTTTTAAATATACATATAAAAACAAATACATTTAAAAATATAAAAAATAGTAGACCACCGACTTCGGGTACAGGGACCAAGAAACCGGTGGTTAGGGCTCCAGAGACAGGAACCTCCTCACAATACGAGCCGTGTCAAGAAGGACTGCCTTCTGCATCAGACCCTTGATCCAGCCCTCCAACGTGAGCCTCTTAAGATGTTGGTCGAGGCTCTTGGCTATCAATCCGTGAGCAGATACGACTATCGGAACAATGATCACCGAATCCACATTCCACATATCGACAATCTCGTGAGATAAATCCAAATATTTTATTTGTTTTTCTTTTTCAACTTTCACGAGATTCTCGTCATGAGGAACGGCGATATCGACAATCATTGCGCGGCGTTCTAATCGATCTATCACCACAATATCAGGCTTATTGGCAACAATAGTCCTGTCCGTGATAATAGATCGATCCCAATATAACGTAGCACGACCATTCTCGAGAACTGGGTCGGGCACATACCTGTAATATGGCACCTCTGAACTCACAAGTTTGTATTTCAGGGCAAGTTGTTGATGTACGATCCTGGCAACTTGGTTGTGCCTATGCAAATACTCGCCGTTAGCAAGACGAGAACAACCAGAAATAATATGCCTGATAGATTCTCCAGGACGGTGACATGCCCGACAGATGTCGACCGTACCATCCTTCAGGATATACCTCCGATAGTTATTCGTCATGATAACTTCATCCATAATCGCACAGACAAAACCTTCGGTTTCTCCGAACAGATCACCATACTGTAGCCAGGACGTAGATGCTTTAAAATCTATATCAGGCCCATTTAAGGCCCGATAAAATCGACCATGAAGTTCTTTGCCCTTCCATACCTCCCTGCGATCATCAGTACCAAGTACTACAGGTTTGCGCCAATTCTCTTTAGCCAAAACGAGCGGAGTGAGTCCGGTATCCACTGCAACTACACTGCGATGCATTCCCACATCAGTATGAAGAAAATATTCTCTAAGATTGTATACCTCGCGATTGTGTAGGGTCTTGATATTTAATAGACCACGACCCCCGTACTTTCGCGGGATATACAACCTCATAACCGATGAACGTGGGTGATGCATTCGGAATGCAGTCAGCAATGTACGGACTCTCCTGTCTAGGGCATCTAATTCGGTCTGAGTCCATCTAAGTATACCAAAGGAATACATCAGAATTGGCATGACCCAACCATTGTAGGCTCGCACCTTGTTACCGCCTGATAAAAGACTTTTAAGTACTTTTTTCAGGCGGCCAAAGAAGCGTTCCCGCAACGACTGTTTCATGTCAGATTCTGGTATTCCTAAGGACTGTGAAAAACCTAGATACTTGTAGGTTTCGGCTGCAGACAGAGATCTGAGTCTTGTGGAATCTGAAAGCTCTATACCTTCAGATTCCGCAATCACACCTTTCTTTACATACATGACTGCACACTTATCCACACCAAACTCCATTTTGATAGAATTACTGAAGTTTTCCGTAACCCTTAGTAACGCTGTCAATTGTAATTTAGTGGGGGCAAATAGTTTCAAATCATCCATATAAAAAAGGTGAGATATAACTCGATCATCTTTCTGCAACCTATAGCCTAACCCTGAACCCTCCAATAGAGTACTTAGAGGATTCAAAGCCAGGCAAAACCACAAGGGACTCAGACTGTCACCTTGAAAGATGCCCCGCTCAATATTTATAAGTACGTCGTTTACCGCAGTCTGCCGACATCCAGGATAGCGAAGTACTGTTCTCCACTGCCCCATACACGACTTTAAGAAAGTGCACAGAGTTGTATCAATTTTATACAACTCCAGCACCTTCAAAAGCCATGTATGTGGAACCGAGTCATAGGCCTTCTTGTAATCTATCCAACATGTCGCCAGACTCTTACGATTACGACGTACTTGTTGGCTAATGGTCATGTCTATGATAAGGAGCTCTTTAGTGCCACGGGATCCACTTCTACATCCATTCTGAGAAACGGAAATTATCAAATTATTATTTTATATTTTATTTTTATTTTATTTTTATTTTATTATTATTATTATTACTTTTTCTGCATTTTCTTGTCTTCTGTGTCTCGTATATTCTCCTATCTTTCGGCATCATTTCACATTGCATAAAATAACAGACTCGGAAACTCACAGCATTTGAGCTACTTGATTAAAAGTGTAATCGGTTTCGATTAAAGTTAGAGCTTTAGACACTTGACCTATGCTGACTTGTCACACCAACATAATCAAAGGTAACACCACGAAAATGGATTCAAGTAAAAAAAAGACTTGCAATTGACAAACACAACAAAAAATCTGTTACTTTCATATAACACACAATTACTAAACTACTACTAATTAATTAAAGTACATATCACATTGTGGAAAAACATATGAAACTCAAAAAACAAAGGACAATTGAAATGTTATGTGCTAAGATTTAAAAATCTTCTTTTTTTAAATTACCTACATTTTATTAATATTGATTTAATTGGCCAGTGCGTAAGTTGGACATGATAAACATAATCAAACCTATTTTTCGTGCCCTTGGATTTGTCCATGTGTGTATATTACTAAACTGTGATTATTTTTTTAATGTATAGAAGGTCCAAGAAGCAAACAAGGTCTTTGCGAGGCTTCTGAGTCACTTTTTTGTAAGGACATTGAGTTTGCGAAGAAAATATTCCTCTAGCAAGACTTGTCAAGGGACAAGTCTTGCTAGAGGAATATTTTCTTCATCCGAACTTTCATCATCAGTTTCAGGTATTATAAGGGGTCACCTGGGACAGGTATTAAAGGTACTTCGCTATCGCAATCCAACTCATCATCGTCACTAAGAAAACCATCACGTACTGCATACGAGCCCATATATGGTATCGACATAAAAGTGGATGATAAGATTAGGAAATAGGTGAAAAGTGAGAAAATAATTATTGATAGATAAAGAAAACGGTATTCACTTTATGGATTTTTTTTTATTCACGAATACTTACGTTTTGTTGTTGTTTTCGATATTCAAAAATGTGTCTCAGGCATTCGTCTTTAGTTTCACCGACTATCCGCACAAAAGTGAGATTATTTCTAAATGTCGTCGAACTGTAAACAAAATTATTGCGTTTTGTTATTGCTAATTAACCATTACATGGATTTAAGACGTTGAAATGGCTTAAATATTATTTGTTTGGAAATAAAACAGTAAGAAAATCACCATACCATATATGGGCTCATATGCAGTAGAGGTTTAAGTTATTTTATACTTTTTAGTTTTTGAAGTCGGTTTATTTAAACCAAGTTTTTTTTTTTCGCTTTTTAGTCTTTCTCAAGTCTCTCATCATCATTTCACCTAAATAACTTGAAAGAATACGACTAAAGATAACATACATACACATGACATTTAAAGATTTATCTTCCAACTCCTAACCGTTAAGGAGTTTTATCTTCCATCATCAGCTCATCATCATGAACTGATGATTACCAAATGTAAATACTGTAATAGCTTTAGAAAATGTATGAAGAATATAGTACGTGCCTAACAAATTTAAGGGTTTCCTTCGATTTCCTTGGGATCCCATCATCAGATCCTGATATGGTGGCAATGGGACCACATGGGGAGCATACCCTTTCTAATACAAATAGATTTTTCCAAATGGGTCCACAATTGACGGAGTAATCATTTTTTATGTATATACATACATAAAAAAAAACCGATGAAATTGAGAACCTCCTCCTTTTGGAAGTCGGTTAAATATTGATAGTATGCCCAAACTACGTTAGTACTATTAGTTATTCTGTTCCCAAACTACTGAATTGATTTTAATGAATGAGGTGTCAAAAGATTCGTAATAATGACCCGGGTGACATAGACTGTATAAATTTCATCAAAAGTGTTTACATAGATTATGTATATTTTTTACTTTTTCTTCTTTAACCAGTGACCTGTTATTTACATCCTATCATGCTTTTAAATATAATGGCATCTTTGTCTGAAGATAATAAAGTGTATCGATAATCACATCGAAGTACATATTATGTAGGTACATCATCGTCCTAATAACTGTTATCAGTGAGTATACATTACTGTTAGAGATAGATAACGTTTGCCAAAACAACACAAAGGATTAATTTCCTTCCTTATTCACAACGTGTATAATATATAACTGCCTCGCGGTTGGCGTGTACGACTGCTGATCATGAGGTCACGGGTTCGATTCCCGGTTCGGACCAAATGTTGGATTCGATATTCAAAAATGTGTCTCAGGCACTCCTCTTTAGTTTCACCGACTATCCGACTACGTTTGTATAATCTACAAATATTTGTTTCGGAGTTTGGGTGTTTTCTATGTATAGTATGTATGTATTTACCCATAACACAAGCTCTGCTTAGCTTGGGACTAGATGGCGTTGCATGTTTGATGTCCGAAATATTTATTTATTAATATTATTATTATAACACATTGACTGCCTCGGTGGCGCAGTGGTAGCGTATGCGTATGCGAGCTAGGCTTGAGGTCTCGAGTTCGATTCCCTGGTCGGACTAAATGTTGGCATGATCTGCTAATATTTGTTTTCGTGTTTGGGTATTGTCTGTGTATAATATGTATATTTGTAAATACATATTTCCAAAAAAAAGTCTATATCTCTTAAATTACTTCTAGTAAATGACAAAGGTGCAACAGTTTTCGAAGGCAGTGACAGAGTTGTACGATATACAATCATTATTTCATGAATAAGAGAGGTTCTTTTTTTAACTGTATACAAAAAAACTGATTGAAAGTAGACAATCCTTATATTGCATGTCATTGTTCATGACATTATTTTGTTCATTAAGATAAGAATTTTATAACCTGATATTACAGATTACACATCTGATATTATATTGTTGTTATTTAAAAAAATATCTAAAGACATTGCTACAAGGTATTACGCAGGCGTTCAGCTTATTGAAAAGTTCAGCATTTTGGCGAAATATAATTATACGAATATGTATGAAGCGTTGAAGCGTTTTTTACAGTGGTTCTAATTATTCATCCGTGCATAAGCAATCCGAATATTTTAATGAAATGTCTAAACTAATAAACTGTATTGCAATAGCTTTTTTACCGTGTTTGAAATTATTATGAAATACCTCGCAGAGGCTGTAATCGTGCAACCGTTTATCCATGCTTCAATTGGAAATGCCACTAGGACGGGCACATCTGTAGCCAATCCCATTGCATAAAGTATCAATTAATAAACATTTAATTTGTATTAAATGCGATATGTATGAGCTTCACTAACATGTACTTTAATTTCTTCTAATAGCCAAGAATCAAATCTAATGTAGGTATACAATGTTTATATTTTTCGATAGTATATTTATACAATCTTCCATAATATTATAAGTATTACAGGAACTAATAGTGATTGAAAAGATTTGTATGACAATAAATCATTCTGTTTAAAGTATTTTAACCAGTCATAAATTAAGTAGTAAACCAAACTTTTTTGCGCATTGTTTTATCATAAATGGAGTGGAGTTAATAAAATATTCATGAATTATTCTCTACTGTACAATTTTCTTAAAGGACCTGACAGAGTTGACTTAAACAGAACTATAGTGAAATCTAAGTATTGTTAAATTCTAGTGAAAATCACATAAAGAGACAATGTTCCCTGCGAACAATGACATTTGGTGACAACGTATACAGCCCAAACATCTCGTTTAAGAAACATTGTTGAAAACACTTTATAAGAAGTAATTGTTTGTAAAATTTGTGGCCCACCGTGACGGTCAGTACGGCCATAATAGACGGGTCATAAATCACTTTCGTAATTAATGTCGTCCCTTGGTCACTCGTCTTGGTCAGTTCTTCTTTGTATCCAAGTTCGTAGAAAAGAATACGTATTCAACCAATGTTATATTGATCGATTTTTTGCTGATGTCTATATTTCTTCGTGGATGCAGCTTTTAACATACTACGATATTTTTAACTGAAATTGAGAAAAATGTTTTAAGATGGCTACGAGCGGAAACATGTGAATTCTGCGGTTCGTATGATAAGCAAAATACTCCATTTAACAGTATTGAATTAATTACACATACATAAAGAATACTTGATAGAAAATATGTTAAAACAATTATTTTCTCTAGCGTATGTAATTATATTACTTGTAATTTAACAAGTATTTACCTTGGCTATCATTAAATTAGTAGTCATATTAAGACGTGTGAAAAGTATTTCTATTAGGTATTCTGTTCGTTCTCTTAGGTATTCTTGAGTCATAAAATATGCTATGAATCATTAATTCTGAATTAAACCAATCGGGGTATCACGCGATTAATACCTACCTAATAAAACATTTAGTGGTACATATTTACATCACCATAACTAAATGAGTGCATTAATAAATTCCGTAAAATGCTTTAGTATTGAAGGCATATCGATGACAATAGGTATAGACCTAACCAAGGTAAATTATATAATTCAATAATTTAAAGCCCTGTGTCGTCCAAGTTCCAGTGAAAACGTTACAATTTAACGTCGGAACCGTTCTTTGGTAATTGTATCTAGTACCTTTAAACGAGATATTCTTGTATAGGTCTTCGTAACTAACGATTTTCATGTAATTTAGTATGTAGGCGGTTTCGTGGGCGATAAATCGATCTAGCTAGGATTCACTTTTAGAAAATTTACCAAAAAGATACCGAGCAAAGCTTGGTCATCCAAGTAGTTATCATTGCGCGTACATTAGGTATACATATTTGAGAAATTAACTAGGTCGTCGCCTCGTCTATCGCGAAATAAGTTATAGACGGTTTAGTACAATATAAACGATACCTACATGCATAAAAATTATTATTATTGCGGTTTTATTGAGATACGAGATCGACAGCTGGTTTCAACGTGCCGTGCATTAATGATAGTGAAGGATTCTTGACGGCGCGCGACCACAGCACTGCGGTGGTCGCGACCACATATTGTGATCTCCCGTCGACAAATGTGGTTGCACGCGCCCCACTTACCATCACCCCGAAAGAGCATTTATGGCGACAACTATTAGAATGTGCGAATTCGGTAGTCATTAATGACGTTATTTACAACACTTATATACCTAACGTTTCTTTTTGACTGCCTCGGTGGCGCAATGGTAAGCGTATGCGACTGCTGTGCTTGAGGTCTCTGGTTCGATCCTGAGTCGGACCAAATGTTAGTATAATCTGCAAATATTTCTTTCGAAGTTTGGGTGTTTTCTTTCTATAATACGTCTTTACAAAAAAAAAAGTTTATAAGTGTTCTATTAGTTAGTCTAGCTGTCATAGTACAAGTCTTGCTTAGTTTGAAGCTAGATCGCGTTGTGTGTTAGATGTCCAAAATATTTATTTATGATTGTTATTTTACTGTGGAATGAACGGTCGCCTGCGGTATTCCCGGACCAATACGACCTTCAAGAAAAGAGCGTACTCCTTCTTAAAAGGCCGACAACGCACTTGTGACGCCTCTGGTGTTACGGGTGTCCATGGGCGGCGGTAATCGCTTACCATCAGGCGATACTTCTGCTCGTTTGCCCCCTATTCCATAAAAAAAAAGTATAAAATCATCAAAAAAAATCGAACCCTGTTTTTATTTTTACGACCTCCGTACAACAAAGAAAAGATAGATAAACGTTAGTATAGCAATAACACAATTAATTAAGTGACATCAACCCTGTTATAGGGGTTAATAAAATACTAAATAACAAATTAATTCTGTTATTGCAGCTGTCGCCCTTTGAGAAAAAGCTGAAGCTGTGACCACGTAGCATTTATGCTAAGAAATGACTGAGATTCGTGAGTGAACTCAAATACACTTCAAAAACTCGTTTAGAGCTTGGTTGAAGATTCTATGCAAGGAGAGTTAAAATAAATTTAAAATTTAAAAACCCCCACGCAAAAAGGCCTTACATTCTTTTGGAGAAGAGCTGGACCGATCTTGCATTGCTGGACCGATATTTAACAAACATAGCTAAGAACCACCGCAAGGTGGCTGACTTTCAAATGAAAAAAGACCGCATCGAAATAGGTCCATCTGTTTAAGAGCTACGATGTGCGATTGCGTCGGAGGTTAAAAATATAAGAAATTTTGTTTTTAAGACTTACACTGTATTGGATTCAATACTGTTTTTGCGTCATAATAGGTCGAACCCATGGGACAAATTACTGTCATAAAAATTATACGGGACTGTGACATAAAAACTGGTAAAATGGATACTCATGCAACTTTAAGTATACTTGATTCTAAGAATTAACTGTCATAATAAAAGTAAAAGGGTTAGATGAGACTAGATCTTTCTTAAACAAATTACTGAAAAGTAACTGCACACTTATTCTGTTTACCTGTTTACCTGAGTTTGAATGGCGGTGACTGAAAACATTCGACAGACAGTAAATTGATGATATGATTATTTGTTACTCATTAGAGTTCCGTACCCCAAGGTTAAAAACGGGACTCTATTACTAAGACTCCGATGTTATTTCGTCTGTCTGCCACTAGGCTGTATCTTAAGCACCGTGATAGTTAGACAGTTGAAATTTTGCAACAAATATTAGTGTTTGTAACATAGAATAAAATAAATATTTAAGTGGGACTCCGATACAACAAACTTGTTTTTTTTTTCGAATTTTTTGAACGATATTAATAACGGAAATAGGTAGTTTATAAATAATGGTACGGGACCCTTTGCAAGTCAGATTTCTTTGGCACGACATGTCGAGGTTTATATAATGAATGATGACAATGATCAATCAATTGACATTGTCATTCGTTCGTACCTTCGTTATTTTAAAATTTGCAAATACTGTACATACAATGTCATCAACGCACTTGTGTGTCACAGTCTCACAAGTGCGTTGGTGGCATTTGAGGTGAGAGCATGCTTATTTCTGACTAGCTGACCCGGCGAACTTCGTACCGCGATATTTACATATCTGTCTCAGCTTCCCACAGGCAGTGTACAGTCGCGAACAAAAAAAAGACTTTTCTCGTTAACTTATTTTTTTCTTTCTAGCAAAAAAGAATGAATGAAATCGGACTATGTGTTATTAAATAACAACCAAGTACATATTTTGACTTCCATCCGCTCTCTCTAGGATACCGTGCTGAATTTCGGAATAAAAATTATCCTATGTCCTACCTCGTAGTATGAACTCAAATCATGCCAAGTTTCATTTGAATCCATTCAGTAGTTTCAGCGTGATGCGCGGCCAAGATTCAGACAGACAGACAGACCGACAGAGAGAGAGACAAAAATGAAAAAAAAATACAGTTTTGGCTTCAGTATCGATTATAAAGAGCCCTCCAAAAAAAAAACAAAACATCTTTAATGTATAGAATTGGACCTGTTACATTTTTATTATAAGTATCTATAGAGTATATATAGATGGTGCTGGTCCCGAAATGCCACAGGCGACAATTTATTCAACAGACTGGTTGTGTGAGGCAAAAACAAATGCACTCAGTGGTCGAGTGCCAATTACAAAGGAGATGGAGATATGTATTTTGTTGTTTTGAACGTTATTTAACGTGTCTTTGTTTTCAATTTGGAAACAAGTGCTAAAACGAAATTTAAAAATTATAAATCAATTTAACCTCTGTTTAACAATTTTTTTTTAGATAAATGGACCAAACATTATAGTGTTGTATAATAAAACATTAATACCGCTATTTATGGTGAGTAGGGTAATTGTCAGAAGCTTTGTAATACACAAAAAAACATCATAAAAAATAATAATAAACGGAATGGAAATATCTTAAACATGTATAATTTCGATACAGAAGCCTTTCTGTATTTGTACGCTCAATATTTTAGTAAGCACGTTTAAAGGTACAGCCTATTAAAACTTCGGCGACGTAATTGCAAACCTGTTTGGTGAGTGGGAGTGTGTGAGTGTAAGGAAGGGCTTTATTTAGCCACGCCTGGCTTTATTTAGTAACGCCCACTTTAGTTATGTGTATGATGACATATATAAGCCTTTTATATACTAGTGTATTGAATAACTAATATTAGTTGTTAAGAACTAGGGTCATTTAAAGTAGAGTGCCGTTGCTGCAACAGAAAATATTTTCTTAACATACGTACTCGTATTTCTATAAATTCAGAATACGAGCGGAGAAAATTAATACCTTTTCTATCATATAGTATCTAGGAGTTGTCTTTTTAAAACTAGAACTGCAATTGAGGATTCAAGGGTTGATACCGCTGACAAGGAATATACGTAATATATTCGTTTTGAACAATAATTTCCAAGAGTCTGACAATCGCAAAGTTGTTTTTTTTTATGGAATAGGGGGGCAAACGAGCAGACGGGTCATCTGATGGTAAGCGATTACCCCCACCCATGGACACCCGCAACACCAGAGACGTCTCAAGTGCGTTGCCGGCCTTTGGGGATGGGGAGAGGGATGTGGGGAGGGGTTGGGGTATGTTGCCTCCGGTATCCTCACTCACTCGGTGAAACACAGCGCAAGCGCTATTTCACACCGGTTTTCTGTGAGGCCGTGGAATCACTCCGGTTGAGCCGGCCCATTCATGCCGAAGCGTGGCTCTCTCACGGCAAATTGTACATATTTTAAGGTAATAATCTTTCATTTTAAAAAACACACAAGGCAATCACAGTCCACAAGGTACTAGCCCAAAGCTCAACCGACCCCACTACAAACAGCATGAAACTTAACTCAATATTTTATGTTAGGAACTTTAACAATAATATTCTCAAGATCCGTTACTAACTAAACAATGCCAATTTTATTGTTAGTAAATATTTATTAGCATTAAGTTAATATTACCTATATGCCTTCATTGAATATACATGCCTTTAAATCTGCTATGTTAAACCTTAGCCTGTATCTTTATTTCAGACTAGCTGAACCACGCAACGTCCTTTACGTCTCCTATTGCCCGTAGCGTAAAAATTTTCCCCCGTTTTTGTAACATTCTTCATTGGTGCTCCGCTCCTATTGGTCTTAGCGTATAGCCTTCCTCGATAAATGTACTATCCAACACTGAAATAATTTTTCAAATCCAACCAGCGGTTCCGAAAATTAGCGCGTTCAAACAAACAAACTGTTCAGCTTTATAATAATATAGATTTATATATAAGCATTGATATAGTTCCGAAGAGACAGATAGATATGCACACACATTTCAGCGTCATTAAACACAAAATTGTTCAAATTAACCAGGCGTAATTTTATCTAATTCTGTTCTAGAAAATCTATTTTAGCAATTTTAATTCATAGTTTTATTTTAATTAATATATTTAGAATTCGCTAAGTCGACATCTTATCATCAGGTGCTATAAATACTTGTTAAGGCGGAATTTTGTTTTTAATCTATGTGGATCAGGATCCACCTCAAGAAGTCCTTCAAACTCCAATCATGATTAAGATCTTTATGGTGAAATAACACATTTTAGTCAAGATTGATTTATTTTTAATTATGAGACTTAGGAGCGATTTTGATATGATTTTAAAACACCTATCTATAGCAAAATTCACTAGTGCTGTGTTTTATGGCTCCCAGATGTAGAAAAGAAAGGGCTTTACTTACTTACCTACAGAAAATATTCTTGAAACATTAGATTTTTTAATAAATTATCAAAATTGTTATCCTCCTTTCGTTAATACCTTAACCTCGTTCACATTAAATTAATCTCACGCAGCCTTTTATATCAGACTTGCAGATGTTTGTTTTCCCACAAATTTGAAGCGAAACAATTCCTCACTCCTACGACCAGTAAACAACATAAAGGTAAATAACTAATATCTAAGTGAAAATAGGGTACCGACAGCTTGTCTAATAGATGGACCCTCGGTGGTTATAAATGGCTTAGGTGCAATATTTATTATTGCAATTACTGGCCTTTATGCCCTCGCCTACATAACAAAAGAAGTAAATAAACGATATTTGCCGGTAATACGTTTCTTGAAAGGTTTTATGTAATAATGTTAAAAGAGAAATGAGGTTTTTTTATCGTTTTTAGGGTTCCATACCCAAAGGGTAAAACGGGACCCTATTACTAAGACTTCGCTGTCGATCTGTCTGTCCGTCCGTCTGTCACCAGGCTGTATCTCATGAACCGTGAAAGTTAGATAGTTGACATTTTCAGAGATGATGTATTTCTGTTGCCGCTATAACAACAAGTACTTAAAGAACAGGATAAAATAAATATTTAAGGGGGCTCCCATATCACAAATGTGATTTTTTTGCAAATTTTTGTTCGATATTGATAACTGTAACGGGTAGACGCTTGAGTCCGACTCGCATTTGGCCGATTTTTTTAAACCATGGATATATATGTATACTCATGTATTTCTATCATTACAGTTGCAAGTATTAGGATATTATTTATTAGTTGGAATTTGTTGTTGGAGTTTGGGTTCTATAACTAGCATTTGAACATAGAAGTGTATCAGGCTAAAATATCGAATTCGAGATTTATATTATTACTAACCGTGAGAGCTTAGCGACAACGTCTTAAAATGCATATTTTGAGAACAACCTTAAAATGTCTAGACTGCTGTTTATCGCTTTTTATCTGCGTTTGTGTAGATACTTAAATCTAAAGTTACTTATTGTTTGAATTAGCAAATGGTTTACATACAATAACTGAGCTTCATCTTTTTGTTCATACTGAATACAATGGCAACAGATAAAAAAACCGGCCATTAATTGTCGTACATACAAATTTTGCTGTGTAAGTTAAGCGATATTCACAAACTATTACAAAGACATTACACGTAGACAATGTGTTCTGAGTTCCGATAGGCGATCGAAGTAACAATAAACAATGATTAATTGAGCTATTTGTCACAGTGTACGACGCTTGAGTGCGGAAACTAGACATTAACTTCATCATAAATTACTTAAGAAGATATTAATAAGTTTAGTAACTTCTGTATTTCGGAAAAAGTTAGAGTCTACCATAGAGATATATCACATTTAATTAATCGTCTTAAAGTAACACCAACGCGTTGGTGTTATTGTAAACCTTTAATTTAAAGCTTTTTATGCAGTTCCAAGCTTCCAAATAGCATAGGTCAACAATTATTATTTGCTTTAGTTATCAGCCCAAATTATTATTTCTTAACTTTATCTGGGTTAATTTTTATGAAACCTTAACATTTTTTCCTCAGATCATAAAAATAAGTTGTTTATATGATATGTGTTTTTTCCTGACTTGACTAATCATATTTATTATCACTCCGGCATTTTACTCTAGCGTTCGAAATCATTATAAGTAAAAGAAGACGTCCGAAAAATAGGCATTTTACCACATCAATCAACAACTCATAACTGCTAGGCTCGGGTCTCCTCTCAGGAGAGGGATAAGGCCATACGTCCCCACGCTGGCCGAAAGCGGGTTGGGGACTGGCAAGACAACGTTGTGGCTACGTAATCTTGCCGTTGTGGATTTTGGATGTTTTTAAGCCGCCCAAAGGCCTCCAACTAAGCTTTACGACTGTTATCCTATGATAACAACCGGGACCGACTACTTAACGTGACCTCCGAATTACGGAGACGCTCATGGTAACATGCCACTAGCAATCACCCATCCAGGTACTGACCGCACCGTCGTTACTTACCCTCGGTGATTATTGATAATCACCGAGTGCAACTGGGCTATGAGCGCCGCTATTTTACCACATCGTGCAACGTTACTGCGCTTGTTTGCAGTTGTAAGTGCGTACACACTGTTATGCTACATGTATTTCGCACCCACACTAGCGATGGGTGTGGCTTTTTAAGAATAGGCAAAAATGCTTTCGAATTGCAAAAAGGCATGAAATATTGTACTTTTAGTAGGTAGAACATTCTTATAATAATACTAGCTGACCCATGCCCACTTCGTTGGGCGGTAAACATTTTTTTCTCCGACTTACTTTGCAAATTCAGCTACCACGAAAAAGTCTTTCCACTTTTCGGGTTATTATATAGCCTATGTCACTCCCAAATAACGTAGCCTTCTATTGGTAAAATAATTTTCAAAATCGGTTCAGTAGATCCCGAGATTACCCCTTACAATTTAACAAATATACAAACACACAAAATTTACCTCTTTATATAATAGTGTAGATATATACTAGCTGGCAAACGCAACTTCATCTGCCTTTCTTTTCAATCATGCTTATCGGTTATTGGTGTAAGCGTGATGTTGACTATCTTATATTAGCCACACCAACAAAAAACTCGTTTTTTAAATTTGACTGTAAGGGGAAGAGACACTTGAGTTTAGTTAAGTTAGAACTATGTATTAAGTTTAAAACTATCTTTATACTTATCTCTGAATGTTTTTCAAAGTCAAACAGACGCACGGTCATGACCAAAGTGTAAGGATTTCGTATTAAGTCATTATTTCTCCTTTTTTACCAAGTAATTATACCCTTAGTTAGTTTTATTACTTACTTGCTGTATACGATTCTTGTGTATCCATGATATAAAAAACCCGTCTAACATATGAAACGTATATTTTAGAAATTAATTCATGCGTTATTGAAAAAAAAAAATTAAAAACACATACGCATTCAAATATATACTTTTTTGACGTTTGTTGTATTTATGCAAGGGGCTGCGGGAACCCCGCTGGCCCTAAGTCGTGCGCTGGCGCATTTGTCGGGACCACTTTTGTACCTCTGTAAAAACTAAAATAATTTACAACAGCAATGTGATTTAGTTGAAGACAATTTTTATTTAATTAATATGAAAAATCATATTTATTGTTTGATAGTTTTTTTTTTCTATTCTTAGATGTAATCTTTTTTTTTCGCAGGCAATGCTTTTCGCACCGTACCCTCCGTGGAGGATACGAAGGACGAGTGTGGGACTCCCGGAGAACCAGTCTACCTATTAAACCACACGGCGGCCTACCTCGGCTGTCGGGAGAAGCTCCACAAACACATCAGCGGTTTCTAAAGTCCTCCCTGCCGTACCTCACGGCTGAAGTTCATCCTGGGATGACCAGACTCATGTCTGGGTCTGTTCCCCGGACATCCTCTCACCGTTCTATACATTAAGGGGTAGAACAGCACCCCGCCCCAGACGATACTCCCTGGACCGCATCGGGGTGTCACCAGTCTCGGTTCATTTGCAGCGGTCACATCGGACCTATCCCTCTACTGCGTCCCCTTCACCGCCTCTTTTGAACGGGATCGGGCCTGTCCTGATCTCGCTCTGCGGACTCCTTCTGGAGGATAACATCCTCGCTGAAGGAGACCGCGGCCTTCAATCCATCACCACTCGCCAGCATTGCCTCGATTAAAGCTGGCGGCTTAGATCTAACCTATGTGACTCAAGACTGGGAGTGACATTTATTTTTCTTTTTTTTTCTTAAAAAAGACAACTCCTGCATTAAGAATAAACATCCTGTGTCGCGGGGGACTTTATAAACATACATGAAATGGACACAGAGAACACCCAGACTCGGGACAACCATTTGTAGATCACACAAAGAGTTGTACCGCGTGGGATTTGAACCCACGACACTCGGCGCAGTAGCAAGCGGTGTGGCGACCACTGAAACCACTAGGCCAATCGTGCAGTTTTCAAAACAATGTACCATTCTTTAACTATTATAATAAAGATATAAATTCCTTATGAAGGTAGATATCTAATAAGTAAGTATCTATTTAAGGCATTTACATATCACGACTCATGCATGAATTTTTTGAAAGAAGAGAAAATTGTGGTAGTATCGCAAACTTCAACGAGTTTGCGATACTACCACAATTTTGGTCGTGTGCTCGTTATTATACACAATACAAACGTTATTATTTGTTACGTTTTCATATGAAAACATAACAAATAATATATTTTACATTAGATTATACAATCAGATACAAACTAAAAAATTAGATTACTGTATTTTGTCACTTATATAAAAATTGGAGAACTTTAACGCAAACCCGTCGTAAGAAATATAAGAATAATTATACAACTAAATTAAAAAAAAAAAAGAAGGGAATGGAATACCAATATAAAACAACAATTAAAAAAAACATTCATACTTTAAAAATAGAATAAAAGTAGATATTACCAAAAATGATAACAGTATTTTTACCGCAATAACAGATTCGTGCTGAGACCAGTGAGCACAGTGGGGGCACGTCCGCGACAATTCGTTCCGAAGTGACCATGACACCCACTCATTTATTATATTTATAATACACTTTGAATATCTTCACCTTTACACCAGTTACTTAACTAAGTACGTACGAAAACAAATTTAAATTTAGATGCCAATATAGGTTAAAATTGACTACAAAGATTTGTTCAGCTTCCTAAGCCTTTGCGAATTTCAATTTTGTTTTGATATGTAGTTCATAAGATAATATTATAATTGAAACCTGTAACCTTATACAGGAAACTTGTTGAGATCAAAATTTTTCACTGTCTGCTATTAGGATCATTGAGTTTCAGATCATGTAATTCCTTGTAGCTAGTCCAACATGACAACATGAGTAACGAATACCTAAAACTAAGAGAATACAGGAGAATTCCAAAGTTCGTAACAACACGAAAATAATATTAAAACTCTTGTGTGGTTCCTTTTCGTTCGTAGTAGTTAGTAAAGTATTATTGAATTATTATTTAATAAACAGGACAGTATTTTCTTTCCTAGTTATTATAAAGCGTCAGTGGTGGATTTACAAATTTGCCGCCAGTGGGCTTTTAATTTTTATGACAACGATGACATCCGGATCCTCAATTATATATTTTTTTTTTAGGTTTAGGATATAAATGGGACAAAAGTAACCCTTGTAGTTTTGTCTAGCCCGATGTTCGTCTGTCCACTCTACGTCTCAGTGGCAGAAACTAGCTTGAACATACATACTAATCATGTCGAAAAAGTGGAAAAATAAAATTTTAAAAATATATTTTGTACGGTACCTCTAGTCATCTAGTGTCATCTAGTGCCTTCAAAGTGGCGATGTTTTTTTAAATATTTATCCTTGATGTAGAGTCATTAAATAGGTCTTTTAAAAATAATGAGAATTTATGAAGACAATATTTTACTTAAGGTATTCGTTTCTGAATAATTGCGCTGATTTTTATTAGAGTCACGTAAACATACTCCTTTGGAGACTTAAAAAAATACGGCAGTAGCATATATAATGAATTTAAAAGGAAAACTATCACAGCTAAGTAAGCTTTATCAGTTCATTAGTTTTAAGGTAGTTGAACCACGCTGATTTCAGCGCGCACGGACCGACTTGACTAGGGCGGTACTACCCTCTCACATAAAATGACATGGCATTCGTGATGTCGTGTTTCGTTGGTGAGTGTGAAAGCCGAGGCCCTATGATGCACAAGCGACATGGTGTGGGTCACCATACGACATTGTTGTATTGCCTACATTCGCAATGAGTATGGTGACCACTACTCTTAGATTCTGCTCATGTTTTCCATCACACAGAGTTGAATCACTTTGGCAGGCCCATTCATCTCTATCTGTATATCTCTCTGAGTCTGGAAATGTGCGGTAAATGGTAATAAGTTCACCTGTTTTTACGGGGAACCTAAGAAATGTGTTAATATTGTAATGTAAAAATGTAATGAATTATTGATAAGCTTACTAAGTATTTCGTTGTTATATAATTAGGTGTATGTACAGAAATTAATGCGATCATGCAGGCATGTGTTAGTCGTGGACCCCTCTGAACGCGCGGAACTTGGAAAAACAAACGTCACGCAATTCAAAGGAATGTAGACTTATTACGTGTTCGTGTTAAGTCTCGTAATATACATAATTTAATTAAGCATCATGAAACTAAAAAACTTAAAAAAATGTGTATTATAATGGTTGTTGTCCAGGTGCGGAGTGCGAGTCCACTTGTGAAACCAACCTTTTATTAAAAAACGTAAGAAGTTTGCATGATACGTTAAATTAATGGCAAAGGACATAGCTTAAAAACGTCCCCAGCCACAAACAGACTCGAAACATGGTAATTTGAAGCGTCTACTTCTAGTGAAATAGAGCAATATTTTACTATGGCGACATACCTGAGATGTAAGGGGATTAGGATTGATATATTTTTTTCTTTTTTTTTTAATTTAAATAAATTATTACTTTAAAGCTCCTTACGAAGGTGCCTAAAAACAGCTTTGGATTTCAGGGAACGCATGCCATTAGACGTACGCAGACTCACATATCCTAACTAGCTTGGCAGGCTTTCGCCGGTTTACCCGACTATTAGAACACCCTTGCCATTGACCTTGGCAAGGACTATGATTTAGAAAGATCGTTTTGGCATTATAAATAATGGAAACAGGAAACAAATGTTTCGTATCCGCGTTTTGTACTGACGCAGAGCTAATACATTTTATACAAGATAGGTTGCATCAAAGTTTCTCGACAACGGTTAATTTGAATTTTACAACATTTGATAAACCATGTTTTTTGTTTCATCAGTCATCCAGGTTTTTTGTTTTATTTAAGAGTCATTGAAGACTGGGCGGGACCTTTTACAATCTCGGCTGTATACAGCCCACCTAAACATAAACTTAAGTTAGAAGACTACATAAGGTTTCTTTCTACACTAGGCCACAGATTCATAGCTGGAGGTGATTACAATGCCAAGCACCATTACTGGGGCGCACGTACTATAACTACGAAAGGTAGGCAGCTGTTAATGGCCATTGAGAAGTTAAAACTTGATATTATCTCCCCTGGAGATCCTACATACTGGCCTACAGACTTGAATAAAGTACCAGACTTGCTTGACTTTTGTATCACAAAAGGCATCCCTAACAACTTTATAACAAGCAAAACGAGCACCGAACTATCCTCCGATCATTCCCCGGTGGAAATAGTATTGAAAAGGAAGATCACAGTGGTACCTAAACCCTGTAAGCTACACTCCAATAAAACTAACTGGGAGCTCTTCAGACAGCTACTGGCCGAGAAAATTGATTTGAAAATTCCTTTAAAGACGGATGACAACATAACTGAAGCCGTTGAAAATTTCAATAGCTGCGTTCAACAATCTGCCTGGTCTGCTACCCCAGTTGCCGCAGACTCGTGCCACAAACAAGATTACCCAACATCTGTAAGAGAACTGTTAGCTGATAAACGAAAAGCTAGAAAAAAGTGGCAAACAACAGGTTATCCTACTGATAAAAAACACCTAAACTATCTCCAAACAAAATTAAAAATTCTTCTTAAAGACAATGAAAACCAAGGCATACAAACATCTCTAGAAAACCTTGATGCTACTGCAGAGACAAATTACTCGTTGTGGAAAGTCACTAAAAGACTTAAACGCCCGGCAAGTAATCAACCTCCTATTCGTAAAAGTAACTCGGAATGGGCTTCTAGTAATGCGGACAAAGCTGCTACATTTGCTGAATATCTCCAACAGGTCTTTATACCAAATCCCGATACAGGCTCCTCTAAAATCCAGGAAGTTACAGAATTATTGGGCCAAACCCACCAACTCGATCCTCCCATTCATAAGCTCACTTACAAAGAGGTAAAAACAGCAATTAAGGCTTTAGATCCAAATAAAGCTCCTGGTTACGACCTTATAACAGGAAAAATCCTAAGAGAGCTGCCAAAGGAAGGGATTAAATTCCTCACTTTCTTGTATAACGCTATCCTACGAAGAGGAATGGTCCCTCCTCAATGGAAAATAGCCCAAGTTATAATGGTTCCAAAGCCTGGAAAAAATCCGGTTGAGGCACAATCATATAGACCTATTAGCCTGTTACCCATACCATCAAAAATCATGGAGATAGTTATTTTGCTTAGATTATCCCCGATTATTGCCGCTAACAAATTAATACCTGACCATCAGTTTGGTTTCCGTCGAAAACATGGCACTATTGAACAAGTGCACAGACTAGTGGAACATATAAACAAAGCTCTTGAATCAAAACAATACAGTGTCGCAGCATTCCTGGATATATCTCAGGCATTTGACCGGGTGTGGCATGACGGACTTCTTTTCAAAATAAAAACAAACTTACCTATAAACTTCTACAACCTAATAAAGTCATATCTAAGCGACAGACACTTTTTTGTTAAACAAGGAGACGAGTTAACATCTTTATATGCTATCAAAGCTGGAGTTCCGCAAGGCAGCGTCATGGGTCCCACGTTGTATCTACTTTTTACAGCTGATCTCCCTACGACAGATGGAGTAGTTACTGGGACATTTGCTGATGACACAGCAATCCTATCAATGGACGATTCCGCAGACATTGCAGCACAAAAGCTTCAAAACAGCCTTGATCAGGTATCCAAATGGCTCAAAGACTGGCGAATCAAAGCCAACGAAACAAAATCTGTCCAGGTTACTTTCACAAACAGGAAAGGAACATGTCCACCCGTCACCCTCAACAGTATACCTCTACCGCAAGAGGATCACGCTAAGTACCTCGGAATATACTTGGATAGACGCCTGACCTGGAAGAAGCATATTCTCACAAAGCGACTAGCTATGGGCCAACAGTTGCGCACTATGTACTGGCTACTGAATAAAAAATCACGACTCTCGCTTCAAAAAAAACGATTGCTTTATGAATACATAATAAAACCCATATGGGCATATGGTCTACAACTCTGGGGAACAGCAGCAAAATCAAACATTGAAATAATACAAAGATTCCAGTCAAAGATACTAAAAATAATAACGAACGCACCTTGGTATGTCTCAAACGTTAGACTCCATCACGACCTCTGCGTCAAAAGTGTTATGGATGAAATCTCTGAGAGGACAAAAGCGTACAGGAAGCGAATCACTGATCATCCAAATATTCTGGCGGTCAATCTAATGAACACCCAAACAGTAACCCGCAGACTGAAAAGAAAGATTCCTCAAGACCTTCTCTGAGAGGCACAAGCATTAACGGAGCAGTCACTGGACGGCTTTCGTGCAAGCCCTTTGTTCAATGAATCCTACATATTGCTGAATATCTGCAAGATTGATAGATTGCAATAAAAAAAAAAAAAAATTAAGAGTGATTAGGATAAGTTATAATAATAATCCCACCGAATACATTTTCATGTAAAATGTTGCCAAGACGACTGCATATGGCTTAACCTGTGAAAAAGATATCAAATCTCATGTAGAGCCAAACTTCAGAATCTACACGCCCTAACTCTACCAACCCTAACTTCACAAACTCTACATCTCAAAAATATATACTAAATACAATTCTTCAAAACAATATGAATTAATAAATAAATATTGTTTTCTAACGATATAAGATATAGGTTTTTTCAAGCAGTAAAGTCACTCAGCCATCTATCGAACGGAAAAAGTTCTGGAAATTGCAATTTTCAAAAGCTTAAAAATTACGATCACAAATCGTGTTTAAGTACAATAAAACTTTGCAACGCTTCACGTCATGGCGCATTGTTGAGACCGCGAATAATGATAGCGTTCAAAGGGCAAGAGTCCATTCATTGATGACAAATTTAACAGCGCATTTGGTGACTTCAGAATTAACATGAGAGTTGGTCTTTAGCAGAACCCTGCCGGGAAAATGGCGGGGTTCCGCGGACACCCGCGAGCATCAAACAATGCTACTAAGCCGACGTAATACAGACCTACTGCCAACCATTCACTCTGCACAAATAAAACAAATTGTATTTGTAAAAAACGTCTACTACTGGGCTCAGATTTAACCGCCCGTGGTCATAGTGTGTATAATAACTCTATATACAAATTGTACTGAATTATGATGTCGAAATGTGTTGCAAACACACCAGCTGTCAAAAGTATTTTTTTATCAACTGCTTAACAGTTAGATATGTAGGTACGCTATTATTACTTGTCTTATTTTTGTCAAAGATAGGTCGGCATGTATTTGAAAAAATGCCTGTACATGTAAAAGTCCATTGCTATTTAAAGATCATAGCTAAAGGCACAAACATGGTAACAGAGAAGCACTCATAATTCAACTAATATTAGCACTATGACCTTTCCACCTGAGCTTAATTTTTACGAAACTAAATCTAGGATTATAGTTTGAAGAAATCTTTCGTGTATCTACTGCTGTATTTCTTATTTTGAAGATTTATAACATTCACTGTAGGGAAAATGTAGTCAATAAGATAAAAGCTTAATTTTTTGTCTTGTTACATTGTTACATAATTCTTGAAAAGTACGAATAAGAACGAGTACGTTAACTTAGCAAAACTAGATACTCAGCCATGTTGCTGCACTCTACGTTGAACGTCGGGTGATTTTTCATGTATTTAGTTAATAGCCTTTGCACAGGGGACTGTTACTGCACTAATGTATTTAACACGATTCCTACATTTGCACTGTTCAATGGGTACGTTACACTTACATGTTATACTTTAGTTACCTTAAAGTTTAGTTCATATTCTATTCATGAGTGAATTCATAGAATAGCAATTAATAGTTAACTCTGAGCTGTACAATGACATTGTGTTCATAAGTTTAAAGAGATTGAAGTACTGCGTTTATTACTTCTAATTATTCAAAAAATATTTTTTATGACGGGTGTGTGACACAGTTTATATAAAATCGTGAAAACAATGCTCATCTTCTTACAGCACATATCGAATACGTACGTTGTGTAGTAGTATTCAGAATGATACTATAAACGACAGTAACTTTTAAATCAAAAATTGACATCCAATCGCCTGATACTCTATACTTAGAGTACTCTGATCTGGCCTGGTTACTTAATTTCTTGGTGATACCTGTCAGCAGAAGAAAACTCTAGAAATATCTGTCATGTCATATTGTCACCTCTATCAATACTGGTGAATCGTTGTTGTATAGTTCAGTTATCATTGCAGTTATTTGTTCAATTTAGTCTTACTTAAGCGAGTCGGCTGCGGAACTTGTTGACTAGACTAAAAGATGCAGAAGCATCACTAGGCCGCCATGGTGTGGGTTGCCATGCTGCATTGTCTGCATTCGCAATGAGTATGGTGACCACCACTCTTGGATTCTGCTTATGCTTTCCGTCAGGCACAGTAGAGTCATTATGGCGGGCCATACATAAAAAAAAAAAAAAAACTCTGTGGTCTCGTTTCTCCTACTTTCACTCATAAAATGTTGACCACTTTTCTGACATAAAAACTCTTTGCTAATATTTAAAAGAGTATTGTTCGAGCATCTTGATAAACCGTGAGTTTTACTTTATTGAAAAAAAAAACGTGCGTTTTACATTACAATAACGCACAAGTACGTAATGAGATACATTACGATATTGAAATGGGTGAAAAAGGAGACCCTTTACGAGCAAATGTGTTATAAAGGTAGATAACGCACCGCCTTGTTCTTGTTGAAGCAAAAAAGCTATCGTAGTTCCAAGTAAACACACGCGTTACGCACTAACTATGCTATAAACTACGCTACTTTTCGTCATTATCGTACAAGTAGTCGATTCGTTATAAAGGAACAGACTCCGGTGTTATGCAAAAGGAAGAAACCTACTGTGGGTCAGTACACAACTATACCTTTTTTACGTGGGGAATTATATAACTTTTAGATTGATTCCTATCCTGATAATGAAATATATGTAGATTTGATTCCTAAGGTAGAAGCCACGTGGCAAATGTGAGCCTTAGTAATATTAACAGCGACATATAAAAATTATTCATATTGAAATTATTCATCTATACCCACTTCATCTTGATCCACGTTCTCCGAACAACAGCACTACTGGATAAGGACTCTCATGGCTCAAGAGTTCTGACCGAATGATCTCGTGAGCAGGCGTTATCGAGCTCTTGACGGGCACGTGACGAATATCAAAGCTGCAGGGGATCAAGTGCTTTTGTTAAAGGTACTTAAAGGCAGCATATGGCAATGTAAGACTTGACTTCGAGAACTACTAATCGTTAGTCCACGTTCAATTGAATATTATTACAATAAGACTTTCGGTTAGAATCGTGTCTTAATTATTTGATTTGTTCGTTACATTGATTGACAGATTGAGTCATAAAAGTAAATTGTAAGCAAAAAAATGTTTGAAATGTAATTCATTCATCGATTTCATTTTATGATAATGAATGGTCTTGATGCACTCATTTATAACGGAAATCAGCTTCTTTGTAATAATGAAATAATTAAACAGAGGGATATTGCGTTTGAATACAACTTGGGATGGATCTCAAGTTATTCTTAAATGCGAAATTCTTCTGTACAATTATTTTGAAATATGTATAATGATATTAATAACACACATTAACATGTACTGTTCTAATTTAAATTATCACAATATGGTTCATGTATGAAGAGACTTTATTGTTACCATTGATTTTCAAATGGAGATTGCCCATTATCCCTATGCAGTAAAAACCACAGCAAATGTGATAAAACAAGTCGTTACGTTAGTGGTAGGTAAAATATTTATCGTATCTTTATTTTTCAACAACCTAGAAGGTACGGTGACCAGAAGATACTAAAGCTTTCGTAATTTTCTTTATAAAAGAAGATTCGAATTTATATATAAGGAATAATATGTCTTGTGTCGTGGGGCACTTTACAAATATACATGAAACGGACACAATGAACACCCAGACTCAAAACAACAATTTGTGGATCTAATAAAGTGTTATCCCATATGGGATTTAAGCCTTCAACACCTTAGCGCAGTAAAAAGCGGCGTGGCTACCACTTAATCGTTTTAATCTTTACAAACCTCAAAAAGAGGTTTGTAAAGATAGAAACTAATATTAGTCTTCTAAATTTTTTGGTAGAAACGTCACTTTCAGTTTCATCCCCATCATCTAGATGGTTGGCAGTCCACAACTGTGCGCTTTTCCAGGAACTTTCTGCCTCGCACAACGAAACTGTGGAATGAACTGTTGCCTGCGGTATTCCCGGACCAGTACGACCTTTAACCCTTCAAGAAAAGAGCGTACTCCTTCTTATAAGGCCGGCAACGCACTTGTGACGCGTCTGGCGTTACTGGTGTCCATGGGCGGCGGTAATCGCTTACCATCAGGCGATACGTCTGCTCGTTTGCCCCCTATATCATTAAAAAAAACTTAATTTTATTGTAAAATAATTTTCCTTTCATCGATAATCACAAGTACACTCGAAAAAGAATTAAGCCGTGAGAACATTTAACCGTCTGCCTTTAAGTTTGCTCAATACATTCCAAGTCAAAAGTCAGGGGAAAATGAATATAACATATTCTTTGATTTTATGCGCAACAATAAAAGAATGCGCGGATAATTATACGCTTGAACAATGTACGTCGCGGAGTTGACTTCAATGCGTCGCCGATAACAAAAATGCTATTGCCCATTAGCCCTCTTTGAGTTGAACAGTTTTAAGAGCGCGAGCGCAAGAAAATCGCCGCATCCCGGGGGTCCGCGCACTTCCGTTCGGTTTCGTATTTCGAACAGTGCCATTGTTTTGTGCGTCAAGGGTGGTGCGCGTGCGCTCTCCGCGCTCAGCGTCCACGTACTGTCACGCCACTTTTGTTATTTGTGATTGAATTTTTGTTTTTATACTTACAAGTGTCCGCCAAATTTTAGATGTAAGCAAAAGAAAAAGTTCAGAAGACACGTGTGCTTTAATGGCTTGGAATTTGTAACAGTGAACCTACTTAGTTCATTCATTGGAATTCTTTAACGAATATAAATGATTCATCTGAGCTTTAGGTATATACTGTTTAAGTAATTAATATCAAACTGCGAGTCAAGTTTAACGAGATTTTTATTTAAATTATTTATTGATGGCATTTTGTAACTAATATTAAAGAACACTACAGCAAAATCTTTATCCATTTGCGATAGTTCGTTGCAATTATGTGTGCCCTTTGTTAATCGACACTATTGAGGTGCTGTAATAATAGTCATTTAGTGAATAATCGTCATTCTCTTAAAGCAGGGTTGTACAAAAGGCTTTGTTCCACACGATACCTGTGAGAAAAGACGTTGACACTTAACATTTGTTTACTCAAATATTTTTAGTAATTGTAAATCACTTGTTGTCAAGAGTAAGTTGTAAATTATGTACAAAGTTCAGGTAGCTAATGGGACACAACCTCATAAAATTGTTTACGTAATAAAGTAGTCACTATTGTTACATCTATTATGAAAAGAATAGTTAAAATGTTGTTTGTTTTGTGGCCTCTGTGTCTTTTAGAACTATTTGAATTCTTTTCAAAATTTCATAGAAAGCAAATAAACATTGTAAATTATTATTTTTGAATGATAAAACGACAAAAATCATAAAGAGCTAGAACAGGAAACCTAATAACTCTGAAATTTAAATAAATCAATAGATATTATGAAATAAAAACAAATAAAATAAAAAGTATGCTATTGCATAATAATATTAAAAATGAAATATTCGAACCAAAATTCTGATTGTTCTTGTAACTTAACTGTACTAAGTCTTACCGGTTTGCAGTTCCTGTATTTCTTCCCCGAAAATCTTCTCAAGCCTTCAACAACAATTTTCATAACATCTTATTTATTAGCCAAACCTCGTAAGACAGGCTGGTGAGTTTTATTAAATTACTGCTTTCACAAATTATGTAGAAAATAGTAATTGGGCCGCGGACGCGGACGAAGACGGTTGGTGTTCGGAGGCGCCGCTGCGGGGGTCTGCACTTTTAATTAAACCCTAAATTATTGTTCACCTTCATTAATTCTTGTGCTCCCGGTCGGGCCTTACTAATGAGTTTGTACTTTTTGTACGGGCTCCATTTGTATCGGGATTCCGGTCTGCCGTTATATATTATTGAAACCTCGACGACTAGAATTAAACGTTCTTGTGTCATAAACCATAGCACATTTAGTAAGTGTAATATATATTTACTTAAAAACGATAGGTTAATACGCTAAATTCAGAAAGTAGATGCTATGAATTTGCTAGGTGAATTAATATACCTACTGTGTACTTAATAAATAAGTATGCGTAGGACCCCGGGGTCGATTCCTGAGTCAAGTACTCGTATACTCTTCTCTCACAAACCCTAAAACGATGTTTTCTAAACTCCTCGCTACTTGTCAGCACTGGATTATTGCATTACAGTGTAGATTATTATCGCTTTTATAGAGGATAAACATCAAGACACTAAAATGTAAATCAGTTTGGGACGATACAACCTTATTTGCATAAATAAAAAGAAAGACGTTACTTTGTGTTTGCGCAAGAAACAAAATTACTTTCACAATTATCATCACTTCTTTATGAACATTGTTCTGCATGTGTATGGTAGTCAGCTTTATTAGAGGTAATGTCATACAGGTCTTGATAAACTTTGGTCAATCAATTAGCCTGTAGCAATCCACTGTTGAACATTGGCCTCTCACAATCTGCACAAGCACACAGTCCATTCTAACTATCATCACCGGGTCACTGGTTCGTTTAGTAGGGGGTCTTCCTACCTTCTATTTTCGTTTTTTCTGAAATAGGGTGCAAACCACCAGACGTATCGCCTAATGGTAAGCGAATACCGCCGCCCATGGACACTCGCAACACCAGAGACGTCACAAGTGCGTTGCCGGACCTTAGGGGATGGGGAGAGTGATGGGGAGGGATGAGGAGGGGGATGGGCCTCCAGTATCCTCACTCATACGGTGAAACACAGCATAAGCGCTGTTTCACACCGGTTTTCTGTGAGGCCGTGGTATCACTCTGGTCGAGACGGCCCATGCATGCCGAAGCGTGCCAACAGCAATCGATCGTTTTGCAGGCGAGGCCAAGCCTTCATCACTTGTAATTTAATTATAACTGCATTTTTATATTGTTCCATTCGGTTTTATACACGAGATAAAGACACAATACGAGAAAATGAATTTTCTTCGTATTTTTTGTAAATCTTTTAATAGTTATTTTCATAATCGGAGTCTGGATAAATTTAAAAACTAAAACTTCATAAAAATCAGTCCAGTTGTTCTTTAGTTATAATTTGTGTAACTAGCCCGTCTTTCTTTTATATGCTAACATTAGTTTTGGAATATACTATCCCACCAAAAACATTTTCATGTAAAATATTGCCAAGACGACTGCATATGGCTTACCCTGTGAAAAGGATATCAGATCTCATGTAGAGCCAAGGTTCTGAATCTATACGCCCTAACTCTACCAACCCTAACTTCATAAACTCTACATCTCAGTAAAAATGCCTGGCTTCGCCGTTTCGCTACCATACCGTCACGAAGGCGAAACCTTTTGTGTTTGCAAATTTCTAGTTTCTGAAGTAATGTGTTATACGAATATTTAGTTTCTGAAGTAACGAAACAGCCAAGCCATACATTGTTACGGAGATGTAGAGTTTATGAAGTTAGGGTTGGTAGAGTTAGGGCGTGTAGATTCAGAACCTTGGCTCTACATGAGATCAGATATCTTTTTCACAGGGTAAGCCATATGCAGTCGTCTTTGCAGCATTTTACATGAAAATGTTTTTGGTGGGATTTCATTTCTTTTTGTAAGTTGCTTAAGGTAGTTTTTTTTTTCTTTTTTTGGGCTGTATTTCTTGTAAATCTTCTTTCTTCTTTCGAAAAAGTCCGTGTACCAAAAATAAAACCTCTAGCATAAAAATTTGTGAAAGTTTCATACAAACCATCAACCCCTAAATTGGGGGTTGGGGGCAAAAGTAATAGGTTTATGATTTTTTTTGTTATTTATATACTAAACTTAGTTTACATACCAAATTTCAGCTTTCTAGCACTTTAAGAAGTACCCTAACAGTTTTGATGATCATCAGTGTGTCAGTGACAAAATCGGTGTTTTTTAGGTATAAATAAAATCTAAAGTATTAGAGCTATGTAATTGAAACTTTGTATGTTTCATTAGTCTATTGGTAACATCATATCCTTAGAATTTGAACGAGCTGGTATATCGGTAACCAAAGTTATGAGGGTTAAAAAAAACGACGAAACACTTCGACAAAAGTTAGGTAGTGCCCTTGAGCTTCGATTGGCTCGTCTTGGCGGGGGCACGTCCGTGCCCCCAGATATAGCATTAATTGAATTGATAATAAAATAGAACCAGCATCTAACTTTTGAATGCGGTTATAATTAATAGCTGCGTATAAAGTGATGTGTTTACCTAATGAAAAAAATATGTTTATAAACGTACATACCTAACAGTGCAATGATTTTGAATAAAACAGACCCAAAATCGTCTTAACCAGTTACTTCAAAATATGTTAAATACCACAGAGAATAGGAAATTACCTTAACAGCGTTCCTCTTTTCCATATTATAATTGCTTATAAAGTACATAATAGTTTTTTTATGGCACCTACCCTGAATAAATCCATAGATAAACACACATTTTCACAGTGGGCGCCGGACTTGAGTTGAGCTGACATTAATATACAAACATAAAACTAATAAGATTATTTAATAAATGAACAAACAGGTGACAGCGAGTGATTGTCCAATATATTTTATCTTAGTTCTTTTTGACTATTTAAATGATTATGTGACTGTTTAAAAACAAAATATCCTGTGCGTTAACCTATTCTATAAAAATACTTGGTAATTATGTTTTAGAGTCGTTAGGAGTCGAGACGTTATGGTTATGGGCTTTAGTCCATGAAATCAAGCCTCTTTATGACCAGACTTCGAAGTTTTCCTTCCACAGATGATTACCGTTGCTATTTAACATGCAAATACAGCTTGCTTACTGGGATCGCCATCATAAGGTCGGCGATGATAATGCACAAGTATTCTATGACTCATACATGTACCTACATTATTTTACCTTTTTTCAGCAGTAACACTCCGCACCTCTGTAGGGCTAAACGGCAAGGTGTTATGTAGGACTCGAACCGACTGAAACTAGGTACACTTCCATGTTATAGTTTAGAAAAATATTCCCTGTGAACAATCTATATAACGTGTTTTAAAATATCAGTAATATGATGATGAGGATGTACTCTTAGTCGATTTCGGCCACGGCTGCCATTCTCAACGGAGACCAGCCAACTACGTAGGAGATATTATCGTGCACAAACGTGTGCGTGCAAACACAAGTGCACTCTTTTTTATATACCTAGTTAGCAATAAAAAAATCATAATTATTTACGTGATGTATATGTAGATATATGTATTGCAATTCATAACTTAGGCGTAACATATTTATAATATTAGTGTTAATTTGAGAACATGATAAGAAACTCTTCGTGTTTTTGTTTTCCTTGAAAGCATGAATTCAAAATTACATAAAGATCGGCTAAGAAGTTAGGGAAAAAAGCCTTAACCACTAATCAAGAAGAACATAATCCTTTTCCACTTATTTCCATATAGGTAGTTGTATAATTTCTTAAAAAATAATTAAATTTTATTAAATTAATTATAAAAAATATATAAAATAATTAATTAATTAAGCAAAAATTGAGCAAAAGGAACTGAAATAAAAATTTTTAGTTTACCGTCTTAAATCGAGGAACGTAAATCGCTATTTAATTAAGTTATTAAGCTAATGTTTTAATTATAAAATTAGTACGTTCAAGGACAGACTGTCTAATAAATTTTAAGACGTTTAAGGTACTACACAAAAGTAAGCTATTGTAAAACTCTACCCACAAAGCTATACACGATGTGGGTTTAGGCAGTTATTAAAGACTTGCCAAGAAAAATAATTCACAAAACTGAGGCAATTTTTCACCAGTTTTTCAGCTGGAGAACAAGTATGGCGCCTTGCACGTGGTTGTATATCATTGAATTTTCCTCGGTTATTTATTTATTTATTAAAGGGTCGCGCAATAAATTGCGTTAAGTGGGGGCGGAGGAGCCCCGTGGAGCTCCGCGGGAGCCGCCATAACTCCGGGAAAAACGCGCCGGGCCCATAAGTGCCTTTCTACAACACTACCAAGGCTATATTGCCTCAAAGTAAGGGTTGTAGTATGATGTATTTAGTATGGGACGGTAAATTAATAACTAAGCGAATCCTAGCCAAGAAAGTTCTCAAATATTTTTTAACTCAATTACATCTATTTATTTATTATTTTATTATTATATATTATTATTATTAGACTAGCTGAGCCCCACAATGTAACCCGGGGTACAACAACAACCGCGTGCCGTCGAAACCAGTCCAGCCGTTTCAGAGATTAGCCGGAACAGGCAGAAAGACAAAAAAATTAAAAATTGCTTTTTGATGTAAGTGCCGTATATAGTTCTATATGCGTTTACTGAAAAGCTGTTAATTTGAAATTACATACAGATCTTAATTTTTATTTATTTGTATTGATTTTGGTTGAAATTTGTCCTGCATCAGTTACAGAATTCACCCAAAACTGCATTGCCGATACTACTAAAGTCTACCAAACTTTATCACAGTATTTTTTTTCATTTTCAAGTGGAATATCTTGAAAATTGATTTAGTAGTTTTTGCGATGCGATGTCTGAATAAAAACAGACAAACGTTTCAAAAACATGCCGTTTTAGATACAATGACCTTTAAATGGCTTTTTGTAAATTTGTAACGCTATACACAGCAGTGTTTTGTAGCATTTTATTATAATAAAAATATGCACTGTACAAATCGTTGTCAATATCTATAGGTATTTATAAGATAAATAACTGTATGTAATAAATATATCTATGAAAATGTAATGTATGTTCAGAAAAACAAAGATAGCTTTTTGAAAAGAAGTGATGTACATTCTTTAAATACCAGGAATAAAAATAAACTTGTAGTACCCGCCACTAGGCTCCAAAAGATAAACAAGTCTTTTCGAGGTCAATGTGTCCGATTTTATAATAAAATCCCAAATAATATTCAAGATTTAAGTATTAACAAATTTAAATCCGCAATAAAACGTGGATTGTGTAAGAAGGCCTACTATTCAATTTTGGATTATATAGAAGATCAAAATGCTTGGGATTAATTAACGCAGGCTATTTCTTAAGGAAAAATGTGGTGTTGGCTAGTGTGTTTTTTATTATTATTATTTTTTTCTATTTTTTATGCTACATTTCATTTTCTCTTTTATTCGATTTTTTTTTCTTAATCTTGTTTTCTCTTCATTGTCCTTTTACCTTTTAGTACTTAATAACGGACATACTGGCACACATCAAAACAATGTTGTGGTACATGTAATAGTGCCATCTATCTGTAATTTGCAAAAGAGTGGCCATGAGTTTGTTTGCCCTTTCTTCTCATAAGGCTCAACTCCTTGGAAATGGGCGGTTGTAGATCGGCACAGGCAAATACTCGTAATAGATTTTGTATGAGTTTAATTTTTATTAAGCTTATTTGCTTGCTATTTGACAAAACAGAGATTGTTGCTATTGTGTGTATTGATCTATGACTTTAGAGTCTACATAAAAGACGATTTCAAACAATTTAAAAAAAATTATGAAATAAAGAGAGTTTGAGTTTGAGTTCGAGTTTGAATAAAAATGAAAAAATATCTCTTAACGATCTATGTAGAAGTTTATTGTTGGCAACAATTTTTATGTTTTCTTCAACGTCACGGACAAAGTCACGACTGCACGTTTGACCTAGTGGTTTAACGGTCACCACGCCGTTTCCTACTTCGCCAAGTGTCGTGGGTTCAAATCCCACGTAGGACAACACTTTGTGTGATCCACAAATTGTTGTTCTGAGTCTGGGTGTTATTTGTGTCCGTTTCATGTATGTTTGTAAAGTCCCCCGCGACACAGGATTTATTCCTAGTGCGGGAGTTGTCTTTAAAAAAAAAAAAAGTCAACTAAGAAGGTTCGTGTTGCAGCACAGTTGTTCAAGTCGAGCGGCAGACTGATTCCCTGGCTTCTACTTTCCCCTTAATCGATGAGTGGAGCCAGTGAGTTTTGATTGCTAACAATGTATCCGAAGTATTTAAGATAGAAATTCTCTTGGTACGATATCTTGAGAACATAAATGTTTAAAGATATTTATTTAATACTAGCTGCGCCTCACCGTGCTCCCCGCGGTTTTTGCTGTTCCTTACTCATACCACGGGAACACATTTTTTTGGATAATAGTTTTGCTATTCCAACCTGTTTGCTATTCCAGACTATAATCTATCTATCTGCCTAATTTCATCCAGATTTGTTTATCTATTTCTATGTGAAAGAGTTACAAACATCCCTGCTCAATATCAAATTTATAATGTCAGTAGGATAGAAAGTAGGCCTTAAAAGCTTTGCATAATGATGTAAAATTACAGAACAAAACACAGAACCACTTAGGTATATCGACCGACCGATCACAGAGTAAATGCAAATGGCAAAAGCAAATCTGTAAACTGCGGTTTGGCAACAAAGCTTTCGCTTTTATGGGCCCTCATCTATATACAAAAGTCAATAAGGACTTGAACGTTATTATATAGAAACGACTAGATAAGTATTTAAAAAAAAAGCTACAAGCTAACTGATAGATTTGGATTATTCTAAAACTGAACAATATATAGCTGTTTCTTGAACAAATTAACACATCTATACACATACCTAGACGCACACAAACGCGCACACACACACACACACACACACACACACACACACACACACACACACACACACACATACACACACACACACACACACACCACACCACACTCAACAGAGACACCAGCAGTGAGCATGCATGTACACCTCCAACTACATGCACTCATACATTCAGACTTTAACATTGTGATGAAAAAGACTGGACCTCACAACACAGGGGATCCTAGTGTGGGGTTCCAGTGCTAATTATATCAATACTGTGTAAAAAAAAATTGAAACTCAATAAATATAATATTATTATTATTATATATTTTTTACTAAAAAGTAATGTAATTCAAAACTAAATTAATGACCTGACTGATGACAGGCGGACTGGCCGTTATTAATTTAAGTTTTTTTAAATGTATGTAATATCAATGTTATATTATTGAAAGGCATGAAAATATTTTGATTCTTGAGTCTTTCTCATAGGCTTTACCCATTAACTAGTGATTTATTTTAATTGATACCATAATATGTACTTAATTGTTTTATGCTAATCTGGTGAAAAGGTAAAACGAAAAGAAAGTATGAAACTGCTAACGTCATATCAAGATGTTGTTAAAATGACAACCAAAACATCAAATCATATTTATTAATACTTAAAATTGTTGTAAGAAATAATACCAGTGTTATATGGGCGTGTGGGGGCGTTCTCGGGCGTGGTACATCGACCGTTGGCCTATTAACGCTTCCACGGTTATCAATAACACATTTTTCTTCATAAAAACCAACAAAAGCAATTAAGTCTCGATTAACAGTTAGTGTGTTTATATTACATACATATCTGTAATTCTACATGTATTTTTTTGACAATTTAGTTTGAAATAACCCATATCATTTGACAAGAAACATATTGAAATGTAAGTTAGCTTTACAGTAGGCTTTTTTAATCTACGCATTGTTTTAATGATCCCCGCTGAACACTACGTAGCTTAGGTATACATTTTTAAAGCACGTAGATACGTTTAAGAATGTGTTTTAATGAATTGGTATGGTATCGTTTTCGGGGGTTATATTTTATATATTAATGACCCCACAGAGAGAAAGTTCTCAGTAACCAAAAGTATTTGGACCGATGTGTGACTATTTCCGTACTTCAAAAGTACGTACCAATGACACAATATCGTCAGTTGTACGTACCTTCACACAGGCTCCCCAAATGGCATTGCCACATATAGCTATTTCTTTTTGACAATTAATTTGAAATGTGTAAACATGTTTATAAAAACATGACACGTATCTATTCAATAATGCATGTATTATTTTTCCTTTGATTTTGGCAAAGAACTCTGTAGTAGTACAGAGAACAGTTAGTTACCTACTTATAGTTGTACATTCACGTGTTAAATTATGAATTGAGATAAAATCAGGTATGATGACAGCTTTTTCTCCGTAACTCACCCTTGATATATTCACGTGTAAGCCGCCAATCTACAAATTATAACAAAATCTTTATATCACATTCCTTTCAATTTTGTACAGAAAATTATAGTCTTCTATCAATAAATATAATTGTTATCAAGAAACGATCAAAATAATTACTATTCGTTATTCGGAGTGCTCAATAGCGCTGATTGCGCAAATCTCGATAAGGACCCCTGCTAACCATTGTAACCACTTCTAACCGCTGATTCACCTTTGTGAGTGATTACCCTCTTGTTTATTCACAAATATCGTCAATTTCATCAAATCAAGGCAATTATGTACATATTTTTGCGATTTATATAAGTATTAATAATACTGAAAATGTGGTTTGAAGAGAAATAGACGTTAAAGACGAGTATTAGAGTTTCAAGTTTAACTGGTAATGTTAAGGCAATCACGGCAAAATTGAGAATACCACGTCATCGTTAGTAATTTATTAAACTGTTCTGTACATCAGTATTACTATCAACAAGAACAATAACAAAGCGATCTTAGACAGAATAATAAACAGGCTGTCACAGACGGGTACGTTGATATTTAAATGATATGGAACTTAGAGAACAAATACCTAACCATTTTTAAAACAAGATTATTACTTTAGTGGGAGAGCCACGCTTCGGCATAAACGGGCCGGCTCGACCGGAGTGATACCACGTCCTCACAGAAAACCGGTGTGCAACAGCGCTGGCGCTGTGTTTCACCGAGTGAATGAGGATACCGGAGGCCCATACCCCAAGCCCTCCTCCCATCCCCCTCCCCATCCTGTGTGTTGTGACTGTCCATGGGCGGCGGTAATCGCTTACCATCAGGCAATACGTCAGCTCGTTTGCCCCTATTCCATAAAAAAAGAAAAATAATGCTGTAAAGTTAGTATCTAAGTGAGTAATTCTCTGTGTCGTGACAGATTAAGAATATAGAATGTTATCAGCCTTGTTTATACCATGGATATCGTAAGAGGCGACTAGGAAGCAAACTACGCTGGATAACATCACTGAAAAGAGGAAGAAAACATGAAATAAATCCTATGCCAACCCGTCTAGCTATCGTGGTATTGTTGGCTGAAACCGCTTTTCTGAAGAGGTTAACAGTTTTTTTATGTATGGCCCGCCAAAATGACTCTACTCTGCCTGATAGAAAGCATAAGCAAAATCCAAGAGTGGTGGTCACCATACTCATTGCGAATGCAAACAATGCAGCATGGTGACCCACACCATGGCGGCCTAGTGATGCTGCTGCATCTTTTAGTCTAGTCAACAAGTATGGAACTTGTTGACTAGACTATTTGGGCCTCCGGTTTCGCACTCACCAACGAAACACGACAGCACGAACGCTGTCATTTTACGTTGATTTTCTGTGCGAGGGTAGTACCGCCCCGGTCGAGCCGGCCCGTTCGTGCGAAATCAGCGTGGCTCTACTACCTTCTAAAGAAGTGAAGGGTTCGAATGAAATGATACTCCGGAAAGTGTAAAATATTTTGTTTTGAAATATGTGTGGGGAACACATGTTTCAAAACAAAATATTAGCCAATTGTGTCATCTTTAAACAGAAAATTGACATCACTATTAAGTTTACTAAAACATTTATATCACAAATATGACATTCGTAAGAATTACTATTCAGACAGAAAAATATTTGAGTGATTCATTAAGCTGAAGTTAACAAAATTCTTAAGTCTTACATTCGTCTTATTTTCTAATTTATTCTGTAATATGTATATCAATTACTATAGAACCAGGTATATGCATGTCAATAAATTTACTAAAAAATGCAACTCCTAGCATTATGTAATTTATACTCTCGATTGTCGGCACTTGATGGAACTTGTTATAATAAATTCTAGAATTAAAATAACTTGTACTTATTCCACTATGATGATGTCATAAGGCGAAACCGGTCAGGTGTAAACAAAAATAAAATAGTGGAATAAGTACAAGTGATTTTAATTCTAGAATGTATCATAACAATATATTTAGTCTACTAATCACACTAATATATAAAGGCGAAAGTTTGTAAGTATGGATGGATGTTTGTTACTCTTTCACGCAAAAACTACGGAATGGATTTGGATGAAACTTTACAGTAATATAGCTTATACATCAGAATAATAAATAGGCTACTATTTGCCGCGATAACCGACATATACGCGGGCGGAGCCGCGGGCAACAACTAGTCGATTATAAAGTAAGTCCCAGTTATCAGGACAAATAAAACGAACAATTATATCTAGCAATGAGAGTTTGAGTTATTTTATTTCATTTTAACGATTGCTATGACCATACCGGCGTGTAGTCACTAAACCGTCCGATTAGTCGTGGTATGTTTCTCGTGAGGCCGCACTGCTAGTCGAGTTTTTTTTTTTTCAATCGATTGGTCTATTTTGGAAATGGAAGCAATTTGTCGCGTTTGATTCGTATTGCGCGGTTGCTTTGAACTGTTTTTGTGGGCGTCTCACCGGCTGCGATTGGCCGCGGTCCACTCGATTGAAACGATCAAACTATTAGATGCTTCTAAGATATCAGCAGGTATGTATAAGTCTATGAAGATACTTAATATTTTATGTAAATTAGTGGAAAACAAGTTCATATACTAATATGTGTGTATCTGTCGTTTATGAGACGGAACATCGGATGCAGCATATTTTATTCCTTCTGTTTTCCATTAAAAAGAGGTGTAACAAAAATGTTATACGAAAACTATACAATCTATTATTGTGTAATATTTTTCTCGGCCTTGGTGACTACAAATTGTATAAATTATGGTTCAAATTGTAAGTTTTGTTACTTTAAAGTATCATAAGTATTCTTGCTTTGAACCCTTATTTTCTGTGGAAAAATCTTATGCTCATCACTTTGCCATAGCTTACGGTGAAGTGGTATTGTATCAGAATAGGCTTACTGAAAGTATACGGTATTCCCTCATATAAGTCTATTGTAAGGGACTCGGGTACATCCTAGAAAGGAAATCTCCTAGAACCCTGTCAGACCTTGGCCGCCATAGGTACCCACACTATTGAAAGCAAAGGGCCTTGCTTTCCTTCCTACTTTAAACCTTTTATGATATAAGTAGGTACGTAATTATTTGAATTGTGTGTTGAAAGTCACACCAAATCATTTTTTTTTTTAAAGACAACTCCCGAATTAGGAATAAATCCTGTTTCGCGGGGGACTTTACAAACATACATGAAACGGACACAAAGAACACCCAGACTCAGAACAACAATTTGTGGATCACACAAAGTGTTGTCCTACGTGGGATTTGAACCCAGGACACTTGGCGAAGTAGGAAACGGCGTGGTGACCGTTAAACCATTAGGCCAAACGTGCAGTCGTTTGTTGTTTGTTTACGTTAGGTAATTGTTCGGTAGAAATACTATAGTATTGCTGCAGGTACGTGAAATACGGTGTTATAAGATTTTTATTAACATCCTAGACGATATGTCTAGGATGTTAATTTAGCTCGAGCCGAGCAAAAACCCGGCCGAATCTATAAACGGGTTGAGACGCGCGCCACCCAATTCTGTCACCGGCAGAGCGAAATGAGTCGCTCCTGACTTTGATCCGGTTGGTACAGTCTTCGAACTTTGGAGCAGAATTGAAGAGTCTACGAACTGGGCGTTCGTAATTGAAGGGTGCTGTCGCGCGTCTCAACCCGTTTATAGATTCGGCCGGGTTGCTTCGGGTAGGAGGAAGATTGCGCAATGCGAATCTGCCGTATTCGGCTCGTCACCCCCTACTACTCCCCAAGGGAGGGCAGTTGGTTGAGTTGTTGGTGACTGATCGGCATGTCAAAAACGCTCATGCAGGTTGTAACGCCTTGTTGGCTACACTCCAGAGGGAGTTTTGGATATTGTCTGGGCGTCGTACCATACGGAACATCGTGTTTCGTTGCATGCCTTGTTATAGGAGCAAGGCTGCCACGATGCAGCCCCACATGGGGGATCTACCCCCTGATCGGGTAAATGAGGCTAGGCCATGGGCGGGTGTTGGTACAGACTTTGCGGGCCCATTCTTAGTGAAAAGCTCGCGGCTGCGGAACGCTAAACAGTACAAGGCGTACCTTTGCGTGTTCGTCTGTTTATCCACCAAGGCGGTGCATCTCGAGCTCGTTGCTGACCTCACGACTGAAGCCTTTATAGCGTGCTTGGACAGATTCGTTTCCCGAAGGGGACTGCCAGCACTAATTCGTTCCGATAACGGAACCAACTTCGTAGGTGCAGAACGATACTTACGAGATGTAGTTAGGTTTTTAAATGAAAACAAAGTGGATATTGGACCAGCCCTCTCCCGTCGGGGTATACAATGGACCTTCAGTCCACCAGGTTGCCCCCACTGGGGCGGGATTTTTGAAGCCGTAGTCAAGTCAGCTAAGACGCATTTAGGACGTTTTGTAGGTCAGACCGCGCTGACATTTGAGGAACTCGCGACGTTGTTTGTAAGATAGAAGCCGTTCTCATAGCTTGTTCTTTAGGATGTTAATAAAAATCTTATAACATACCCAGACCCCTCACTGTACTTTCTGTTAACATAAAAACATGTTAAAAATGTTTGTTTGATGGCTTGTAGAACTTTCCCTACATTTCGACTATCCTTCTCCTGGTGTAGAGCTAAATACCTTCTTCTTCTTCTTCCTAGCCTATATTATTCCCAAGATATGGGGTCGGCTACTAGTTCAACCGGTTTTACCTGAATATCAGTTTTTACACTGAGCGACTGGCATCGGACCTCCGCAACCCTGACTTTACCTCACCTGTAGGGGTGAATACCTTTAGCTATATATTTGCGTAAGAAGCACGGTCAGATAAGAATAATGTTTTGGTATTTTTAATTTTTATCTCATATAAAAGGCAGGATTTCTTACTATCAATTAGGTATAATAAATTTAATGGCAAGTCATTAAATCTAATTGTTGGTAACTTTTAAAGCAGTAAAAACTGCAATACGTCTTTGATAAAAATTTATGAATATAAATATAATTGTAATTATTTGAATAAAAACTATGTTACATAAATTTCAAAGTGGTCAGTGAACGCAAATACTTGAAAAAAAACTAATGAATTATTTCGACATGTTTATCCGGCCCCTTTTGTTTGCATCGTTTTGATGATCACCAACATCGAAGATATGTTATGGGAGAAGGAAAAAAGGGCTGAATCCGGACATCAGTTGTATTATATAGACTCCGTTTCTAATCGGTTCGATTTCATTCGCTTTTTGTCGTAGCATGAGGGACCGATCGCTCTTCACTCTTATTATTAATTAGCTTTCTTTATATCGATTCGTAACAACTATCGACTTAATTAAAATATCTAAATAATAGATAGATATAATGGCTCATATTGATGCGGTACTGAGTCAGCATCAATTTAATCTTACGTTTGTGATACCCTGTAATGATGACTATCTAGAGAAATATAATTATGTTCGTGCCTGATTAGATTTACTGCTAGTGTAGTTTATTAGTTTTACTTCAGGTTTCACCTAATCTACTTATTGTGTTTGTTTTTTAAAAGACAACTACCGCATCAGGAATTAACATCCTGTGTCGGGAAAAGTCCCGAGGAAAAGAAAGAGGTAGTTGTCTTTGTAAAGACAAACATGCATAAAACGGACATAAAAACTACTGCCTTGGTGACGCAGTGGTAGCGTATGCGACTGCTGTGCTTGAGGTCTCGGGTTTGAATCCCGGGTCGGACCAAATGTTTGTATGACCTACAAATATTTGTATCGGAGTTTAAGTGTTTTCTATGTATAATACCTATGTATGTTTTTATAAAAAAATATATGTAGTTATATTAGTTGTCTAGTAACCCATAACACAAGCCCTGCTTAGCTTGGGACTAGATGGCGTTATGTGTTAGATATCCGAAATATTTATTTATTATTTTACAAATAACACCCAGACTTAGTACAATAATTAGTGGATCACACAAATGTTGTCCTATGTTGAATTTGAACCCACAACACTTGGCGCAGTAATAAACGGGGTGGCGATCTCTTAAACCACGAAGCCAAACGTGTAGTCACACTTATTAAGTAGGTAGTATCTACTTAGTCATACTTATTTAAAACCATGAATATGCCAATGAAACCTTCTAACTTCCCGCATCTTCTAACCTATGATTGATACAAATAACAACAGTCTCTCCCTTTTCAGTCTCAATTCATCTTTTTAACCGACTTCAAAAAAAGAAGGAGGTTCCCTATTCGACTGTCTTTTTTATATTTATTGCCTCATAACTTTCGACTGGTTGAACCTATTTTGATGATTCTTTTTTATTTGAAAGATGGTGCTTCCCGAATGGTCCCATTTAAGTTTGGTCCAGATTGAAGTTGTTTTTTTTTTGTTAAATTTGTAATTATTAATTGAATCAGTTAATGGCTTACAATGTATAAACTTCATTCCATGAATTGCATAAAATTTTTGGGATTAAGTTTTCTGCAACTAATTATTAAATTTTATAGTAATAATAATAGTAGTTTTCATTTTTAGGTCTATTGTAACTAAATCTTAAAAGCCGTTATGCCTTAAGCCATTGACAGACGTGTACTCTGAAGAACTTCATTGCTATACAGACAAATAATTACTATATTTAATTCGATATTGGAGTAATAAAAGTACATTACACTGCGCACACGCAATGCACATTGTATGCCCGCGTGTATAAATTGCTCAATTTGGTCTGGAGCAAACAACATATTAAATTATTATCGCATATCATGTATGTGGGTTGTTCGGCTACCTTCATACGCTTGCCACCGCGGGGCTGCTTGCATGCGAAATTATAACATGTTCAAATTGCAAAGATCATCAAAATGATTTATGAGAGAGAAATATTTTTTTTATAAGTTAGAACAATAGTGTGGAATGGAATGGAATTTACTGTATGTCAAGATCATGATCATGTGTGATCAATGATGTCATATATCATGCATGAGTTTAAAAATATACAATGACTTAAAGCTTTGTACTTTAGTACAGTTGATCATTTAAAATCTTAAAACATATTATTAAAAAAAAACATTTATGCAGCTAAAACAAAATTGTTCTTTGCACTCATTGTTGAACGAAAGCTGTTCATTTTGTAAGTAAGCTTAGAGTATATTAACTTCCTATATAAAGCTCATAGAAAAACACTCATAACACTCAACATTGGATAGTAAAACACTGTTTAAATATCGGTAAGTGTCGATGATAGATGCTGAGCTGTAATTAAAACATGTTAAAGGTCAGATCAGCTTGATAAAGTTTGCAACGATTACGATACTAGCGCTATTGGAATACCGTAAAATATTTAGGTTTTATATTAGGTTTCATCATCAACAACCTATATCAGTCGACTCCTAGACATAAGCTTTTCCTTAGAAAGGAACCTTTGGCGTACTATACCACACTGGCCAGACGGGGTAGTATAGGGTTTTATTTCAAGTTTTCTTTCTCATCACAGTGATCTCACCCACCGCATAATTTGCTTTCTTAGTCTCCTTTTGCACACGTGGCATGAATGGGGTGAATGTACAGGGTAGTGGAGTCACACTGTCTTCAACACAAATGGACCGTCTCGACCGAGGCGGTACTACCCTCTAACAGAGTTCCATACTAAAATGACAGCAGTCGTGCTGTCGTGTTTCATTGGGAGTGCGAGACGGGATGCCCAACGATGCAGAAGCATCTCAATAGCGGTCATCATGCTGCTTTGTTGCGAGCGTATGGTGACCAACTACTCTTAGATTCTGCTCATGCTTTCAATCGGAAGAGTAGAGTCACTTTGGTTGGCTCATTTAAAAAATAGGGGTTGGTGACACTCCGTATTATTAATTCGTCACCACACGTAGACGCTACCGTATCACTTATCTGGCGAGCATAGTTGGTCAAAACCTTTTGTCTAAGAGGGGCTCTTGTCCAGCAGTCGGCTCACTACCAAGCATTATAATAATAATAATATTTTTTCAGACATCTTACACACAATGCCATCTAGTTCCAAACTAAGCAGAGATTGTACTATGGAAACTAGACAACTGATATTAATACATATATATTTTTTTGTACCTAAATACATACATACTATACATTGAAAGTAAGAGTCAGGTTAATGAGTAGTTTAACACAGATAAGCCATAAATTTACTATTCAAAGATTTTCTAGCTGGGTAATTATTTTAGTTTTAATTCAGAACTGAGGGTATAAGTATACCTACTATCCAACACTGACTTCAAAATAAATTTAATGTACACTACTTGTATTAATGTATACTGAAAAATGGATAGTTATTTTAATTTTTAATTCGTATTCGTTCCCTCGTTAGAATGTCTTCATTTATAATGCCTGTTGCATTTTATGAAAGAACATGACATGTGGCTAGTATTATTTCAAGGTTTTTGTAGATTTAAGGTTTCTATAGAAGTAGAATTAACTATGGAATAGTCATAATTTGAACATTGCAATTACTTATGAATTAAATCCTGTTTTAAAAAACATAAGAAATCATAATAAAAAATCTTCCTTTAATTACATACTTGCTGTATTGTTAATCGATCAATCTCAAATGACTCGGAAAGAAAGTTTGACATCCGTATCAATATTACTCGTACTAACGTATCAATATTAGACATCTTAATTTCTTGGTTAAATTAAATACCTTGGCTATGGCGCGGCATCATAATTACGTAAAAATCAAAAGAAGAGATGTCGGAGTATGATACGGTCGCTATAAAATGTTATCAATTAACAAATTAGGCAACAATTTAGATCTCACAAGTTTTTGCGATAGAAGAACTGTGTTATAAGATTAAAGTTCTTTACGTGACATTTGTTTTTAATAGGATTTATATTCAAGAAATAAAAAATAATTTAATGACATTTAAATATCAACGATACCTGTGTTTAATACTTCATATCATTCCGAAGTCATTACTTCCATTGCCATTACTGCATTTATGAAAATTAGATGATTCGAGATGTTTCAGATTACTGAGAGGGTGACTCCTGATGTCTTTATAATAAATCTATACCAGGTCACAAAGTGCACCAAGCCATCTAAAACCTCGAGACAGATGTAGGTGGGAAAATCGTCGTTATGCGATAATGTAGTGTTGATACGCTAAACAAACGGAAGAAAAAAGCACAGACATATAAACTGGTAACATTCTGATTTTTATGAGATCTGACCTTTAAGAGTTGAGATTGGAAACCAGGCACCTACCAAACATAAAAACCCAACAATCATGTGAATTTCCTCTCCTGCTAGAACGTCTCGGACCTCCGAAGGAAGAAACTCCTTGAATCAACAGATATTCAAAAGCTAAAATCAAAGGCTTACAGAGCATTAAGATATTTTATTGTTATGATTATTGGGCTTCCAACATAATGAGTTTGCCGACTGCTTCGTAACTCATAATAGTTTCGATTGTGATTGTACCCTAAACATTTACACTACATACGAGTGAATGGCATTCAAAAGCTCTTGTAAATACCAGGTACATATGTACATACCAATGGAAAACGTTACGAATCCGAATCTAATTTCATTTGAATGCTCTAGCAAAAAAATCGATCACATCCGATTGTGTCGGTCTCTTCAGAGAACAGATATCAATAGTCATCGTGTACGATGACGTGTCTGACTCGGAATCGAATTAATTACTCTTACAGTTAAGGCCAAGAGGTGAACAGGTGGATTTTTTATATTTTTGTGGTTGATTCTTGCCAGTGTGTCATTAATTTTGTTTTATGTTACGTGTAAGTATGTATAACGGACTATAATAATAGTCAGCTTAGTATCATGTATTTTTATCATGTAAAATAAATTCACATTAATTTGATGCCATTTTTTTCTTAATTACACATACAGATAACTTTGAATGATTAACCGTTTCAATAAATTAGAGATTAAGTGTAATAAAATAATCATAAATTGTAACTAAGCGGTATTTTTTTTTCCCTTAAATTAGTTACTTGAATTAAAATCTTTTATTCAAATTTAAATAGGACCCGGTCCTCATACAACTATTTCAATTATAAAAAAATATTAATAAATTGGTTTCCAGAAAGCGTAGATAACAATATAATAATTCGAATTAAGAACAAAAAAGGGATAAATATTATCGCCAAATATTATTCGCATTCGAACTCAAACGAGGAAATTTCATACACAGGATACTTCTTGATAGAAATGAGTTTCATATTAATGTAAATCAAAAAGCCCCTTAATCTTCACACACATAATAGTAAATTGAAATGTAAACAATTATCAAACTATGTTATCTAAATCAAAAATCATGAGAATAAAGCCATTTAGTAAGAGATATCGGGAATCTACGTTCGTAGCACTAGTCACTACACGTTTGATATTAGACATCAACGAGCGCCGTGAGCATATCACGTATCTTGTTAAGAGTTTCAAGCATCGTATAATTTTTGATTTAAAATGTGTATCAGAATATTTTAATAATTAATTTGTACATAAGTGTACATGTATGTTATTTAGGTAGGTATTTTAAGTGGTTAACTTTTAATTTCATGGTGAGAAATAATAAGAAGAATAATTGAAGAAATAAACACTTGTACAGATTATATAAATTCCGTTCTGGCTGAGATAGTACTACTAATTATTAAGTATTTTTCTACGTTACGCTTAAGAGCATTCATTAGTAGTTCCTTCATATATACCAACTTATACTAACGCCTGTGCCTCATCGCGGGGAAAGCAAAGTCGTGTTAAATACCCATTTTATAGTATGAATAAAAACCGTATTCAATAAAACTGGATATAGGCTCCAGTTTTAACTGAAGATATTGAAAATGGTTTGAGTTTCCCTTAAAAAGAGTATTTGTTCTTTTTTTGACAAGTATCAGTTGTGAAAAGAACGAAATGAAATTGATCCTGCATATCAATTAAAGTATTGGATCAATCATAATGGAAAAAAAATGGAAATATAGAAGACTATCTGCAGTTTGAACTAGAGAATAGAGATAGGTTATTAAAATTGTCTGTTAGACACTTTGAGAAGGATAATAAAACCTCTAATCAAAGAAGTAAAAATAAATTAGGAGTTTATTGCCAACAAAGGATAAATTAAGAAACATTTGATATGAAGATAAATGATATTGAATATACATGCATTGCATATTTAACCGTATCTTGAATATGTTGTCGGGAAGTTCCAGCCCTGTAACAAGTTTATTTCTTTTCTCAATACAAATTCAATGATACACGCAAATAATCAACATCGATATAAACATGTGAATTTCATTAAAATTATTTGCGTATGGTTTACCAATAATACTGTAATTGACGATCTTTTTTTTTTATGGAATAGGCGGGCAAACGAGCAGACGTATCGCCTGATGGTAAGCGATTACCGCCGCCCATGGACACCTGCAACACCAGAAGCGTCACAAGTGCGTTGCCGGCCTTTTGGGGATGGGGGGGGGGGTGAATAGGTAGGGGGATTGGGGTAAGGGCCTCCGGTATCCTCACTCACTCGGTGAAACACAGCGCAAGCACTATTTCACACCGGTTTTCTGTGAGGCCGTGGTATCACTCCGGTCGAGCCGGCCCATTCATGCCGAAGCGTGGCTCTCCCACGGTAGTAGTAGGTATCTCATAAGCAAGACTTAATAATTATGAAATTATCATATTACAGACTCATTCGAACTTAAGGTGTGCTAAAGGATATATTTAATGAATAATCTAGCACTTAGCATTACTTAGTATTTGTTGAAATTATAAAGTAGCAGATGTTCAAGAAATGTTATATAGGTATTGTGTATTAGTAAACCGCTTGTGGTGGAAATCGCTATGTTAATTTATTTTTAATGAGACATGATACTACCCGGATAGAGTATTTTAAATCTAAACATTTGAACTAGACTCCTATTCCTTCGACGTACACATACAATAAAAAGCCTACTAATATTATAAACGCTAAAGTTTGTAAGTATGGATGGATTGATGATTGGATGAAACTTTACAGTAATATAGCTTATACATCAGAATAACACATCGGCTACAATTTGCCGCGATAACCGACATACACGCGGGCGGAACCGCGAGCAAAAACTAGTAAAACAATAACAATAATCGTGAGTTATGTATACTCGTACGACTATTCATCAGTTATGAACAGGCTTTAATAGTCCACTGCGCCTTTCCTTGAAACGAGGTTTTACCTACTATATCATGCTGGTCAAGTCGGGTGGGTAGTGAGTTTACTTCATGATTTGCTTCCCATTGCAGTGCTGTAATCATGCGTAATTTACTTTTACGACACCCATGAGATAATAATAATAATAAATATTTCAGACAACTAACACACAATGCCATCTAGTCCCAAGCTAAGCAGAGCTTGTGTTATGGGGACTAGACAACTGATACAAATACATATATACTTTTTTTTTTGTAAATACATACATATTATATATAGAAAACACCCAAACTCCGAAACAAATATTTGTAGATCATACAAACATTTGGTCCGACCCGGGAATCGAACCCAAGACCTCATGATCAGCAGTCGCACACGCCAACCGCGAGACCAACGAGGCAGTCAAATGATGAGTAGGGGTGGTGACATTCCATTTTCTTCGTCAGACACCACGTGGGCAGTGTTGTAATATAATAACACATCTATACTAATATTATAAACGCGAAAGTTTGTAAGGATGAATGGATGTTTGTTACTCTTTCACGCAAAAATTACTTAACGGATTTGGATGAAAGTTTACAGTAATATAGCTTATACAACAGAATAACACATAGGCTACTATTTGCCGCGATAACCACTAGTATATAATATAATAACATACATAATATAATAAATATAATAACACAAGGTAGTAGAGCCACGCTGATTTCAGCACCAACGGGCCGGCTCGACCGGGGCGGTACTACCCTCGCACAGAAGATCAACGTAAAATGACAGCGTTCGTGTTGTCGTGCTTCGTTGGTGAGTGCGAGACCGGAGGCCCAATTATGCAGAAGTATCATTAGCCCGCCATGGTGTGGGTCACCATGCTGCATTGTTGCATTGTCTGCGTTCGCAATGAGTATCGTGACCACCACTCTTGGATTCTGCTAATGCTTTCCATCCGGCAGAGTAGAGTCATTTTGGCAGGGCCAAATATAAAAAAAAATATCCCAAGTGGAAATCAAATGGAAAATAGTGGTTAGCTAGACGAACAGAAATTCATAACAAACTGCAACCAGTATGAAAGCATGTAATAATAGCGTGGAGTATACATTCACCGTCAAACATTACCAACTTTTGATAAACGAAACTACATAAGTTTATTTAATTAACAACCTTAATGTTTTTAATATTAGGGATTATTTCAATGAATTTTTTAATACTATTTTATTAAGTCCGGGGCGCTCTCGCCATCTGGTGAGCTACATTTAATAAAGGCGATGTCCCGCGGAGGTATTGTCCGCGGTAATTTGTAGCTTACATCACTGCCGAAAAATACCCAAATAAATAATAACGTTATTTATTTTAATGAAATATCTGCCCTCGAAGGTATTGTAGGGAGGGGGTGCACCATTGTGCTCTTACCTGGAGTCCAACTGTGATATCGTGTTATTGCTGTAATGTAAAATCTGATAATTATTACTAAACAACTTGATTACTTTTGTTCAAACACTTCCTCCTAAACTAACCGTTACTTGTAAGTAGCCATAAATACTAGTAGGTTATGGGTAATCATTGATCTAGTCGTATTCATTACCTATCTCTCTAATTAAAATCTGAATCATTAATATATGCTAAATGCTGATTCATTTGTAGGGTTCCGTACCTCAAAAAGATAAACGGAACCCTTATAAGAATTTTGTTCCACGTCTGTCTATTTGTTTGTCAAGACGTCTTATTTCGTGAACGCGTGAGGGTATCGGGTTTAAATTAAAACCGTACACTGAGGTCTATGGTACCCGGTTTCTCAACATGGAATGTGAGTGAGTTCATGTCAATAGTAGCAGTAACTTTCCTAAAGAGAAATAGGAGCACCATAATTAGGGCTAGCAATGTAACTTTTATTTTAAACTAGCTGTTGCCCGCGGCTCCGCCTCCGTGTATGTCGGTTACCGCTGCAAATAATAACCTATGTGTATAAGCTATATTACTATAAAGTTTCATCCAAATCCGTTCAGTAGTTTTTGCGTGAAAGCGTAACAAACATCCATCCATACTTTCAAACTTTAGCGTTTAAAATATTAGTAGGAAGTCTTGATAACTGCAATAGTAAAAACAAAGGTAGTAGAGCCACACTGATTTCAGCACGAACGGGCCGGCTCGACCGTCGCTGTCGTGTTTCGTGGGTGAGTGCGAGACCGGGGGCCCAATGATGCAGAAGCATCACTAGCCCATCATGGTGTGGGTCACCATGCTGCATTGTCTGCATTCGCAAATGTTGACCACCACTCTTGGATTCTGCTTATACTTTCCATCAGGCAGAGTAGAGTCATTTTGGCAGGGCCAAACATAAAAAAAAACTCTGGCACCGATTATTAAACTTCAACTGTAAATAAAATAAAATTCAGTCATTCAATCAATTCATAATGTTCTTTTGATGGGTATCTGAAAGTACTAGTTGTTAACTTTCTAATCTCACTTTTACAAAATAATAAAAAATTATAATGATCTAAAATTTCCTGAACGATATTAACAAAAGGACAGTATCTTTGTTTTAAACCGACTTCCAAAAAGGAGGAGGTTCTATGTTCCACTGTATGTATTTTTTTTTTTTTTTTTTTATGTATGTTACCTGATTACTCCGTCAGTTGTGGACCGATTTTGATATTTTTTTTTGTATTCGACAGGGTATACTTCCGTGGTGGTCCCATTGCCAGCATATCAGGATCTGATGATGGGATCCCAGGGAAATCGAGGGAAACCCTCATTTTTTATAGGCACATACTATGTTTTTCGTATATTTTCTGAAGTTATACCGGTATTTGCGTCTGGTAGTCATCATTTTAGTTTCATCAATCTGTTTGAAGTCGGTGCTAAGCCAAAAAGAATACAATCGAACAATTACAAAAGTCTAAGCGATAGTCACTTGGCACCGACTTCAAACAGATTTTAGGTACCTAGCACCCATTATAATACTACTATTTAAATGAATAAAGAATTATGTATAGGCAATTTATGAAGAACCAGTTTATTTTACGCTTTTAAGTGTTTTTTGACAGAGAGTTTTCGTTGGATGTTTTTGGAAGTCGGTTTTTTTTTTATAATTTCTTTTTTCTCGTCTTACCACGAGGGCCGATCCTTAGATATAAACGATTAACGTTACTTATTCGTTACTACAAATTACACTTATTTCGTTTCAGGCATTTTGGAACACAATCAACAGAAAAGAAACAGCGACGCATATCATCATTACATCATATGATTAAACCACAAGATTTTAAGTCGATTAAAGAAAAAAATTATATGTACCAATTGTATTAAATATATTTAAAAATTACATCGAATAAATGTAAATAACTTAAATTGAAAATCTTTTTAAAAACAAGCTTTTATTGAAATGCTCTCATAATATATTCGTCGAGGCGAATCAAATGAGTCCAAAATTGATGGTGTTGCGACATTTCCTTACAGATTTCCTATCCTATATAACCTTCCAGCCTCAGCATTAAATCAGCTCCATGTCATCATAATATTGCATTGTCACGCTGTATACATATGCTTGCGAAATTTCAGCGAAATCGGATGAAGATATCAGCTTCAAAATTGAGTTACAAAATTCCACCCGATATGTACAAGCATACATACATACATTGCACGTTAATAAAAAGCTTGTAAAAGTAAGTGTGTTTGTGATCATTCATTTCATCAATTTTAAATAATTGAACTATTTAGAAGTACCTATTACTATAATTAAATCTTACGATACGTACTTACCTAGGTATATAAAAATACGTAAGTAAGTTTACGCCTAAGCAACGGATGTACCTAATTAAATACCACCATACAGTCTCATAAGAACTGGAAGTCCAATGCTAATAAGAACAATGTTCTTCCATCTTCAGAACATTGATTTAATTTTAACCAAGTGTATAATCGAAGATAATGCGTACAAAAAAAAAGTTGTGTTTTCGATCGTCACAACTAAGTATTGCAAAAAGTGAATTGCGTGAGAAAAGTTAGTCGATAAAAATATATTAAATTAATCAAGAGCATTCGTGCCGTGGATGAAAATAAATATTTGTAAGAATAAAAGTGGGGGAGGCGCGGCAAGTTGCGCAAACGCAACCGCCAATGGCACGCGCGCCGCCCGGTCCGCCCCGCCACTTGAACGTCCGCGCCTATGCTCCACGCGACTTTTTACCAAATAATATGTATAGTGCATTCGTTTAGATAGTGTCGCTGCACCCGCACGCAATTGTGGTTATTGTTGTGCAATACGAATATATTAATTTATACAATGGCGTTAACTGAAAAATCCTACTTGCTTGTGGGTGTACGCCGCAGGCGCACGTGCGACGGCGTCGCGTTCGAGGTGACCGTATCTAAGAGAATGGACTGTACTTAATTATCAACTACGGTATCAAACGTAGGTCTTAGTCATATATATTTATTTCATATTAATTAAGTTAATTATTTGGCGCGCACACTCCGTTGCGGTACATTTAGGTTGCTAATTAATGTGCCTGGGAATAAAATTATTTTATGAAATAATAAGTGTATTTTGTATTTCAAGTTTCTAATCCGAAAATAAATATTGTTCAGCCTCTTCAAATATAGTTTCTTTTATAAATATTCATAAATTTAGCATTTCTTAATAGAAATGCTAAATTTAGTTTATGAATATTTGAGAACTTGTTTTTTTATTGTTAATACAATAAAAAACAAGGTTTACTTAAGGCACCCCTTCTTTCTAACTACTTCTAACAAACAAAAAATAGTGTAAAGCCGACTAACTTTTTTATAGAAATTACATTTATAAGTATTATTTGAATAATATTATTTTTGAAAGTCTAATACTTAAATGCTAGGTTCAGGTTTGAATAACTGACTAAATATCTCATGAAAGTCTTCTATTCCCTACTATGTTTCAGTTTGAGAAAATTATTACAATAAACATCTAGAGATTACATACATTTTAGTTTTTTGAAGTAGCTAAGTCTTTATTTATAGCTAGAATAAAATACTTCGAAAAACAAAACTAAGTGCTTGGTCCGCACGACACGGCGACGCTGCGTGACGCGTATTAAATTAAAAGCGACGACATGTGTTTTCCTTCCCACAGGAAAATACATTAGCCCAAACATTTCCCGGCTGGCACCATCCCTCTCGCACACGCAGTACTTAAAATAACGCTGACAAGGACCTCTGATACAGCGCCCTCGAAAGCTAACTACAAGCTTTCAACGTAAATCTGATAAAGCGAACGCATTACAACACAAACACAAAGAAATTTTCTTCGTTAAACCATCGTTATGAGATCACCCAAAATTGTATCTCTCACTCGAACGTGATGGAAAAACATGAGTTAGAGCAAGACAGCATTATGTGGCCGGTTTTGACTGCAAAGCTGGCTCTATTGGGTGAAAAAATGTTTGTCGACCCGCCCTTCTCTCCGCGTGCAGGGCTGCGTTCGCGCCTCGGGACCCGGTTCGGATGAAATATTTTCTAAGAAGCAGTATGTCGGCTGTGTCGAGGGGCGTCGACGCGGGAGCCCGCAGTCATGCTGAGAGTCTCAGCGGAGTCAGAGGACACACGTCGCGAAGCCTTTCATCGTTTCGAGAAAAAATCGTTGCGTGACAATTTGTCCAAAAAACATATGGTACCAAGTAAACGGCCTGTTATCGCAGAACGTGGCTGTGAAACCTACACGAGATCGTTATAACGATGCGCCAATAACTGTGATAATAATTACTGTAGTTACATGAGGATATTGAAATTTATTTTAGATACATGCCTATATGTTCAGTGAAGTGTTTTGATATTTACTTGTGTTAAAATATTATAAAACTAAGAAGTGATTACCTCATATGACTGCATAGATGTACTGAACCCTGGATTTCAACATTTTAAAAGGTAATGTTGGACCCCTTTTTAATTACCTAATAATAATAATTATCATCATAAACAAAAAAAAATTGACAAAAGTAATAACATACACTCAATAACTTTACGGATATATATGTTTACAATTTTCGTTAATGAGTGATAACACTGACAAATTCTTATAAAACAACAGATTTTGTTATAAGAATCTAATAATTTATCACAGAAATTATTATTAGATTTGTGTGTTTGTAAAGTTTTGCTACAATATTGCTCGACATTATGTCACGCCGATATATAATTAACATAATTAGATTTTACTGTTGCAAACAGTACAAATCATTATTTTTTTCTAAACAATTGTAATATACTTCTACGCATTGATGGGGTTTTGTAGGTATATTTACTATATAGATACCTATATTATAATGTGTTTCTGTAGGTACTAGCATAAATTTCATAGTTTGGATTTTTTATTACTAAACTTAATTTGGTTTACTATTTAAAACTCTTAGTTAAAGATCTTTTATTATAATATATAAACACAAAGTGTGTTTTAAATTTTAAACCGGCTTAGGTATAGAAAATACGATGTATATTTAACTACTTTAAAGTGAGGTAAAATAGTTTTTTTTTTATAAAAACAATTAATAGATTGGTACATAATTAAAAAAAAAATAGATAGAGCCGCCCAGAGTACCTTCTTCTTTTTGATAGTTAATTTAATGTAGGTCATGCAAATGGATATTAGTGTTGTTCTAACATAAACTAATATTATAATAATATCCTAGAGAAAGTTCTCACTAGAATTCGTGTCACAAATGACTTGTGAAACGCACATGTTCACATCAGTGTTATGAATATAGATAACACATTATATACATAATATGCTTTACATATTTAATGTCCAACAACTTTTACTTCTTCTATCCACTACAAAATGATCCTCTACTAACCCGGAGGTAATGGGTTTGTATCCCAACCAGGACGAATAATTTTGTGTAGGTACCTACTGAGCAAAATTATTAAGCTATTGCATAGCTTTTATAGCGGGCTTTGAGCGCGGCGACCGAATCAAGAAATTCCGTAACGAAAATAAAACCTTACACCTCCAAATATTTTGGTAGTAGTCAGGGAAAAATAAGTTTTTTTCGTATTAAAATGTAATTAGGTATAAACACATAATATGCACAACATTGTCATCGTTATGAAATTTGCCATGTCGTTAACTATTTAAATTATCATGAAATACTTACATATTGAAGAAATCATGTGATATATTTGTATGTTATGATTTTTTCACTTACTTGATGTCAATATTTCCAAAAAAAAAAACTGCATAAATAAAAAATAAATAAATAAATATAATTGCATAAATTCATAAAAATGCTATGCAATAGCTTTACCGCGGCAGTCCCCGAGTGCCACACGTTTTTTTGTTCTGTGTTTGAGTGTAGTATAGGGATCTATAACATATAGGTATGTGTTTGGAGATATTTAAGTATATTTATCAACAGTCTGTTTATCATAGCACAAGCTCTGCCTAGGGATCAGGCTGCCATGTGGGGATGTGTGAAGTTATTGTTATTTAGTAGCTAATAGTTACTAATAAGTTTTGGTATATTTGCTTAGGGCTCCCACACATAACTGCGATGCGATGCGGCGTGAAGTTCTTGCGGTGCATTCGTGCTAGCTCGCAGATATTTGCGATGAGTCGCGAATTTGCAGTTATGTGTGGGAGCCCTTATTCTACAAGCGATTAGCACTCGCGCCTTCACAATTAAAATTATAAATAGAATCCAAGCTAAAACAAAAATTGTCGATAAAGTTGCTTGCGTAGACTTACCATAGCTGATAGGTCCCTAAGAATACAATTTTATTACCAAACATTAAACTGATCGAACAAAGCACCGGTCAGGGACTTTCTATGTAGGTATACGGCTGATTATAATTCGATATGAACAACGCGGGACTAATTTAATAATTATAATAATAATTAATATTCATTTCTATTATATACAGCCATTAATTTACCTATCTAATTAGCATTATATTTGCTAAGTTAACAAATAATAGAGCAAGGAAATACTAATCAATAGCAGGGGCCGTATTTAGGTTTGTGTCACTATTTTGGTGATTACCTAACTCATAATTATATTTTATTTGTATTTTTACAACAAAGGTAGCAAAGTACCTATATGGTCTTTTATTTAATTTTACATTTACTACCAGCTTCACTTTCATCGCCAAATCTAAGTTTAGTTTCTTAAGTTCTCCTATTGTTGATAATTCAAAATGATATAATTTTAAAATCTAATCAGTCTAGGTGTCTTTCTCTCTTAAATAAATATAATAAATATCTATACTTACGACAAGAAATAAAGGTTACATTAAAATAAGTAACTCCCCTATTCATATCATACTTCTATGTACTTACATTTTATTTGGCATCATTGTCGTTTGAGTTTGGCTATGCAGATGTTGACAAACAATTAAGGCGTTCCTCAGGAATAGTAACATTTATTACCTATTAATGACTGCCTCGTTGGTCTCGCGGTTGGCGTGTGCGACTGCCGATCATGAGGCCTCGGGTTCGATTCCCAAATGTTTGTATGATCTACAAAGATTTGTTTCAGAGTTTGGGGGTTTTCTATGTATATTATGTATGTATTTACAAAAAAAAGAGTATGTGTATTTGTATCAGTTATCTAGTACCCATAACACAAGCTCTGCTTAGCTTGAGACTAGATGGCTTTGTGTTAGATGTCCAAAATATTTATAAAATATTTATTTATTTCTATTCTTCTGTTCCTCTGCATCTCAATCATGATGGACTGTGTTTAAAACATGAAATCATCAAACTGTATCTTAACTCTATAATCAATATTTTACGAACAAAACATATAATAATTAACGGACAGACTTAAAAAAATCTATGCTCTACCTATTCGCTTGATACTAGTAGGTTTAGTGTCTAGAGCTTCCCCTACTATCTATGTGCCCTGGACACCTCAAGCATATTACAGAGAGTGGCTAAAATAATATATCCTCTCTAAGAAAATCTTGCAGGGTTCTATTAGGTATGTAAAGATTATGGTTAGTCTACACTACACTATTATATAAAGAGGTAAAGTTTGTGCGTTTGTGAGTTTGTGACGTTGTAGGGGGTAATCTCTGGATCTACTAAAACGATTTTGAAAATTCTTTTACCAATATAAGGCCACATTATTTGTGAGTGACATAGGATATACAATAATCCGAAAAGTGGAAAGACTTTTTCGTGGTAGCCGGATTTGCAAAGTAAGTCGGAGAAAAAATGTTTTTTGCCACACAACAAAGTGGGCACGGGTCAGCTAGTATTATATAAAGGTAAAAACATTTTGTATTAGTCTGTATATCATGACATAATTTGATATCTATCGGAGCAGAACACTTGAGGTTTTGAAGTGTCAATAAAATAACAATTTTATACATAGGTAGATTTTATGCATTTAGTGCCTATTAAAATTTTCTATAATTTATTAAATAATTAATTTGGTAAAAGGATACTCTAAAATTTTTGATTCTATATTTGTTTGAAAACTCAAACTTTTTTTTTGTTTATATAATATATGTATATTATTTATTTTTAAAAGACAACTCCCGCATTAGGAATAAATCCTGTGTCGCGGGGGACTGTACAAACATACATGAAACGGACACAAAGAATACCCAGACTCCAAACAACAATTTGTGGATCACACAAAGTGTTGTCTTACGTGGGATTTGAACCCACGACACTTGGCGAAGGAGGAAACGGCGTGGTGACCGCTAAACCACTAGGCCAAACGTTAAACGCAGTTATTTAAGTAATGTGTACACACTGTACACTATCATCTATTTAGTATTTTTAAAATATAGTGTGTACTGGTGGTAGTGTTATATCTAATCTATAACTTCACTTACCACCACAGTGGGAGTTAATCACCTAATAGTGTAGAGAAGAATAATCTTCTTTCTAAACTGAGAACTTCTTCCCAACTGAAGTCAACAAAGCTACAGCTCGGCAAGTTCAAAACAGACTCATACACAGCTAATTCCTTACTGTGGCATTGTACAAAATTATCACTATAAACTTTATAAGTAGGTATTTTATTAGACAATGTGAATCGAGTAAAAACAATAGTTTGCTTGTATGAAAACTGTGTGATTTATTTTAATAACGTTATTGGATGTAGCATCAATTATTGTTTGATATATAACTCTTTATTTCCACATCATTTATAAAGTGAATATATCATGCATTATAATAGTGAAGGTCTTGTCACACACAGGTACCTTTCAAAGCCCTATTGCTATTAGCAATTTATTCCAGATATTCTGTGTATCATTCGATACGGAAGTAATAGGAAAATAAGATGGATGTACTTACCTACTATTCGAAAATATCACGTTCCTCTCTATCACATACACACTCTATCTTAAATATGTACCTATTATGGTAGTTAACATTTATTGTATGGGAACTCTTTTTAAATTTTTCTTTTGTTTTTATTGTTAGTTATTAAAATAGTCGTTGAAATACATAACTTCAAAACAATGGGGTCCCGATAGTACTCAAACTAGCTAACAGAACCCTGAAAAACAAAATATGCACACTTATTATGACTCTGACTAACACTTTTTTATTAATAAATTAAATTAAAAAGCTTTTTAAAACAAGCTTTTACTGGAATGCCTCGGGACGAATCAAATGAGTCCAAACTGGATGATGTTGCGACGTTTCTTTACAAAGTTCCTATGGCCACCTTCCAACTCCAGCATCAGATCAGCTCCATGTCATTATAATATTGTATTGTCACGCTGTATACATATGCTTGCAAAATTTCAGCCAAATCGGTTGAAGATATCTGCTTCGAAATTGAGTTGCAAGATTCCACCCGAACATACAAGCATTCATACATACATACGTTGCAAGTTAATAAAAAGCTTGTAAAATAGATCACACATGTGACATTAACGAAAAACAAAAACGAAATAGGTAATTACTAATTGTTTTTAAGAGTTCTTCGTTATGTTTATAAATCAATTAATGCCAGGTATGCATCGCATCGACTATCCATTTACCTTATTTAACCAATGAACGATTACAAAACAGATATCAAGTACATAAAATAGTGACAGTTATGGAAACAGGAATTTGTTTATTTAAATTAAGCCGGGCTCGCGATGCAACTGTATTTACCATTTATTTTAAATGTCAAGTAACAATGTCACATTTACAATAATGTAACTAGTGCACCGTATAATGCAAAGACTTTAATAACTACAAAGATAGGTATTGATATAATGCGAGCACTTTTAAATTGTTTATCACAATTCTTAGGTCTTTTAGAACGAATAAGACACGGTAGGCAAACAAATCTAATAACGTGATGTAATAAAATTATATTGACTTCATTGTTGATGGTTTAGAAAACGCTGTTGCACCCACAATTAAAGACCTGGTCATCACTTGATTGCTATTACTGAACTCAGTTATGACGCTTTTTTTTTAATTTAACATTCTCTTTAAATTTAATTTGCAAATGTAAATAATTGGTCAAGTATCATATGTCGGAAAAATGTGTCTTAAGAGATTTCTTTGCCTCTTGTTTTTTTTTTATGAGATAGGGTGCGGATAGGATTAAACGAGCAAACGTATCTCCTGATGGTAAGCGATTACACCCGCAACACCAGAGGCGTCACAAGTGCGTTGACGGCCTTTTAAGAAGGAGCAAAATATATTTAAGAATAATATTATTAAGAAGTAGTATTAATATTATTAATATTTTTAAGAAGCGACCTTTTCTTGAAGGTTTAAAAGTCGTAGTGGTCCGGGAATACCGCAGGCGTGTTTTCCATAGACTCAATGTATTAGCACAATTTCACGGTTGACTCATTCCAACCGATCCTTTTAAAACTCTTTAAAGTTTATGTGATTAAATTTGAATTAAAAGAAATGACGTTAATTGTAGCCTTAAAAATTCAGAACAGTGCGACTATATCATAAAAGATGCGTTACTTTTTGGAAGGTCTTATTTTTGCGCTTTTATACGACTTTAAAAAGGAAGGAATTTCTTAAATTGTTTATATTTTCTTTATTCCTAAAGCGATTAAAAACATTATTTATATATCTATAATATTTAGTTAATCTTTTAATTCCATTCTTTAAAGAAAAACTTCCACTATAAAATTATTTATTTATTCCTTATGTTTTATTATTAATAAGTCGTCTACATTTAAGTCGTTATTTACTTCTTATCAATACCTACATATGTGGCTTTTCATGAAATGCATGTAAAAGTATATGCATACGGTATTTACAACTTTTTTTTTGTTATATATATCTGTCTCTTTCATTGCTCCGGGTAATATCTAAAACGACTAAACCTATTTTGAAGGATTTTACACTTGCAGATAGCTGATTTTACAAGGAGTATCTTAAGCTACTTTTTTTTTTTTTAAATTGCTGGGTACGCGAAAGTTGAACTAAAACCAATCAAATACTGAACAATAATCGATTCAAAATATGACTGCACGTTTGACCTAGTGGTTTAACGGTCACCACGCCGTTTCCTACTTCCCCAAGTGTCGTGGGTTCCACGTTCCACGTAGGACAACACTTTGTGTGATCCACAAATTGCTGTTCTGAGTCTGGGTGTTCTTTGTGTCCGTTTAATGTTATGTTTGTAAAGTCCCCCGTGACACAGGATTTATTCCTAGTGCGGGAGTTGTCTTTTTAAGAAAAGAAAAAAAGCAACGAAAACCGCGGGTAATACCATTGGTGCGGCTACTATTATTGTACCTACTTAAAAAGTACATAACTACTCTACTTTGTAGCTAAAAGTTTATGTTTATGTTTTTGAATAAGAGCTTCAAAACGGAGGTTGACAGTATCAAAACTTTGTATGCCCTATACTTACTTAAAATCCTTTAAGATGAAATTGCTTGAAACTTGAAATAGGCTAGCTCCTAACTTAAATCACTCGACTTATCATAGAAGGTTTGGGTACTTTATTTTCTTACCCAGCTGATCAATCAATCTTTTCTTTGGCCGACTGTCACAAGTATTTATTTATAACCAGCTGTTGCCCGCGGCTCCACCCGCGTATATGTCGGTTATCGCGGCAAATATTAAATATATTCTGATGTATAAGCTATATTACTGTAAAGTTTCATCCAAATCCGTACGATAGCTTTTACGTGAAACATACACACAAACTTTCGCCTTTATATATTAGTGTGATGTGATTAGCGTGATATATTTGTGTAAATGGTGCTAATAAATAAAAAAGCTTTTAACAATTTCTATAAATTACCTATATTAAATTTTATACAACAAGAGATAAAACGATTATATATATTATCCTGAGGAACAGCGTCATGAAGAGTTTTCAATTTATCTGAGAAGCCATAATAACATTTAATTTAGTTTACACATCCTTGCACAATCAGTAAACAGTTTAGTCTTCGGTCACTATCAACTTATTATAAGTATTAGTTTTTTTTAGTTTTTTAAAAAGACAACTCCCGCGTTAGGAATATACATCCTGTGTCGCGGGGGACTTTACAAACATGCATGCAAAGGACACAATGAATACCCAGACTCAGAAAAACAATTTGTGGATCACACAAAGTGTTGTCCCATGTAGGATTTCAACCCACAACACTTAGCGAATTGGCAAGCAGTGTGGCGATCGCCTAAACCATTAGGCCAACCGTTCAGTCAATGCAATAAGTCAAAACATAATATTGAAAATGGTGAATATGGTAATCATCAAAAGCCTTAATTTTCCACTGCTAGGCACAGACCTATCTTAAGAAAGGAGATTTTGGCTTACTGCAACACACACCACGCTGTCCAGACGGGCAATATAGGCACTAATACTTTGATTACTATTTGTAGGTATTGTAAACTTTTAAATATAATCTACGTAGATTCAAAATGTAGATCAGATTCAAACCGAAACCTCTCAGTAATCAAAACCAAGTTTTAATGAAGGTCTGAAGATTCTATATCAATTTGTTACACTTACGGAGGCGCATTGCCAGTCCTTCTTTTTTCTTTTTTTTTAAAGACAACTCCCGCACTATGAATAAATCCTGTGTCGCGGGGGACTTTACAAACATACATGAAACGGACACAAAGAACACCCAGACTCAGAACAACAATTTGTGGATCATACAAGGTGTTGTCCTACGTGGGATTTGAACCCACGATACTTGGCGAAGTAGGAAACGGCGTGGTGACCGTTGAACCACTAGGCCAAACGTGCAGTCTGTCAAAGTCCTATACCTGCGCTCTGAGTGATGCAGAGAGACAACCTATATATTTATAACCACTACTATTTGACTGTTTTATGAGCGTGGAGGAAGGTAACGGGAGAATTTATTGATACGTATGCATATATGTATGTAAATGTAAAATATTTAATAGCTTTTACCAATAAAAACGATTGAAAGGAAATGAGTTGGCCTGAAACAAAAATTTTACTCAATTAAGTTAAATAAGAGAGATACCATAACCACTCAGTATAACACTCAAAGTTATAGTGTTCTAGTCAACCCAAAGTAACCTTTGAAATTATCATTTATTCCATATAAAATAAAATAAAAGGCAAAAACAATGATAAACAAAAGTCCAAAAATTTAATCTGAATGGCACAAGACTTGCATTTTATATTTGATTTACGCGACTGTCTCTGCGTCTCTTTTCAATCATACTCGGCTCCTATTGGTCTCAGCGTGATGTTAACTATCTTAATAAGGCACTCCATAAAAAACACATTAAAAATGTAAAATCGGTTAGATAGCTTCGGAGTTCATCGTGAGTAAAAAAAAAACAAAACATGATAGGTAGATTACAATTGGCAATTTTTAAGTCAACTAATTTGGTTTCAGCCTTAACGAAAGAAATAAATAGGATAAACCAATAGCCATTGAGCCTAATGAGATTATGACTAATTCCATAAAACTTTGGAAAATCTTCCTGAGACAGCTGCAAATTGTTCCTAACATGTTTTTGCCGCTACAAAACTGCAGTTTGGCATTTCACACTAACGTATTAAGATGCAAAATGCTTTAACAGATGACGTTGATGCAAGACGGCTTATTTTTGTAATCCTATTGCTCCATGACCGTCTGTTGAGATCTGTCAACCCGTTGCTTTGTGGTGATGCGACCACGCGGCAGGGAGTCGCGCAGATAATGTACAGATTAGATGGAGATCTGAAAGGTACCACATTGTTTAACAAACTCAGGTAGATTTTTGGCTGCGTCGAGTGTGTTAAACAATACATAAACAACATTATTTTCAAATAATGCGATTATGTAGACGCCAACAAAAAATATACAGTTGTCTTGATTGACAGTTCAACTTGTTACTAATGTTAGGAGTGATGTGAGGGATAGGCAATATTCAATTTACTCAACCAATAGTAACGGTTCTTTACATTTTAAATCCGATTATCTATTATATATATAATAGGTCTAAGGTAATATACTCACACTGTACTGTACTATGCTAACCAGACTACTGATAAACATACTCATATATTTCTAAATATATACATATATGTATATATAAAAGAAAGTCGTGTTAGTTACACTATTTATAAGTCAAAAATGGCTGAACCGATTTGGCTGAAAATTGGTGGGGAGGTAGCTTAGAACCAAGAGACGGACATAGGGCTTTTTACATAGGTTTCTTTTTTATTTGCCCCGCGGCGCTAAATGCGGTTGATGTCGTACCGCGGGTAACACCACGGGGCTCAGCTAGTTATAAATCAATTACACTTAGACACAGAACAAATAATCGTGTTCATCACAGAAAGAATGTGCTGGGTGTAAATCGTACCGAATCGAAAGAGTTTCATCGAAATCTTACTGATATATGAAACTAGTATTGAATACACGTGTTTAAATTCTGACCCTATTTATAAGTACTGTGGTGATTCTTATACTTCCTTTTAATGAAGGTGTACATTTACTGTTTTACTTACTACACTTTTTTGAATTTAAATGTACTATCTACAAAATTGACAAAGTGGGTCATGATTAAAGTTTGTCGATACTTTAACTTTTAAATTAAACATGTTATGAAGTGGTCTTAGAATCTATACATAATAAGGGTATAGTAAATATAATAAAATGTTGGTTTTGTAAAATTGAACGTCGTAGAGTCTTCTCATAACTTATATGTTTGGTATAGAGCGTGTTATAAAAATATGATCCTCGCACGTATCGTTATTTCAATACCTAATAGGAATGTATAGTAGCTATATATATGTAATAATTTATAAAAAAATATTCGCATCATAAAGTCCTAGGTCTATATGGAGCTGGTTATAATAGGTATCTCAAAAACAATTAATAAGGCATGTGGAGTTGGCAATAAAAATGTTCGTCGTTGCACGCTGTCTACGATGAAACAGGTTTTATCATTCATAAAACTATTTTAATAAATTATCGATGCTAAACCTTGGTCATAAAAGAGATTGGAGCCAGTCTAACAAATAAACTAAAATTAAATATACACGAATACAAACGAAATTTTTGTCTCAGGCGTATAAAAGTGTCCTATAAATTTACCCACAGTTTAATTTAATGTCCAAAAGTACCTGCTTCACATTTTTTTTATTATAAATAAATGTGCGTCGCCGGTTACGGGTGAACGAGTGTATGTTATTATTTTGAGATATGGTTTTGAATTTGGCTCGGAAGGTTATGATATTTTAAGGCTTTTTCCTTTTGTGATTTGATTCAGTCAATTGGAATTTTTAAATGTACAAGTAGCTGTAATATTAATAAAATGTTTATCGTCTTTGACAGGAAACAGAACCACACACATCAATAAACTACAGAGGCATCGACTCGCCACCACCTGAAAAACTTATAACCACCGTCGCCTTTACAGCATCGGTGAGCGTCGGTAACGGCGCGGGTTTGCAGCAACGTCACCAGCGGGGAGAACCCGCCGCGTGGATGGTGGCGGGCGAATGGGGCTATGCGCCGGCGGCGGCCACCCCCGCAATGAATGCGTTTTTAGAAACCAACCATGCGCACCTCGCTTCCTATGGGCTGAAGATGTCACCCCAACCGGCGTGCGGTGTAGGCGCCCAGCATCGTGCTGCTGCGCCACACCCGCCACCGCCTCATCATCCTTCACACTATCAGCCATATCCACTGCACTCATACCAGCCGGGATACCTCAGAGAGTACAGCGGTTGCGGAGAACTCTTTCCACAACAACCATTGGAACAAGGCTGGGAATGGAGGGGCGATGTGCACTACCAGGGTAGTGCGCCACCTCTCGTCCCGCATGCGCACGCTCATGCGCCGCATGCCTTTCTGCGTTATGTGCGGGCACCACCACGGCGAGATATGCGCTGTCAGTGGCTAGACCCTGAGCAGCCACCACCTAGGAAATTATGTAACAAACTCTTCTCCAGCATGCATGAAATTGTGACGCATTTGACAGTGGAGCATGTTGGCGGGCCTGAGTGTACAACACACGCGTGTTTTTGGCAAGGTTGCTCGAGAAACGGGCGGCCATTTAAAGCGAAATATAAGTTGGTTAATCACATTCGAGTACATACTGGAGAAAAACCTTTTCCTTGTCCTTTTCCTGGATGCGGTAAAGTCTTCGCAAGATCCGAAAACCTAAAAATACACAAAAGAACACATACGGGTAAGTTAATTTTAAATTTTCAATGTTAACATGTAGTATGTTACAGGAGGAAATAAATTGATACTGTCACAATTTATCATCCACATAATATTTTATAGACAGGACATGTATTATGATTCATTTGGAAGAAATTAATTCGTCACATATTGAAATTAAATGTCTCACGTCCGGTATTCGTGTAGTAAGATGTCAAAGCCATTGAAGCGGACGAGCGTAGATCTGGCGAAACATTTCGATTCTCATTAATTCATAATGAATTGCCTCCCGCAGTTGCCGCCTGCGGCTGACTGATGCCCACTGTTACGATATATTCGAACACGCCTCGATAGTAACCGAACAGACACAATAACAACAGACACACAACAAACTATCAAAGAATATTATTGTAACGCGATATCGAGCACAAACAACGGAGCTAACGGGCGTTCTCTAAATGTTAACGTCGACTTGTGAAGTCTATTTCTCAGTAGGCAAGGACAAAAAGCCTTTTAACCCAGAACTCCATTTTTCAATTCATTACAAAAGTCGAAAGATTCGTCTGAACTACGAATGTTAGATAGAAAAAAAAGATCGTAAATTAAAACGTCCAGTTGGTCGGGCTCGGTCCTCGCGTCTTGTCTCTGTCACACACTGGACCATTGTTATTGGTAAAGTATTGGTACTTAACTTTAAATATCGATATTTGAGGAACAGGCCAAGAATTTGTATAACAGACGTCCGGGAGCGTAGCCAGCTGGTTTTATATTTTTTTCTTTCGAATCACTATTTAGTGTTGCATCCAGATTTTTGTCCTGTGCCCCTGTCTGCTATTATCTAATAGGGACTTTGAATAGGCAAAACGTTTTTTGTGGGGAACTTTGAAGAATTGTTTTATGGGTGGCAATAAATTACACCAAAGGTTGTGTTAAAGTATACTGAGATGGGACCAGATCATTATGGGTTTAATTAGCCAGTGCAAATATAGCGGCCATGGACGTTATGGTCAAGAGATCATAAAATAGATTGATCCTATATTTATGACTCGACGGCCCACCCAAATCTTAACGACCATTTATCTAATTTTAAAATAGATCTACCTCATATTGGACTATTTGGATTGCTTAGTGATAGCAAATACGACTGCTTTGCCTGAAGTATCAGGTTCGATTCCCGAGTTGGACCAAATGTTTGTAATTATGATCTACAAATATTTGTTTAGAAGTTTGGTTTGGGTGTTTTGTATGTATATATTTTCTGAGACGTTTTTACAAGAATAAAAATAGAGTACATTGAGATGATATAAAATAAGGTTGAAAGTGAGATATAACATGAATGGTACACTGCAGTTCTTTTTTGCCGATATAAACATGTGCAAAAGACGCATTTTGCTGTACATAACAGTGTTCTGGTAACAACCGTTATGTATGGTAGCGTATAGCTGTAGAGATGCGTTCACTAAAAATGGTGTTAACATTAGTATGCATAGTGCTGGAGTCAGGAATGTAGTGATAAGAGTAAATTGATAAGGGCATGCTTCAATTGTTGGCCTATATAGAGAGAATGGATAATAAAAGACACACGAAAGGAAGACGAAGAACGAATGTACGTGGAAGTTTCAGAACAGATCGTCCATGATACAGTAAAACATGTAAAGTAAAACATTGTGTACCAAAGTATAGTTATAAGTATGTAATATGTATTTATAAGTATAAATATAAGTACGTAACTTATTTATATTTCAGGTACTAAATTTACGAAAAATATACCTTAACATATAATATTTAGAACTCTGTTTATAAGTTACTAGCCGACCCACGCAACCTTGTTTGCGTCCTATTGTCCGAAGCGTGATAATTTTCCCCCGTTTCTGAAACATTTTTCATTGATGCTCCGCTCCTTTTGGTCGTAGCGTGATGATATATAGCTCATAGCCTTTCTCGATAAATGTACTATCCAACACTGAAAGAATTTTTCAAATCAGGCCAGCGGTTCCTGAGATTAGCGCGTTCAAACAAACAAACAAACAAACTCTTCAGCTTTATATACTAGATACTAGTATAGATGAGGCACTATGGTAGTGCGTTTCATCGCCGTACTAGTGAGTCGCATATTTTGATTCCCGTATAGTGAAAATATTCAGAAAAAATATCTATTCTTGGATGTAAATTATTTATAATCATACCTTATGATTACTGAAAAAGTATGAAATTCCTAGAAGAATCATGGTAAACGTTTTCTCGTCAGTTCAACAAAAAATCGAATTGGTGTTTGATGGGAGGTTTCAAACATCAATCACTTTTAACAAAAGTGAATAAGTACAATGCTGTCCTATCACCAAAATTTATTAGACAAAAAGTTTTACATTACAAAAACATTTTTGGGTAGAAAAAACACATCACTCAAAGATATTGCTCTTTCAGCTTTATCGCACAATTAACATAAATACACACAACATTTTTTTAATGAATCGCTGAATCATCAAGTTTTACCACGAAGTGACAGTTTTTTTTACAATAATCAACATCAGTGTATCGCAGTCAATAGTAGTACTAATAGAACAGTCAACAACAATTCTTATTAAAACCGTATGTGACTATTTCGGAAGTCCTATGGAGTAAAATGATTTTAAAAAATGCGTGTCCCTCCACGCGCATGAAATGAAACTTCGTAATGTGCAACAGTCCTTTCATACCCCCTCCATGGTAGCGTTAAACGTTTAACGCAACTGTTGAATGTTTGACACATCCTTGTTGGAAGTCGCATTAGAAGTTTCAAATAAAATAATGTGTGGGGTCCCTCCGCGCGGAAGAAATGAAACTTCGTAATGTGCAACAGTCCTTTCATACCCCCTCCATGGTAGCGTTAAACGTTTAACGCAACCTTGTTGGAAGTCACATTAGAAGTTTCACTTCAATAAATACGTCTGTTTACAATGTAGTTAAGTGCAATTTAGATCGTAGGGCTTTATATTTACAGTTGTATTAATTTATATGTGCCTCTGTTTTAATCGCATGCCACTCATCTCTTTTAAAGATTACTTTAAGGTTTGAAACTTACCTACCTCTTGATTTCCTTTATAAGTAGTTTTCAGTAAGTTGTGATTTTCAGTGATGGTTCATCAACGCATCAAATCATAGCACTAGGTGTATAATTCATTATATTATTTCGGTAAAAACGCGTGACTTGTAACACTATTCCACGTGGCAAATGAAAGTTATTCAGCGATAAATAAAATTTAATATTGAAGGTTGTAATTGTAATCATTGATCTGACAGAGAAAACGATAGTAGATAATTTAGTCTCCGAGTAAAACTATACTGTCTTAATCAGAAGCGTGGTTACAGAAATATTTCGTTAACGATCACTAAAAACAATCACAAAGGTAACTCGATACCGGGAAAGTGAACACTGGTAGTTAAAAATTAAGATTTGTCACACTATAAAAAGTATTTGATTTTATAGTTGCCTCTGTTACGCTAGCTTACCCACATGATTTCTTATTTATGGCTGATATGTAAATGTACATTATTATGCGATCCCATCAAAACCATTTTCATGTACTATGTTGCCAAGACGACTGCATATGGCTTACCATGTAAAAAAGATATTAGATCTCATGTAGAGCCAACAACTTCTAAATCAACACGCCCTAACTCCACCAACCCTAACTTCACACTACACACTTCAACTCTACATTTCAGTAAAAATGTATGGCTTCGCCGTTTCACTACAGTCACGAAGGCGAAACGAACGCCTTTTGTGTTTGCAAATATCTAGTTCCTGAAGTAATGTGTGATGCGAATATTTTATTTCTGAAGTAACGAAACAGCCAAGCCATACATTTTGTATGTTTAACTTTGTAATGAAACTTTGTATGTTTAATTAATATATTATTGACATAATATTCTGAGAATTTGAACTATCTGGTATATCGAAAACCAAAGTTATGAGGGTTCAAAAAACGACGAAACACTTCTAGAAAAGGTAGGTAGTGCCCTTGCGCTTGGATCGTCTTGACGGGGTCACGACTGTGCCCCAGATAAACACCATATTTAGGTACCTATATATACCTATCTATCTATTAATATTCTATTCAGGATATAAATGTCTTAGAAAACATAAAAATTCTTCCAATTTTTTTTTCTATTTTTATTATTTCTCCCATACTGTTTCTTTAATTAACAGTCGGTATAGTAACTATAGCCTCCTTTCTACAGAGAGGCCTATGTCCAACAGTGGACTTTTAAAGGCAGTTGACGAGAGTGACAATGAGAAGAATCGTTTGTCGTCTTATTGTGACTCACGTTGACACACAGCTAGTTACTAATAGAAGTTAGACTACAAAATTATTCGTCATCCGTATAAATTGATTACATTTCAAGCAATAAGCGGCAATATCTGAACCTAAAAGTATTAAGTTAAAGACAAGTCTGAACATAAATAAATAAATATTTCGGACATCTAACACACAACGCCATCTAGTCCCAAGCTAAGCAGAGCTTGTGTTACGGGTACTAGACAACTGATACAAATACATGTATACTTTTTTTTTGTAAATACATACATCTTATACATAGAAAACACCCAAACTCCGAAACGAATATTTGTAGATCGTACAAACATTTGGTCCGATCTGGGAATCGAACCCGAGACCTCATGATCAGCAGTCGCACACGCCAACCGCGAGACCAAGGAGGCAGTCAAATATTGAACATATTTAGTCTATACAGATACTTATGTGTAACAATGATGGCCACTAATATATAAGGTATAGGTAATTAATTTTATAATTATAAATGTATTACTTTTAACTGCATCTTGGGCAGCTGTCTTAGATCGCCGTATAACATCATTAGTAGCTATTAATTAATTATTAAGTTTAAATGATGATGTATTTTATAGTCCATTTTGTCGAAGTCGGTACATGATGATCTCTATATAATAAAAAAAGCGAATATAAGTATAAGACCCGTTTTAGTAGTGTAATTTATATTAAAAATAAATTATCAAAAAAAATATTAAAAGACTATATATGGTTACATCTTCAGATATATATTAGTCTCATTTCATCTACCTATATAAAAATGAATCGTTGAAATGTATGTACCCGTATAACTTCCGATCGGCTGCACCAAATTAAATAATTATATTTTTAATGTGTTCGTTATTGTTAGGACAAGGTTTGTGTATAAGAAAAATTAAAAGATACCGGGAAAAGTTTTTTTTTTCTCCGCGACGGGAAACTGAGACAGATGTGTAAATATGGAGGTACGAAGTTCGCCGGGTCAGCTAGTAAGTTATAAAAGACCAAACATAACTACGCTCTAACTGTACGCGCTCTAAAAGCATGTAGCTCTTTACACTTATATACAGTAGGTAGTTTATGAATGACAACCCTGTCTATTATTACTTATAATAAAAATGTAACAGGTCCAATTCTGTACATTAAAGATATTTTGAAAATTTTTTTTGGAGGGCTCTATAGTCGATACAGAAGCCCAAACTGTAATTTTTTTCATTTTTGTCTGTTTGTCTTTCTGTCTGTCTGTATCTTGGCCGCGCATCACGCCGAAACTACTGAATGGATTCAAATGAAACTTGGTATGATTTGAGTTCATACTACGAGGTAGGACATAGGATACTTTTTATCCCGATATTCAGCACGGTTTCCTGGGCGGAGGGGATGATAGTCAAAATATGTACATAGTTGTAATTCAATAACACATGGTCCGATTTCATTCATTCTTTGTTTGCTAGAAAGAAAAAAAAAAGATAACGGGAATAGTCTTTTTTTTTGTCCGCGACTGTACACTGCCTGTGGGAAGCTGAAACATATTTGTAAATATGGCGGTACGAAGTTCGCCGGGTCAGCTAGTCTTCAATATGTTGATGTCCTTTTCCTCGAATATTCACTCCTAACGTTTACTGAAACCAAACTCATGTTTGGATTCATTCAGTCTAATAATGCTCAGTTCTGACTAACAATGATCTTACTCTCGGTCTTATTGTACCACAGTTCTTTATAGGCATGAGTTTGCGTTTTGTAAGCATTATACATATTCATACAAAAAAATATTAACATTTCTGTGCTAAGCAAGTTGTCACAGATTTTCCCGCTTATCATTTAAATACTTTTAGATTTATATGTAATTTCTAAATAAGATATGTAATAAGAAAAATCTGAATAGATATTATACTGAATTAAAATCGACAACTGAACGAAATATTAAATCTACATACTTTGAAGTGAATGAAGTCGCGGGGCAAAAGTAAGTAGATAATGAACCAAAAGCATATCACAATTGATGTGCTTTTGGTTCATTACGTTTCGTACATTCGTTTGATACATTCGTAACAACTTACACTTGGTAATTTGAAAGTGACATGATGTAGCAAGAAACAAAAGTGCGTTATTCCACTTACCATTAATCTCAACGTGTAAAAAAATACATGCAATAAATGCTAATAAAAAAGGCAGAAGTGTATTAAAAACCACATAGCCGATTTATTTTGCTGGAAACTGAAATGTAAGTAATCATGAAGCAAAGATACTGAAAGAGATTACTGCTTATTCGGCAGGGATAGCAAAAGTCCAAAAATTCAAGCTCGAACTAGCTGGCGCAAGGCAATCAGAGCTCTCCAACCAGTATCTACTACTTATAATAAAGAAACAATCTATCTTCACGACTTCAACACTTAAGTATTTATTTACTTATACGGTCTCTCTTCGTGATGATGCGTAAATAATTGCCCATATTTGGAGGTAAAATATCGGTTTTTACAAGATGAAAGTTCTCATGCCGAGTGCTCAAATACCCCCGGGCACTTAGCACTCGTCGCGTCAAACCGCCGGCGGCACCCCGACCAAAACCAATCATTTTATTTCCACTAAATTTAAACACCTGCAAAATAACCCTCGGGATCTTTTAAGTTTAATTAATGCCAATAAATGTTGGTAATATTAGTAACGTATTTATTATTTTTATTGGTAACATTCGGTTCGAACTAAGACAGATAATTCATATTCCTTATCCTTTAAAAAAGAGATCACATATAGTGTTTTGTTTTTTTTTTCATCCAGACTCAGAACAACAATTTGTGGATCACCCAAAGTGTTGTCCCATGTAAGATTTGAACCCACAACACTTGGCGAAGTAGGAAGCGGCGTGGCGACCGCTTAAATCACCATACGTGCTGTCAAGTCAATTACTATTGCGAGTTTTGCACTTATATGCAAAAAAATCTAGGACAGGAAAGGAAAAAAATCTGGTGTTGTTGTTTGATATTTTCTGAATTGCGATAACTCCAACTCACACATGGCCAAATCACACATGGTGATCTTACAAAATATTTACTTTATACGATTTGTCGTAGAATTACAATATTTTCATCATTTTAATATATTTAATTTGAAAAGTGACTGGATCGACTTTAACATGTAAGATCGTTACATTTATGTTTACTTCTTAGCTATTACAATAATAATAACATTTCGAATCTAAATTGAGCATGTTCAAGTAATAAAACACGTGAAATTCTCTAGTCTGGTTATTAAAAAAAAAACGAACGATTTTCACAATTTAATAATAAAATTTTGTGTTTATATACAGAAATAATCGGAAGACCTAGAACATGCCATTGAAATTACAAACTGCGTTTCTTTAAATAAAACTTTCCCATTCAAACTATTTAAAACACAGTAAAAAATATATTACTAAAACACTGATATTATTAAATTGAAACAATATCCGAAACCGATATATTAATATTTAATACGTACTTCATCACCACTTCAACACCATAGAGCACAGCACGAAGCACTCATGCGATTGTTGCGGTAACAGAGGGGTCGACATCTCACAAAGCTTTAATGATGATATGATTTCACCGGTGAAGACGTCCCCCGGCTATCAAACGCAGTGCTGGCCTAATATGCCGTATAAAATGACGCTTTCATAATATTTGCAAACAATACGGAACCCTTCGCAGCGCCCCTGCGCCCGCGCCTTTGTGTGTGATCAACGCTGTCGACTGCAGCACTTACGGCGGGTTATTGGCAAACATGCGTGCACTCGTCAAATTCAAACATTTCATATTCTTGTTGCTTTTGCTTTATAAGTACACTAGTTATTGCCCGCGGCTCCGCCAGCGTGTATTTAGGTTATCGCGGCAAATAGTAGCCTATGTGTTATTCTGATGTATAAGCTATATTACTGTAAAGTTTCATTCAAATCCGTTCATTAGTTTTTGCATGAAAGAGTAACAAACATCCATCCATCCATCTATACTTATACGTTTATAATATTAGTAGGATATCTAGCATAATTTCCATATTCTATCATACTTCTAAACATAACTTTTCTTTAACAAACATCTATTTGAAGGAAAAAACTCATTTAGTAGATTATTTATATTATGACAAGAAAAGTGTAGTTAACTATTTTGAAATATTTTGACATGTGTCTCTTGGATGGCCGATATTTTTTATTTAATAACTTATTTTGTTAATGACAACTTAGGCAGTATTTATTGTTTGTTTAGAATGGATTATATTAAGCCCTCCCAGATGTATCCGCCAACAGCAACACTGTCACATTTAAAAAAAAAAATTAAAACCAAAGTGTCTTGTATATCGTGCTAAAATTTTAGCTCAATCGGTGCAAAGCTTTTTGAAACACAGTCAGATACGAAGTCAACAGAGGAGATCGTTTATTATGAAAAACCTTGGGGAGCACTATGTCCAGCACCAGAAACGTATTTTGGCTGTGATATTGATGACGAGACAGAATAGAAAAAATCGATCAATATATTGCTTCACTACATAGTATAAAACAAAGTCGCTTTCTCTGTCCCTATGTCCCTTTGTTTGCTTAAATCTTTAAAACTACGCAACGGATTTTGATGCGGGTTTCTTTAATAGATAGAGTGATTCAAGAGGAAGGTTTTTATGTATAATAAATGAATAATATAGTATGGAAACACTGTTAATTTTCGAGGTTTCTAATGTGATGTAGCAAAAAAACTAATTACTTTTGCGCTTACATTGCAAACGCTGGTTGCACCCTACGAGATAGATCAAAATAATGTACTACAGTATTGTACACCTTAAAAAGTACTACAAAAAAGTCCGCGACGGTATATGTCTATCTCTTAGGGATAACCCACAACAACCATTTTTATTCCTTTATTTTTACGAGAAATAATGGCTTATTTACGAAGTGATTTTAAGCAATACAGAATGAATCCTTATACAATTAAGTAAATTAAATACATTGTGCATTTAATATAGATCAAAATGGCCCTTTACAGTAACTAATTTGAATGAATATATTCGAAGATATTACAGATTTAAAATGCACGAATCGTGTCGTCGGCGGGGGCATCTGAAATCCACCCGTGCGAAGCCGGGGCGGGTCGCTAGTGATAGTATAAAACAAAGTCGCTTTCTCTGTCCCTATGTCCCTTTGTTTGCTTAAATCTTTAAAACTACGCAACGGATTTTGATGTGGGTTTCTTTAATAGATAGAGTGATTCAAGAGGAAGGTTTTTATGTATAATAAATGCATAATATAGTATGGAAACACTGTTAATTTTCGAGGTTTCTAATATGATGTAGCAAATAAACACATTTTTTTGCGCTTACATTGCAAACGCTGGTTGCACCCTACGAGATAGATCAAAATAATGTACTACAGTATTGTACACCTTAAAAAGTACTACAAAAAAGTTCGCGACGGTATATGTCTATCTCTTAGAGATAACCAACAACAACCATTTTTTATTCCTTTCTTTTTACGAGAAATAATGGCTTATTTACGAAGTGATTTTAAGCAATACAGAATGAATCCTTATACAATTAAGTAAATTAAATACATTGTGTATTTAATATAGATCAAAATGATCCTTAACAGTATTTAATTTAAATGAATATATTCGAAGATATTACAGATTTAAAATGCACGAATTGTGTCGTCGGCAGGGGAATCTGAAATCCACCCGTGCGAAGCCGGGGCGGGTCGCTAGTTGCTTGATAAATAAAACTTCTTGTCGTCTTTTATGGCGCTTAACTGTTATGTACAACACTGAAATAAAACTTTACTAATAATGTAAATTCATAGTATTTTTCAAAAGAATCCCGATCCCAAGAATGGGTCTTTTTATGTTTGGGCCTGCCAAAATGACTCTACTCGGCCTGATGGAAAGCATAATTAGAATCCAAGAATGCTGGTCACCATCCTCATTGCGAATGCAATGCAACAATGCAGTATGGTTACCCACAGCATGGCGGCCTAGTGATGCTTCTGCATCATTGGGCCTCCGGTCTCGCACTCACCCACGAAACATGACAGCACTATTGCTGTCATTTTACATTGATCTTCTGTGCGAGGTTAGTACCGCCCCGGTCGAGCCGGCCCGTTCGTGCTGAAATCAGCGTGGCTCTAATACCTTGAGATCTTTCACTTGAAGATCTACTGACATTACTACATATTTGCCTGTTATAGATAATATACCACTGCTGCCATGCTGTTACCTAAACAAAGTTGCAATTTAAAAAAAACAATTACACATAAAGTTTAGTGCGTCGGCCATTTTATTCACATATGATAATGTTGTAACCCTATAATAGCTGGGTGCTTTTGAAAGGTGTTTATATGATCCGGCGGCCATCTGCCTCGGATTGATAAATTGTGTAAAAAATGTTCCTAACAATACAAGTTGCATTTGTGTGCGTTATAGATACAAAGAGGGTCTTATATTTACTATTTAGAAACTTGGTTACTGTCAACGGAATCAGAAATCTATGTTAATAAAATAAAATGCTGTTTTTTGATCAATGCACGACTCGACGAGAACCGTTTTACCGCTTTAGCTCATTTTTATCGTGGGGTTTTCAGCTTAAGAATATTTGAATTAAAATTAGAAATGGGAAACTTGGAATAAAATCGAAGTGCTTATTAATGATGCGCTGATGCACTTATTATAAGCACTTGCATTGTCTTTGATCTGATATCTCAAAAACATGGCGGATATAGGACTTAAAACTATTTTAGTTTAGTATTTAAAATTCGTAACCTTTTTTTATAATCTACATTCATCCAAGTTTTCATTTAGTTAAGTTTCCATTTCAAGTTTGCATTTTATTTTTATTTTTTAATGAGACATTCGTAACATTCAAAAATCATGACGGTATTCCTGTCAATATGACATTTCTCTTAAAGAAAAATCGACCCATTTCCACCTAACCAGGTTAATTAAATAAATTCAAACGTATTCGTGTTAAAACAAACGATAATTTCATGGGCGTGGCTGACCCTCGTCGGTAGCAACATTACAACCCTCCATTCACACACATGAAACCCATTACACATACACAGACAGACACGCATTTAAACACACGTGCACAAATCTCCGCATTGACATGTGCTCATACATACACTTGCTACCCCACACTGCCGTATTGTACACCCGTAGACAATGAGAACGTTAAGCGCTTTATTTTTTATCTCTTTGTCACATATCCCCTCTTCGCTGTTATACGTTGTTGAAGTGACAATATGCATGTGCAACACTCTTTATATTCGCCATAAGTACCAACGTAGTGTTTTATACTGAAATTCTTCGTTTTTCTCGAACAACAACATCCTGCAGAGCATCAATGAACGATCAAGTTGCTATTTTACTTTACATTGATAGTAAAAAATCGAACAAGTAAAGTCAGCTCTTGCATAAACGGAAACATTCCAGCAAACGAGAAAATCCCTTTTTGTTCTTTGAAGAATTTCGCCAAACATTAAAGGACTAGTGCGAACAGACCATCGGAGTGCACACAAAAACAATTATGCAGCACCAAGATACATGGATCAGAATCAAAAGATCGAATACGATTCCGATCTGACTTCTTTTGGAGGACCCTAAAATAAGTTTACCCTGATAGAAGATGACAATGTAAAAACAAATGAATTTCATGAACGCACAAAACCTTATATAAAATGCAGGTAGTCACGAGCTGATTTTACAAAAGGTGATAGATATCTACTAACTGAAACACTATGTATATCTAATGCCTATCGCCAACAATTTTATAAACAATTTTTAAAAAGCTAGCACAGAAAAGAAACTATATTTGTCTATTATTTATTATCGCGACGTCGCTTTTATTGATCATAAATTCGCTAAACATTAATTTGAAATCATTTTCATTCTCTAATCTAATATATAAAAAAAACAATGCATTCCAATTCCATATAACAGAAATCCTTCATCATTTAACGTTTAAAAACAGATGAAGTTCATTTTTCATCTCATTTATAAACAATTCGGTAATGAAATTATATCTTAAATTCGATCGAGAGGCTGTTTTGTCCGGACAAGATAGCATCGTGAGCAGACGATCAATCAAATTAACCAGCCGGTTTCACCTGGTCCCGTTCTTGTACTAATGTGGATTATATGGAACACATCGGAGCTATTAGTAATATCCGGCCGCCACGCCCAACACGAATCATTTAGTCGTGGAACATCGACAGCTTTTATTGACAATGTAATTATCTCAATGATTTTATTTACACATTATAGCGAGTCAAAACATCGTTAAGGTTTTATATGTTGATTGTTACGGTAAAGTGATCATTTTCTTATTAAAATATTCATCATTTTCTTATTAAAATGTATAATTTTTGTATTTATAACCTTATATACCTCTAATTCATTATTTTGTCATAATAAAACATTTCCTAATATTTTGTTGATCAGTGGCCATCTTGCTTTACTCGCATAACCGAAAAAAAAGTTTTTTTAATAATTTAAGTCGTCTATACTATAGGTACGTCACAGCCTATATAATATGTTCATTTGTTATTAAATTCATTACAAATTAGGATAGTACCCAATTAACTACTTTAACTAAACTAAGATATTAAAACAGTCATTTATCAAACAGAGCGTTTTAAGTTCGTTGCTTGAGCCATTATATCAAAATCTGTTCAACAATTTATTACTATAGCTTAATAATAATTTGCCTGGACCTTCCTAATAAGGTAAACCATACATTAAAATCACACAAATTACATACGACATGCGGATGTATCGGTTTATTTTATAGTAAAGTTATTTCTGTCACGTGTTTATAACCAGACGTGGTACCAGGCTAACATAAATTGCACACGGTTGCAACATAACAATAGGTTCGAAACCACGGGATGCGCTAGGCTCTCGTCCTGCCACGCTCCGCCTACGCCCGCGCGATACTGGCTCGACTATCTTATTACAATCGTTTCTCTGACACTTTACTATCGATGTCTACATTTTATATTGACTGATGTTGTTTTTATTTTTAAATATTGAAATGTACGTATTTACTGTGTGATGTCAAAAAGCAGTTGATTTTTACAAGTTTCTATTCGTGGATCCCACTTTTGCCTGCACTAATTTTGAACGGATTTTTTGGTACGGGGTAATGAGTTTAATTCAATGAATGCGAACCATAAAATATTTGGAGCCTGTCTTTTACTTTTTAAAATTAACTTATTGCTTATAAAAGCATTAAATATATTTTACGTTTTCGTCAATAGATTGCATTTTGAAGAATAATTGACGATCTCAATAAACAAATACTGTGTAATAAACTGAGTTAATCGTCGTATCGAACATGAATTAATCGACGTTAATGCTTTGAATCGTGTAATAACTACAGTGCATTATATTATCTATTAATTTATTCAATACCAGTTACACTTTTGTATTAAAATGTTACCTCAGCTCTACGCATTACATTTATGTAGTTACTGCTAATACGAAACGAATAAATTCAATACTAGTATCTGTGAAGTTTTCCGCTTTCCTAAATGATTGATATAGTATGGTTTTGATACACTGTGTTGTAATCTTTCTACGTAACCAAGAAGGCAGCTCATTAAATTAACGGAGCTATCAGGGCATCAAGCATGCCCAGTGCAGTAAGAAAAACCTTTTGCGCTTTGAGGTTCCTAAGTGTGCGAAATTCTTTCGTCTTGTAGGGCGACCGCGGAGGGTCTCGCTGAATCATTCATATGTTTTTTCGTCGACACCTCACCGGTATCAATATGTATGTAAGTGTGTGATATCGCCGACAACATGTACTCGACAATCCCAAGCTTCGATTTAATTTTCACATATTATTTGATACAATAGTGGTTATTAAACATTTTTTGTTACCCACAACTCTATAAACGTAGGTTATTCTATTCATTATGTTTCTGGATACTTTAAAAGAGTCAATTCCAGATAAAACAAACTCACAAACGCGTCCTATTGACTCTTTATTTATTCAGTAATGCCAATAAACACCTACATGGGATAAAAACTGTCTGAATAACCTATGCTTGTTTCAACAGCCTTTAGAATTCCGTGCATTTAACACTGTCCGCGAAAAAATGGTGATAGAACATCAAGCGAATCAGACAACAATCGAAATGTTAACACAACAATAAAAACATGTATTTGGATGGTTTGAATCACTTGTGTTTTGTAACATACTTACTTTACAAATACATAGTACTGATAAAAAATTAATACACAAAAATACGTAGTGCTAAGGTATTTCAACTTAGGTGTTAACTTCTCACTCTTAATATCTCTTTTTAAGATTAAATAACGAGGTGTGTAAAATAGTACTTTCTTCTAACAAATGAAGAAAGTCTTTAAGGAGAACAACTTCAAAATGATCGGTCTTAATAATTAACTCACCAGTGGACTTCGTACCTACTCGGCAGTCTGACCAACTAATTAATGTATGTTCAAAATTCTCGAAGTAAAATCAACGAGCTACTCTAATTTTTTATGGATTCTTCATTAGTATTTCGGTGAATACCTCTAGGTCTAAATATGTTATCGGGGTAGTTACGTAACTTCTAGACTATATAGCAGTCAGCTCTGGACAGTAAACTCTGCTATTTAAACGAATGATAACTAGGATAGCAACTAACACAACTAGGAAATTTGTGTCTTTTTATTTACGAATTTGTGTTCTAAATGTTCTACAAATTATTTACCTACAGAATTAGAAAACCTTATTACAGAGAATGCAAATCAAATTCATTCGGAAAATATGTAAAGAACGCCAGGAATGTGGGCGCGCCTCTGAACAAAAATTAAATACGTTACAAATAAAAACAAAACAGACTATTAATATTCGTTAGAAATATTGGTTTGTCCCAAAAATGTGCCCGGGGGCTGAAACACGATCCAGCGTGGGTGCTGAGTGGACATGCCGAGTCTTCGAACAAATACATAACCTAAGCGATTTATTGGACTGCATGATACAACGCGAATTTATAATATTTATGATTTGTGAACACATTAATATTCATGCGAATGTAAGTTTGCAAACAACGACTGCAAGGCTGGTAAAGTCATTAAATAATATTAAATTAAAATCTTTTGGCTTAAAATAAACTAGTAAAAGTACTTGCTACTCTTTTTCATATTAAAATACTTGTAGACTGCGACAGTGTTATATACATACTGTAGTAGTGTTTATCATGTAATTACTAACTACCAAACGAACTATCCTACTTTAGTATTAACCTTAAAAGACAGAGATAGAATTTATTTAATCCATTTGGCATTCCTTTAAAGTTATACCAAATTAACATAAGATCATATCCATACTTTGCTATAGTCCCTCAGTACCATACAATAGGATTCGTCTGTAGGTGAAACACAAATACCGAGAAATGTGAAACGAATATACTCAATTAATAAAATGATTCTCTTCGCCTGTATCCATTGCACGTATCATAATTTCTGTGACTTATATTCATAGTTTATTATGAACACAAGTTAATCATGACATAAGTAATTAATTTTAATTTTTCCGTGTCATTTTTAATATTTTACGTAGCTCCGTACTTAGTTTTGCTTTAGATAAGGGATTTTTTTTTAAGAATATACCATGTCTATAAGACTCCAACTAACAATGATAGGTGCTAATACAATGCTTCATAGCCTGTTTGTAGGCAGTAAGTGTTGACTGGGACTAAATTTTCATTATCATCATCATCAACAACCTTTAATAGTCAACTTCTGGATATAGACCATAATCTATCATAATCACACATAATCGTGTCACAATGTTTGTCCTCAATGTACTCCTAAATCACTTAACCGATTATAATAAAATTTGCACACCATGTGCAGTTCGATCCAAATTGCGAGATAGGATAGTTTAAATCTCAAATTATAGTCGCAATTTTAATTTATTGCTAATTATTGTATATAAATATGGCGGTACGAAGTTCGCCGGGTCAGCTAGTTTTAATATAAATTATAAATATTATCCAACTCTATTTACCAGTAGTGCTTAAAAATATCTTAACAAGACTATTGGGTTCTCAAAACTATCTAACCGTTTATTTTAGAGAAGTTTTTTTTTATTAAGAATTGAACATTGAAAATAATAATAATAACTAACTTTAAGTCGTAAATATGCTTATTACCATAACAACACCTGCAAAATTAAATATTCACAAACTTTGATAAACTCAAAACAAACATCAATTCAAAAGAATTATGCACACTGCGATCAGAAAAGTCGGAATCTCCCTATTTAAAACCATGCCAAAATATAAGTACGAGTCTTAGTTACGCATAAGCCACTGTTTTCTCACAAAATTAAGTTCCATTTCATAAAAGCTCGCGTGCCGTCCATCTCCTTGAAGATCTTAACGCATCGATACCTTATCGGGCATCTTATGACACGACGCGCTCGCTGACGGCGCCAGCTTACCTTAAATCCTACAACATATTGTACAAACTTATCCATTCCTGCTATAACTTCATCTTCAGCCATTTTAATGTGTTCTAACGTTCTGACCATATTAGTTTCTAACATAACTTGGATACGACATAATTTAAAGAACTAACCCAGTCATGTACTTCACGTTACATTAACCGACTTCAAAAAAGGAGGACGTTCTCAATTCGACCGTTTTTATTATATTTGTTCGTGGATAACTTTATGAACCGATTTTGATGATTCTTTTTTTAATGGAAAGAAGATATCCCATCGGTGGTACCATGATAAGGACACTAAGATCTGATGATGGCATCCAAGAGAAATCGATCGATTTGGTCGTCGTTGAAGTCGGTTTTTTATTTTGTTATTTTTTTTCTTTCAGAGACTTAAAAATCTATTTTCATTTTAATACATACAAACTTGTCATAAATTTTAATTTGCATATGTATGATTTTATTCTGTTAATTTTTAAAGTTGTGTAGAACATGAATTAGGTTTTGTACGGCCACCTAATTTTTTAAGAGTTAAAGTTTCTGGTATTATTTCTTGTAATTTTTTTTATCCAAAAGAGCGATGATGCCGGTTAGGGCTGTCAAAACGCTTGACGTAAGAATTGACGAGCGTGCCCCGTCTGCTTGGTTTTGTTCGTTTTTGCTTCAACCTTGTACAATATTGTTTATCTACAAAATCGTCTGGGAACAATATTATCAACGTTTTAATGAGAAATTGAATACACGGGCCATCTCACGTTAAGTTACTTGTTCAAACAAAATAAATAAGAAAAGTAAATTATCTGACGCATAATAATGATATTATACAAGGCTTGCCATCTACTTAAATATTTGATTGTAAGTGATGTTATATGATAATATTCTAGAACTAAAGCGTTGTTTTTTATTTGTAAATAGTTACCAGCCAACTATCTTTTTAGAACATAAATTTAATAACAAATCAAAACTGACTTCAAGGTTCGACTCGATTTCTCTTGGATGCCATCATGAGATCTTAGTTTCCTTATCATGGGACCACCATTGGGATATCTCCTTTCCATTAAAAAAAGAATCATCAAAATCGGTTCATAAACGAAGAAGTTATCCGCGAACACACATAAAAAAACACATATACGATCGAATTGAGAACCTCCTCCTTTTTTGAAGTCGGTTAAAAAAGAGAACAGGTAGGTCTATTAGAAGTTAAAATTTTATCAATTAAAAGATTTTAATTATTTGCAGATACGTCGTGTATAAAACTATAAATACACTTTAAGAAACTCATTAAAATATAGTACAATTCTTTTACACAAAAATTAAGAAAACATAGTATTGTTTTTTTGCGCTTTGTTAGCTGATAAATAATCAGTCAAGGATTGATAATGCTTTCAGAATTAAACCCCAAGTAGTACAAGGTACTAATTTACAGACCCCATACTGAGAAATATTCTATTATTTTAATAGAGAATAAAAATGACAACACTTAATAGTAAATTTCTACGAACGATAAATTCATTACATCGTGTACATAGTTACTTTTTATAGCAGTAATTACGTGCACCTACGACAGTTACATTTTTGGTAAGACCACATCCAGTAATGAAATCTTGAATGTTTTTACACTAGTTATGATGACAGTAAATGACTTGTCCAACACTTAAGGCAATACTGGCATCAATTAGACTCGTTATTTATCACAGCACGTACTTTTAAGAATACAGAAGTAGACACGTGATAAAAATCTGGTTCCAAAATCAAATTTAAAGATTATTGTTACATAGTCACATGGTACCTGCGTTTTAAAGTAACTTATTTAGCGATGCAATGCCCAATACCTCGAATGAAAAAAATGATAGATTCTAGTAACAACAATACACAAACACAGCTATTATTGAACAACGCGAAATCAAAGTCGTAATGACGCAAAGTATCGTGCTAAGTTAACCAGTAATAATTTACTTTTTCTTTTGAAAATTGTATCTACGAGATCGTCATATATTCGATTTTTCACTAGCCATTCGCTAACCTGCGCGTGCGCATATAAACGTTATATCAAGTTTAATTTGTTTTCGTTTACAAACCGTTTGCCGTCCCTCTTACTCCCGAGTCATACGTTTTCATTTTAATTTATATTTATCAGCGAGATATGACTGTGCAGTTTGTGGGCCGTGTTGTTGCTACATTTACTATTATATTTTTATTGGGATGCTTTTGTATGAGTTGGCAGATATTTATCGGGTATCGGAACATTATTCGGTCTGCTCATAATCGTCCGCATAAAGCACCTTGTCACACGGTCGTTGGGCGCCGAATGCGCCCGCCCGACCCCGAGTATTCTTTTTGTGCTCCCCGAACGAAGGCCCTTATTCTCTGAGAATTGGAAAAAATGAAGATATTAATATATCTTTCTAATTCGAAATACGTTTCGGATAAAAGGTACATCATAAATCATTATGCACGGTGTACGAAACTGCTTTCAAATGTGGGAGAAAACATTTTTCGGGGAAGTGTCGTGATGTCTTCGATCAGTCGCTATTGTGTCAATGTTGGATCGATTTACCTATAATCACGATATTATTAGAACTGTAAACATAACAGTTTACAGTAAATATCCAATTTATACTTAAGATAATAAGTTTATCAGTATTTTTTTAACTATATAATGACAGTAAACTCCAGATTTTGGCACACGATAGTTTTGAATAAAGGTCAAATTATGTAGTTTATTGCGGAAATTAGAAGAGCACCACATATGGAACAACTAACAGCAAAAGGCCCGATCCTAGTCCTTTCTTGAAACAAACGATATTCAGGTAAAACCGGTTGAACTATTAGCCAACCCGAAATAATCTAGAAATCTGAAAAGACCACAAAATAATTTTGAACCATGTAAAGTAATTAAGGTGTGGTTAAAATTGGCTGACAAATGTTGTTTGAGTTTGGACTGGTGTAGTTTTAATCAATGCCCTAGGAATATTTTAGATAGTTTATTCAATGTAGCGATTAGTATTATGGGAGAGACAGAGGAACATGACGCGTGGTCATGTCGGCCCGGCTGTGCCAGCAAACGACCAGTCATCCGCTGCTTATTAGCTCTCTCTATCTGAGATTGAATTAGCTTCGATATGTAACGTTTAATAAAGATTGAAACAATGTTCCCTATACGTGCCCTCAAAATGATCATTAATATTAACATTCATAATTATTGCCTGCTCAACTTAAATTCAGTAAAAAATAACAATATCACAAAAATATACATGCTCTTCTAAATCATGTTTGTGAACTAATTTTGATTTAGTTGTATGGTTCTATGTAAAATGCATAATAAATATGTAAACGAAACAGCTAAAATATACTTTTTTCAGCCAACACACTGAAACATTAAAACAACTAGACCTTGTGTCAACGTTCAGTGATCCAAATAACATACGAGACTTGCCATAAGCAATATATTTATAGAAAGTTAGACTAAACGCCAGTCAATTTTTTTATAAATATTAGATTAAATTTAATATAACAAAAAATCAAATAAATATGAAATGCACTTAATACACGATATATCTACATATCCCTACTGTATTTAAAGGTTAGCATCAACCACTGTTTATCTTAATTATTAATGTCACGGTGATTTAAGATAATTCCATATTAACGTCTAATGAAAATGTTCTGAGAGCAACAGGTGCACGGATATCATGTGTCCAATTATTATTCAAGGTGATGACAGGTCTGCAACCAGAAGTCACCCAGCCATTCATATTATAAAGATTCATTTGATCACTTAGTATTTAATACGAACAAATAGCATTTTGTGGGAGAATTCTCGGACCGAAACATGATACCGAGTGTTCGCGATTGTTTTTATTCCAAACTCACCTAATGCCATTTACCACAATTTTGGTGCAAAGGCTGAATGTGTCGGGTTTCACATCACTCGTGCTATTTCTAAAAAGCTTGTTTTCTCAGCAGAGCGCACTTAAGTAGCGATTTGTAACTCAATACGACTGAGTAATTCGGGCTAGGCGATGTGCCAACTGTTGATTTATTCGTGTTTTACTAACGCACCGCTTGGCGTGGTTGGTCTTCTCCATAACTTAGCACAAAGTTTTAAGTATAAATACATTCGATTTTAAAAGTGGTATAAATCGCGTAACCTCTTGTATTGAATTCGTCAAATACCCTTTTTCGTTGAAAAAATAAGATATAAAAGTTTCACATCGATAATAATGTTACAAAAAAGTGTCTCCCGTGGGTGATACAGCCGTTTAAGATAAACATCTGACCCTAGCCGGTGTCTCGGCGTGGCACGCTACGAATTCACGAAGTGCATTCCCAAGTGGTGTTCGCTTTGGTTTTGTTTTGACACTAAATGTTTTAAGAAACAATTTAAACAAGATTTTTGTTTATGCAGCTATTAATAAACGTTAGTTTATTGGGACATCTTTAAACGGTTTGAATACTGATCTAAATCTTTTTCTAATTAAGTTTTTCATGGTAATGGTCGGTCTTTTCATGGTAATCTAACTAATTTTACACGACTTGTTTTGTACCTTATCATGTGTGAGGTATTTATCTGATTCACTAGCACTTCTGTCCTTTATTTATTTTTGATAGAAAGTATGAGCAGGAGAGGCATTTGTCCAGCAGTGGCCTATTAAAGGCTGTTAATGATGATGAGCTAGATTTACTAACGCTAGGCAATGGTCACTATAAATATTCCAGAATTTACAATAAAAACAAATGACATTCTCAAACATTTTATATTTCTTCCCTAAACAATGAAAACGGCACGTGCTGAGGCGTCCCATCAAATTGTGATAGAATTTGTATTTGATCCTTTTTTGTATCGTCAACATCAGAGATACGACGCGCGATAAGTAATTAGAGGAGACGACACATGTTTTGGACTCTTTTATCTTGTCTTGTATTAGTCTCATTAGTGTTCGATCCTTGGCCCATACTTTTTTAACGCCATCAACATTTTATAGGGACCTTTGTTACTCGGAAATATCTATTTCATTTTATTTTGCAAAAAGACAGCTCAGAGATTCTTGTTTAGAGAAAATTAACGTTATCTGACATGATAAAATAAAAGCAAGGGTTTCCTTAAAATAAGGGACAGTTTTTTTTTATGGTTCGCCCTGCCAAAATGACTCTATTCTGCCTGATGGAAAGCATAAGCAGAATCCAAGAGGGGTGGTCATGGTGACTCATTGCGAATGCAGACAATGCAGTATGGTGACTCACACCATGGCGGGCTAGTGATGCTTCTGCATCATTGGGCCTCCGGTCTCGCACTCACCAACGAAACACGACAGCACGATCGCTGTCATTTTACGTTGATTTTCTGTGCGAGGGTAGTACCGCCCCGGTCGAGCCGGCCCGTTAGTGCTGAAATCGCCGTGGCTCTACTACCTACGAGAATTGTAAATGAAAGCTATCAATAAAAGTTTATTTTATAACAGAAATGTAAATGATAAAGACCAGACTAATCAATGAATATTTTGTGAAAGGAAGTATGATTTGATCCTTCTATTGAGTTCTCACAAAAATTGTGGTAAGGGAACGCCTATAAAGCTCTATTATAGTAGCGTTAACAGACACTTGAGATTAGCATCTGTGCCTCCTCAACGCGATCTTCATGTTTCAAGCTTTGTAGTACAATACAAGGGATTACAACCGAAGAGGTTTATTTGTAAACATTACAATAATGCTACATTGTATATGCGGTCACACTAGCCGAGTGCCGAACCGTCTGCCTACTTGTAAATGTATTTTATTGAATATCATCTCATACGATTCGGTGAACTTGCGAGGAATCAATACTTCGTTGTCGTTGAAAAAAATATGTAGCAAAAAATAGGGTCACACGTGGAATTTGTGTTGGTTGCAGTATATCCTCGCTATTACACCTTCTGTATACAAAAACGCAGCTCATGAGCATTGTGGTGAATGGCTGTTAGTTCCGCTAGTTAAAATCCACTCCAATAATTAACAATACAAAATAGTTGAATGAATTCAGTAAATTCCGCATCATATTATTTGGATATTTTTAAAGTCTTTGCTTTAAAAATAAATAACATCTGGCCGTTTTATTAAAAAGTTATTTTTAATGAAAGCTATCGATAATTGATAAGCAGCTAAGCATTGGAATCAAACAACTTATCTTTCTTTTCTAGTTATACGTAACCGTAGTCTTCCGATTCTAAGTTAATTAGTCGTTAGCGTAAGGTTCCGAAGCGCGTAACTTCGAAATTGGTATAAGAAGAACACTTACGTATGGTATGATTATGGTCCTTGAATTTAAAAAAAGCTAGTAAAATTATTATTATATTATTTATTATATCAATATATCTTAATATTACATTAGGGCAATGGTGCTTGTTTAAATGGATCGCAAGCCCACATAAAATGATTGACCTACGGTTGATTTCTCGATAAATTTATGAACCTAAGAGAGTTTCTAGGAGTCCTTTATTTTGTATATAATGAAAAATTCATGAAAAGCAAACCACCCTGAAGTTCCTTTCTTAAATGAGTCTCTTTCGTGTATATAATTTGTTCAAATTGTTTTAATGCTAATATGTAGATATGTCAATTCTAAATCCTACTGCCCACTACTTCAAGCCCTAGCTTAATGTTATAAATACAGATATGAGTTTGTTTGTTTGCATCGGGCCTTAACTGTTTAACCGATCATCGTGACTTTGGTACACCTACACATTGTCAATGGTATACAAAAGGATAAAGGACATCCCTACTAAAAAAGTACTATTCCCCATAGACAAACAACTCCACTGCGAGAAAAGTCGAGGGCTAGTGTTAGTAGATTATAAACAGAATCCAATAAACAAGATGACATCGAGGTGATAACACCATTCAAGAAGATTATCTACTTTGTTCACTTTAATCATCAAGTTATCAAGACTAAAACGGAGGTTGTGATTCGTTTGACAATAGCTTCTATTTAAAAACATATCATTTGTCATCACAGTAAGGTTTAATTTTGTTTGGGTTGTTTTCAGTTCAGGCTTTTGTCACGGGAATGTGACAAAGTCGTCTTATAAAGATGATTTATGGCCGTGTTAAGTATCCCGTGCAATTGTTGTGAATATTTATTTACGCTCGTAACTATAAACAACGAGCAAATCTGGTTATTTATTATGTGATTCTATATTCGGCTTCGATACGTATAAGTTTGTTTTTCTTTCAGTAGTAGCTTTAAACTTGGGATGTGTTCTCATTGCTGTTTTGTATTGATGGAATAATCCACCAACTTTGACAAATTGCACAAACTAGGATTTAAATTTGAATTAGCCCATTTAAGATGGAGTTGTTAACGCGCGTTAGCAAAACGCGCGTTGAGCGCTCGTCATCTGAACATGGCCTTATTGTAAAGTATGTATGTAAAAATCTGAGTAAACGCTAAAAATGAACAATAGTTCATTTTTAGCGTTTACTCAGATTTTTATTTATATAGATCATCGTTACATATAATATTAATTTAAATAATTTTATGTTAGTATAAAAAACATGTTACCGTTTAAACTACCCTATATTTAAGAGACATTTAAAAACACATTATGGACTGTGTAACTAAAGCAAATTATTTGTTCATAGGAGAAAAGCCGTTCAAATGCGAGTACGCCGGTTGTGACCGTCGGTTTGCTAACTCTTCGGATAGAAAGAAACATTCCCATGTACACACATCAGACAAACCCTACAACTGTCGCGTGCACGGCTGCGACAAGTCATACACGCATCCATCGTCGCTCCGCAAACATATGAAAGTGCACGGTGCGGCCGGTGACCAGTCGCCGAGGTATGACAGTGATGGCGACGACTCGTCGTCAGCCGGTAGCGTGAGCGTGACAGCAGGCGCCGCCAGCCCTGCCGCGCCCCTTCCTCCGCCTCCTGGCCCCGTACCTCAGCACCACCAACACCACCACCCTTCAATTACGGACAAACTTGAAAGTCTCAATGATAAATACCTCAATCCACACGATCAAAAATCATACGAGCGACCGCCCGCGCCGCCCCATCACAACCAACCTCCACATCTCACTAACTTAGGTGGTAACGGTGTGATGGATAATAAACTAGGCTTTGGGGGGCACTGGACGCAATTCCAGCAACCTGCACCGACTATGCCTCATGGTGTCCCCGACTGGTGGTGTCCCACCCAAGAGACGTACCATCATCATCACCTGATGCATCATTCTGGAGCCGCCGCGGCATACTGACCACACCGCGCTTAGCGAACTCTTCATTCGACGCTTGGCTGACACGAGACCAACGATAGCTTAGGTATATTATGCACAACATATGCTTGTGTAGAATAACTAAATATAATATTTTCTTTGAATCACATTGGTACTCTTTAAGTATTCATATGAACGTGGAATGAAAAGTTAACTAATGCGCTCGGGAACAGTATTGCATTCAAAGTTACGCTTATTATAAATCTAATTAGTCCATAGTCAATCCGACCATTTCAAAAAATTCATCGCCAAATGACAGCCGTCCGACAAATATATAATATTGGGTCTTACTGTTAAGCAGAGTTAATTAATGTGAGAAGGTGACAATGAATGTTCACTATAGAATTTAACGTCACAAGTTTCTATTGTCTACTATGGTAAAATTAAACAAATCAGTTGTATACAATAACCGCTGGTAGAACGCTTTACAATATGTTGTACATTTCCTGTAAACATTCTGTTGCAATGAAGTGTCTTATTCTTATAATTTCCGGAACACAATTCCTTTTTCTGATAAGTATTGTAAGCTAGAAGCATTTGTGTCGTGTATCTTACACTGTTTAATAAAAAAATTGTCAACCTACTACAATTGTTGACAGTGATTTATTACAGGCTTTTGTATAAAATAAACAAACAACTTTAAATGCATTGTTAAATATATTACTTTTACGAAACGAAAACAATAACTTTTTGTGCACTATTCAATCTTACACATTAATTGTGAAATTTAAAAAATAAAGAGAATTTACTTAAAATTTTCTTCTTTAGAGTCTTTCTTTATCTCGATTTGAGAGTTGTTTTGTGGTTTATATCGCTTTGTTGTATTGACTTAAGGAACAAAAACTAAATATTATTTACACGAACTTCACAAATTCAATAAATATGTATTTCTAAATTTAAATCACAAAATAAGTCTCATATTAGAACAAACACGTATTTATTATATAAAGTATCTAGTTGAATAAGGTTTAGTCTCACTGCTCTTTTCGCAATGGACCTATAAAAGGCTCAAAGATTGTACACCGTAGAATATTTATTCTCGTTATGAAACGTATTACATAACTTAACTTTAAATTTTATCAATATAATTTTATAATAACATTTTCGCTAAAGTTAGTGCATATTTACATTCAAATATTGTATGAGTACATTCAAGAGTACAAAATACACAGTTATTTATAATAAAAATGTCAGAATAACACTCTATATTAAACAAAAAAGATCTGTTAAAGCAGTTAAAGTTAAAGCAGTATTCTTTCACGGTCTGTAACTTGCAAAGGCTGTTTGGAGCCTGACAGGATACAGGATGCTCTATAGTTTAGTGTTCACCGTGGACACAAACAACACTGAGACCTCGTAAACATTATATTGACGCTGAAAACCCCTCTTTAGTGTCCATGGTTTGTAAAAAAATGGTCTAATTGCGTACACCATGTAGTTTGTAGTTCACCTCTTAACTGTGCGGTGCGAAGATTGAACACGATCAGGGGTTTCTACACGATTAAAGAAACGGTCTTCAAAATAAAGCAGCGTCAATATTTAAAATGCGGCATTCCAGGCATACCGTTCTTTTCCAAATGTAAATGCTTCATAAAAAGATAGGTAAACTATTCTGTGAAAGTCATGAGTTTTTGTATATTCTTGAAACTACCTAAGCCCATGTGTTGTTGTTATATTCCATTCCAAGTAAAAATTCCTAGATTTTCGACAGTATACCTACTGATTTATTCCTGAATACATAAAAAAAATTAGTTTCACTTCTGTGTAATATTGATTGAGTTGAGTGGTTTCTTCAATTTCATTTAAAAAAGTAGATAAAAAAAAGTAAGTTCGGGTGGGTAACGATTCCGAAACACGGCTACTGGACACGAATCCTCTGAGTTAGCTGCTACTGAAGTTATTTTAAGGTTTTATAATAAACAGAGGATCATCTTCTAACTTTTTAAGAAAAAGAAGTTACGAAACTTTTACAATGTTTAAAGTGCGTCCGTATAATATGTACCTAACGTCATTTTTTTCACTGAAGAAATAGGTTTGAAATTAGGATTTGAATTACCAAACACAAGCTGACCCACGCAACCTCGTTTGCGTCTCCTATTGCCCGTAGCGTAACAATTTTCCCCCATTTTTGAAACATTCTTCAGTGGTGCTCCGCTCCTATTGGTCTTAGCGTGATGATATATAGCCTATACCCTTCCTCGATAAATGTACTATCCAACACTGAAAGAATTTTTCAAATCGGGCCAGCGGTCCCTGAGATTATCGCGTTCAAACAAACAAACAAACAAACTCTTCAGCTTTATATATTAGTATAGATGAGATGCAGTGAGACTAAATTAATTTAAATGTGGAACAACATTGTCATCGAGAAAATTAACATGTCTATCGCATATATTAACGAGTCTTGAAACATAAAAGTTTATAATTATCAGCATGGCCAAAGCTCCAAAGTCTAATAAAAATACGATTTTATAGGTTGTAAAATTTCTGTAAATTGTTTATACGTATAGGTTAGTTATAATGATGTATAAAATATTTTTAAGGAAATGCCCAGTGATAGTAGACATAAGGGTTTGATTTCTTTGTAAATGTAATCCAACCTGATGCGGTTGGTACTTCATTGTGCTATGGACTCTTAAACTATATTATGTATATTTATATTGAACATAGAACTATTTTTTCACGAACAGACCTTTAGATAATAAAAAGGTTAAAAGCGTACCTATTATTATTATCTACCTATTTGACTGAGAAAACATTATGTATTTTAAGTTATTTTAAGATGAAATTGTTGTCTTTTCTACAGCCGTGTAAATAGCAAGAAATAAAATAAACAAATATTTGGATCTAGCTTGATTACTTGAACTTTTTACTTTTTGGGAATCCTCCTATCAGTAATACAATATTATATTATTGGACTGCAGATAGTTAAAATTAAATAAATATTTGCTCCTATCTACATACTCCTTACATTTTTGAGAAATGTTGTGTACTTTGCGGACGATAAATTGTTTAGTCCCATGTTAGATGGAATACGGGCCCACTTAATACAATTATATAGGTATAGATATCTCGTTGAAAAGAATATGTGACAACACCAAGCAAAATCCGTATCCATATTAGGTAAAAATCCACATATAAATAGTTTTATTATAAACTTATTTCCTTATTAACTTTATTATTTAACCATTTACTGATAAAGGAATATGTATTAAACCTGTCACGTATAAGAAAATAATGGTTGCATCTTAGATTAGTACATGGGTGCTGTGCTGAGAAAATTGTAATTAATAAGATAGTTGTGGTTATTTTAAATAAATTTTAAGTGACTGTACCGTGCCAGCTGTAGTGTGGTTGCATTGATGAAAGATACCTATTATTAATAGTTTTTATAATAATAGTTTATTTCACAAATATATACAGAGTTTCAAATGATAAGTAACAAAATAGTAGTGCAACAAAATAGTGAAGTTAACATCTGTAACCAAACTAGGCATTGCCTGTATTTCGGCTATCAGCGCCAATCCTCTCGGATGTAAAAAAATTATTCAATTATGTTAGCCATTTACATGCGCAGAATATTTTAATAAATTATTTAATTGTAATATTTTTCTATAAAACATGATTTAGAGATGAACAGAAGGTACCAAAAGGGACGCTAACGAAAATCATCTTTGAAGTGTGCTGTATATCGTTTCAAAATTCGTTCACAAACGGTACAGAAGTTTTGGGTTTTTTAAGCATACACAAACTAACCTAACTTTTTTATGTATACAAAATATCTCCGCCACAAAACATACATTTAAAGCGAAGTTTTATTTAAAGTAAATTTCAAACATTAATAAATTTGACTCCACGAATGGCGTATTGATGAATCCTTACCTCGCTACTCGTTTTGGATATTTGATCCTACACGGGATAGTAATAAAAATGTCATCCATAAATAATTATCCTGTGTCTGGGTGTTCCTCATGTTCCTTGTTTAAACCTATTGAAAAGACCCATAGACACAGAAATCTTTACTTGTTTTTTTTTAAAATAAGATACAAACAACAGCCTTCCATTGACCATATGCATATTGGACAATGTGCTCGATTCCCCGAAAAAGTTAAAAAATAATTTTGTTTTTGGTAAGTATTTTGAAGTTAAACGCCTGTCTAGACATGTGTGCCTATAGGTTAAACATTTTCTCCCAGCCTTCACTTTGCCCAATTAATTTGATATTAGTAAAATATCCTACGTACGAAGAATGACCACTAAAAAGCTTTTATTTTCTGTTTATAATACACATCTTAAACTATAAACAATTTGCAAGAAATTGATTCAGATTCCATCTAAGTGAGACAGTTAGAAAAATGAATGAAAAAGCAAAATAATTAGAAAAATTAGTTCATGATTGAGACATTTTAGGTACCTACATAGGTACGTTATACTCTTAGGTTTCTTTCACAGATTTCGAGATACGTTATTAGGTACCTACTGTAAAACTAATTTGAAATAATTTAAAAGCAAAATTTTATATAATTGAAAACCAAAATTTGATAAAACAAATTATTTGGTAATTAAAACAAAGCCATTTAGAATTATAAAAATAAAATAAAAGATTGATCACTCGAGTCACGAAATCTACAATGGAAATCCAATTCTCGCGATCATTTCGATCGGATTCGAATCAAAAACCTAAGTCCGTGACGATACCCACAATAAAACACTACACAATAACAAAACGAGGAACAATCATATTCCAAAAGAGAATTGAATTTATCATTGAGAAGAAACGAGAGAAAGAAATGATAAATGATCTAAAAGGCATAAAAGCCACTAAGTGTGAGCGAGAGAGCGATACTATTCGATTCGACTTTACTGTCCGAGGGGATGATTTATCGTTTCTCAACAGGGATTGGCCGATCCAGTACTTAAAAGATTTATAGATCCTTATGGTGCATGCGCGGTAGGAGCGTTTTCTTATTATAAATCTCACTCCTGCACATGAGCTCGCGATTGCCTCTTTAGCTGTCCGATGGAGAAATTAAAAAATATGTTAACATATTGCAATGGTGCAGGAATGAACCGAGTTCGAGTGCACCAAGAACATAGCAGGTAATTGGTTGGTTAAGTTAATGCGCAAGCGCACGGACGAGGCTCGTATGGGCTCTCACTGCATGTGCATCGCTCCTACATCTAAAGTACAAGTAATTGATTACGATATTAATACGGATTGTAAACTCAGTATTATTTTGTGAATCAATTTATGAGATTTGCCTAGTACCTAGCCTACCTACCTAGTATAGTACCTAGGTACATGGGAATAAATGTTTTTTTTAGAAATAACTGCACGCTTACAATTTCTGTTGAATACAATTAGCACAGAAATTCCGGTTATTCAAATCCGGTATTCTATTGATGAGTATCTATTGGTTCATAGCAATGTACAGTTTCATAAAATAAATAAATAATGGGTTTCTGAGCTTCCATTAATCTGCGATGCGAATTTCGATCAATCTCATGATTCTAGATCAACGATATTTTTTTTGTATAATAGGGGGCAAACAAGTGATGGTAAGCGATTACCGCCGCCCATAGACACTTGCACCACCAAAAAATCAAAATAAAAATTTCTGATTTTATGATTCAAATTTAAAACTTATGTTTTTTTGGCCTTACTTAATTTGGTACATGAACATTTGAACTTAGCTGTACGTTTTAATGTTGCATAAAGCGCCATCTACCGGTAATCTCAAGAACTACTTGCATAAAATTATAATCATTCAAATCGAAATCATTATGCAAAACACCACGTCAGCAACAGAGAGTCTTAAAATAAGATAATTATATACTTAAAATTATTCTAATTATTTTAATTAATATAAATAAAAAACAATTAATTTTCCGCTATTTTATATAGAACAATTTATTTATTTGAAATATCCAGGCTTTGCTGCCAACATACATTTTCTGGGGGCACGGTCGTGCCCCCGCCAAGACGGGCCAAGCGAAGCGCAAGGGCACTACCTGCCTTTTCTCGAAGTGTTTCGTCGTTTTTTTGAACCCTCATAACTTTGGTTCCCGATATACCAGATCGTTCAAATTCTCAGAATATGATGTTACCAATAGACTAACAAAACATACAAAGTTTCAATTGCATAGTTCTGATACTTTAGATTTTATTGATACCTAAAAAACACCGATTTCGTCACTGACACACTGATGATCATCAAAACTGTTAGGGTACTTCCTGAAGTACTAGAAAGCTAAAATTTGGTATGTAAACTAAGTTAAGTATATAAACAACAACAAAATTCATAAACCTATGACTTTAGCCCCCCAACCCCCAAATTTGGCGGGTGGAAGTTTGTATGAGACTTTCACAAATGTTTATGCTAGAGGTTTTATTTTTGGTACACGGACTTTTTCGAAAGAAGATGAACAAGAAATACAGCACAAAAAAAAGAAAAAAAAACTGCCTTAAGCAACTTACCAAAAAAAAAATGAAATCTCACCAAAAACATTTTCATGTAAAATGTTGCCAAGACGACTGCATATGGCTTACCCTGTGAAAAATATATCAGATCTCATGTAGAGCCAAGGTTCTGAATCTACACGCCCTAACTCTAACAACCCTAACTTCATAAAGTCTACATCTCAGTGAAAATGTATGGCTTGGCTGTTTCGTTACTTCAGAAACTAAATATTCGTATAGCACATTACTTCAGAACCAAGCTATTTGCAAACACAATAAAAGTCGTTCGTTTCCCCTTCGTGATGGTAAGGTAGCGAAACGGCGAAGCCATACATTTTTACTGAGATGTAGAGTTTGTGAACTTAGGGTTGGTAAAGTTAGGGCGTAGATTCAGAACCTTGGCTCTACATGAGATCTGGTATATTTTTCACAGGGTAAGCCATATGCAGTCGTCTTGGCAACAATTTACATGAAAATGTTTTTGGTGGGATATTATTTTATCAGCACCGGTAGAGTTGAAATTTTAGGACACATAGTTTTATATTAAAAAACTTTTATTTAATACATGACTGTTTAGTATAAAATCTCCAGTCACAGTAGACGGATATTTGGATATTAATAATATTACGTAATTTAGATTGTGAATGTGAGTTTGTAATGATGTCACCAGTTATCTAAAAAACTGCATCGCCCATTCAAAACATTTTTGTTTACGACCAACAATCAATTGTATACAATCCGTTAAAAAATATATGTGGAACCTTACTAAGTACTCAACAGATGGCGTGCACGTCGACTTACATCGTGATATGATTATCTTTGGTTCAATGCAGTAGTATTTATACTCTTTGCGCTGTAGCATGGTGCGGGTGACAGTTTCAGTAACATTTCGTTTCACTATTGAAAGTTGCCTCGATTTACAAATTATGACTTAGTGTTTTAATTGTACCACATTCGCAATATATTAAATCATTAATAACTGTAGTAAATTAAAATAAATCGACCAGAATCGTCGTACAGGCAACTGCCACCCGAACCATGCTACAGCGCAAAGAGTATAGTAGTTTTTGAAACTTCCAAACCACTCATATTACAGATGATGGTTTCGTTATCAAACAAACCCTCTAGTACATTTTATTAGGACAGGAGTGCAACACTAGCAAAGGTAGCCAGCCAACACGTGTAAAAATTATTACAAGTTACAATTGATTTGGAATTTAACTGTTGGATGTAAACTGTAACCTGTAACGCTTTTTTTTTTGTTAAACTCTTGCAAAATAAACTGATGTTGATTCGTAGTTAATATACCTATTAAGAATCATTAATTCATCGTTATTCATCATCATCATCATCTCAACCAAAAGCCACTTCACTGCTTGTCATATGCCTCCCCAAAGACTCTCCATAGCAACATGTTCTATTAACAATGTTAGTTACTTATTAACAATTAATAATTTTTGATAGAAACTTAAAATTTCTTCAGTTTTGTTGGTAAGTGAAGCGATTATACATTTCCTTAACCTTTAATTTTCTTTTTTAATTATTGTCAGAAGGGTGAGTTTAAATATCAGTAGGAGTATCAAAGCTGCGTCGGTACGGGCAGCGGTGGGCTTCCCTAACCAAGATAAGATCTGCAGCCTGCGAGTGACACCTGGCCCCGCCCCTCGGTACAATGCACGGGTGGGCCCCTTTTTTGTTTACAGAGGGAGAATCATGTATGACATAACTAAGTGTAGATAATTATCGATTTAGACAGCGGTTGAGAGGAGTGAAATTAGTTAAATTGTTGTGAGTATAAACCTGTTTGATCTTTGGCCGCCGCTCACAGCCGATTTGAATTCAAATTTGATTTTGTTTCTGTTTCGACTTGGAGTTTTTTATGGAATCGGGGGCAAACGAGCAGACGTATCGCCTGATGGTAAGCGGGAGAGAGGATACTGGAGGGGGATGGGCCTCCGGTATCCTCACTCACTCAGTGAAACATAGCGCAAGGTCTGTTTAGGTAGTAGTAGGTAAAGCGTAGGTAGTAGAGCCACGCTGATTTCAGCACGAATGGGCCGGCTCGACCGGGGCGGTACTACCCTCGCACAGAAAATCAACGTAAAATGACAGCGTTCGTGCTGTCGTGTTTCGTTGGTGAGTGCGAGACCGGAGGCCCAAATAGTCTAGTCAACAAGTTCCATACTTGTTGACTAGACTAAAAGATGCAGCAGCATCACTAGGCCGCCATGGTGTGGGTCGCCATACTGCATTGTCTGCATTCGCAGTGAGTATGGTGACCACCACTCTTGGATTCTGCTTATGCTTTCCATCAGGCAGAGTAGAGTCATTATGGCGGGCCATATATGAAAAAAAAAAAAAAAAAAATTATTCTTCCAATTTATTTTATTCAAATTTGACTGTTAATATTAGTTTAATACAAACTTGGCATTATTCAGAAATAAAAACGTTGATTTTTGGTATTTTTTATATTATATATATACTTACATTATACGCTACACTTTTATAAACTGTTAAGATTACATGACAGAGCGAAAATTTTAGATAAAAGAATATAGACAATTAACAAACTGGCCTTGATCACACGGCTTAGTTTTGATAACGAAATATAAAAGACGACAAATGGCGTCAACGGTGCCCCAAACAGTTAGTCATGATTACAATGAAAAAAAATCAGTCTAATCATGACTAGCTAGTAGTAATGGACTTTTAACGTAAAAGGCTACTTTTATGTGCAAATTCATAAAGAACGTATATGTATATCTAAACAAATAAATAAAATTGAAGTATCTGTTTGTAATTGTAAATTTCAGCAGCAACAGCTTTTCACCAAATGCATATGAAAGTAAATACGGTACATCAAAAAAACATTTAAAAAATTGTCTCAATTTTAAAATCCTTCGCCTGCTCGGTCATCATAATTGAGCATGCGGTTAAAAAGCAACTGTCTAGTCGACAAGTTGAAAATGGTACAAAATAGAGCTCCTGGTCTTAAAATTATGTGCGATGGCTCATTGGATCCGGAATGACGCCTAGAAAAATGTGCCAAAAGCGTGTATTAGCACTTAAAAAATTACAAAAGTTATAAACAATTGAAGATGAAAAAAAAATGGCATTTCGTTTTTTGCCAATATTTCATAAACTATTAATATTTAAGAAATTTCAAAAAAGATACTGAAAGAGGAAGAAATTTCCAATAAAAAACTCCTAGCTCCCGGAACTCTATCTCCATTATTTATAATTTTAATTTGACGCTGAAAATAGGTCTGCGCACGCGGCGTCAAAAGCGAGTACGGCACATTAATTACTTTATTTAGGGTATTGAATAAAACAATATATTTGAATAAAATATGGTGTGTTCTGAACACTATATTTTGTACCATTTTCAACTTGTCGACTAGACTATCTTGTATAACGAATAACTATTTTTCTAGCAGAATCGTAATAAAAGAGAACAGTTAAATTTTGTACAGTTAAAGTAGCAACAAGTCATCTCGTGATTCAATAAGCTTTTTTTGTGGTATAGCGGGCAAACGGGCAGACGCATCGCCTGATGGTAAGTGATTACCGCCGCCCATGGACGCCCGCAAAACCAGAGGCGTCACAAGTGTCTTGACGCTCTAAAATAAAAACAATACAGGTTTTCTTGATTTGCATCTTCTAGTGGTAAACTAATAACTACTAGTACATTCATAAAACAGTTATATGAAACTTCAGCAAAAAAATGTATATACATATATATATATATATTAGGTTATTTTTCAGTAAAGTATCGTTATCGACTATTATTGGCATGTTAAAAGCTGTCATATTCCGTTTAGCTCCGTGATATCCACTACGTTTGACAAACACGTCTTTCTACTGTTTATTCTTAAAATCTATATATAAAAAAATGAGTCGCCGAAATGTATGTAGGCGCATAACTTCGGATCGGCTGCACCAAATTTTTTTTATGTGTAATAACGTAATAACCTCACAATAGTTAGGACAAGGTTTGTATAGTAGAAAATTAAAAGAAAACCGGAGGTGTTATATTCCCTTAGTCCGCTTAGTCATATACATTGCGTCCCTGTGGTAATTTAGAAAATATTCACGAAAATAAATATGGCGGTACGAAGTTTGCCGGGTCAGCTAGTAGTAACTAAATAAATAAATAAATATTTCGGAAATCTAACACACAACGCCATCTAGTCCGAAAGTAAGTAAAGCTTGTGTTATGGGTACTAGACAACTGATATAAATACGTACATATTTATATACTTTTTTTTGTAAAAACATACATATTATACACAGAAAACCCAAACTTCAAAACAAATATTTGCAGATCATACAAACATTTGGTTCGACCTGTGAATCGTGCACAGACCTCAAGCACAGCAGTCGCATACGCTATCACTGCGCCACCGAGGCAGTCTAAAACTGATAAGTATAAGGCTTATCATAAGGAAAGTCTGAATATGTTATGGCAATCGAATATAAAATGCGTTGCATAGAGAACACAATCAGCATCACACAAAAAGTGAACAGATAAATATAATCGGAATAAAATCGCAAATATATTCGAAGGAGGTGCAAAAAAGAATGTATGGTAAAATACAATAGAGTCGGGCATTCTAATACATGCAATACGGGCGGTCGTTTTTCGTGACTTCTCCTTCTGCAACGACTGAAATCTTTATTTATTAGAATCGGTAAATTATAAAAGTTCTGTGTTTTATGTCGATGGCATTGTTATTGATGTATCGCAAAAAGTTACTCCCGTTTCCATAGATTATAATTGGAGACGAAATTAAGCTATGACTCGATCGAATTCCTTCTGTTTTGAAAAAAAATTCAGATGTGCATTTTAAGTTTTAACGTACATATAATATGTAATTGGAGAAAAAACTATAAACAATTATAGTTCCCAATCAAAGTCGTCAACAATAAGATAATTATTGATTTTGCTTAGCCAGCGGTTATCCCGGCCATCATTGGCTAAGGGCTCCCACACATAATTGCGAATTCGCAACGCATCGCAAATATCTGCGAGCTCTCACGAATAAATAGGCAAGTACTTCACGCCGCATCGTATCGCATCGCCGTTATATGTGGGAGCCCTAAGAGAGCTCTCATGTACAAGCCAAAATAAATACTCTCTGGTCTTAAGATTTTTGCTAAGCACCTGAATAAAATTAGTTTTCGATTGAGTTTGGCAAAAGTTTGAAGCAATCCCTGGTTTACTTATAACCTTATTTTAATAGGTATACCTACAGGGGAAACACGACAATAAGGTAAAATTTAAAAACCCCTTAATTTAGTTTAACTTAGTTACGATCGTTATGGAATCAGGCGTTACTTTGCGGAAATCCATGACATTAAATGCTATGAAATATATTTCTTGTCGGCCCTTTATATACCGTTTCGATGTCGCTATAATAATAGTCGATACAATGTCATAAAGACATCTGTGCCGAACTACCTGCAATCATACTAAGAAGTGGTGATGGAATTAAGTTTGTTTGGTCATTCAACAGTGTATATGCATTATTATTGTTATGTTTTGATATTTCTAACTGTTCCAACACACTCAGCCGGAAACCCTTATCGCAAACATGCAGAATGTTATAGGTATTGTTGCCGCTCAAGGAGTGGCCGGTGTCTATTAAATGTTTTGCGAAATGTGATTTATCTGGATGGCCATTCCTGTGAGCGGCAACATGTTCCCTGTACCTAATTTCGAAACTACGGCCTGTCTGACCCACATAGACCCCGGTGCAATCATTGAATACTAATTTGTAAACTCCGGATTTTTTTGAATTCTCTAATTTATCTTTACCGTTACATAGTTTACGCAAGTTATGATCCGATCGAAAAGCTACGTAAACATTGTGTTTTCTTAGAATATTCGCGATTCTATCTGAAATTGGGCCTATGTAAGTGAGACTCCCGACATTCTTGTTAATTCTTTCGGGGGTACATGCATAAAGTGCTGAGCGCGCCCGGTCATTCTGCTTTTTCTTAATTATATTATCAATAACTTGTTTGGTGTAACCGTTAGAAGTCGCGATTTGATACAATATTTTGAGTTCCTTTGCGTAATTATCCGTGGACAGTGGGAGTGACATTAAACGGTGGACATAGCTGCGGAAGGCTGCTAGTTTATGCTGTAGTGGGTGACAGGATGAAGCGGGAATCGTTGTGTCCGTGTGTGTGGGCTTTCGATAAATTTGGAAATCGAGTTTGTTATTGACTCTTGTGATTGTTAGATCCAAAAAATTAAGGGACTGATTTGATTCTAATTCTAATTTGAATTTAATTTTGGAGTGGTAAGTGTTGAGCCTATTTACGAAAATATCCAATTGACGATTAGTACAATATAGTAGTATATATAGTAGTGTATAGTATATATAGTAGTAAATTGTTTAGATATTTTTTCAAATATCTAAACAATTTACTAAAGGCAAAGGCATCTTTTAAACCACAGTACAGTTTAAAAAATAGTTTAGATTTAACTAAAAAAATACAAAATATTAACACACCCCACAATTCTAAATTATTATCACTAGATGTAGATAGTTTATTTACAAATATTCCATTTGAAGAGTGCCTACGTATTTTGGGGTACCTTTTGGAGAGGCAACGTTTACATCCAGGAGAAATAAATGACCTACTTAACCTCACACGTATTTGCATGGAACAAAATTACTTTCGATTCAATAACGAATACTACCACCAAAAAGAGGGTCTAGCAATGGGATCACCTTTAAGTCCATTAATGGCGGAAATATTTATGGACTACTTCGAATGTAAATATGTGGTGGGCGAGCCCAACATTCTGTTTCATTATAGATATGTGGATGACGTAATTATCTGTTGGACAGGTACTAATCGTCAATTGGATATTTTCGTAAATAGGCTCAACACTTACCACCCCAAAATTAAATTCAAATTAGAATTAGAATCAAATCAGTCCCTTAATTTTTTGGATCTAACAATCACAAGAGTCAATAACAAACTCGATTTCCAAATTTATCGAAAGCCCACACACACGGACACAACGATTCCCGCTTCATCCTGTCACCCACTACAGCATAAACTAGCAGCCTTCCGCAGCTATGTCCACCGTTTAATGTCACTCCCACTGTCCACGGATAATTACGCAAAGGAACTCAAAATATTGTATCAAATCGCGACTTCTAACGGTTACACCAAACAAGTTATTGATAATATAATTAAGAAAAAGCAGAATGACCGGGCGCGCTCAGCACTTTATGCATGTACCCCCGAAAGAATTAACAAGAATGTCGGGAGTCTCACTTACATAGGCCCAATTTCAGATAGAATCGCGAATATTCTAAGAAAACACAATGTTTACGCAGCTTTTCGATCGGATCATAACTTGCGTAAACTATATAACGGTAAAGATAAATTAGAGAATTCAAAAAAATCCGGAGTTTACAAATTAGTATTCAATGATTGCACCGGGGTCTATGTGGGTCAGACAGGCCGTAGTTTCGAAATTAGGTACAGGGAACATGTTGCCGCTCACAGGAATGGCCATCCAGATAAATCACATTTCGCAAAACATTTAATAGACACCGGCCACTCCTTGAGCGGCAACAATACCTATAACATTCTGCATGTTTGCGATAAGGGTTTCCGGCTGAGTGTGTTGGAACAGTTAGAAATATCAAAACATAACAATAATAATGCATATACACTGTTGAATGACCAAACAAACTTAATTCCATCACCACTTCTTAGTATGATTGCAGGTAGTTCGGCACAGATGTCTTTATGACATTGTATCGACTATTATTATAGCGTCATCGAAACGGTATATAAAGGGCCGACAGCGGTGGCGCGAGCTCACTCGAGCTCAAACGCTCGACGAGTCAACATCTCCTGAGTTTGCCCCGTGGAGGGGCGAAACACGTGTCGAGTATAGGTTTGGTTGCATGGCATGCTAATTATTTCTCACTTGTTTTGTATGTGTACATATGCATGATACCCATATGTGCATGTGAGTATGCATGACGGTGGGATTTGTGCCTTGCTTTCAGACCTGGATATTTGTCTCGCGGAATTAAAGCTAAATATATTTCATAGCATTTAGTTACGAACGTTCACAACGTTGTCTTGCCAGTCCTGAACCCGCATTGGGCCAGCGTGGGGACGTATGGATACGATATTTAAATAACGTAGGTTACCATCTCTATTTATACCTAAACTTTTTATTTCGTAGTTTTGCCGACCGATAAATATACATAGTGTTTAAATAAAATTTTGAATGATTTTTAATCAAATTGAAACCCCGGAAAACGCAAAGGTTAAGATTACGCATTTCTATAATACTTCGTCGTGTGTTGTAGATTCTAATTCAACGTGGACCACAAAATGATGTTTTTGATGTCATATTTTAAAGAATTATAATACATATTACTAGCTGATCCGGCAAACGTTGCTTTGCCATAAAAAATTGAGATATAAAAAATAGATGTTGGTCGATTCTCAGACCGGTCGTTCATTTCAGAGGAGTATGGTAACTAACATTGTGACTCGAGAATTTTATATAGGTATATATTTACCTGATGGATTAGAACCCATACTATTCAAATAAGTAAAATCATAAAATTACACTTTAATCACATTTATTATATCATAAGCTCTTTTTATTAGCTTAACCTTAACTTAACTTATATGTATTTAACGGAATCTTTTAACTTAATTTTAAACCTACTTCTAGGCGTCTGATTAACTTGAAAATTTGCACAGGGATCAAGGGTCGACGACAAATACAAAATTTTGAAAAAAAAATTGTGTATAAAAGAAATAGTTTTAAAAAACTAAACAAACACGTTTTTATAAATATACCGAACTAAAAAGTAGATAATAAATTATAGTTAAAAAAACTAAAAAATATGCTATAATAGTAATCGAAGTAAAAAGTAGAAAATAATTTTAATGTAAAAAGCGTTTTTTTCTTCTGAAAATATTTTAATAATGTCGCACAACGCTTTTTAAACGCGTTTTTTTTTTGTTTTTTAAACTATATTTTATTTTTGTTACTCGTACTACTCCATACATTAGGTACCTGTAATAGGCAGAGATCACATCCACGACAAAATTAAATGATATTATGCCGTCAATCTCTTGTTTTTTCTTCGTTATCAGGTAAAGGCACATAGCCGTAATAGGTTTGATTATATGCAGACCACGATTACTTCACATCCATCGTTCATCGGCCTGAGAGACCGCCCTGAGAGAAAAAAATATCACGAGTGCGAGTACTACTCTCGTGTCGAGGGTTCCGTAACTTTATTACTTCTACAATGCAAGAACAAGTTGGAAGTCATCATTTGTTGGAGAGTAACCACTTAATACAAATCTAGTGAGAAAGAAGCATAAGACAAGTATAAGTTGTACTTGTCTTATGCTTCTTCTTTATATGTAGATGTAAAATTCATACACATGTTGCATCATCTTTTTTTTTTTTTTTTTTTATTATAATTCACAAAACTGATGTAAAATCTCACTTACATACTTAGATAATAATAAACATTACATTGTTGCTTCCGATTTACATCTACTAGATGTGAATCTAACATGCATTTACAACTAAAGCTAATAAACTTATTTGGTAGTTATAAGACGCATTTAAAATCTAAAATTAAATAAAATTAAAATCAAAAAAAAAAAATTTTTAATCATTCCATCAACTCTCTTATTTTGGATCTAACTGAAGCTAAAGAACCAGTAAAAATATCGAACTCGGTACGGAGAGAGTTAGCGAAACAAGGTATACGCGTCATGGGCGAGGATTGACCTATGTTGGTGCGGTAGTGTGGCACAGCAAATGTCGTCCGGTTGACCAAACGACTTCCAACGCGTGGAACGCAAATATTGATCATTCCTAACAGCTCAGGAGAATCGATTTGACCGTGGATCAACTTAAACAGAAGCCATAAAACATCCAAGACCTTTCTACGTGCACTCAATTTCATCATGTTGTAGTGATGCAGCCGAGAATCGTATGAGTTGTAATGATGACATTGATTTTCTAAGTAACACAAATTGTATACAAATCTTTTCTGGATTCGCTCAATTCTATCACTATGTACTTGATAGAATGGACTCCAGGCTATACAGCAGTATTCTAAAATACTCCTTATATAACTATTATAAATAAAAATTGTAAGATTCGGTTCTCTAAAAATTTTCATTTCTCTTACTATAATAATAATAAAATTTATTTGACAAATAACATATTTTAACTTACATATCACCAAGGTTTTAACAAAAACATTAGCATTTTTTTTTTGTTTGAATAGATATGGTAAACGTTGTCAGCCGTACTAGTATAGACTGTGTGACGGCTTTCAGCGCCTTCCTTACATTTTAAGTAATTAAGATTGTACCATGTTTTAACAGAAACGCCTAGCACATGTTATAACAATTATAAATACAGCATTTATAATTGTGACTGTAAGATTTATTACAAGGAAACAAATAAAATTTTAAAATTAAAATGAAAATTTACAAATTAAATCAACATGTATGTATGTTGTGTGGTGTGTGTGTGTGTATGTGTGTTTGTGTGTGTGTGTGGAAGAGTTTGTGTGTGTGTGTATATATAAGTACGTATGTGTGTGAATATATATTTGTATGCGAGTGAGCATAATACCTTTGTCCAAATGTTTCATGCCTTAATTAAGTTTTCAGTTGACAAGTATGATTGATCTCGAAGCCACTGCTTCAATTTATTTTTTGTTTGTTCATAGTTTAAATTATAAATGTTTAAGTTATCGTTGACTCTATTATAAATACGTGTGCTGATAATGAAATATTGGCGTGCTGCTAGTGCTGTTCTATGACGTTCAGTGAAGCATATGCGTGCATTTCTACGAAGGGTAGAAGGTGGGTTGCGTGACAAAGATATGTGTCTTCGAAGTACCACTCTCAAAATAAACAATTACCTCACTGTCAGCACTGAGCATTCTTTGTACAGGTCAACAGTGCTATACCTACGTGGTTTGTTAAACATGACCTTTAGAACTGCTCTCTGAGCACGCTCCAGCCTCAGCATGTGAGTTGATCCGATTCCTCCCCAGGCAACAATACAATAAGACATAACTGACTGTACAAGCGCGTAGTACACAGTCGTTAAAGTGTCACGGTCAGCACTATACCTTAATTTTTTAAATATTGGCATTAGCTTTCTTATTCGGGCAATGGTGCCACTGACGTATGTATGCCAATTCAACGTGCTGTCAAGCACTACACCCAAATATTTAATTTCATCCGCTCGAGCAATTCTATCGCAGGTACATGTGAGAGATTGTAGGGCACAAGTATGAGCCATTAGATAAAAGGAGTCAGGAGGCGGAAGAGTGCTCCGACGCAGGCAGAAAAGTAAATAATTAGTTTTTTCTACATTAATAGTGAGTAAGTTAGAGTTTAAGTAATCAATAACCTCTCTTAGCACCGCTTCTGCATTAGAATGAGCCTCATTCCAGCTTACCCCATTGACAAGCAATGCCGTGTCGTCTGCGTATGATATTATTTTACAATTTGGAAGTGATTTAGTGCACAGGTCATTGACGTATATGAGGAAAAGCGTAGGACCTAGCACGCTACCCTGTGGGACTCCAAAACTGGGACTAGCAGGATCACTTAGATGGCCGTCAATTTTAACATATTGAGTTCTATCAGACAAATAACTCCTAAACAAATCCAACACAACCCCCCTAACACCCAGACATTCCATCTTAGAGAGTAATATGGGGACAGAGACCGTGTCAAATGCCTTGGACAGATCCAGAAATATTCCAATCACCTTGGACCCATCATCAAGTTGCTTCACCAATGACTCAGTAAGATCTACCACAGCATCCTCAGTAGATTTACCTTTTCTGAACCCATATTGACTTTTCGCAAGAATATCGTTTGTCTCTAGATAGTTAACAAGACTTATGTTCAAAACCCTCTCCAAGATCCTAGCAATAGCGGTGAGAACCGAAATAGGTCTATAGTTAGCAACACTGTCTCTGTCCCCACCCTTATGGATTGGACTTATTAACGCTTTCTTGAGGATCTCAGGAAAGGTAGCGGTTGTCAAGCAGAGATTGCAGACATGCGTTATGTGGGGAGCGAGTAGATGCCTTGCAGCTTTTATTGCTGCAGACGGAATTTTATCAATTCCTGCAGCTGCATCACTACGCGAACCAACTATCAAACCACCAATCTCAGACTCATCCGTCTCGAGAAGCACCATTGAGTTGCCCAGAGAGTTACGTTTAGGGTAAGTGGGAGCCATATGTGGGTAATTATTTTGAATTTTTTGAGCCAAAGTAGCACCAATGTCAGAAAAATATTTGTTAACTAAATTAAGGGACTTTTGCGGGCTTTGGGTTGTGTTTAGTAATTCGCGTGGGGGTTGAGGGACATTTTTAATATTAGTGATTTTTTTAATTGTTTGCCACATTCTTTTAGGATCATTCTTACTTTTTAATAATTCATTTTTTTCGTAGGCCGCACTAAGCTTTTTCAATAAATTATTACAGAAGTTACGATATCTGCAATAGGTTACCTGTAAGATAGCATTGTTGGGGGACTTTTTTGCATTATAATGGAGTACATCTCGATGTTTAATGCATCTAAGTAGGCCACCAGGAGTAATCCAGGGAGTGAGACAGATTTTGCGGTTTGGGATCTTAATAGTGCTTGAGTGCCTGTTAATCGCTTTCGATATTAAAGCAGTTAAATCTTCAGTAGCAACATTAGCATAACAAGTATCATAGATTGAGGAGAAATTTGTGTTGGAAAGTTCATTAAGAAAGTCGGAATAATTTATTTTAGAACAGTTTTTATTTTTTTTATTGTGACGATGTATTTTAGAATACGCACAGAAGATAACAGGTGCGTGGTCTGAAACAAGTGAATCGAGCACAATGGTAGTAGATTCATTATTGGTTCGCACCATGACATGGTCAATACAGCTGTCAATACGAGTGGGAAATAAGTGCCCTGGAAGAAGACCGTGTGAAACTATCTAACCTATCTAAACTATGGAACCTGCTAACTTTGATGCTCTGTTAATTATATTGTCATAATGTTTTTTGAAGTTTAAACTACTGTCTATTGTAATACCTAGATCCCTAACACTATTAACCTCTTGCAATGCGCAGTTATTTATATAATAAAGAGTTGAATCCTGATCCTTTTTTCTACTAAAGTTAATGAAGTAGCACTTGCCCTGATTTAAAGTCATACCGTTATTCATACACCACTCGCATACATCATTCAAATCCCGTTGAAGTTCGGCAATATCAGAGTCGCTGTTTATTGTCCTATATATCTTTAAGCCATCCGCAAATAGTTTATATTTTGAATTAATTATAGTGCCTAAATCATTTATAGAATAGAAAGAATCAAGGACCTAGATGCAAGCCCTGAGGCACCCCCATTGTAATAAAACATTCCTTAGAATTGAATTGAAATGAAAGTTAATTAAAGTAGGTAATAACTTTATAGTAATATTTTTGTTAAATTTATAAAACAACTAAGTTCGATTTTTTTAGGAAACATCAAACTTAGTAAGTTTTTAGTTTCAATTTATTTGTTTGTAATTTCAAGCTAAATCCAGTAAAGAGAGTGGTTCCATGAGATAACTGTTTGTGAGTCACACAAGATTTTGTCCCATGTGGGAATCCAATTCAATGCAGAATACGGCGTCTTGAAGAAGTGACTACGGTACCCTGCGGTCTTTTTACGGAGCATACCACGATCTTTGATGCTGGAGCGTAAATAGCCCTCTAAATAGGTTTTTCATGTGGAAAAACGAACTCTCTTTTTTTTTCTTACAGTTGAAATGAACTTCAAACATTTTTTTTCATTCACCTACAGTTTGCTGTGTGAGAAAAGTTATTCGGTTTTTTGTCTTGATATCAGTAATTCCATCTATGCCTAAAGGTTTTTTCTTTTCACATACGCTACGGATCTCTAAAAATCAAACGAAAGGTTATCTACAAATATAATTTTTACTTACATGGTTGACAAGTGTATAAGTAATGTAACGAGTTCCATAAGTTGTCTAATTGCGTAAAAACAACGATAACCGTCCATAACTGTCTGAACACATAACGACAGTATGAATAACTACATTACTCTAATATTTACGTACAAATATGGAGAACATAGATTTAGTTTAGCTCATTGCTTTATTAAACTTTACACCAGACAAAACATATTGATTTATGGGTTCACATAATTACTTCACAGATTTAGCTTATTTAAAAGTCTTATCTTTAGAGGTAATCGTATGAAAACTCAACTAAACTAAATTTCTCGGCCTTCTCTGTTTTGCTAACTAAATTAATTGGTTTAGTCTCAAGAACTTTATTTTTTCTTTACAGTACCAGACAGAGATTAACGAATTTCGAATATGTTTATAATTCTTTTTTTTATTAACTATAGCTCGAAATTTCAAATTTCAACATTTACAAATCACAAATACATTTTTTTTAGATAAACTATAATAATTAGCTTATTAAAGCATAATTTTTTTAGGCATTTATTTCAATAGTTTTATAAATAGATATTGTCTTTATGTTACTAGTATTAGCAATATTTCGGTTAAAATGCAGCAAAAAACAGCAATTACATAAAATAATAAAACATAAAACCTTATCTTAATTTCTTAATGGAACTTGTTTAAAAGTAAAACATCTAGATTCGTGTTCTGAATTTAAATAGGAAGGTGTATTTAAATAGCTGCGGGCTGTGAACATGGTTTTGTGGGAACTACATTGTTTCGCAATCAATACTAACACGAGTTACAAAAATGTACAGTTACAAAATAAATTACACCAAAAATACATTTAGCAAGCATTTACATTAGATTAGATAAACCTTCATATCTGTGAATATTGTATAAAACATTGGTTAATTACATTTGTTAGGAACCCTGAACTAAAAACTAAGTAGTATTTTCAAGTATCTTTCGCATGAATCTATTCACACGTACCAACCTTACAAGACAGCTCTCGTAAAAATGCATGTATTGTGAGCTACTGGTTCTTATGAGCATAGTTATTTTAGAAAATAGTTAAATCTTCGTAAGCAAGTCTAAGATGTTATATGAGCTCCTAATTTCTCTAGGATCCCATCATCATCTGAGACTGCATCGATTATACTTTTTCCAACAAAAAAAAAATACCAACTAGTATAAACGATCATAACATGTATAAAATAATATTTAATAATGCGATGAATTGAAAATTCTCAGTTTTTAGGTTGGCTGAAAAGTTTTTTCTGAGAAATTTCTCCTAATTAACCGACTTTTTTGCATAACGATATCTTTGATTTTGCGAAGGCCTTTTTTTTTTTATGGAATAGGCGGGCATACGAGCAGACGAATCGCCTAATGGTAAGCGATTACCGCCGCCCATGGACACCTGCAACACCAGAAGCGTTGCCGGCCTTTTGGGGATGGGGGCGGGGGAGGGTAGGGGATTGATTGGGGTATAGGCCTCCGGTATCCTCACTCACTCGGTGAAACACAGCGCAAGCACTATTTCACACCGGTTTTCTGTGAGGCCGTGGTATCACTCCGGTCGAGTCGGCCCATTCATGACGAAGCGTGGCTCTCCCACGGTAGGTTTAATTTACAATACTTGTTTTAAAAAAACAACTAATACAAATTTTGAATACAACTTTTTAAAAAGACCAATAAGACTAAATGAATCTATAAAATTCTGAATAAATAAAACCCCATTTTACACATTTAAAAATTCTGCATCGAAGCGAAGTAACATTTTTTATGCGTTTCCCCTTTTTACGTGGAGGATATAATTCACCGAAATCTTTATATTTCTTTGTGTAGATGTGAGGGAGAGTAGCCGGCTCCCCGCAGCGTGTTGATGATGAGTTACTGGCACGGCGAACAGTGCCGGAACACGGAAGTCACCCCTCAGCCTCCGCCCTGCGTCATCCCGCCCTTACTTCCGATACCAATCGGCGAGGCCCAGCTTTAGCGAACACTATGACTATTTATAGACAAGTAGGTTCTCTCCGCGACTTCGCTTGTATTAATATAGATAATGCCAATAAATTCAGGGATATCTCGGGAATATTTTTTCTGTACCACTGGTAATTTACATATGTGTCATGTATGATGATCATTTAGGTAGTTAAGATGAAAAAGTGTTACAATTATATCAAAAAGTGTCAAAATAAAAAATACAATAATCACCGCTAATGTAAAGAATCCCTAGTATTTTGCACCTACAAGATTGTATTTACATCTATTATTATATAAAAGTTTTGAATTTAAATCTAATGGATATTTTTATTGATGTGAGAAAAATAATTGAGATATATAATTAATGTGATAAAACGAATTGTTTATGTGACACTTAAAACAAAATGGTTTTCAGTTTGAAAATAAATATCCCTTGGTAGTTTCATACTTTGTAGTTAAATGTGTATTTATATTATAAGTAACAGTCTTTAGTAGTCCACTGATGGACATATACCTCTTCTCAGAAAGGAGGTTTTACCCTACTACATCACTGACCAGATGGGTCGGTGTAGAGTTTGTTTCAAATCGTTGCCTTTGCAGTAGGTACTAATATACGAGTATAATAAGAACGTCTAAGGGAGATCGTTTTTTGTTTTTTCGAAAGACAGTCCTCATTTCATCTCATCCACATTTTTAAACGGTTTTATTTATATTTTTTATCATTAATTTCATCACGACGAAGACTTAAAGACTTGAAGACTTATTATATCAAGACTATAAACACTTGACATTGGCAGAAATAGCTAATCCGAGAGATCCGGCTGGTTGCCATTTCATCATTATTAAAAAAAAACGACTTCCAAAAAACATCCAACGAAAACTCTCTGATTCTAGGAACCTAGCACACATTATAATACTACTATTTAAATGAATAAAGAATTAGGTATAGGCAATTAATAAAGAACCAGTTTATTTTACGCTTTTAAGTGTTTTTTTGGCAGAGAGTTTTCGTTGGATGTTTTTTGGAAGTCGGTTTTTTTTTTTTGATAAAAAGTTTTTTTTTCAGTTTTTAGTGCAAGCAATCGTAGGTAAGTAGTAAGTTTAACTATTTGATCAAATTTCATCATCAAGAATACAAATTGAGGTCTATACGTACGAGTAATATTAAAATCATCCTCTAATCCCTAACTGTTGAAGAGTTTAACCTTCTATCATCAGCTCACCTAAATAACTTGAAAGTATACGACTGAAGGTCTTTAGATACGTATGAAATTGAAAGAATTATCCTCCAACTCCTAACCGTTGAGGAGTTGTACCTTCCACCTTCCATCATCAGCGTACCTAAATAATTTGAAAGAATACGACTAAAAGTAACATATATACACATGATATTTAAAGATTTATCCTCCAACTCCTAACCGTTAAGGAGTTGTACCTTACATCATCAGCTCATCATCATAAAATGATGACTACCAGACGCAAATACCGGTGTAACTTCAGAAAATATACGAAAAACATAGTATGTGCCTATAAAAAATGAGGGTTTCCCTCGATTTCCCTGGGATCCCATTATCAGATCCTGATATGCTGGCAATGGGACCACCTCGGAAGCATACCCTTTCGAATACAAAAAAAAATTCAAAATCGGTCGACAACTGACGGAGTAATCGGTGAACATACATACAAAAAAAAAATACATACAGTGGAACATAGAACCTCCTCCTTTTTGGAAGTCGGTTAAAAAGAAGAAGTACGTCTGAAATGAAAATAACTGTTACTTTTTTCAAAGATATAATAAATAGTCAATTATTTCGTCCTTGGTGTAACAATTATTCGATTAATTATGTGTATAATAAAGTTTTACACACTTACTTAATGTGAGATTTTGAATATTAAAATTTACCTGTATATATGCGTACGGGAGTGGTCGCCAAATGACCAATAGTCTATATTTCGAAGTTAATCAGAGGCTCCGTTTGATTAAGAAATTAAACATGCAGTTGTCGATTTCTTGAAGTAACTGTCAAGCCCACCAGGGCTAACTACGAGTATGATGACCAACATTTGACAAACATTTAATACAACTAAGAATAATCCTATTACGTTTACACTTGACCCGCTCACTGATTCAATAAACAAATCTCAGCAATGTAATCCGTGTATTACATCTAACCATCGCCGCCTAAACCTCAGAGATTACCGGTCGTTCATAAAATCATAACAGCTCCAAACATCAATCATAGGACACAAGTCACGTGTCACTGATCCTGCAACAGAAGAAAACAATATTCATAAATAACGGTAACAATATGGCGGATGAGTGGCCACGTGGCAGCGCGTGCTAGCCGGATGACAACGCCGCATGTAATTATTCGCGCATACCCACATAAATTGTGCGTCGAAGTAGTAGATGATTTTAATAACTTACGTGTTTAATAGAGCTGAAACAGTGTTATCCATTCATTTAGTTTGCCCTGTGCAATAACTGCTCAAGGAAAGATGGAATGAGCAATGAATTTACAAATTTAATTAATGTGTATTTTACAAAGTTTGTTTGCACGAAAAAGTATAATGTATTGACTGCCTCGGTGGCACAGTGATAGTGTATGCGACTGCTGCTTGCAGCTGCGTGCTTTAGGTATCGGGTTCGATTCCCGGGTCGGACCAAATGTTTGTTTGATCTGCAAAATTTGTTTCGAAGTTTTGGGGTTTTCTACGTATAATATGTACCTACGAATTTCCAAAAAAAATTGCATATTTTGGGACTAGATGGCGTGTGCGTTAGATGTTCAAAATAACTAATACCTTTAAACGAGCAATTCTTGTATATATATTCTTGTATATATATATAATCTGTATCTCGGAAACGGTTCCAACGATTTTCATGAAATTTTGTTTGCAGGGGGTTTCGGGGCGATAAATCGATCAAGCTAGGATTCATTTTAGAAAATATGGTTTTATTCGTGTTTTTAACTATCAAATATATAAAATCAATGTACATCTAGCGCCATCTATCGCAACTCGAGCGAACTACATTAAACCATACTGGAATAAGCTGCAGAATAAACAGTATCAGGGTGTACCAAGAGAGGGCGCCACTTAACTTATTTTTTTATTGGAAGAAAAATAACAAAAAGTTGGTGTTTGGTTAGCCTAATATTGCCACTTAAACAGAAAAATATGACTCTTTATTAATTAAAATTTCTAAAAAACACAATTTATCAAAAAAAAAACGGAGCGAAGCTCGGTCATCCCGGTACTTTATTATTTATTTAAGTAGATCATAAGAAGTAAGTAGGTACCCACGAAAAATATTTTTGTTCCTAAAAATTTACCTGAACAAAATGAAAAGGTAAGGACAAGATACACCGGTGTCAAGTAATTCTTTCGTTACCACCGTCGTCATATCACCGAGTGAGCGAGGATCCCAGAACGGAGGCCCCGCACCAGCGTTGCCAGACGAGCCGATTTTCGCTGGACGTCCCGCTTTTTAAATCAAAATGGTAATGGCCAGCGTGGGACAGTTTTTGGCCCGTTTTTGGGGATAACTGGCCGGACGGCCAAAGTGAAGTTAGTTAGTCGTAGTGCTTTATCGTCTTTAAAATTGGCAGGCATTAAAAAATATAAATTCCACCATTACATTACAAATAGGAAATGGCACTAGTTTTTTCGCGAATTCGGGATGATGTGGCAGAAAAACAAAAATGTTGCGAATGTCCTTTTTTTTATCACTCTTACTCATGTTTCGTATACCTTTTTTTGTTTTGTCCCGCTTTTGACGTAAGAATCCCGGTTTTTTTTCACTAAAAAGTCTCAAAATCCATCAAAGTCAAATCGTTAACTAAAAAAAATCTGGCATCGCTATCCCACACCCTTTTTAGAGGAGGGAAGGAAAACATAAGGTCAACAACGCACTTGCTACTCTCGAGTAAGTCCAGGTCAGCGGCAATCGCCTACAGACCAGTTGACCCACCTGTTTGTTTGCCCCTTTAGCCATTAAAAGAAACACTTATTGAGAAATGTAAGAAGTAAATTTATTATGTACTAGCTTTCCCAGAGACTTTCTGCCGGTCCGCGTATATTTGGTTCTAGCGCTAACAAGTAGCCTCCTGAATACGGAGTTCACCAAACGTGTTAATGGGTTATGGTTGTGTTATAAAAACTAACTTTGTGGAATTTTATTTAAACAGGGAAGGTTTATTTAAACAATGAAAAAATTAAAAATAACTTGAAAATCCAAATTTCACGTGTACGAAGTAGCGGGCACAGCTAGTACGTGAATAATCTAAGCAAACTCACTATCGCATTTAGGTTACTTACTTCTTATGTACCGAGTAGTGTTTTGAGCGAATGGAAATATCTCCTGCAATATGGACTAACTATTATTATGCGTAGTAGTAGATCGCTGTAGAGAACTAAAAGTTTAAAGAATTAAACCGCATATCACAAAACCGTACTTTAATGAGTATCAGTTAAACTATTAAAATTTGCCAACTATGTGCCGCTTTGCACCCCAGTAGTAGAACATAAAAACAAAACACGTTCGTCTAAAAGAAACGCAAGGGTCAATAACCTTGTTATAACATAGAACATTTAATCAGAAATCTATATATAAAACACATTTTGTCCTTGAAAACCAAATAAACATGTGTATGAAATTGTTGCGATTGAGATAACAATTATGTAGTTTATAGTCTGTTTGTTTACTCATACATTTCCTTTTTTATTGTTGTCTGTGTAGAATGAATCGTCTCAAATTACAAATCTATACTAATATTATAAAGCTGCAGAGTTTGTTTGTTTGAACGCACTAAAGTGTTGGATAGTCCATTTATCGAGGAAGGCTATAGGCTATATTTATTTATTTTTTAAATTAGGGGTCCGTAAGAAAATTGCTATTTCGTAACCCGAGGTGTGAAATCGAAAACCTATTTTTGCGTGCGCTGCAAAAACTATTGACAATAGAACAAAAAATGTATTACGGGTTTGTAGGTCCCATTAAGATCCACAATAAAATCCGCGAGAGCATATATCTAACTATCATGGTTTAGTCACAATAACAGCTTTTGTATTCAAAAAAAATTTTAAATCGTCTGAAGAAAGAAACTACGTTAAATGTGTATCGTAATATTAATCCTTATCCAAACTAAGCATTATGTTATCAAGGCTATTTATGTAGAAGTAAAATACTTTTTGTTTCATCTCAATCGGACATTTCGTTTAGAAGTTATCACGAGTATAAGAGTTGGTACCTAATAATATGTTATTTGCTAAAGAGTTTTTATCAACATAATACCTAATATTAATCTTTATCCAAATAAATGTGTTGTTGATTATGAGTATTAGATCTTAGAAGAGTATAATAAATACATCTATACTAATATATATAAAGCTGAAGAGTTTGTTTGTTGGTTTGAACGCGCTAATCTGAGGAACTACTGGTCCAATTTGAAAAAATATTTCAGTGTTAGATAGCCCATTTATCGAGGAAGGCTATATATCATCACGCTAAGACCAATAGGAGCAGAGCACTACTGTAGAATGTTTCAAAAACGGAGGAAAATTATCACGCTACGGGCAATAGGAAACGCGAACGATTTTTAATCTGTGGTACAATTAAATACGTGATATGAAATTATTTTTGTAAAGTACTCAATAGACAGCAGTTTTGACTTATCGTTATATCCACCGTTATGTCGATTTAGCGCAAATAAATGGTAACATATTTATTAATAACTAGCTGACCCGGCGAACTTCGTACCGCCATATTTACATATCTGTCTCAGCTTCCCACAGGCAGTGTACTGTCGCGGACAAAAAAAAAAGATTTTTCCCGTTTTCTTTTATTTTTTTCATTCTAGCAAAAAAAGAATTAATAAAATCGGACTATGTGTTATTGAATTACAACCAAGTACATATTTTGACTTTCATCCCCTCTCTCCAGGAAACCGTGCTGAATATCGGGATAAAAAGTATCCTATGTCCTACCTCGTAGTATGAACTCAAATCATGCCAAGTTTCATTTGAATCCCTTCAGTAGTTTCGGCGTGATGCGCGGCCAAGATACAGACAGACAGACAGACAGACAAAAATGAAAAAAATTACAGATTTGTCTTCAGTATCGATAATAGAGAGCCCTCCAAAAAAAAAATTCAAAATGTCTTTAATGTACAGAATTGGACCTGTTACATTTTTATTATAAGTATAGATTTTTATTATAAGTATAGATTTTTATTATAAGTATAGATATCGAAAAAGTATTGTATGTACAAACATTACATAGCCTAAATAACTAAAAACGATATTAAAAATAATAAATAATAAACAACACAAAATTAGAATTTTCCAATAAGAATAATTTTATCATTATTATCGCTTTATATCAATCAATACTTATCTACAAATAAAATAAACAAACAAAAAGATACGACGAGGATGGGATTCGAACCCACGCGTGCAGAGCACATTGGATTAGCAGTCCAACGCCTTAACCACTCGGCCACCTCGTCATGATAAAGTTTGTCTAAATTACGCAATATATGCTAGAGAGGCCCCTTATAAGTATTACAATGATGGTAACATTCATAAGAGTGGAAAGTGTGAATTCGACTATGAACTCTGACGTCATTCGCCTTTATCGTGCGTTGAACTCATAAAACATTCTAGGTAGGTACCTACTTACTTACAAAATACTTTTGGGAAACATTACATATAGGAAATGTAAGTATGTAGGTAGTGTCAAGCTTATGTTAGACTTTCGTAGACAAGTAGAAATGTTTCTTTCTAAATTGAAAATATTTTTGTTTGACATAATTGTAATTAATAATTGCAAGATTCAGTTTGATGAGTCCATAAGATTGGGTAACGTTACTCCGAAGTAGCCACGCAGTGGATATAAAATTAGTTTTTAGGATTCCTTAGTAAAAATGATAAAACGGAACCCTTATAGTTTCGTTATGTCCTTCCGTCCGTCTGTCCACGCCATATCTCACAGATTTTTAGTGCTAGAAACCTGTAATTTCACATTAACAAACACAATAATCAATATACATTTAGGGAGAGGTCTCTGTCCAGCAGTGTACTGCTTGAGACTGTTGGTGTGTGCTGATACTAATAGGTATCACGCCGACAAAGTGGTTAAATAAAATCTTGAAAAAGATATCTCAGGATAGTTCCAGTACCTGTTAATTGGGAAGTTATTTTTATATTCATCCTACCGTGATGTGGGATGTCATTGAAGAGGTCTTTTAAAAATAATAAGTGTGAGGGCAATACTTGCATTAAAGCATCCGTTTGTGAAATATAAGCCTTAAAACACTGAGTTTTGCTATGGTTTAATAACCCTTCCTTCTCTCCTCCCTGCCATCTCATAGCCAAATGGCATAATCAGGACATCTGAAATAAAATCACCGTAGGGGCATATAAATATCCGCGGTCACCTATCAATTTTAACTGTTTCGGTGGCCCATAACGTCGAATAGCTAATTTGACCTTATAGGCCGCAGAAACCGTTAATTGATAGATAACTACGGAACCCCACGTAAGCGTGCCTCGAAATACATTTGGCCTGCTTTTTTATGTTTTTTTAAAGCGTGAAGCATACAATTGTTATTCCTGATATACATGATCATATATATCATATCATCTTAAAACAATTGAAATAGGTAATATGCCGGTCGTAACAGGTAATATCTAAACCATCCCTTACTCAGGGTTGATGACAGTTGATGATATGTAGATGACGTAAGTCAATCGTTTCACAGTAGATTTCTTGAACTCTTTTTGCAAGTCTATACAAATAAGTATTTACTACTTTTAATTTTATTTTGTTACGACTGTGACGATCGATCGTGATAAACCTCGGAGGAAAAAGATTTCTCGTTAATAAATATTTTAAGGGTAGTTAAACATGGAATTTACAAAACAAAAAAAAACTTTCACATTATTTATTGCATACAGTTAAATACATAGTTGCACAGACTTATTATTATTATTTTTATGACAAAGGGGGGCAAACGAGCTAACGCCTGATGGTAAGCGATTACCGCCGCCCATGGACACCCGCAACACCAGAGGCGTCACAAGTGGGTTGCCGGCCTTTTAAGAAGGAGTACGCTCTTTTTTTGAAGGTTTGAAGGTCGTATTGGTCCGGGAATACCGCAGGTGACAGATCATTTCACAGTTTTGGTGTGCGAGGCAGGAAGTTCCTAGAAAACCGCACAGTAACTGTGCGGTAACGCACTTGTGACGCCTCTGGTGTTGCGAATGTCCATGGGCGGCGGTAATCGCTTACCATCAGGCGATACGTCTGCTCGTTTGCCCACATAGCCTAAAAAACAGTTGTGTACTGCTTAATAAAATTTATATAGTAGGTACTCGTATATGTCACCCGGGACATTATTACGAATCTATTGCCATCTCACCTCAATCATTAAAATTGTTTCAGTAGTTAAGACGCTACGGTGGAGGCCGTCTTAACCTAAGCGGGGGCCCCTGGGCACATAAGAATTTGGGGCCCTTTTGGAAAGTAAATAAAGTGTATTATGCTAACATTTTTCTACTATGAACATTTATTATGATATTTATTATATTTAAGCAAAACCTTGTATTTATTATCACGTGTTCGGATTCGACGAATTTGAGTATTAAGCCTTTTGACGTATAAAAGAGACTTTATTTTAAACGCTCTTAAAACCACAGAACAACTTAGAATAATAGTCCTTAATGACCGCCTAGGTCGCTCTGTTAATCACTTACATCACTCAGATATTTGTCGCACTGTAGCTCAAACTAACCTCTTTTTTTTAAATAGATAAATGCCGCCATTACTAGATTATTTGGGAAAGTTCAACAGCCTCTCGAAACGCCCGGTTCCGTAAAAACGCTGTCGAATATAAACAAGCCAACCGCGCGGCAATCAGTCTATATTCCCATAAGTTTTATTATTCTGTGCCTCGAGAATCCGACTAGAACTTTCTCGGCTAACATTGCGTCGCTATTGCTACCACGCCATATTGCTGCTATATTTACCCACTTCTATATTCAGCCAGGTGGTGTATATGCACTACTTTGAACTCAATTGTCGCTGAATCCTGTGGGTCATGTCGTTAATCCGGTTGATTTTATACGGACCCTCCCACTTGGTCTGTAGTTTTGGGGCTTTTCTATGCATACGTGTCGAGTTATTCAGCCAAACCAGTGCACCTTTATCAAAACCGTTTGAGCGCCAGTCGTATCGAGTTTTCTCGTTCCCGTTCGCGATGTCAACTGCAATTAGTTTCCAGTCTATTATAAAGTTGCTTACAACAGTGTACAAGTAGTACATTTACGGCACCACTACGACACCAACCCGCTACATCTTGCCGACGTTTCTTGACACTAGGATGGCCTCCTGAAGCTCCATCGTGAACTTCACGGAGAACGTCCGGAACCTTAGATACTTGTGATATTTTTTTTTAGGTCAATGTCATCCCCCTGTGCTAACTTCATTGTTTCATCTTCACAGGGTCCCAAAAGTCAAGCTTTGAGTTCGAAGCAAGATTTTGAGTTTCGAGTCAGAGTACATTTTCTCATCGAGACATATTCTTTGAATTGTCTTATATAGTCACCTTTTATATATCAGGCTTTCCCAGATTGGTGCCTTGGAACGTGCGTCTTAGATCAACAAACTTTTTTTCGCATCGTTTCCTCAACAGCTCCTCCAGGCCTTCCTATTCCTATTCAACCTGGACATCTACTAACTCTTTAGCGGATTACTTAGCTGCAGATGACCTCTCTCACCATATCTGTAGCACATGATCCCAAAACCCTTCTTAAAATAATACTTGATCTCTTTTATTTCCTCTGAGACTTCGCTTGTGGGTCGGCCGGATATCCTGTCGAACCACTTCGACCTCCAGGGTATGTGCCAGTGCTTCACTTATTGAAACGTAGTGGCTTGGCCACCACCGCAGGCTGCAGCTCTTACTTACAAGCCCTTGATGCTGTTTATGAAAATTTGCATGTTGTTTGCTTTTATCATCTACGCTTTCCGTACGAGGTTCTCAATTTCCAACGTACATTGCTGCCGACCTTCTCCTGGGCATTGGGCTCTATCGCATATCTGGGAGCGGAAAACGTGTTTCAGATGGCGTTCTCGACTCGAGCGCTTCTAAAAATTCTTTATATCCGCTACCTGAACCAATTTAACTGCACGAATCGTGTCATCAGTTGGTGCATCTAAAATCCACACGTGCGAAGCTGGGCGGGTCGCTAGTTAGTAAATCAAACGTTTAAAAACATGAATAAATTATTCATACACACTTACAGATTTTGATTAAATACATATAATCAACTTCCACGCCAGGAAAGCCGCGGGCAACACTTTTTTTGTGAAAATGGTGTAATGTGTACGCAAATTATAACGAGAATATATGTCTGAGACAAAATTGTCGGTTCCTCGGGGCCCCCCTGATGATGGAGGCCCTGGGCACTGGCCCCGTGTGCCCTTATGGTAAAGACGGCACTGGGTGGAACATATAAACATACATAAGCTGCCAAAACTATTGCCCTTCCTTTTAGCTTCGCCGTAGTCAGGTAAAAAGAGTAGTGAAATTCTGCGTCTGTCCGCTAGTTAGGTACCTAAATAAATAATCTCGCCAACTTCATTAATCATAATTTTTGCGTCAGTTGATAAATTTCGAAAAAGTTTATTCAGAGGTTTAGATCACTGCACTGGGTAGTACATATATTAGATATTGTAATAAGCATTGTTCAATCGCACACTCCTACATGTGTGGCTTTAATAATGTTTCTGCATTTGTTTCATTTGGTTCCTTACTAAACAAAACAAACGAAGAACATAATTTCCCATATTGCTAAATAACAAAATAACTTATAATTTCTTTCAATATCCCTTAATTACTTAGGTACGTGAAAATCTGCCTTTGTCTAATTTAAAGAAAAACATTAATTTAATAAATCATTTAACAATTTAATTAAATAAGAAAATACAGATCATAACTCATTTTTTGTTTGAAATAAAATAACCGTTACTAATAGTTATTTAAAACACCGGGATATTTAAAGTATACATCGCAGTGGTTATCCCATCCTGCTCATAAATACTATCTTTATACCATAATGTTTCGCTATCGAAAACAGGTAATGTCCAAACAAATTGTCCTGCGTCAGTCTGTCTCATTGACGATATTTTACCAGCAAATGGTGCTTCGAGGCGCCATCGCACCAGTCACGAGCTGCGCTGTCCACTGAATATGACAAATAACATTAAAAATGAAACTACACGAATACCAACATAAAATAAAAATGTCAAAAATTTAAATTAAGGATTAAAATATTTAAATTTAGTGCGGGCGCATCCCGGTCCACGCAGGTCGCGATGGCCCGTCGAACGCCGGCCAACCTCCGTCCACTATGGCTCCAGCTACCTGCTTAATATGGAATCAGACTTTTAAAACAACATTAAACTAGTAAGACTGAAATGGTTTATTCATATAGATTACAAAGTAATACTTATGAAAGTCAAGTAATACCAGCAGATACATTTAATACCGTATTCGCATAAGCCTGTGAGAAAAATGCCAATGAAAACTCTCGACCACTGGTTTCGAATTAACATGACAATATGTAATCACAAAAAAGGTGTTGCAACTTAACGCTATGAATGTAAGCTTCATGACACTTTGATAATAAGGAATAAAATATTACTAAATAATAAAATTAAAACAACTTGGGTTCTTTCATTTTGTCTAAATTTTTAACTGTAAAATGAAACGTTCGTTAAGCAACTTTAGTATCAATCATCCCATAAAACCGATATAATTCTTACATATTATACATGTTCCAGCAATTTCCTCAAGACACATAGATATCATCTTGAATACGCCAAAGGCCAAGAGAAGGTGCTACAAAGACAGTGAACAGTTTTTTTATGCTAGATTTCTATCCTAATTTACAAGTGAAACTGTTAATTAATTGAAAGTCCTATGCGTATCCTACCTTATCACACTAAAATATCTATTCTATACTAATATTATAAACGCGAAAGTTTGTAAGGTTGGATGTTTGTTACTCTTTCACGCAAAAACTACTGAACGGATTTGGATGAAAGTTTACAGTAATATAGCTTATACATCAAAATAACACATAGGCTACAATTTGACGCGATAACCGACATATACGCGAGCGGAGCCGCGGGCAACAAATAGTTTAAAATACAACCTAAAATTAACAAGTCACGAAATCACTTACCACTTTATAAAACAAAAAATTAAACTAAATAATATAAATTAAAAGCCAATTTAAGAGTTGAGTCAATATAAATATCAAAAAGTAACTTTGGATCCACAATATACCACTATAAAAGCCGAGATGATAATAAAAGTCGGTTCCATATTAATCCCTCTGTCCGAATACTATAAATTAATGGAGTGTAGTGCCAGGGAATTTTAAATATTTGAAAGCACAGTTTAGAAAAAATCAAAATCTCCTCCATAGCATAATATATTACGTAAAATAAATAATACAATCATGAAGTAGTTATAAATGTAGTGTTTATAAAACGTAATCGTAGTTTTATGGTCCATATATTTGGGAGGGATGGAGGATGGACGTCTCGGGGAGCGGAGCCTCGATTTGTATTAATTAGTTGCCACGACACGGCGACAACATGCATACCTCGTCTACTTAATCTTTAAAACAAACATTGTAAAATATTCCTTATGAAGAAATTTGTTTAAAGGTAAAATGAAACTGAATCACGATATCGGTAGGACTTTAATGATTCAGAACAAATGAACAAAATTAGACTTTTCATTTAAATTAGAAATGAGAAACTTGGAGACCGATTTGATCAAAGCTTAACAGGACCAACAAGAAGGGTTCGCGATTTTCATAAACTTCCTGTCGGATAAACAGAATTTGAAATGTATATTTGAATGGATATGCAAACAAATAACTTAGGTTTATAATTAGCTTGGTTTACAGTTGGTCGACTTCTGCCTTTGCAAAAATAAACATGAGATTATTAGTGGACTTATTAAATAATTCACTATTGAAGTTGCAAAATGATTTCGTAAAGTTAACCATTAAATCTTAAGTATTCCAACAGTCTTCAATAGTCCACTACTGGACCTTTCATATACTCCATGCCAATGATTGTTAGTACTCGATTTTTTTTTTTTGCGTTATAATACTAAAAACGCATAATATTGGTTCAAGCAATTACCTATATTAAGACGATTCGTATTATGATATAGTATTTACGTATTTCGTAGCGAAATACGTAAATACCGAGATTTATCTATTAAATACCTGTTGAGGAAGAAGACCTGTCCTACCTGTAGAAGACATTTATTTACTTAACATTTGCGAGTCTGTCTAGGACTTCGTTCAAACGGTACCTAAGAAACCGGGTATTTGCGAGTCTGTCTAGAGTGTCGAGGGCTTCGTTCAAAATCGGTATCTATATAAATGACGGAATTATGTTACAAACACACAAAAAAAAATAGAACTGAATTAAAAACTTGTCAACCATGTTCTTAGATCAGCTAAAATTTAATATTGTTATAAAACAACATATCTATGTACCTACCTAATATATAAATTTTTAGACTTTTGCTGTTAGTGCGCGTGTTGTTATAATAGATTAAATAATATTGAAATGAGACTAAATGTTGTTTTTGTTAATACAGTGTATATGTTTACAGCTTCTCTTGTTAAAGGTAATTAATTTCAAATCAATAGTTATCTACAGGTTTCCCGAGGAAAAGTTATTGAAACACAAACAGACAGGCAACAGGGCTCTCTTAAGTGTTTTAATATATTGATTGAGCAGAGCTCTAAAATATGAAAAATAAAAAGAATTTTCTCAGTAAGTAAAAAGTATTTAGTGATTAACTAGTTTACTAGTTTATTAACTACTTTATATCTACATAGTTCAAATTATATTTAACCTAACAAAATACTTATCTTTATTTAGGTACTCGTAGTTTTATGTACGAAACAATTCCCATAATTCATTTTAGCTTTTGGAACCCGACAAATTACGGACCTTTATTTAGTATCCCATTATTACCCACGTAAAGAAAACAATCAACATAAACATTCAAATTACCGTCAGGTATAAACAGGGACACATGAACCTGTTGTTGACAGGTCATAATTCGCACCCCTCTGTAGCTCGGCCACATCGGATGTGCCCGACAGCCGACCTTTGTGTACTAATAGTAGACTGTATCGAAGGAACCTGTCTTATACACACTCTCACATCACTCTGCAAGGGAAAATCAATTTCTTTTTGACAGTAACATTAAAAGACTTGATGAATTTGTAATATCAGATTTCCTATTACGCAAGTTCAAACTTTTTGTGAGTATATTTTCAATCAACTGTATTAAAAGGGGACTTGAAGGTCTCAAGATGCGTACCTATTTAAAACGTCCATAACAAATCACGCCAATGTGATTGGCGTGGTGCGTTCATTGACAGTACTTATAGCTGTAATAAATTGAACATATTTATACTCATTGAATTGTTAGTGGAAGTCGGGAACCAATTTTGCAGGGTAGGTCAATTATAACTTTAGATGTTAACATTATTTAATTTTAATACAAACCAACTAGTAAATTACTTGACTTTTTCTTATTTCTGAGGGTTTCTCTCGTTTAAGTAGTATCACTTGATAACAATATGATCACCATTTGAACATAAAGTATGTTCGCATAAAATAATATTTATTGTATTTATTATCTATACCTATAAGTTTAACGGAGATGTTTGTGAACATTCATACTAAAATAAATTCAGCAGAACTTAGAACCTTCTGTTTTATCGTGGTTGTGTAGTCGTTTTTTTTTATGTTTGGCACGCCAAAATGACTCTGCTCTGCCTGATGGAAAACATAAGCAGAAGCCAAGAGTGGTGGTCACCATACTCATTGCGAATGCAGACAGTGCAGTATGGCGACCCACACTATGGCGGCCTAGTGATGCTACTGCATCTTTTAGTCCAGTCAACAAGTATGAAACTTGTTGACTAGACTAATTGGGCCCCCGGTCTCGCACTCACCAACGAAACACGACAGCACGAACGCTGTCATTTTACGTTGATTTTCTGTGCGAGGGTAGTACCGCCCCGGTCGAGCCGGCCCATGCGTGCTGAAATCAGCGTGGCTCTACTACCTCTAAACTACCATCTAATCATTTATCTACCAACATTAAGAAACGCGTTGTTAATTTTAATTAAGTGAATCTGAGATGCATTTTATTTTAATACAATTTTTTATGTTTTAGCAGAAATGTACGATTTTCTTTATAATTCTGTGATTGTATTACAATTCGATATTTATTTATATTTGAACTATTAGGTAAGTAGTAAATAGCCCGATAAGAGACGAGACTAAGAAAACCTTTTGTATATCCAGGAGTCAGAGCTTGATTTCGCTTTATGCCTACAACAATAATAATAAACACTACTATATGATATGCAGTATTAAGGTAGTAAGAATATACGGAATAAAAGCAATACTTTTTCTTGGATAAACACAGTGTTTGAAAACTCTTTCAGTAAATTCTATCAGAAACCAATTGTTAACTCGATGATTTTGGATCATATTAATATTCATAATAAGAAACTTATAACATCTATCTAGGAAAGGATATAATACATTCTCTTCTTTATATAGTTGACACTAAATTCAAGGCAGTAGAGGCATGCTGATTTTGGCATGAACGGGGCAACTCGACCAGGGCGATACTTTCCTCTTACAGAAGGCTAACCTAAAATGACAATATTCGTGTTGTCGTGTTTCGTTGGTTCAATGATGCAAGTGTATATCAATAGGAGACCATAGAGTGGCCATCAGGCAGCATAGAGTCTCTTTGGCAGGCTCATTCATAAAAAAATCGCCTAATCATTGTCGCACAGAAATATGAGCATTTTTTTCTTTATGTATTTATTTCTATCACTTTCATAATTTCTGTATTTTGTTAATGAAGTTTGTTATGTATTCCCGCGATTTACAAATTATGACTTAGTATTTCAGCTGTACCACATTCGGAATATATTAAATCATTAATAAATGTAGTAAATTAAAGTAAATTAAATCACCACGCACCATGCTACAGCGCAAAGAGTATAATTAGTTTTTAAAACAACCACAGTTTAGTGTAAGCGCCTGAAGATTACAATAGAAAAGTTGTAAAAAGTATATTGTTTTTCAATTTTTGTTTTGAGATGAAATTGTTTTTTCATAGTGTAAATTTCTGTAAAAATAATACATAATGCTATATTTAAGTGTTATTGTTTCTCTTTAAAGAATAATAAATTGGTTATTCATGCACCCTAGTGATAGTAAACAGATTTAATTTAAGACTATTGTAGGGGAGATTTTTAAGGAATATCGTTTGCGTGACTGAATCATTCACAAAGTGAGTATTATTTGTATCCATGATTTATAAAAATCTTTATGTAATCCGTATTATTGCCCGTTTTTACGACGATTTTTCGACGCTTAAGGTCAGCGGAAAAACGAACCTTAGCAATACCAACACACTCCACAACTTTCACTGACAAATCGTTCACAGTGCAGGCTGACCGCTTGTGGAACTCCTTACCGGAAGCCGTAAGGCAGGCAAAGTCTTTGAATACTTTTAAGAAACTTGTCAAAGATCACTATCTATCCCTGTAATATCTATGATCTTTATGAATAATGAACAATTATTTGTATTTATATTTATAATTATATGTATGTATGTATGTGCATATGATATATTATGTATATGTATGTATATTTATATATGTTAGTGTATATGTACGTATATTGGTAATATTACTTTTTAAACCTAAGTGATTTGTAAATGTGCACCACAAACTACACATTACTTTATAGTACTGTCCATCTAAAGGTTGCCTGGAAGAGATCGCAGCCTGCGATAAGGCCGCCCATTCTACCACTGTTTTTATTCGTGTATATTCGACATTGTATATTTAAAACTATGGTGTGCAATAAAGAGTACCTATCTATCTATCTAGTTTTATCCACAACGACGAAGTGCTAAAGAAAATGTCCCCTGGAACTTCAAATTAATCCTGAATGATTTAAGAACTAAGTGGCCATTAGGGCATGCAAAACCCGGGCTGTTATAAAAACCGTTTTTTTCGGGTTTCTCTATTTGAAAAACCGGTTAACCGGTTTTTTCGGTTTTCTGTTGTATTTGAGATAAAAACCTAAAATAAAAAGTTTTATGCGTAAAATGCGTCGGTTTTAGTTGACAATTTGGGTTATTTAAATGAAATCAGTCTATATTTGTAATATAAAGAAACATTTATACTTATTCATCATTTTTTATGAGATCAAAAAGCAGATTAAATAAAGTATCGGTACATTATTAAATAAAATAACCCGTCAGTCTATATTTAAAATTAATATAGTTAAAACCCAACAAAGTTAAATTCTAAAGCAAAATAACACACTAATAAAAATACATTTTATTGCATAAAAGACCTGCTGAAGAAAACACTCGTTCAGATTCGACACTTGTGGGAGGTATTGAAATTAACGCCCTATGAACTTTCGACAGATGGTCTCCTATTGCACCACCATTGTCAAACAAGACCATTTCGACTCTGATATGAGTTTCCAAATCTAGTGACTTTTCCTTCTTTAAGCGATTGGATTCTAGACGTTACTTTAATGCATTTTTAATTTCGATACTAAGCTGCTCTGCTATTTTATGTCAGTTGATGGTAGTCGACGCTGTCACAGCTGTGATCAAATTGGCATCCAGTTAGCACAATACTTCTACAGTAGCTTTAATCACATTCAACTCTGAAACTGCTGTCAGTGTTTGTAACTCCGTATCACAAAACTGAATAAGTATTTAGACTCCATATCAGGAAACTGAATATTGGAAATGTGTTTCTGTTGCAAAATAAATCACAAATAGCAACATTAGTTATTTATCATTTAATACATAAAAGTACAAAAAAATGTTTTTAACTTTTTTATTTTAACATGAAAAAAACACTTACATACCTTTTCTATTCTCTTGAAAAAAAAAACGAAAAACCCGGTTTTTTTAGTAAAAAACCCGGTTTTTCGGTTTTCAAATCGGCCGGGTTTCCGGTTAATTCGGGTAACCGAAAAACCGGGTTGCATGCCCTAGTAGCCATTCTCGTTGGTTTGCTGATTTTAACTGGGCTATATTCATTGTGCTTTTGCTCTTTGATTATCAAAGTATTTCTGTTTTTAGATTGAAATGTAGGATTATTAATTCAACCTCAAATACCCTCATACTTACATTTAAAGTATATTTTTAAACATAAATGTTCGTCACGCAATGCTTCTCCTTGAAACGTCAAATCGTGATTACCCGCAATTCTTTTTGAAATCTTCGAACAGCTGAAACTCACTATCACTGAACGATCACATGCCCTGTAACTGAAGATACAGAGGAAGGTTTCAAAGGTGACTGGGGTGAGCCCTTGTGAATCGAGGTGGTATCGATTGCCACGCCCACCCACTGTGCGTCGCGTAGCAACGAGACGCGCCCGCCCTACCAACTGCCGCCCGCCTGGCCCCGACGGAAAACGTCTTCCAAGTGCAGGGATAGATTAATTGTTAAAGCGGTTGGCTCGTCATTCAATTGCGATCAAATGCGGTCGGTTCCATTCCTGCTTGTGAAAAAATAAATTTTATACATTATTAAGCTATTGCATAGCTTTTATCGCGGGCTTTGAGGCCTTTGAGCGCGGCGACCTAATCAAGAAATTCCGTAACGTAACGAAAATAAAACCTGGCACCCGAAGTTCGCACGGATCGAGACGAGCTGCTCCGAACGACGAATCAACGAATCTGTCTGTCTCAGAGACAGACAGATTCGTTGACGAGTTGCTCCGAAATCTGTCTGTAAAAAGACAGACAAAACAGTCTGGGTTTGCGTATACTTAGTATACTTGAACGTGTATGTCCGGCTTAAGCCGCCTTAATATATTTCTACCACGTTACACTATTTGTGAGAAAGTATATAGGTGTATAGGTATCTATCATATCTTTATAATGCCACACTAACCGCATGTGCGCCCCGTAAGTATGTTCAAGTATGTAATGTTCAAAGAAAAAAAAATACTGGGAATAAAACAACCCGTTCAATGACGAAGACATTAATTAGGAATAGTTTAAACCTTTTATAGTATGCTGTGTAACGAAACCATATCGCTAATTAAATAAAGTGATCAACGCCATCTACTGACGATGTTGGTACTAATTTAATATTTTAGTATTTTTCATTCACAATATTATACATACTGCACAAGTAAAAAATAAATAAATAATTATAATTGCATAAGATGATAAAAAATGCTATGCAATAGCTTTACCGCGGCAGTCCCCGAGTGTCATCCGTCTTTTTTTTAAGAATTTTGATGTAATTTGAGTTTATTGTTTGGTTGCTGTTGCTTGAAGATCCCTGGCGACTAAGACACCACTGTACGAGACACAGTGCAGTAGGTACATTCCTTTTAAAAAATAAAAAGTTAATGAATATATCAGTGAAAAGCTTTATTGTGAATAGTTACACTTAAAATATGTGAATGTTGATGTACTCAACTATATTAACACATCTACTAAGTAAAGTGCCTAAAAACGCAAATCGAATTTACCTACAGCGAATGAAAACCAACCATTTTCATCCAAAAAATTCAGGTTTCTTGTATCACGGTAAAAAAACATTTACAGTGAATTTATTTCTGCTTAAAGAGTGGCGAGGATGCATACATACTTAAGGTCACACCTATTTCCCAGGGGGGTAGCCAGAGACAATTGATCTCTACTTATCACGGTCCGAACACACCTTCGTTTTCTTCGTCCTCATTCATCAATCGCTACATGTGTGCTCAAGGATAAATTGCTTGTATATTAGTTATGTATCTTACAGTGTATATTACATATAATACCAAATATTTTATGAAGTAATTATGAAAAACTGTTATGGGCGTGCGTGTTACGTATTTTACATTTTCAAGTAAGTATATGAGGAATGCAATGCATGCCTAAGTAAATGCTGTTCAGTCACGCAAACATTGTTATTTGAAATCTCCCCTTCACCAACAGTTTTAAATAAAAACAAACCTATTTACCCTTACTTACTAGGGTGAAAGTAAGGGAGATATAGTCAATGTTGTGAACCTTGAATTTTCCTTTGAAATGGGCAACAAGTGTACGATAATATTTTAACTTATCTTTTCTTCTTTTCTTTTTAACTTATCTAAAAACCTTTATACCTGTGAAGTTGTATAGTTTTAAAGTTGACCATGGAATTGAGAATAAATCAGTGAAGAAAGGTTGGCTTCAATTTTAATGTTTTACAAAACAAAGTTACCGTCAATTAATAGTCTTTTGGATCTTGCACTCACAAGTAGCAGAATGGATACTACATAACCAATATAATAACTACAATTATGTAAATCCCTGTATCTCTCTCGAAATATCTCTAAAACATATTTTATATACCTTTATTTTGAGTAAGTAAGCAAGATTTTAGGTAGTAAGTAAGTAGTAGGTACCAAAGCTGTATTTTAAAGCTCAGTGTAGCGATATAAGTTCTTGATGTTTTGTAAGCAAAACTGATTTCGGGTCCCCACAAATTATTATTAAAAATAATCTAACGACTAAACATCTATACTTCTATACTAATATTATAAACGCAAAAGTTTGTAAGTATGGATGGATGAATGGATGTTTGTTACTCTTTCACGCAAAAACTATCGAAGGGATTTGGATGAAACTTTACAGTAATATAGCTACAGTATATACATCAGAATAACATATAGGCTACTATTTGCTGCGATAACCGACATACACGCGGGCGGAGCCGCAGGCAACAACTAGTATATGTATATAATTGTCCCCAATCTTAGACTCGAATCAGATGGAACTAGTAAAAAAATAGTCAAGTGTTTCAACACAACTTAATTTTGACTGCCTCGGTGGTGTAGTGTATGCGACTGTTGCGTTTGAGGTCTCGGGTACGATTCCCGGGTCGGACCAAATGTTTGTATGATCTGAAGTATTTGTTTGGGAGTTTGGGTGTTTTCTTTGTATAATATGAATGTATTTACCAAAAAACGTATTTATGTAAGTTGTCTAGTACCCATAGTATAACAGCTCTGCTAAGTTTGGGACTAGATGACGTTGCGTGTCGAATGTCTGAAATATTATTATTTATATTTATATTTTACTTTAACACTCTTTGGATAATGTATTTATTTAATTTTATAAATCTAAAATACCTAATAAGTTTTTCAGTTACAATGTACCTAATAATTCATATACATAATAAAATAAGATATGTTTTAAAATTTAAAAATTAAATACACACTAATGAGATGAAAGCATAATGAAATATTACGCTAAACTTGTTTGTTTAACACTGTTTTTCAATAGTTTATAGACGCATATATCACCACATGGGGCAGAAATCTCCTCTAATAAATACTAATAAATCTTGGTACACGTTTAAAATTAAATCACTGTACAAAAACAACTCATAAAATGTAAAGTGAACACTAGGGGTGCGAAACTTAATTTAGAAACAAACCTCTAATGAATTCTAAGGAAGATTTAATAAAGTTTCGGGGCACGCACCCTCATCGTAGGGGCAACTACCGCAATTTTGTTTAACACTTTTTCTACGGACGAACGAATGTTTTACGCGATAGGGTTGCTATATATAGTGTTAAATTAAACTGGCTTAGGAATAGCGAATGTTATAGTAGGGAAATTCTAGAGTCGTCCTGCCCTTTCTTGTAAAATAAAATATTGTGGTGGTTGTATACAGTTTTTTTACAAAAAAAATCAAGAACACACTTACAGGAACATATTTTATTAGTACTTAAATTTTGTATATACCTATAATAATAATATATCGCTTTATTGCACACCAGATAATACTATACTTAATGCTAGGTCAGTACAAATGGCGGCCTTATCGCCAAAAGGGCAATCTCTTCCAGGCAACCATGGGATGGACATAAATACAGGATGTATAGGGTAGTGTCTGGTGTATTAGTGAGTACTTTGGGAAAGGAAAATAAAGATATAGTAAAACTAAAATCCTTTATCAATCCATATTTCCATACTAATATTATTAATTCGAAAGTAACTCGGTCTATCTGTTACGCTTTCACTGCTAAACCACTATACCGATTTCAATGGAATTTAAGGCAAAGGCAGTTTTATTCTTGAGGAAAGACATATGCTACTCTTTACTGCGATAACCGATAAACATGCGGGTGGAGGCACAGGCAAAAGCTAGTTCAAATTAATTCTACTTCTAATACTCCACCAAAGATAGGTATAACATCTCGATTTTTAACCGACTTCAAAAAAGGAGGAAGTTCTCAATTCGACCGTATATACTCTTATATATATATTTTATGTGTGTTCGCGGATAACTTCGTCGGTTATGAACCGATTTTGATGATTCTTTATTTAATGGAAAGGAGATATCCCAAACCATGATGGGATGGGATGAAAATTAAGATCTGATGATGGCGTCCAACAGAAATCGAGTCGAACCTTGAAGTCGGTTTTTGGTTTTATTAAAATTTTACTTGTTCTATGCTACAATCAGTAGGTACACAGCACATGACAAGATACAATTTGATAAATCATTCGGTGCACCTTTTCGAAGACAAAAGGTAGTAGAGCCACGCTGATTTCAGCACGCATGGGCCGGCTCGACCGGGGCGGTACTACCCTCGCACAGAAAATCAACGTAAAATGACCACGTTCGTGCTGTCGTGTTTCGTTGGTGAGTGCAAGACCGGAGGCCCAAATAGTCTAGTCAACAAGTTCCATACTTGTGGACTAGACTAAAAGATGCAGCAGCATCACTAGGCCGCCATGGTGTGGGTCGCCATACTGCATTGTCTGCATTCGCAGTGAGTATGGCGACCAATACTCTTGGATTCTGCTTATGCTTTCCATCAGGCAGATTAGAGTCTTGAGAGTTTGAGATTTTGGCGGGCCAAACATAAAAAAAAAAAAAAATTGTAACAGTAAATTAAATGTATGTAATGTAATATGTTATGTCACGACCGCTGAATAAATGTGTTTTACAAACAGTTTGGCATGTCATTTGGTTTAACTATGATGGTGATTTTCATAGTCCATGAGTTTCTGTAATACAGGTCATCCTAGGCCTAGGGAAAATACCAGTCTCCCACACAAATTATATCTATGTTATCTGACCAGCAGTGGAGTGCGATAGGTTGAAAAGGAGCTGTATTTGTGTATTAATTATCTAATGCTAATAGTATCCATTTCAGATGAGTATTCTGTAGTTGTGAAAAACAGTATTAATAGAACAATACAATCGTATGTCAGTTTTACCTCGTCTTTTCTCGAAGGTTTTTGCAAAAGGTTTTTCAAGACGTGACGAAAACGTAATTACGTATGCTGTAGAATACTAGCCTAATGTATTGCGTAGACTTGTTATAGACAATTCAGATAATGATAAGTGATGTTAGTTATTTACATTTAAAAATATCTATCCCACCAAAAACATGTTCATGTTAAATGTTGTCAAGACGACTGCATATGGCCTACCCTGTGAAAAAGATATCAGATCTCATGTAGAGCCAAGCTTCTGAATCGACACGCCCTAATTTTGAGTTTGAGTTTGAGCATACATTTTTACTGAGATGTAGATTTGTGAAGTCAGCAGGGGGGCAAAAGTAATAGGTTCTGAATTGTTTTGTTGTTTGTATACTATACTTAGTTTACATACCAAATTTCAGCTTTCTATAGCACTTCAGGAAGTACCCTAACAGTTTTGATGAACCGTGTGTCAATGATGAAATCGGTGTATTTTAGATGTCAATAAAATCTAAAGTATTAGAGCTATGCAATTGAAACTTTGTATAAGTCTATTATCATATCCTGAGAATTTGGACAATTTAGTACTAGTATATCGGAAAACAAAGTTATGAGGGTTCAAAAAAACGACGAAGCACTTCGAGAAAAGGTGCCTCGTCTTGGCGGGGGCACTGCGGTGCCCCCAGATACATATTTGAACCAATTATGACATTAAACATTTGAATGATAAAACAAAATAAATACATTTATGGCTCTTTACACTTACAGTAAGCTTTTAGAGAAAATAGCGTTAAATTTAGGTTAGGTTTTCCTTTTCAATCAACTTCAAAATTTAATCTTGAGTAAATTGTTAACAGACATTTCTTTCCAATTGTTAACAGACCTTTATTTCTTGAGCCAATTGTTTCTTATTCTTGAGCCAATTATTAACAGACGTATTTTTTTTTCTAAAAATACAACTCCCGTGTTAGAAATATATTTCCGATTTCGCGAGGGACTTTACAAACATACATGAAATGTAAACAAAGAACACTCAGACTCAGAACAACAATTTGTGGATCACACGAAGTGTTGTCTCATATGGGATTTCAACCCACAATACTTGGCGCATTAGAAAGCGGCGTGGCGACCGTTTATACCACTAGGCCAACCGTACCGTTAAAAGTTGTATCACGAAACTCGAGTAGTCTCATGAAATTTAAAAAATCTACTTAGTTACTAATTATTTCGCTACTCTTGGTCTTGGGCGTCCTTTTTTAAGGAGACATTAAAGTCGAATGTCTTCCATTGCAACGGTAATTATAAATGTTAAGTACATGTTTATATTTATGTATTAATATGTTTTATTCAAGGCTACACATTAGTTTTATCCTTATAAATATTAATACCTTTTATCTCATCAGGTAAAACGAATTCGGATTCAATTTATCATACGATTCTAAAAGAAATAAAAATAATTTTAATACACATATATTGACAAATGACGGCAACTTATAGGAATCATCCTGGAACATCCATAAAAACAATATAAAACTATGGTGTTATTTATGGTCCCTTTATCTGTAAGGAGGATCTTTGTGACGATCGTCTTTTGTCGCTGCCGCGTTTTTTTCGCCAGTGTCATGGCGCGCCAAAAAACAATCGTTAAAAATGTATCCCCCAATTGCTATGGACGTTTAAACTGTAATCTGTGCCGATTTCTTTGTAGATCAAATCTTTATAGCGTGTCTATGGCTTGATACTTGTTAAGATAAGCTTTTGTTTAAATGCCGTGTAGTTAAAAAAGCTAGTTAAGAGTTCACCTAAATAGTGAAGATGAAATTTAAAAAAAGAAAACATCGGTATACTGTGAATTAAATTAAGTGCTGATTTGAATTTACAACATTTTTTTTTGAATCTACAAATTCTGTAGGATACATAAATGCATTTGATAATTTTCTATTTGCAACACGTCGGTTTTCACAGAAGAATTAAAAAAAAAAACATTCAAATTTAAAATTTTTTGTTGCAATAAGCTTTGGGTGATATCAAGGCACTGATATTTTGTAAATAATAACGATGTTACTGTCGATATTGACACTGGGGTGCGGCAGGAGGATGCTCTTTCAGCGCTGGTCTTCAACTTCACCATTGAGTCTATTATGCGTGAGCTCAACATCAGGGGACTTTTAGGTTCAGCTGCACTCAGATTACTGCGCGTGCCGACGATATAGTGATCACAAGTAGGACACAATTTGGCATTACGAGGCATTTGCAATCCTAAGTGGAACACGCCATTAACTTTGGCCTGCGTATTAATGTGAAAAAATACCTCATTACTTCTAGGCGCCCTCGAGTATTAGAAAATCTAAGTATTGACGGGGACGAGTTTGAGGCCGTTGGGGTGTTCAAGTACCTTGGATCCACTATCACTGCCCAAAATAAGATCGAGGATGAAATCCGTCTCAGAATCCTAGGATTCTAGGGTAACAGATGTTTTTACTCATGCAAGAAATTATTAGCGTCAAAGCCGATTTCCAGAGCAACCAAGCTGATAATATATAAGACGACAATAAGGCCTGTCGTTACATACGGATGCGAAACCTAGGCTTTTACCCTGAAAGAAGGAAACCAGCTCGCAGTTTTTGAGCGATAAATCTTGCGAAAGATGTCTAGACCAGTTATTTATATATTTATTTATTAAGGCAATTACAACAGGTAACAAACAAGGCATTATTTTTTTAGCATAAATACAGGTTCCGTACTGATTGGTACCCTTCCGTAATCACACAGCATGATATTCAAGTAAGATAAACAGGAAAATAGTTTTTACATACTTAGACCCAAACAGATACAATGATACATGGTTTTACTACACTTCTATAGCGATAGAGCGAGAATATTTCTTTTAAAAACAGTTAGGGAAAGCGATGGAGTGTACCGCATCCATATGAATCATGAATCGCCTGCTAAGCAACAAAACCATCGTTCGGTTCTGCAAGGTGCAGAGGCTTCGGTGGGCAAGTCACATTGAGAGAATGCCTGACTCAAGAGCGACAAAGTTTGTTTTACATAATTAATTTAACACTAAAATCTACATCACCATAGATTAAATTATAACTTTCACATTTCGAAAGCTTACTTATGTGAAAACCAAGTGAATGGATTGTTACATATTTTTAAATTGTTGAAAATTATTTAGAGAACATTAACTGGTTAAAAAGATTCATACAGCTTCAGGTGTACACATCTTTAAAAACATAAGCCGCATTATAAAATGCATATCGTACTCATTAACTGCTCAACCTATTTTATATAAATAAAAAAGGGACGATTTAATAAAATGAAACGACTTAGATCCGAATAAAATAAATACTAATACAAGATAAGAATCTCTTCAAAACATTCCTTCAAGAAATATATTACACACCTATCATATTAAAATTATAACCTATAATTTAATTTTCAAAATGGTGTATATAAAAACTAACGTTGGGTGTTGTCAGGTGAAAAAAAACCGGTCGCACATTCGTTTGTTTCTTTTTTTACATGTTAACCCTCCTAGCCCGTTTAGTGGTACGGAATAGAAAAATGAGGTGTGTTCTTAGAACAAGTATCATAACTCAAGGAAAGATGGCCAGCTAAATGTCTCGAACTAATTATGATAAATATGTTTATCTATAACTTGGATATCGAAAGAAAAGTAAATAAACTGCTAACATTATTTCTTCTGGACCACATGATACCGAACGATTAACGAGAAAAAACATTTGGTTGATTTTGAAACTGCCCATATAATTAAAGAAATATTTTTATTTGTTTCTACAGTCTTTCAAATGGCTGTTTATTCTGATGAAATTGATCAAACTAGAAGCGGCCACCTATTGGGTTTATGAACATTTCTTACAGTATACTTATACGGATCTATACCTCGTAACGATATTAAAGACGTTAAATAATTTACTCTGATTATACAAATTGGTATATGAATATAATGTGTTCAGGTTTTTAAAAGTAATATGAATTGAAAGGTACATTTTATCGGTAGCACTCGCGACTTCGGGACACTTAAAAACTTTGAAACTTGACATAAATATCAATTAAACTCGAAGAGAATTAATAAGGAAAATTATGGTTTCAAAAATAATAACCTTATCTCACTCACGGTTGTCTGATTCGAAATTGGGCGAAGCTTGTGCTATGCTCACCAGCCTGCCAGTAAAAAATACTTAAATCTTTCTGAATACATACATATTATAGACAAACACCCAGGCATACAATCGGGTTCATCACACAAATATTTGTTCTGAACTCACGACCCCGGCCTCAGTCAGGGCCACTAACAGCCAGACCAACAGGGCCATCAATGAAAAAACAAAACATAAAACCAAAAAATATAGTCGGTTTTTAAATAATAAGGATCATTACTGATAAAATTTCTTGAGACACTACTGCAATTAATAAATTAATTTCAATAGTAATTTTGCACTAGGTCGAAACCGTATAATAAGTGTTACCATCAACACGATAAGGATAAAAAGTTGTCATTTTTAACTCAGATGAGTGCACAGAACAGAGAATTTGTTCTGTGGATGAGTGTGTCAGGCTTAAGTGTCTGCTGTTCTGAATTGACAATCTAAACAAAAAGTTCAAAGCACACAACTTCATTATGCAATGAACTTGACTACACCTCAGCAACAAACAAATAAGCTAAACTTCTCTGAATATATTATACTTTTCCTTTTTCTGTTACGATTGATTGTGTTTGCAGGTAACCAACCGCTTATACTATACATATGCTAATTTAATACAAAAAAATATGCTAAAATATATTAAACCATAAACGATTTCAAAGGACTAATTTTCGGACTTGCTTCGGCAATACTGACGTGAAACTATTTATATAAAAGCATTTGATTGAGCTAAACTTTGAGTTCTAGTAATGTGTGAGCCACAGAAGAAACAATCACTTGAATTCATTTGGCATATATACATACAAACGCTCACATCTTTGTACCCAAAGAGATGGACTGTGGCCGCACGGCATTTCAAATGAACATACTTTGCCCATTAGCGAGATAGGTGACAAAGTAAAATTATATCGTCAAAATAAATAATAGAAATAAATATATATAAAACTAGCTAAATCTAGCCACGCTTCGCTGTGGAAAATTGCGATCGCATTGAGTAGGAAGGAGAAGTAAATTGAACTGAACTCAAAAATAAAATTGATAAAACAATTGTTGAAGTGGGTATCCTGTTTCGCGGTCACACACACATCGTGTCAACATTTCTGGTCAATCGGTAAAAAAACCATAGAATATTTTTTTGAAACCATATTGTCTCAGATCTACTTCTACAACCGTAGAACTTGTAGAGGCAAGTCTGAGATGATGACCCAATGTTTAATAACACCCGCTACCCTTACGATAGAGAGGCCCGCATGACGCGTTAATCAAAAGAGAAGATTATTTTCAATAACTAAAACCTCATCGAGGTGAGGAAGATGGTGGAATGCAAATATCTAACACTACAATGCGATTAGTAATTTCATTTTGTTTTTAATGCTTCTACCTCGCTCTCCGGGTCACAAACAATATACACTTGATAACATGAATGTTTATATTATAGTTCCAACTCTAAGTGTTTTCTATTATAAATCCAATTCGTAAATCTTGCACCTTCTTCAGAACAACATAAAAGTACAAACATACATGTTATATTAACTCATACTTTATTATTTTGGCTTAATTGATTAGCTGTTAGGCGAATATAAAAACGTTTATTGCTAAAATTAGAAAAAATACATAACAAACATATTTATTAGTCTCTACAGTACTCTATTTCTGGATTTACATTATACCGTTTAACCAAGTCATACGTCTCTACTGTAATATGAAAATGTATTAAGCAAATTTATTAAATGTTAAAAATATAACTATTTTGTATTTGAAAACTATTGCACATATTTTCATTAACAAAAGTCCTGAACACTCGTACCATTATTCTTGACTGCCTCGTTGGTCTCGCGGTAGGCGTGTGCGACTGCTGATCATGAGGTCTCGGGTTCGATGCCCGAGTCGGACCAAATGTTTGTATGAACTACAAATTTTGTTTCGGAGTTTGGGTGTTTTCTATGTATAATATGTATGTATTTACAAAAAAAAAAGTATATATGTATTTGTATCAGTTATCTAGTACCCATAACACAAGCTCTGCTTAGTTTGGGACTATATAGCGTTATGTGTTAGATGTCCGAAATATTTATTTATTTATTAACCGACTTCATTTATTATTTCGTATGTTGTAGGTTTGAAGTACAAACGGTCAGGTTGGGATTAAACTGGGTAATGATTCGCACATTACAGTATTACACAGGCCGTAGTTAAACGTTCGATTGTCGAATGTCCGAACTGGTAGTTTCTTAACCACTTGCGCAGTTTTACGGTTGTTGGCCAGATACCGCTGCAAAAATTATTTATTTATGATGATACTAGTATATCACAAACTAAGGGTTGTTATTTTCGCTTACGGAACTACTTCTAAATTAAGAATGGTTAATTGGAATAGCACTATCCCATTGAGATAATCATGCTACTAGTAAACTTTACTTGGCAAGAAGCCTGCCTAGCAATGTAATCTGGGTTGAGTGAATGCCTCGCTAACAAGTGCGTTTACAGTGGCCTACTTGTTTAAACAGGAGCTCCAAAAACAATTCTAAGAAGACTGAGAAAGGGGTCTAAATATTTAAGTTAGGTAAGTACAGATCGTATAGATGATGATGATATTCTCCTAGCCGATTTCGGCCACAACGGCTAGTCTTAACGGTAATCAGCCAACTACGCGGGAGATATTATAGTGCACAAGTGTGTCCGTAAACACACGGCACTCTCTGTTACCTCACTCTCACAATTCGGTGGGATGGTTATCCGACACGAGTGAGGAGAGATCAGGCGCAGGGTTTTACGTGCTATACGAGGCACGGGGGCTAAGGCCCCAACTTGCAAACTCTAAGCTGTTATTAAGCATTTCTATAATCAACAAAACTCAATAAAATTTCTTGACCCGACCCGGGATTCGATGCTCATGACATGACCAGCAGTCTCATACGCAAGCCGCTAGACAAACGAGGCAGGCAGTCGCATATATATAGTGCAAAAAAATAGGTCGTATTCGAAGTGCTCCTTTTTATATTTATCATAGGTCATCGAAAACAATATTGCATAAAATGAATATAACGTATTCGTGACGAATTGTAACAATGATGTCAACAAACAATACGAATCCTTCAAAGTTATTAACTGTTGAATAACATAATCTATTTTAAATTTAGATTCGATTCAAAAGAACCAGACCGTTAGAATGCCACAGGTGGCTTTATGAACTACATGTTTTTTAAAATTATGGAAACGCACAAAAGTCCGTCAGCAACAATGGCCGCTCTCGAATTGTACAAGCCGACACGACAGATGCAACAATACAACTTCCAATGATTAATCGTACACATCTACTAACGTTTCATACGCGCATATAAAAAATATATTGTGAAAAAATTAAACAAAACTTTTTGCCTTTTGTTTATTGCGACGACGCCAACATGTCTGCACCACACCGATTCGAATTTAGAAGGACGATCATTAATTATATTTTGTCTTACTCACGCATTCCATTTTCGAAGTCGATATGATCTATAGATTCGATCTAAGAGTCTATCGATCACGCGCATTGGAATCTAAATTTATTCATTTAGTGGCATCTTTTTGCAGATGATATTTGACGTATGGTGTTCGTGATGAATCGTTCGTGTTTAAGCTTAAATTATAGTTTCAATCACCGTATCTAATTTTAATTATATGAGTGTTTGAAGATTGTTTACCTGCGCGTGACCTCATATCATTGCTTCTAACCAGAACTACGTACTATTAATTCTCTAGACTCATATCATAAAAATATTTAACATCAATTATTTAGGTATGTATTTTTCACATTCTAGTGTTTTAATTAACGTATTTAAAGTCATTGGATCATTTCGATACGTTTTAATTACAAATGCTGCTTGGTAATTATGTTTTTCATAGCACACAGAAACATTTTAGGCTTTCATCATATTGCCGAAAATTCTCCTCTTCTTATGCTAGGTTTCTTAAGGTGTATAGATTTCAATTTTAAATGTTATAATTTTAACTATGTATAATGTAATATATCTACGAGTTAAACAACACACACATGAACACATGTACCTTTTTTTAGTGCAATATTCAAGGATTCTCGAAACCATCCATTTCTTTTGTGTAACGTAATTATAAAAATGTAACTAAGGTATGTGTATTTTACCTTAGTTAAATCTTAAAAATTTAAGATTATCCTAAGGTAAAATAATAAATAATAATTTAATTTAATTAAAGGAGATGCCTGTGTCCAGAATTTTCTTTTCTTTTTTACTTTTCTTTTAAAAAGACAACTCCCACATTAGGAATAAACATCCTGTGTCACGGGAGACTTTACAAACATACAAGAAACGGACACAAAGAACACCCAGACTCGGGACAACAATTTGTGGATCACACAAAGTACCGCGTGGGATTTGAATCCACGACACTTGGCGCAGTAGCAAGAGGCGTGGCGACCGCTGAAACCACTAGGCCAACCGTGCAGTCAATTGGACTGTTAAAGGCTGTTGATGAAATCTTTAAAATAACATAATCATAATATTTGTTGTCCTACACAAAATAGTTCATTAGACCCACAATCATAGTTACAAACAACAACATCGTCATGTGGGAGAAAAACCAAAATATATCTTCCCACCTACTTAATATGACAAAAAGCGACAAAAGACACCCACACAGAATCGGGCAATTGAATAGAAAAAGACTTTATCAGTGGATAACTAATTAACTTTAAACAATATTTCATCCGCCGAGATTGCATTATGCGAGACAAAAAACGAAAGGTCGGAATGACCGCGCCAAAACCAAAACGTTCTGTCCAACCCAAAACAAATAAAAGGTAAACAAAAACGAAGCCGGTTAATAAGCTGGATGACATTTGGGAATTCGAAAAATTCATTCAAAACGTTATTAATAGCACTCTTGAAGTGGGTCTCTCCATATGATTATTAAAATGAGAAGACGCAATTACTTATCCTTAGACAAAATCCACAGCGTCCATTAATACGTTCCATGTTTCGGTTAGACGTCATTGTTTTATTGCCCACACAGCGTCTCGTAAATGTACATACCTCAACTCATACTCTTGTTTCATTTTAAACATTGCTTCTTTGTAACGAGTCCCGGATGGCGTGATAGCAAATAATTTTATAAGGACCCTTAACAATATGTCAAATGGCTTTAGTTTTTCTTGTTTTTAATAAATAATACGTTCACTCATAAGTTTACATTGTTCGGTCTCGTCGGCGAGGCTCCGCTGCGACGATATTTCTCAAAATGTATCTTGTAAAAAGTTTCAAAGCGGATTCTTTATGCATTTGGGGTCTGCATTTGTTATTATGGGAGAATGATAATGTGATTATTGTTTTGCGAGCTTTGAGATGATTGATAGTCGATTGTCACGGTTAATGAAGTGCTTTGGAAATATTCAATTTTATGCCTTATTTATCTACCAGACTGAACAAGTTCCTGTGTGGTTCAAATATTAAAATAGAGTAAATTTTTTCAATCACTAAGAATTGATGGCTGCATCTATACTGTATAATGAGATAACGTACAATAGATACCTACTTTATTAGTCATGAGTACTTATTGTATATCATTTAACATTATAAAATTAAGCATGTAAACGAACGTAACAGTTCATTAGTAGTAAATAGCAAAACGTGTTATGATACTATCATTTTTTACTCGTACACAAGGCGCGCTGAAGTCCGAACAATGGCTCACAAATTAATAATTCACGCTTATAATACTATTAGATGTAATTTTAATTTGGTCTCCGTTCCGATGCTGTTGTCTTTTTTTTACATTTATACGATTTCGTCAATAGCTTTTATTATGGCGATTCGTGTTGATCGTTGATTGTAGTCTTCGGACAATTGTCCGATACACCATCGATATTATTCAATCGAATTTCATTTCTGTGGCGCCAAAGTCGGCTATGCATCTGACGGGTTGGGAGTGACGACCGATGTTATCTCAGTCAAGAATTTAATAAGGCCGTGACCCCTGACACGACTCACTTAATATTTTTGCGAAACGTGTTGTGATAGAACTGTTGAAAGTTTGTTAGGTGATACAAACTGGAGCTCGTTTTGTAATAAATTGTAATTTTAAATTAATAGTGCTAGACTTTACAACTTTAAATTTATTGATAGCAGCAATATCTGACTGCAGGAAAGGTGTAGTAGTGGCTTATGCGGTCGCCACGCCGTTTTCTACTGTCCTAAGTGTTGTGGTTACAATTGCTTGTGGCACCTAGGTATATTGTTATCTCATTTTAATAACTATGTATTGTTTAGGCCTTCGAGTTCCAAAATGAATGTTTTACTCATTCTTTCTTTCTTAATATGAAAGTAGAAATGCACCTCAACGTTCTTATAGTTCCTCTTATTTAAAAAAGTAGGTACTTATGATTTATATTCAAGGAAATATTTCCCGAGGTATGACCTCTTTATTTTATTTAAAGTAAAATATAGATTTATGTTCTTCGATATTTTACTTAAAAAAGTTAAGTCCAAAAAAAGTAGCATATCTAAGTTACTAATTATATACTCAGTTATCCATCAGCGAAAGTCCCGTCAAAATCAGTCCAGATGTTCTAGAGATTAGCCGGAATAAAAGGCAGACAGACTTTTTTTTTTTTTTTTTTTTTATGTTAGGCCCGCCAAATTGACTCTACTCTGCCTGATGGAAAGCATAAGCAGAATCCAAGAGTGGTGGTCACCATGCTCACTGCGAATGCAGACAATGCAGTATGGCGACCCACACCATGGCGGTCAAGTGATGCTGCTGCATCTTTTAGTCTAGTCAACAAGTTTGGAACTTGTTGACTAGACTAATTGGGCCTCCGGTCTCGCACTCACCAACGAAACACGACAGCACGCTGTCATTTTACGTTGATTTTCTGTGCGAGGGTAGTACCGCCCCGGTCGAGCCGGCCCGTTCGTGCTGAAATCAGCGTGGCTCTACTACCTTGGAAACTGACAAAAATTAAAAAAAAATGTTGATAAATGTACCATATATACATACATATACATTAGGTAAAAAGCGGTTATTTTATTTATTTATTTATTTTATTTATTTAAACTTAATGCACATTTTGCACAAAGGCGGACTTAATGCCATGGGGCATTCTCTGCCAGTCAACCTTAAGGTAGGTGCATAATATAGTATAATTTGACATATATATTTGATACAGTGGTATTGGATAAAACTGATATACCAACACAAATCACTACCTACTGGACTTTTGTACATAAATACATATTTGTAATACATACACAATACATAAATATCTATAGATATACATAAACATAAAATAATACATAATTACTCAGTCAAAGAACTATCGTTGAGACTGTTCTGCCAATTCATTCCGGAGTAGGTCGCGTACTTTCCTCGTGAATGTGAGGCGGCTAGTTGACATCCTGATTTCGGTAGGGAGCGCGTTCCAAAGAAGAACTGACTGCACAGAGAAGGAAGAATTGAAGTTGGAGGTATGAGGGGGGCAAAGAAGAAGCGTATTGTTTCTTGACCGTAGGTTTCGATCATGATTGGAGCATAGTAGACGGAAGTGGGGTGCGAGGTATTCGGGTAATGATGGGGAGTTGAGAAAAGAAAAGAGAGAAGTGAGTGCACGCAAACTACGGCGCTGTCGAATTGGAAGCCACTGCAATTGGGCACGTAAAGCAGACACATGGTCATACTTGCGAAGATTGAAAACGAATCGAATGCAGTTATTAAGAAGGCGGTCTAGTTTATTGAGGAGGTCTGCATTCAGGTCAAAATAACACACATCACCATAATCGATCAAGGGAACAATTAGGGACTGCATAAGCGTAGCCTTGGTTTTAGTGGGAAGAAAGTTCTTTAGACGATATAAAGCACGCAGACAAAAAGTAACTTTCTGGCTGACGTGTGCAACTTGAGCCCGCCAATCAAGTGTTGAGTCCATATTTAGCCCCAGGTTCCGTACCACTGCATTCCAAGGTATAGTCTGGTTATTGTAGACAACTGGTGGTATGACTTTCATATCCAATCTATTTAGCATTTGTTTGCTCCCTACGACGATCATTTGACATTTAGTTGGATTAACTGCTAAACCGAACCCCGCTGACCAGTCCCCGATGAAGTCCAAGTCTTTGTTGACTTTCTCGATGGCATATGATATGTCCTCAACACTTGACTGCGTATAGATTTGTAAGTCATCAGCGTACAGGTGATACGCACACTGAAGATGTTGGGTTATGAGATTAATAAATATTGACAATAATAAAGGAGATAATATACCGCCTTGAGGGACGCCGGTGAGAAGATCACACCAACTTGACGACAAACTGTCAATACGTACACACTGTTGACGTCCCTGAAGATAGGAAGAGAACCATTCCAGAGCTTCTGAGGAGATCATAAGATAGGAGAGAATGGCCAGTAGGATGTCGTGACAAACGGTATTAAACGCATTTTAATATTACAAACAGACGCTCCAATTTTATATATTTGTATAGATGTATAGATAGTAGCCCAGGATAAGCTCTGTAAAGTTAACTCATCTGTCTTGTTAGTTAGAGGGTAGAGTTAGGATTGAGTTCGCGTGAAGTCCGAGGTCCTACTGGTATAACCCACGCCAAACTATAGATACTTAACTATAGATACGTAACTATGTCAACATAATATATTAAACTACCTGACGCACGCAACCTCGTCTGCATCGTATGTTGCCCGTAGCGTGATGCTATAACAACGTGAAATTTTTGAATAAATAGAGTTATAGTGAGCCACCCTTAAAAGATAGACATAATTATGCTATCGCTGACTTTCTTCAGAACTTTTAAAGGGGAACAATTCTTTCCGACATTTTTTTGTGAAATTTTAACTGTTTACGCAGCGCACGCAATGGAAGCTCTCAAAGTTAAGGTTTTTCCAACGATTTGGGCACATTTTTTGATACCCCTCTCTTTTTAGTTGATACAGCCATCCACGATAACAGAACTATCTAAAAACCAACAAACTCTCCAGCTTTATAACATTATAGTACAGATAAATCATAAACCATGGAAAATAAATAAATAAATAAATATTTCGGACATCTAACACACAACATTGTCTAGTCCCAAGCTAAGCAGAGCTTGTGTTATGGGTACTAGACAACTGATATAAATACATATATACTTTTTTTTTGTAAATACATACATATTATATATAGAAAACACCCAAACTCCGAAACAAATATTTGTAGATCATACAAACATTTGGTCCGACCCGGGAATCGAACCCGAGACCTCATGATCAGCAGTCGCACACGCCAACCGCGAGACCAACGAGGCAGTCACGTCACAAATAATTTATATACCATAGGTAACTTTAAAGAAAATGGCATGTAAATAATTAATTATTGGTTAATTATTTGTTAATAATTACTTTATTGTATGGTAATACATAAAATTTACCTACTGGATTTAATTTAATTATGTAGGTATATTTGGTTGGGTCCTAAAAAAAATTGCCTAATATTGGAACAAGCTCTTTCTTTAGTACCTACAATGTTTAAATTGTGTTTCTTGAGGTTTTCCGAAATTGTCTTACTTACGTACTTTAATGTTAAAAAAAAAGTAGGCGATATTTATTATTTGGATGCAGAAAGCAACTGACCGGGCTCTCTGGTTTTCCTTGGGAGAGGCCTATGTACATCAGTGGACTGCAACGGGCTGATGATGATGGTATTTATTATAAAAAAGTGGTCGGTAGATGGCAATAGGACTACCTAGTATCACAGGGTATTAAAAAACATATTGCAAAACTTACTTTTTTTCCTTCACATAGGTATTTACTAAATAAGCCTTAAGTGATTATTGGTATTTTCTATTAAAACTTTTAAATAATGATTTAGTTTGAGTAACTTAAAGTATCCGTGTACAATTATTTTCGCGAAGATCCTTACTTGAGGCTACTGCGCTTCATTTAAATGGAAGCTGATTTCCTTACTTAACTTGAACTTAAAAAAGTTGGTATGTAAAAAGTCAAATAGCCACGAGTCATGAGTGAAGGGATGTTATATTATCATTATCAATATGACATCCCTTTAAGCATCGCGGGTTTATGAGCATTAAATCATTTTCCGTCCAACTCTCGCGCACGACTAGAGTGAATATTCTTTAAACCTAATATGTTTCACAACAAAAAGTACCACTAAATTAACATTTTACTCGGACAGTATTTCACTGAGGCGCCTGAGAATATTTACAATTATTTTATTATTTGTTTTAGAGCGAGTTTTTGTGCGGTTGTTCTCGAAAAATAAAATGGATTGCATGTTAGGGGGCGGGGCAGCCCCGCCCGGGATACACAACCCGCTTATTATCCACTTAAAGACATCACTTCTGTGCGAAATAACTCATCTTGACTTATGGGACCTGTGTTAGATTAAATATTTTCGTAAAATTTCTTTGTTCTGATTTCTTGCGATACACCTAAAAGCAGACAGTATCTCAGTTAAGTATCTAGTAACATAAAGAAAAGGCATGCATTGGAATTACTGCGTATAAAAACCATTCGGTCGGTCAACCAATTCAATTGTATAAATATTATTATGTAGTCCCCGATTTCAGTAGAAAACGATCTACCTCTAGTATTGAGAGTAAACTTAATACCTAAGATACAATTGTATAGGTATTAAGTTTATTAATTAATAAATAAATACCTACATTTTAGGTAAATTTACCTACAGAATAAATATGACATTCAGTTATGCTAAATTAAACATTCACACAATCATAAAAACAAACATAATTTCTTGTGAGAAGTGAGAGCTGGCTGGCATAACTTGGTTTTTATTTATATCTTTCTTTTTCTTTTCTAAAGACAACTCCCGCGTTAGGAACTCACATTATACATCCTAAGTCACGGGGATTTTATAAACATACATGGAATGGACACAAAGAACACCAAGACTCAGAACAACAGTGTGTGGATCACACAAAGTATTATCCCATGTGGGATTTGAATACACAACACTAGGCGCACTATAAAAGCGGCGTAGCGACCGCTTAAATCACTAGGCCAACCGTGCAGTCAAGTTTATTGATACATAACAGCAAAAGAGATAATTAGGTACTATGTTCTATTGTGTTGCAACCTCTTAAGTCTACATATTGTGAACGTGAAATCATAATCTTGAATGATGTAGCCAGTTTATAACTAAAAAGCCAGAGACCTCCTGATGAACAATTTTATATCTAAATACTACAGTAACGTATATATTTATCAATAGGTGTTTACTTACCTACATATTAACTGGTCTTTTATTTATGTAAAAGGCGGGCAAACGAGCAGACGTATCGCCTGGTAAGCGATTACCATCGCCCATGGACACCTGCGTCACAAGTGCGTTGCTGGCCTTTTGGGGATGGGGGGGAGATATGGGTAGGGGGATGGGGTAGGGGAATTGGGGTATGGGCCTCCGGTGTCCTTACTCACTCGGTAAAACACAGCGCAAGCACTATTTCACACCGGTTTTCTGTGAGGCCGTGGTATCACTCCGGTCGAGCTGACCCATTCATGCCGAAACGTAGCTCTACCGCGGTCTTCTCGTCTTCTTCTATTTATAATCTCGTTTCTATTTATAATTTAAAAAATAATTATTCTTAATACAGTTTTTGGATAATCTCGCTTTAATTACTGTTAGATGATACATTTCTTAAATCCTGAACAGTATCGTGCACTAAATAATTATCGTTAAGAGGAACTTTTAAAAGTCATCACCATCATCTCAGCAGTAAATCATACTGCTGACATAGACCTCTCCAAGACTCTCCACAACAACAACGCCTTCCCGTGACATTCACCAAGTCGGATAGTCTTGGGCCTTACCCACGCTGCATCTCATTCCCAACTGTGCCCCGCCCATTGCCTCTTAAGTTTGCCAATTCTTGGGCAATCTTAGGGACCTAGGTTCTTCTGCGGATCTGTTAATTCTTGTTCTCATTTGTAAAAGCGTTTTCGAGAAAAAAGGTTAAAAAAATCTAGTTATTTTTTTTTTAACAATTATACACAAAAACTCTTATATGTATTTTGCTGTACTAGACAAAAGTGTATCTAACAGGAACAAAAGCGAAGATTTCATAAAAAAATCCCGTTTCTAAGAGCTAGATTTTTTTAAAAGGACTACAAAGATACATATTTCATATTTATAGTTAAACCAACTAAGAAATGAACTATCTATAAAAAATTAGGTCTTTTACTCCGAGCCCTTTTCTCTAACTAGGTTGGGGTCGGCTAAGGTGTTTACCTATGAAATTGCCTATCTTCAGTACTGGTCATTTCAAATAAAAAAAAAGTTTGTAATGGCTCTGTATTCTAAATTCAAATTAATTTTGTTTTAAAACCATGACATTCTATTTACAAACTCAGTCTTTTGTTTTTTGATTAGCGTTGTATTTTCATTACATTTGAACATTTTTCGTCATAATGGATACTTTAAAAATTCGTGTAATTATGGAATATGAGTTTCGTCGTGGCACCAACGCGACACAAACGGCACGTAACATCAAAAACGTTTACGGAGAGAACTGTACAAACGAACGCACAACCCGTTATTGGTTTTCCCGGTTCCGTTCTGGAAATTTTGACTTGAAAAATGAAGCTCGTGGTCGTCCGGAGACTTTGGTTAACAATAATGAATTAAAGGCGATTGTGGAAGCTGACGAAACTCAATCTACAGCTGAGCTAGCAGCAGCTTTTAATGTAAGCATCAAAACAATATTGATCCATTTGCGACAAATTGGCAAGGTAAAAAAGCTTGATAGATGGGTGCCCCACGACCTTAACGATCGCCAGCGCAACGTACGCGTCGAGACCTGCCTTGCGCTGCTCAACAGGCAAGGAAATGAAGGAATTTTGAAACGAATTGTTACGTGCGACGAAAAATGGATTCTGTTCGACAATCGAAAGCGCTCAGCAAGTTGGTTAGACCCTGGTTTAGCACCAAAGCAATGCCCTAAACCAAAAATGACCCCTAAAAAGGTGATGGTCACTGTTTGGTGGTCTACTGCGGGTGTGATTCACTACAGCTTTTTACAAAACGGCATGAGCATTAATGCAGATGTGTACTGTGAAGAACCTGAGAGAATGATGGAGAAGCTTGCACATCTGCAACCAGCTTTGGTCAATCGGTCGTCCCCACTGCTCCTTCACAACAACGCGCGACCCCATACTGCGCAACAGACAGTCTCCAAGCTGCAAGAGCTGGGGTTGGAAGCTCAAATTTAGAAAACTTTTTAGTGGGTAAAAAATTCAATTCCCGAGAGGCAGTACAAAATGACTTTGAAGAGTTTGTTGCCTCCCGTCCAGCAGATTTTTACAAGAAGGGCATCAATAAACTGCCAATGCGTTGGGAAAGATGCGTCAATTGCATGGGTGATTACTTCGAATAACAGAAATAAAAAAATAAGTACTACCACTTATTGCATACAAAACGGCAATTTCATAGGTAAAGACCTATTATTTAAATTAATCAAGACAGACTACGCCATCTATATAACATTGTAAGAACTAATAAGCAGTACAAACTAAACCTTACTGTACGGAAGTTCAGAGAACGAGACTGGTTGCAATTCCATCTGGCAATCGTCCTTTTCCATTTTTTTTTGCAAATAGCGATTGCAAATTTGCAACATATTTTGCAAATAGCGAGGCACACAAATATCCAAACACGAGACAACTATATTTGATGATATGAATAAGACCATTAATTTAACCATTGCGCTTCGTGAAAATTCCTTATGAGTCAAATACCCTACTAATAACTATCCTCCATAGAGTATTATGACCACTCGCTTGTTTATATCTAATTGCTTAAAATGAAAATGCGATAGTGTAATTGTGTCAAAGCAAAACTTAAATGATTAGTATCAAGTTATTTAATCATCGAATGTGTATAAAGGGGCAAATATTAGATCAAGACAATGATCATGTAGCCATTACCACCCCTGTGTCCTCGTAACTTTGTTGTCTCTGGGGAGAATTCTTGAAGAGATGTTATGGGGTAGTATAATATCTCCCCTGAGGATGTTTTGCGTGGGAAACCTTGGCTTTATTGACATTAAAAAAGTAACAATTGTGTGTTTCAGATTGGTGGTTATGACTAAGTTATTATTACTGTATCATTAAACAAGATAAAGGTTAAAAAAATAACCCAACTACGTAAAAACTTTTGGTAAAATTTATAACGCCTATATCATCCAGACCATTCTTACAAATTTATAAACACCTCATTCATTAAAATTGGTTTTAATAGTTTAGACGTTACGGTGAAACACACAAACGTACATATACTACCAAACATAATACCCTTCCTTTTGGCTTCGGGTACCCATTAATGGCAACAGTAAAAATAAGGAGGTTTTTATTAAGCTGGGTGTCCACTATGTTCGCGAACTATTTGCGCTCCGCGCTCCTACAACTGCTGCCATAGTGGATACGTTCACGCTCCACGGAGCGTGCAACGGTGCGCGCTCCGCGCTCAGTGCTCCAATTGGTGGCGGTTTTTGGGCGAACACAAAGGGGAGCTCAGTATGTTCGTGGACGCGAGCAACATATCACCTTTAGTGCGTACCTGTCGTATATCATGCTCCACGCTCCGTTAAATGGAGTGGTCGGAAGAAAAATGTTTAACTTTAATCGGCTTATATCGAAACTATACTGTGCTGTGGGATCCCCAGGACGAGAATTTAAAAAATAAAATTTAAAAGAAGACGCTTGTGTGGAAATCGGAAGAGGTATGGACACATCGGGACAAATATGCAAAATATCCTGAGATTTGAGAAAAATAAACCTTGAAACCCCAATGTATCACGGGCCATAGCTACTGCTCGTAAATAACCACCTCCTGAGTGGGAACCCTGATGATCCCAGGCAAGTGCACTACCAACCTAGCCTGCGTACCTGACACACAGAATTTCGCTGATTAAAGGATAAAAATAATTTTACTCTTTTCTTTACACTCTCCAATAGAAAAAAGGCAATATACTAGGTCATTAAAAATCACAATCTTCTTTTTGCAATAACATTATTACTTACTGTAGAAAGTAATATAAACGATAATCTAATTTTAAGACGGATTAACTCAGTCTTTCTGCATTAAATAACGTGAAAAAAGAATGCTAATAAAATAATAAACTCTTTCGGTTCTAAATCTTCTAGTGTAATAAACTTTACTTATTCACCCTTATTGTAATCAGTGTCTAATACGGTATTCACAGCTTACGATAATGATTAACGACAAACGTTATTAATTCGATCAACTAGGATTAGAGGATGCATACTGTGGCGGAGGGTACAGGGGAAAAAACAAACGAAGTTTGCAAAGGGATACTCTCGGAGATCTCTTTCGACAATACTCGGGCAGGGCTGTCAACTATGAGATGTATAGTTTGTGAAGTTAGGGTTTTTAGAGTTAGGACGTTTAGATTCAGAAGCTTGGCTCTACGATCTGCCGTGTGTAAGGTATGCGAAGTCACTATTGTTAAATAACTCTCGTGTTTAGTTGCTTGCAGCATCAACTAACAATTTAAATAAATGAATATTTTCTCCCTCTTCTTTTGACTTGAAAATTCTAGGTCTGCAGGATTGATGACAGCGAAAGACCTCGCAATGATTCTGTGTCTGTCTATTTAAATTGCGGCAGGCGGAACTGGGTCATTCACTGTAATAAATGTAGATAGCGCCAAATAGAATTGTGTTCTACATTATCTAAGTCACTGTTTTAGTAATATGCGCTACTGCCAAAAAAACAAAACCTCCATCTAAACGAAACAAACCTTGTAAGTTCTTTTGTTGCTAATTTGCAACAATTAATGACATAACCTATAGCTTACAACATTTTGTCATAAATTAACAGGTATAATTCCTGATAGAATAATCTTTTCCTGGGGGCACTGTCGTGCCCCCGCCAAGACGAGCCTAGCGAAGCACAAGGGTAGTGCCTATCTTTTCTCGAAGTGTTTCGTCGTTTTTTTGAACCCTCATAACTTTTGTTCCCGATATACCAGATCGTTCAAATTCTCAGGATATGATGTTAACAATAGACTTATAAAACATAGAAATTTTCAATTGCATAGCTCTGATACTTTAGATTTTATTGATACCTAAAAAAACGCCGATTTCGTCACTGACACACTGATGATCATCAAAACTGTTAGGGTACTGAAGTGCAACTAAGTTTAGTATGCAAACAATAACAAAATTCATAAACCTATTACTTTTGCCTCCAACCAGCAAATTTGGGGGGTGGAAGTTTGTATGAGACTTTCACAAATTTTTATGATAGAGGTTTTATTTTTGGTATACGGACTTTTTTAAATGAAGGAAGAAGATCTACAAGAAATACACCCCAAAAAAAGAAAAAAAAAACTATCTTAAGCAACTTACAAAAAGAAATGAAATCCCACCAAAAACATTTTCATGTAAAATGTTGCCAAGACAACTGCATATGCCTTACCCTGTGAAAAAGATATCAGATCTCATGTAGAGCCAAGGTTCTGAATCTACACGCTCTAACTCTATCAACCCTAACTTCATAAATGTAATATAATAATATAATAAAAATGTATGGCTTGGCTGTTTCGTTACTTCAGAATCTAAATATTCCTATAACATTACTTCAGAAACTAGATATTTGCAAACACAAAATGCGTTCGTTTCCCCTTCGTGACGGTAGCGAAACGGCGAAGCCATACATTTTTACTGAGATGTAGAGTTTAAGAAGTTGAAGGGTTGGTAGAGTTAGGGCATGTAGATTGACAAAACCTTGGCTCTACATGAGATCTGATATCTTTTTCACAGGGTTAAGGCATATGCAGTCGTCTTGGCAACATTTTACATGAAAATATTTTTGGTGGGATATCAGTTTTCCTAATTTTCAAGGGAATTGCGACAAAAAACTCAATAATTGCGCATCTTTAACTACTATTTCCGTCCACCATTTAGTAACTTTAGAGCCAAAAAAAACACAAAGTACATAATCTTAAATTGATGCGTGATATCAAAATCTGTTTTGAACTTTTAGTACGGGGACACAAATTACACAATAAGTATTCATAATTGTAGTAAGAAAATGCCTAACCAAAAAGTATCAGCAATCAGTAGACTGTTGAATAATATAAATGTCTTGTCCAATGTATTGCATGAATACGGCCTTATTTATAAACGTTATTTAACTTTTAAGCAGCGATTTGTGACGTTATTTTGAACTTTAAGGCTTTAAGTTTAAAGTTGAAAATTACACTGAATCGTTGCTTAAAGTAAATAGCGTTTATGTGTAGATATACAATCATCCGGTAAAAGTTATTAAGCCCAATAAATCTATACTATCTATACTAATATTATAAACGCGAAAGTTTGTAAGTATGGATGGATGGATGTTTGTTACTCTTTCACGCAAAAACTACTGAACGGATTTGGATGAAACTTTACAGTTATATAGCTTATACATCAGAATAACACATAGGATATTAACTTGGAAAGAGTTCTTTCATGGGTGAATTTTTAAGAGCTTTTCTGTACCCCTGGCAAAGTATAATACATTGTGACAGTCTTAGTACTTATGAGTACGTACACAGTTCATTTGCTTCTATAGTAATAAGTAATTAAATTAAACATCGTCATTGATATTTCTTAATCTGTAATGCATATTGTCATTTTTCAATGATAAGCTTAAACAAAAATATAATCCGTTTTTTTTCGACTCATTTAATTATCTTTGTCAATCTTAAAAAAAATATAAACAAATGTTTTTGTGTTTTGAAAAGAGTTTAAAATGTTGTAATATGTATATCAAAACTAAAATTTGTTTATTTAGGTGCCCGTTTGTTGTTATTCTTCTATTATTCTAAAATAAAACTATAATAATGAAGATAAAATTTATATTACAGGTATGTCGTAGATAAACCGTTGTTATAAAGAGTTGAGAATCACGTTTATATCTGAGGTTAGTTTTGATGTAGTTACATGATAATCATGCGTGTGATAGCGTGTATCGCTCTGAGCGATATCAACTACAACACACCCACTTTTTGTCAACATTATAACTTTATAGAAGACTTAATTCAAGTTCCGTATATTAATCATGTTTATAGTTATCCTCCCACATGACATCCTTTATTAAATAATCAAATTATACCTATATACTTAATTCACAGTAATTTTCTAGAAAATAGTGTGTTCCACCTTTTAAAGTCTGGCAACGAATATTTTGTGGTGCCTCTGTTGCGTCCAAAGTCTTTAGAAAACAAGTGAACGGGTTAACTAATTTAGCTATCAAAAGTTCTAGTCATCAGGCTACCTGTCAATATGTTTGTCCGCTATCTATACCATAATAATAATGTCTTTATTTATTTCGCCTCTCAAAAATAAAATCTTATGTTACAGAAAAAATGTATGCAATTTAATGAAACAATACATTTACACAATATATTTATTTATAACAAAAGAATTTACAATGTTTACAAATCGAGTGTTTCATTCAAATTACTTATAACTGCTGTAACTACAATAACCTCTGTGTAAGTATGGTTCAATGAATTTAAACATGGTCTGAGCAATCTCGCTGATGATTTGCGTGAAGGCCGTCGTGCTACGATGACAGCTGAAGATAACGTGAGCGCTGAACGTCTTATGACAGAGTTTGATAAGAGAGTGATACACTAATGAATATAATTTGAGTTACAAAAAATGGTGCCTGTACCTAAACTCTAAAAAGATCATCATCAACCTACTAAATACCTAATGCAGTCCACAACAGGACATAGTCCTACCATTTGAAATGTTCAAATACATTTAATTAATGTCAAAAAGTTACCCAACATATTCATGTTTTTTTTCGACATTCGGATTATTTATGATTGTAAGTAGGTACATCACTGTACGCTTAATAAAATGATAAAAGTAATATTAGTTTTCCACCATGCGTAGCAACCCTACGTACAAAATCCTAATGTCAATACAACACACGAGGGCTGGTGCGTCGTCCAAAGATGCGTTTGTATTTGTGAAAAGTTTTTATATTCTGCAATAATAATAAAAACAACACTATCTTTGACTAAACAAACCTAAAACAATGTTTTGCAATCTACTAAATAACAATTACATACTACTAATTCTAAACCAATCTTTCCCTACATGACCATATAAAGCCTAATTTCAAATGAACAAAACACAAAGGCACTGAAATGGTAAAGGAATTAGGCATACATACTCTATCAAACAAAGCAGTTTATAAAGTAAAAAATATGTTGATCTTTTAAAAAAGCGGCCAAGTGCGAGTCGGACTCGCCCATGAAGGGTTCCGCAGCAGCAAGTAACATTTTTTTATATTTGTTTTGATTGAATGAAAGGTAAATTGTAGTTTACGATTTATGACGTATTAAAAAAAAACTACTTACTAGATTTCGTTCAAACCAATTTTAAGTGAAAGTTTGCATGGTAATGTACATCATATATATTTTTTAGATTTATCATGCTCTTATTTTAGAAGTTACAGGTGGGGGGACACACATTTTACCACTTTGGAAGTGTCTCTCGCGCAATCTATTCAGTTTAGAAAAAAAATATATTGGAAACCTCAATATCACCCACGCATGGGTTTGATGAAAAAAAATTTTTTGAGTTTCAGTTCTATGTATGGGGACCCCCAAAATTTATTGTTTTTTTCTTAATTTTGTGTGAAAATCTTAATGCGGTTCACAGAATACATCTACTTACCAAGTTTCAACATTATAAGTCTTTTAGTTTCGGAAAAAAGTAGCTGTGAAATACGGACGGACAGACGGACAGACAGACAGACAGATAGACATGACGAATCTATAAGGGTTCCTTCCTTTGGCACGGAACCCTAAAAAAGGTCGTGTGAATATTTTCATTAATAAAGATTTTGATGGCTATTGGTGGACTAACCACTATTACCCCGTTGGATCTAGTCCGCAAGAAACATAATTATAATACCAAAAGATTAATCCGAGATTTCTGTCAGCCGCTGATCATGGTGCACCGTGGCGCTAGTGGTTATGTATCAGAACATACTCCAGGCTCTTACACTCTATCAGCTACTATGTATGCCAGTACATTGAACCTGATGTTGTTATAACTAAAGACCGACATTGAATTACGTTTCAATAAACTTAATCAAATACGATTAAGCTCATTGATTATTTATTTTTTAATTGTGAGGCAACAAACTTAATTAAATACCTGATGTATCCCAGTACCCTGAATTTTCTTCTCGATACCGTACATAGTTCATCGATGGTAAGAAATTAACGGGATGGTTTACTGAAGCTTTTACTCTTATTGAAATTAAAACTTTACAAACTATCGAGCGTATCTCTGATGTAAGGCCAGGTAACCGACGAATAATCACAGCTTTTGATATCCTTACCATACAAGAAATCATCGGCTTAATGAAAGGCTTAGAAGCCAGTTTACATTGATGCATTGATATATTCAAAGAAATCAATTCGTTTCACTTCCAACGATTGAACCTAGTTATAGAGAAGGTTCTCGCTAAGGTTGACTGCACAAAAACGGCTACCGAGATCCTGAAGCGCCACCATACATACAACTTTTTAAAGTTAACAACTTGGAACTGTTCAAAAGTATGACTGATATTCGACCATTGGATTCGTCTGAGAGTCAGCAATTTCATCAAAAATAATTCAATAGTGATCTCACTTAAGCCATACTGGCTTCTGCAGAAGGACTACGTGAAATAACAAAATACGCACATGCATACACCTGAAAAATCTTACATCATTCCTCATGACCTCTATAACACGCTAGGTAAAGTAACTAATTTTGTGAAGGAAGCTCATGCAACTGGTCTGAAAGTTCATACCCATACTTTCTGGTCTGAAAAAGCTAATATTTACTAGCTGAATACCGAAATAATAATTTTCCCGAAGATCACGGTTACGCTTAAAAAGAAATAAGATATTTTCTCGAAACAAGTATAGATGGTCTTTTTCTTAACCAGCCAAATGACGCTATAGGTGTTCGAGGTAATTGTGGTTGACTAATTGATGACAAAGCGAATATAATATGAAACTTGTGTAACAGTTAACTATCAGGTTTACAGACAGTCTCCAGCTTCAGCATTTTCTAGGGCTTACCTTCACATCGGTATAATAGGTTGCCATATATATCATATTGGTCTAAACGCAAGGTGAAAACTCTCTTATGTTCTGAAAAAACGTCTGAAGTCCTTGATCAAGCAATGACTCAATTAGTACCCTTAAAAGTAGCAGTTAAAGCGCATTCTGCAAATGGAATCAATTCTAGAAGCAATTTAGGAACTGATTTATATGTTAATATACCTATGGCTTTTTAAGGCCTTAGTATCTTAGAAATTGATCGATCGGTTTAGTAATTTCTAAATCAGAACAAATAAGTACCTAATTAATCTAATTTCTAAATAGCATCGTATCGTTTCAATAGTAAAACATGGCTTGTTTTTTACCGACTTCCAAAAGGAGGAGGTTCTCAATTTCATCGTTTTTTTTTTATATATGTACATTGATAACTCCGTCAATTGTGGACCGATTTTGAAAATTCTTTTTGTATTCGAAAGGGTATGCTCCCCATGTTGTCCCATGGCCACCATATCAGGATCTAATGATGGGATCCTAAGGAAATCGAAGGTAACCCTCAAATTTACGTGAGCGCCTGCAATGAAGTTATGAGCAATTGTCTGCACGCCTTCATACAGAATATGAATGCATGCAGACAATTGCTCATAACTAAAGCGAAAGACCATCAGAGAGCTAAAGAATGTGATTACCGCGGAGTGGGAACGTATTCCCCAAGAAACCATAAAAGATATATTCGCTAGCATGCCCAGACGAATGCAAGCCGTGATTTCAGCAAGAGGGGGTCACACTCAATTAACGCGTTTCATTTTTATTTAGCGAGCAGGTACAATAATAGTGTTTTGAGGTGTTATTTTTCAATAATTTAATCAAAATGTTATGATAAAACTGATGAAAACTATTCCTTCCTAATTAATTTATAAAATTCTGAGGACAACAATACCTAAAATTGACAAACAAACTAATAGTAACTATAAAATAGTTATTTGCTTAAGTGCCCGTTTTTTTTGCAAAAGAGTTTATAACGGGTCGTAACGTTATTGTCAGTTTACCTCAAATCACTTGAATTAAAGTAACCTTAGAGAACAGTCCATTTGAGATTTTATTACAAAAAATTAGCTGAAGTCCTTTCGATTCAAAACGTAATATGTATATGTTACCTTTAGTCATATTCTTTCAAGTTATTGAGGTGAAATGATGATGAGAGACTTGAGAAAGACTAAAAAGCGAAAAATTAAAAATAAAATCCGTTTAAAAAAACACGACTTCAAAAACTAAAAAGTATAAAATAACTTAATTTGTATATGCTACCTATTCATAGGTTTGAAGTCGGTGCCAAGCCAAAATGTAATAGTAGGTACCGCACTTGCCGCGCGTGACCATGAGGGGGATAGCTGCTCTTCGCGTAGAACAAAACAACCGAAGCGTCGGTGACGTCGTTGACGTTTGTCTTGAAATATAGCGAGTGTGGTACATACTAGTACATTTGGCTTAGCACCGACTTCAAACCTATGAATAGGTAGCACATACAAATTAAGTTAATTTATACTTTTTAGTTTTTGAAGTCGGTTTTTTAAATGAAGTTTTTTTATCATATTTGTTTCATTAGTTCATTATTCGGTATGATACAAACAAAAACATACTTAAATTCTCATTATTTTATTAGGTAGTAACGATAAATATATTTATCACATACATAATGTTCGGAAGGCTATGGATACATAAATACAGAAATTTTGTACAAATAACTATAAGACCAACTAAACTAACACATTATGCAAACTTACTTGTATTAGAATATAATATCAATAGTTTTTTTCCGATATCAGATAACAATAATAAGGATTATAATTCGTTACTAATATCGATGGGTATTACTATCTCCATGTATTCTGATAAGTCTTTTATTTATTAGTCGTAAACTTATTAAAAAGGATAACTTTGCATTTATTATTTACTGATAATTTATTTTAATGTGCGTGCAGATTGCGAAATTAAATACTCAATTACATTTGCCGAATATTTTATTCAAAAACTCGGCCTAAATATATTTTTATAGTACCTAATTATTTTATTGAGGTCATCCAATTTTTTGAGATTTAATACATAGCATTCAACCTTAATTTACATATACACACATCAAAAGTGTCTAGGGATCAACATATGTGTCTAGGGATCAACATATATTTTTGCTATAACTTTTCTCCTGATTGATATTAATTAAAATTTTCTTTAAGGATTCATCAAATAAAGTGTTTTCGTTTGTCACAGTAACGATAAACCAAGTCACCTTTGCATTAATAAAGAAATTTGCCATTTTCCTAATAAAGGGATTTTTGACATTTGAACCACTAACATTAAAGTTCGAAAAAAATACTGAAATAACAGTTTTCTTTAAAATTTTATTAGGTAACTTAAACAATTAATAATCCGTGTTTCTACCGCGAACACTAACAACACAAGAATCGGTTTGGCATACTCAAAATGAGTTCATCCAAATCACGCTGTGGAATGGCCGCCCATGTTCGTTGCAACAACAAAAAAAGGTCTTCTTGCGACTGGATACCCTCCATATTCGGCAGAGCTCTTCTCTGTAGCATATCCCATGCATGCTCAATCGGGTTCAAGTCTGGCGACTGAGCAGGCCAGGGCCAAAGCCACATCTCAATCTCAAGAAATCCGCATAAAAATGCTTGATCCCTAGACACTTTTGATGTGTGTATATCTTTTCATAGAATAAAAAACGATTGCAAACATTTCAAACACTCAACCAAGACAATTGCTTAACAAACATTTTTTTTATCTTATTAATATTTATCGTGCACATATCTCTGTTACCTCGTAGATACACCTAACCAATATCTTGAAATAATAAAAAAGTTAACTACATGATTGTGTGATGATTATAATGTTAAAAAGTTATTCTCTAAGTCATAAAGGTCAAGGACCCTTTGATTATCAAGTTAGCAACATGAGATACCCACTACTAAACCCAAATACATGTTTATCTACAGAAACAAACTAAAACACGTTGTCGAGACTGTAAAATTTGAGGTTAGCCCTCGATTACTCTGGGATTCCATCATCAGATTCTGACATAGTGATAATGGGACCAATTTGGGAGTATACGAATACAAAAAAAACATATGACGTAACAAACATACAAAAACATTCGAACTTGGAACCTCCTACTTTTTTTAAAGTGGATTAAAAAGAAGAACCACATAGCTAGTATCATACTTTATCGTATTTATTAAACGACAACATTTAATAAATTTATATTTATTTAATTTATATTTAACCATAACACGAGACACGTAAACACGAAGGTACACAGACCGTAGTAAAGAACTCAACACAACGTTCACTTTACCGAGTATTCTTCACAGTACAAGTAAGGCCGAATATTTATATTGTGTTGAAGCCTATTCTGTCCATCACTATAAGGAAATCGTCAGTCACTTTGCTATTTCTACTTTACCTTCGTAAGTAGTTGCACGTTTATATTACAATAGTTATCAGCGTATGATGACTTCACAGGTGAGTATTATCTTTTTTGTTATCAACTATATTTAATTGTAAACATTTGATTATCACTACTTTTTACACAAGATTTTATGTGAGACCTGCTATTCCTTGCAGTTCTTTTACAACAATAAATTCGTTTATCGCTTTTAGAAAACTGTTTTTTTTTTCTATACTTACTCATAGTATTGTAGTGCCAAATTAAATTGCGATTAATTTATTCATCGTAGAAGGTTTGTTACTGATAGACATTACGTTACATTCGCACGGCGTTTTAATTAATTAAAGTTTTATATTTGGATTAAAGTTTTCAAATAAAACATTCCAAAAGATGTTTGTAGAAAAACTAATAGTGGTATTATTAAATACGATCAAGTAACACTATAGTTTGTTTTTGTGTTAAGTATCCATATTTGTACAAAAATTCTTTTCTATTTTCTTTATATTTTTATATGGCTTGTGGTCACAACTACGAGGCATCTATAGCCCAGGTGTAACCTAAAAAGGGAGTTTCAGCTGAAGCTGACCATGTCTTGTCGCCAATTATGAATGCAACTCAAACTGCGCAGTCCGTTTTGACGTGTAACATATCTAAGTCTCCGATTTGCAACAGATATTTCTAATATCATACATTATGTTATTTTTCATATTCTTGCTTCATAGTACTACTATTACTGAGACATGTAGCTTCGGAAAATCTACAGATCTTAAAAGCTGTTAATTGTATGCACATATTTCCTGCTATTTTAGGATGTTGACGCTTATACTGACATAATGTTGTTCTACAGTAGTAGAATCCATAGAAGCTCATCCATTAAGTGATTGTCACTTTTCGGATTTCAAATTAAATTTTGATCATGTATGTCCTATATGTCTCGGTTTGCGTATATTTCCAGCTTCTTGTTTTGTATCGAAATTTGTTCTGATAGTCAATTCGAATTGTTCAATGCATTGATTGACCAAATCTTTATCTCCTCCCCAGATGTGGAAAACGTTGAAATTTCCTTTGATATTATTGATGAGATTATCTTAGCTCTGTATGTCGCAGAGTAAGGAATTTGGTGCTATAAGGTAAACGAGTAAATGGTTCCAAACACCATTTATTTATAAGTAGGTAACTATGGATTTCTCCCCATGGATAGCCGGAACTTTATTCTACCATTAAGTTACAAAGATATTGCTAACCTTCAAGGCGTCCAAGAATTATAGGGGAATTAAGAGGATTAGCGCTCCGATAACCACATTCATTCGGTTAAGAACAAAAAAGAATTACTTAACATCGGTTTTCTGTGAGATTGTGGTGTCAATCCGGTCTAGCCCTCCAATATTTGCACAACCATGGCGCTCCCACAACAACAACTCAACTTGAGTGATCGGCTTCGAATTCGGATCGAGCTTTTATCGTAGGAAGTCAATAAGAATTGATGCTATCTATGTATTGTTAAAAGCGCTACTTCATTGTTAATGAAATCACTTTACTTCAGATTTATTACAGATTTTTACTTCGTTAGATCTTAAAGTTGAACAGACTAAGTTCCAGTTGAGGTTTTTATCGAACCTTGTTTTTTTATTGATTATATAAGACTTTGGAAACTGTTTGATTCATAAAAATTGCAATGTAAATAGAATCCATATGACTGGCATTTTCCCTAGCTTGGAAATTATTATTTCAATGACCAAAAGTGTATAGTAGTACCATATCGCACTCGACCACGTACATGCCCATATCTATGCACACGCGCACACACCCACAAACATTTTTTTTTGCTACTATCAGTTCTTAGTTTCTTACACATTTTTACCTAAATTAATAAGTATACAGCTCTCACTTTTTTTAAATTTGTTACAGAACTAAGAAACATGGACAAAAGGACGATCGTCGGCTTGGTGATTGGATTGCTCGTTATCGCTGCGTTAACCGCGGTTATAATAGTAGTCCTCGTCCAAAGCAATGACACATCTAGTCCGCACGATAGAGAATTCTGTGAACTAGTTGTCATAGCTCATCGCGGTGCCAGTGGCTATATTCCAGAACATACTCTAGCCGCCTATGCGGCTGCAGCTACTATGGGTGCAGAATACCTTGAGCCTGATGTCGTTATGACTAAAGATGGGCACTTAATAGCCAGACATGACAACGAGCTTGGCCTGACAACAGACGTTTCTCAACGTCCCGAATTCGCTTCTCGTCTTCGTACTCAATCTGTCGATGGCATTAATGTAACTGGATGGTTTACTGAAGATTTCACTCTAGAAGAAATAAAATCACTACGTGCTATAGAACGGATACCTAGAATAAGACCTGGTAATGCGAGGATGGACTATGCTTTTGAAGTCCCAACTATGGAAGAGATAATTCAATTAGCTAAAGGATTAGAGATAAGTTTAAAACGAACAATTGGTATATATCCAGAAATCAAACATCCCAGTCATTTTCAACGTTTAGGATTAGCCATGGAGAGGCCTCTTGTAAATTTGCTGCATTATCATGACTATCATGGACCAGAAGCACCAATTATCATCCAATCTTTTGAAGTAAGCAACTTGAAAGATCTAAAACAGATGACTGATATACGTTTGATTCAACTGTTGGCAGCACCAGCTACTCGTCAACCATTTGACCAAAACCTCCTCGGTACTGGTCTCACTTACAGTCAAATGGCTACTGCAGAAGGATTGCGTGAAATAGCAACATATGCTTACGCAGTCGGACCAGAAAAACAATATATTATACCTCGTGAAAGTGATAACACATTGGGAAATATAACTACTTTTGTGGTAGATGCCCATGCAGTTGGTCTAAAGGTTCACCCGTACACGTTCCGGTCAGAAAATGATTTCTTACCAACTGAATTTCAAAGCGATAATCCTACACCTGATGGTATCGGTAATGCTGAAGGAGAAATAAGAGCTTTCCTCAATGCAGGAATAGATGGTCTCTTTGCTGACCAACCAGATGATGCTATACGTGCTCGCAGTAACTTGGGCTTCTGTCAGAAATGAATACTACTGAAAAGATGATGCAATTTATCCTTCTAGTCAATTATTTAATATCGCATTTTAGTTTTTTAATGAATGATCAAAATATTACAATGCATTCACTAATAAAGTACTAGGAATAATCTCAATAGAGATATCAAAATAAAAGTATTTATTTGAGACATTGATAACAGCTTCTGAAAATACTGAAGATGAAAAGTTTAGAATAAAATAATTAATGAATTTTTATATCATCATTTATCATGTGATTTCAATACTACGCTATGGGCAGGGACGCTACGAGTATTAAAACGTACCTAATCATCAAACGTAACGTGAACATAAATCGTTATACTTATTTGTCTTCTAATCACTTGAAGTGGCATAAGACACTAAATTATTTTGACACTTTTGTATTCTGTTATTGGCATATAGACTCATTTCTGCTAGTTTCTGTTTTACTGTATTGTTATCATGTTATGATGAAAAAATTATAAATTAAAAATGTTTTTTTTTCATTTAGAGACACAAGGAAAGTTACAATAAAAATTAAGAAAACAAATAGCAGTATAGCAAGTATAGCAGGTTTTAACAGGTGATATTATACGTGGTCCCCACACTAGGCAAGCCTGTATCGTGGGGTCCCACTGAAACGTAATTACCATAATGCTTAGAGCTCCTGCACTTCACAAATATAAACATTGTAAAAAGTAAAAAAAAACACAAGGTTATAAATTATAATTCAACAATAATACGATGATGATATACCTAAAGTAAGGCTAGGTAGGTACTTACTTAATCATCGAAAAATATTTAGTTTAGTTTAGATCCTAAGTATTCGTTTTTCTATTATGTTCGTACAATTATGTTATCCAAAAGTACGAGACTGTCTAGTACATGTTGAACACTGAGTGTGGTACACTACACTTGTATACATGTAGGTACTAGTAGGTAGGTGACTTAATTCTGAAAAACATTCTGTAAGATAAATAAACATATATCGGATTTTTGTTAACTTGACTTTGCCGTTTCAAAAATAGCATCACGCGTGAAGTCGTAACGAATTAAAATCATAAAACATATTCGCCACGACATTTAGTAATTTTTTTAAACATAGATTTCTACTAAATTAAAAAATATTAATAGTATTTTATACAAGCTATGAACTACCGCATTAGGCTTCGCATGCGACCTTTATATGCAAGCCTTCGGCTTTGCTCGCATTTAATAAAAAGTATCCTATGTTACTTCTAATACCTCCAGTAATATGTGTACAAAGTTTCATGATGATCGGTTAAGTCGTTTTCGTTACATTCTCATTTATTCTCAATGATAGATAGATATATAGATTAGGATACTTAATTTGTTACTTGTGTTGGTACATGATGAATATAATCAACTTTACTATATTAAAGAACTTTATTTACTGTCAGCAAAATTAAGATTAGACCGTAAACTCTATTAAATATATCTATACTTATGAAATAAATTTGCCATTAAATTAATCTAGGTAATCATCATACATATTACTGTGGATACGTATCTTAAATTATAGTTTCATCACTTGTTTCTATAACCTGTGTCATCAATATGATAGATCTGTAGAAACGAGACTTATAAATTATCAAAGAAAAGCAAGGACGTCTACTCCTTACACTTTATTACATTTTTAATTGTTGGAAAAGATGTTTTTTGAGGATGACACAGAGGGACGCAAAAAACCTTTTATTTACACCAAGGTGCACCGTTTCAGAGATATGGAGAAAATGACTGACTATTCTATAGGAAACCTAAACACTATAAAACGAATTAAGCATTAATTAGGCATTAAGTCCGCCAATGTACAAAAGTGCATAAAGTTTTAAATAAATAAATATAAAACGGTCATGTTTTGGAAAGATCACCACCCAGATTCATCGACATACTGGAAATTATTATTTATGGGTATTTATTGAGGCACTAGCTATTGCCTGCGGCTCCGCCCGCGTATAGGTCGGATATCGCGGTGATTCTTCAAACTGGCATAACTTTTTGGAACGAAGGCGTTGCGAAGGGGTACCGTAGCCGGCCATAAACGACCGGACCGTAAGATTGACGCCCTGTGTCAAAATGGTAACGTATGCGAATGCTGTGCTTGAGGGGTCGGGTTCGCATCCCGGGTAGGATCAAATAATTTTTTTGATCAGCAAATATTTGTTTTTTAGGAGTTTGGATTTTTTCTATGTATATATGTATGTATTTACAAAAAAAAAGATGTAAAAAATATTTATTTATTTATTTCGTGAACAAAAAAATTAGTATAGCATAGTGATCTGTAAGTTGTATGTAACAAGTATGGAGTAACTCTAGAACAACTCAGAACTTGTTTAAGTAGAGATTACTAGCTGGCAGCGACAGTGACAAGTTTAGCTTTTTTTATCGATCATCATCATCATCAGCCTATCGCAGTCCACTGCTGGACATAGGCCTCTCCAATTGCGCGCCACTTGGTTCGATCCTCGGCTTCTCGCATCCAGCTCGTGCCAGCCGTCTTGCGCAGATCATCACTCCACCTGGCCTGTGGACGTCCTACACTGCGTTTGCCGAGACGCGGTCTCCACTCAAGAACCCGTTTACCCCAACGGTAATCAGTTCTGCGGCTAATATGGCCAGCCCACTGCCACTTCAGCTTGCTAATCCTTTGGGCTATGTCGATGACCTTGGTTCTCTGCCGGATTACCTCATTCCTGATGCAATCCCTCAGAGAAACGCCGAGCATAGCCCTCTCCATAGCACGCTGAGCGACTTTGAACTTGTGGACCAGCCGTGCCGTAAGTGTCCACGTTTCGGCTCCGTATGTCATGACGGGTAGGACGCACTGATTGAAGACTTTCGTCTTAAGGCACTGTGGGATCGACGATGAAAAGACCCGACGAAGTTTCCCAAACGCTGCCCAACCCAGCTGAATTCTCCTGTTCACGTCATCCTCAAAGTTGTTTCTACCTAACTGCAAAGTCTGCCCGAGGTACACATAATTTTGAACAACTTCGAGAACGGCACCGTGTACTGCGATCGGTTCCGGTAGTACATGTTCATTGAACATGACCTTGGTTTTGTCCAAGTTCATCCGTAGGCCGATGCGCACAGAAGAGTCAGCCAGGTCGTTCAGCATCTGTTGTAGGTCCTGCAGCGTCTCTGCCATAATGACGATGTCGTCCGCAAATCGCAAGTGAGAGATGTATTCGCCATTGATATTTATGCCACGTCCTTTCCAGTGTAGCGTCTTGAACAGATCCTCCATTGCATTTGTGAACAATTTCGGGGAAATAACATCCCCTTGTCTCACTCCTCGATGCAATGGTATGGGCCTTGTTTGCTGATTCTGTACTTGGACGGACATGGTGGCGGCTTCGTAGAGACATCTCAGCACTTGGATGTATCGCCAATCCACTTGGCAACGCTGCAGGGACTCCAGAACAGACCAGATCTCGATGGAGTCAAAGGCCTTCTCATAGTCCACGAATGCTAGACACAGGGGCTGATTATACTCCTCTGTCTTCTGTATAATTTGCCGCACTGTGTGGATGTGGTCTATGGTGCCATATCCGCTCCGAAATCCAGCTTGCTCTGGTGGTTGAAATTCGTCGAGTCTTCGCGCAAGACGGTTCGTGATGACTCTTGAGAACAGCTTGTAGACGTGGCTTAAAAGCGAAATGGGTCGATAGTTCTTCAACCTGGTCTTGTCACCTTTCTTGAAGAACAAGATGACCACACTTCTGCTCCACGCCTCTGTGGATAACGCCACGATAAAAAATCATAATAAAAAATGTATGCCTGAATAGTTATTTTCTATAAACCTCGCATAGAACTTTTACATATTTTCATAAATCATTTTAAATTAAATAAAGGTGTTAAGACAATTTTGTGGTTTTTAAAGAGCGTGAAGGAAAAATTTAGTATAGCGTCCCATCTGTATTTTTGATAATTAACTTCGTTTCTATCTAGTGTCCCACGACACCACACTTATGAACTGATTTAGATGAATCAAACACTAAATGTTATGTGAAGCAAACCACAACAGATTGGTGAATACCGCATTCAAATCCGTTAAGCCGATCCTGAGATTGGCGCGCACAAACGCACAGACAAACAGACAAACAAAATCATTGTTCTGGGTTCTATTGCGTTTATAAAGCCCCCCTATATTAGTTTTCCTGATATATCTTCCATGTACAGACAGCGACCAGTTACGATTTTATTATATACTAGCTGTTGCCCGCGGCTCCGCCCGCGTGAATGTCGATTTTCGCGGCAAATAGTAACCTGTATAAGCCATATTATTGTAAAGTTTCATACAAATCCGTTCAGAAGTTTTAGCGTGAAAGAGTAATAAACACACACACTCACACACATTTTGTGTTTTGTTTCTGGTAAATTATCATAACTATTAAGTTATATGTTTGTTTATATTAAAAATTATAACTCCTAATTCAAGTATTTTAAACTTAAAATTGATCTTTTACATTTTTATTATACAATAAAAAAGTAATCATATAACGTACCTATTGTAAAGTATCTTTTAGAAACTGTTTAAGAACTACCAGATGTGGATGTTGTGTTAGTTACATTGAGATGATTATTTTAGGAACTGGTCACACACACTTTTTTCGAAATATAAATACAATGTAGATTATTTATATATTATTTATTAACTTTATGCACTAAGAATGTACATCGGCGGACTTAATGCCCAGAGCATTCTCTTCCAGTCGACCTTCGGCTGGTGGAGAAATCTTGTAAGGCAGGTGTGTGAAATCTTATATACATAAGAAGTCCGTTCAAATTTACAATAATCACATCATATTCAACGTTATACATACAAACATACATATATAGGTAGATATACAAATACAGATTACGTATACATAAATACAACATTTATACACTAAATAATGGAAAAAAAAACTTCGTTTAAAAAAACCGACTTAAAAACTAAAAAGTATCAAATAACTTGTATATGCTACCTATTCATAGGTTTGAAGTCGGTGCCAAGCCAAATGTAATAGTAGGTACCACACTCGCTATATTTCGAGACGAACGTCAACACCGACGCTTCGGTTGTTTTGTTTTCTACGCGAAGAGCAGCTATCCCGCTCAAGGTCACGCCATATCAGGAGATATGGTGGCCATGGGACCACATGAGGAGCATACCCTTTCGAATACAAAAATAATTTTCAAAATCGGTCCACAAATTGACGGAGTAGTAATCCGTGTACATTCATACATTAAGAAAAAAAATTGATGAAATTGAGAACCTCCTCCTTTTGGAAGTCGTTTAAAAAGGACGGTAAGCTATAGATTAGAAAATTCTGCCAGTTCATTGAGAAAGAGCTCATGTACTTTATTTTTGAATGTATATCGGTTAGTGGACATCCTGATTTCGAGCGGGAGCGCATTCCAGAGTATTACTGCTCGAACAAAGAAGGAACAGTTCACGAAGTCGGAGTAATGAGACGGACATGAGAGAAGCAGATTATTAACTGAGCTAGGATTTCTATCGTGATTAGAGCACAGGTATCGGAAATACGGAGCAAGGTAGGTAGGTAAGGATGGCGAGTTGAGAAATGAAAATAGGAAGGTAAGTGCTCGCTGATTGAACTGTAGGCGAATAGGTAACCATTTTAACTGGGAACGCAAAGCAGACACATGGTCATACTTTCGAATATTGAAAATAAATCGAATGCAGTTATTAAGAAGACGGTCAAGCTTGTTAAGGAGGTCTGCATTCAGGTCGAAGTAACACACATCACCATAGTACATTCAGTGTTCCGCAAACTTTTTGGGTTCAAGGTACATCTAGGAAGATTAAAAATTTTGGAGGTACACCATAATTTAAAAATATTTTTAAGTAATAAAAAACAATGTTTCTTATTAGTCACAAAACTATATTTTTATTTTACACTTTAATTGAGCATAGGCGGTCTCATCTCTCGTCAATCGTCTTGAGGCGTTCCCTTTTTGTTTTTTACTGTGGTAAGAGTTAAAAATCCTAATCCACATAACTTTAAAATTTTCTTATCTAGTTTTATGGTTAGGCAGATTTAGACAAAATAAAAAGATCTCAGAAATTACAGAATAAAAAATAAAAAGTCCTCAGAAATCAGAACAGACTTGTCTATGAGTAAATTCTGAAAGCTGCAGCACTTTGAATAGGAAGGGAAGAATAGAAATAGGGCGAAAATTTTCAGGAAAGGAAGAATAAGAATAGGGCGAAAATGTTCAGGAAGGAAAGAATAGAAATAAAGCGAAAATATTCAGGAAAGGGTAGAATAGAATTAGGGCGAAAATGTTCTGGAAGGGAAGAATAGGAATACGGTGAAAATGTTCAGGAAGAGAAGAATAGAAATTGAGCGAAAATATTCAGGAAGGGTAGAATAAAAATAAACTTCGTACCGCCATATTTACATATCTGTCTCAGCTGGTCTCAGCTTCCTACAGGCAGTGTACAGTCGCGGACAAAGAAAAAGACTTTTCCCGTTATTAAAAAAAAAATTAAATTAAAAAAAATCTATGTCCTACCTCGTAGTATGAACTCAAATCGTGCCAAGTTTCATTTTAATCCATTCAGTAGTTTCAGCGTGATGCGCGGCCAAGATACAGACAGACGTCGCGGACAAAAAAAAAGACTTTGCCCGCTATCTTTTAATTTATCTTATACACAAACCTTGTCCTAACAATAAGGTCCTACACATAAAAAAAGAATCATTTAATTTGGTACAGCCGATCGGAAGTTATGCGCTTACATACATTTCGGCGATACATTTTTATATAAATAGATATGTTGATACTGAATTTTAAAAATATTATCTAATATCTTTACCATTTTTATTTGCATTCTAAACAGTGACAACCAACAAAATATGTCAATACAATGACAATTTCTGAATGAACCAACAATAACAACCATCAAAATAATAATATTAAATACGCGATAATAATATTTAAATAATATGTGGTGTCTATTTAAAACCCTTAATTTCATTCGTGTAATAATATATGATGCCTATTTAAAACCCTTAATTTAATAAGTGCTTCAATTTGACAGTCAAAAGTTTGACAGGAAAGTTGGTAGAACAGTTTTTAAGGGCAAAAGGAAATTGTTGTTTTTATTATCTTCCCCGCAATTTTTCCATATTTTCTACCCGTTTAAACCTTCCCTGAACCACGGCAAACATTTCAAAGCCAAAATCAGCTAAATCGGCCCAGCGGTTCTCGAGTTTTAGCGAGACAAACGAACAGCAATTCATTTTTAGGGTTCCGTGCGAAAGGCAAAAAACGGAACCCTTATAGATTCGTCATGTCTGTCTGTCTGTCCGTCCGTATGTCACAGCCACTTTTTTCCGAAACTATAAAACCTATAATGTTGAAACTTGGTAAGTAGATGTATTCTGTGAACCGCATTAAGATTTTCACACAAAAATAGAAAAAAAACAATAAATTATGGGGGTCCCCATACTTAGAACTGAAACAAAAAAAATTTTTTTTTCATCAAACCCATACGTGTGGGTGTGGGTAGGTCTTCGAAAATGATATTGAGGTTTCTAATATCATACTTTTCTAAACTGATTAGTTTGCGCGAGAGACACTTCCAAAGTGGTAAAATGTGTGTCCCCCCCCCCCTGTAACTTCTAAAATAAGAGAATGATAAATCTAAAAAATATATGATGTACATTACCATGCAAACTTCCAACGAAAATTGGTTTGAACGAAATCTAGTAATTAGTTTTTTTTAATACGTCATAAATCGCAAACTGCAATTTACCTTTCATTCAATCAACACAAATATAAAAATAAAATAAAAATTGTATTATGCTACTTGCTGCTGCGGAACCCTTCATGGGCGAGTCCGACTCGCACTTGGCCGCTTTTTATAGGATATAAGAGAAGAAGAAGATATACAAATTGTTTTGTCAACTTTGCAAGTTTTTTCTAGTAATCTATTACTGTAAAACCAGCAAATTAAATACAGTCTACTGAAAAGTCGTCTTCCTTCATACATTTGGACCTTGCTCCTTTACAATGGCCATTTAACGTTATTATGGTATTTTAGTTTTTGGTTCAGAATCGATTAGAGCGTCCTCCCAAAAAAATCTAAATTTCTCTAATGTACAGAATTAATGTTTTTTTTTTATTATACCTACTTTAAAAATTAATCATATATAGATTACTCGTATATAGGATAGGTACATCCTACTGTGAAGTTAGTGTTACTTAATTCCAATAGATGTCACTGTTAAGTTTAGAAACAATTTTCAATAAAATTTCATTGCTTCAGTAACGATTAGAGAGCCCTCCCGATAAAACATCTAAATTTCTTTAATGTACAGAATTGATCTGTTACATCACATTTTTATTATACGTTCAAAAGAAAATCATATTACGTACCTATTGTAAAGTTAGTTACTTGATTCCAAGAGATTACTATTATTCACTATTATTTTGTACTTTTACGTTGTCTGCACAATCAAAGTGTTATTACGTATGGCTTCCAAAAGATGTCGCTACGTGTTGTATTTCGTAATGATAAATTCTTTATATTTTTTTTTTCCAATAGATAGAGAGATTGTGATAAATTAAATAATTAATGCTACAATCTTCAGAGTATCTCCTTTCTAACAAAAAAAGAATTATTGCAATTGGACTACTCGTTAATGAATTACAATTAAATACACATTTTGACTTTCATCCCCCCCCAACAGGGAAACCGTCCGGAATTTCGGAATAAAAAGTATCCTATGTCCTACCTCGAAGTATGAACTCAAATTATGCCAAGTTTCATTTGAATCCATTCAGTTGTTTCGGCGTGATGCGCGGCCAAGATACAGACAGACAGACAGACAGACAAAAATGAAAAAAAAAATAGTTTTGGTTTCAGTATCGATAACAGAGTGCCCTCCAAAAAAAATTTTCAAAATATCTTCAATGTACAGAATTTGACCTGTTACATTTTTATTATAAGTATAAGTATATAAGTATAGATGTATTATTATTACTATAGGAAATTATAGTGACAAGATTTAAAGGTAAACTAGAAATAAAAACTAATTCAACTTTTAACGGTCGTTTTCAATAAACTTTATTGAAAAAAAAGTATCTCTAGTTAAAACTGGAGATAGGCTATTGAAAATGGCCGTTAAATCTTGGTTGAAATTAGAGCGAAAAGATAAAATTAAAAATGAATCGATTTAATTTAATGGATATGGCTTGATTCATTTCTAAATAATAGATATCACCATCAAAAGGTGAAAAATGCCAATGCAAAAAAAAATCATCACCTGTTAGCATTGCTAACTTTTTCAAAAACAAAACCTGGCATTCCTGGCAAAAAAAAGTAAAATATTTAATATTTGCCCTGTTCAGTGTAGGTAAACGGCCTATACATTTTTAGTACGAAAATATGTATCACTGAATATACCGAATCAACAAAAAAATTAGTATAACATTTAAATAAATGGAGTAAGTTGCATATAACCTATAACCTACTGGCCACATCCGCGAACGTGCTATAACTCTTGATAGTGGATAAGATGATGGCATGCGATGATGCGACCAATCGTACTCGCCTCCACCTCGCCTGACTGACGTCTACTTAAGATATTTTATATCTTACAAAGCCGTATATGTAGTGACACTATCCTAACTTAAGAATTAGGATAGTTCAAATATTCGACTACATATATGTACTACTATATATTACTATCCATTTTTTGTCATGTTTTTAGGTTTTGATTGATTGGTTTTGATCTTTATAACATTTTTACTTTCAGTAATTGAAATGAGACTGCATACGTAAACGGTATTTTGGTACAATTTTGTTATAATGATAACAATAGAATTGTTTGCTATTGTTGTATTACCAAGACTGCAAAATCCGTATAGTATAGGTATATGTTACAGATAATACATTTTAATAGTGCAAAATAGACCTAACTACTGCTTCCTCAAACTACAGCGATAAAAATTTAATTACTCACTTATCAGTCTCAGTCCTACTAAAAAACTGTGCTGGTAACTGGAGGCCTGTCAAACATTATAAAGCAATACAATTTAGAAAAATATCATTATTTTTGCAATACAAGAACCAGTGCTACTCAATGCTATAGCTTACAGATCCATTTCTTGTTCAAAAAATATTAAGTCATTCTCGAAACACAACTAAAAGAAAATGACAAAAATATCCTAAAAATTTATTCACTTTGACAGTCACTCTAATACTAACTCATTTGAAATCTTAAGTATTAATTTTATCTCAAGTGTATGTACACTGACAAAGAAAATTCGTATAGAGGGGAATAATATTTAACTTTTATACGATTAAAACTTGAAACGAGTAACGGGCCAGTTTGTGTATTATCAAAATCTTGAAACCAGAAATAATAAAATGAATAACAATATATCTATTATACAGTCAGAACTTATATTTTCAACTCTCTAAGAAACAGCTTGGAGAGATATGTTATTTTACAACAACTGCATACCTATATAAATTAAATTTGATTGAAATATTTTACTTACATTGGCAAGTTCCAAGTAATGGCCAACCCTTATTATAATTATATATATACAATAATGTATATAATAATAATAACTGATGTCAATATAAACCAAGTATTTAGAAAGAAAAAAAGTAACTTCACATATTTACGGTAAAATGTGGAAGAATCGTATCTCGTAAAATCGAATTTCCACACTTTTCGAACATCAGAAACCAAACACTCGGTAATTCGAAAATTCTAACTTGTTAAGTATTTCAAAATATGAAAAACGTTGCTCTATCATTAACTCCTTTTGGTCCTGGAAAGAAAAGTAAAAAGAAATATAGACTATTTCACGATTTGCATACATTTATAGTTAGTTTTTAGGTTAATTTCCGAGAAACCATATTTCTACTTTCTGTCGATAAAATTTACATGGGTACATTTATGTACTGTACTGTAACTACTTGTAACCATGTAGACCCTAATAAGTTATCATTAAGAGCGCGGCGACCGACGCTCGCAACTGCAAGTTGAAATTTGTTCGGAATATTGCTGTATCTAATATATAATAAAATAAAATATATATCTAATATCTCGTCACTGTATCTCGGTAAGCCATACCTGGCATAGTATATTGAAATCTGTTTGCTGCGATAGCACTACTAATAATTTGGTTTTTATAATAAATATGGATGTGTTGTAGACTACCAAAAATCATCAATGAAAACTCAATGTTTTTTCATTTTCTTTTCGATAATTAGTAATTTGATAATACAAGCTATGCTTTTTTTTTATAATAAATACTATATGTATTGCTGTTTATAATATAGAAAAAACAAACTTAAAACACGCCATTTACGCTGTAAAAATGTGCAAAATTAAATTCAACTTTTTCGTAACTTTACGTAAGTTTTTTTAAACAAAAAGGGAAAAGGAGCCTGGATAAATACTGTTTAAATCTGGATATCAACATAATATGGTGGAAATATGTTCAAACTACAAATTATTTTGGTATTCAATTTGTATGGAGAACTCAGTGACCGCCGGCCCCTTAAGGGCAGAAAATGTTTGGTGACGAATTCTTCGTCGCAGTCTACGATAAAACCGCACATTTTACCACTGTTTTTATTAGGGTTCCGTGCCAAAGGCAAAAAACGGAACCCTTATAGATTCGTCATGTCTGTCTGTCCGTCTGTCTGTCTGTCTGTCTGTCCGTGCGTATGTCACAGCCACTTTATTCCGAAACTATAAGAACTACACTGTTGAAACTTGGTAGGTGGATGTATTCTGTGAACCGCATCAAGATTTTCACACAAAAATAAAAAAAAAACAATAAATTTTGCCCATCCTTAGAACTGAAACTCAAAAAATTTTTTTTCATCAAACCCATACCCAAAAAAAATATATGATGTACATTACCATGCAAACTTCCACCGAAAATTGGTTTGAACGAGATCTAGTAAGTAGTTTTTTATTAATACGCCATAAATGGTAAACCGCAAAAAAAAAACACTATTATTAAAACATCGACGAACTACAAGAACGTTTATATTAAGTTACTTGCTGCTTCGGAACCCTTCATGGGCGAGTCCGACTCGCACTTAGCCGCTTTTTTATCCTACTAATATTATAAACGCCAAAGTTTGTAAGTATGGACGTATGTTTGTTACTCTTTCACGCAATAACTACTGAACGGATTTGGATGAAACTTTACAGCAATATAGCTTATACATCAGAATAACCCATAGGCTACTATTTGCCGTGATAACCGACATATACGCGTGCGGAGTTGCAGGCAACAACTACTTTGTATATTTATTCGACATTGTATTTTCATTATTATGGTGTGCAATATGAGTACCTATCTATTTATCTATCTCCGTGTAGTGATGGATAAGAATACGTAATGTCACCAATGGATCTAAGACAATATCACTCTGAAGAGAAGGAGAACTTGAAACAAACCCCATACCAACCCGTCAGGTTGGCGTGGTACAGCAGGCCATACTACTGCCTCGGTGGCGCGGTGGTAACGTATGCGACTGCTGTGCTTGAGGTCTCGGGTTCGATTCCCGGGTTGAACCAAATGTTTGTATGATCTGCAAATATTCGTTTCGGAGTTTGGGTGTTTTCTATGTATAATATGTATATATTTACAATAAAAGTATATATGTATTTATATCAGATGTTTAGTACCTACCCATATCATAAGCTCTTCTGCTTAGCTTGGGACTAGATGGCGTTGTGTGTTAGATGTCCGAAATGTTTATTTATTTATACATTACTTTCTATGGTGAGGCCTATATCCAGCAATATTGCCATTACAAAACTGTTGATGTATACTAGACTAATTCCAGACATGAGAAATGGAATTTAGGTTTTAATTGAAAATGAATAACTTCATATTTAGTACTAGCGGCCGCCTGCGACTTCGTACGCGTGGAGCTACTTATTTGCAAATAATTTTTAATTATATTCGGAAAAGCTAGATACATTATTAGTACACCTACCATCTGTAGAGCATACATTTTAAATTTCAAGGCTCTTACTGCAAAAACATAGGACTTTCTTACAAACTTCCAACCCCCGTTTTGCCCCCTTAGAGGTAGAGTTTCGTAAAATCCGTTCTTAGCGGATGTCCACACCCTATAAGGAACCTACCTGCCAAATTTCAAGTCTGTAGGTATTATAGTTTCTGAGATTTCGTGATTAATAAGTGAGTGGTATTTCGCTTTTATATATATAGATTGAAGCAGACCTTAAAATTAAACTAAATCATTGCATTTTCCTGATCGACGTGGTGACCTCAACACTACCAAACGTGTTTTGTGCTAATGCTCACTGTTCCGCTTTACCAAGCGTCTGTACCTACTTGGTGCACGATTACAAAGAGTTCTCCTCTATAAGTATCTGTGAATATCGTGAAACATTATCATATTTACGATCGTCGAACAAACATCGTAAAAGTAAGTTTTTTTTTATTTCGTATTTAATATTACTTCGTATGAGTTAGGTATATGACATTTACAAACAGTGTTTAATAGTAGGTACTTAGTGCTAGTGCCTAAAGTGGGGGAATTATTATTATTATTTTTATTTCAGTTTATGTGGAAGTAAATAAATATAAAAATAAAATTAAATAATAAGGATCTTTCTATGTTCCAGCATTTATATGTTTTTTTAATTAGGTAATATTGAGACGTGTGAACTTAATTAAATTATTATGTGTTGTGTGAACTTTTGTGTCATTTTGATAAAAGTAATTTGCTTATAATACAGCAGATACACCTTTATTATCATCCGATTTTCCGTAAACAGACGAAACTAGGTCTTTAAAATAAAATTCAAATGATGTATTTCTTGATTATATGTGTTCATACGAGTATAAACAAGTAGTTTACAATGTATAACAATGATTTTTTGGTTACAGGAAAATGGATGCATGGACGGTTTTTCTAGCGATTGTTGGAATAACAAATGCGTTGTCAGTTGACATAAGTTTAGTAGCCCCAAAACGTAAGCTCGATTCAGTGTTCTGTCACCCATTAATTATAGGACACCGCGGAGCCAGTGGGTATGTACCGGAGCACACGCTTGCATCGTATGCCCTCGCGGTGTTCCTAGGCGCCGACTACATAGAACCTGACCTAGTCATGACTAGTGACCACCAATTGGTAGCTTGTCATGACAACGAATTAAGTTCAACCACAGACGTCGCAACTCGTCCCGAATTCGCTTGCCGTCGCACCAATAAAACTGTCGATGGAAAGGAACTAACTGGTTGGTTCTCTGAAGATTTTACTCTTGCGGAATTGAAAACTTTACGCGTCAACGAACGTATTCCAGACATAAGACCTGGAAATGCTCGTTTGGATGGTTCTCTTCTAATTCCCACCTTACAAGAGATAATTGATTTAGCCAAATCCTTAGAAATCAGTCAAAGAAGAATTGTCGGACTCTATCCAGAACTCAAGCATAGCACTTACTTCCGCTCGCGCGGATTATCGATGGAGCAAGAAGTTGTAGATATTTTCCATAGAAATGGTTATACAGCGCGCAATGATCCAGTATATATACAATCTTTTGAAGTGAATAATTTGAAAGAATTGAAAACTCTTACAGAACTCCGACTATTGCAGTTATTCGAGTCTGATAAGTCACTTCAACCATTCGATCAATTTGAACTTGGTACTGATCTCACTTACGGTGATATGGCTACACCGGAGGGTCTTCGTGAAGTAGCTACATATGCATATGCAGCTGGTCCAGATAAGTCTTATATCATACCGCGTGATGAAAACAATAGACTGGGCAATGCAACAAGTTTTGTTAGTGACGCTCACGCAGCTGGCTTGAAAGTACACCCATATACTTTCCGTGCTGAAAATAACTTCTTACCTATCGAATATCAAACTAAAGATAAATTACCAACCGAAATTGGTAACTTGGCAGCAGAAATACAAGCATATTTTGATGCGGGAATAGATGGGTTATTTAGTGATCAACCTGATAAACCTGCTCGTATTCGAAACTGTTCAAGATAGAACTTCTTGTCTCATGTCTCATAGGTTTAAAACATAGAATTGAATAAATTTATAAACTCAGATGTTGAAATGTGAAGTGGTTAAAACACTAATCTAATATTATATTATTTTCTGCCTCGTTGGTCTCGCGGTTGGCGTGTGTGACTGCTGATCATGAGGTTTCGGGTTCAATTCCCGGGTCAGACCAAATATTTGTATGATCTACAAATATTTGTTTCAGAGTTTGGGTGTTTTCTATGTATAATATGTATGTATTTACAAAAAAAAAGTATATATGTATTTGTATCAGTTGTCTAGTACCCATAACACAAGCTTAGCTTGGGACTAGATGGCGCTGTGTGTTAGATGTCCGAAATATTTGTTTATTTATTATTATTTTAACAGTGCCAACAAAATTAAGAACTCGTAACATTAATAGCCTGTATAGTAGCACTTACATAGTTTTTGTATTCAAAATATAATAAGTATTGTAAAATGTACCGTTGGGCTAAATTTAATTAAAAGTAAAAAAAAATGATCAAACTGTTCCTTTATCACATAAAATAAAATTTTACTGTAGTTGACAAGGTACGTGTACTTACAATGTAAAATCGTCAAGGTTACCACTATATTGTATGCTAATCAAAACATTTTATAAGTGGATTTATTAAAAAATCCTATGAGAATAACTGAAAAGCAAAAAATCTAATAACTATAATGATATTAACTACATTGTCGCTAGTTTTATCAGAAAAGTTGAAAGTATTTCTTTTTGTGTGTTAATTTTTGTTTTTTTTTTTATATAATGAAAATTACAGTTGTTTTTGACACAATGACAGATTACCACTCATTCAGGGGCATGGTGGCTATGGTGTGTACTTACTGCGAAACATGACTCCAAAACGAACTAATTATAAGTTTGTATAGCCCGAACCAATCTTTATGACGTTTCTGAAGTTAGCTACGCAAGCAGTTCGGCGCAGGTACAGTTAAGTCTAAAATAATTAGATGACTGGAGATAATTATAATATGAAATTTACAAATACATGTACTTATTTTTTAGCATATTAATTTATAAAAACATGAGTAGGTTCCTACCGTTCTTATCCAACTATAAACCGAATAATTATTTCTGAGATGTTGTTCGAGGCAAATAAAATATGATCTCAAATATAAATCTAATTCTATTTAATTATACTAAAAGATTTCTAGCAAGTTGAAGTATTTTGTGAAAACCTATTTACAGAAATAAATGACATTGACTTAGAAGATTATACAGTCCGCGAGTCATTTTAATAGACTCATCAAATATGTAACCATTGAAAAGTTAACGTAAAATACACTAAACTACAACAGTCAATAATAAAAGAAGTAAACAAAACAAATACAAAACAAGAAGGTTACGAAACAATTCAAAACTATTAACAACTCGACTTTTTTTTTTTTTTTTTTTTTATGATATAGGGGGCAAACGAGCAGACGTATCGCCTGATGGTAAGCGATTACCGCCGCCTATGGACACCCGCAACACCAGAGGCATCACAAGTGCGTTGCCGGCCTTTTAAGAAGGAGTACGCTCTTTTCTTGAAGGTTTGAAGGTCGTATTGGTCCGGGAATACCGCAGGCGACAGTTCATTCCACAGTTTTGTTGTGCGAGGCAGAAAGTTCCTGGAAAAGCGCACAGTTGAGGACTGCCAACCATCTAAATGATGGGGATGAAACTTCTGTCGCGTAGGACGATGGCGGAAAGAGGCGGCAGGAATCAGTCCGAACAATTCCTCGGAGCACTCCCCATGATAAATGCGGTAGAAGATTCACAGCGAAGCTACATCTCTACGCAGCGCCAAAGAGTCTAGCCGAATTGAAAGTTCTTGGCAATCGACGACTCGGGTCGCTCTCCGTTGAATGCGGTCCAAAGGGAGGAGCTGGTATTGGGGTGCCCCCGCCCAAAGATGGGGACAGTATTCCATGTGAGGCCGAACCTGGGCCTTATAAAGTATAAGGCGGTGGGCCGGAGTGAAATACTGTCTCGATCTGTTGAGCACACCAAGCTTTTTCGAGGCCAATTTGGCCTTACCCTCCAGGTGGCCACGAAACTGGACTTCGCCCGACATGTCGACACCAAGAATTCCAATATTGGCTGAGGCAGATAGTGGAGTGCCTTCGAAACGAGGACATACGACCCACGGAAGTTTTTTAGTGGTGAACGCGCAAATTTGTGTCTTTGTGGGGTTAAATTGGACTAAATTAAGTCTACCCCAATCTGAGACCTTCTCCAAAGAAGTCTCGACTTCAGACACAAGTTTGTTTCGACTGTACGTAAACAAGATTATGAGTGCATGTGTAGTGTACGGACACGGTCACACACACAAGGAACATGCGCCGTGTATTGGTCTACACCCGCACCCCTGTACGTTCCCTCTGATACCTAAAATTGTATGCTGCGCATCGATTCGCACGATGTTCCCAGACGTCATAATGTTTGGTTCGGGGTATAGTTACTTAGCAATAAAATTATTTAAGTAGTTGTTGTGTAATTCTTTTTTTTTTTTCAACGTAACCTTAAAGGGCTTTAGGAGCCAAGAAGGTTTAAGGAAGAGTCTTAATGTTGAGATAACAATATACAAACAAATTAGACTCGATCAAGATAATTCACAGTTTGAATTGTTACATAAGAAACAAAGTTTACATTAAATGAAATAGAATATGCGTATATAGAAGACATGAGATTTGTTCAGGGCGAGGTCCTAAGAAGTATTCCATGAGGCGTTGTCCTTCCGTCGTGTTGTACCTGAGCCCATGTGCCACCGCATATTCTTCACAAATATTAAGCCGTTTCATCATAGCGCCAACAGAAGGACTCATTAGCACCATATCATCAGCGTAGCTGATGTTGTTTACACAAACACCATCCACGTGACATCCTGTCTTGGTCCTATTAAGTTCCTCAATCAATCTGTTAAAGTCCAAATTGAATACAAATTGAATATACGAGAGGAACTCAACCTATGCTTCCTTACCCCACATTCCAGACCGTAAACATCGGAATATGCGCCCACTTCACTCTATTTTTTTATTATTATACCAAAACCTCAACGGTACAACTATATTAACCAGAACAGTGATATCGAGTACAAGCTTATGGCAGAGCAGCTCATAAGACAGATATGTGTTACCAATATAAAAAGCTCTCGCTTGGTGACGGCAGACATACGAGTATGTTCCAAGAGCGCATAATGGTGATAGAACTCTAAAAAAATACGTACCTTTACACAAGTGCCTGCCGACGGATATCAGGGAGGAACGTAACAAAAATATTTTTGGACGGAAACTAAAAAAACTATTTATTAAAATTGTATGATATATACAATTTTAATATATACTTTTTAACCCCCGACCAAAAAGAGGGGTGTTAGAATTTTGACGTGTCTGTCTGTCTGTCTGTCTGTGGCACCGTAGCTTGCGAACAGATGAAGCGATTTCAATTTAGTTTTTTTTTGTATGAAATGCGAGTTACGTGCGAAAATCGGTTGAGTCGCTTAAAAGTTATGGGGGTGAAAGTGGGGAAGAATAACAAATGTCTGCAAAAATATCATCGAGTGGGGTCTCAAATGAAAGCGCCTTCGATAACTTCGACCTGATGCTGCATCGGGGTTTTTTTAAATTTTAAGTTTATAGTTATTTCAATGTATATTGTTTAGAATTGTATGTAGTTTTAAATAAAGAAAATATTACTTGTAATAAAGGTTGTATTTAGAAATTATTACACCTTTTAGTACAGTACATCGAGGAAAAAATCACTTTCCTACTTTTACCTTCGATTTACTAATTTAATTCTATGTAAAATCAGTCAGTCAGTCAATCTAGTTTATTTAATGAACATTCTTATGATACAAAAATCTTATATAGCCATAATATTTTTTTTTTGAAAAGTACTCCCAAAATGGCGTCACACTTGAGCCATATTCGACAAAAATGTTGTCACAATCAAGGGGATATTAATTTTGCATAGAAAGTAGTTACTTTAAATCTTGAAATGAAAGAAATTTTACTTATACTGATAATTTGTAGGGTTTATTTGAAAATCATTATAATAGTTTCATTAACATAATGTTCTACATTTTCATCTAAAGATGTATTAAAGAGCAATGGATCAAAAAAAATCATAGACAAGACTGGACTCCAACTTCTCCAACCAAGATTTGTTCTTCCCATTTTCATGATGGTGACTTTACCATTTCAAAGAAAGATCATAAAAAAATGAGAAAGGAACTTCTTAACTAAACCCAAATTAGGCAAGATTAAAAGTGAATAGATATGGATATTAGTGATAGATAACATAGGTATGACAATTTCAACTCAGTTTTAGATTAGTTGATTTTCTCAGATTGGCGTTATTTAAACATTCGGATTCCTAAGTGAAATAAAATATTTGAATTTTATTTTATTTTAAATAAATGCACTACATTTATTTTTGTGCTCTTTCAATATATATATATATATATGTACTAGCTGATCCGGCAAACGTTGTTTTGCCATAAAAAAAATGGGGTATAAAAAATAGATGTTGGTCGATTCTCAGACCTACCCGATATGCACACCAAATTTCATAAAAATCGGTCCAGCCGTTTCAGAGGAGTATGGTAACTAACATTGTGACACGAGAATTTTATATATAAGATATATAAATAATTTACATGTAAACCAAAAATATTGAGCAATGTTTTTACCAGGGTTATGAGAAAAAAAGAACACATAAACTTTCACTTCTGCAATATCATTTACGTTATTAATGAAGTTTTGTAATACATGTCAAGATGGTTTATAAAATCGACCTTGAAAAAACTACTCTCTGGTAAGAAAATTCTGAGTAGGAACGTCCCTTACATCCTACAATCAGTGTCAGATAACTAAACTACATAGCAACATAAATATCCCACCAAAAACATTTTCCTGTAAAATGTTGCCGAGACGGCTGCATATAGCTTACCCTGTGAAAAAGATATCAGATCTCATGTAGAGCCAAGCTTCTGAATCTACACGCCCTAACTCTACCAACCAACGCCTTTTATGTTTGCAAATATCTAGTTTCTGAAGTAATGTGTTATGGGAATATTTAGTTTCTGAAGTAACGAAACAGCCAAGCCATACATTTTTACTGAGATGTAGAGTTTGTCAAGTTAGGGTTGGTAGAGTTAGGGCGTGTAGATTCAGAAGCTTAGCTTTACATGAGATCTGATATCTTTTTCACAGGTTAAGCTATATGCAGTCGTCTTGGCAACATTTTACATGAAAATGATTTTGGTGGGATTTAATTTATTTTTGTTAGTTGCTTAGGGCAGTATTTTTTACTGTTTTTTTTGGGGTGTATTTCTTATACATTTTCTTTTGAAAAAGTCCGTGTACCAAAAATAAAACCGCTAGCATAAAAATTTGTGAAAGTCTCATACAAACTTCCACCCCCCAATTTTAGGGGATGGGGGGCAATAGTAATAAGTTTATAAATTTTTTGTTACACAGCAAATTCCAGCTTTCTAGCACTTCAGGAAGTATCCTAACAGTTTTGATGATCATCAGTGTGTCAGTGACAAAATCGGTGTTTTTAGGTATCAATAAAATCTGAAGTATCAGAGCTATGCAATTGAAACTTTGTATGTTTCATTAGTCTATTACTGACACAATATCCTGAGAATTTGAACGATCTGGTATATCGGAAACCAAAGTTATGGGGGTTCAAAAAAACGACGAAACACTTCGAGAAAAGGTAGGTAGTGCCTTTGCGCTTCGCTTGCCTCGTCTTGGCGGGGGCACGACCGTGCCCCTAGATATGTATATCGATGTAAGTAGTTTTGCTATTGTGTGGTAGATGGAAAAGAGTAAAGTAACAATAGCTCTATGAAAGTAACACCCCGTCACTCCTGCAAATTGTCACGCATTGCTTCATACAATAATCTCATTAGGGTATCTCCTCTTTGTATTTGCTCCGTGGTCACACGTCAAGATTCAATTTCGCGTGCAAGGTGACAGAGACAAAAACTTTTAATGCCTAAACTTGACTTTTGTTCGTGAGTGGAACTTCTGTACGTTAGTACTATTAGCAGAAAATAGCTTTGCCCCACGGCGTTAAAAGTACATACATGTGATTGACTTCCGTACCTATCTATTTTGTGCTATTAGTTATTCTGTGCTGAGCAGTAACGAAATTTTAGAGAAACGGAAGAATCATAGAAAATATGATGATCAACATTTGGATTTCGGATTTACCTACATTTAGTAATGTTACAAAAAACACATTGAGGAAGTTCTTAATTTACTTTAGTAAGTAAATTTAGAACTTCCTCAATGTGTTTTTTTGTCATAAAGTGTTGGCGGCTGAAAGTATGCTTCCTAATAAACTAAAACGTTATATACAAACAACTCACTGTCATCTTCAAGGTAAGCCGAGAGACTTTATTGCTCTTGCATAGCCCTTATCAAAACCAAGGCTCCAAATATTAAATAGACAAATTGTATCATACCTAAAGAGGCCTTAGCTGCAGAAAACATAACGGCTGAATTAAATGTTGTGATGGATATAATTATTAAAGTAGTAAGCTATGTGAAAACAAGACCCAAAAAGGAAAATTTGCACCACCAAGCTAGATGCTGGAGAGCTCTCTTCGAATCTGAGAAAATAACATAGGTACTTGACGCCATTAAATGATTCAACATCTGCCAAGGCTTCACTTATTGTGTATTTATAACTGCCTCTTTGGTCTAGTAGAGGTTGATACGACTGTCAATCAAGAGGTCTCGGGTTCAAATCCCGGGTCGGGCCAAAAGTGTTATTGAGTTTTTCCGATTATAGAAATCTATACTTATATACTTATAATAAAAAAAAAACTTCGTTTAAAAAACCGACTTCAAAAACTGAAAAGTATAAAAAAAACTTCGTTTAAAAACCGACTTCAAAACCTGAAAAATATAAAATAACTTAATTTGTATGTGCTACCTATTCATAGGTTTGAATTCGGCGCCAAGCCAAATGTAACAGTAGGTACCACACTCGCTATATTTCGAGACGAACGTCAACAACGTCACCGACGCTACGGTTGTTTTGTCCTACGCGAAGAGCAGCTATCCCGCTCAAGGTCACGCGCGGCGAGTCCTACTATTACATTTTGGCTCGGCACCGACTTCAAACCTATGAATAGGTAGCACATACAAATTAAGTTATTTTATATTTTTCAGTTTTTGAAGTCGGTTTTTTTAAACGAAGTTTTTTTTTATTTTTCGCTTTTTAGTCTTTCTCAAGTCTCTCATCATCATTTCACCTAAATAACTTGAAAGAATACGACTAAAGGTAACATACAACAACTGTATAGAATAATAAATAAATATTTCGGACATGATGTTTACAGAATATGAAAGCATGCAGACAATTGCCTTAACTTTAGTGCAGGCGCTCACGTATATTTGAGGGTTTCCTTCAATTTCCTTGGGATCCCATCATCAGATCCTGATATGGTGGCCATGGGACCACATGGGGAGCATACCCTTTCGATACAAAAATAATTTTCAACATCGGTCCACAATTGACGGAGTAATCAATGTACATACATAAAAAAAAAAAAAAATACCGATGAAATTGAGAACCTCCTCCTTTTGGAAGTCGGTTAAAAAATGTAACAGGTCCAATTCTGTACATTAAAGATATTTTGAAAAAAATTTTTGGAGGGCTCTCTATAATCGATACTGAAGCCAAAACTGTAATTTTTTTCATGACGTAACTGAATGTAAATTTCGTAGTCTAAAGGATTATGATAATCATTTGATCGACATAATTATGTACCTTTCAACTTTATCATCATCATCAATCTATAGCGACTCACTGCTGCGTATGGGCCTCTTTTCCCTTGTGCTATTTTTCCCTGTCTCGGGCTAACCTTGCCTATGGATGATGACCCTTTAACTAAAGGAATAATAAAAATTGTTCATCAAAATCGTTTCAGAAGTTGAAAAGATTACGACTAAGCTGTTTACTTGTTTATTATGGTCAATCGGATAATATGTATTTAGTTGAGGTTCATACGGTACGTATAAAAAGACACAACAAAAGATTTGTTTTAAAATGTAATACTGAAAAAAAAACAATTTTAATACTACAAAACAAATCAGTATTTTTTTAAATTGCCAAGTGGTTGGGAATGTACCTCTTGAGATTAGACGCTAAATAGAGGAGATTAAGTCGAATTTGGCACCAAACAAGACATAAAAATGATAAGACAGCTCTCAACAAAGCTATTAGAACGTTAAAAAACTCAATAGATAGTCTATATAACGGTACACTGCAAATAGGGTTGCCAACCATACTTTATAATAACGTATTCTACCAGTGGTGGATTTACCACTAGGCTGAGTAGGCTGGAGCCTAGGGCGGCGAATTTTAGGGGGCGGCAAATTTAGACGATTATTATTATAATTAAAAAATTAAAAAAACAATTTTAAAGAGAGAGAAAAGAAGTCTTGACAATTTAACAAAAAGAAACAACAATGTAATATGCAGTGTACCAAATACTCTCAACTTTAATATTATTTAAAAAAGTACTAAACGATTGGTAAAATATATCTTTGTGAATATTGGTTTTTAAAACATCTCATTAACAGTTTAATATTACAATTCAAAATAGTAATATTTATAATTAACATCTTTCTTAGTCACCACTGCGGTCGGCATGATGTTCTAGAATACGCCGAGCCGCCCGTTACACCGGACGGTGGCGAATCAATTTTGAGTAGAAATTTTCAACCCTTGGTCCTTTCCGCTGCCTCTTTCTGCTCAATGTCATCTTCGCAGAAGGAGGTAAAACATCTGCCGCTACCGACCAAATCGACACAGTTGGCAGCGAGAGATGCTCTCCGATAACTGCAAGAGTATCCAACGCTGCCATGCCAAAGCACTGGCACAGCGAATTAGCTCAGTAAACCGTATAGGCGGGATTCAACTGACTGCTAGTAACCACGTGCAGATAATTCCCAAAGCTTCCGTGCCCGGAAATAACCTGCGGTACCCGGAACAAATCCCACATGAATATTTCGGCTGACGCGGACGCCGCATCCGTAGACAGGATGTGAAACCAACAATGCTCTCTAAGGGTGCCAGAGGTGCACCCTTCTCTGATCGGTTAGAGCTACCGTACTCACCGGGGGCGGGGTACCGTGTAGTGTTATGGACCGGAGAATTCCACGCACAGCCTTGTCGCGACAAGTCAGTTCACGCAAATTGGGCAAAAGTGACCGAAGGGCAGACCAGCCACTAGCTTTTGTGCAAGATGTAGAAAGAGTCCGTGAAAAAGCTACCTACCGTTAGGGAACAGGTCTAGATACATTGTTAGGGATTGATTCGGTACGAGAACCGAATAGAACACGATTGAGGCATCATAAGGTGGATCACGACCGGACTCATGAAATGAAGAGACTGAGGGCGTGTTTATATGACATGGAAATATTTCGCGCCCACACAACATAACCGCAGCGTGCTTGCACGATCCACCAGGACTGCGGACATCTTACTGGACAGCGTAGGCGTGCAGCGGATCAGTTGCTTGTGTTCTTTCAAAACAAAGAAAACTCGAGCAAAATTGACGTGTCAACGGCGGTTTTGGTCACTGCTAAGAATTTGTATGTTGAGGACTAGTCAATAAAGTTAAAATTGGAATAAAATGAAACAAGTACGTGGCCAATACACGGCTATCGCGCGGCGGTCGCAGGAAAATTATCGCGTCGTGTAACCGGGCCCTTACGTTTTTGTTCAGGACCACCATTAAATCCACCGCCCGATCACTAGAGAAACATCGCTGGTGACCAACTCTTTAAAGGTTGCCCCTCGGGGTGAAACCAAACTTTCAATGGCATAACAGATTACGCCCAGGCCTGGTGGCAATTCTCCTGCGAGGCACTAGTACCCTATGTTCTACAGGAGGATGCCGAAAATATCCCCCTGTGGAACACTGCACGACATAGGTCGACTCTTCAGATATTCATCTTGAACCTCGTACGTGACGGTACGTTACTCTAAATAGTCTGCCACTAGTCGCGTCAGGCATTCTGGCACCCTGTGGTAGTAGAGGCTAATAAATGCGTTGGCGGTGTTAAACAGCAATGGCAATCACGGGTGGGCGGAGCGTACAATGCACACGATCGGAGCTTTCTAAGGGCCATCCGTAAATCGTAGATGGCTCGAGATCTGTCAGGGTACCAGAAGCTTTTTTTCTAGGCTTCTTCCTCGGCTACAAGGACCCAAACCAGAGTGTGATATAACTACATCACGTTCATCCGGTAGGAGATATCTAAATTCATTCCGTGTTGAATTGAAATGTATTTTAACTTTGTTGACATTGCACGTGGGTGCTCAAACTAACACACGGGCCGTTTAGTATGGGGGCAGTGGTCTTGCAATGGATCAGTATTACAGCTGCACCTACCGCCGTATCCGTGACGGGTGGAACATTATCCACGTTCTTCTCATCGATTCCGACCAAGCAGGCCATAAACGGGGACGCGTGTACCACCTGTGTAGTATGGGAACGCCTTCAACAACTTTCTGCCTCTACGCAGCGGGTCGAAGGCGAACTCGCAAGTAGAGTTCGTAAATAAGGGCCTGATGGCGCGCATGACGATTATTGTAAATTCGTGCAATTAAGGCGATAACGGAGACTGAGCCACAGTTAAGACACAATACTCCCCCCCTGCCTCCCTTAACACCGTATAGCCTTACTCGGTTCAATTTCAACACACTACACGCAAACCCCTGCAGAATGTAAATGAAGGGTATTGAATTGCAGGAGTTAGAAGGGGCGGCAAAAATTAAAAAGCCTACTGGCGGCAAATATGTAAATCCGCCACTGTATTCTACTTTATTTTTGGTAATTATACTTTATACTTTTGCATACAAATTAAGTATAAGAAAATACTTTATTTCCAAACTTTACTGTGATGCGTAAAACAAAACACTCATCATGGGTATTTAACTATATGTTTAACGGTACACTTATGTTAAAAGAAAAGTACGGTTGACAAATGGCAATATTTATTTAAAAGTGATCTGATAGCTTACCAATGTAAGAAAATATTTCTTATTTAATCTCTCCCGCCACTTCATCTTTCACTAAAAGAGTTTTTTCAGTGATGAATCTAAAATGGCGAGAAGAAAGAAATGGAGCGTAAATAAATTGAAATAGGAACCAATTGTTTATTTATTTAAATTTTGATTGTCAAACAGGCTTTTAAACATTTCAATATGGCAAAAAAAAATTTAGCATGTGCCAAAACACGCAAAAATAGAGTTTTTATGGCATTAAAAACAAAAAAATTGAAAAATACTTTTTTTTTCTTCCAAATACTTTTTTTCCCATTGAAACCATTTTATACTTTTTTTCTGGCAAAAAAAGTTGGCAACCCTAACTGCAAAGCAAATTGGCTTTCCAATTAGATTTGCACTGTCACAAAATCGGCTGAATATTCGCTCTGGAAGTTTACAAAGGCGCTCAGGCCACAGCAATATAAATAGAATTAGACCTTCATCGGGCTGGACTTGGTCAAGTAAAGAATAGGCCAATTTGTTTGCCAAACACTTAGCCGCCATTTTTACACCAAATGAAGGCAACAATGCGGAGTTTTTTTTTTTTTATGTATGGCCCGCCAAAATGACTCTACTCTGCCTGATGGAAAGCATAAGTAGAATCCAAGAGTGGCGGTCACCATACTCACTGCGAATGCAGACAATGCAGTATGGCGACCCACACCATGGCGGCCTAGTGATGCTTCTGCATCTTTTAGTCTAGTCAACAAGTATGGAACTTGTTGACTAGACTATTTGGGCCTCCGGTCTCGCACTCACCAACGAAACACGACAGCACGAACGCTGTCATTTTACGTTGATTTTCTGTGCGAGGGTAGTACCGCCCCGGTCGAGCCGGCCCATTCGTGCTGAAATCAGCGTGGCTCTACTACCTATAAAAACGAAGTCGAATGTACACTGCAGCAGGACCTACAACTATCTATTCCACTAAGGCCAGTCACAGTTGGGGAACTGAAGAGAACCATAAATGGACTTCAAAACAAAAAGCCCCGGGTTTAGATCTCATCACAAAAAAAAAATATAATGCAACTTTGCAGAAAAGCACTGGTTTTTCAAGTCATGCTTTACAATAGCGTACTTCGAGTACAATATTTTCCCAGATTATGGAAGGTATTCATAGTGACAATGATACACAAGCCAGGAAAGATCCCTGAAGACTCGTCATCGTATAGACCAATAAGCCTCTTGCCTGTGCTGTCCAAGATATTCGAGAGGATCCTCCTAACCAGAATATCACCCATACTCAACCAAAACCTGGTCATACCTAAACACCAGTTTGGTTTCAAACAACACCCTTCTACAGTGGATCAAGTGCATCGGGTGTGTGATAAGTGATAAGATAAGACAATTCTTTGAAAAAAGGAATACTGCTCCGCTGTATTTTTAGATATTCAGGCTGCCTTCGATAAAGCGTGGCTTAAAGGACTTCTCTTTAAAATAAAAGCATCTGTTCCGCACAGTTACTACCTTTTGATGGAGTCATACCTAACAAACAGAATCTTCCAGGTAAGAGAGGACGGAGAGCTGTCAACTATACAAGATATAATGGCGGGAGTCCCACAAGGATCTGTCCCCAAGGACAATGGGACCAAGCCCCGTATTATATACGATCTACACTGACACTACCTTCCAGAAACGCAAGGCGTTACTACGGCTACATTTGCTGACGACACTGTAATTCTCGCAAGCAGCAGAGATCCAATTGCAGCATCCGCCGTATTACAAAATAACCCTGATAAGGTCAACGAATGGATCCAGAATTGGAGAATCAAAGCCTGCACTACTAAATCTGTGCATATCACATTTACGCTAAGAAAGGGAAACTGTGCTCCGGTAAAAATGGATGAAAATGTCCTGCTACAGTGTGACTCTGTCCGTTACTTCGGTATGCACTTGGACAGGAGGAGGAGAAATCAAAGCGAGACGAACTGAACATGCGGTTCAAACACATTTACTGTTTGATGTCACGAAACTCCAAACTTTTAATTGACAACAACTATTGATATACAAAATGGTCCTATAGCCAATATGGGTGTATGGCGCACAGCGGTGAGGAGTGCCAGCGACTCCAATTTACAAATAATGCAAAATGGTATCCTCAGAACCTTTTCAAATACACCATGGTTCACCAAAAAACACAGAGATCCAGGAAGCTCTGAGCATACATTAGTACTGTGAAGGAAGAGCTAAAACAAACGGGAAAGAAATATAAAACGCGGGTGAAAAATCACCCAAATGATCTGGCTACCGTGTTGGCAACTATCAGCTACACTAAACGACTGAAACGCCATGATATCCAAAAGCAAATTAAATCCTACCTCGTAATTATAGTAATTTTCTTCGGTAAATAAAAATTTTAACTGTTCGATACCTCAAAAATTTCGGAATGACCAAATATACTTAGTACCGAAATTAAAGTATCGATACTTCTCAGGTATCGGTACTTTTGCGGATCCCTACTTCTTCTTTCTTTCTTTCGATCTAAAATAATTCAGTTAAAAAATACTTAAATATTTTCACTATCCAACCTGAATTAGATTGGGAGGTATCACATAAAATTCTCAACTTGCCAACTTGGGTCTGGATGGCTAATGGCTTGGTTGGAAGAAAGGATTAAGTCGATTTTGCCGCCCCTCATTTCTTGCCGCTCTGGGCAAATGCCCGGCTTGCCCCCCCTTAGATCGGGCCCTGTTTGTGATGCACTTTGTATTGTGTGTATACTTACAATCTTTCGCATTTATAAAATTATTAGGATGTATTATGGTCTAGCTACTTATTTATTTTTAGTGGTTTGTGTCATCATCATCAGCATGTCGCATGTCGCCACTACTAAAAGAAGGCCTTATTCTTTCTCTCCTCCCAGGAGGCTCTTATATATAAAAGTTTAACAAAAACAAAAAGACTACTAAATGTAGTGACTACTAAATGTAGGTAGGTACTTAATCATATCTTGTTAAACTAGTTCCAGTTTTTAATACTAGTGTATAGTCCGTTCGTTTAGATAGTGTCAGTGCACCCGCACGCTATTGTGGTTATTGTTGTGAAATACGAATATATTCATTCGTACAACGGCGTAAACTGACAAATAATACTTGCTTGTGGGTGAACGCCGCAGGCGGGCCTTTGATTTTGTGGCGGCCTGCCGCACGGGCGACGCGGCGGCGTGATCATAGTGGTGACTGTATCTAAGCAAGTGGACTATAGTAAGGCCCTACCAGTTAGGTGGAAGTAACTTGTTAAACAAATAACAAGTATGACGTGTGTCTTATGACACCGATAACCATTTATCACCGGGTCATGTGATAAAGAAAATAAAATAACAAGTAAAATTTTAACAAAAACAAAAACCGACTTCAAGATTCGACTCGATTTCTCTTAGATGCCATCATCAGATCTTAATGTCCTTATCATGGTACCACCGTTGGGACATGTCCTTTCCATTAAAAAAAGAATAGGCAAAATCGGTTTATAAACGACGAAGTTATCCGCGAACACACAAAAAAAAAACATAAATACGGTCGAATTGAAAACCTCCTCCTTTTTTGGAGTCGGTTAAAAATATACAACCGGATCTGGTTTAGTACTTAATTCATTACATGTCACAATCACTAAATTCAGAATTTACATAAGTATAGCTATTATTTTTCATGGGGTAGTGGCGAAGTGTATGGTGGGGGTTTAGGAAATGATCGCAGCGCTTGCCGTGGCAGAAATGTACAACAATAGGGGCTTAGTGAAACTTTTCAATTAACAATTGCTTTAACAATGAAATGGGTCATTATTTCTTATGAGAAACATCTATAGGCGAGGATTAAAGCTGATTTTTGGCGTGGCGAGATTTTTGTAAAGGCGAAATTTTTGGCGTGGCGACGCTCGCCGCGAATCGAGCATCGCACGGGACTTCTAGGCGGTGTGTAAACCTAATTTTTGGTGTGGTGAGAATTGCCGTGGCGACGTACGCCACGGCAATTCTACTAACAGGTCTGGTTATCCTTTCCTTTCTTCTGCTTGGTAAACCAAAAACCAGATATGGTTAGGACTTGTGATTTTGATATATTATGAACAGTCTAAGAACTGTAAATAGTAACCTATTAAATAATTTTCAAAACTACATATTACGTGTGTAATTCTCCATTAATTTAATTTTAAATTTTATTATGCATTTCCGTTTTTGAACGAAAAACTTCGTTGTACTAAAACGACTAGTTTACAAATTGCAAAATAGAACACTGACATCTCTTCAGCTTTTGACAATCAGCTGACAGTGTGTAAAGTAAATTTGTCAATATTTTAAATCCTACTTTATTTTTCCGATGTAACACTACGTGAAACGTAAATTGTAATTTAAAATTAGCAATGTAAACATTACAACAAATTCAGAAATGATAAGACAATCCCTGAAGTACAGAAAGACATTAACAGTCTTGGGCATATTGTGTACATGTAAGTACAGATTGAAATTTACACAAATGCTTGCCGCTTATTTGAATTGTTGTTAAAACGATTTGGTTTGTATCCTGGCCGGAGTTGACTTGTAAACACACAGAACAAAAAATCTGTTACTTACATAATGAACGAATTCTACAGTGCATCGTTTTTATTGATGTAAACAATAATGATAGGTACTTAATGTTAAATATCAAAGTGAAATAGGAAATAACTTTAGACTAATAGCAATCACACTTATATTATAAAGGCGAAAGTTTGTGTGTATGTTTGTTACTTCTTCACGCAAAAAGTACTGGACGGATTTGGATAAAACTTAACAGTAATATAGTTTATACATCAGAATAACACATAGGCTACTATTTTCTGCGATAACCAACATATACGCGGGCGGAGCCGCGGACAACAGCTAGTATTTTAATATTACCTAAGTCGTCTCAAGTATGTACTAAATTCTTAATTATTTTCAGTCCTTCTTTTATTCTTGATTCTTTCAAAAGACAACAAAAGCAATGGAATGCACCAAAGTGTAGATGATATTCAGGACTTAAATTACAGAGGTTTTAATCAGCGACCAAAGAAGGATAAGTTTATTATCCTAGAAAATAAAATGGAGGGACAAATAGAGTCAAATAGTAAGGATGATGGTACAAAGCAAGAGTTATTAGAGGCCAAGTCAAGAATTGAACAGTTGGAAAAGAAAATTGCCATCCTTGAAGGGAGAATGCCACAAAAGTATCCAGAAGTTAAATATCTTGGATATAAAGAGAGGAAAAGAATACTGGTAAGTACTAATAAAAAAAATCTGTTTTCAAATAAATAATCAACAATGAAAATTAATTCAGTCATTGTAATTTGTACTAGAATAGAATAAATAATAACCCTGTTTGTATGTGTGTGTGTGGTTTTGAAATTCTTCATGAGTTGTGCTTGTATATTCTGACTTAAGTACCTACAATGGCTTAATGTGATAGGAAGGAGAAGTTACTATCTTAAGTTTGGTATTAGCATCTTCTGATATAGGTTTCCTTTATATCATGTTAAAATGTGAGCAAAAAGATATATAATTAGAAGAATTGAGATCTTGGTCTATATATTATACTAGTGACCCGGCGAACTTCGTACCGCCATATTTACATATCTGTCTCAGCTTCCCACAGGCAGTGTACAGTCGCGGACAAAAAAAAGACTTTTCCCGTTAATTTTTATTTTTTTTCTTTTTATCAATAAAAGAATGAAAGAAATCGGACTATATGTTATTGAATTACAACTAAGTACATATTTTGACTTTCATCCCCTCTCTCCAAGAAACCGTGTTGAATTTCGGGATAAAAAGTTTCCTATGTCCAACAATAATTACTGCAGACCAAATTACCAGAAAGGGTTCATGCCCGGAATCTGTGGATGTCTGGAACATAACTCATTACTTGCGGAAAGTCTCAAAGATGCTAGGAAAAATGAAAGGCAAATTATAGTATGTTGGATAGATTTAGAAAATGCCTTTGGCTCAGTACAGCATGAGCTTATGTTATTTGCCTTGAAATGGTATAACTTCCCGCCAACAGTTTGTGAAATAATTGCATCATACTACAGTAAATTAAAATTTGTAATCACAGCAAAAGAGGGACATACGAAACCCCTTGAATACAGAGTAGGGTTGGTCCAAGGTTGCTGCTTATCGCCAGTAGTATTTAATACAATTATAAATATATTAATAGAAAATATCGCAACATGCGAAAAGAGGTGGGGCTATCGGTTTAAGGTCAATGGAAAATATACGGAATCCATCTTAGCGTTCGCAGACGACCTTGCGATCATTACACGTAATCCAAAGCGGTGCCAAGAACTACTGCGTAAGGTAGATGACTTCTGTACCTGGACGGAGGGAATGAGGCCAAAACCTAGCAAATGCTATTGCCTTTGTCTGGGCCGGCGAGGCACCAGGTATACCTCATATGACCCCGGAATTACTATTGGTGGGGAAAGTGTTTCAATAATACACACATCAAAAGTGTCTAGGGATCAACATATGTGTCTAGGGATCAACATATATTTTTGCAATAACTTTTCTCCTGATTGATATTAATTAAAATTTTCTTTAAGGATTCATCAAATAAAGTGTTTTCGTTTGTCACAGTAACGATAAACCAAGTCACCTTTGCATTAATAAAGAAATTTGCCATTTTCCTAATAAAAGGATTTTTGACATTTGAACCACTAACATTAAAGTTCGAAAAAAAGACTGAAATAACAGTTTTCTTTAAAATTTTATTAGGTAACTTAAACAATTAATAATCCGTGTTTCTACCGCGAACACTAACACAAGAACATCGGTTTGGCATACTCAAAATGAGTTCATCCAAATCACGCTGTGGAATGGCCGCCCATGTTCGTTGCAACAACAAAAAAAGGTCTTCTTGCGACTGGATACCCTCCATATTCGGCAGAGCTCTTCTCTGTAGCATATCCCATGCATGCTCAATCGTGTTCAAGTCTGGCGACTGAGCAGGCCAGGGCCAAAGCCACATCTCAATCTCAAGAAATCCGCATAAAAATGCTTGATCCCTAGACACTTTTGATGTGTGTATCAGATACCGTGCCCTTTAAATTCCTTGGAAGAAAGATAGACTACAAAGGTCGTACGCCATCTATAAACGTAATAGTCGATGACTTCGTAAAAGACATTGACAAGGTAGACCAACAGCTAATTAGTAACGTAAAAAAAGCTTGGATTTACGACTACTACTTAACATCACGTCTCAACTGGCCGTTTCTAGTATATGATATAAACCAGAACCACATAAGAACACTGGACGCGAAAGTCACTAAGACATTGAAGTCGTGGCTCGGGCTAGCACCATCTGCAGACCAGTCAACGTTGTACAGGGGCTCGAATAATTTTGGAATGAAATTAAAAAAACCTTCGGAACTCTACAAACACCTAAGAGTTACCAAAATGCATGTCTTGTCAAAATCCCAAGACGAAATCGTTAGATCCCTTCCAAAAGACAAAAATTCATCAGAGCTCGAGTCACGGCTCCAATTCCACAAAAAATTCATGGTGGGTACACAGTCCAGTAGAGTTGGATTGGGAAATGCTAGAAGACAGACCGACAAAGAGATAACAAAATCTTTCATACAACAAGATGAAAACGAGACCTACAAGGTGCACGCAATGAACCTAGAAATGCAGAATGAATGGTTAACTCTAGGAGAATTTTGTATCCCACCAGCTTTGAAATGGCGCACACTTTTATATGATTGGTCACCCGCCCTGTTAACATTCTACCTCAACGCCTTTCAATGAACTCTCCCCGATCAAAGCAACCTAGTAAGGTGGGGAAAACTACAGAAAAGGCTTGTACGATGTGCAATGCGGCAATAGGTACAGCCAGGCACTTACTGACAGGTTGTAAGGCGCTATTAGACCGGGGTCATTATTCACGTCGCCATAATAGGGTATTACACATCATACGCGAAGCTATGAGTTTATCACTGGCGAGAGCGAAAAAAGGAATAACAACAAACATAAAAACTAACATCGCGTTTGTAAAGGAAGGCTCAACAAAAAGACTTCACTCACACAAAAGCCGTACTCAATTATAAATACCGCCAGTGACTGGACATTATTAGTGGACACGTATGAAAATCACTACAGAATACCGGAGGATATCTGTGCCTCGGCGTCCAGACCAGACATATTTCTTTATGCAATGTCAATTAAGCGTGTAGTACTAGTAGAACTCACGGTGCCGTGGGAAACGAACATCCCTAAAGACCACGCTTTAAAAAAAAACAAGTACTTTGACTTAAACAACGAAATAACTAAAAAAAAACCGACTTCAAAAACTGAAAAGTATAAAATAACTTAATTTGTATGTGCTACCTATTCATAGGTTTGAAGTCGGCGCCAAGCCAAATGTAATAGTAGGTACCACACTCGCTATATTTCGAGACGAACGTCAACGACGTCACCGACGCTTCGGTTGTTTTGTCCTACGCGAAGAGCAGCTATCCCGCTCAAGGTCACGCGCGGCGAGTCCTACTATTACATTTTGGCTCGGCACCGACTTCAAACCTATGAATAGGTAGCACATACAAATTAAGTTATTTTATACTTTTCAGTTTTTGAAGTCGGTTTTTTTAAACGAAGTTTTTTTTATTTTTCGCTTTTTAGTCTTTCTCAAGTCTCTCATCATCATTTCACCTAAATAACTTGAAAGAATACGACTAAAGGTAACATACAACATACTGTAGGTATAGAATAATAAATAAATATTTCGGACATGATGTTTACAGAATATGAAAGCATGCAGACAATTGCGTTAACTTTATTGCAGGCGCTCACGTAAATTTGAGGGTTTCCTTCAATTTCCTTGGGATCCCATCATCAGATCCTGATATGGTGGCCATGGGACCACATGGGGAGCATACCCTTTCGAATACAAAAATAATTTTCAAAATCGGTCCACAATTGACGGAGTAATCAATGTACATACATAAAAAAAAAAAAAAAAAACGATGAAATTGAGGACCTCCTTTTGGAAGTCGGTTAAAAATGGTTATGTCGTTGCGCTGTATGCCGTGGAAGTGGGTGCGAGGGGTATACCAGCCAAATCCCTCTATAACCTGCTCAAAGACCTTGGATTGCCAAGAGCTTCTGTAAGCTCTTTTCTTGAACGAATATCCAAAGCGGCATTGCTAGGCTCATTTCAAATATGGTTAGGTAGAGGGGGCAACACGGCGGACAGTGGAGGTGAGCGTTGACGCGTCGTAAGGAGTGCTCCTTAAACCTAAACCTGGGTCGCAATTCCCAGGCACTGTCGAAGTCCCATGTGTTGCCCCCATCTATCACGCGATGGACCCGGCACCCGCACGGTGAATCCATGGAACGCTAAGAAATAGGTCTCTACCTCGTAGTATAAACTCAAATCATGCTAAGTTTCATTTGAATCCATTCAGTAGTTTCAGCGTGATGCGCGGCCAAGATACAGACAGACAAAAATGAAAAAAATTACAGTTTTGGCTTCAGTATCGATTATAGAGCCCTCCAAATAAAATTTTAAAATATCTTTAACTAGCTGACCACCGCAACGTCGTTTGCGTCTCCTATTGCCCGTAGCGTAATAATTTTCCGCCGTTTTTGAAAAACAACACATTTATTTGGATAAATATTAATATTGGTATTATGTTGATAACAACTCTTTGGCAAATAACTCATTATTAGGTACCAACTCTTAGCGTCTTATACTCGTGATAACTTCTAAACGAAATGTCGGATTAGGATGAAACAAAAAGTATTTTACTTCTACATAAATACCCTTGATAACATAATGCTTAATTTGGATAAGGATTAATATTACCATACACATTTAATGTAGTTTCTTTCTTCAGACGTTTTAATAATTTTTTTGAACACAAAAGCGGTTATTGTGACTAAGCCATGATAGTTAGATATCTGCTCTCGCAGACTTTTTTGTAGATCTTAATGGGACCTACAAACCCGTAATACATTATTTTCTTCTATTGTCAATAGTTTTTGCAGCGCACGCAAAAATAGGTTTTCGATTTCACACCTTGAGTTACGAAATAGCAATTCCAATTCCTACGGATCCCTAATTTTTTTGAAAATAAAATATAGCCTTCCTCGATAAATGGACTGTCCAGCACTGAAAGAATTTTTCAAATCGGACCAGTAGTTCCTGAGATTAGCGCGTTCAAACAAACAAACAAACAAACTCTGCAGCTTTATAATATTAGTATAGATGTTCAGAATTGAACCTGTTACATTTTATTATAAGTATAGATACTAGCTTTTGCACATGGTTCCTTCAGCCTCTGTCGATTATCGCAATAAAGGAATAGCCTATGTCCTCCTGAGGAATCTAACCTAATATCACAAAATTATCCAATACTAATATGTAACAGTGAACTCATATTGTGCTTTATTGCATCGTAGCAAGTGGCGTGAAAATGGAGAGGCCTATGTCCAGCAGTGGACTGCGATAGGCTGATGACGATGCAAAAATATGAATAATATATGTATATTATTAGAAACATACATTTTTAAATACTTGCCTTGATTAATAAGTAATTTATAATTAATGACATTATATTATCATAAAAATGTTTCCTTCTTTGTAGCTACAAACATATTAAATATACATAAAAAAAATGAATAGCAAACATTGTTGCAATGTTTTAAATTAAAACAAATATAATTTTAATAAAACTTTTAATCAAAAATAATTTGGTCTTTGTTTCATTTTTTAGGGTTCCGAGCCAAAGGCGAAAAACGGAACCCTTATAGATTCGTCATGTCTGTCTGTCTGTCCGTATGTCACAGCCACTTTTTTCCGAAACTATAAGAACTATACTGTTGAAACTTGGTAAGTAGATGTATTCTATGAACCGCATTAAGATTTTAACACAAAAATAAAAAAAAACAATAAATTTTGGGGGTCCCCATACTTGAAACTGAAACGCATTTTTTTTTTTTCATCAAACCCTTTCGTGTGGGGTATCTATGGATAGCTCTTCAAATTATATACATATATATTATGGTATTATTGTAGGGATATTGAGGTTTCTAATATCATTTTTTTCTAAACTGATAGATAGATTAAACTAAAAAAAAATGTGATGTACATTACCATGCAAACTTCCACCGAAAATTGGTTTTAACGAGATCTAGTAAGTAGTTTTTTTTAATACGTCATAAATGGTAAACCGCAAAAAAAAATACACTATTATTAAAACATCGATCAAAGTTACAACGAACTACAAGAACTTTTATATTAGGTCTTTACCTATGAAATTGCCGTTCTTCAGTACTGGTCATTTCAAATAAAAAAAAGTTTGTTTTTAAACCATGACATTCTATTTACAAACTCAGTCTTTTGTTTTCTGATTAGCGTTGTATTTTCATTACATTTGAACATTTTTCGTCATAATGGATACTTTTAAAATTCGTGTAATTATGGAATATGAGTTCCGTCGTGGCACCAACGCGACACAAACGGCACGTAACATCAAAAACGGTTACGGAGAGAACTGTACAAACGAACGCACAACCCGTTATTGATTTTCCCGGTTCCGTTCTGGAAATTTCGACTTGAAAAATGAAGCTCGTGGTCGTCCGGAGACTTTGGTTAACAATAATGAATTAAAGGCGATTGTGGAAGCTGACGAAACTCAATCTACAGCTGAGCTAGCAGCAGCTTTTAATGTAAGCATCAAAACAATATTGATCCATTTGCGACAAATTGGCAAGGTGAAAAAGCTTGATAGATGGGTGCCCCACGACCTTAACGATCGCCAGCGCAACGTACGCGTCGAGACGTGCCTTGCGCTGCTCAACAGGCAAAGAAATGAAGGAATTTTGAAACGAATTGCTACGTGCGACGAAAAATGGATTCTGTTCGACAATTGAAAGCGCTCAGCAAGTTGGTTAGACCCTGGTTCAGCACCAAAGCAATGCCCTAAACCAAAAATGACCCCTAAAAAGGTGATGGTTACTGTTTGGTGGTCTAGTGCGGGTGTGATTCACCACAGCTTTTGACAAAACGGCATGAGCATTAATGCAGATGTGTACTGTTAAGAACTGGAGAGAATGATGGAGAAGCTTGCACATCTGCAACCAGCTTTGGTCAATCGGTCGTCCCCACTGCTCCTTCACGACAACGCGCGACCCCATATTGCGCAACAGACAGTCTCCAAGCTGCAAGAGCTGGGGTTGGAAGCTCTCCCTCTTCCGCCATACTCACCAGACCTTGCACCTACCGACTATTCCTTTTTCCAAAATTTAGACAACTTTTTAGTAGGTAAAAAATTCAATTCCCGAGAGGCAGTACAAAATGCCTTTGAAGAGTTTGTTGCCTCCCGTCCAGCTGATTTTTACAAGAAGGGCATCAAAAAAATGCCAATGCGTTGGCAAAGATGCGTCGATTGCATGGGTGATTACTTCGAATAACAGAAATAAAAAAGTTTGACAAAATAAGTACTTTCACTTATGTATGCACAAAACGGCAATTTCATAGGTAAAGACCTATTATTATGTTACTTGCTGCTTCGGAACCCTTCATGGGCGAGTCCGACTCGTACTTGGCCGCTTTTTCTTTTAATAAACCGGGACCACCCCTGTATTTATGCTATTTGCAAGGATATTTAGTTAGGTACCAATTTTCTTACTTATATAATTCTTCTTGTATATGGTGAGTTAGATTATGATGAGTCAAATATATAGTTAAACTGAAACAGTCACGTCTGCCTTTAAGGCCTTCCTTTCCATACTGCCTCTGTCATCATTGTAGTCATTCTTCACACTTCAAAATGATTAATTTAAAAAAATATAGTCTTAATTTTTTTGTGTGATTGACAGCAAGACTGTTATCTGTTGTGATAAGCTTAGAACAGATGCTTACACAATTGACTTATTTATATATGTACACAACTTAATCACAATGTAAATAGTTCTAACATGAAACTATACCTACTATATAGGTACATATTAGAAATGATAGGTATATGCCGTATTTGATACTAATATATGTTACACTGCAGAGAGAAATTTTAAATGATTATGCTGACTACTAAGAGTAAGAACCTATCATGCTTTTGCCTTGGCTTTGACAGCCGAGACACAAAGTCCAATAAATGGTCTTTCTGTCTTCACGAATTTCGGGATTTGCATTTTCTGTGATCATTGTCGCGACTTCGTAAGAACCAAAGTTTAGTGTGAGTTTATTTCACATCTACTCGGCGTCACGGTCAACGCGTTTAACTTTGCTATTGGTACACACTGACATCTTCACTAATCCTAACGCTGATCGTGCTCGCCATAGAAGGCGAGTTAATACTTATTTATAGAATAAACTGGCACTAGGTCTTGCGTTGCGGTTGCGGCTTTTCAGTGTTTGCCACAAGCCTTGTGAGCTGTTTTTACGATCATTGAGAATTTTCGGTCTCTGAACGTCTCGAAAACGAATTAGCGGAAAATTAAATATGTACTTCTTTTTATTTTATTTTACAATTAAAGAACTTACTTACTTTAAATATAGAAGAAGTACAAAAAGCTAAAAGATGCTTTATGCTTAGCCATAAAACAATTAGAAAAAGTACAAAAAGCTAAAAGATGCTTTATGCTTAACCATAAAACAATTAGAAAAAGTACAAAAAGCTAAAAGATGATTTATGCTTAACCAAAAAACAATTGGAAAAAGTACAAAAAGCTAAAAGATGGTTTATGTTTAACCATAAAACAATATCGATTAAAAAGCATTTACCATTTACGATCTACATTCAACCACTAAGTGATTTCTAATTTTCTGGTTACAATAAAAGTCAAATTTATTTATTTTCACGTTACAAACTAAGTTATAAATGTTATCATATCAGTGTCATGTATGGTACATATTATTATGAAATAACTGTACCTATAATTGCAGGTAACAGGCGGAGCAGGGTTTGTCGGTTCACATCTAATTGATGTACTTATGACACAAGGCCATGAAGTTATTGTAGTGGACAATTTCTTCACGGGCCGCAAACGAAATGTTGAACACTGGTTCGGCCATCGCAACTTCGAATTGATTCATCATGACATAGTTAATCCACTTTATGTAGAGGTACTTTCTCTTATAAATTTACTCTTATTAATATATCCAATTTGTTGAATGTATGTTTTATAATATTTTGTTTTCTTAGGCAGATGAAATATATCACCTAGCTAGTCCAGCAAGTCCACCGCATTATATGCAAAACCCTGTAAAGACAATCAAGACTAATACATTAGGAACTATTAATATGTTAGGTAAGTAGTGAGGTATAGCTGGTAATTATACAATGCACCACTGTCTATCCTTTCTTGAAAATATTCTACATACATTGCTGTAATAGGAACGATATATTATTTAACAACACGAACGATTTTTTTTTGAGAAAATTTAATTACCGATTTTTTTAATGAAAAATATTTGCGGGCATTTTTTGACTAGCAACCTGTTACTAATGTATTGCCCTATTCAAAAATGAATGTAGAAATTCGAGTTTGAGTTAGATACTCAAATTCTAATTTCTGTGTGTGATACGTATAGATTCTGCAGCCGTATCTTAGAGCATGAGAAAAAAAACGTGTTGTACCTAAATAAATAAACTGTCATCCTATTATGCATCTGCAATTGTACTTTGAATTTTGTAATTGTCTTACTGTATCTGTCTGGATCTATCAAGTTTGGATTGCGGAAAGTTTTAGCTTATAATGAGAAATTGTTTCATGTGAATAAATGAAATGAATTTCACCTTGGTAAACTTTTAACGTTACATCTGTGTAGTAGGTATTTCTTAGTTTAACATGTCAACAGCATCCAAAGTAAGACTCGTCTGTAAAAGGAGGTCGATCAACGAGACCATTAAACGGAACAACGGCTTTTCATTAAAATGCATACCTACCTACGTTAACTTGACGAAAATAGTGAACATCGAACATATCTTAATACATTCCACTTTTAAGCACTATAAGATCGCAAAATTTATAATAATACCAAATTTTTGTTATCGTCTCACGGAAAACGAGTTAATTATGAAACTCGTTATCTGTTTATGCACATAGGTATTACCTGCTAGCCGTTATTAGCTATTAGGTATTTACGTTAACCTCTATTAAATAAATAGATAGATAATGCCAACTATAATAATCTTAAGAATGAAGCGAACAGTGATTTGAGTAATGTGGCGAAGTTTTAAAATAGAAATCTACGGGATTGCTACCATGTACCTTTTTGTTTGTGAGTATCCGATATTTCGGCGCTGTTGCAAGCGCCATGATCACGGAGTAACTGAAGATCTTGCGGGTGGGATGTTATTGGCAGACATATCGGTCTACCCTCTTTCGCAGTCTTTTACTACGATCGCCCCCGGTACCACTGTTCACTAACTCACTATTCACTCGTAATTGTTCTCGACACACAACACTAACAGTATCTGGTCGCGAAACTATGTTTTGTTGATTACGCCGGTTTTTGCACATTCGAATCACGGGATTCCAGACATTTGACAGTTTGAACCCATCCTCACGATTGAAATTTTTGTGTTTATTAATTTCAACCGCTTCCCTGACCAATCTAGGTATGTAGTGGCGTTCTGTCGTAATTATCTGTGGGTTGTGAAACTCAATCCAGTGATTTGGGCCCGAGTCAATCAAATGCTTCGCGATTGCCGATTTCTGCTGGTCGTTGTTTTTGACCGCTTTTATGTGTTCGTTCATGCGGCACGCGATGGTACGTTTAGTTTGGCCGATATATGAACTCCCACAACTGCAGTCGATCTTGTAGACACCAGGCTTCTCCAAGGGGAAATTGTCTTTTGGGGATCGGAGACATTGTGCCACTTTTCTAGAATGGAGTGAAGACAGTATTGAGTGAAAACTTATTAAGTATGTTTGAGATCTTATCTGTCACTCCTTTTATATAAGGCAGACATGCTGGTTGTCTGTCTACCCTGTCCCTTCTCTGGTGGCTTCCTTTGTGTCTAGGTAGGAACTTCACCCTATGTCCATTGTTCCGTAGGACGCACCGAACATGGTCGAGCTCCTGGTTTAGGTGTTGGTCGTCACACAAATCATATGCACGATTTGTCAATGATGTAACCACGGAATCAATGTGCCTTGGGTGATGATGAGAGCTTGCATTGAGATAGCGGTCAGTATGAGTTGACTTTCTGAAGACAGAGTGGCTCAGTGAACCGTCGCTCCGCACACCGATTTTTACGTCCAAAAACGCCAGGCTTCTGTCTTCCTCTATCTCGTAAGTAAAGTTAATTTTCGGATGGATGCTATTTAAATATGTCAGATGGGACTCCACATCATGCCTGTTTCCCCGCAACACACAGAATACGTCGTCAACATACCTTTTCCACAATTTTATCTCAGTGGGTGCCGTGGCGAAATGAAATGAAATGAAATTTTTTATTTGCAGAAATACGGTACAGAAGTTGTAAAGAGATATTTAACAGGAATCACATATTTCGTCAGTCTGTTCTGACATGCAAATTTTTTAAATGTACATGCTTATCATAACATAATATATATTTCTTTATTACAAATACTACTTAGCTCATGTCAAGATAATTGGAAATGAATGTCAAGAATTACAATGTCAAATTTTCAATTTGGTCAATTTTAATATTATTAATATAGAATGATTGTAGAAATAACATGCAATACATTTATACCTGATAATATGTTATTCATAGTTATTATCTCTCTTTAAAGTGTTCATTTACTGAGTAGAACATCTGTTCCAAAAGCCACATTTTCAATTTCTTTTTAAATTTGGATAAGGGCAATGTCTTTATAGTTGGTGGCAACTTATTAAATATCTTGACACACATATTATAACAGTTTTTTTGGAACAATGTAGTTCTGGGAACAAAGTCCAGGACTAGCCTTTCACCGTCACGTGTGTTGCGTGAGAATATGTCCTTTGCCTTCTTAAACAAACCAGGGTTTCTCTTTACAAATACACTAACTTCGAAAATGTACATACAGGGCAAAGGTAATATTTCAAATTTTTTAAAGTAAGGTTTACAAGACTCGTAAGGAGGAATGCCTACCATAGCGCGAATACACCTCTTTTGGGATAAAAACACCCGAGTAGCATCCACCGAATTTCCCCATAGCAACAGACCGTATCTCAACACAGAACCAACGTAACCATGATATGCGAGAAGTACTGTCTGCTGTGTGGTTGTTCTTCTTAATCGGTTTAGGACGTAAACAAAGCTATTAACTTTCTTGCAAACTGAATCGACGTGCGTCTTCCAGTTGCAATATTTGTCTAATGTTAAGCCTAAAAACCTAACGCTTTCCGTCTCCTTGATCACATTTTCCCCATATATTATTTCTCCGAGACTTGGTTTGGAGTTTTGTGTTTGGAATTGTATAAAATTAGTTTTAGAGAGATTTGCATTTAAGTTATTTTTATTTAACCATTCTATTACGAATTGTATTGTATTACTTATCTCAATGTCACAATTAGAACCAGTTTTGGATGTCAATATGATAGAAATATCGTCAGCAAACAGAATACATTTATGTGTAGTTATGTCAGGTAGATCATTAATATAGACTAAAAATAGCAATGGTCCCAGTATACTTCCCTGGGGTACTCCATAGTCATTAGATAGAAATGTGGACCTCTCCCTAGTGATCACCGAATTTTCATTTGTAATGATATCTACACATTGTTCCCGGTTTTTTAGGTAGTTTTTAATCCATTCATGTGCTAGACCTCGAACCCCATAATTTTCTAATTTTTCAAGAAGTAGCTGATGTGAGACATTATCAAAAGCTTTCGTCATGTCAAAGAATATTACTATTGTAGGTTTTTTAATGTCAATATTTTTTAGCACGTTATAGACTAATTGAAAGGCTGCTAGTGTTGTTGATTTGCTTCTCTGAAATCCATTTTGTTCCTCTTTTATAAAATTAAACTTATTTAGATACGCAGTAAGCCTTTTATGCATTGCTTTTTCGAATATTTTTGACAGTATTGGTATTAACGTTATGGGTCTATAATTATTCAGCTCTAGTTTATCGCCTTTTTTGTATAGTGGCTTCACTATCGATTTTTTTAAACTTTCAGGAAATACACCTGTTTCAAAAGAGAGGTTAATTAAATGTGTAATGATGGGTACTATTTCATAAACACATGTTTTGAGTATATGAGTTGTCACTTCGTCAATTCCTACGGCGTTTGTATTTTTTAAGGACATAATTATGTTCTTCACCTCTATAAAATCTACTGGTTCTAAGAATATACTACACAGGGCTCTAGTTTTATTTGTGTTGCGAGTCTTTTTTATGTTACTAGTGGTTGATGCTATGAGATGTTCATTGAATCGGTTTGCTATTTCCATTGGATGTTGAATTGTTTTACCATCTACTCTAATTTCTGATATTATGTGTTTGGGTAAAATGTTGTCAGTATCATCCTTTATAATTTGCCACGCAGTTCTACATATGTTTGTGGAGTTTTGTAAAATGTTTTTATTGTAGTTTTTTTGTGCTTTATCAATACATTTTCGTAAGATTTTTGAATATTGTTTAAACTTATTTTTACACTCTGTTGTTCTATGAGTGTAGTATCGCATACGCAAGGATCTCTTTGTTTTTAGACTGGTCCTCAAGCCTCTTGTTACCCATTTCAAATCTCTTTTCTTTGTGACGAGTCGTTTTTGAAATACAGGAAAACACAGTTTATAAAAAAGGCAAAAGTCATCATAGAAACAATCAAACGCTACATTAAGGCTACTATTGGAAAACGCTTCCTTAAAACTTAGACTCTGAAGACATTCACGGAATTTCCTTACATTTTCTATAGAGTAATCCCTCCTCAGTACTGATAATTTGGATGGCTGTGAGATAAATTTTGTCACAGAAATGCTTAGAAACTGCGCATGGTGATCAGAGAGACCCAGTTTCAGAACTTCCCCTTTGGCTTGTTTCATGTTACATATAATATGGTCAATACAAGTATTAATTCTAGTTGGTTCCTTAATTACAGCAGTCAAGTTATAAATTTGTAAAATGTCAAACAAGTTTTGTACAATTTTACTATGTATAAGTGTATTTATATTTAAGTCCCCTATAAGTACAAGCTTGCGCTTTAAATAGCGATTGCTTAAGAGTTTAAACAACAATGTATCAAGGTACTCTAAAAATAAATTTACATTTGACTGAGGTGTTCTATAAACACATATTATAGTCAACTGTAATTCATTTATTTCGATACCACAACACTCGAACACTTTCTCTCGTGAAAATGACCTTATGCTTAACAATTCATTATACGGAATACCTTTTTGAATATATATACATACTCCCCCTCTAGATTTCGATCTACAATAGATTGCACCTAATTCGTATCCGGTTAATCTGGAGTTCCGTATGTCTGTATCTCTCAAAAATGTTTCAGAGAAACATAATACCTCAGGTAGTTTATTTTTGTTATGAAGATTTGTAAGTGCTATCTCAATCAGTTCTTTCTTACATAGTAAACCTGCAATATTTTGGTGGAAAACACGAAACGCCTTTTTTTATCACATAAACTTTTCGCTGCGAAAAAAATTTGCATTTGACGATTGTGGAGGACTCATATTTTGTGCAGAGGAAGTTTTACATAATATATTTGAACCATCGGAGAGACTTTCCCGTTGACGTGTACCTGTTTCATATATTTCTAAGTCTATTTTTATGTTTTCAAGTATTCTATTATAAATATTGTGCATTCCGCTTCTCTTAATTTTACCAGTGCTGTGTGAAAACATGTCAAATGATAAGGTGAGATTACTGTCGAAAAAATATCCATATTTATTATTTTGCAGGTCTAGGTTCAAGAGATGATTGAATATTTCCACTCTGTAATTGTATATCATTGCTCCTCGTATGTATGTAGGCGTACATAGAATGATATTCGTATGTGTAACTTTTTGGAGTAAAGTTTTTATGGTATTTAAAAGGTCAATGTAGTTAGCCTTCCTTCTTAAATCATTACCCCCTAATAAAATTACACAGTAGTCGCTTAATGTAAAGGTTTGCAACTTATTTTCTATACCACAAAGGAGGTCTTTAATTGAACAATTTGGCATCTTGAAGTGACAGTAATCAAAATCTTCTGAAAATACTTCATTGATGGTAGATAAATTTCCTTTTATATTATCACAGCTCAATATGCATAATTGTTTTTTTTTTTGTGACGATTTTTTTCTTGTGAAATCATACCGGAAAATCTAAGATTGTGGTTTGTGTTATCACTATTAAATCTAGTAATTTGTTTCATTGCAGGTGCCTGTGTTGATATATGTGTGATGTATGTATCTGTTTCTGTTTGTGTTTCTTGGCAGCATACTTTTTTTTCTTGTATTTGAGTGTTCTGTTCATTCTGTCCGTTTTGGTTTACACTGACTGACATAATAATACTTTGATTTAAACGCGAAGTAGGCGTTTTACTTTTTTTTTTTTCCGGTGTCTGACATATCTTTTTGTATGTGTCGATTGTTTTCAAATATTTTTGCAAGTCACATTTTAGATGACAATTTTCTGTATTTAAATCTTCAATCTCCTTATGTGCACTCATTAGTTGCATAGTGAGTGTTTCCACCTGTTCGTTGAGGGCATTTATAAACTCGCTATTTTCAACTAAACTGTCAGGAATACTCATCAAAGTGGAGTCTAACAATGTTTTGTTAATACTAGTATTCGTCAAGTTCGTTAGATCATTCAATGAATTCGTTCTATACGGTCTTCGATATGTGATGTTATTATCCATTTTTTTTTTTATTTCTCCGAGTTTCGATGTTGTTTGGTGTCTCCCTCTATTGGTTAGAGTAAGAATTAATTTATTAAGAACTTTTTGTCCTGTTAAAGTTGCATTCACCATTTATTATTAACGTTTGGATAAGCAGAAGATTCAATTTAAAAACATCACAAAAAGCTATATCGCGACCTTACTCAAGGTTTGAACCTAGGTCGCTGTTTAAAATACAGTAACCCGGTACTCTCGACCACTCCGCTACGAAGATGTTAAGACTAAATTGTAAATTTTAGCTTTAGTAGATACCGATTTTGATTTTTGTATTTAAGTGACTCATCGTTATGGATTTTTTTCCGAATACCATCACTTTAGTTAGTCACTTTTTTAAATAAATGTCAACTATTTTAACACTTTTTTGATGCTTTACGTGTTTGTATCAATTGTATGGAAACAGTACCTACCTATTTGAGATTTGAAATTGTTGTGTTGAATTTATTAAATTGTTTTAGTTGTTTTTAGAGATCACTTTTATTCACTTCTTTATTAATTACTTTGTCACTATTTACACAAATGTCTTGATAATAATAACACATTCGTATTATACCGTTATACAATACTTAAAGCTCATTTAACGAACAAGATAGCATAAAGAAAAAAGTTCAATAAAAGTATTATACGGAGCCTATTTCGATACGTCTTCACCCTTTGAAGGCGAGTGCCCTTTCTTCAAAAAACTCCATCCAAATGTTTGCAACCACTGGAGCTACGGGACTGCCCATAGCTACTCCATCTATTTGAAGATAGTATTGGCCCCGGTATATGAAGAAGTTAGTTGACAAACAATGATGCAGCAGTGTGACATATTCCATCGGGATGTTATTAGCTTGTAACTTCACCTTAATCACTTCTAGACAATCTGCAACTGGTACATTTGTAAAGAGTGATTCCACGTCAAAACTGACCATCAACTCATTTACGTCAACCTTATGTTGGTGCAAAATATCAATGAAGTGACGAGAGTCCTTGACAAAGGACGCCGTCCGTCCCACTAATGGCTGCAATACCCTTGCTACGTGCTTCGCTAATTCGTATGTAGGTGAGTCTATCTGACTCACAATTGGTCTTAAGGGCATATTCTGCTTGTGTATTTTGGGCAAACCATACAGCTTCGGCGGTTGGGCGCTTCTGGGGCGCAATAAATACTCGGCCGTATCTTCATCAAGGGCGTCTGCGCATTGTTTTATAAGTGAGCGAGTGCTTCTGTCCGTTCTCGCCGTCGGGTTGTAATTTACCTTTTTATATGTGTTCACATCACTAAGCAGACATTGGATCTTGCTATCATACTCACTGGTGTCCATAATAACAGTCGCATTCCCTTTATCAGCTTTAAGCACTATTATGTTTTAACAAAAAGGTACATGGTAGCAATCCCGTAGATTTCTATTTTAATGTTTCTGACCATGAAAGTTTAAAACAATATAATGTGTCGAAGTGTCGACTTGCACTGTTTTACGATACAAATCACGGACACCTCGATTTAACTGTTCATGCATTCCGTAAAAAACCTGTCATATAAAATTGATAAAAAATATGCTTCGTTTTAAACACTGTCGGATACACGTTACCTAAACCATGTTAGGATTTAACAAGAGCTTCAATTAAATTACAGGTTTAGCACGTCGTGTGGGAGCTAAAATATTAATCGCTAGCACATCAGAAGTGTATGGCGATCCCATGGTGCATCCACAACCAGAATCGTATTGGGGTCACGTTAATCCAATAGGTAAGTCGTCGTCCTATCTCAAAACAGTAGCTACTTATTTATTTCATATGTCGTTCGTGACCATGCTCGGCCGTGACATTGGGGCAACTGCCCTCAATCATTCAAAACTGTACAAGTATGTACTAGAACGACTCAGGCACCGGTACTGGCATAGCCTCCGTCTACCGTAAGCGCAGGCCTGGGGGCATCTGTCACCCTAGCAGTAGCAGGCTGAAGTTGCTGCGCGACGGGCTGTGACGCGCTTCCTTTTAGAGAGTAGAATGGAAACACCGTGGTTCCCATACACGAGGGGTCATCTACAACTGGTCCGGGTCTCCCGGAGTGCCATACCTTTCCTTCCTAGAGCACACCTGATTCTCCGGCTATAGATATCCGAAACAGCGTGCGGTTAGTCGATTAAGTCCGATCTGTCATAATCACTCCACCGATATCTGCAGTTACGAGAATATTCATTTATATTAATGAACAGAGCCAATTGTACCGCCAAGATCATCGAGCATAGATCTCGTGAGAATCTACGGCCGCCTAAGGCTAGTAGCACTTAGAAACGCGGTCAAACAACACACATGATTAGATAAACTTAGCAATGCACGAAACAGCATTTTGTAGATACCGTGAACCATATCTCGACAGAAAGTGTTGTTTTGTATGCCGAGTTACATGAGTAGATAGATAACACTATTTTGTAGTCTACATAGCGGTAGTATGTCAATATATGTCAAACACATAATATACAAAGGGAGGTCTTATGATAAAGCTAATCTCTTAAAGCGAACCTTAGCATATATATATACATATATTGTTTGATACTACCGCTATGTGGTGGTAGTGTAGAAGTAGTCGGGGATGTGATGAAAAATGTAATACAACTTGTACCTGACGTTCAACTCTAGTAATAAGAATTGTTTCAAAATTCAGTTCCGATTTATTCTCGATCTCACAAATGTCATAAAAGGTATTTTTGTAGTAAAATGTTGCTCAACTTTCGCTCACAATGTAATATAATGACATTGTCACAGTCGACGTCATTTTTTATGAGAATAGACCTCCTGTACGCACTCACTATGTTTCCTATAAACTTGATGAAAAAACTGGGTACTTATCTTTTGTGAAGACTAGGGGCGTAATTGTAGGTACGAGATATACTTACTACCTGATAAATTAATAACATCTAAGAACAACTTTTAAAAGACAAGTTCCAAATCAGAGTGGCGTGCAACGGGAGAGGCCTTTTTTGTTGACGGAGTGGAAAATCCCCTTCGGATCTCCGGTTCCTCGGGGACTGAGGAGCCAGGTATGTGGTGATTCCACTAAAAACCGGCCTCAGGCGCCCTGCTCTGAGGAAGACCCGGACCATATTATTTCAGGTTCCCCCCAGGATCGATGCCGCGCCTACTCAGGCTCTAGCCTGGGCTTCCCCAAGTCAGTTAATCTGCCACCAGAGGTCCCCACTCTCTGGCAGCCTGCGGTCCTGTCGGCGGCTGGTATCGCCGCAGATGTCGTCTATTCTATTCTCTTCCGATCCCGTTCAGCGGTCTCTTTCTGGAGTATTACAGCTTCACAGGTAAAGACCACTGCTCCACAGCCCTCCTTCCCCGCCAGCATGGCAGCAATGATTGCTGGCGGGGACAGGTCTCGTCCAATTGGGCCGTTCGCATTCGACGCCCACGCGGTGCAGTCCTCCAGCGTACACTGGGCGGAGTCCCTGTCGGCAGCGAAGTTGTACCATTGTGCCGTCTCCTCGCGTCCGATCTTATTCAGATACTCACCGAAGGCACCATGCCCAGTGAGTATCTGCGTTAGTCGGTAGGTGACGCGACTTCTCTCCCTACCTACCCAAGCTTTGAGGTTAGGCAGAACGGCACCAACAGCGCGTTGGCACACATTCTGCGGCTGTTACAGCCGCGCACGCCACTATGCCAAGGCCTGTCGGTGAGCATTCCGCCGCATTTCGAGCTCATCCGTGTCTTCCCCGCTCTCACCCCGGCGGATGGTGCGAGTCTGGTCATAGACCCTCGCATCCATATCGGCCAGGATATCAAAAGGCGGGGAACGGGAAAGGCTTTCGTCCAACAGTGAACTGCAATAATAATAAAAAAAAAACAAATTTGAATAGAATATGAAACACGTAAACAGATTTAGTAACAGTGCTAGCTGGGTACATAATAAACACGGCTACTAGGTAAATGTAATATGTGAATGTTTCAGGGCCGCGAGCTTGTTACGACGAAGGTAAAAGAGTAGCGGAAACATTAGCGTATGCTTACGCCAAACAAGAGAAAGTATCTGTAAGAGTGGCCAGAATATTTAACACATACGGACCGCGGATGCATGTGTCCGACGGCCGGGTGGTGTCCAATTTTATCATGCAAGCTTTACAAAACTTAACTATAACCGTAAGTAAATATTTATTTATTTGTTCTTGGAGAAACTTACCCATACATTAATGTTGTTTATAAATAAAGAAATAGTCTCGTCATCTAGTCTAATTCTAGCACAGCTTGTAGGTACTATGGGTACTAGACAACTGATATAATACTATATGTATCATGTCAGTATACTTTTTTGAAAATACATACATATTATACATAGAAAACACCCAAACTCCGAAACCAATATTTGCAGATCATACAAAAATTTGGTGCGACCCGAGAATCAAACCCGAGACCTCAAGCACAGCAGTCGCATACGCACCCACTGCGCCACCGAGGCAGTCCATAACAAATGCTATAATTAACAATGTTGTATTATTACAATTAAATTGTCTTATTGCTAATTAGAAGTCTCTGCATTTGGGTACTCTGAACTGTCAACTAAATTTAATAAAGAGTGTAAAGTTCACAGTTATCACATACACACAAATACCAACACATAATTGTACACAAAACTTGTAAAGAAAACCACATTTATTTTTGTCTGTTTTTCAATGAGTGAGTAAGGTTACCGTTTCTGTCATAGGGCTCCAACGGCGGCAACTCTGTGACTCGAAATCCATGAGGTGATTCCTTTGCTGGTTCGCTTTCCTATGCAAAAAATGTTTAATAATTTAATTAAACTTAATGAATGTAAAATAAATCGATAGTCACTATGTACACTCATGTATCCTACGAATACCCGACACCGAACCGAACTTTTAGTTTAATTCTACAAAAAAACTGCAAGCCTATTTCGTCGACTCCATGACGAAGAGGTTTCTCTTGACTCTCTTTTAAATTATTCTTGGTTCATTTCCAGGTGTATGGTAATGGGAAGCAGACCCGCTCATTTTGCTACATCTCTGATCTCGTGGATGGCTTGTTAGGACTGATGGCGTCCAGCTACACGTTACCTGTCAACCTTGGCAACCCTGTCGAACATACTATAGAAGGTTCGTTCTTTATTTTCTACTAGTTGTTGCCCGCGTCTCCGCCCGCGTATGTGTCGGTTATCGCGGCAAATAGTAGCCTATGTGTTATCCTGATGTATAAGCTATATTACTGTAAAGTTTCATCCAAATCCGTTCAGTAGTTTTTGCGTGAGAGAGTAACAAACGTCCATCTATCCATACTTACAAACTTTCGCGTTACTAACTAGTGGTTGCCCGCGGCTCCGCCCTCGTATATGTCGGTTATCGCGGCAAATAGTAGCCTATATGTTATTCTCATGTATAAGCTATATTACTGTAAAGTTTTATCCAAATCCGTTCAGTAGTTTTGGCGTGAAAGAGTAACAAACATCCATCCATCCATACTTACAAACTTTCGCGTTTATATTATTAGTATAGATATAGGTAACGGTGACTACAGTATATCTTTGAATGATAAGTAGGAACCGCTGTTAACTTTTTTAGTTTTAAGTTACAGTTAGCGTGTGGAATCCATCTACTAAACTATCAGATAATAACAGAGGCATCCATGTATACTGGTAAATAGAACTTGAATTGACATTGATGAAATAGGTGATGGGTGACCACTTCAGTCACCTCACTGCCTCATTTTTACTATTGGAACCCTTCATTGAAGTCAGAACAATGGTGCTTCAACTTCAAGGGTCTATCAAAATAACAATCATCAAAACCCCAAAATCATACAGGACAGTAGGAAAATTTAGTAACCGCGTGTGACCGATTTAAAATTATTCTTTTTTTTTGTGGAATAGGGTGGCAATCGAGCAGACAATCGCCTTATGGTAAGCGATTACCGCCGCCCATGGACATCCGCAACACCAGAGACGTCTCAAGTGCGTTGCCGCCCTTTGGGGGATGGGGAGGGGTTGGGGTATGGGCCTCCAGTATCCTCACTCACTCGGTGAAACACAGCGCAAGCACTGTTTCACACCGGTTTTCTGTGAGGCCGTGGTATCGCTCCGGTCGAGCCGGCCCATTCATGCCGAAGCGTGGCTTGGTTCCCATGGTAATATAAAAGGAATTCTGATTATGTGCTTAAAATTGAGAACGTCAACGCTTGTAATATACAAGTTTTATTTATTTATCTCTTATTACATTATGACACTAACAAGAAAATTATGGGACCCTTCAATATGCATTGAAAATCTTACCTCTAAATAATAAACCATTTGTATATTTGTCGTTACTGCCATGAAAGATGGGTACCCTAGAGTTTCATGACATTAAACTTGTTTTGCAGAATTTGCCATGATAATTAAGAATCTAGTCCCGGGATGTCGCAGCACGGTGGCGACAGGCGCGGCGGTCGAGGACGACCCACAGCGACGCCGCCCCGACATTACCGTCGCCGAGGAACACTTGGGGTGGAAACCCAAAGTGAGTCACATTTTATGACGTTTAACTGTTACCCCATTTTAAATTACTCATAATGTCTGTTTGGAAAATGACACTTGTTACAACGAATGTGCCAAAAAGGGCAAATTGAGAGTTTATGACTGTACATGATGGTTGTTCTATGTAAACTAAAATACCTCTGTAATCTCATTAAACTCATCTAACATCAAGCAATCTATCTTTTATGGTTGGTTCACTATAACCTTGTTTATGGTAAAAAAATCGGTTGTCTGTAAAGTCGGTTTACTGACGATAGTTGAACGTGACAACGTCATCAAGTAGGAGAGAGACAGATGTCGAACGCGGAGGCCGATTGTGCCTCTTTGTCGCTCGTTCCGCGCTCTCGCTTGCACTTCAAGCCTTAAATAGAACGCCGCATGAGTCATGTTTTTTCGTGCGTGCAGCCGGCTCTATCGAATTATAAGACGTTGTCACGTCAAAAAATGTTCATGCTGTTACAACATGACGCTATGGGCATAGGAAACGCAGACGAGGTTGCGTGATTCCGCTAGTTCTACACAAACTGAAAGAACCTCTATGATCTCATTTTATTGTAATTTGTGTATGTACTCATCTCGCAAAACATATTTCGCCAATATGACGTCGTCAACCTTTATTTTTTAAACCTTGTGACATTGACATTTCATACCGAGTTCTTTAGCTAATACTTTATTTAACATCTTTATTTTGGCGCTCTTACTCCATACGTGATTTATGACATGATTTTACATTTTACCAAATTGTTTCAATGTTGCCAGTGTTATACAATTATAATTTCCTATAAAGCGGTTTGACTTTTGAAAAGAAAGTAATTTGATTTTGCAAACTGCAGTGTTGGAGCTGTAGTTTGATGTTTTCGCTTTTTGTGATGCTCAACTAAAATATTTGTTTAATTATCCTCAGGTCTCATTACAAGTTGGCTTACAACGAACCATCGATTACTTTAAGGAAGAATTGTCGAGAACCACATTTCTAAATAATCAAACTTATATGGACATGAAGAGCCATCATTAATCTCAACGATTCAAATTGTTTGTATGTGATATTTGGGTACCAACTGGGGAATATATGAGTAAGAAAATAGTAAATTGTTCTGTTATGATTATGACTTTTTGTTAGTCATTTCACAATAGAAATTGTTACCCTTGAATAATAATGTGTAGTATATTCTTATTTAAGTATTTTAATTTGTTTACAATAAAAATGCACATTTCACGCAATGTTTTAACGTAATTTTATTCATTTGATATAAAAAAAAGCGGCCAAGTGCGAGTCGGACTCGCTCATGAAGGGTTCCGCAGCAGCTAGTAACTTAATATAATTTTTATTTTATTTTTATATTTGTGTTGATTGAATGAAAGATAAATTGCAGTTTACGATTTATGACGTATTAAAAAAACTACTTACTCGATTTCTTTCAAACCAATTTTCGTTGGAAGTTTACATGGTAATGTACATCATATATTTTTTTTAGTTTTATCATTCTCTTATTTTAGAAGTTACAGGGGGGTACACACATTTTACCACTTTGGAAGTGTCTCTCGCGTAAACTATTCAGTTTAGAAAAACATGACCTTAGAAACCTCAATATAATTTTCGAAGACCTATCCATAGATACCCCACACGTATGGGTTTGATGAAAAAAAAATTTTTGAGTTTCAGTTCTTTGTATGGGGTATTTAAGTATAAACATACTAGTAACATTCCACAATCAGTGATAATACTGAATGACGATGAACACAATTTTGGGAATGCATCCCATGGAAAGAGACAAAACAAAAGTAATTCATTCCGAATTTTCTAGCAATACTTGACTGATTATGATTTATTCTACAAGCGTCTAGAATCCTTAAAATACAACATTCAAACAAATATAAATTTAAAATAGCCGTCACTAAAACACGAAATACATATTATTATGTTAAAGCACACATTGGTGCTAATTCTGTTGTTCATAACTTTTTAAACTAAAATGACTAACAACAAGTTCAGTCCCGAAGTGTAGAAAGCAATTTAATTACTACAACATTAAAATAATTTCATTGACAATTTACCCAAAAGTAAAAGAAATAATCTATATATATATATATAAAAGAGTAATGTGACTGACTGACTGACATACCCAGAGATCAAAGCACAGCCCAAACCGCTGAAGCTAGAATCCTGAAATTTTGCATGTAGGTTCTTTATATAACGTAAGTGAGCACTAAGAAAGGATCTTTTGAAATTCCACCCCTAAGGGGATAAATCAGGGGATGAAAGTCTGCTGAGCGAAGCCGCGTGTATAAGCTAGTAATGTATAATATGGAACATATTGACTGCAACAATCAGGACCCATATTGGATAGAATGATTTTAGTCTAGATTGTTTAATGGGTCCCGAATGTTGCAGTCAAATATAATAGTTGTAGATAGCTCATAGTCACAATGATTCCATGTTCAGATTATCAGATGTTCAAGACTATTAGTTGTTACGAGTTAAAATAAGAATTGAAAAACCAATGTAAGTTTTTGGAGTTATGACTTGAGATTTCAGCATAAACTTGTAGTTCCTAGTGATCTAGTTTACAACAAATACTGGGTAAAACATCCCATTTATATCTATATGATTTTCTTTCAGTACCCTCAGTCTTACAAAGTTTTTCTCCATGAGTGTGTACCAGTGTTTTGTAAAGTTGAAACATGTCACTTGGAACCTGTTTGTGACGCACTAACATTAGCGTTGAGCACCCTCGAGACTTCCATTCTGTGTCGAATCTGATGTCATGCACCCTATTAATACCAGCTAATGCCGCAGTCCACACCCCCATGGAGACATCTTCAGAGTTGTAATGTCTGTAATAGGATATACATTAAAAGTAGATTTAAATATATGGTGAAAGTTGCAGCTTTGTAGAGCCAGTCAACTTGTTTAGTTTAAAACTATGACCTGATGATGAACTAAGGAGATAAAGTAATGGTAAAACCACAACAACTAGACCTGGAATGAAAACTCTTCTGTGTCAGTCAATGGTGACTTCATTTATATAATAGGTCTTTACCTATGAAATTGCCGTTTTGTATGCAATAAGTGAAAGTACTTATTTTTTAAACCTTTTTTATTTCTGTTATTTGAAGTAATCACCCATGCAATCGACGCATCTTTGCCAACGCATTGGCATTTTTTTGATGCCCTTCTTGTAAAAATCAGCTGGACGGGAGGCAACAAACTCTTCAAAGGCATTTTGTACTGCCTCTCGGGAATTGAATTTTTTACCCACTAAAAAGTTGTCTAAATTTTGGAAAAAGTAATAGTCGGTAGGTGCAAGGTCTGGTGAGTATGGCGGATGAGGGAGAGCTTCCAACCCCAGCTCTTGCAGCTTGGAGACTGTCTGTTGCGCAGTATGGAGTTCGCGCGATGTCGTGAAGGAGCAGTGGGGACGACCGATTGACCAAAGCTGGTTGCAGATGTGCAAGCTTCTCCATCATTCTATCCAGTTCTTCATAGTACACATCTGCATTAATGCTCATGCCGTTTTGTAAAAAGCTGTGGTGAATCACACCCGCACTAGACCACCACACAGTGACCATCACCTTTTTAGGGGTCATTTTTGGTTTAGGGCATTGCTTTGGTGCTGAACCAGGGTCTAACCAACTTGCTGAGCGCTTTTGATTGTCGAACAGAATCCATATTTCGTCGCACGTAAGAATTCGTTTCAAAATTCCTTCATTTCTTTGCCTGTTGAGCAGCGCAAGGCAAGTCTTGACGCGTACGTTGCGCTGGCGATCGTTAAGGTCGTGGGGCACCCATCTATCAAGCTTTTTTACCTTGCCAATTTGTCGCAAATGGATCAATATTGTTTTGATGCTTACATTAAAAGCTCCTGCTAGCTCAGCTGTAGATTGAGTTTCGTCAGCTTCCACAATCGCCTTAAATTCATTATTGTTAAGTCTAAATTTCCAGAACGGAACCGGGAAAACCAATAACGGGTTGTGCGTTCGTTTATACAGTTCTCTCCGTAAACGTTTTTGATGTTACGTGCCGTTTGTGTCGCGTTGGTGCCACGACGGAACTCATATTCCATAATTACACGAATTTTTAAAGTATCCATTATGACGCAAAATGTTCAAATGTAATGAAAATACAACGCTAATCAGAAAACAAAAGACTGAGTTTGTAAATAGAATGTCATGGTTTTAAAACAAAATTAATTTGAATTTAGAATACAGAGCCATTACAATTTTTTTTTTATTTGAAATGACCAGTACTGAAGAACGGCAATTTCATGGGTAAAGACCTAATATATATATATATACACATCAAAAGTGTCTAGGGATCAACATATATTTTTGCAATAACTTTTCTCCTGATTGATATTAATTAAAATTTTCTTTAAGGATTCATCAAATAAAGTGTTTTCGTTTGTCACAGTAACGATAAACCAAGTCACCTTTGCATTAATAAAGAAATTTGCCATTTTCCTAATAAAAGGATTTTTGACATTTGAACCACTAAAGTGGAAGTTTTCTTTAAAATTTTATTAGGTAACTTAAACAATTAATAATCCGTGTTTCTACCGCGAACACTAACACAAGAACATCGGTTTGGCATACTCAAAATGAGTTCATCCAAATCACGCTGTGGAATGGCCGCCCATGTTCGTTGCAACAACAAAAAAAGGTCTTCTTGCGACTGGATACCCTCCATATTCGGCAGAGCTCTTCTCTGTAGCATATCCCATGCATGCTCAATCGGGTTCAAGTCTGGCGACTGAGCAGGCCAGGGCCAAAGCCACATCTCAATCTCAAGAAATCCGCATAAAAATGCTTGATCCCTAGACACTTTTGATGTGTGTATATATATATATATATATTTAGCAGTCCACTGCTGACATTGCCTCTCCTTAGCAAGGTTTCTATATACATTATTTAAATATACTCATAATATTATATATACTAGCAACCCGCCCCGGCTTCACATGGGCTCTTTACGACACACATAAACATTACATACGAAAACCTTCCTCAAGAACCACTCTATCTATTGGTAAAAACCGCATCAAAATCCGTGCAGTAGCTTTTAAGTTTATTGCGAATAGACAGACAGATACGGGACTTTGTTTTATAATATGTAATGCTTCTAAATTATTTTTCATTTTCATCATCATCATATTTTTTACTGTATCACCAACAGCCTCTATACTACTTACTACTATTAGGTACTATTTAGTTTTTGGATCACTTAAACAATCAAATAGCTGTGTTAACAAAGCCATGTAAACAAATTTATAGAATAATGCTGAATCCTCACCCCAAAATATCAGCATTTCTTCCTATATACTCAACAATACTCTGAGAGATTACATAACCACCTCCGAGTGCGTATGGTAAGTAATTGTCACAAAGGAACCAATCCTTCTCCTGCCACTTCCCAGTTAAGTAGACATGTGCTCGACCATCAAAATAGCCCCAGTATAAACCTTTGTAGGCTGGAAGATCTTTCTGAAAGAAATCATAATTAACACAATCTTAAGTAGTCAAGTAGTTAAGTACTTAGTCAAATTTATGTTTCTTCTGAAAAATTGATTATATCTGGATAAAGGGTTTACTATTTTTTTTTGTGAGTAACAGTATGGAAAACAATTGATCTTCATTTTTTGTTATTTGTAGCAAAGAATACAAAAAGAAAGTTAACGAGAAACTTTCTTAAAAAGATCCACTGAGGCCATGGATTGGGTTTTTGTCTTATTTAGAGTAGATCTTTCCTAAACTAATTACTAAACTTGCATCTTTGTGTCAATGAGGATCAGTAAATAAATATCTCCTTAGACAGCAACAGTTTTACAATGTTTAATCATAAGGTTTATAAGATCAAGCAATCCAATGTATCCCACATGGTTTGCATTTAAATGTATTGTAAACTAATTACCTTGTATGTTACATAGTCACGTATTTCTTGAGCATTCATTTCAGGAGCATAGGCTTCTAGATCTCTTACAATCAAATCAACCCTGACAAAGGAGTCATCATCACATTTTATTAAATATTTTAAGTTTTTTAAATTATTACTCAACCAGTTTAGGGAATGTAGCATTTTTATTGCTAAGTTCTTATAGCTATCCTCAAAGGCATTTAATAATAATAAATCATTATTCTGATTGTTTTCGTTGTTAAGCCTTAGTAACTTAGTTTCACTGAGTCCTTGGGTTCCTATTACAAAATAAAATTTGATAAAACTTTGGCTAATATGCTGCTCTGTCCAAGTATGATTCCATTTATAAAGCTTTTCACCATTTTCTATAAAAATATTGTTAGCAAATTTCATCCATGTTGTTCTGATAGCATCTCGTTTTGCTTCGTTGTCTGGTCCAGTTAAAATAAGCACAGCATACTCAACTTTGCTTAGCGAGCTTTGACTAAGACTTGATTCCTTAGCAGCAAGCGCATCAATACATTCGAGTCTTAGCAAACTTAAGGTGATACCAGAACCAATATAAAAAAAGAAGATGCTGACTAAAACCATAGTTCTATATCTTTTTATATAGGACACCAACATTTTATGGAACTTCAAATTGTTCTTACAGCATTGTAGTAACTGCAGTACAATACTGTAATAGTATTACAGGATATCAATTGGTATAAATGCCTCGCACTTGACTGTGGTAATAGAAAATACACCATTATCTATAAAACACCATAGTCTATAATATGATATGGCTGGTGACGCTCAAGAGGCTAAGAGCAACGAAAATATCCGTTTGAAAGTATAATTAGTGTAGGTTTTCAATTTTGTGATTATGTATCTAATCTGAAAGAGAGAACAAATACTTTCATATGAAATGAATCAGACATTTCCTTGATTGTTTTGTTTTTGATTGGAGCCTGTGTGGGTTACCAGTACTTGCTGTACTGTTTCGTATTGTCAATAACGTCAACTGTCATCTATCGCATAGAACGTTTAAAAATCAAAATAAATCAAAATTTCAAAATCATGAAAATAAAATATATTTGTATGATCACTATTCTTTTAATCTTTGACGGAGTGGGGTATTTAAGATATTATTAAAATGATTAGACTTAACTACAGGAATACTACACGCACGACCTACTAATAAGTTTCTAAACGTACTTTAAATGAAAACGTGTTCTGTGATGAAACCTGCGGCACTGCCGCCTAGGCCGAGGCCGCACTACGGCTAAACCGCCGCGGTTTTTAACAGCCTGATTTTGTGACATAGGGAAATGTATGGAAGCGGCCACACTGGCGGTTTTTTACCGCGACTGATTTTAAAACCGCGGGCGGTTCTATACAGTGCTGCCAGAAGGTTACTTTTGTAACGTTTCAGGTGATTTTTCATCTCTTGGTTACTTTTAACGTTACACAAATAAGATTTCATTTTAATACACTCCCCTATCTGTCTCTGCCAAAATTGGAATACTGGTGTCGACATATCGAGCGAAGTCCAGTTCAGATAATTGCATTCTTGCAGATTCCTCCGTAGAGACGTTACTGAACTGAGGGACCTATACTCGTATTATGCCGCCATAAATCTGTAATGTCGTATTCTAAAGTTTTAGGATTTTCATAAAACTTTTAAGAAATTCTTAAATAAATTCTTATATAATATGCGTTGACCTAGAGATAGGGCCATCTCAAAAATTTAGAAACCAGGACAACAAGCGTAAAATCCCCGGATATTTGCGGTCATAATCCGAACACTTTTATATTTTTTATTTTATTTATCGAAATAAAAAGAATACATAATTCAATTAGTCGAATATTTTCATAGGTATTCAGTTTAATTAAAGTCAGTTATTTTTCATCGAAATCAGTGATAGAAAAGTAAAATCTCACAGTTGTGAAAATGCTTTTCAAACAGTAGTATATTTTTCACAACCTTTTTTTTAAACCAGACTAATTTGCCAAAAATATCTTTAAGTTGAAACTCATAAGATATCATTCCAGTATTCAAGCTCTAAGTTTTTTAGTCTTATCTTCTTCTTCTTATTATATAAAAATCAATTGATGTTCGTTTGTCTCGCTAAAACTCGACAACGGCTGGGCTGATTTAGCTGTTTTTGGTTTTGAAATGTTTGTCGTAGTCCAGGAAAGGTTTAAACTGTAAAAAATGTATAATAACTTGAAAATCCAAATCTCACGTGTACGTATTAGCGGGCACAGCTAGTAACAAATAAAAAATGATCTGCTTAAAGTTTTCATCAGCAGTCTTATTAAGTTTTTTTTGTGTTTTCATCTTCTTTATTTAGAATATGTACTCTGAACATTCAATGGCAAGAAACTTTCTCTATTTCGATCATCCAAGCTTTTTGAACTGGTTGCAAGTAGGTATCCTTCTGGTTTTAAATACTGAATTATATTTTTTTTCTAATGCTTTTATTTTTGAGTAAATGATGTGCATAATTGAATGCATGAAAAACAGGTATGCCTCCGATTTAAAAAAAATCAGATCAGGGGGCTTTTTTAAGCTTTTGAAATAATCCACATTCAGGACTCACTCGATAGCTGGAAACAGATTTCGCCAACGCGTCTTTGAATGATAGAGAAGCTGTTTATACTCAACCTCGAATGTGTCAGAGAGTTCTTTAAGAACTTTTTAGACTGTAGCCTTTATTATTCCCAATTTAATTTGGGGTCGGCTTGTTTAAGTGGCAAAAACTTTTTTTTTGATGTTGTTGAATCAACATATACTGGCAAACAATCACATGCGTGGTGCAGTGCGTTATTGATAATGTGCGCAGAGCATCCCACACCAACTATTTTCAAATTCAGATTTTGTTTTAACTTATGGAATTATAAAACATTGTTGGTTCCATGGCGCTCTATTCCACCGAAGTTCGTATTACAATTATCTCCAGAAAATGCAACACATTTAGTTAAAAGATCATGCTGTTGAAGTTGCTTTCATATAAGCTCAGTAATTATCTCAGATCTGTCATTTCATTTCGATTTAGTTTTCTGGTGGTTTTAAAACTTCAATCTAAAGGAGAGCTAGTTTATCTGTTGGCAACACTGTTCGCGGTTTTACCGTAGTGTGTGCGCTTCGGGCGGTTTTGCGGTTTGGCGGTTTAACCGCTGGCTGGAAAAAACCGTAGTGCGGCCTCAGCCTTAGGCTGAGGCCGCACTACAGATAAACTAGCTCTCTAAATTGAACTTTTAAAACCACCAGAAAACCAAATCGAAATGAAATGACAGATCTGAGATAATTACTGAGCTTAAAATAAAGCAACTTCAACAGCATGATCTTTTAACTAAATGTGTTGCATTTTCTGGAGATAATTGTTACGAACTTCGGTGGAATAGAGCGCCATGGAACCAACAATGTTTTATAATTCCATAGGTTAAAACAAAATCTGAATTCGAAAATAGTTGGTGTGGGATGCTCTGCGCACATTATCAATAACGCACTGCACCACGCATGTGATTAACTGCCAGTAGATGTTGACAAAACAACATAAAAAAAAATTTGCTACTTAAACAAGCCGACCCCAAATTAAATTGGGAATAATAAAGGCTACAGTCTAAAAAGTTCTTTAAGAACTCTCTGACACAGCCGAGGTTGAGTATAAACAGCTTCTTTATCATTCAAAGACGCGTTGGCGAAATCTGTTTCCAGCTATCGAGTGAGTCCTGAATGTGGATTATTTCAAAGGCTTAAAAAGTCCCTGATCTGTTTTTTTTTTAAATCGGAGGCATACCTGTTTTTCATGCATTCAATTATGCACATCATTTACTCAAAAATAAAAGCATTAGAAATAAAATATAATTCAGTCTTTAAAACCAGAAGGATACCTACTTGCAACCATTTCAAAAAGCTTGGATGATCGAAATAGAGAAAGTTTCTTGTCATTGAATGTTCAAACTTTAAGCAGATAATTCTTTATTTGTTACTAGCTGTGCCCGCTAATTCGTAAACGTGAGATTTGGACTACGACAAACATTTCAAAACCAAAATATAAATCATCTAAATCAAAAGCTAAATCAGCCCAGCCGTTCTCGAGTTTTAGCGAGACAAACGATCAACAATTGATTTTTTGAATTGCTGTTCGTTTGTCTCGCTAAAACTCGAGAACGACTGGGCTGATTTAGCTGTTTTTGGTTTTGAAATGTATGTCGTAGTCCAGGAAAGGTTTAAACTGTAAAAAAATTAAAATAACTTGAAAATCCAAATCTCACGTGTACGAATTAGCGGGCACAGCTAGTAACAAATAAAAAATGATCTGCTTAAAGTTTTCATCAGCAGTCATATTAAGTTTTCTTTTGTGTTTTCATCTTGTTTATTTAGAATATGTACTCTGAATACTCAATGGCAAGAAACTTTCTCTATTTCGATCATCCAAGCTTTTTGAAATGGTTGCAAGTAGATATCCTTCTGGTTTTAAAGACTGAATAATATTTTTTTTCTAATGCTTTTATTTTTGAGTATCGATGTGCATAATTGAATGCATGTAAAACAGGTATGCCTCCGATTTAAAAAAATCAGATCAGGGGGCTTTTTTAAGCTTTTGAAATAATCCACATTCAGGACTCACTCGATAGCTGGAAACAGATTTCGCCAACGCGTCTTTGAATAATAGAGAAGCTGTTTATACTCAACCTCGGCTGTGTCAGAGAGTTCTTTAAGAACTTTTTAGACTGTAGCCTTTATTATTCCCAATTTTATTTGGGGTCGGCTTGTTTAAGTGGCAAAAACTTTTTTTTTGATGTTGTTGAATCAACATCTACTGGCAATCAATCACATGCGTGACGCAGTGCGTTATTAATAATGTGCACAGAGCATCCCAGACCAACTATTTTCGAATTCAGATTTTGTTTTAACTTATGGAATTATAAAACATTGTTGGTTCCATGGCGCTCTATTCCACCGAAGTTCGTATTACAATTATCTCCAGAAAATGCAACACATTTAGTTAAAAGATCATGCTGTTGAAGTTGCTTTATTTTAAGCTCAGTAATTATCTCAGATCTGTCATTTCATTTCGATTTGGTTTTCTGGTGGTTTTAAAAGTCCAGTCTAAAGGAGAGCTAGTTTATCTGTTGGCAACACTGTTCGCGGTTTTACCGTAGTGTGTGCGCTTCGGGCGGTTTTGCGGTTTGGCGGTTTAACCGCTGGCTGGAAAAAACCGTAGTGCGGCCTCAGCCTAGACTGGCGCACGCAACCATAGAGTTATTTATTTATTATGGATAGAGCAGGGGAGCCAGGCCCAATGAGCTATAATAACTCTATGGCCAGGCCTCCAGCTGTCCCTCGGTTAGAAAGAGAGAGACAATCGCGGTACCTATCTGTCTGGCTCTACTCGCGTTTGCGCGGAAAAAGGAAAAGCAGCATATCTGAACCATAGTATAAGAAAACAAGGTCTCACATTCCGAGAGCGACACAATGTGACGTTACTACGTCAGTGTCACGTCAGTCCTCTAGGACGCATGCGTCAGTTGAGAAAGACAGATGGGATACCACGATCTTCTCTCTCTTTCTAACCGTTGTACGTTTGCGCTTACAGGCAGCCGTATGTCTGTACTGTAACCTGATTAACAATTTTGATAAAATTTAACATCTTCATGATCAACCTGTCTACCTATCGCAGTCCACGGCTGGACTTTTTTTTTGACGTAGTGGAAAATTCCTTCGAATATCCGACTCCTCGGTGGTATGTGGTATTCCACAAAACCACCCCGACGGCCGATCTCAGGGTCCCTGCTCTAAGAAGGACCCGGACCATATTATTTCAGGTCCCCCCAGGAACGACGCCGCGTCTATCCAGACACTATCCTGTGGGATTCTCCCTGCCTATAGGCCAATCATTATATGTTGTAGCCTGAACGCATTTTTGCGATCAGCCGGTCCTGTTTAGCGGTCCTCCAGCATATGCTGGGCAGATTCCAGATACTCACCGAACCAATCATGCCCGGTGAGATCTGCGTCAGTCGGTAGGTTACGTGACCTCCTTCCCTACCTGGCTGGACATAGGCCTCTCCAATTGCAAGCCACTTGGTTCTATCCTCGGCTTCTCGCATCTAGCTCCTACCAACAGCTCCTACCGTACACTGCAATTCGGCAGAAACATACCTAAACTGCTAAATTTTTACTTTTAGCTTCGCCGTAGTCGGGTAGAAAATGATGACGTCGGAAATTAGCTTATCATTGACTAACCCATGACTGTTTTTTTTTTCAAAATAATCACAAATTTTAACAAAAAAAAAACCAACTTCGATCTGGACCAAATTTAAGTGGGACCACACGGGAAGCACCAGCTTTCAAATAAAAAAAAGAATCATCAGAATCGGTTAACCCAGTCGAAAGTTATGAGGTAACAAACATAAATAAAATAAAAAAATACAGTCGAATTGAGAACCTCCTCTCCTTGTTGAGAAGTCGCTTAAAAATACAATAAAAGATGAAATTACAAATGAGGTCATCAACAACGTTTATTTTAGTATAAAAATTTTAAACGTTAAAATTGAAGTATAAATACATTATTTTGACATTGTGTAATTTCATCATGGACTACATATCTCACTTTCGATGATTAACGATTGAGTGTAGTTTTGCATGGCATGCATTACTTTGTTTGAAAGACTATATTGAGTTCATTTTTCAGGAGTACACAGAGGACACATGAATTCTTTGTTAAGCTCGCGAGCTCCTCGAATCAATCACTCACTTTCCAGCAAACGTCAAATTATTGTCAAAAACGTCAGCCAGCTGTCAATTTTGATGTCAATTTACACAATTTTATCAGTGAAAATTTTGCGGTGGTCGTGAATGGACGTTTTATCACGATGTTCATCGAAGTAAATTGTTCGTGCCATTGGTCAAAGTGAATTGGTTACCGTGGTTAGTCTTAGTTAACTATTCCATTTAATGTTTTATTTCAAGAGTTTAGTCTTTACTGTCTTACTAATGAACTAGCTTGTATTACGGAAACTAGTGTAAACTAAAATAAAACCTGTTGTGGGTATTCAATAAATTGCAAGTAGTTATTGCACGTTGTCAATTGCCAGTGTTTAACAGTGACTAAGTACATTTGTCTACCGGTACATAGGTCATGCGTCCCGTTTCCTTAGAAATTTGCATTACCGAACCTTCCAACTGTGTTTAAAAACTGTCGAAGTAAGTATTTATAGCTTCTATTAACCAGAAGAGATATTATCCCGTGTGCTGTGCTTGCTCAAATTTGTTTACTTTACCCTTAATATTTGGTGTTCAAGTACGTTTGTCAGAAATTTCCGGTATTTGATTTTTCACTTGTAATTTAAATAATAATGTTTTTACAGTTACATATATAACAAGTCATGGAGTCAAATAAGAAAAAGGGTCGCCCACCGCATCCAAGAGCCTCGGCTAACCCCTTATCAGCCCTTACATTTGCGTAAGTTTTATTTACTATTTCTCTTTGCATGTGTACTCTAAGAAACTAGAATCTCAAATAATTAGTTTCTTACAAATTCTTTATGCATTCATGCTAATATAATTTCTTTAAAACATTGGAAGATGATTTGAATTTATAAAATAAAGCATAAGGTTTTTTTAAGCAAATACCCCCAACTATAGAATTTATTTTGTGTTTTCCAAAGTTGTATTGAATCTGTAATAAGTAAATATCATCATCAGCCAGTTGCAGTCCACTGCTGGACATAGACCTCTCTCTTTGTACTCCACTCTGATTGATTTTGACCTAATCACATCCAGTTCTTGCCAGCCATTTTGTGCGAGTCAATAAATAAAATAGAAATGACACAAATCTTTGTATTGCATAATCAAGAGAGTATTCCATGTGGTTACCAAATTAAACAATTATTATAGCAATTTATTGGCATCTAAGATACAAATTAAACATAAGTATGTGTATCTTTGTACCAAATAATGCTTTTCTAGTAATAGGAATTTTGATAATTCAATTTTTTAAAGCAATACTTGTTACAAAAAAAACTTTGTACCCCTTTTTTACGAAAATTATGCGAACAGGAGCATGAAATTTGCTACAGTTTAAGTTTATTTGGAGATTAAAGATATCAATAAATAAAAAAGGACTTATTGTTAAATTTCGGCCAATGGGTTGCTACTAGTTATCTCTAAATATATCTGAGATGAGTTACAATTTTTCATTGAGTATTTTTGTAATCTTCTCATTTCCTATAATGATTATTAATTATTATGTATTTTAGATGGACATTACCCATGTTCTGTGGTGGAATAAAAAAAGAAATGGAGGAAGAAGATCTCTATGAACCTCTAGCAGAACATGCATCAGGTGAGTCTGGGCAGATTGGATGGTGTTATGAATTATAATTTCATAAAAAATATTTATTTTATATTTATAATCAACTAGCTGTTGCCCGCGGCTCCGCCCGCGTGTATGTCGGTTATAGCGGCAAATAGTAGCCTATGTGTTATTCTGATGTATAAGCTATATTCCTGTAAAGTTTCATCAAAATCCGTTCAGTAGTTTTTGCGTGAAGAAGTAACAAACATACACAGAAAATTTCGCCTTTATAATATTAGTGATGATGTATAAGTAAAGTTTCATCCAAATTGGTTCAGTAGTTTTTGCGTGAAGAAGAAACAAACATACACACAAACTTTCGCCTTTATAATATTAGTGATGATTAATGATAATATTAGTGATTAGTGTGATTATATATCCCACCAAAAACATAAATGTAAAAAAGGAGAGCCAAGTTCAATACAAAAATTATGCTTGGCTGTGGGCGTCGCCGAAAAAAGGATGGAAATCTAAATGAGTGCCAAGTTCTATGCAAAATCCAAATATGTATTTATAGGAACAAAATAAAATTATGAACAAGTATTAAACTCTATTTCTTTGCTGTATTGGATACCTATAACAATTGCTGTCATTTAAAAATGTGAGATCTTAAAGTAGGTTAGATTTGACTTTGCCAGTTTTCATAACAACAGTCATTTCATAAAGTTATTCAACAAATCTTAATATATATATTTCTTGTGTGCGTGTGTATGTGACTGAACTCCTCCTAAACGACTGGACCAATTTTGATGAAATTTTTTGTGTGTGTTCAAGGGGATCTGGGAATGGTTTAGATTCACAAAAAAGACTGGACCGATTTTGATGAAATTTTTTGTGTGTGTTCAAGGGGATCTGGGAATGGTTTAGATTCACAAAAACGTAAACGATGTTACGTGGGTCATAAATATGGCGGTACGAAGTTCGCCGGATCAGCTAGTATATATATATATTTTAATTCTGATAAAAACTGGCCAAGTCAAATCTAACCTACTTTAAGATCTCACATTTTTAAATAACAGCAATAGTTATAGGTATCCAATAAAGCAACGAAATAGAGTTTCATACTTGTTCGTAATTTTATTTTGTTCCTATAAATACATATTTGGATTTTGCATAGAACTTGGCACTCATTTAGATCTCCATCCTTTTTTCGGCGAAGCCCACAGCCAAGCATAATTTTTGTATTGAACTAGGCTCTCCTTTTTTACATTTATGTTTTTGGTGGGATATCATTACTTTTTGTAAATAAAACTAGGCAGGTAAAGTAAAAGCACTAATGCTAGACACATTAAGGCCAAATGAAACTTCATTCTCAAATATTAAATGTATTTATCAATAAATTACAGTTTCAATTTTTTTTACTGTTAGAGCAACTTCTAGAAATTAACTTATTCATATTAAATATTTTATGACTGTTGTATTTTCAACAAAAAATCACAATATCATCAAGTTTGCCACATACACTAATAGATGACAGCATCAAAAATCAAATCCACCAAAAATAGAAACCAATTGGCACTAATAGTAGACATGACTATAATATGACTTTAAGTGCTAACTTCTTGGAACTAGTTATTTTTTGAGATGTTGTTACAGATGCTCTGGAGACTGTCAAGTTGTGAAATTGCCTTATTATAGGGTCCTTCCTTCCTAACCTTTATTATTCCCAAGATTTGGGGGTGATTACTAGTTCAACTGGTTTTACCTGAATATCAATTTTTACACAGAGCGACTGGCATCGGAACTCCGCAACCCTGAGGGGTGAACTGTAATCGAAGGTTGAACTAGTTGTCAGTATATTTGAGGGCACTGACTTCCCAATAACGACTGCCATAGATAATCATGACAACCGGAACAGAAGGCTTAACGTGCTCTCTGAGGCACGGGCGGGAAACACTGCCATTTTCCATACTCGGGGCTGCTATTAAGAATTTCTTGTAAGCAAAACCCAACAGCAATCCGACTCGGGCATCGAACCTGAGACCTCTTGATCTGCAGTCACTTCTGTGCCTTGTTACAGGTTGATGCTTTAAAAAGCATCTCATCCCTGGTCTACCATTTTTGTAGGGGGTTTCAATCTTAAGATCATCCACTATTTTCTTAACGCTATCTTGTAAATTATCTTTTCCTATTCCAAACCCTTGTTTGGCCATAGCTTTTGCCCATGTTACGAGTATTTTTTCTACATCGTCGGTCACATAACAGCTTCTTCCCATTTTACCTGTAAAAGGGGTCTTTCCCTTGACTTAGTTTAGTAAAGTTACTCATAGAAGTCCAAATTTCTTCGATGCAGTAGCTGTCGGAACGCCCTGCTTGCATTCTTCTATGGCTGCTTTCAGTTTGACTTCAGAGTATCGAAATATCTGACCTATTCCTGGCGGCATCGTGCTGGAAACTTAATGGATTCTAATAGTTGACACCTAGTATACCCTAATAGTTGACACTGGCTACCTTTAGTAAGGCTAGTGTAAAACGCACGAAACTCAGAGAGGAGCTTATTTTTACAATATAAAGACTAAATTTGCATTGAAATAAGCAGAAAAATTCAGTTCGACGTAACCCTAGTAGAAGACACACGTGTCATCTTTTAGGTATTGATTCATTTCTGGTACTAATAGTTGACACCACTTAAAATTTATACAAAAACAAGCCAAAATGACAAGGTAATGGTTCTAATAAATCAATAATCTAATATACACACATCAAAAGTGTCTAGGGATCAAGCATTTTTATGCGGATTTCTTGAGATTGAGATGTGGCTTTGGCTCTGGCCTGCTCAGTCGCCAGACTTGAACCCGATTGAGCATGCATGGGATATGCTACAGAGAAGAGCTCTGCCGAATATGGAGGGTATCCAGTCGCAAGAAGACCTTTTTTTGTTGTTGCAACGAACATGGGCGGCCATTCCACAGCGTGATTTGGATGAACTCATTTTGAGTATGCCAAACCGATTCTTGTGTTGTTAGTGTTCGCGGTAGAAACACGGATTATTAATTGTTTAAGTTACCTAAAAAAATTTTAAAGAAAACTGTTATTTCAGTCTGTTTTTCGAACTTTAATGTTAGTGGTTCAAATGTCAAAAATCCCTTTATTAGGAAAATGGCAAATTTCTTTATTAATGCAAAGGTGACTTGGTTTATCGTTACTGTGACAAACGAAAACACTTTATTTGATGAATCCTTAAAGAAAATTTTAATTAATATCAATCAGGAGAAAAGTTATTGCAAAAATATATGTTGCTCCCTAGACACATATGTTGATCCCTAGACACTTTTGATATGTGTATTTATAATATTGAAACCAACTGTAGCCAATAATCATAAATATATGACAAAATCACACCTGTTGAAAGTCAGATGGCTTAAGAAAAATGCTAAGAATTAAGAGCAATATGTCAACCTGCTCTCATTGTTTGTTATCATCGGACGCCATTTAAAAATTTCTTCTAACAATGTATGCAAGCTTTTGAGCATGTATCATGGATGGTACTAGGTGTCTTTAACATCAGTAGCGATGTTATTTGAATGATTAGTTTTCTTATTAGAAAAGTTTTTTTTGAAAATGTCATCTTTTAGTTCAATGTCCAGCATTAGTGCTTTTACCTATTGATCTTTAATAATACATATATTGGGATAGTTTCAAATATCTGCTTGTAACGACGGTTCCAACGCTACAATAAAAAAAAATTGTATGGGGACCCCCTTTTTTTAACTTTTTTTAATTTTTAGATTTTTTCCTACGCTTACACACAATAAATTATCCTGCTGGATTCCAAATTTCATCCTTCTAGGTCATCTTGAAGTAGGTTAGGTTTAGGTACTATATTTTATTGGTCAGTCAGTGCTAAAATTTACGACTTTTTGACCTTCATATCTGTCCAATTCTCTCGCCAATGCAGCGATCACCTTGTGAAATTTGCAATGTCTTAGGCCCATGAGTAAGTCATTCAATCGCTAACTATGTCACTGGAGAGAGCAATGAACTGACGGCTGTTTCACCGTGTTCTTATTCTAAACTAATGCATCAAGCACTTACTGGAGTTGCGTGATGTCCTTGATCTCGTCGGCCGTTGATGGGGTACCCCACTGCCGTTTGTCTTGCCGCGTTCACACATACATGCTCCAAAGTGCTGTACAACCTCCAAGGTATTCGAATTACAATACACTCGTATTTAGCTATCGCGGATCGCGCCTATTTGAACGTGACTACTAAAACTCGCGAGTCCAAGTGGAGAAAGTGCCAAAAAGGCACTTTCTCAACGAAGCCTTGCTTGACCGTTCCAAGCGTCTCAATAGTACTACTGTCAACGTCAAAACGATAAACAAGAAAAATGACAATCAAAAATGTTGCCATTACAATGACGTTAAATTTCTAACAATATCTTTATAACCGTTTGAGCTAGCTTCATGAAATTTGCGCTTCTAGATGTCCTTATGGATATAATTAAACACACGTAGTCTTATGTGTTTACGTTAAAGAAGTTTTAAGTTATAGAAGGGTCAAAAGTGGCACCAAGTGGGACGTGTAATATTACACTCGGCGCTGGCTAGCCAGTTCCTTTGCTTGAACTTGGCTTGACACGCTGCCGCGTGTCTAGATAGTGTGATTAACAGGTAGGTATGATTTGCAACTGTTGTTTAAATATTTTAAATAAAAAAATTATAATAACTCGAATAGTCTCAGAGTCAAGTGAGAAAATCTTAGATAATGAGTTTGAATCATAAAAAAATCTATATAATCAGAGAATTGTAGTAATTTCACAACAGATCTTGTTTTTTTTATCGATTTTTTTAGTTGTCCTTTTGTAAAATAATCAAAATTATCTTTTGGTTCATCTTAAAAATCAATGTTAAAAATGATGGTAACGTGAAGAGCTAGATTGAAAAAAAACAAGAAATAAACACAGCTAAGAATATTTATTATACATAATGTGGTAAGTGCACTAAAGTGCATATTTGAATTGGTTAGAAAAATACCTTATAATACATTTTAAATAAATTCCTTTTTCTTCAAAAAAGAAAATTTTCTAGTTGTCCTATCATAATCAGGATGACAAAATAGGATCTTTTTAAACATTGTTAGCAAACATATAATATTAGAATATTTTTACTTTTGCTCTTAAGCAGCATTTGATTAAGTAAAACTGATAATGAAGACCACGTAAGGTGACTCTTAAAACTCAATAATTAGTATTTCTTACAAATAAATAAATATAATATGGTTGCTATGCAATTTGCAATCATAACAGTGCTTGTAGGAAGTGAAGTACCAATGAACTCCACTAGCAATATTTAGCGAATTTCACAGCTAATGTTAGATTACATATATTAATTTATATCAATTCCACCTCGGATGGTAAAAAACGTGAATAGTAGATACAGCTTATTAATATTAAGTTACTGGCACTTTCCTATGAAGTTATAGGCTTAAGGTATGTTTACTTTTTTAAGAGATTTATTCAACTTATAGGTTGTCTGTTGCTAGGCTAGCCATAACCTAGAACTAAAAATAACGAAAACACGTCACATATCACATTAAATTGCATACATTACACTTTCTTACTGTATTTTTACTCTTTATTATTAAAATATTTTGTGTTTAGTTAATAAACCCAATGATCGCATAGCATTTACCTATTATTTACTGCCAACAAACATAATTTTTAATTAAAGCCCATAGACTTAAAATAAATTTATATTCAACAAAATGGATTGGCAGACGGTTCTGCCTTCTGCCGGTTCTAATTTTGCAAATTAAAGGAGGTAAAATTAAAAAAGATAATCTTTACATTACCTATGTAATTTTGGACCTGCCATTATCAATTTAAACCCTAATATTATTTACATAATTGACAAATAAGTCACTCACTCAGCACATATTTATTTTTAAAAAAACCGGACCAGATACCAGAGACCTGGTCTGGACATCGAATTTTGACAAGAGTTCATTATTTATTTTTGGGTTCTGTCTATGATCACTATAACTTGAATTGTCACTATATACCTATTACACCTAAACCTGATACAACATTAATACTGAACGCGTATAGCGTAACTTTAAAATTGTTAGTTTAGATTTTCGCACTTGTTCGTTATAAAACTGATTACGAACTCTCTCTGAGTACGAACTTTAAAAATTTTGTATTGCATTATACATCTAGATATTATACCTACATGTGTTTGAGTAGCCTGACGTTTCGACAGTGCGGCATTGACCGTGACTATGAGTTGGTAATCAGCCAATTATCATACCATTCAAGCTATACCTATTACCTACTGATCACGTAATGTTATGTAACCGTCCAAACCGACCGACTGACTGATTCCTCAACACAGTGACGACACTGATGCTTTTAACGTTGTCACCACTAAGGGTCCGTTCACACAGACCGGCTCGTAGGTCATCGGCTCGCATTTTTCTTTTCACGAAGACCGGATCGTATACGCTTGGAATTGGCCAGACCGGAGCCGCCAACTATTTCACATAGACTTGCTGTGGAAGAGAATCAGAGCAGATCGGCTCCGCGAGCAAGAAAGAGCACGAAATCGGAGCCGGTCGACTCCTCTTATTATTTCACACTATACTCTGTCCATTACTTTATTTTCTTTTTGACAGCTCACGCCTATAAATTACCATATTTTTTTTCGGAATTATGTACTACAGTAATGTCGTACTTTATTGACGGTGACGGTACTTTAGTGAAGTGGTCTGTGCATAACAAACAACCACAGACTATAAAACAGTACTTGAAATACGATAAATCGATCATATGATAAAAATAATTTGATTTCATGTAAGTATTTTTTCGGTAAATTTAATAAAAAAATGAAATAAAAATAGTAACTATGACTCCAAGATTGAATTTTTGCAAGGAATCAAGTCGAAATCTTGGAATTTAGGATCAAACCAAGAGTAAAGAACAAAAACTCTGTTCATTCATCTAATTTACAGATTTATTATTTATATTTTTGTTTATTTCTTACATAATATAAAAAACTAATAAAGGAATAATTAATATTTCAACAAAAAGTATTTAATTAAATCGATTGAAAGTTCTTCATAAATACAATCGCTATTCGTTTCAAATCGAATCGGTAATGGGTGAGGGCGTCACTAATTTAAAAAATTCTTGAACTGTCAAAAAGAAAATAAAGAAATGGACAGAGTATAAGTGCGTTCAAGCATTCTTGATGACAAAAGAAGTGCACATGCAAAAATAAACCTTACTACAATTACTCAAACCTCTGTTTCCAATGTGATAAAAATCTGCTCTCCTCTCCGAGCCGATACGAACTCCTCCGAACGGACCCTAAGGCGATAAAATAAGGGATGAACGGTATTCATTTTCAAAGTAAGAATCACAAATAAAACCGCAAACAATAGCAATCAAGGGAGAGAAACCGCGAGAAACAGTCTTCCATTCACGAATGTTTCTAAAAACTCTTACAAATATTATCTTCGCGAATTACTGATAGATTATTTTCTAACTACAATACTATAGAGCAATCACCTTCAGAATTTATTGTCTTTGAAATCAGCTGATAGTCAGTTTATTAACTCAGAGTAGGTTATCTACGCAAGCGACGTGTTGTTAAACGAGAACGCAAACAAACAGGCGTATTACAACTACATCATTCAAAGTGCAATTTAATCATTGACTTGTGATGCATGGTTGGTGTCATTTTTAATAACTCAACGTTCTATTAACTGCAACAATGCCAACAATATACGTAAGTAAATAGGTACTTGATTTGCTTTTCAATATTTCAAACAGGCTATCTTTATTTTTGTTGACGGGTTTGAAAAAAAAAACTCTTGGGATCTCCGGTTTCTTGGGGATATGGGAGTCAGGAGTATGTGGTGATTTCACTAAAACCCACCCCGACGGTCGGCGTCGGCGACGGATGAGGGAGAGCTTCCAACCCCAGCTCTTGCAGCTGCTTCACGACAACGCTGCGCAACAGACAGTGTCCAAGCTGCAAGAGCTGGGGTTAGAAGCTCTCCCTCTTCCCCCATACTCACCAGACCTTGCACCTACCGACTATTACTTTTTCCAAAATTCAGACAACTTTTTAGTGGGTAATAAATTCAATTCCCGAGAGGCAGTACAAAATGCTTTTGAAGAGTTTGTTGCCTCTCGTCCAGCTGATTTTTACAAGAAGGGCATCAATAAACTGCCAATGCGTAGGCAAAGATGCGTCGATTGCATGGGTGATTACTTCGCATAACAGAAATAAAAAAGTTTGAAAAAATAAGAACTTTCACTTATTCCATACAAAACGGCAATTTCATAGGTAAAGACCTAATATTTAATGTATACCTTATCTAACTCATTCATTCGTCATTAATTTTTAACAATAATTTAGTAGACAGTTTTATTGTTTTAATTTACATAGTTGTATATGTCGTAGGTACATTGTCAAAACCGGTAATTGTCAATGGACTTTATTTTACTTTTTTATTTTACTAAACAGCGCCGTTAACTAGCGGTTAGCTTACATACTTTATTTTTATTTATTTTTAAACAAAAAAAACTTGCTATTTAAATAAACGAAAAACTCTAACCTAAACAATGTCACTGAAACTAGGCAGGAAGTCGATTGACAATTTACCGGTTTATTATAATACTAGTTGTTGCCCGCGGCTCCGCCCGCGTGTATGTCGGTTATCGCGGCAAATACCTAGTAGCCTATGTGTTATTCTGATGTATAAGCTATATTACTGTAACGTTTCATTCAAATCCGTTCAGTAGTTTTTGCGTGAAAGAGTAACAAACATCCATCCATACTTACAAACTTTCGCGTTTATAATATTAGTAGGATCACTAGTGAAATTGTAATATCACGGCTTTGACAATTTACCTGCGACATAATAGATCGCAGCTAAATTCAGAAAAAAAATCAAGACAGATTCGTGGTTAAATTAAAATGATGTTCTAATTTGCATTGCAAAAATAATATTTCGAAGTACATAATAGATACGATACGATAAACAAGCGCTAAAAAAATCCAATAAATTGAGAATATCTTAAAAGAAAATCATGTAGGTCATCTTTCTAGTCTTTATTATTCCCAAGATTAATTATTTGGGGTCAGACCCTACTAATATTATAAAAATGTAAAGTTTGTGAGGTTGTATTGTATGCGGTAATCTCCGAATCTACTGAACTGATTTTACTACTGTCATGACCCGAAAAAACTTTTTATAAAAAAAAAAACCGACTTCCAAAAACCATCCAACGAAAACTCTGCCAAAAAATACTAAAAAGCGTAAAATAAACTGGCTCTTCATAAATTGCTATGTGCCAATTCTTGTCTATACCTAATTCTTTATTCATTTAAATAGTAGTATTATTATGTGTGCTAGGTACCTAAAATCTGTTTGAAGTCGGCGCCAAGCCAAATGTAATAGTAGTTACCACACTCGCTATATTTCGAGACGACCATTAACGACGTCGCGTCAGCCCGCGCGTGTCTGCCCGCTTGGGTTGTTTTGTGCTACAAGAGGAGCAGCTATCCGGCAGCGGCGAGTGCGGTACCTTCTATTACATTTTGGCTTGGCGCCGACTTCAAACAGATTTAGGTACCTAGCACACATAATAATACTACTATTTAAATGAATAAAGAATTAGGCATAGACAAGAATTGGCACATAGCAATTTATGAAGAGCCAGTTTATTTTACGCTTTTTAGTATTTTTTGGCAGAGAGTTTTCGTTGGATAGTTTTTGGAAGTCGGTTTTTTTTTATAAAAAGTTTTTAATTTTTCCATTTTTAGTGCAAACAATCGTAGGTTATCAGTAAGTATAACTATTTCATATAATTTCTGCTGATGCGAATAACTTTAGTGGTTTGAACACGTATTAAAACTGAGTATGCTCAGTTTCCAAAATTTTGTTGAGATGTAAGATTTCTGCAAAATACATTAAGGGGTTAGTCATCATAGCGCCTGTGTCATCAGCTCACCTAAATAACTTAAAAGTATACTACTAAAGGTCTATAGATACGTATGAAATTGAAAGAACTATCCTCCAACTCCTAATCGTTGAGGAGTTGTACCTTCCATCATCAGCTTACCTAAATAACTTGAAAGAATACGACTAAAGGTAACATACATACATATGACATTTAAAGATTTATCCTCCAACTCCTAACCGTTAAGGAGGTGTACCTTTCATCATCAGCTCATCATCATTAAATGATGACTACCAGACGCAAATACCGGAGTAGCTTCAGAAAATATACGAAAAACATAGTACGTGCCTGAAAAAATGAGGGTTCCCCTCGATTTTTCTGGGATGCCATCATCAGATCCTAGTTTCCTTATCATGATACCACCGTCGGAACATCTCCTTTCCAACAAAAGAAGAATCATCAAAATCGGTTTATAAACGACGAAGTTATCCCCGAACACACATAATATACATATACATATATATATATATTTAAATATATATATATATACGGTCGAATTGAGAAACCTCCTCCTTTTTTTGAAGTCGGTTAAAAATGAATACCTACCGCGATATCCAACATACACGCAGGCGCAACCGCAGGCAAAAGCTTATAGTTATAAATAATTTTGTTACAAACAATAAAACTAAATTTATGAGTTATTACTTATTGTAATGATCATTTTATCATGGTAAATTACTTGTAAACTCTTTATTATAACACGTACATGGCACTATAAATATGACACTAAATATAAAGACTCGGGACACTTCGACCCATGAAATATATTCAAATGCAGATCTACTGATCTCTTCATTGCTAGAACAAGGCTTTCACAGAGGTTTAAGGCTTACATGTTTATAATAAACTAGCTGCCCCACGCAACCTCGTTTGCGTCCAAACTACCATCCCCCGTTTTAAACCCAATCTTAGCGGATGTCTACACCCCATAAGGAACCTACCTGCTAAATTTGAAGTTTGTAGGTGTTATAGTTTCTGAGATTTCGTGATTAAACGAAATACCACTCACTTAAGTGGTATTTCGTTTTTATTTATGTAGATTTATATATAGATAAAATTGTGTCCGTTTGTAATTTTAAATTAACAGTTTTTCACTAAATGTATATGAATTACACTTACATCAAAAAATCAATTTCTAAAATGGTTATCTGTCTGTTTTGGCTAATCTCTGAAAGGGCTGAACTGATTTTGACGGGACTTTCACTGACAGATAGCTTATGATACAAGGAGTGACTTAGGCTATTTTACAAGCTTTTTTATTAACTTGCAATGTATGTAGGTATGTATGTTCGGGTGGAATCTTGCAACTCAATTTTGAAACAGATATATTTCCGATCTCTCGAGTTATCTCACTCAGTTAATAAGATAACCGCTTAGGCATGTGTCATCCTGATCTCAATGAAAATTGCAATACTGATAGTTATTACGAGATATACCATGTCGAGACTATTGACATCTTGTAGGTTTCACTGTAGACTGTGAATAATGTGTATGTTAAAGAAAGTTCTATCTTTCATGCATTCTTATCACTTTCAAACCAGAAATTCCCTTTTTTTTCTGTAGTGCCAATGCAGTAATCATTTTGGTCTGTTGAACTATTTAAGAAGAGGCATATTTCCCAACAGTGGACTATCAAAGGGCGGTGATGTGTGATGTGCAAATAAATGATTTAATAAACTCTTTCAATCTTCTAGGACCATTAGGAGACAAATTTGCACGTTTATGGGAGGAAGAGGTTGCGAGGGCAGAAGGGAAGAGAAAACCAAGTCTTTTACGAGTCATAGTGCGAGCATACGCTGCTAGGTGCATGCTGTACGGATTTGTATTGCTGGTCATGGAATGTGGGATCAGGTGAGTTTATATAATTAATGCTAGACATATACTTAAAGGAAAATCTGTAAATTTCTCTAGAATGAGTGATGACGTTTACTGACTTCATCCATATTTACCTAGAATAAGTGATGACGTTTACTGAGTTCATCCATCATCGATATTTAGTAAAAAAGACGCTAGAATACTGCAAGACTCGATTGGATAATTGCTTCGCTTGTTGAGTACATATGTGACCTTAAATATCTATGTACGTAATATAATGAAGTACACATTCGTGTTTAACAAATAGTTTTACTACCTCCTGATAAAGTCCCTGATAAACTTATGTCAACTTATCTGTAAAGTACCTACAGAATTTGATTTCAAAAGTCTTATAGCTCATCCAGACACTCGCGAGGCGCCTCGCCTCACGCCTCGGCACGAGACTGAGTGAGTGGAGGCGGCCACAACCACACTCTCGCGGAAGTGTGGTTGATTGTCTCGTGTCGCCCCTCGCGTCCTTTGACTCGCGCCCAAAAACCAACACAAAGCGGAGAGACAGCGAGGCTAGGCGAGCGAAGACGAGGGGGCACGAGCGCACCGTCCCCACTCTCGCACTCGCGTTGCCTCGTGTAGCCTCGTGGAGAGTGTGGATGGGCTATTAGATTGAGACATGTATGTGAAATACGACATATATTTATCAGCAACTTTTATCTGTTGATTTTTATATGGCAGATAACCATCCGAGACTTTATCAAAAACTGGTGAAACTTGCTCAAAGAGAGATAAATAGTAATTTCAAGAAAATCTACTATTCCATAACTTATAGTACGTATGCTTCGGCACGTTGGAACACGATCGAAGACAATATAGAATAGTATTAAGCAACTCCTTTGTTATTTTTTCGGCGAGTGTTGTTACCAGACCCCAACTACCTCTTCTTAAATACGGGATGAAGACACACAAAAGGCGGCAACGCAGTTGTGTGTTCTGAGTAGCAGGTAACCATAGACGGTTACAGTCACTTATCGACAGACGACTTGCACTTTTGTCCCTCATGCATCTTTTTTTGCAAAACCAAACCTTTGTCTCAGGCATATACAGGTAAGATACAGAAACGTGTCTTACAGACACCAATGGCATAAGGAAGACCCAAATGTTCTTAGCCAAAAACCAACAAACTAATAGTCCAGTGCTGGACATGGGCCTTTTGTTAGATAGGAGGTTCTGGCCTAGTATACCACGCTGTAAAAAAATGTATGCCTTTTAATTTTTTGCTAATCTAATACTCTGTATAATACCGGTGTATAAAAATGGCAAAAGGAATGCATGTAAATGGCATATCTACTACAAGTTATAAGCACAAAAGCCATTATTGCGTTTGATTGTAGGATGTTTTATTATTATATGACTCGAGTAATAGCTGCTAAAGTTTGTGAGGTTGTATTGTATGCGGTAATCTCCGAATCTACTGAACTGATTTTACTACTGTCATGACCCGAAAAAACTTTTTATAAAAAAAAAAACCGACTTCCAAAAACCATCCAACGAAAACTCTGCCAAAAAATACTAAAAAGCGTAAAATAAACTGGCTCTTCATAAATTGCTATGTGCCAATTCTTGTCTATACCTAATTCTTTATTCATTTAAATAGTAGTATTATTATGTGTGCTAGGTACGCAGGCTACGCAGTTGTGTGTTCTGAGTAGCAGGTAACCATAGACGGTTACAGTCACTTATCGACAGACGACTTGCACTTTTGTCCCTCATGCATCTTTTTTTGCAAAACCAAACCTTTGTCTCAGGCATATACAGGTAAGATACAGAAACGTGTCTTACAGACACCAATGGCATAAGGAAGACCCAAATGTTCTTAGCCAAAAACCAACAAACTAATAGTCCAGTGCTGGACATGGGCCTTTTGTTAGATAGGAGGTTCTGGCCTAGTATACCACGCTGTAAAAAAATGTATGCCTTTTAATTTTTTGCTAATCTAATACTCTGTATAATACCGGTGTATAAAAATGGCAAAAGGAATGCATGTAAATGGCATATCTACTACAAGTTATAAGCACAAAAGCCATTATTGCGTTTGATTGTAGGATGTTTTATTATTATATGACTCGAGTAATAGCTTGCGTGTTACGCGTAATAGACTGTAAACAAACAGATTTATTTACTTTGGTTGATTAACCCAATTCTTTGTTTTGGTATTTTTTATTACCTTCTATTTATGCTATTGAGATAATACGGTGACATTGCAATAAGGTCACTGACACTGGTATTATGAAGTGTTCTAAATATAGGGTAACTAAATAAAAGGTACACAACTTGTTTTGTACAAATAAGAAGATATTAAAGAGTCAAAGTATATTTTGAAGCTGAAACAGTTGTTTGTACGACATGTGTGCCTAAAAATCTGCCCCCCTAGCCAAGTTGCAAGCGTTCTTTGTTCTGCAATCGTTAACGCCTGAATTCTCGTGTGTCATTGGCTGATCTTAGACAAAGTAATCGTATACAAAGTATTAGCCAATGTCACGAGAATTTAGGCGTTATCGATTGCAGAACGAAGAACGCTTGCAACTTGGCTAGGGGGACTGGTCCAATATTTTTTTATTCTGATCTTCGACACGGCTAGATCGACTCCGATTGACTGCCAGATAACTGACTAGTTAAGCAATAACACAATTTTTCTAGTCGACAATGTTTTCAAGGCTCAATCAAAAAATATAGATAGAGTAGGGGAAAAATCTGTTATTTATATATTTCTAAATAAATACAACATAAACATTTCAACATGATAAAAAAAATTGACAAAAATAAAACCGAATTCAACGTTTGACTCGATTTCTCTTGGATGCAATCATCCGATCTTTAGTGTCCTTATCATGGTACCACCGTTGGGATATCTCCTTTCCATTAAAAAAAGAATCGTCAAAATCGGTTCATAAACGACGAAGTTATCCGCGAACAAACATAAAAATATATATACACACATCAAAAGTGTCTAGGGATCAAGCATTTTTATGCGGATTTCTTGAGATTGAGATGTGGCTTTGGCCCTGGCCTGCTCAGTCGCCAGACTTGAACCCGATTGAGCATGCATGGGATATGCTACAGAGAAGAGCTCTGCCGAATATGGAGGGTATCCAGTCGCAAGAAGACCTTTTTTTGTTGTTGCAACGAACATGGGCGGCCATTCCACAGCGTGATTTGGATGAACTCATTTTGAGTATGCCAAACCGATGTTCTTGTGTTAGTGTTCGCGGTAGAAACACGGATTATTAATTTACCTAATAAAATTTTAAAGAAAACTGTTATTTCAGTCTTTTTTTCGAACTTTAATGTTAGTGGTTCAAATGTCAAAAATCCTTTTATTAGGAAAATGGCAAATTTCTTTATTAATGCAAAGGTGACTTGGTTTATCGTTACTGTGACAAACGAAAACACTTTATTTGATGAATCCTTAAAGAAAATTTTAATTAATATCAATCAGGAGAAAAGTTATTGCAAAAATATATGTTGATCCCTAGACACATATGTTGATCCCTAGACACTTTTGATGTGTGTATATACGGTCGAATTGAGAACCTCCTCTTTTTTTTCGATTAAAAATCGTAGGTACTTTTAAGATTTTTTATGCTTGACAGTTTATACCGATTATATCTGGCAAATCGATATCTTGCAGCTTGACAGCTGTGAGCTCTTATCATCGCTTTCCTCTTCACATCCGCACATATCCACTGTTAGTCCACTGATACCGTCCGCATTTGCTTTTATGCATATCCATTGGCTTGTTTACTTAGTTACATAGCTATAGTCGTTAGCTCTTTAGAAATTGATAGATTATTAAATTTATAATCTGTATCTCGAAAACGGCTTCAACGATTTTCATGATACCTATTTAGTATTCAGGGGGTTTCGGGGCCGTAAAATCGAACTACCGAAGATTCATTTTCACAATTTTACCAAAAATAAAAACGAGCAAAGCTTGGTCATCCAGGTTCTTTTTTTTTCTCTTAATGCTTTTTTTCCAGTCCTCTCAAATAAATAGATCGTATTTTCATTTAGACATCACTTTGTGTGATCCACAAATTGTTGTGCCGAGTCTAGTTGTTCTTTGTGTCAGTTTCATGTATGTTTGTGAATTCCCATGCAACACAGGTTGTATATTCCTAATGCGGGAGTTGTCTTTTTAAGAAAAAAGAAAAGAAATGGTCAATGCAATGATACTGTTGATGAAATCACTACTTTTTTCATAATATTGTATCAAGCTATAATATTGTAAGTGACTTCAGATACGGCGTTAATATTTTTTGTACCAATATTATACAAATCTATTAAAAAAACATTGAACTCACAGAGTAAAATAATAAAAAAAAACATTGAGTAGGTAGGTACACACTCCTAATTAATGTTGAAAAATAAGAACAGGTAACCGAGTTTTAAGGTAACCGAAAGTAGTCAAACGAATTGTATATCACCGACTATTTTAAGAAATAATGCAGTTTCAAATGTTGCTGCCATAAAACTATCACCTGTTTTAATTTTAGTAATTGGAAAATTATTAACAACAGATGTACATTATTACTTTATGATAATCATACTAATATTATAAACGCGAAAGTTTGTAAGTATGGATGGATGTTTGTTACTCTTTGGACCCCCAAAATTTATTGTTTTATTTTTTATTTTTGTGTGAAAATCATAATGCGGTTCACAGAATACATCTATTTACCAAGTTTCAACAGTATACAACCGTTCAACAGTATAGTTTCTTATAGTTTTGGAAAAAAGTGGCTGTGACATACGGACGGACAGACAGACATGACGAATCTATAAGTCTTCCGTTTTTTGCCTTTGGCACGGAACCCTAATAAAACACCATAATTAGAATATGTATGTCGGTAACGGTAAGCACTAAATTGCATTTTAAACTTTATTCATTTAAATTTTTCACGTTATCATATTAATTCGTATCCGGGCAGAGAGAACATCGAGATATTGCGATATATATTTTTTTACACGTTTAGAAGATGTTAGTAAACATTTTAAATTGGAAGCTAAAACTTACTTAATTGTAAATATATTATAATTATATTTTTTTAAGTTAAACTGGCAACGTCTACCGTTCAAAATTTATTTAACTTTCTTAAACTGACTTAATTGTTGTAAGTCATTGTTACGTAATAAAACTATGTACATATTTAGTTAGAAAACATAGCATTCTAGATAGGCGAAACGGCAAGCGTCATCTCAGGACGGAGTGGCTTTATTTTAATAGCGAGAAAGTGTACAGGAACCGACAAGGAGATTTTGATTTTTTTTATGGGAATGCAAACGAGCAGACGCATCACCTGATGCTAAGCAAAAGGTAAAGTGACTTAGCTACGTTCAGAGCGCCTAGTTTCAGTTTATTTCATGTCTACTCGATCGTCACGATGACCATGTTCGGCGTTGCGATTGCCCCGCCCTGATATGTCTACCAATCACAACTCCAATTGCGCTTGCCGCAGAGAGCTAGTTGATGTATAATAAACTCACACTAAACCTGATGTTGATAACATTGTGTAATTTCAGTGCGTTTTATTCTGATATTAACATTCGTTTTTTACCTCGGCTGAGTACGGTTACGCAGAACTAGTTCCAGTGATTAATCATTAAAATTATGTCCTTCAATTTCCCTTTTTACCCAACTACGGTGAGGCCAAAAGTGTGTTCCATCGTAGCGTCTAAACTACTGAACCGATTTTAATGAATGAAGTGTAAATAGGTTCGCAATAATAGCCCGGATTTACTGAAATGTGCTCCTATATTTATTCTTGAAATGTTTTTCTTCTCTATATTGTATTAAATGACTGCACGTTTGGCCTAGTGGTTCAACGGTCACCACGCCGTTTCCTACTTCGCCAAGTGTCGTGGGTTCATATCCCACGTAGGACAACACTTTCTATGATCCACAAATTGTTGTTCTGAGTCTGGGTGTTATTTGTGTCCGTTTCATGTATGTTTGTGAAGTCCCCCGCAACACAGGATTTATTCCTAGTGCGGAGTTGTCTTTAAAAAAAAAAACGATTCTTTTTAATCAAAGAAATCGAAACCTTAAATACCAAATGAATAGTTCTATAACTTTTTGGGTCAAAGTGTCCTTAACATTGCGATGTATGTATTTCTAAGGTTTCGCCCACTGAAATAGCGTTATGTATTTATGTATTTTGCTTAAATAATGTGACACAGTGCAGAGTGCAGACGAAATTAAATAATAACAGTCAAATGATCCACAATATACATATACTAAACATGTCGGCTTTGAATGGTCTTTGTTGTAAATATGAGTATTTAGGTTATTGCACCCGTTAATAATTTTATATAAATATTTTACAGACATACAAAAGTGTAAATATGAAATAGGCGTAGCTCTAAACGTTTTTTTATGAAACCTATTAAAAAAAAAAAAATTGCAGAGTTACCAGAACAAATGTGCAGGAATAGGAAGGAGCCAGCATAATCATATACCTAAATTGTAAATTTTTGGATAAGCGTATGCTGAGATGCAGGCAGATCAGTAGGTATCACAGACTTAATGCAGATACGGTTCTTTGAATAAGTATGTATAAGGACGATTGCTTAATATTGCTTAATGCAGTTTAATGCCGATGAACATATGCTCTATTACAAAGAGAGATATTAGTTTTGAAGATAATTCGTGATCAAGAGAGATATGTGTAGAGTGCTTTACCTATCTATAGTCTTTGCGCTGTAGCATGGTGCGGATGACAGTTGCCTGTACGACGTTTCTGGATGGTTTATTTAATTTACTACAGTTATTAATGATTTAATATATTATTGCGAATGTGGTGTTCCTTGGGAGAGGCCTATGTCCAGCAGTGGACTGCAACGGGCTGATGATGATGAATGTGGTACAGCTGAAATACTAAGTCATAATTTGTAAATTGCGGCAACTTTCAAGAGTGAAACGAACGAAACGACGGAAGTCGCCCGCACCATGCTACAGCGCAAAGAGTATAATTTGGGCGCGGCCGTAGCCTGAAATTTTGGAGGGAATGAAATAGACTATTACACAAAACATTTTTTATCACACACTATGAAACGAATGAAGGTATTTTCTTTTTATTGCAAATGATCTTAATGGCGTCCTACAGGTTATGGTTTAGGGGTTGCCAGTTTTTTTTATTTAGTAAATAATAGTGTAATACGCCTTTACAAGCTCTGCCTAGCCTGGGACTAAATGGCATTCTGTGTTAATGTTCGAAATATTTATTTATATTCCCTGCATGAGGTATCGGGTTCGATTCCAGGGTCGGACCAAATGTTTGTATGATTTGCAAATATCTGTTTCGGAGTTTGGGTGTTTTCTATGTATAATATGTATGTATTTACAAAAAAAACGTATATATGTATTTATATCAGTTATCTAGTACCCATAATACAAGCTCTGCTTAGTTTGGGACTAGATGGGGTTGTGTTAGATTTCCGAAATATTTATTTAATCATTATTATTTATTTACTAGCTGACCCACGCAACGTCGTTTGCGTCTCATAATGGCCGTAGCGTGATATTTTCCCCCGTTTTTGTAACATTTTTCATTGGTGCTCCGCTCCTATTGGTCATGGCGTGATGATTTCAAATCGGACCAGCGGTTCTTGAGATTAGCGCGTTCAAACAAACAAACTATTCAGCTTTATGTAATAGTATAGATTGGTATCATTCTGGCCTGCAGTTGCAGTTGGGGTCTTCCTTGGACATAATACATTGAATACCACATTGTAACTTAAATCCTCAATATTATCCTCACTGCTAGCAGTAGATAACAGTTCGAAATTTAACCTTTCCTGTTTTATTTTGAAAGTCAATTACCAGTTACAAAGTTGACATAATTTCCCATTCGGCAAACAAAATTGTAATAATGTGTAAATAACTCACAAAGTATTGCATTGTAAAGAAACGTAGTTATCTCTAGTGAACATGTAATTGCTGCTACATAGTAGGATCAAAAATAATTGCTGTAATGTAGACTTTATCAGAAAAGTATGCTTGAAATTTAAAAAAAAAACTCTTATTAGTTTTTAACCGACTTCCAAAAAGGAGGAGGTTCTATGTTCCACTGTATATTTTTTTTTTTTTTTTTTAAATGTATGTTACCCGATTACTCCCTCAGTTGTGGACCGATTTAAAAATTTTTTTTTTGTATTCGAAAGGGTATGCTTCCGAGGTGGTCCCATTGCCAGCATATCAGGATCTGATGATGGGATCCCAGGGAAATCGAGGGAAACTCTCATTTTTTATAGGCACATACTATGTTTTTCGTATATTTTCTGAGGTTACACCCGTAGACGCAAATACTAATGATGATGTAAGGTACAACTCCTTAACGGTTAGGAGTTGGAGGATAAATCTTTAAATATCAGATGTATATATGGTACCTTTAGTCGTATTCTTTCAAATTATTTAGGTAAGCTGATGATGGAAGGTGGAAGGTACAACTCCTCAACGGTTAGGAGTTGGAGGATAATTCTTTCAATTTCATACGTATCTAAAGACCTTCAGTCGTATACTTTCAAGTTATTTAGGTGAACTGATGATAGAAGGTTAAACTCTTCAACAGTTAGGAATTAGAGGATGATTTCAATATTACACGTACGTTTAGACCTTCATTTCAATTCTTGATGATGAAATTTGATGAAATAATTCAACTTACTACTTACCTACGATTGTTTGCACTAAAAACTGAAAAATAAAAACTTTTTATAAAAAAAAAAAACCGACTTCCAAAAAACATCCAACGAAAACTCTCTGCCAAAAAAACACTTAAAAGCGTAAAATAAACTGGTTCTTCATAAATTGCCTATACCTAATTCTTTATTCATTTAAATAGTATTATAATGTGTGCTAGATACCTAAAATCTGTTTGAAGTCGGTGCTAAGCCAAAAAGAATACAAACGAACAATTACAAAAGTCTAAGCGATAGTCACTTGGCACCGACTTCAAACAGATTCTAGGCACCTAGCACACATTATAATACTACTATTTAAATGAATAAAGAATTAGGTATAGGCAATTTATGAAGAACCAGTTTATTTTACGCTTTTAAGTGTTTTTTTGGCAGAGAGTTTTCGTTGGATGTTTTTTGGAAGTCGGTTTTTTTTCTGTGTGGGATCTAGTTCTTGACCTTAACCTAAAAATACCAAAATAACAAGTTGTTTTGGTACACGTATATATTTTTAATCTAACTGTACATACTGTACATTAATAAAAAAAATGTGATAATTATTATTACACTTAGGCGTGTTTATAACCCCGTGTTGTGCTTTTCAATTTATTACTCTCGAAATTTTCCTCTGCTTGTTGAAAATTAACATAGGCACACAAAACTGACGGACAAGGCCCTCAGAAGGGCGACCATTAAGAAAATTATTGACTATTACTTACGAGTAATAAAGTCGACATCGTCAACACCAACCAACTCACTTACAAAGACAAACAGATTAGTGTAACTTTTACAGTTTCACACATAATAAAGTTGTTTTATTAGCGTTTAAAAAACAACGACATATATAAACATATTCTATACGCCTGTTTTTATTTTAATCCATACATAAAAATAAATATCACAAGAAATTGGCAAGAAGTACCTACATAAGTACTAAATATTACTCGAATTTTTCAAAGTACCCACCTTTCCAGTCTAAGCTGAATAAAAAATCAATTGAAAGTGATGAGAGTGAATGATGCACATTTCTTAAAATGAGAAAGATCCATAAAGTTAATAAGGTATCATACGAAAAAAAGTTTCACTCGAAAATCTCACACCGTGAAGGTTTTATGTCAATTTTAAGTATCTATTGTTACCATAAAGCGGCAGTTTCATACTTTAACCTCTATTATACGTTCGTAAAGATATGTCTTATATTATAAGCATATCTGAACATGTAGATTATAGGTATCCCTTTTTACGTGTGGAAATCCCCTCGGACCGTCACCCCCCCGGGGCTTGCGGCGGGGCGGTGTGTCGGACTCGAACCGACTAAAACCACACGGTGTGCCACTCTGCGCCTGTGAAGGGAGGAATCCGGGAACTGCAGTTGTTAACACGTCCGGACCCCTCCCAGCGCTTGCCCGCACAAAAGCGGGCACCGTCAGCTGTTAACCTCTCATTTTAGGCAACGTACGGCACACACGTAACGTCGCCTCCTCGCGGGTGGCCACTAGAGCGGATGGAAGGGAAAGCCCGTCCCGACCATCCGCGGCCACATTCAGGGCGGCATGAGGCGCTGATAGGCGCGCCTCCGCCGCCCGGTTCGCTGGCGGCGGATTGGGTCCAAGTGGATGTCATCCTCCCGGGCCTTCTCCGCCACCTCCTTCTGCGAGATGACTTCTTCGCAGAAGGTTGCGACCGCGGTAAAACTGCTATCGCTACCGGCCATGGAGCGTATGACGGCCGGTAGCGAGAGATCTCCTCCGATGACTGCAGTGAGGGCCCGACGCTGCGGCGCCCAAGCGGGGCAAACTGCAGTCGCAGTGGTGGCAGGCGGGACTCAATTCCCTCCTGGCGATTGAGTGCAGGTACTTTCCGAAGCAACCGTGCCCGGAAAGGACCTGCGTCAGTCGGAAGGAAAGGGTCCCGTGCTGCCGCCCTGCCCACTCGAGGATGACCGGCTGGAGAGCCTCCACGGCGGCAAAGCCAGCACGTGGAGTCTCCAGCCGGGACGACCATCTAGCCATGGTGGCTCGACGGGCGGCTTCACGCCACTCGCGTACCTCTTCGGGCGGAGGGCGATAGCCATACTCCGCCCGATAAGCCACCCGTCGATAAACTTCGGCGAGCACTTCCGCCTCCAAATCCCACGGGGGTGTCCCGGCCAGGGCGCACGCCGCCTCGGTCGACACCGTGCGGTATCCACGTATGGCTCTGACCGCCAATACCCTCTGAGGCCGCCAGAGGCGCGCCTTATTTAGGGCGGTCAGAGCCGCTACCCACACCGGTGCGCCATACAGCGCCATAGACCGGACCACCCCCACACCCAGATTGGGCAAAAGTCGCCCAAGGGCGGAGGCAGCGTCGACCAGCTTGGGTCCAAGCTGTCGGAAGTGCTCGTCGAAGAGCCACCTACCGTCGAGGATCAGGCCCAGATACCTCATCTGGGCCCGAACCGGTACGAGGACCGAGTTGACCTCTATGGAGGCGCCGGCGGGTGGACCACGACGGGGCCCATGGAACAATAGGGCCTCCGTCTTGTCCAGGGCCACCCGTAAGCCCAGCGCCTCGATGCGCCCGACCACCAGAGAAACACCCCAGGTGGCCAGGCGCGCCGCCTCTTGAAAGTACACCCCCCGGGCAGATTATAGGTATCCCTAATTCAAGCTATTGATGTTATTGATATTATTATTTTTAAAACAAAGTATGGTGAATAGGTGTATTGGCTATTTGAGAGAATGTTGTGATTTTACAAATCCTGATAAAGTTATTATATTAACGACAAAACGCTTGATGCTCAAAATATTGAAAATATGACCGTGCGTGAAATCAACCTTCCCGAATATGGGATAACGACTGATGAAAATGCGTCATCGATATCTTAGCCGACATGCGACCCGGGCCAGGGTATTCCCCACGTGTGGGGGGTGTGACAACCAACAAAATTCCTCGGTTGGTGTATGTAAAACAAGCGAGATGCAAAGATTTAAGAAAGTTCTTAGACGCGAAATGATGTAGCTAAATGGTCGATCGTTTTACTGATTTTGGTTTAAACTAGAGCTAGAAAACCCATCGAGACTACTTGTGTTGAAGGTATATATTACAAATGATTTATATAAAAAACGGGATGCGAGAAAAACTGTTGCACTAGTCTAATAAACGTTTCTATCATCATTAGCCATTGCTTAATTTCCGGTACCTATTCGGCCCAATCGAATCGAGTAATGAAAATGGTTTTCGCATGCCGTCCCAATAGCACGCGTGAACAAGAATCTATCGCGGTATCTAACGACCAATTAAGATGAGCCCTAAGTTAGAGCGTCCCTTGTAGAATGTGAGGCTTTACAAGAAGACTTTAAAAACTTTAGTCCTGAATTATTTTATTTACTTATGAAATTCATATATTGGACTAGCAGATCCAAGCAACCTCGTTTGTGTCCGAACTATCATCCCCCGTTACAACCCCAAAAGGGGGTTGATTTCTAAAGATACATTATTATTAGTATCTTTACTCTATATTCTATATTCGGTGTGGAGGTGACACCGTATATGTATATAGTATACATTTTAAATTTCAAGTCTCGTACTTCAAAAATATAGGACTTTCATACAAACGTCCAACCCCCGATTTTTACGAAACTCCACCCCTAAGGGTTACCCCCTTAGGGGTGGAGTTTCGTAAAATCCGTTCTTAGCGGATGTCTACACCTTATAAGGAACCTACATGCTAAATTTTAAGTTTATAAGTGTTATAGTTTCTGAGATTTCGTGATTAATAAGTGAGTCGTATTTCGCTTTTATATATAGATAGATTATTCCAACAATTTTCACTCACTACGAAATGTAAAATCAAGTAAATATTTTTTTATTTTAATGACTAAGAAATGTAATTGTATTTTATTTTAACGAAATACAATGTCATTTATAACACTAATTAGTGATGGCCTCTGTCTTATTTCATACAACTCGTACAAGGCGTTATTTATTTAGCTACCTTAACAAAATACACTTTCGCATTTATTGTTTAAAAAATCAAAGAAAATGGTTTGATTTCCTTTAAAATGTTCAATAAAGGAAACCAATCATACTGACACAATATACAAACTATACCTACTGTTTATTGCAGGGATTGTAGAATTGGCATAGAATTGTCCCTATTTTTTTGTAAGCGTGAGCGAAGTGATCACAATACGACCGACGTTATTCCTCGTATTGTGATCACTATGCTCAAGGTAAAAAAAAAAAAAACGACTTCCAAAAAACATCCAACGAAAACTCTCTGCCAAAAAAACACTTAAAAGCGTAAAATAAACTGGTTCTTTAAAAATTGCCTATACGTAATTCTTTATAATACTATTAATAAGACTTTTGTAATTGTTCGTTTGTATTATTTTTGGCTTAGCACCGACTTCAAACAGATTTTAGGTACCTAGCACACATTATAATACTACTATTTAAATGAATAAAGAATTAGGTATAGGCAATTTATGAAGAACCAGTTTATTTTACGCTTTTAAGTGTTTTTTTGGCAGAGAGTTTTTGTTGGATGTTTTTTTGAAGTCGGTTTTTTTTATAAAAAGTTTTTATTTTTCAGTTTTTAGTGCAAACAATCGTAGGTAAGTTGAACTATTTCATCAAATTTCATCATCAAGAATACAAATTAAGGTCTATACGTACGTGTAATATTAAAATCATCCTCTAATCCCTTACTGTTGAAGAGTTTAACCTTCTATCATCAGCTCACCTAAATAACTTGAAAGTATACGACTGAAGGTCTTTAGATACGTATGAAATTGAAAGAATTATCCTCCAACTCCTAACCGTTGAGGAGTTGTACCTTCCATCATCAGCTTACCTAAATAATTTGAAAGAATACGACTAAAGGTTACATATATACATATGATATTTAAAGATTTATCCTTCAACTCCTAACCGTTAAGGAGTTGTGCCTTACATCATGAGCTCATCATCATAAAATGATGACTATCAGACGCAAATATCGGTGTAACTTCAGAAAATATACGAAAAACATAGTATGTGCCTATAAAAAATGAGGGTTCGTCTCGATTTCCCTGGGATCCCATCATCAGATCCTGATATGCTGGCAATAGGGAGCACCTCGGGACCATGCCCTTTCGAATACAATTTTTTTTTTCAAAATCGGTTCACAATTGACGGAGTAATCGGTGAACATACATGTGGAACATAGAACCTCCTCCTTTTTGGAAGTGGGTTAAAAACGTAAAAGTATAATAATACCGTTTCTTTTAAAATATTACCGTTACCTATAAAAAAAATCTTTAACAAAGCCTTCAATCAACCTTTTCAAGTGATAAATTTTCCTAAAACTAATTTTGCTGTGTCATTGTCGTCCTCGAAAAAAATTAAATAAATATGCATTACCAATGAATGGCAGAAGAAAATAAACACGATGATTAGCCAAGGTAAATGATACGCAAGCTGCTTGCCGTTTTCCTTATACTAATTCCATAAGCGGTTAAGAATTACTCATAAAATCAGTAAAGGCCCGTAATCACTTTGATTAGTGCGAGTGCAGGTGCGTAGTGCAGGTTGGTAGAAATTACGTATGGACCGCGAATTCGCTGTCCACAAGTATTTTCTACTAATCATTGGTCACCTGCACTCGCACTAATCAAGGTGAATACGGGCCTGAAGATTTTTTTTGTTGCACTCTTCTTGCACCACATCTTCTTACCACTTGATACAAATACCTATTGCCTTATTTGAATCTAAGAAGTAATATCTATTGTATATAATTATCGTGTCACGTTGCTCACGATGATGGCGTACCTTAGATACGATAGGATAGTTAAAATCACGTTTAGACTAATAAGAGCCGAGCATGACGCAGACGAAGTTGCGTAGATCAGCTGATAAAGTTACAAAATTTTCGGGCATTTAAAAAGTTTAAAGAAAAAGTATGACAACATGAAAAGGAACATGAAACAACCAAGGCTTCTAGAAGCTCTGAAAATAAGTTTTAATGAATCTAGTACCGTCAGTACCGATGACGATTCTTCTCCATTTCGTAAGAATCACGCATACCACTAATCAATTTTACTTACTGAAGTTTTGTAGTTTCTTTTTTCTTTTTTTTTTACAAACATACATGAAACGGACACAAAGAACACCCAGACTCGGAATAACAATTTGTGGATCACACAAAGTGTTGTCCTACGTGGGATTTGAACCCACGACACTTTGCGAAGTTGGAAACGGCGTGGTGATCGTTAAACCACTAGGCTAAACGTCAGTATATAATCTTGAGTAATATAACGCGTTTTTTTTTTCATGATTTGTTATTCGGTATGATATATATTCGATATTCGGCCGAATAGTGTTTACTATTCGGCCGAATATCGAATAACAAAAAAAGTGGCCGAATACAGAATAGTAGCCAAATATTCGAGGCATCTTTAAACCAGGCGCAATAAGAACCAAGATCCAAACAAAACACGGTTACTAACGTCAAACTTTAGTAACCGGAGTCAGTTATTCATCTACAATAGTGCAGATCATGCACACCGACATGTTTTATTATTTAGACCCTGTATGATAAACTAAACATAAAACATACGTCCTAAAATATGCAGACCATACTAATAACTAACCAGTCTTTCTTGATAATAATATTATCAATTGTAACGAAAACATTTATATGTCTAGTGTTTTTAATAGCATTTAAATAGGTGACAAATTTATCAATTTTTAGAAAGACTACTAGCACCATTATTTATTTTGAATTAAAATGATAAAGGATAAAATAAATAGGTTCAACTAATACTACAATCGATAACTGACTGAATAACGCAGAACATTCTGTTCTGCGTATTTTCATCGGTATTTCCAAGGTTAATGAAAAATTCTTACTTGTATCTAGGGAAAAACGGTTGCACGTTTTCACACATTGATTAAATGTAACCTTAACACATCGCCAATATTACTTATACTTACCGCTTGGTTCTCGTAATATTATCAGACGTAATGCCCGTGAAACATAACAGCTGTCGGGTAGGGTCATTACTCTGTTGACCGTTACCTTCTAAAGAAGTTTTGATAAAACATTATTAATATTCCAATGCGCCACTTTTTTAATTAGGTGTGCCAAATAAACCTCAATCAGTCTCGATTTTGTTTGTGCTAAGAATATACCTAATCTATATAATAGTATATAGGTACTAGCTGACTCGTAAAATGTTGTTTTGCTATAAAAATTAAAAAAATATTTAGGCCTGAGTCACCCTCATCATTTAAGGGTATGAAAAATAGATGTTTGCCGATTCTCAGACCTATCGCGAAACAAAAATATCAGATTTTTCTTGGTGGAAGTCTACCTATATTATATCCTATTTAAAAACAGGTCCCCATTGAAGTTAGTCTGATGACTAACCTACCGAAACACATTGTGTCATTGTATAAGTCGAGTAAACAGCTTGATAAATGATTAACGTAAACTTGTTTCAAAACTATTTATTTTTTGAACACAAAACGACTGATTAAGCTAATAAATTAAATTAAAAAGCTTTTTAAAAACAAGCTTTTACCGGAGTCTCGAGACGAATCAAACGAGTCCAAACTCGATGATGTTGCGACGTTTTTTTACCGAGTTCCTATGGCCACTTTCCAGCTCCAGCATTAGATCAGCTCCATGTCATTATAATATTGTATTGTCACGCTGTATACATATGCAATAACAAGAGCACAAACAAGCAAAATTTCTGCAAAATCGGTTGAAGATATCTGCTTCAAAATTGAGTTGCAAGATTCCACCCGAACATACATACATACATTGCAAGTTAATAAAAAGCTTGTAAAATGAATGATTTATGCTAGGAGTACACAATACACGTTGAAAGTGCACTGATTCTATTGTTATAGAATCGACGTTGTGTGTGATGTGAAATACTGACCGCGCCAAAATGTACGGTCATTGGTCTGTACACATAAATAAATAGTTGTTTACTTTAGTTTTGAAAATAACCCTATGTATTGTATGACAAGGAATAAGAGCTAATTCATGACATTGAAAGTATAAACCAAGGTGCTGTAATGAATCTACAGAAGCTCTGTCATGTTGGAAACATACTAAATCCATGTTTACATTTTGATTACTGCAATGGACTTCCCATTAAAGGACGTGACGTTTCATTTTTTTCAATGGAAAGTTTTAGTTATAATTATAATTCAACAACGTGCTATAATTCTTATGTCATTCTAATCACTGACAGCCTTATATACATATAGTGCTGCTGGTCTCCTTTGAAGAGAGGTTTGTAATTCTTATTCTGAAAGGATGTATGAATAAATTGTACCGTGGGCGTGAATTTATTCCGAGATGACAGCGTTTCATAGTAAAATGCATAATCTTTTTTGTATTAAGTTGGCAAACACGCAGGGACGGTCTTGATTTCATTATACATGACCGTATGTTAGAAAAACAAAATCAAGATTTAAAATGCAATCTTGACAATGTGTAAACGATACTATGACCCTCACCGCATGAATGAACGCCATTGAGAATTGCCAGAGTAATTAGTGGCTTGATTAGCTAAAAAATGTCCTACAAAATTCATAATTATTATACTGTGCTTATGACTTTATGAGTACTACTAGTTACAGTATAATTCTACTTCATACTGAACAATTGGTCCTCGTAACTGTATTAGATAAAAATAAAATGTGTTAGAAATAGCCAAAGATTTCCACTATTACGTAGTGGCTTGAGTCTACGATACTTGCCAATTTGTTGGGGATCGTTATTCTTTACTATTTGTACAACCAATATTTCCTTTACGATTGTTGTGTAGCTCGCACGTGTTTGTAGCTAAATGTAGCTCTTGTATATTACATAATAAATCATATGTATTAATACTGTCTGTATTACGACAGACTCAATATTCTTCGGATCATAGAAATAATTAGATCATTGTGCAGCGGGTCATTGACAATCTCTGCAACGATTGCTCTCAACAGGTCGTTTGTAGAATTTATATTAGTTGATGTTAGACTAAATTTTGAAGCTACTTAGGACGTAAAAATAATAAATAACCCAAGCGTCTTTAAAGAGAAGAATATGAAATCTCAAGATGTCCGACCTACAACGGACACAAAGATCATCCAGACTCAGAACAATATTTTGTGGATCACACAAAGTGTTGTCCTATGTAGGACCCGAACCCACAGCACTTGGCGCAGTAGAAAGCGGCGTGGCGACCGCTTAAACCACCAGGCAGTTCATGATTCGTTGATACGAGTCCTTGTTAATCCTTTTTTCGATGGTCACCTTATTATCCAGTAGCTTGGAGTGCACTTCAAATTTATAATTTACAAGCTGACCTACGCAACCTCGTTTGCGTCAAACTACCATGCCCCGTTTTAACCCCAAAAGGGGTTGATTTCCAAAGATACATTACTAGTAATGTATCTTTGGAGTACACCTCCACACCGTCTATAGAGCACACATTTTAAAAATTTCAAGTCTCTTACTTCAAAAACATAGAACTTTCATACAAACGTCCAACCCCAGTTTTACCCCCTTAGGGGTGGAGTTTCGTAATATCCGTTCTTAGCGAATGTCTACACCCTACGAGGAACCTTCCTGCCAAATTTCAAGTTTGTAGGTGTTATAGTTTCTGAGATTTCATGATTAATAAGTGAGTGGTATTTCGCTTTTATATATAACTAGCTTTTGCACGCAGCTTCGCTCACGCAGACTTTCATCCCCTGATTTACCCCCTCAGGGGTGGAGTTTAATAAAATCCGTTCTTAGCGGATATCTACACCCTATGAGGAACCTACCTGCCAAATTTCAAGTTTGTAGGTATTATAGTTTCTGAGATTTCGTGATTAATAAGTGAGTGGTATTTCGCTTTTATATATAATATAATATATAGATTTATAAAAAACTAAAGAATAACTTCTTATTCTTTCGTTTTTTATTAGTCTTTAGTTAGTCTTACTAGGTGTACAAATACAAAGCCATAATGTTTATCATGTCCCATATTTGACGTTATTTACCCAATCTAAGAATGAACTCTACTTTTAAATCCGTCTGCAAATCTTTTTCTGTTGGTTCAATGTTGCCCTAGTAACATACATTATACGATTTTATTGATCTTCTAATTAAGTCAGGTTCTTTAATGTAATGTAAATGCCAAATGATCTGTGACTTTTTTTATAGGGTCCTCAGGTGCAAAGTGTAAGCGGCTTGTACAATGTATAATTTTTGAAGATATTTGTTACTTTTTGCCCTAACCGCTCGCGCTGGACGGATTATATTATGACTTTTGACAAACAAGTAGATTATTCTAGATTAGTAGACATAACTAGTTTCCTGTTATTGGCCATCCATAATCCACAAATGTTACAAGGACAAGATGATTTTAGAGCTGGATAAAAAATGAAATTCCTGAGAAATTTTTACAAATAATTTCATTAATTTCGTATTTGTGGGTTATTTTCGCTAAAATTAGATATCTTGACTCGTTGTTTAATCTTGTTTTGTTATTGAATATATAAACTCTATATTAAACACGTATATATTTTTTTTCGATGTTTACAGAATACTAAATACTTAGAAGATGTTAAAACAACTTTAAAACTCTTGAACAAATACACACATTTTCTTTGCAAACACACAGTACCTACCTACTAAGCTAACATTGCTATCTGCTATCTTACACATCTGAGTATTATTTTCATTTCATTGCTTTATTAGAAAGTACCGTCAGGAAATACCAACTTATTAGTTACAGGCTGGTGAAGATTAAATACTTACATGTCATTTTTTTTTTAATGTGTTATGGTTTTGACAGGCTATGTATGTATGTATGTATGTATGTTCATTTGTTCCCTCATAGCTCCTTAACTACTTATTAGAACTGGACAAATGAGGTATCGTTAGAAGCGTCTTGATCGTCTGCTGGTTATAGGCTATATGACGTGTCGCTGAATCTAATGTGGCGTCCTCTAGCCGACATAAAGTAATTATTAAAAAAAAATATTTGAGATAAATATACCGTGTTTGGTATCATTGGAAAGGGCGTTACTTGTACATTTCAAATATATATATATATTATATTTTAATAATGGCACCAGAACATTTTAAATAAAAAAAAAGTAAAAACTACAACCCAAACGACGCTGAAAAAGTATGAAACAAGTTTGAAAAGCCGTAGTCACACGTTGTTAAAGTTTTATGGTGCGTTTCTATGTAACGTGTGACTACGGCTTTTCAAACTTGTTTCATACTTTTTCAGCGTCGTTTTTTGTCGTAGTTGGGTTTTAGATTTTACTTTTTTTTTCGTTGAAAATATTGTTTAATGAGAATTGGAGATTCTAAGAAGCCAATTTAAAAACATTTTCATAGATGGTCTTAAAATAGTTATCTGATCTCATAGATCTATACTTATAATAAAAATGTAACAGGTCCAATTCTGTACATTAAAGATATTTAGAAAATTTTTTTTGGAGGGCTCTCTATAATCGATACCGAAGCCAAAACTGTATTTTTTTTCATTTTTGTCTGTCTGTCTGGATTCAAATGAAACTTAGCATGATTAGAGTTCATACTACGAGGTAGGACATGGGATACTTTTTATCCCGAAATTCAGCACGGTTTTTGGAGAGAGGGGATGAAAATCAAAATATGTACTTAGTTGTAATTCAATAACACAGTCCGATTTCTTTCATTCTTGTTTTGCTAAAAAGAAAAAAAATAAACCTCTCCTTCGAAAGGAGGTCAAAACAGCCAACAGACTGGATAGTATAGTGTTTATAATAATAATTACTTTTACGGGAATTAACGCGATTTGCCTGACGTTTCGACTAGGTTGCACTGGCCGTGGTCACAGGCTGACTGGTCCAGTGCAACCTGGTTGAAATGTCAGGCAAATCGGAGGTATGTAATACCTTTAAATAAGTGATCTCTTTAATTCCCGTAAAAATAATTATTATTATATCATGGAACGCGAAAGTTTAGAAGTTAGTTTAGTGTTTGTTTCAAGTTTTCTTTCTTTTTGCAGTGATGTTGTCCTGCTTAGTTTGTTCCCTTAGTCGCCTCTTACGACACTAACTACACCCATGGGATGACTAGGGGTGGGGAGGGGGACTACTCTGTATTCTTAATTCGTCACCACTCATACTAGCCTTAATATTATAATGAACTAGCTGAGCTCCGCAGTGTTACCTGCGGGTATTGTCGTACCGCGGGTAACGCCGCGGGGCGAAGCTAGTCTGAAAAAGTAGGCTAAGTTACTCCTTATATCATAAGTTACCTATCAGTGAAAGTCCTGTCAAAATCGGTCCAGCCGTTCCAGAGACAGACAAAAATTGTAAAAAATGTTATTTTGGTATACATACATATGCATTTAATAAAAAGCGGTTATTTTAATATTACAATCAGACACTCCAATTTTATTTATTTGTATAGATAATATTCATTTTCTACCCTGCCCCCTCTAGCCAAGTTGCAAGCGTTCTTCGTTCTGCAATCGTTAACGCCTAAATTCTCGTGTGTCATTGGCTGATACTTTGTCTAAAATAACTTTGACTAAGATTAGCCAATGACACACGAGAATTGAGGCGTTAACGATTGCAGAACGAAGAACGCTTGCAACTTGGCTAGGGGAGCTGATCACATATTATAAGAAACAAGATGTAGAGAAACGTGCTTCTCTAACATTGTTTCTAATCGTACCTAATTGATTTTGTCTCAATAAGGTTTGAAGTAATTTACGCCAATGACTAATGTCGTCGGTGCGCACAAAACTCCTGGTAGTTATATTTATCGATGCGTTCTGCGGTTTTCCCTTTGCTATTGTATTTGTATCTTTTGCATATTAGTTACGACTGTTACGAGTCAAAAGGTGCTGCGGTAAGGCAGTAAGGCGCCTACATAAAAATGTTCATAAATAAAAAAATCTACGTAAATTGTATCTAACTATATAGAATATTTTAGGTAAATATAGGATAATTTTTATGTATACAACAATCCATGAGTCATGGTTACTTTAATAAAAAAAATATACAATTAATAAATCTTATAAATAAAATTCTCGTGTCAAAATGTTAGTTACCATACTCCTCTGAAACGGCTGGATCGATTTTTATGAAATTTGCTGTGAATCACGGGTAGGTCTGAGAATCGACCAACATCTATTTTTATACCAATATTTTTTTTGGCAAAACAACGTTTGTCGGATCAGCTAGTTATTATATAAAAACACGTTGGTTAGGTAAAAATTACATTTTAGACACCATTCTATCCAATAAAGGGTTGAATTGACAATACAGATATTCTAGGAATAATATCATTATAATATATGATATAGATATTTATTTATACAAGACAAATTTTATTAGGTTGGTCTTGAGATAGTATACTTAATCGTTTACACATATCAAATCAACAACTTGATTTCTCCTTAGTTACTAACCATTTAGATTAACCATTAGATCTTATCTATATGATTAATCTTTCATTACACAATTTTTGTTTATATTTTTTTATAACAACAAAAGTATCAAAAGTTAGGTTAGGAAAAACACAAACAATCGTTTTTATTTCCTTTTTTAAATATCAATCAAAACTCACCTTGATTTCACTATACTCCAAAGTGACAACCCTAGACCCTCATAAGTTGGTTTTTAACAGACTTCCAAAAAGGAGGAGGTTCTATGTTCCACTGTATGTATTTTTTATATATATTATTTCTCAAATATACCTCGGAATGGACAGCTGATTTTTTTTTGTGTGGAAAGAGGACATGTTAAAGTATATTTTAAAGCAAAATTTAGGTGCCCCAATGCTGATGATCTCGAGAAAAAAAATGAAAAGGAAAATGAACAAAAATTTTTTTTTACGCTAAACTATGGACTTTTTAATAACGTGAAAAAGCATATAGCATGCGCTTCTTATGTAAAATTTGATATATGAAATATGAAATTACATTTTATTCATTGGTTTCGAAGAATTTTTTTTTCTGTTTTTAAAACCGCAAAAAAGGTAAACTTTGGTACTTAATTTCTCAGGAACTAGACTGTATTGGCACGCGGCTGTTTTACTCGGACCCTTTTAATACAAAGTCCTCTCAAATTATGGAACGAATAGCAAATGTCCGTTTTCACTGTCATATTGTACACTGTGCGCTCTTAGGACCCTTTTTATTATACTACTAAGTTGTAAAATATTCTAGAACAAAAATTTCGCATAACACATAATTTGGGCGGCTTTCTAACAACTTACAAAACTATATTTAAAGCAATCGTAGAAGTTACTTATCAACTTATTTCTGTACAGTAATCAGTTGTTATAATCATAACAATTGTTCATCAATCATCATAGTGGCGTCCTAAATAATAGTTTACATACTTGTGCATTTACAGTATTTGATAAGATAAAATTGAATCCGTCTTATCAGTGAAATAAATCATTTACAATCTTATGTACGACATAATGATGTATAACAAATCAGTCAAGTACCTTTAAAAGATTACTCGTAGTTATCTAGATTGTCGAGTTTATCCCGGTTATCATTACTTTTTAAACTGTTTGGTGTTGATTTGACCGACTTATTGTAATTTTTTTTATGGAATTGTGATATTCAAATAAAGATTTTATACACAGTCAAGCCTGACACTAACCTTCCTAAGTTTTTAGTGCATTTTTCACAAAATAACTTGTTTTTTGCTGGATGCAATATAACATTTCAACACTTATCAGTAAAGAAATACCCATAAACCTCATCCCTCCTTTTAATCTTGTCTATAACCATCCTATGTCCTCTAGGATCCAGCAGCCACGTATGCTGGGCTTGTTCCTCGGATACTTCGGACAAAAAGAACAACGTTTCTTGCGCGACCGAATGTTGTTGCTCCGACGACGAATGGATCTCTTTAACAATGATAGTAATTATACACAGTAAGGTTCTATACGTTCTTGCAATCTTATTTTTATACAAGGAATGTAGCATGTATTTTAGTTCTCATTTTAAATATTCATTATTTTCTTAAACCTTATTACGAAATTTTACAATTTTTTGTGTAATACATACCTACTTGGAAAACATGTTATGATGATCATAGTGTAGTATTGCTGAATCATTTTCTTATCTAGTACTACTTGGTAATTGAATAGTGTATGGCTGTTTTCTAGGAATCTATATTTACTGCTTACTTGGTTTGTTAGTGTCCCCAAATTAATTACCAATACAATTTCATTAGTGCATTATTGCTATTGGACATTTTTTTATTGTGATGGATTTCTTGATAGTACTGAATGCAAAAAAGTTTGTTTAGTACAATCTACTATTTTAATTTATTATTAAAGGACGATTTTAGCGAATAAAACAAATTTTATGTTATTTGTTCTTATTAAATTTTCAATGTTATGGAATAGGACGAATTTACGTTCAATATGAATGTTGCATAATAGTCGCTGTACCTACGAGTTATATGATTAGTATGTGACTTATCTCATATCACGGCTGCTCATATTAGGCATACTGTATTATTGTAGTCATCGTTTTAATACCAGTAGGTACTATGTCCAAGGTAGCTTGCTAGTTAGAAATTAAAGATTAGGTATATGCATTGCATTTAAGTAGCTTAGCAAGTATGATATGCATATCTTTTTAAGGTCGAGATTAGAGTACAACCTTTATTTTATAACGATTCTTATACATATACCTACTCGAATAGTGCATGATATTTCTTATGTAATTATTTAAATGAAAACAATTTTTAAATCGGTAAACAAATGTTACATGTTAGAAAAATGTTTTTACTGAATATTTTTTGTCTGTTTCTTTAACAAACTCGTTTCAAATTGATATATACAAGAGTGGAACATAGTACAAACAAAAAGAAATGTTGTCGAAACAAGCTGAGTAATTGTAACCAAATATCTTGCAATATGTTTCGTGTAAACAGTGAGTTGTCGCTAAACGTTTTATGATCATGAATGAAATAGTATGCTGATGATTTCTAACGCATTTCCTTATAAAATCCTGATCTTTGAATATTTGATATATTATGTTCTGCATTAGTCGATGTTTAGAGGGTCAGGGATTATATTCCCGCTCAATGCAAATATGTATTTGGTTATTTGCGTTATGGCGCTGGTTATTCGTATTTTAAACGCGTGCTTAGTTTGAATCTGGGTAACGTTTAGCACAAAATTTTATGATTGCTAAATAATGATACGTATGATATTATGACAAGTGATACTCATTAAGTGATTATCACATACGCATGTCACGTGTGAAGTATCAGAGTAATGGGAAATGAATATAAACAAAACTCATGAATTAATATTGTTGGCATGACCACAATACGCTGTTGAAGTACCGAACGCCACAATACGATTATCTAGATTGATGGTGATTGATGCCAAGATTGTTACTTTTAGTTCACGATTGTTATCAAAATCTTGTGATGAGTGAAAAATTGTTCCGCTTCCTGAATCTTTTGGCACCCTAGAAGTACAATAGTTCTACTAATATATAAAGCTGAAGAGTTTGTTTGTTTGCTTGAACGCGCTAATCTCAGGAACTACTGGTCCTATTTGAGATATTTTTCATTGTTAGATAGCCCATTTATCGAGGAAGACTATAGGCTATATATCATCACGCTGAGACCAATAGAAGCGGAGCACCAATGAAGAAGGCTTCTAAAACGGAGGAAAATAATCACGCTACGGGCAATAGGGGTCAGCTAGTCCGTTACTATAATGAAGAAGATAAACTCTTTCTTCTATTTGTTAGAGATAAATACAAATACGCATCGAGATATAATGTATAGAGAAGACGCCACTCATTAGTGCGGTGTTCCATGCAATTGCGGCGCATGCGCCGCACTTCCTTCAGTCGCTTGCTAGCTACACTCTGATGAAGCGGTGGCTTAAGCGTGTGATTGTTTAAATTTAAAAACGTTCTAAAACTCGTGAATTATGACATTTTGTGTCTTGAGATATTGCACTAATAATACAAGGAATACGGAGAAAAACAAAGGAATAACTTTTCACCAGTAATTAACTAGATATAATTGTTTTAAAATTAAATACGAACAAAATATTTTAAGACGCCATTGTTGCCTCATTCGACATAGAGTACTTAGAGTAAAACATACAGAAGTGATATTTAGGTAGAATTAACTGACGTTAAATGCACAACGTATTTAACGTATTTAATTGGATAAGGAAAAATAATATGTTGTAATAATATGTAAAATAGCTTCGTAAATAACCCATAACATTTTTTTTGCAATAATTATATTTAAATTATCAATAAAGTATAATTTAAAAATTGAATATTCGGCTTTTATATTTTATACCTCGATGAATTCTACAAAAAAACTGAAACTGGTAAAGCTATTGAAGTACTATTTACTCAAAGTGAATTTCCTAATAAAGCTTCGTAGGTATAAAGCTATTTATCCGTTCTGCTTTCTTGTTTGGCGCTTACTCTATAAAAGCGAATCTTTGCAACAGTTCGTTGGCCAAAACGCGTAAGCGCCATGAAAATCACGGCGCTTATGACATTTCGCTCGCGAGGAAACTACAGCTCGAATGCGATAGAGCGCTGCTTATTAATACTGTTGGATTAAACTACTAATTATTGTTTGGCTGCGCTGCAGCGCTTTTTAGTTTTAATTCAAATATAAACGGAACATATAATTGGTTTTGAGTGGCTCCTCTAGTACGTAGTACGTAATATCTCGATGCAAATACGTTAGTTAATAGAAAAATACCAGATAGACATTTCACTTACAAATTTACAATAGCAATTTTCTAATAAGATTTTTTTTTCATTAGGATAGCACAGCCTGTGTTCCTGGGCAAGCTTGTGGAGTACTACAGTCCTAAGACTTCACTGACGTCAGAACAGGCTTACATGTACGCCGTTGCCGTTGTGTTGTGTTCTGCACTGAACGTGTTCGTCGTGCATCCATACATGATGGCTATTTTACACATGGGCATGAAGTTCAGAGTCGCCTGCTGCTCACTTATTTATAGAAAGGTATGTAATTTTTTTTTTGTTGGACATCTAACACACAACGCCCTCTAGTCCCAAGCTAAGCAGAGGTTGTGTTATGGGTACTAGACAACTGATATAAATACATACATACTTTTTTTCTAAATACATACATATTATACATAAAAAACACCCAACTCCGAAACAAATATTTGCAGATCATACAAATATTTGGTACGACCCGGGAATCGAACCCAAGACCTCAAGCACAGCAGTCGCTTACGCTGCCGCGCTGCCACGTGCGCCACCGAGGCAGTCAATTACTTTCATCTTTAACATTACAGGCTACAACTTTATATGATGCTTAGTTAGCATCATATAAAGTTGTAGCCTACTCAAGGTCCATCCTCGAACTTACATGACACAAATCGCACAGTATTTTGAACTAGTGCTCAATGCCTACATTCAAGAATTTATATGAGTACACAGTACATATACAGTTGTACACATAATGATTCCAAGGATAGTTCTAATTATAACTGTTTTATCCTCGTTTTGATGCATTCTCAATATCATAAACATAATATGTAGGTATAACCCTACAAGAGTGAGCAGAGTTATTTTGATTGAATGACCGAGTTTCTTAATATAGCGTACATTGTTTTGTGTACTAATGTAATGTGATCAAAAGTAGTACAACTACTTGATATGTGTCATTTAGTGTACAACACTCTGTTTTGTTTAGGACGAAGAGCATTCAAAATCCTGTCAGATGAACATTGTTTAACATCTGTATCGTTACCGGACCATTTAGGTCTATAAAATAATATTGGTACATAGTTAAAAAGAAGCCAAGAAGAAAAAATGAGCCAAGTGCGAGTCGGACTCGCACAGGAAGAGTTCCGTACCATTATTAAAATTACAATAAATAATTTAACAGCCTCATTGTCCTACATATTACGTGGTACGTTATCCCGGTCCTCGCTCAAAACTTTTTTGTCCCTGCTACCCCTGTTAGCTACCACAATCGACTAATATCCTAACCGATGTGATTTTTATGAAATAATCTTGAACTGACCAAACCGGGCTCTGTGGTGTGCCTTGGGAGAGGCCTATGTCCTGCAGTGGACTGCACCGGGCTGATGATGATGACAATCTTAAATCTTTAACTAATCTATACTATTATATAAAGCTGAAGAGTTTGTTTGCTTGTTTGAACGCGCTAATCTCAGGAACCGCAGGTCCGATTGGAAAAATTATTTCAGTGTTGTATAGTACATTTATCTAGGAAGGCTATATATCATCAAGCTACGACCAGTAGGAGCGGAGCACCAATGAAAAATGTTTCAAAAACGGGGGAAAATTACCACGCTACGGGCAATAGGAGACGCAAACGAGGTTGCGTGGGTCAGCTAGTATAATATATAAGTACCTGGATGACTGAGCTCTGCTCGGTATTGTTTTTGGTACGTTTTCTAAAAAGAATTCTAGCTAGATGCCTTCACGTTTGGCCTAGTGGTTTAACGGTCACCACGCCGTTTCCTACTTCGCCAAGTGTCGTGGGTTCAAATCCCAAGTAGGACAACACTTTGTGTGATCCACAAATTGTTGTTCTGAGTCTGGGTGTCCGTTTCTTGTATGTTTGTAAAGTCTCCCGCGACACAGGATTTATTCCTAATTGTTTTTGGTACGTTTTCTAAAAAGAATTCTAGCTAGATGCCTTCACGTTTGGCCTAGTGGTTTAACGGTCACCACGCCGTTTCCTACTTCGCCAAGTGTCGTGGGTTCAAATCCCAAGTAGGACAACACTTTGTGTGATCCACAAATTGTTGTTCTGAGTCTGGGTGTCCGTTTCTTGTATGTTTGTAAAGTCTCCCGCGACACAGGATTTATTCCTAGTGCGGGAGTTGTCTTTTATAAAAAAAAAGATCGATTTATCCCTCCCGGAAACCCCTTGCATACCAAATTTCATTAAAATCGTTGGGATGTTCCTGAGATTATAATATATATAAGAATTGCTCATTTAAAGGTATTAGATTATTGGAGCAGGCACATTATTAAATCTCCACAGTGTGCATCGCTTTATCACATACATGGTAATTAATCCTGTCTTAATAAAATCCACTGAATAGTTATTTAAACAGCTTTCTTTCTTGTATCATTTTATATCTTTACTAGTCGACCCACGCAACCTCGTTTGCGTCTCCTATCGCCCGTAGCGTAATAATTTTCCCCCGTTTTTGTAACATTCTTCATTGATGCGCCACTCCTATTGGTCTTAGCGTGATGATTTATTAGTGCTCCGCTCCTATTGGTCTCAGCGTGATGATATATAGCCTATAGCCTTCCTCGAGAAATGGGCTATCTAACACTGAAATATTTTTTTAAATCGGACCAGTAGTTCCTGTAGCGCGTTCAAACAAACAAACTCTTCAGTTTATATATATATTTATACAGCTATATTAGTAAAGATATTTTCCTTGATTATGTATATTTGTCTATCTCTACCTTGTGTTTGTTAAAGATAGGTATGTCTTCAATGATTCACATTTTAACTGTTTGCGAATGGATTGTATGCAAACATAAAAATTTTTTTTTTACAAGTCTTTTAATCGTAACGCAAATAAATATATTGCTAAGGTTCCAGTAGGTCGATGTGGGTCATACAATTAGGCATGTGTACTAAGTGTACGATAAATTAGCTTGATAAATGCTAAATTGCATAAAGTATTGGTTGTTAAATGATCATTCTTGATGTAATGATTTGAACTATCTGTATAACTACTACGTAGGTAGTTATAATGTAAGAGTTGCAGTTTTTTTTTAATGAAATAGGGAGCAAACGAGCAAACGGACGCCTGATGATAAGCGATTACCGCCGCCCATGGACACCCGCAACACCAGAGGCGTCACAAGTGCGTTGCCGGCCTTTTAAGAAGGAGTACGCTCTTTTCTTGAAGGTCGTATTGGTCCGGGAATACCGCAGGCGACAGTTCATTCCACAGTTTTTGTTTTTTTGTAAATACATACAATATATGTATTATACATAGAAGACACCCAAACTCCGAAACAAATATTTGCAGATCATACAAACATTTGGTCCGACCCAGGAATCAAACCCGAGACCTCATGCACAGCAGTCGCAAACGCTACCACTATGCACTGAGGAAGTTATGTTTTCTTTACAAGCTCTGACGATAATATGACCTAATTTACAAAAGTGTAGGTTCCTTTGTGTGTTGTGTAGTACATTTAAATAACACTTATTTGATCTCTGTACATTCTGGGACACAGACCCATACATATTTTGACCATCTCCTTTAAGATATTCCTGCTAACAATTAATGAAACCTTACTCTTTGCAGTCGTTACGACTTTCCAAAACTGCACTGGGCGAGACAACGGTCGGCCAAGTCGTGAACCTACTCTCGAACGATGTGAACCGTTTCGACGTGGCAATCATATTCCTTCATTACTTATGGATCGGTCCACTTGCCACGGTCATTATCACGTACTTCATGTGGATTGAGATCAGCTGGGCCGCTGTCGTCGGAGTCGGAGTCATGTTGGCGTTCATTCCATTACAAGGTATGTACAGTTTATAACTTATAGTTCCGTGTTTTATTTATATACATGGGTCTGCCAAAGTGACTACTCTGCCTGATGAAAAGCACGAGCAGAAACCAAGAGTAGGTAGTGGTCACACTAGGTAGGTAGTGGTGACCGACACTATGGCGGTCTATTGAGATGCTACTGCATCATTGCGCCATCGCTCTCGCACTCACCGATGAAACACGACAGCACGAATTTTAGATTTGTTTTCTGTGAGAGTGTAGTACCACCCCCGATCGGGGGGGTCGAGCCGGCCCGTTCATGCTGAAATCGGCACGGCTCTACTACATAGTAATATTTAAGTGATGAACTCACCAATAGTAATAACATGGAGAGTTGGGCAAAGAGACAATCTTTGTTTTGCAATATATTCTCGATCGAAAACAGTGACTGTTGTGCTCAGGTCGCTCATGTGTAATGCTTAACTGTAATAAACTTTGTATTAGATACTTGTTGTACTTTTGCTGTAATGTCATAATAACTACTACTAGAGGCGTTACTAGCCCGTGAAGCGCCCGTGTGCAATCATTACTTTAGCGCCCTTTAGAAAGCTTAACGCCCTTTAGTAAGCTTAGCGCCCTTTAGTAAGCGTAGTGCCCGTTAGTAAGCGTAGCGCCCGGTCGCTCATGTGTAATGCTTAACTGTAATAAACTTTGTATTAGATACTTGTTGTACTTTTGCTGTAATGTCATAATAACTACTACCAGAGGCGTTACTAGCCCGTGAAGCGCCGTGTGCAATCATTACTTTAGCGCCCTTTAGAAAGCTTAATGCCCTTTAGTAAGCGTAGCGCCCTTTAGTAAGCGTAGTGCCCGTTAGTAAGCGTAGCGCCCGTTAGTAAGCGTAGCGCCCTTTAGTAAGCGTAGCGCCCTTTAGTAATCGAAGCGCCCTTTAGTAAGCGCTCAAGTTCATAAAAATGATGCGGCCGGCGCCCCTAACACCGCTGCGACCGTAGGTATGCACCGCACACCATACACTATAGGTAAAGACGACCCTGACTACTACAGTTAATTTATCAATACAAACCGTAATCTGACACCACTTACATCTGTTTTTAACGAACTCTAATCTACTTTCTTGAGCTTGAGATATAAATAATTTACAGACCCTAAAATATAATTTTATGTAAGAAAAAGTTTTAAAAGAACCCCATTAGGAAATGGTTGTTGATATATGTCATGAAGCCGTAGTGCTTTCTGCAGTCTTGAAAATATCAGATAAGCAGCTGTGTTTACTCAGTTCTATGTTGATTAGTGACTCAAATAGGCCGAAAAATAGTAATAATCTTATGGACATTTTGTTCAGTCTCATAATATGTCATGTATGATGAAAGTCATACATGAAATATTCCTCATTTTACACAGCCCTCATTTTGTCAAAACATCTGATGTTTACTAAGTTATTTTTAGTTTTTCAAATACTTTATATATGTTATACTACATGGTGATAAATGTTATACCACACAAGTTTTAACTATTTGGAAATGGTTGAACTGTTTAATTATGAAACAAAAACTCAAGGTCACATACTGATCGATCATTATGAAAATTTGAGTCGTTGAAAACGTTTTCTTTGCGTCTTCGTATTTAAGTACAATAGAAACTCTTTAAAACATACGACCTACTTGCCAAAAAACTAATTGAACAAAATTAAATATTAAATAAATATTTTCGGACATCTAACACACAATGCCATCTAGTCCCACGCTAAGCAGAGCTTGTGTTGTGGGTACTAGACAACTGATACAAATACATATATACCTTTTTTTTTGTAAATACATACATATTATACATAGAAAACACCCAAACTCCGAAACAAATATTTGTAGATCATACAAACATTTGTCCGACCCGGGAATCGAACCCTAGACCTCATGATCACCAGTCGCACACGCCAACCGCGAGACCAACGAGGAAGTCAACATTAAAACGTATTACTGCCGATATATTTTTATTTTTTGTCAAAAAGATTTTTTTAGGGTATTTACTAATTATCGTAAAACTAAAACTTAAGGAACTCTTAAATTTCTCCTTTTCTTCAATCTTGCAAAATATCATTTAATTGAACGACTTTAATAAGAAAACAAATTACTTTGATATTACGCTATAAGCAACAGCAACATTGAGTTATATTTCTTTGTTTTACTGGGTCATTTCCGCACTTAGCCTCTTGATTGGGCCGTTATGCGTGGGTTTGTCCTCTTCATACTCTAACCATCCTAGATCATCCCAGAAGCTCAGCAGCATTTTCAGATCACTACATGTTTCCGGGAGTTATGTTGATTGGAGGATGTCCGCCCATTGATCTGCCACACTTCTACATTCTGTGAAAACGTGCTGCGTTTCTCCTGGCTCCATGCATTCCCTGCACAGAGAGCTGTCTGTTGCGCCTATAGTGAATAGGTGCTTGTTTGTGGACAATGCCCTGTCAGGATACCTGTGACCTTCTTGAGATTGTCCCTTTTTAGGTTACTTAATCAGGTTACGTTTAATCCATACCATAAAATGATAAATTCAAAAGAAACTCTGTCTATTTGTTACGCTTTCACGGCTTAACCGATTTTGATGAAATTTACAATGAAGATCCATTGATTTTTGAGGAAAGAAACGGGCTACTTTACCACGGTAACCGACATGGGACGGAATAGCGGGCAAAAGATACAAAGTAGTCTTACAGTCTAACATAATAGATAACTATCCGAAACTTTATGAGGAACTGGTGAAACTGGCCCTAAATTTAATAAATCTATTTTGTTACTATAATTGTTTTAAGTTAAGTTTTTTTTTTTTATGTAATAAGCCGGCAAACGAGCAGACGTATCGCCTGATGGTAAGCGATTACCGCCGCCCATGGACACCCGCAACACCAGAGGCGTCACAAGTGCGTTACCGGCCTTTGCGGGATGGGGGGAGGAGATAGGGGGAGGGGTTGGGGTATGGGCCTCCGGTATCCTCACTCACTCGGTGAAACACAGCGCAAGCACTATTTCACACCGGTTTTCTGTGAAGCTGGCCGAGCCGGCCCATTCATGCCGAAGCGTGGCTCTCCCACGGTCATAATATGTTCAACAATAAAATGGGATGGTAGATTGTTTGAAGTAAAATGCGTGAGAAAACGGTGTACAGTAGTTTAAGACATTTATTTCTCATTAAAACATATTCCAATTATGTAAGACACATGAGTTTGATTTATACACACACCTAGAGCTATACAAAAAAATTACGCACACAGGGATACAAAAATAAAATATCGATAGTGGTATCAGCATCACACTCTCGCCAAAGGCCTTCATTAACTGACGAAACAATATTATTTTCACATAGCTTATAACAGTCATGTGTTATCACTGAATAATAGTGTTTGGGTTTTTAAAATATGCATATCTGTTTGCATTAATTATATGAGTGTAAACCATTCTTTACTCAAATACGGCGAAGCTCAAAGGGACGGGTAATATTTTTGGCAGTCTATGTATGTTAAGACGTTCCAACGTAACGCCTAAATAACTGATTCTGTCTTAATGAAAGAGGGTTTTTTTTATTGAATAGGGGACAAACGGGCAGACGTATCGCCTGATGGTAAGCGATTACTGCCGCCCATGGACACCCGCAACACCAGAGGCGTCACAAGTGCGTTGCCGGCCTTTTAAGAAGGAGTACGCTCTTTTCTTGAAGGTTTGAAGGTCGTATTGGTCCGGTAATACCGCAGGCGACAGTTCATTCATGAGTGATGCTGTATTTTTTATTAGTGTTGCCGAAATGCTAGAAAGAACAAGACCAGTCTTAGTCTTGCGCAAGAGTCTCGCAGTCTCGCAATTACCTATTAGCCTATTGCTATTTATTAAACATTACTTCTTAGAACAACTTAACAGCACTGTTAAGACGTGTCTTATCAGTGTTGCTAATAGGCAGTTGCGAGACTCTTGCGCAAGACCAAGACTGGTCTTGTTTTGTATTTGAGCAACACTAATTTTTATCAAAAGTTTTTACGTAGTCGGGCTATTGTTCTTTAAATGTTTTCTCGTTAAATGCCTATAAATATCGCACTTATAATATATCCATTTGTATCAGCGTACCTGGGCAAGCGAACATCTGTACTGAGACTGAAGACAGCGCTAAGAACTGATGAGCGCGTGCGTCTAATGAACGAGATCCTCTCCGGTATACAGGTCATCAAAATGTATACCTGGGAGAAACCATTCGCAGACCTCGTAGAAAAAGCAAGGAAGTAAGTCTTAAAACAAATACTTTTATTAATTTCAGTGGCACTTATACTTTCATTTAGATTGGATACGGGAAGGCAAAATGAAAAGGCGGGTTGAGTTAGCTGTTACGCCATACACCTAATCATATTAAGGCATACAAACCTTTAAACTTAGTATTTCGTATTTTATTATAAAGTTTGTAGTAATATAACTTAAACGGCACGACAGTAGCTTATTTAAGAATACAAAATTAAGAGACTGCTGTCCTTGCTATTTTCCTTTAAAAATGCTTATAACCCTTACATTACCCTTTCTTTTGTCTGTGCGGAAATCCTCCCGAATATCACTTGCCGGTGGTTATGTCAGAATCGAACCGGCCAAATATCGCGCTCCGTCTCGGGTACTAGTAGCAGTGGAACCAGGTGTACCTTAGAGAAAGAAGAAATTCCTAGATGTCCCACGTACCTCAGGCCATCTACGGCTTGCAGATGACCTCCCGTGTAAGAACCCCGAAGCTTTACATTACAATAAGACTCACGAGGGCTTATCTATATATATAAATGAGTAAGGTGACTGACTGACATACCCAGAGATCAACGCACAGCCCAAACCGCTGAAGCTAGAATCCTGAAATTTTGCATGTAGGTTCTTTATATAACGTAAGTGAGCACTAAGAAAGGAATTTTTGAAATTCCACTCCTAAAGGGGTAATTCAGGGTATGAAAGTCTGCGTGAGCGAAGCCGCGTGTAAAAGCTAGTTAGTCAATATAATTATATCGATTTTCTGGTCGCAACTAACGTGATGCGCGATATTTTCTTCCATCGCTAAACATGTGTTAAGAGATAAGTAATTCACACGTCCTATCACATGAATCGATGGCTATTTCGTATTTATAGAACCCCAATTTACCTAAATACCTTGATAGCAAATGATGTAACCGAAGTGCGAATTGTAGTGCATGACAATATGACATGAGCCGGTAATATTTGTTGTTTAATTCAACATTTAGAACGGGTAAACCATTTCCTACAAGAAATTAAATCAAGGCTCGCTCCGTCGTTGATCGTGTTACTTAACTTATATGTTAGAGATAGATCTTGAGTTCCTGGTTTCCACTTGTACATCGTGTAAATTGTTTTTACGATTGTGTTAAGTTTTGCAATGTTATAGAAATTAGTTGTAATAATTTATATATACTGTTTCGTAAATAGACCCATCATGAGATAATTTCATAGCATTGAAACTCAGAAACATGCAACTGTAATTGGATTATGGTTATCACTTGTGCTCCATTTATGCCCGGATCTAGTTTATGCAACCAAGTTTAGCTTGAGTTTATTTTGACCATTTAGTGTTAATACTTTTTTACATGATCCCACTTAAGTGACTCACTCTGCCTGATGGAAAGCATGAGCAGAATCCAAAAATAGAGGTCAATAAATGATATTTTAAAACCATAGATATGTTACGTACGTAATAATTTGCGCCGAAATCTGTGCCCTGCCGGCCGCGGCCGTGCTGTCAAACTGTGCTGTAAAACTGCATGCATTGACAAATTTCACTGATGAATAGTACGGAAGATACGAAGCAGCACGTAAGAGAAAAAGATAGCTATATTACATTATCTCATTACAAATGTATTCTTTAATTTCATTACGTATTGTAATAGCGAGATAAGTCAATTGGATGGTATTCGAGTCTTCACTTTTCGGGCGCTGATAACATCTGCTTTTTTATATGATATAATTGGGTCAATATGTATTCATTCATTCAATGTTGAAGAACATTAACTATGGACTTAGTATTCACGTAATTTGCAAGGCCATGGATAACTTGTTGCTTCTTTAATGCAATTAATTACAAAAGCTTTTTCTTTTCTCAGACGAGAAATCAAACAAATAAGAGCAACGTCCTACATCCGGGGTGTGCTGACATCTTTCATAATGTTCACAACGAGAATCTGCTTATTTTGCTCAATCCTCGCGTATGTACTCGTCAACAACTTCATCAGCGCCAAACAAGTCTTCGTGGTCACTAGTTTTTACAACATACTGAGGCAAACTATGACAGTCTTCTTTCCACAAGGTATGTTTCTTTTGTCTTTACCTATTGCACATTAAGTAATTCGTGAATGGCAACTTTAACTGATTATCATAAGATTCAGTACTTATAATGACCGAATGAATTATTGCAAAAAAATGACTTATTACAAACTACCCACAGTAAAAAAAAAATGTATTAAATTGAGATAACATGTATTACCAATAAAAAATAAAATAAAAGCAGGTTACAATGGCGTGATTTTAAGGTGCCTGCTATCTGCCAGACGGTTCAAATAAACGTTTTTTTTTATTTAATAGGCGGGCAAACGAGCAGACGTGGCGGCGGCGGTAATCGCTTACCATCAGGCGATCCTGATGGTAAGCGATTACCGCCGCCCATGGACACCTGCAACACCAGAGGCGTCACAAGTGCGTTGCCGGCCTTTGTATGGCGGGGGTGGAGGCGGGGAATTGGGGGATATAGGGGAAAGGGCTGGGGTATGGGCCTCCGTATCCTCACTCACTCGGTGAAACACAGCGCAAGCACTATTTCACACCGGTTTTCTGTGAGTCCGTGGTATCACTCCGGTCGAGCCGGCCCATTCATGCCGAAGCGTGGCTCTCCCACGGTAACTGTACGGGAACTGAATGTAGTCTTTCAATCATACTTTCATCGGGCTGAAAGTCAATTAAACAATTCGTTAAATATAAAGTTAATGATATAAATGGCGCAAAAAATAATGATATTCCTTAACACATTGCAGGTATCGCACAAGTAGCAGAAGCATCAATATCAATAAAACGGTTACAAAGCTTTATGTTATACGAAGACACGAGCAAGCCCGTGCCCGGCCTGGCAGAAATACAAACATCGACAAAACCAAAAGGCGAGGATAAAAAAAAGCTCGCGGAAGTCATCAAAGAAGAACCTAAGTTCTCGGATGTCGGTACAGCGGATAACGCAGACATAGATACTAAAGAAGACGAGCCCATGGTTAAAGGCAATGGTAAGTCCGCTATTGTTCAAACTCTTTCAACATAATTTCTTCGGAAAGTTTACTGGACCAATCGATAAGTTCTTAAGCAGATCTATCTTAAAACATAAGTGTGAACTACTAAGAAAGTAATATTTAACTTTAAATAATCATATATCAACAAAACAAAATGAGTGTAAACTACTAAGAAAGTTACATTTAACAGCTTGAGATAATCATATTGTTCAATCCTTTCGTCAATGATGCGTTCACCGTGTGAAATTTGCAATGTCTATAGGGCCCATAGTATAGGGCATTCAATCGCTAAGCTTGTTCACTGGCAAAAGAATTTAACTTCAGAGCGCTTCACCCTGTTCTTATTCTTAGCTAATGTAATATCAAGCACTTACTGGAAATATGTGAATTCCTTGATATCGGCGTTCCAAGGGGCCCCTCTGGTGTTCTCTCTGCGTCGTCACACATTCATCACTCCTAAGTGGCTGTACAGGTTCCCAAGTATTCTAATTATAATACACTCGTTTTAGCTGTCGCGGATCGCGCCTAATTAACGCGACTACCAATCTCGCGTGTCCAAACCAGACCAATCACAACGGTAAACAACGAAAAGAACCGAGTCGGATGGACAATCAGCTAATTTTTTTATTGAACGGCACTCAAAAACGACAATAGTCGACCGTTGACACAAAGCCTCTCTTAAGCACTATCTTTTAACCTCAAACGTCAAACGAAAAACATGACAATCAAAAATGTTGCCATTATAATGACGTTCGAAATCTAACAGTCACCCGCCCGAACAGGTCCGTACCTGTTCCCTAATCTACAGGCAGGCGAGATAACGTTGCTACCGCTCGTTTGATAACTGAGTCCCCAACTAGAACCTCTGCGGACCGGGGGGTCCCCTCCTTACCAGGGAACAAGTTAACAATGCGCCCCCGGCGCCAACGCAGTGGCGGTAGGTTAGCATCCTTAACCAGCACGAGGTCACCAACATTAGGGGGACTAGTTTTGTCAGTCCACTTAAGGCGCTGTTGCAGAATGTGCAGATACTCTAGAGACCATCGTTTCCAAAAATTCTGGGAAAACTGCTGCAACATCTGATACCGAGACAACCGAAACAATTTCACATCTTCGAACGGGTGTTCGGGCAGCGCGTTAAGTGGCTGACCAATTAAGAAATGGCCTGGAGTTAACGCCTCCAGGTCATTTGGATCCGAGCTGAGCGGACACAATCTGACATATATCGACTGCCTCGTTGGTCTCGCGGTTGGCGTGTGCGACTGTTGATCATGAGGTCTTGGGTTCGATTCTCGGGTTGGACCAAATGTTTGTATGATCTACAAAAATTTGTTTCGGAGTTTGGGTGTTTTCTATGTATAATATGTATGTATTTACAAAAAAAAGTATATATGTATTTGTATCAGTTGTCTAGTATCCATAACACAAGCTCTGCTTAGCTAGGGACTAGATGGCGTTGTGTGTTAGATGTCTGAAATGTTTATTTATTTATATTTATTTATTTATTATTATTAGCTTTTATAAAAATATGTAAAAAAAAACTATAGTGTGAATAAAAGGATTTTTGACGACATATGTTACAAATGCATATTTCACAATACAATTTGTATTTATAAAAAACTTATTATGAAATTTGTTATCAAATTTTCGTAACAATAGTTAATATATCACATTTATGTATTTTGTTTTATTAGTTGACAAGTCAATAACCACTATCCAGTCTCCAAGCAATAATAAATAGTCAATAAAAGATCACCCTTTAAAAATATGTTTATTGTCTGATTGTCAGGTAAAGGAAATACGATTCTAGCACCACTGGAGTCTGGGGAAGAAGATGACCAAGAATTAGCAGCAAGAGTGGAAGAAGATGCTAGAGGGGTCCGATTAAAACATGCCACTGCTAAGTGGATAGCTTCACATCAAGAGAATACTCTAACGGATCTCTCGCTGACAATCAAACCGGGCAAGTGAGTTGTTACCACGTAGTATTAATATAGGTACTAGTGCAACTTACACGGCTTCCTCCGGAATAAGGCCTGGTTGGACCTAAAATAACATGGTCCGGGTCCTCCCAGAGGAGGAGCTCTTTCCACACTGTCAACGAAAAGTTATATTTTAAAGCAAAATCATCGACAAGACAGTGGTGTCCTTTCTTCTAGTTTTATTGCTTTCTGCAATATATGTCTACCGAGATTGGAATAGTTTCCGTCTTGAAAAGCTAAACATTTCTAAGACTTTCGTTTAGCCCATAACTGCTGAGAACTTTGTCTATAGTAACCATAGTTCCCAGCAGGGTCGTGGAAACTATTTTATGATAATGGGTACGGTTTGGTATCAAGTTTCGTCCGACCAAACGATAATAATATACCCAGACGCTCTAGATGGCAGGAGGAATAGCTCAATAACTTTCTAGCTTACACCAAAGGCCTAGATTGAAAAGGGTAAAAAAGCTAAAATGCCATGTTTATATTGTCTATGATGACCATGACATATTATTATATACACGTCATTAGTTTGTTTTTCTCATAAAAAAACAATTTAAACATTTTATGTATGGTTGTAAATTCCCCCGCGACACAGGATACGTTACTAATGCAGGAGTTCTCTTTAAAATAAAAATGATTAGAATACATTTTCACATAGTTGATGATATTAACGTAATTTCTCAAAGAAAACATGTATAGTTTTTCTCTAGAATATCTTGTAGAATATTTGTATAAGTACACATGCACACTCATTGTTTGAATGTGTATAGTCTTGTTAAAATTATGTATATTTAAGTGAAGGTCAATTTCGAAGACCAGTGCGAACAATGGAACAATAAAATCACAAAGTTTACATTGTGTAGATCGTTTAGTATTGGATCATGTGAAAAATTGTGTTGTTAAGTTGATGCATTGGATGGAATTTAGTCATCTGGCGGATAATTGTTGATATTTTTTTATGGCTTTTGCTGATTTATAGTTTTTTCTTGTGATTTTACATGTATAGAGAACATCACTCTTATTCCTGCAGATTCATACAATTATTTATTGTCCTTTTTATTGTATAAAGTACTAGCGGACCCGACAGACGTTGTCCTGTCTACGCGTCTTTAATTTGAAAATTTCAAAAATTAATTAAAAAAACATTGTCCAGCGGACAAAATTGTGAATCTAAACCATTCCCAGATCCCCTTGAACACACACAAAAAATTTCATCAAAATCGGTCCAGTCGTTTGAGAGAAGTTCAGTGACATACACGCTCACAGAAGAATTATATATATAAAGATATGCAAGATATGACATATGATGTTAACTTAATGCAGATGCTCTTGGAAACCTATAATAACTCCAGAGATACAAGTTTGTTGCTTCCCCCGCGCCTTTGTTGCGCCCCTCAGAATGGAGGATCGAAGGGATTGTTCCTGCGTTAGTTTTAGTCACTCGCCATCAATGATACAATGATGACATGTGTCGAAAGATTGCCCTCCATCACTAGATTTGGGATGCCAGAATTATCTAATAAAATCTACAACATTATGGATTATTATCAATGATCGGAGTTAGGTTATTAGATAGATTGATTTTACGTACTTGCACCATGAATAGTCATAGAAATCATAAGCCTTTTTAAACTTAATTAAATTAAATTCTTCTTACGGCTTTTTAAACATTCCTTTATGTACTGCGCCTTCAATGTGTCTTTTGATGTTGCCTTTGTTTATAGTTTTCACGTGGCTTTCACAGCTTGTACAGTATATTGTACCACTAGAATGATCGTAAAGTAGTTTGGGATAACCTGATATCCACTTTTCAACTGGTTCAGCCTTGATATAATAACTTAATACTCCTTTTTATTTAATTAAGTTTGCTGCGATTTAAAAACAATCTATAGCTTACTTATATAAAAGTCTACTACCAAAGTACCAATTATATTGATTTATGTGAGATTCGCGACTTGATCGAAAAATGGTACAGATTTTTATTAGAATTTAATGATTTAATAGGCGAATCTATAAGAATAAACTGATATTGCCTTATCGTAACATCATGATTTGTATGGGCGTATCTATTTAAAGTACATGAAAACCACGTATTGTTTTTCAACTGTGAAGTAACAAAATATAAAAAAAAATAACTAAATCGAGCAATTAATAATTTATATTGCAAAGAAAAGTGCATTTAAAGCGTACGTTACATAAACAAGGTCAAATTGATATTGGTAAATCGTCAATATTTACCTAGGTCATTAAAAAAATATTTAAAAATACACTCTCTTTTGGATAGTCATGTAAAAAGTATGACCTTTCTTACGAGAATTTTACTAGAAAATCACAATTATAAAAGGCTGAAGTACTCGAAATATGAAAATAGTTATTTGTTATACAAGAGTGCAAAGTTGCTTTTTAACCGCGTGCTCAATTTTGATGACCGAGCAAGCGAAGGATTCTAAAATTAGAATCCTGAGCGTGAGCGAGGGAATCAAAAGAGCACGAAGTGAAAAATCTTTGCACTCGAGTGCAACACGTAACTTTTCATTCCACCTCAGCGAGGAAACAACTAAATGCAAAAAAAGCATTAACAATCACAAGATACTTTTATTTCAGTTTAGGTATTAATATTTATTTTGGTACTTCATACGATAGGTAAGTATTACAGATTTATTTTTAAATTATTTCAAAAATACTTAGGTACTCGCTCAACCCCGCGGTGTTACCCGCAATTTTTGTCGTACCGCGAGTTACACCGCGGGACAAAGCTAGTCTAAGAAAAGTAGCCTAAGTTACTCCTTAGATTATCAGCTGTCTGCCAGTGAAAGTCCCGTCAAAACCAGTCCAGCCGTTCCTGAGATTACCCGGAACAAACAGACAGACAGACAATGTAACAAAAATTGTAAAAAATTAGTGTATGTACCGTGTATACATACATATGCATTTCGTAAAAAGCGATTATTTTAATATTACAAACAGACATTTTATTTTATTTATTTGTATGGATGTATAGATAAATTAAGAAAAATTGAAAGTTACTTTGCTATAGCTACATAAGAAGAAAAAAACTACACCAAGAAGGTTCCGAGTCTAAGTTTATAACAATTTAAAAAATATTGTATGATTAATTCGGCACCATGTAGGTTTAATGATGTTTTGAATTCACAAACTTGGTGTACCCGAGCGATGTTCTAAATTCAATTAACTGTATTCTCTAGAGGATAAAAACGGCTTTTACACTCAGATATCGAAGGGCAAAAATATTCTTTACGAGCTGGTGGGATGAAAATAATATTAACTTACCAAAGTATAAAAATAACTTCAAAAAGGTCCACTTTACGTTTTTTACATTTTTACTCAAGTGGCATAGACGATAGTGCCAAAATCCCGGAGGCATATCCATATTAATATATACGTGCCAGCTTATTGACCCCAAATAAACCTACCTACTCCGATATATAGTTATTATAATGACGTCATAAAAAAAGAAATCAACTTCTTTACACAGCACCATACACAAAAAATTGCCCAGACAAATAGGTATTGCACTCTTCCATATCCATACACACTAATAATAAATATTATATATTTATTTGGTTTGCGTGCAGTAAAATATGAGTCACTTGAGGAGCTTGCCAAATATGTAATATTTATTATGTCACTGTAATACAATCGGACTAACTGTACAAGTTCCGAGAATGAGACTTCAATGCGACACTTCTTAATTTTCAGAGTTTTGCCTCAGTATTGCCACTACATCTGTTTATATAAGTAAAGTTGTACCATTCCAGAATTATAGCAGTCATTGGGCCAGTTGGAGCAGGGAAATCATCTCTGTTACATGTGCTACTTCGTGAGCTTCCTCTAATATCCGGTACTTTACACGTTGGAGGAACGGTCTCTTATGCCAGTCAGGAACCCTGGCTATTCGCAGGTATAGTCATTCGAAGTCATATTACACCAGCTCTCTATCTCATTATTACATTTGCTTTATGATCTCTCGAAGATTTTACACGAATAAAGGGGGAACACAGCAGAGGGCTAGGGCCTAAGAGCTTTGACCAGCACTTTTGAACTGGTATAGTAGGCAGTTAGGGATCAAGGGATCGTGATAAAATGCATTTTAGCAGTAATTAGACCCAGACATAGGATACATTTCATCGTTTTTACTAATTTATTATTACTAAATCGGATTATTTATTTCTACTAGTCCGAATACAAAAAGTACACAATAATATGATAAAGTATATTCATTGAGTTATGTTGTCATGCTCACTAAAATGTCATTGCTTGCGGTGTCGTCGTGGGGCGGGTCGTTTCCTTCCCTCTGATATGGCGAAGGAGATGATGGCTGGTCCATGCGTCATACTCGTGAACGGGTGCTGCTTGGGGTGACTGGTCGGCCTAGTCAGCGATTCTTTAGACAATACTATTATTCTGGTTCGTTTAACTGCAACCCTAGCCTCTTAATCCAGTCACGAATTATTTTCAACAGTAGATTTTGCAACTGAATGTAAGTGGATGTGCACCTTGTTTCTATTTTTGTTCTATGTTTAATAGACTCAAACCTTCAACGTTATCACTGAGTGTTTTTTTTTTGTTTGCGCGTTAGATTTTGGAGCTTTTTAATAAAAGGAATTTCAGGTGGCAACAGCTTGCATACTGTTTACCTTACATGTAATACTAACACTATTGTACCTGAAAATCAGATTTTGAAAAAGAGTAGCCATGAGTTTCTTTGCCAGTATTCTTCTCATGAGCTCTACGCATTTTGGAAACTGGAAGTTATGGATCGACACAGGCAGGCAGTAGATTTTGGTGTTTTCGCCTAACTTACCTCGACAATACAGCACATGCTGTGGCCTCTGTTTGTGTCGATCTATGATTTTTAACTATAGCTTAAATTTGACGTTCATAAGTGTCACTTGGTGTCTTAGATGAATAAATGATTTTGATTTGATTTGATTTGATTTGATTATGTATGGAAAAATCACGTTACGATGAATTTACGGGTAACGTTTAGTGAAAACAAATACAATCGTTTAAGACAGAGAAATATTGTCTAAATACGTAACGTAAAACGACAGCGTAGGTCCTGTTGAGTTTTGTTGGTGAGTGCGAGACCGAACGCCCAATGATGCAGAAGCATCACTAGGCCGCTATAGTGTGGGTCATCATGCTGCATTGTTGCATTGTCTGCATTCACAATGAGTATGATGACCACCAACCCTTGGATTCTGCTCATGCTTTCTATCAGGCAGAGTAGAGTCACTTGGGTAGGCCCGTAATTATAAAATAGTATACTACACTAGCTAGAAGGGTCGGTCTAGAGTTTGTCAAGTTTTCCTCCAGTTTTCAGTGCTGTTGTCTTGCGTAGTTCGCACCCTCAGTCGGCTATTACGACACGGTGTACGGTCTAATATTCGCATAAATGTAATGATTTAATAGATAGTAGTTACTTATAGGCAGCGTGAGACAGAACATTCTGTTCGGTCAGGCGATGGACCGGCCGCGGTACAACACGGTGGTGCGGCGGTGCGCTCTGGATCGCGACTTTGCTCTGTTCCCGCATGGAGACAAGACCGTCGTCGGAGAGAGGGGCGTTAGTCTCAGTGGAGGTAATATACTGCTATTATTATTTCTTATTCTTTAAATATGTGATTAAAATTAGTCTATAGACATTTTAAAACAATATATATGAAGTTATCAGATATTTAAAATGTCGGGCCGTCGCGGTGGCAACAACCCACAGGAATCGTGTGAAAAAGATGTCCTGTGATATAGTCTGATTATATCGCAAGTCCCATTTTAAATTAAATTGCACTAATGTCTATTTAAAACTAGTTGTTGCCCGCGGCTCCGCCCGCGTATGTGTTAGTTATCGAGACAAATTGTAGCCTATGTGTTATTCTGATGTATAAGCTATATTACTGTAAAGTTTCATCCAAATCCTTTCAGTAGTTTTTGCTTGAAAGAGTAACAAACATTCATCTATCCATACTTACAAACTTTCGCGTTTATAATATTAGTAGGATTAATGTTAAATGCTGCAAATTTTATAAAAAAAAAATAAGTATTAATATAGGTATCATATATATTTAACCATTTCATATTTGTTCTTCCAGGTCAACGCGCTCGTATATCGTTGGCCCGCGCAGTGTACAAACGTGCGGATATTTATCTGCTAGACGACCCGCTCTCCGCAGTGGACTCGCACGTCGGCCGACATCTCTTCGAGTCATGTTTAGTCGGATATCTCCGCAACACCACGCGGATACTCGTCACACATCAGCTGCAGTTTCTTAGAGACGTTGATCAAGTAAATATTTGGTTCATTTCAGTTTTGAATCATTATACTCATCTTTCCTACTATTTTTTTATGGAATAGGTGGCTAACGAGCAGACGTTTCAAGTGATTACCGCCGCCCATGGACACCCGCAACACCACAGGCGTCATCGGCCTTTGGGGGATGGGAAGGGGGATGAGGGGAGGGGTTTGAGAGTCCGGTATCCTCACTCACTTGGTGAAACAACAGTGCAAGCGCTATTTCACACCGGTTTTCTTTGAGGCCAAGGTATCACCCCGGTCGAGCCGGCCCATTCATGCCAAAGCGTGGCTCTCTCTGGATTTTCAAATTTGTTATTTTGTTAATTTTCTTCTCTCGACATATCACTGTTTACTCCATTTATCCATAATACATATTTTTTTGTCGTTACTTATTAATATTCTCACACAACTTATGAAAATAATCAGACTATAACTATCTTATGCTCACATCTTTAAGAAATTTATTTAGTTTATCAATTTTTATCCTCTTTACGCTAGTGTCGATTAATATTTAACAAAAATAAAGTTTATTTCATTTTTTACAGATTATAATTTTAAAGAATGGTTCAATAGCAGCTGCAGGGAATTTTGACACGTTAAGCGCGTCAGGGTTGGACTTCGCCAAGTTGCTAGCCCGCGAAGAGGAAGAAGAGAAGCCAGCTGCCGAGCCTAGCATTACCGACGCCGATAGTGAGTCTATACTACACGGCAGCTTTAGAAAACGTCAGATGAGTATACACTCGGTAAGTACCATTTGCACCATTAGGTATTGTTACGAGCCGGGTACTAATAAAATAAAAGTAGTCAGTTGATTACCAAACAAATAACACAATATTTATTATTGACAACACTTTTATAACAATAATTCACTAAATCACTCGTTACTCTCACTAGAAAATAGCATCGATGTTAATCCGCTGTATCGTGAAACAATACTGGCCCGTACGGCTAACACGCTCCGCTTTTATAGTGCTATCGAAATGGAATGATCCCTAGTATTCGATAAGCCATTCTGGAACAAATAGAATCCCTTAGAATCAATAATCTATTACTTGCAGCGCCATCTAGCGTTGATAATATCGGAATTATTAATTATGATCTCAACAGTCGTGCGCTACTTGATACTAGATGGCGCTGTCCTCCACGTCTCGATTCATCTAGATTATTGGTGACGAGCAGATTCCATAGCGGCAAGTCGCAGAACTAACGTATGACAGATAAAAATACGTATACACGTTAACATTCCACTTTTAAAATACTGTTCACCCTCACAAAGTGGTCTTATAGTATTTTTTACTACTCCGTAGGCGTCGATCAATGAAATCATTGTAGAAAGAATTTAAAATAACAATGCACTCGCTCTGTATATTAAACTGTCAGGTAGAAGTATCTGTCACGTTAGTTCCGCAAACGGCCACTATGGAAATCTTCTCGTTACCAATACGGGACCCATTTTACTCTATGGCGCAACAATATTTTATATGAAAAGAAATAATTCTTAGTGAGGAAAAATTGGTATATTGCCACACAGTATAGCTTGCTAAGGAGCCCCAGTCCATGATCTGTATTTCTTTCACTTATCGTTTTATTTTCAATCCTTCAAATCTTAAGTACGTATATGTAAATAGGCAAATACATTTTTTTTTTCGACTGATTAGGTTCTATCTGCGAGTCTTATGCTGTTTAATAACAAATTGAAATATACTAGTAGTCGGATTGAGATTTTTGGGTGAAACTTTTAATAATACTAGATGATCCCACGCAACGTCGTTTGCGTCTCTTATTGCCCGTAGCGTGATAATTTTCCCCTGTTTTGGAAACATGCTCCTATTGGTCTTAACGTAATGATATATAGCCTTCCTCCATAAATGGGTTATCTAACACTGAAAGAAATTTTCAAATCGGAGTATTAGCACAGTAGTAGATCCTGAGATTAACGCGTTCAAGCAAACAAACAAACAAACTCTTCAGCTTTATATATTAGTATAGATACCATTTAAAATCCTTCTGCCATAATTACTTTAACTTCAATAACATTGGACTTTCATACAAACTACCACCCCCGTTTTAACCCCAAAAGGGGTTGATTTCTAAAGATACATTATTAGTATACCTCCACACCATCTATAGAGCATACATTTTAAATTTCAAGTCTCTTACTTCAAAATCGTAGGACTTTCATACAAATTTCCAACCCTTTTACCCCCTTAGGGGTGGAGTTTCGTAAAATATCGATACCTTATAAGGAACCTATCGGCCTAATTTCAAGTTTGTAGGTGTTAAAGTTTCTTAGATTTTGTGATTAAACAGTGAGTGGTATTTCGCTTTTATATAAATAGATTACATATTTTATACTGCACGATTTGTGGAATCAGCCAATGTCGAGTTTAATTTTATTTATTAAAAGGTAGGGAAACCAAAGGAATTATTGAAATGGATAATACGGAATTTAGAATAGGACGGATTTAAGATCAGTATATTATAATGGGATGGGATGAAATAAATTGGCATAAAATGTTACCATAAAAATATTTGAAAAATAAATAAGCAAAATGAAATTGACAACATGAGTATGATTATTTACAACGCAGGTGAGTTCTGTGGACAACCTGACGGCGACGGCGCCGCCGGAGAGCTCGCGCGTGGAGGCGGAGTCGCGCAGCGCGGGCGCGGTGGGCGCGGCCGTGTACGGCGCCTACCTGCGCGCCGCCGGACACCCGCTCATCGTGCTGCTCATGCTGCTCGTCGCCACGCTCGCGCAGCTGCTCGGCTCCGCCTCCGACTGGTGGACCAGCTACTGGTCAGTACACGATGTTATAACCCATTCCATTAGATACTGTCGGTACACCTGTACGCAATTGTGGCTATTGTTGTGAAATACGATTATATTAATTCATACAACAACGTAAACTGATAAATCATATCTACTGGTGTACGCCGCAGTCGGGCCCTTCCCGCCGTGCCTGCCGGCGTCGGCGCGATCAAAGTGACCGTATCTAAGCGAATGGACTATCCAGAACACAATGTCCACAGTTATCGATTCATTCAACCTGACACACGAGAAACCAGGATCCGGTGTCTGTACGGGTGTAAGGGTGTAGGTCTGTAGGTACACACGGGCGCAACAATTTTAGGGGCATCGGCCGTGGCACTTTTAATGAATCTGCGCACTTACTGAAGGGCGTCAGAGTAATGATTGCAGATGGGCGCTTCACGGCGTAGAGACGCCTCTGCACATGATTTAGAAAATATAACTAAAATAAAACAAACAAAAGTACGAAATTAAACAATACTATATTTAAACTATCACAATCTATTACACAGCTGTGCTTCCAGCCAAGAATGTTACAGTTTAAATATATTCAAAAGCGAAGTTAAGAAATATGTAAGTGAACTGTAAGTTCTAATGCGAATATTGTTTGAAATTTAATGAAAAGTCTTAAAATAAACCTTATTCTTTCGAATATTAGATATGCAAAATTATATTTTAGCATAGATCACTTTATGAAGATGCACGGAGTTGTTGAGAAATATACTTTTTATAAACCTCTGCGTTGGTCTCGTCCTAGCAATCTATAATATTTTGTTAGTCTGAATAGTCCATTCTTTGTATAAAAGGCAAATTCCGCATTACGTATAAATCCTATGGACTCCACAAACGTACATGAAACGAACACAAAAATACCTAGACTTAGAGTATTAGAACTACAACTTCTCGATCACACAAAATGTTATCCCATGTGGGGTTTGAACTCACTACACTCACCGCAATAGAAAACGGCGCTGCGTGGCACTGGCGTGCAGTGTAATTTTGATGTATTTACGCGAACTCAAGGCTGGGATAGTGGTAGACGGCGAAGTTGATCAATCTATAATAATAATAAATCGCCGGAATGTATGTACGCGCATAACTTCCGATCGGCTGCACCAATTTTTTTTTATGTATTCGTTGTTAGGTCAAGGTTTCTGTACAAGAAAAATTAAAAGATAGCGGGAACAGTCTTTTTTTTGTCCGGGGCGGGAAGCTGAGACAGATATGTAAATATGGCGGTACGAAGTTCGCCGGCTCAGCTATTATATAAAAAAAAAAAAAAACAATCAAATTTGGAATGCACTTTAAACTGTTAAAATGTTGATTATGATGTCCTTTAGTCTTAAAGGATGATATTTCACCAAAATAAACCAACTTTGTTTTTAGGGTAACACTTGAAGAAAAGACCCTATCTACCCGAGTGCTGTCTAATTTGACCAGCCGCATTGAAAATCAAGACTTTGAGGACACTGACCTGAATAGATACGATTGTATATATATTTATAGCGGTAAGATATTTTTATTTTCATGTTGCCTTAAATAAATAATAATTAAGATTTATTTTACATTATTAAGTGACTAAAATATATTTATATATTAGATTATTAAAGTGGTGTATAAATAAAGTAAAAGTCAAATATTTTATTTTTAAAAGTAAATATTTCGACACACAGGCCAATTTAATGAGAGCTTGGAGTCTACTAATCGTACTTCTTAATCTGAGCATATAAAATTACTTGCTCTGACCATGATATAACAATATACTTCGCCAGGTATTGCATTCCGAGATACAGTGACGAGACAGAGAGATCGAGATGACGTCATCATCACTATCCCTGGTTGTGGTTGGTCAATGATATTATATAATATCATTGTGGTTGGTTCATTTCGTGTTATGTTGCTATAAAGTAGTAACTGGATAGTGACGTCACCCCGAGACGCTCTCGGAATGCGAGACCTTGTTTTCTTAGACCTTGTAACTGATTCATGAACACAGAACCTGAACCACTGAAACTACTAACTTTTGATCATGTTTTGTATGTTGTGCCACTTGTAGCCACTAAGAAATAATTTTCGGGAATTTCACCCCTAACGGTATAAAAAAAGATCCTCATTTGTAATAATTATAATTAGAAAATTTTAATTAGCTGTACAGTCTACAATATATTTTGTTGTATTTCAGGTATGGTGATAGCACTAGTGGTGGTGTCTCTAATGCGTTCGTTCATGTTCTTCTCAATGGCGATGCGCGCATCCACGGGACTTCACAACAATATGTTTGCGTCCATAACCCGAGCTCCGATGAGATTCTTCCATGTCAATCCATCTGGTAGAATCCTGAATAGGTTCTCTAAAGATATGGGATCTGTTGATGAAGTGCTGCCATCTGCGTTGCTTGATGTATTACAGGTTAGTTTCTACGCTACTATAATAAAATATATCGTTTTACGACTTAAAAAAAGGAGGATGTTCACAATTCGATTATATTTTTCTTTTATGTTTGTTACCTCATAACTTTCGACTGAGTGAACCGATTGAAGTCGTTTTTTTTTTGTTAAAATTTTAAATATTATAAAGTTAACATTAGTTTAGCTAACTTAGTTTGGCATAACAAGCTAGACTGGTTATCTATCTATATTAACTAATAATTAGTTGTATGGCCACCATGCATTTTTTTGCAAAGATTTCATCATTTTCGCAAACTATGCACCGTGCGCCAAAATTTTGCAATTTCACCGCACTTACGAATGCAACGGGGTACCGGAAGGTACCCCGTTCCCGCAGTAGAGAGGTTAATGGTCTTCAAGCATTTGTTTGTTAACCCCCTGAAATACAAAATCTTAATCTGAAATATGTTTGGTTCCAGATTGGCCTCTCCCTCATCGGTATCGTGGTCGTAGTAGGGGTAGTGAACTACTGGCTGTTGTTACCAACTGTGGCAATCGGATTCGTGTTTTACGGGCTGCGAATATTCTATCTGTCTTCCTCTCGCAGCATCAAGCGCCTCGAGGGTGTGAGTGAGTGAGATATAACCCTGAAACGGGATTTTGTTACTATATCATTGATGTACCGTTTTGACAGTGACTATGGTAATTAAAGAACATCAAAGTGGGATTAATTTGATGGGTAGTCTAAATGTTCCAGAAGTAACATTTGAAGAGAACTTCAACGGATGCTGAAAATAAGCTTGTACAACGCAATTATATATCAGAAATTAATGCTCAATAGTCCCTAATGAAATTTAGTTCTATGTTCAGTGCCGATCTACTTTTGATCACAAAAATATCATAAAAGGTATTCTCGTAGTTAAAGTATGAAACATGACAAAGTGGACTCAAGTGGACTGTAATATGACTATCCCGTTACGTGACCGAAACTTGAATTAGTATTCTGGTAGTCTTGCTAGATACTTTTTGCTACAAGAATTTAAAAAAAATATATAATTTTATGACATTTATGAGATCGTAAAGAATTTTTAGTACGATAATTCTTCAGTTTGAAAACTATCACAGTTCTAAGTTAAGCGAATGTTTTAAATGAGCTATTATTAATTATGATTTAATTGTTCACAGCTCGCAGTCCAGTGTTTTCTCACCTGAACGCATCACTACAAGGCATCACTACGATCCGAGCGTTCGGCGCGCAAGAGGCTCTCATCAGGGAGTTCGACAACCATCAGGACTTGCACAGCTCTGCCTGGTGAGGAACCACTTTATATCTGTGTGTTAATATTTTTAAGTAGCATGTTCATTTGTTATTGATATGATACTAACCTCTCATAGGAAACCAATTTAAAATGACAGCATTCGTGATATCGGGTTCTGTTGGTGGGTGCGAGATCGGAGGCCCAATAATGCAGAAGCATCTGAATAGGCTGAAATAAATGCTTAAGCTTTCGAGAGCTTCCATATTTAATTAAAATAAAGACTATATACTTATACTAGATAATAATATTTGTTATTTTTACGGGAATTAACGCGATCACTTATTTCAAGGTATTACATACCTCTGTTTTGCCTGACGTTTCGACAGGTTGCACTGGCCGTATTCACAGGCTGACTGTGTAACTGACTAATTCCCGTAAAAATAATTATTATTATATCATGGAACGCGAAAGTTTAAAAGTTAGAATAATATTTGTGTTGGAATATCATAAACATAATTTCTATTAAAATGGGCAATGTTTGGTTTATTACCTTTCAACATGTCTTAAGGCAACCTCAGCTTATACTATTGACGGTGATCTATTGATATTGTAGGCTGCAGTAGCAACTATTATTTTAACTTTTTTTTTTATTTTCAGGTATTTGTTCATTGCTAGTTCAAGGGCGTTCGGATTTTGGCTGGATCTTGTATGCGTCATTTACATCGCCGTTGTTACGCTGAGCTTCCTCGTTTTAGGACAAAGTAAGCTTAACTATTTTAGATTTCTATGATTCGCTTTCTGGCGTATAATATCTTTCCTTTCGCTTTCCAAAATATATTTAAAACATATTGTTATTATTCATAAACTTTTACTTAGCTGTAAATAAAGGTAACAACAATTCGCAAACTCTACATTCTTTGTGCCCTTATTTTATAATATTAACATTATTCTTAAGTGTGACAGAAGTGAGTGAGAATTTATTGTAAATTGGTTTGTTCTCAGACGAGAACGGCGGTAATGTCGGTCTGGCTATCACTCAAGCCATGGGTCTGACCGGAATGTTCCAGTGGGGTATGAGGCAATCCACGGAATTGGAAAATCAAATGACCAGTGTTGAAAGGTATGTATTTCCTACATACTGTTATTATAACTGGAACTACTTTTCTTGATTTAATTAAGTAGTTAGTGACATCACTATAACTACTTAATTAAATTAAGAACTTACATATACATTTATATCTACATAGATATACTTGTATATGTGAGTTGTGTGTTATACTGTTACTTCAAGAGCTTCTCAAGATATCAGTATATATAATAATATGTTTCTATTCTAATTATTAATTAACAAGATAATACTCAAAACTATTTGCACCGTCCGCTGCAACTGTCTTTCTGGAACATTTTGATCCATTCTAAGGTGGCCTGGAAGATATTGCTTTTGGCAATAAGGTCGCCCTTTGTACATTATATACCTGACTTTTACCTCTGTGATACGGTGTACAAATATAAATTTCTATCTATCTAATCTATATGACTAGAAGTTTCTTGGTAAAAAATAATATAAATGTTTTTAAAACAGAATTCAAGAGTATTCGAACATCGAATCAGAACCGCCTCTGCAGTCAGCACCGGAGAAGAAGCCCCCGCCATCTTGGCCCGAGGCGGGTCGGTTGGAGTTCAAGCACGTATACTTGTATTATACTACCTCCGAACCACCCGTTCTCAACGACCTTTCATTCGAAGTACACCCTAAAGAGAAAGTTGGCATCGTGGGCAGAACAGGAGCTGGAAAATCGTCACTCATTAATGCTTTATTCAGGTAACAATATAATCGATCTTAAATATAGTCAAATCTAATAATTTATGTTTATTTTTACCCGACTACAACGAAGCCAAAAGGAGAGTAACAGTTTTGGCAGTCTGTGTGTTCCACCGTAGAGCCTAAACTACTGGAACCGATTTTAATGAATGAGGTGTCAATAGACTATTAATGATGGCCAGGTAACATAGGCTATATAAACTTTATCAAAAAAATTTAAGAAGTCGGGTTATAGTTTTTTTCCGCCTAGTACACTTAGGTGACTGATAAATATTATGTTTATTAAACTTTAAAAACATTGAAAACGCTTCTGGAATAACATTTTTTAATATTATTCCCAAAATTTGGATTTGAGTTTTTATATTTATTTATATTTCAAAGGTCTGGGCCTAGTGTGAGTTTTTTTCACGTCGACTCGCTCTTGACTGTGAGCGCGTTCGTCGTTGCAATTGGTGAAGATTTTAGATAGGGGTAATCGCAACGCCGATCGCGGTTACCGTGATCCATCAAAAAACCGTGGTTCACCGAATAGACGTGAAATAAACTCACACTAGGCTTTCTGGAGCCTTAACTTACTATCTTTAAAACCAGGCTAGCGACAATTGAAGGAGATATCATAATCGATGGCCGTGAAACATCACAGCTTGGTTTGCACGAACTACGCAGTCAGATTTCAATCATCCCTCAAGAACCCGTTCTTTTCTCCGGCACCATGCGACATAATCTCGATCCCTTCGATGAATATCCTGATCAGGTCCTGTGGCGGGCACTAGAAGAGGTAAATTCTAAAGTTGCTAGAATATATATGATGTATATAGTTTTTTTTTTTTTTTTTTTTTTTTTATCTATGGCCCGCCAAAATGACTCTACTCTGCCTGATGGAAAGCATAAGTAGAATCCAAGGGTGGCGGTCACCATACTCACTGCGAATGCAGACAATGCAGTATGGCGACCCACACCATGGCGGCCTAGCGATGCTTCTGCATCTTTTAGTCTAGTCAACAAGTATGGAACTTGTTGACTAGACTAATTGGGCCTCCGGTCTCGCACTCACCAACGAAACACGACAGCACGAACGCTGTCATTTTACGTTGATTTTCTGTGCGAGGGTAGTACCGCCCCGGTCGAGCCGGCCCATTCGTGCTGAAATCAGCGTGGCTCTACTACCTATAGTTTCGTTTTTAGACGTGTAGTTACATTATTTTGATTAAATTGTTCACAAAACAGTACTGATAAATGAAATACCCTTGACATCTTCTACTTCTGCAAGAATCAATAATAATAAGTTATTTAGTCATAAGATCTACAACTAGTGTTTGACTAAACAGACACTTTTAAAAGTTATTATTGAATTGATTATATTTAACTTTGTATGAAAATATACTATTCATTGTTACTCTGTATAATTTACGACAAACCCTTTACCAATCTGGGGTACGATAGCCTACTTTACAGTAGGCTATCAGATTGATAATAGATTTTTTTAGAAGTAGTTTTTTCGACTGTCTCGGTGGCGCAGTGGTAGCGTATGCAACTGCTGTTCGTGAGGTCTCGGGTTCGATTCCCCGGTCGGATCAAATGGTTGTATGATCAGAATTTTTTGTTTCGGAGTGTTTTCTATATATGATGTGCAGGTATTAAAAAAAAGTATATATATACATATTTGTATTAGTCGCCTAGTACCCACAGTACAAGCTCTGCTTAGTTTGGGACTAGATGGCGTTGTGTGTTAGATATCCAAAATATAATTATAAAAGAAAAAAAAGATTATTAATTGGTATGGTGCAGGTGGAGTTGAAGGAAGCCGTGCAGGAGTTGCCGGCGGGTCTGTCGTCGCGCATGTCGGAGGGCGGCGGCAACTTCAGCGTGGGACAGAGACAGCTCGTTTGTCTCGCCCGCGCCATCGTGCGCCGTAACAGGCTGCTCGTGCTCGACGAGGCCACCGCCAACGTCGACCCGCAGTACGTATTGTTGTTTACTCTCTCCCCTCTGTTACTCAACTGAACACGAAGGTCATAAGTGCAGTCCCATTGTAACGTTTTATTGAAGTGATAACTTCTTATGGGAAGGTAAACCACTTCGTTACGTAACGCGTTACGGTGCCAGTTTGCCTGGCTTCCCTTTCTCTTACGCATACAGCAGCGGTAGGCAGGCTCCTCCTCTCTCACTCTAACCGACAGCGCTAGCCGTGTTTATAATAGATTAGTTTAACAAATATTTGCAGATCATACAAACATTTGGTCGACCAAGGGAATATAACCCGAGACCTCATGCACAGCAGTCGCGTACGCAATCTGTTTGTTTTTTCATAACTATATTTCGAATATATTCGTAGATTCAAACCTCACATATATGTAGTCTTGCCATAAATATTGTTACAAATAAAACAACATTTTTTTATTGTACGTATCATTTATTACTATTACAGTGTGTTAGTTCAAAACATTAATATAAAACCATTAAAAAATATTAAGCTTAATCGAAGTGGTCTCCATTGGTTGCAATACAGTCCTTTAAACGTTGAGGCGTGTTTAACAATTGTATTTGGCTCCATACCTACTTTATGTAGAGCACAGCAATACTTTATGTAATCAATTTGGTTCTCTTTATCATCTCACTCCATTTTAATATCACAAAATATTTTACAATATTGGCACGAAAATAAGACAACACAATCAACAGTCGTATAGAAATGACAGTTTCCAAATTCAAAAGTAATATTTTGTTTATTTTGAATTTTAACAGTATTTATGGCAGGACTAAGTATAGCGATAGGTCCAGAACTAGCATGTAAATATGAAGTTTACGTCGGGACTGCACTTATGAATGTACCACCACATTTGTAATCATCATTAATAGTCCACTGCTGGACACAAGCCTCTCCTTATCTATATATATAAAAGAGTAAGGTGACTGACTGACTGACTGACATACCCAGAGTTCAACGCACAGCCCAAACCGCTGAAGCTAGAATCCTGAAATTTTGCATGTAGGTTCTTTATGTAACGTAAGTGAGCACTAAGAAAGGAATTTTTGAAATTCCACCCCTAAGGGAGTGAAATAGGGGTTGAAAGTTTGTATGGAAATTCGTCATTTCTTAAGTAAGAAACATGAAACTTTATTTTTGGGGTACTGATTTAAAATGAATAGATACGTATTTAAACGTTTCTTAATATTCTACCCCTAAGGGGGTGAAATAGGGGTTGAAAGTTTGTATGGAAGTTCGTCATTTTTTAAGTAAGAAACATGAAACTTTACTTTTAGGCTACTGATTAAAAAAGAGTAGATACGTATTTAAGCGTTTCTGGATATTCTACCCCTATGAGGTTAAATAGGGGTTGTTATTTCGTATATAGGTCAGTCTGGAAGTCCGTCATTTTTAAAGTTAGAAACATGAAACTTTATTTTTTGGCTGCTGATTAAAAATGAATTGATATGTGTTTCAGCGTTTTTGAATATTCTACCCCTAAGGGGGTGAAATAGGGGTTGAAAGTTTGTATGGAAATTCGTCATTTTTTAAGTAAGAAACATGAAACTTTATTTTTGGGCTACTAAATAAAAATTATTAGATACGTATTTAGGAGTTTTTGGATATTATGCCCCTAAAGAGGTGAAATAGGGGTTGAAAGTTTGTAAGAAAGTCCGTCATTTTATAAGTGAGAAACATGAAAATTTAGTTTTGGGCTACTGATTAAAAATGAGTAAATAGTTACGTATTGAAGCGTTTCTGGATATTCTACCCCTAAGGGGTGAAATAGGGGTTGAAAGTTTGTAAGGAAATCCGTAATTTTTTAAGTGAGAAACATGAAAATTTGTGTTTTGGCTGATTAAAAATGATTAGATACATATTTAAGCGTTTCTGGATATTCCACCCCTGAGGGGGTGAAATAGGGGTTGAAATTTCGTAAATAGGTTATTCTGGAAGTCCATTATTTTGGAAGTCCGTCATTCTTGAAGTTAGAAACATGCAACTTTATTTATGGTTACTGATTAAAAATGAGTAGATACGTATGTATGAACATGTTCTACTGGAACCGGTTGTGGTTCACGGTGCCGTTCTCGAAGTTGTTCAAAAATATGTGTGGTACGTCGGGCAGACTTTGCAGTAAAGTAGAAACAACTTCGAGCACGAGGTGAACAGGAGAATTCAGCCGGGTTGGGCAGCGTTTGGGAAACTTTGTCAGGTCTTTTCATCGTCAATCCCACAGTGCCTAAATACGAAAGTCTTTAATCAATACGTCCTACCTGTCATGACATACGGTGCCGAAACGTGGACACTTACGACACGGCTGGTCCACAAGTTCAAAGTCGCTCAGCGTGCTATGGAGAGGGCTATAATAATAATAATGATTTAATTTTCTCGTCACAAAAGCTCAACGTTTCTCTAAGGGATCGCATTAAGAATGAGGTGATCTGGTAGAGAACCAAGGTCATTGACATAGCCCACAGGATAAGCAAGCTGAAGTGACAGTGGGCTGGCCATATTAGCCGCAGAACTGATAACCGTTGGGGTAAACGGGTTCGTGAGTGGTGACCGCGTCTCGGCAAACGTAGCGTAGAACGTCCACAGGCCAGGTGGACTAATGATCTGCCCAAGACGGCTGGCAGGAGCTGGATGAGAGAAGCTGAGGATCGTACCAAGTGGCGTGCAATTGGAGATGCCTATGTCCAGCCGTGGACTGCGATGATGATGATGAGATACGTATTTAAACGTTTCTGGATATTCTATCCCTAGGCTAGACTGGAAGTCCGTCATTTTTTAATTTAGTAGCCTGAAACTTTGTCTTCAGGCTTTTGATTACAAATAAATTAATACTTATATCAGCATTTATGGGAATTCTATTCCTAAAGGGGTTAAAATAAGGATCGAAAGTGTGTATGAAAGTCAATTTTAAAGGGCTATTGATTATAAATAAATACGTTTAAAAACATGAACACAGTATTCATAGATACTTACACAGTTTTAATTAAATACATATAATCAACTTCCACGCGAGCAAAGCCGCGGGCAACAGCTAGTAATTAATAAAAATATGGTTGTCTGTAAAGTCTGTTTACGGACGATAGTTTAACGTGACAACTTCATAACGAAACATTGATGAAATGATGCACTTCAAGCCTTAAATGTCATGTTTTTTCGTGTGTGCAGCCGGCTCCATCGAATTATAAGACGTTGTCACGTCAATAAAGTAAAATAATATTTCGGACATCTAACACACAACGGCCATCCAGTCCCAAGCTAAGCAGAGCTTGTGTTATCGGTACTAGACAACTGATATAAGTACATAGATACTTTTTTTTGTAAATACATACATATTATACGTAAATTAGGTTTACATCAATACAACTTGAAAATGCACCTAAATAAGGTCGCTTTAAATATAATTATGTATTATTACCGTTCCGTTCCGGTTCAGGCACAACTTTCAGGGTCTGTAGTTGTTGAAGAATATTTTATTAGATTTCTGAGAATAATTTAATAATGAAAAACATTTTATTTTAAACTTATTAATTTATATAGCTTCCGAATCTGTCTAATTGTTTTTTTTAGTATTGCTCTAATAAACGAAGTAATTTTTGATTAAACTGTGTGGTGAGATAATCTTTATTAGAATTAAATATTATTATATGCTTTATTTTATTACAGAACTGATGCTTTAATTCAAACGACAATAAGAAACAAATTCGCCGAGTGCACAGTGCTCACAATTGCTCATCGGTTACACACCGTCATGGATTCAGATAAGGTACGGCAATGTCTACGTCTTATGCTAAGTACTCACATACGGTTTTACTCGATCGAGCAAACATGTCGAGTAAAAACCACGGCATAGGCCTTCGTCCACACATTCAGCATTCATCGATCGAGTGACGCATCTTTTGGCTCGCCGTTCAGTATTCACAGAACCGTTCGAGCCAAAAGATGTCTGTTCAGCAAAGGAGACGGTGGCATAAAAGTGGTATAAAAGAATTAAAGAAAATGAAAAGAAGAAACGTAAAAGGAGGTACTGGGTTAAATATTGGTTAGATCGCCGCTCTAATTACAGCCACGTGAACTTGATTAAAGAGCCGAAGGTTGTAACAATTATTTAAGTATGCCTGAATATACTATGAAATAGGTTCTACAACAGTTTTTACGTTAATCGTCTACGGGGGACTGAAGCTCGACTCGCGCCACTCGCGGTCACGTACACACGATGGCTCGAGCTCAAGCTCGACGGCTCGCTTCGAGTAGGTGCGAAGGAAATTAGTTAGTGGAGTTTGAACGCTAAACGAAAGTCATAATGGCGTACATTTTCATCATCATATTTATGTGTAGGCTGTAACTTTGTTTTTTTTTTTAATTTTTTTGACAACTCCCGCATTAGGAATATACATCCTGTGTCGCGTGTGTACAAACATACATGAAACGGACACAAGGAACACCCAGACTCGGAACAACAATTTGTCGATCACACAAAGTGCTGTCCCATGTGGGATTTGAAGCCACAACACTTGGCGAAGTAGGAAGGGGCGTGGCGACCGCTTAAACCACTAGGCCAACCGTGCAGAGAAATGTATATTTGCGGGGAAATAAATGTTTATTATTATTTGATTATCGGTAATTGTTTGTGAACAGGTGTTGGTAATGGACGCTGGTCGCATGGTAGAGTTCGACCATCCGCACATTTTGCTGCAGAAAACGGACGGAGTGTTGCGCGGCATGGTCGACCAGACCGGCCGAGCCACCTCCGAGACACTCGCTAGGGTCGCGCTGCAGGTATGTACTGCTCTTGTACTGCTTTAATTACGCCGTACTACATCGACTAATTTCATTTCATCGATCATCCTTACCTTACTTAATAGTCCACTGCTGGACAAAGGCCTCACTCTCCTTACACCGTGTGGTTTTAGTCGGTTCGATTCCGACACACCGCCCCGCCGAAAACCCCGGTGGGGTGACGGCCTGAGGGGTTTTCCACACTTAAAAAAAAGGGTTTGTTTAAGTTTTTCTTTTCCTTGCAGTGATGTTGTCTAGCGTTCATTGTTCCTTAATGTCGTCGATGGCTTATGATAAATAAGATTATCATAATTAAGCACGATAGAGTCGCAGAATCACTTATGGATGGTAACGCGTTGCCACTCATAACTGGTTATAACAGATAAATATGTCCGGTGTGAATACGAAAATACATTGTGGCTGTGTATATGTCTTAATACAATTTTGGTTTTTATTGACAGGCATATGAAACTCGACGCAGGCAGTCAGCAGCTCCTTCCGTTTGATATACGATAATATAATTTTAGGGTCTAAAGAAATTGTTCCTACAGTTGAGAGTCGTACAAAGGATCTGTAGATCAAATCAATGGACATACGCTCTTTTACACTTGTTATTCCAGATAAGTGAAACAATTATTTATAATTTGTAATGTAGTATTGATTTTGTTGAGTAATAATAAAAATTATGTGATGAACGTCCAACTGTAACTGTTACTTTGCGTGTATCGCATCACACTTAAAGGTACTTAACACGCAACTTTTTATATCACAGTTTACTGAAATTCATTCAATAAATTTAAAGCCACTTCTCAGTACTACAGCGTTACTGCAATTAGTGATATAGAGCGTTTTTAACTTTTTACATCTTGAAATTATAGTATAATTGTAATACCAGTTTATGTCAGTTTAAATGTTGGGTAACATATGAAAGAATTCGCATATAGGTGGCTAACAAACTACAGTATGGTCCTAGGCATCCATTTAAATGGATTTATTGATTAAATGTCACGACAATGTAAGACGGAGTACCTTAAGCGCCTGAAATATAAAATCCTCGGAATCCAATTACTTTAAAGGAATAATTATAAAACCAGCTGGACTGTGTGTTATTGATAGGATCTTTTACCAAGTATACTGTTATAAAATTATTACTAAATATCGTATTGAACGAAACATATCATTTTAAGTTCGTTGTCAATAATTTCTGTTAAAATTAAGAATGTATTCTGTATGATGAAATAATGTATAAATAATTCACGCTACACGTTTTCTGCATAGGCATATCATGTTTTTTTTTTTGTAAATTATGTAAAACCATATTCGGAAACTTTTAACGAGTATCTATACTCCTCCGGATGTAAAACATTATTTCGTCACCGTGTTAATATGTTGATAGTCAGTTAACGATCAATCTGTCTGTATTGCACCTATGCATATGTAAACTAGTTATATCTTTTTACACTTTCCTTCGTCTTATTACAACCTTTTCATTACTTCCAAGAGTAATTTTAAAGTTAATATAATACTGCAATAAAAAGCCACCATTTTATCAACAAGTAAGGGTTTTATATACAAAGTAATTGAATTCCGAGTTCACATTCCCCGGCACTCTACTAGTATTGTGGTTTACATTTTTCTGTGGCAATTTCTAACGTTTGTTTCTCTCCAGTGAATTATTATTGTCACGTATCGTGGCGCTGTCAACACAATAAAATATACGCTAAAGTTACATATTGCCACCTAAAGATGTGTAAACTATGTTTCTATTAGTAAAATATATTTAAGAATAAGCTTAACTGTAATGTGACTTAGCTGGTATGGATTTTATAAACGACAAGTGAGATTTACAAATTAGTTAAGCTAATAACAATTTGCGTTTACGATATGCCGCCCAAATTTGATTAATTCGTGTATGCATTTGAATTCAACGCCAAATAAAGTCTCGAATATGATAATGTTTAGAATAAATTATTGGTCCAATATTGTTCAAGTTTGTCGATTAGTTAAAAGGTGCTAGTAGTTGGAATTTAGTACTTATTCTCCGCGGATTGCAGGAGATCTTGAGGCGTGGAAAGCACTTAATGTTATGTACTTATCGTAATCGTGTAATGAGTCAGATCAGATACTTAAAGTATCGACAAATAAATGTGCTTAATTTTGAGATCTTATATTATTATTATGTATATTATCATTATTATCCATTATTTGTATTATGAATAATTAATTGTTAATTTGAATGTGATGAATTTATACACCGATATTTATAAAACTGAACCGAAGAAAGTTAATATTGACAAGCTGTTTATATATAAGTATTTGTCCTAAAGTTAATTGTATAAAGGTTACCAATCGTGGGGAAAGCTGAACGCCATGAATTACCTGTTAAATAAAATGTTACATCAGAGTGAAATTGTTGTTGTTACAACAAAAATAAAACAGTTTGTACGTATTGATAGCTTGGTTTTATTTATGTACAAAATAAGAAACATTGTTTAAGTAGTTAACCTCTTTGAAACATTAACATGGATTGTTCTAACCCACACACAAAGGAATGTATTGAATATCCTATAATACTTATTTTCACAAAACGTAAACTTTGCTAAGCTTGCAAATCTAACCTAACACATTATTTAAAAATACTCTTGTTTATTATAATATTTACACCAAAATACTTGACACACTAATTCGATAAATGTAAAAAATAAGATCATAAGAGCCCGCAGTGTACTAAATGACTAACTCAATAATAGAGTATTACGGCCCTTCAAAAGTTTCACATAAGATTCTATAGTGCTAATAAATCAATAAAGAATACATCACAAAGAATGAATCATTCATTCAGTCATCGACTGAATAAAAATTCAGTCGATGAGTGCAATAAATGCAATAAAATTTCTTTCTCACGTAAAGTCGTGGTCTCCATATTGCAGTGTTCATAAACGTCAATCGGCTGCGTAAACAAATGCGCAGATTTTTGTACGGTGATGTTATTATAAAAAAAAATGGTTGTCTATAAAGTCTGTTTACGGACGATAGTTTAACGTGACAACATCATAACGAAACATTGATGATATGATGAGAGATATCTCTCGCTTGTACTTCAAGCCTTAAATGGAACGCCTCAGAGCGAGGCAACGCCGCACGAGTCACGAATTATAAGACGTTGTCACGTCAATACTCAGCTTATTGCTAGTGCTGTTCCTGAATGTAAGAATATAAGGTATAAGGACATCAAACAAATTGTGAATACAACTGGCACATTTTTGTTTATACAGCCGTATGACGTAACAACATGGCACCTACTTTTTCATGAAATGACAAAACAGATTTAAAAAAAACTTTGATTTTAATTTTAAAATGTAATATAAGAAACTAATATTTTTCGGCTGGTTTTGTCCAAGCTATCTTAACAAATTAGTTTTTTTCTCATATACAGAAAAAATACCCTATTATCGTTAGTTTTAATAGCATTTTTCTTTGCTTATGCTATTTATATACAACGGACTCGTATCAACAATACACTTCATTATCACAGAACCCTGAATCGTCACTCCGCAACATACCACCACACACCGTTCTTTACAAACTTAAATTACGACAGTAAAAAAACATAAATTAGTATTTCACAAGCTAAACTAAACGTACTTTATAAACGAACGCAGACAATTCGCGCACTAAATTATGAAAAGAAAGACAGATAAATAGCAAATGAAAAAAGATAAATAAAATAAATATGCGAGTACAATCGCGAACTTAACCAAATTGTCATGATATTTTCCCTTTGGCACAAGAGAAATGTTGAAATGAATCGGTCAGACAAAAGACAAAGATACTGAGATCTTAGAAAACTGTATACAGGTTTCAAATGGACTTACAACCTAGCTGCGTAATGTGATACGTGAACGTTACAAATAGCTATAACTACTCACAGTCTTCATACGAATGGGCAGCACAAGTGTAATTGTTCATACAGTAAAAAAAACTAAAATTTTATAAAAAAACCGACTTCAAGAACTGGACCAAATTGAAATGAGTCCACACGGGAAGCACCAGCTTTCAAATAAAAAAAGAATCCACAAAATCGGTTCACACAGTCGAAAATTCTAAGGTAACAAACAAAAAAATACAGTCAATTGAGAACACCCTTTTTGAAGTCGGTTAACACTAAACTGTCACAGTCCACACGTTTTGCGCTGCCGGAGACTCGAGGCGTCGGAAAAAGCGACGAGTTACACGAGTGCCGTTAGACTCCCGGAGCGGGAGTTCTTGTTGTCCTCTGCGTCACACGGGTTTGGTTTCGTCTGGAAATATGAAAAAAAGAGTTTTGTACAATACGAAAAAATAAGGTTTTTATTCATGAGATGATGATTAGCTATCAAGATTTTATAATATTTTACTTTATATAATAATTACAGAAATTATCACTCTCCTTTATGATTTCAAATCTATTTCGACAAATCCAAACGAATCGAATAGACAGGGAAGGGGAATTGAATCTTACTCAACATAAATTAAAGGTCTGCTTTAGTATAGTATTTTGTTCCAATAAAACGAGCGTGAATTAGATTTAGGACTCGACGGGTGTTGGAATAAGAAAGCAAAACCTGTTTGGTCAACAAACCAAACAAATACGAAACCTTATAAACGATTAAATATATAATAACTTTATTTCGGACATCTGACACACAAGACTATCTAGTCGCAATCTAAGCAGAGCTTATACTATGAGTACTAGACAAATGATATAAATACATTTATACTTTTTTATTAATTATACATAGAAACGCTGAAACAAATATTTGCAGATCATACAAATATTTATTTCGACCCGGGAATCGAACCCGACACTAAGTACCGCAGTCGAATACGTTGCTATAGCGCCACCACCAATGTTTTTAGATTAGTTAAATGAGAAAAGAAAGAAGGGTTTGTTCTCGTATTTTTTATGTATGTGCCAAAGTGCCTCTACTCTGCCTGATGGAAAACATGAGCAGAATCCAAAAGTGCTGGTCACATCATACTTATTGCGAGTGCAGACAAAGGAACAGTGGAGCATGGTGATCCACACCATGGCGGCCTATTGAGATGCTTTTGCATCATTAAGGCGCGTATCTACCGAAATTGTTGGCAATCTCAGTGCTTCCAACTGTTTGCAACTCTTCAGAAAATCGCCAACTTTTGTTTCCATTGTGTCTACACCGAGTCGCCAACAATTTGAAAAACATTCCAACTAAGCGTCTCCACAGAGCCACTAAATATCTGTAACAGGCTTATTCTTTTGATGTTTTCCGTCAAAAACAGAAACACGGTTTTCGACATTTGTTGATAATTTTTGTTGCCAACACAAGGAAATTTTAGAAACCTTTGTCACCAACACGTTTGTGGCGACTCGGTTTTAGGCTATGCTATATGATAGGTTAGTGTATTGGGCGAGGTGGCTAGCTAGCTAACAGTTGGCGATGCTCACGACTACATGTGCACACTAACATCGGTGCTGCGGCGGGGTGGGGGTGGGGGCGGGGGCGGTAGCGGCAGTGCGAGGCGCAGCGCCGTCCAGAAGGCGCGCTCGTGCACGTGGCGCCACGCCACCAGCCGAGTGCCGCGCAACGTCGACACCAAGCTCTCGCCGCCCTCTTTCGCCTCACGCTTCAGCTTTGGTAGGTCCTGCAATACGATCACGAATATAACTTTATACGACCAGCACGAAATTAATGTTAGGTTTTTTCCGTTCTGGAAAAAATAAGAACATGTTAAAGATTTTGTATTTTTTTTTATTTAGCTTGCCCTCTTTGTTTGGGTCAAATATAGTAATTGAAATTTGACCCCCTTACTGTTGACAGATTAATCTGAAATTTAGTATACACCTTTATTTCTGATGACAATACAATTAAATTAATTCTGTTTCATTGTAAATCCAAGATGGCCGCCGCTACAAAATGGCGGTTTACAAATTTTGTCACTTTGTCACAAATGTAATTAAAAACTTGAAAATAAAGAAATATGTAATTTTTTTTATTTATACGGTTTTATTGAAAATAATGTAACAAGGCGTAACTGAGTTGACTGGATGAAAACACGGGCCCAACGATTTTTTTATGCCTGATCAATGCCTCAGATTTATGAGGGAGAAGGGTATGATGACTGGAGCCTAGGACCTATCGAATTATTATTTAGCTTTTAGTAGGTACATTATTTTAAAAAACCGCTTAAATTAAACAAAAACATTTTTTTATAGCACTTTAAAAAATTAACAATGTAAATCCTACTAATATTATAAACGCGAAAGTTTGTAAGTATGGATGGATGGATGTTTGTTACTCTTTCACGCAAAAACTACTGAACGGATTTGGATAAAACTTTACAGTAATATAGTTTATACAATTATACATCAGAATAACACATTGGCTACTATTTGCTGCGATAGTTGACATACACGCGGGCTTAGCCGCCAGCAAAAACTAGTTCCAAATAATTATTAATTAATATCCCTGCTCTCATCTCAAGGTGTCAAGTTCACGACATCAATGAAAACAAAATGTATGCTTTATAATTTTATAAAACAACAACGAATTACAAGTAAATATATATCTATACTATTATATAAAGTTGAAGAGTTTGTTTGTTTGAACGCGCTAATCTCCGGAACCGCTGGTCCGATTTGAAAAATTCTTTCAGTGTTGGATAGTACATTTATCGAGGAAGGCTATGCTATATATCATCACGCTACGACCAATAGGAGCGGAGCACCAACGAAAAATGTTTCGAAAACGGGGGAAAATTATCACGCTACTGGCAATAGGAGATGCAAACGAGGTTGCGTGGGTCAGCTAGTTACGTACAAACCTCTAAAAAGCGCTCCACACGATCGGAACCGACCGACTGTTATAAAAGTGGACAGTGTAGAAGCCGGTTGTCCGACCGAATGTTTGGTTGGTCCCAACGGCCTTGATCGGAAGCGCATCCAATCCGACCAAGGTCACCTTGGTCGGTCGGTCGGTTCCGATCGTGTGGAGCGCTTTTAACTCTCAATGACTCAATTCTATTTAAACGACTTAACGGTAAATTAAAACAATTTCAAGTATTTGGGGAAACACTGTCTTTATAAAGTCGAGGTTTGCGGTTTACCACTACGTCATTTATAACTCATCAAATTATTAAAAGATTAACATACATAGTTATCATGTAATTACGACGGTCTGCAACTATATTAAAAGAGATTAAATCATATGAAACATACATGATAATGTATGATAACAAAAATATTGATATTAAAGTTTTCGCGTTTTCTAAATAAATGACTAATATTAGTCATTCATGGTAATCATAAAGGCGCCTCAATAGATAAAAATGGCGACAGTGTGAGTACCTACACTTAAAATAGGGTAGATGACACCTTAGTCAAATTAGTTACTTTTTATCATCTGTCAAAACGATAACTTTGTATGAAAAACGTAGGTACTAAATATAAACTTGTGACGTCACTGTTTTAGATCACTCAACTGAACAATATATTTTAAATTTTTAATGTTTTGATTTCTTTTCTTTTACAAATTTCATTAAATTTTTTAAAAGAAATAAAAATCTGTAATAATTATATTTGTCAAGATGGTTTGCAATATTCGCTTTAACGAAGGAGACATCGGTATTGATTTACGATACAGTCATCTACCCTAATAAAACTCCTACATTGTATTACTACAGCAGTATATCCATACTAATATTGTAAATTAGCTGAGCCCCGCGGTTGTTGTACCTTTAAAACAAACACGGGTAATGCAATGCCGCGGGACAAAACTAGTCCAAAAAAGGTAGCCTTAGTTACTCTTTAGTCCTTATATCATCAGCTATCATCGCTTATCGATTCGGCCGTTCCAGATATCAGCCGGTTCAAACAGACAGACGGACAATCAGATAGACAAAAAAAAAAATTGATTTTTTGATGTAAGTACCATATTTACTTTCATTTGCATATAATGAAAAGATGTTAATTTGTGATTAATTACCAACACACTTCAGTTTATTGATTTATACAGATTCGAAAGTTACGCTTTCACGGCTAAAGCGCTGCACCGATTTCAATGAACTTTGTCATGGAGATACTTAGATTCTTGAAGAAGGACATAGGATAACTTTTTACTGCGATAAACGATATACACGCGGAGCGGAACCGCGGGCAAAAGGTGGTCATCTAAAAATTTTAACAAAAATAAAACCGACTTCAAGGTTCGACTCGATTTCTCTTGGATGCCATCATCAGATCTTAGTGTCCTTATCATGGTACCACCGTTGGGATGTCTCCTTTCCATTACAAAAAGAATCATCAAAATTGGTTTATAAACGACGAAGTTATCCGCGAACATCCATAAGAAATATATATACATATGGTCGAATTGAGAACCTCCTCCTTTTTCTTGAAGTCGGTTAAAAAATGGGATCTCGATAGTACAATACGAAACAACAGAAAAAAGGTCTTGTTCTCTTTTCTAACAGACTATAATAATTAATTAATAAATTAATTAACCATATTAATTTCAAAATTTAATCTATAAGCCGTAGTAACAAGTGCGCCCTTATTATAAATACACTAGTGGTTGCCCGCGGCTCCGCCTGCGTATATGTTGGTTATCGCGGTAAATAGTAGCCTATGTGTTATTCTGATGTATTAACTATAATACTGTAAAGTTTCATTCAAATCCGTTCAGTAGGTTTTTCGTGAAAGAGTAACAAACATCCATCCATCCATCCATACTTACAAACTTTCGCGTTTATAATATTACTATAGATTTCACTGATTTTAGTATATACGACATGTACGTATATATTTTCCCTGAATAACAAAACAAAGTAATTTTCCTCCAGTACACATCATTGTTTCACACCGAAATATTTCTATGAAATGATAATGGAATTTATGGCTGACGTTAATACCTGCTTGTTTACAAGGTGTCTGTTTCAATTTGGGCGTGTACTTATTATATTAAAAAGATCTTTTTTTAAAAGGTTTTTAAATTAAGTGGTATATGTTCGATATTTTATACGTAGTAGGTAGCTACATATTTTACGCAAATGTAATGCCTCGTTTGTCTCGCTAAAACTCGAGAATGGCTGGGCCGATTTAGCTGATTTTGGTTTTGAGATGTTTGTCGTAGACGAGGGAAGGTTTAAAAAAGTGAAAAAGAAGGTAAAAAATTAAAAATAACTTAAAAAAAATACAAATGTGGCGTGTACGAAGTAGCGGACACAGTTAGTAATTAATAAATATATTAGGATAAAATAACTTAAGTCTGTTTGTACCGATCACACCCTATTTCTTTCCGAGGTAGACACAATGTAGCATCGGTTACCATGTCATAAAGTAGGTTGCTTCCGTTTATGCTTCTCAAACTCAAAATAACTTTATTTCATTTTTGGAACAAAGTTCCTTAAGGCGCGGTGCGCAAGGGGACTAGACGGATTAAGACCAAAAGTTGTAACGACAGTTATCGTTGTAACGACACTTTTAACATTGAGTTGACGTCATAGTGCTGGATAGTATATATATATTTTATGTATATAAACTTCGTTCCATCCGGGTGTCCCTTGACACCTCTCAAGATTTTTTAATGAAATCGTCTCTTAGGTAGACTCTAAAGTCATAAATCAATACACGCGTACACACACACACACACGCACACATATACACACATACACGCACAATCTCTATCATGCCAAGTAAATTTTTATCAACCGACTTCAAAAAAGGAGGAGGTTCTCAATTCGACTGTATTTTTTTTTTCATGTTTGTTACCTCATAACTTTGGACTGGGTGAACCGATTTTGATGATTCTTTTTTTATTTGAAAGCTGGTGCTTCCCGAATGGTTCCCATTTAAATTTGGTCTAGTTCTGACATGTCATCCATGAGAAAACCATATAAGTCTTTAATTTGCATTATGTATATACGCGACAAATTAACGAATAACTCAATATTCCCGTATGGTCCCATTTAAATTTGGTCCAGATTGAAGTCGGTTTTTTTTTTGTTAATTTTTTTTAACATGCATTGGTTAACATGTATGTTCATCATCCCTGTGTGTAGTGGTACTGACCTGCAGTAAGACAACGACGGGCGGCAGCGGCAGAGCCCGCAGCTGCCGGAGCGCCGTGAGCAGCTGCTGCGTCTCGTACTGCGCCGGGGACAGCACGGCCACCAGCGAGCGGCAGCGACTCGCCTCGCCCACCAGCTCGCTGTACCCTGTACCACACCATCTTATACTACTAGCTGAACCCCAAGGTGCTACCCGCGTTACGACAATAACCGCAGGCAACGACGCGGGGCGAAGCTAGTCTAAAAAAGTAGCCTAAGTTACTCCTTATATCATCAACTACCTATCAGTGAAAGTCAAACGGCACAACGCCATTTAGTCTCCAACTAAGCAGAGCTTGTACCACGGGTACTAAACAACTGATATTTTATATATACTTGGAAAACACTTGAACTTCGCAACAAATATTTGCTGAACATACAAACATTTGATCCGACCCGGAAAGCGAATCCGAGACTTCAGAACAGCAGTCGCCTACACTTTATATTCTTAATTCGTTACCACGCGTTTAATAATACATGACTTTAATTATAATAAAGTTAATTACTTTCATAGGGTCTTCAATTCCAAATAATCAGTTTATCTTTCCCACATTTTTTTTGTAGCATTTGGATTTTAGCCATGTGTTATGGTATATAATACACACATCAAAAGTGTCTAGAGATCAAGCATTTTAATGCGGATTTCTTGAGATTGAGATGTGGCTTTGGCCCTGGCCTGCTCAGTCGCCAGACTTGAACCCGATTGAGCATGCATGGGATATGCTACAGAGAAGAGCTCTGCCGAATATGGAGGGTATCCAGTCGCAAGAAGACCTTTTTTGTTGTTGCAACGAACATGGGCGGCCATTCCACAGCGTGATTTGGATGAACTCATTTTGAGTATGCCAAACCGATGTTCTTGTGTTAGTGTTCGCGGTAGAAACACGGATTATTAATTGTTTAAGTTACCCAATAAAATTTTAAAGAAAACTGTTATTTCAGTCTTTTTTTCGAACTTTAATGTTAGTGGTTCAAATGTCAAAAATCAATTTATTAGGAAAATGGCAAATTTCTTTATTAATGCAAAGGTGACTTGGTTTATCGTTACTGTGACAAACGAAAACACTTTATTTGATGAATCCTTAAAGAAAATTTTAATTAATATCAATCAGGAGAAAAGTTATTGCAAAAATATATGTTGATCCCTAGACACATATGTTGATCCCTAGACACTTTTGATGTGTGTATATTTATATAAGTATGTTTGTTAGTGGTCTGGTAAATACAGAACATACGTGGCTAGTTTAGAATCAGATGGTCGTGTGTGAGATGTTATTATTATATATAAATAACTACATATATGAAGCTACTTACATGTATCGGGTTGTGTGGACAGTAATACCGCATGTACTCTGTACTTGTATTTCAAAGAGAGAGTTGGCAATAACGCGCCTCGCACCAGTTCCCCGTCTACGGCTGTCCAACACACTAACACATCGAACTCCTTCTCCAGTACTGTAACGTACAACGTATAACATTATTGAAAAAAATATAAAATAATAACAAAAAAAACCGACTTCAAGAACTGGACCAAATTGAAATGGGATCACACGGGATTTAAATAAGAAAAGAATCATCAAAATCGGTTCAGTCGAAAGTTCTGAGGGGAAAAAAATACAGTCGAATTGAGAACTTCCTCCTTTTTAGAAGTCGGTTAAAAAGAGCCGAGTTCGCAACAAACTTTAAAATATGGAGTTAGGCTGTAAACTTATTGCTTATTTTAATATATTAAACAACACTATTATTTCTTGTCGACATCATGATTTTTAAAATTAAGGATTATAGGTTAAAAAGAGTTACAATTTTCCGTAGTCAGAAGAAGTAGAAATGTTACTCTGGATACTTATGAAAAAACAAGTTTTTTTTATTTGAGCCTGTTAAAGTGACTATTCTGTCTGATGGAGAGCATAAGCAGCATCCAAGAGTGGTGGTCACCATACTCATTGCGAATGCAGACAATGCATCAATGCAGCATAGTGATCCACCCTGGCAGCCTATTGTTCCAAATTAGAGTGAAATGAAGCAGGATACTTTTAAACACGAAGGTATTTTATTATATCATATTTATCTAAAGCTTAAATATACTTTTGGTTTTTATGAAAACGCATTGTAAAACTAACACTTAAAAAATAGTGTTATTTTGTACAGTATTGATGAAGTGGGTTATGAAAAATCACAAAGCATGAGGACTGCCGACAGAAGTGAAAACTCGAAACTATAAACAAGCAGTTGTTTAAGCTCACCTGAAATTAGCCTCTATGCTCTTTAAATAAAATGCGCGATAAAAAGAAGTAAAAAAATATAGGTCATGGAAAGCGTTCCGTGGCGGTAACGCGAGTTCCATGATTTTTGTTCACCCAAAAAGCGCTCAGAGCGCCTAAAAAAGTTTTGTTTGGCACACATTGTAAGTACTGACCTCTCGCTCGTGCTGCAGGGGGCTGGTGTCTTGCGCGAGCCTGTCGCGCTGCGAGTAATAAGCGCGGCGTACAGCGCCGGTGCAGTGCGGCAGCAGACAATAGAGCCAGGACTCCAGCTGCAGCTCCTAACGCCAAAGCTCGCCATGGAACGGTGCCGCCACCGCACCAAGAAGACTCCGACGTGCTATCCGAATCACCGTCTGCCGAAACACATTATTCTTTAATTTCAACGATCGATTAGAAGTCTAAATTGATCTTCCAAAAAGCTACATGAAAACAATTTATATGAATGAAATATTTCTTTGTTTGTTATATAGATCGATTACTACAACGTTACTTCGATATTTCAAACTGAGCTGAAAATTTATCATTATGTAGTCGTGATCTTAAAATGTTCATTCCGAGTCATAAAGTGGTCTTAACCTAAACGACATGATAATTTAGAGTCCCCTTAAATTTTTCGACAAGATTGGTAGTGGCAAATAAATTCTCCACGGAGTAAATTTTGTGTTTTACTCGGTAACTGTCGGCCAGACCTTTGCTTGCGGCTTGCTTTGAAGTAATTTTGTTTTTAAGACAAGTACCGCACATCGCCGGGAACTTTACAAACATACATTTCAAAAAGTACGGATCGTTTGTTAACGTACTTTTTCTTGAAAATGGAATAAATGGTTTTAAGTATATAGTTCCATGCAAAAAAATTGTAAGCAAGTGTTTCCAAGTATTGCAAATAAACAGCTTTATATTTTAGATCTAATGATAAGATCTATGCTCGGACTAAGATTAACAAAATATAAATACCGATTTAAATTCTAAGAAACTCATGTCAAAATAATTTTATCTTATCATCTCACATCTTTGAAAATGGCGGATGTGTAAATATATAAATATGTATCTGTTAAAGTAGATATATACATTTATAACACAGACTGTATCACTCATATTAAAGAAATAAAACAGAAACTAGTGACTTCACGTTTTTATTATGAGAAGATCACAGTGGCCTAGGTAAAGAAATCAGACATTAGTATTTATCGCCGGGTTAAATGAAAAACCGATTATCTCTATTTTCATTAATAAAAGACAGAGGTAAAATTTCATTGAATTTTTTTTAACGATAGAAATTAGTGTTTGCGTTTAGCATGGTAACTATTCGAAACTTCGATAGTCATAGAATACGCTCGCACATTGATATTGCTTCAAAACTAAAGACTTCACTTTTTACCCGACTACGGCAAAGCCAAAGGAGGGTTATGATTTTGACAGGCTATGTATGCATGTGTGTATGTATGTTCATTTGTTCCCTCATAGCTCCTTAACTACTTATTAGAACTGGACAAATGAGGTATCGTTAGAAGCGTCTTGATCGTCTGCTGGTTATAGGCTATATGACGTGTCACTGAATCTAATGCGGCGCCCTCTAGCCGACATAAAGTACTGAATTAAAAAAATAATTTGAGATAAATATGTCGTGTTTGGTATCATTGGAAAGGGCGTTACTTGTACATTTCAAATATATATATATTTTATATTAATAACGGCACCAAAACGACGCTGAAAAAGTATAAAACAAGTTTGAAAAGCCGTAGTCACACGTTACATAGAAACGCACCATAACACTATAACAACGTGTGACTACGGCTTTTCAAACTTGTTTTATACTTTTTCAGCGTCGTTTTTTGTCGTAGTTGGGTTTTAGTTTTTTTATCTAACGTTTTTGAAGCCGCTCATAAAAATGTTTGATTGGCTTTTTTGGACCAAATAGTTGGTTTTGCCTTTAATCCGGCGTTGTTTTCGTGGTAAAAGTAGCACATGTCCTTCCTCAAGTAGCAAAGGATTTCCATTGTAAGTTTCATACAAATCGTTTCAGCGGTTTAGCTGTAAAAGCGTAACAGACAGATAGACATAGTTACTTTCGAATTAATAACATAATTAGCTGACCCACGCAACGTCGTTTACGTCTCCTATTGCCCGTAGCGTAAAAAAAAACACCCGTTTTTGTAACATTCTTCATTGGTGCTCCACTCCTATTGGTCTTAGCGTGATGATATATAGCCTTCCTGGATAAATGTACTATCCAACACTGAAATATTTTTTCAAATCGGACCAGCGGTTCCTGAGATTAGCGCGTTCAAACAGACAAACAAACTCTTCAGCTTTATAATATTAAAGTACCTATAGATTGTGGATAAGTATATTTTATATTAACAAATTTTTCATACTTTGACTGTACGTTTTATAAAATAACTCGAGAGTAAATGGTATTCAATATTATTTCAATAATAAAATAAGTCCAAAAGTTTCCATTATAAGAAGCCAACATCCCCAACGGATGCTTCTAAGAAGTACCAAAGAATAGTATGTTGTTCACCGAGGGAGGAAAGGGACCGATTACTAGCGAGGGAGCAGTTTGTGGTCCGAAGGCGCAGCCTAGGGCCACAATACTCCCGAGTTAGGAATGGGACTTTCACCCGAGTGCTACACAGTGCTTTATACTACACCTGTGAGGAACGTTTAAAGACTTGTATTGTAGAAAGTATTTAAATCAAAACATAAGACACCATGTAAGACACAATTTAGGTTAGAATTTGACCGATATTTCGCGCTTCTTGTTTTTTTTTTATTCTTCACATAAGGATGTCAGTGGTACGGAGATTCCATATTTAAATTATATGAAAACTCCTTGGGCAGGCGCGCGCCATAGATAACACATGAGAAATTAAAATTCATACAACTTTCTCTCCCGCTTATTCAGGTCAAGGAAAAGACTAACGTTCTCTTTTCATTTTCAGGGAATAATGACTTCTGTCCCGATCAGGTGCAGTATAAAAATACATTTCACTTTTATGAATAGCATTAAATAAATTCAAATGTATAAAGTTAAAATATGACATCTTATAGTGAAGTAATTTATTACAGAGAAAACAGTTTTGACTAGGTAGGTACCTATTCAAAATAGTGCTTTTAAACACGTTCTAATAAAATTATTATATGTATTAGTAACTATAGTCATTTTTGAACAATAACAAATATACGCTTACAAACAAAAAGAGAATTTCCCAAATAGGTGTTGACCTCTCCCTCTCCGGTATCGGCAGCCGTAATCGTAACACTCATAAAAACAACGGAGAACTGAGATCTACCTCCATTTTTAACATGTTTATATTACTGTTACTGTAATGTTTTATAATTATCTCTTACTAGCTTTTACACGCGGCTTCGCTCACGCAGACTTTCATCCCCTGACAGACATCCATTAGGGGTGGAATTTGAAAAAATCCTTTCTTAGTGCTCACTTACGTTATGTAAAGAACCTACATGCAAAATTTCAGGATTCTAGCTTCAGCGGTTTGGGCTGTGCGTTGATCTCTGGGTATGTCAGTCAGTCATTCTGTTAGTCAGTCATTCTGTCAGTCAGTCAGTCACCTTACTCTTTTATATAATAGGTCTTTACCTATGAAATTGCCGTTTTGTATGCAATAAGTGAAAGTACTTATTTTTTCAAACTTTTTTATTTCTGATAATCGAAGTAATCACCCATGCAATCGACGCATCTTTGCCAACGCATTGGCAGTTCATTGATGTCCTTCTTGTAAAAATCAGCTGGATGAGAGGCAACAAACTCATCAAAGGCATTTTGTACTGCCTCTCGGGAATTGATTTTTTTACCCACTAAAAATTTCTCTAAATTTTGGAAAAAGTGATAGTCGGTAGGTGCAAGGTCTGGTGAGTATGGCGGATGAGGGTGAGCTTCCAACCCCAGCTCTTGCAGCTGCTTCACGACAACGCGCGACCCCATACTGCGCAACAGACAGTCTCCAAGCTGCAAGAGCTGGGGTTGGAAGCTCACCCTCATCCGCCATACTCACCAGACCTTGCACCTACCGACTATCACTTTTTCCAAAATTTAGAGAAATTTTTAGTGGGTAAAAAAATCAATTCCCGAGAGGCAGTACAAAATGCCTTTGATGAGTTTGTTGCCTCTCATCCAGCTGATTTTTACAAGAAGGACATCAATAAACTGCCAATGCGTTGGCAAAGATGCGTCGATTGCATGGGTGATTACTTCGAATAACAGAAATAAAAAAGTTTGAAAAAATAAGTGCTTTCACTTGTTGCATACAAAACGGCAATTTCATAGGTAAAGACCTAATATATAGATAGATGAAAGTAAAACAGACTTTGATGGGCTTCATTCGTTATAATCCATCCTTATGTAATTTTTTTTTTTTGCAAATTTGGTTGGGCCCAAACACAAAGTAGGTATACATACCATCAGGGTAATTAAACAACGGAGGTTTAAGGTAATAAAGATAAAATCGATACGCTCTAATTGAGAACCTTGTCGTACGAGTTATCTCAAGATCTACTTTAAAAAAAAAACTCTTAATATTATAATTTCTAATTATCTTTGAAAAGGTATTACAAGCTATGCGATATGCTTCATCCGCTAATATTATCAATCCTTAGTGGTGGTATTTTTTTGCAATTTTGTATGTGTCCAAATAAAAGTAGGTTAGTACATCGAGGATATTCAAAACGATTCATAAATAGCAAATTTTTTATATATAAAACATAAAATCGATAAGATCGAACTGAGAACCTTCTCGTTCGAGATAGTTTAAAACGAAATCAATTGATGAAAGCGTTAACAAGATGCGTTCATCTGCGTTATATACCTTTCACTTAATACAAGGAAAATGTAAATTGTTTCGTAGAATATGTAAAGTATCTGTCCGTCTCATTCAACTAACACTTGCAAATTATATTACCTATATACATACATATACGAGTATATGTAGTATGTCTACAATGTGATCGATGTTTTAACTTTCTAGTGAACTCTCATAATAACGATGGTATAAAATTTTATACCATTGTAATGGACAATACACACACTATATTATTATTATTATTAAAGGCCAGTCATAAAAGAGGTTTAATAAATGAAGTCAGTGTTTAGACTAAGCCTAAGCATAACAATATAATATTTTGTAAGTCGTCCGTATCATCCGATAAAACGTAAGGAATTACTGGCTGTAATTTAACTGTTGATTTGTTAAATACATACAAGGAAATGTTTGATACACGCAAGGCAAATTCAATGGAAAACTAATCGAAGCGGAAGTAAATGTTGTAAAGACTACGTTTTAATGCTACAAAAAAAGCTATAAAAATATATCTAGTAATCAAGGTCTCATTATGTTGCTAACCACTTGGACTTGGAGACCTTGATTTACTTTAGTATAAACTAGCTGACCCGTGCCCACTTCGTTGGGCGGTAAACATTTTTTTCTCCGACTTGCTTTGCAAATCCGGCTAACATGAAAAACTCTTTCCACTTTTCGGGTTATTATATATCCTATGTTACTCACAAATAACGTAGCCTCCTATTGGTAATTTTTTTTTCAAAATCGGTTCAGTAGATCCAGAGGTTACCCCCTACAACGTCACAAACGCACAAACTTTACCTCTTTATTCTTTATATAATAGTGTAGATAAGGGATTTTATTGGAAAGCAGGACATGCGAGCAATCAATCAATCGAAAAATCAATGCAGAGAAGAAAAATGTGACACAAACGTGTGGAAACTCCTCGAGCCATCACCCCAGTGGGGTTCGTGGCGGTGTGCGGACTTGACACAAACCTTATACCCAAACCCTTTCAAAGCAAACGTCTAGTAATGGATTTTTAAAGGACGTTGATGTTTTGAAAGTAGGATTCCTGTCAGCTTAAATAAGCATATTTTCAATTTACGTAGGAAAGTTTTAAATAAAATTTGAAATATTATGGGTAGCGGACCCAAATCGTAACAACACAGTTGAATTCGCACTTAAATAAAATCTTAAAATTTGTACTGACGACTTTACGCAACTTAATGGTAAAATAAATCTACATGACTGATAATAATGAATGAAATAGAGGTCGATCTTGGATAAGCAAATACCATATACATACATCAGTATCTGATGCATAAATAAACTACAATAAAGTTATCACCACAACGTGTACATAACTTTTTCTAAGCATTGTCAGGGTTAGGACACCACGAACTTTCAGCTGTGCAAATACCTAAAACTGCGTAATGTGAAGGACCCCAATTTTAACATATCAGTCTTGAGATAATCGGTATCACAGGATTAACCAGTAGACTTATATAGTGAAAACACCTATTTAAGAAGATTTCCGAAAACTTTGTTCCGTTTAGGAAATTTTGAAATAACTACTCATGAATAAAATGTTTTTGAATAGTTTTTATGAAGAAGTTTTTCATTGTTTTGAGAAGAGATTTTTATTTAAATTGGTGTGACTTTTATACTGAATTCGAATAAAACTTTATAAAAGGTGCCTGACAAAAAAAAAATTGTCTAGTTTGACAGTTGTCAGTTTGTCACCCACGCTCTGCAATATGACTGTAAATGTTTAAATTGTTAAATGTAGTAGTAATTTTATTTAATTGAACAGGGTAGCAATTTGATGCATATTTATGAGATCTACTTATTATGTACATAACACTACTTATTATGTTATGATAAATAAATGAAAATGTTTTCTAAATACATAAGATTTAACGTACTGACAACTGGTTGTCCCAATAAAAAAAACCCTATAAAAACCTTTATATTTTAGAACAGTGCCTCTTTATCTGTATTAATTATATTATTAACTAGCTTTGTCCCGTATATGACCAGCTACCTATTAGTTAAAGTCCAGCCATTCCAGAGATTAGCTGGAACAAACAGACAGACAGACAAAAATTGTAAAACATGTTATTTTGGTTTATTATTATATACCGTGTATACATACATATGCACCTAGTAAAAAGCGGTTATTTTAATATTACAAACAGACACTTCAATTTTATTTATTTGTATAGATGATGGAATAAAGAAAAATTATAGACTGTTTATTGCTTTTAGGGTTAAACTACTGAATTGATTTCGATCGTTTTAAGAATAAATAAAAGATAAGACATCGTTAAATCTCAATCTATCGATAAGATTTGAGATCATAAAAAAATCAACCGTGTACTTAATACGTAGAGCTCATAAATATGCATGGAGTTGCTACCCTGTTCAATTATTAACGAATATATAAACTAGGTGTGATAAATCGCTTAATATGTGAATACTTACTTCTGTAATGTACAGTGACGTGTTTCCTCGTGACGGCTCCGTTGCTATGTACCAGACATACGTATGTCCCATAGTCCTGCGCCGTCACTCGCTCCACGGTCAAGTACGACCCCACAATGTCTTTCACATCCTCCCTGTATGTAATAAATAATTCATATTAACTTCGCGATTCACTTCCTCGATGGTCCAGGATACTATACTAAATATGGTCACTATTAAGTATTTCAAGCCCGCATTAATGCGATAAAATTAAAGGTTCCGTGACTTCATAAACAGCTCTCACAATATTGAGCACAAATGGGATTTTATTGCTGAGTATATTATATCATTTATTCCTTTCAGAATTTACTTTGGAAACTGGCAACACTACTTTTATGGCATGTGATAGAAATGATAGATTCAAAAACCTTTCGAGAATAATGAGGATTCTAAAGTTGTTCGTGTCCGTTTCAAAAAGTGTTAATAAATTACTCTTTACGTTTAATTAGTATGAAATCTTATTCTATACTCACAATAACATTCTATATTCTAAATGTTATTCATTCGGATGAATTTTGAGTTACACTTACCGGGTAGTCTGATTTTCAAACTGTGTAGGTAGTAAGTCTCCTTCGGTGCTATTGGACCACAACCTTCGCCACTGGAGATCACTTCGTGCGTCCGCCAAGTACGATCGACCTGAATAATAGTTTAAATAAGTCTTGTGTATGTAAAGTTTTCAATCAATTCAGGTATCTTTTGGGAACATTTTCTGAACTAAAGTTACCCTATCTTGAACTTTGTCACAGACGTGTAATTTAGCCAATTTAAAAATAAATTGAAGAAACAAATTAGTACCTACATAAAAATTATATCGTGATTTTTCCATGGAACAAAGCGAACATAGGATGAAAACCAAAGCAATTATTCGAATTCGAATTTCCACTTTGTCACTTTAACACTGAAAGCATTGAACATTTTATCCAGAACTCATTATGCTACAAACAGTAATATTATTTTCGTTGAATATGAGTGGGTATGTTATGTATCGTGGAATAGCGAGAGAGAAATAGTGAAGAAAGTTTTGTCATTGCGTGGGTGTTGTTACTTACCGACGAGAGCTTCGCAGTACAATCGCAGTCCGCCCCCAATCTCTACCGACTGATCGTTCGAAATGAACATTATTTTCGGTGCGTCCGTTGGCTTTTCTGTGAAGCGAAATTGTTAGTTGATACATTTTCCTCATTACTACACAGTGAGCGTATTCATAATAATACAGTTAGTATTAAAATTGCGGTTTTACTAGTAAAATGTTGCTAGTGTGCATATGCAGGTATTTTATTTTAATATTGAAAATAATAAAACACGCACAACATACGGGCGCGTTTATGGGATTTCAGTATACCTATGCAAGACATTTTAGGTCCGATGGCACATTTGTTACATTGATCGCGATATTTATCCATTCATGACTATTGACTAAATAGTATTGTGTATTTTATTAAAAAGGAATATTGAAGATCAAAATATATACATACTAATACATATTATAAATTCTTCTTTTGTATGTCTGTTACGCTTTCACGGTTAGACCGCTGCACCGATTTCACTGAAAGACATAAAGATACTTTGGATCAAGGGGAAGGACATAGGCTACTCTATACCGCAATACTCGACATACATGCGGGCGGAGCCGCAGGAAAAAGCTAGTAAACAAATTTTAATAAGTTTTTATTTGAAGTTATGAGTTAAAAAGCTCGGATCAATCGAGGAGCCGTCCGAGTAATTAGTTGGTAGTATGCAATAATTTTCCAAAATTAGTACTTTCTTTGCGCGGTTAGAATAAACTATTGTGGGCAATATGCAAGTGTTTAGAACATTACTAACAATTATACTACGTTATTGTTACACAAAGTTAGTTGATGATATGTCCATATTTTCTAAAAATATCTGCGTAAAATCATTTCTGTTTATCTGCTACTCAGATCAAATAAAAAAAGGTAGATAACGCACCGCCTTGTTCTTGTTCAAGCAGAAAAAGGCGCGTAGTTCCAAGTAAACACACGCGTTACGCACTAACTATGCTGTAAACTACGCTACTTTTCGTCAGTATCGTACAAGTATCGACAACTTATACGATACTGACGAAAAGTAGGAGGTTCTCAATTTGATTGGTATTTTTTTTTATTTGATCTGAGGTCTGCTACAAATAACCGTCCTAAACTTTGCCACATCTATTTGTACCAGTCAATTCATAGTTACTCAACAGTACATATAATAATATATGCTTACACAATTAAATAAGGCAGACGTTTTGTTAGCCATCTGCCATGTGAATGTGTTCAATACAATAAATATTAAGAACAAATAATGAACACGCGGTTTAATATTCTCAGTCGAGTCATTTTTGTTAAAAACGACTAAAATAACAGTTAATATTATAATGTGCCAGACGTTATTTTAATAACTGCGCACATTTGCATCTACATGATTTATACGAGGCTTAGGAAAAGTTCTATTAGTTGGTTGTTCATAGACATTTACCACCTTAGTGCAATATAAAACTATGTTTAGGTATTAATATAAACGTACGAGTATGTATGTATACGCATTTATGGCACGAATATTAACGCAAGACCTCCCGCATAGTTGGTGTTTTGCAAGCTTTCTCGATGAATCGCTTATGATTTGCGATTGATTTTCGTTTTAAGAGGATGCTGTATGAGTTTAATCAAGGGCCGAGACAAATTGTATAGACGACGCTGTATTGCTACAGGCAATTTCAATAGCATTTAAAGATTCTTAATATTAAATGTTAATATATAAAGTATGCTATATATAAAATGTTGATTGCCAAATGAGTTTTATAATATATACTACGAGTATCGTATATAGTATAAACTGAAGTCGCTTCCGCTGACTATTCGCTTCCATTTTGTTAAATACTCAACAGATTTTTTAAATGCAGTTTTCTACAATAAATAGAGTGCTTCAAGAGGAAGGTTTATATCCTACTAATATTATAAACGCGAAAGTTTGTAAGTATGGATGGATGGATGTTTGTTACTCTTTCACGCAAAAACTACTGAACGGATTTGGATGAAACTTTACAGTAATATAGCTTATACATCAAAATAACACATAGGCTACTATTTGCCGCGATAATCGACATATACGCGGGCGGAGCCGCGGGCAACAACGCGTAATCCATCCATCCATCTATCCATCCTTCCATACTTACAAACTTTCGCGTTTATAATAATAGGTCTTTACCTATGAAATTGCCGTTTTGTATGCAATAAGTGAAAGTACTTATTTTTTCAAACTTTTTTATTTCTGTTATTCGAAGTATTGACCCATGCAATCGACGCATCTTTGCCAACGCATTCGCAGTTTATTGATGCCCTTCTTGTAAAAATCAGCTGGACGGGAGGCAACAAACTCTTCAAAGGCATTTTGTACTGCCTCTCGGGAATTGAAATTTTTACCCACTAAAAAGTTGTCTAAATTTTGGAAAAAGTAATAGTCGGTAGGTCTGGTGAGTATGGCGGATGAGGGAGAGCTTCCAACCCCAGCTCTTGCAGCTTGGAGACTGTCTGTTGCGCAGTATGGGATCGCGCGTTGTTGTGAAGCAGCTGCAAGAGCTGGGGTTGGAAGCTCTCCCTCATCCGCCATACTCACCAGACCTTGCACCTACCGACTATTACTTTTTCCAAAAATTAGACAACTTTTTAGTGGGTAAACATTTCAATTGTGGAAGGAGCTTGAAGTATGAGTCTAAAACTAATAGTTGCTGCAAAACTGTACCGTGTTATTCAACTGGAATCAGATTATACCAGTAACTATAGGTATACCTATGTTTTGAAGGTAGTAGAGCGATGCTAATTTCAACACGAACGGGTCAGCTCGACCGGGGCGGTACTACCCTCGCACAGTAAAACAACGTAAAATGGCAGATTTTGTGTTGTCCTGTTTCGTTGGTGAGTGCGGGACCGGAGGCCCAATGATGCGGAAGCATCCCTAGGCCGCCATGGTGTGGGTCACCATGCTGCATTGCTGCATTGTCGGCATTCGCAATAGGTATGGTGACCACCACTCTTGAATTCTGCTTATGCTTTCCATCAGGCAGAGTAAATTCATTTTGGCAGGGACATAATAAAAAAACCTACATTTTTGAGTTTTGGAATAAATGATCCTCACCTAAGATGTTAAGGGTAACAGTATGTGTTTTGATGTGTGTCTCATTGCTAATTCGACAAGTGTAGTTGCCGGAGTCAGCTCTTGACGGTCGCTGCGTGTATAAAGTCTGATTTGCTGCCTCCGGGTACAGAATGAAGGTGGACACGCCTGCAGACCAGGGGTACGCCACACCATCTTTAAACCTGCAAAAAAACATGATAAATTATTTTTTAATACCTACTAATTTATTCAGATGGTATCATCTCCTGCCTCAAGTTAAAATGACTGAGAAGTAAACAATGATAAAGTATACAGATTGCCTGAAGAGCATATGAACCCTCCGATGTCGGCAGTCACCATCACCGGCATTTGTGATAGTGGATAAGTAGAATCAACGCAAAATAGGCGCATCAAAGTCGTCGAGTTGCGGAGACCCAGCCCGCGAGTTTCAAGTTCATGTAGAATCAACCTGGCAGTTGGTCTAAATCTAGTATGAGTGTAGAAATTATAAAATTCGGAATTCAGATGGTAGTACAGACCAGTACATTACTTGTATAGCACTGACATTCATGTATTCAAGGTTTTCTGTAGGATTCTTGTGCCCTTCTTTCTGTTCACTCCAAAGAAAATCAAGCGAGAAAATAATATACATGGAGGTTGTCAGCTATACTTATAATAAAAATGTAACAGGTCCAATTCTGTACATTAAAGATATTTTGAAATTTTGTTTTGGAGGGCTCCTTAAAATAGATACTGAAGCCAAAACTGTAACTTTGTTTCAATTTTGTCTGTCTGGCTGTATCTTGGCCGCGCATCACGCCGAAACTACTGAATGGATTCAAATGAAACTTGGCATGATTTGAGTTCATACTGCGAGGTAGGACATAGGATACTTTTTATCCCGAAATTCAGCAGAGTTTCTTAGTGAGAGGGGATGAAAGTCAAAATATGTACTTAGTTGTAAATCAATTACACATAATCCGATTTCATTCATTCTTTTTGTGCTGAAAAAAAAAATAACGGGAAAAGTCTTTTTTTGTTCGCGACTGTACACAGCCTGTGAGAAGCTGAGGCGGATATGTAAATATGGCGGTACGAAGTTCGCCGGGTCAGCTAGTCCCTATAAAAACTGTTTATTGGTAGCAATAATTACGTAACGGAAAATGTTACGTTTAATGAACAAGGAAATTATGGCGTTCTGTGAAATGATCGTTTTGCGATATACACGTTTCATGCTATGTAGCTGCTGCTGTATTGCGCGAAATCAGTCGCCGTGTCTATGTGCAGGAAATAATTCCCCGTACAACGCTAATGGAGTGTCATTCCGGCAAAGTGGCGTGGTGGCGTAATGCAACTGTCGATGACAGCAAAGTGATTCTGCGAAATACTGCATCGTATTTAACTCCACGAACAATCATTCCCTAGTAGGTATTGCGCAAATCATACACGAAGACATTCATAAAGTGTACTTTAATTATATCAAGTTAATCTTAAAATATTTAGAATCACATAGTCAAACAGCTGTAATTTGTTCAGAGAATCGGGCTTATGCAAACAAAACGTCGCACGGAGCTACCGATTCCCGCGAACAGTAAAATTTTGCGGGAGCCGTTTTTGAATCGTTGGAAAGAAAACAAACATTTGAGCGATGTTTCATAGCAAGGCCGTCTTCGTATTATTTCTAAGAAACGGTAAGGTGTAATCTGGTGAATATCCTATGTATATAGAATGCCATGAAGTTAAGCTATATCTCGTAGTAAGTATAAGCAAAACATAGTTCGCAGCAATCTGAATAATCATTATCTTAATCCCCTTGTTTCAGTTAAAACGGAGTTTTCCTAACGTGTGCAAAACAAATATCATAAAGCCGGCACTGAGATCTGCACCGACGACGTGTCGTACATAGCTTATTTGCACTAGAGTCGTGACAATTTCCAAGAAAACATATCAAGAGCGCATGTTTACAATCTTCATTCCACTTTCCAGTGTCCCTGGGAGAACGATGCGAATATTTTTAACTTTTTTCGAAGTAATGACTCGCGCAACGCACGCATTAAGTATATTGAAATAAAATTAGGAATTATTATTGAAGGAATGCAAATATACAGCCTTACAAAAAAAGGTCCATGTTCTGCATATTCTTAGGAGAAATATATACCACTCTAAAACTACAACACACTAGCCTGACTTTGTATACATATGTATATGAGTCATTTACAATTTCACACAAAAAATAAAAGCTCTACAGTCTCTACACTCTACATTGGATATTCTACGACAGGCGTATTCAGGATCCAGGCATTTAAAAATGATTTGCTTGTTTGTTACCCAATTTTTCTGGATATTCTACGACAGGCGTATTCAGAATCCAGGCATTTATAAATTATTTGCTTGTTTGTTACCCAATTTTCGTTGTGTGCAATCGACATGTGTAAGGAAATAATGCGTTGTCGTTTTACTTGATATCTATTAGGTATACCAAATAGAGTCTGATACTATGCAATCAGTATCCTGTTGTAAATCTATACCAATATTATCTTATTTATAAAATTCTCGTGTCACAATGTTAGTTACCATACTCCTCTGGAACGGCTGGACCGATTTTTATGAAATTTGGTGTGCATATCGGGTAGGTCTGAGAATCGACCAACATCTATTTTTTAAATCCCAATTTTTTTTTATGGCAAAACAACGTTTGCCTGATCAGCTAATAATCTATACTAATATGATAAACGTGAAAGTTTGTAAGTATGGATGGATGTTTGTTACTCGTTCACGCAAAAACTACTGAACGAATTTGGATGAAACTTTACAGTAATATAGCTTATACATCAGAATAACACATAGGCTACTATTTACCGCGATAACTACGCGAACTACTACGAAAATACGCGGGCGGAGCCGCGGGCAACCACTAGTATTGTATATGTTTTTATACGCAGTTTTTACTATAGTAATATAAAAAAACAAAGAGACTACAACGTATCTACAGTGATATCATGCATTGCGAGGGATGCTGACACAAATAAATTACCTACTTGTGGATTATATGGCGTATTTCGTACATTTTAACTGCCGGTCAACTAAGTCTTGGTGTAATTATTAAAGATCACGTTATAAATTTATCGACATAATATATTGTTATCACAAAATGTGTGTGGGGTATCCGTTACATTCGAAATATCGTCTGTCGTGTAGCAGGAAAACGGCTTGCAAAGATCGAGCAAAAAGAAATCCCCGATGAGGTCATCCTCCGGAGCAAGTCGTCGGCTCCTCCTGTAAAAAGCATCGAATATTTCCGAAATATAGCGAACCGGTCTTTGACCGTGTGTCGGGCTCCTCACCGCTCACCACAGTTCATTCGCGTGCAGCCTCCTGCGAACGTACCTTACACCTATACTTATCTAACCTATAGGTAATATTTTATTTGTAAGCTTGACTGAAGAACATTCAGTTTTTGTTCATTGTTCAAATGTAATACATATTTATTTACCTCCATTTATTTGTACTCGGAGTTTAGCTTAGCTAATAATTATCTTATATATATCGTGTCACAATGTTAGTTACCATACTCCTCTGAAACGGCCGGACCGATTTTTATGAAATTTGGTGTGCATATCGGATAGGTCAGCTAGTACTATATGAAATCAATGAAATGCAAAAGTTGATTTTTTAATATGCAGTCTAGATTATTATGAAAAACCTGAATCTCTTTTACCTAAAAATTATTAAAAATAATAATACTGTATTTATTATAGGTACTTAACTAATTTATATTTATAAAGATATTAAAGTTACCAAAATAAATCGTACCTACATCACTTTAGCGTTTTAGATCATTGTTGAATACTTCTGGTTTAGTATATCTGAATTTGAATGGAATCATTTAAAGATCATTTTTACAAGATTGCCAATATTGCCATCAACTTAGCAAACACAAAATATATTTTTGAACATTTTGAAAACAAACTGAAGTATCCTTATTCATTCAAATAAAACAGTATTAGTCATAGGTTCTTGGAATGAATAAAACCTTTTAAAAGTATACTTTAATCAAGGAAGTGACTTTCTTTTTAGCGCTCATTGCTCGTTAATACTGATAAAAGATGTTTTATGACAGCGAGCATATGGTTCAACCGGAAAATGACTACCGCCGTCCATGAACGCCTGCAACTCAGCCCTCAAGCAAAGTTGCATTTTACAAACGTAAATGTTAATAGAAAACTAACAAATATACGGGACTGACGTCTCTCAACGCTAAGTCACGTGGTCAAAATAAAATATTAGAAGCCAATAATAGAAGATAATGGAGGTGTTAGCGATTGTAGAAAGAGAATCGACGCGAAACACTTACAATTTGACAAGGGGGCAGGAGTCACAAGCGCGTTGCCTGCCATTTAGGGGAATAACACTGTATAACACCTTCAAGAAAAAATCTTGAAGGTTTGAAGGTGATATTGGTTTAGAAATTCCACCGAATGCTTATGCGATGCAAAAAGTTCCTTATGATATTATTTTCTGTAATATAATAATTTGGTATATAATATACTAGCTTTTGCGCGCGCCATATTTCATTGAAATCGGTGCAGCGGTTTGGCAGTAAGGTTGCCTGATTTTTTTCTAGCCTAGAAGGGACAAATGCTGAAATGGGCAAAAAAATACGGGATCTCAGGTTTTTACCCAGGACAAATTAAAGACAACATTATTTATGAAAACTTATCGTTTTTAGGGTTCCGTACCCAAAGGGTAAAACGGGACCCTATTACTAAGACTTCTCTGTCCGTCTGTCATCAGGCTGAATCTCATGAACCGTGATAGTTAGACAAGTGAAAATTTCAGATATGATGTATTTCTGTTGCAGCTATAACAACAAATACGAAAAAACAGTATAAAAATATTTAAGGGGGCTTCCATACAACAAAGTGATTTGTATGCTCGTTTTTCTCGATATGGATAACAGCAAACGGTAGACGCTTGAAATATTTATAGAATGTTTAGATATTGACTTTAAAAATAAAGAATTAAATTAAAATAAAACAAATATTTAAGGGGGCTCCCATACAAAAAACGTGTTTTTTTGCTCGTTTTTGTTATTTAAGTTAGATATAATGGTACCTTTCGTGTGCGCGTCTGACGCGCACCGGGTCGGTTTTTTGATATTTTTTCGAGGATTGAGTTGCTTTGACTATATTTTTTTTACATATTTATAAAAATCGATACAACTGTATTCGTAATCGGTCATCAATTCGCTTTTCATTAAATTACATACATTTATTAAGGCATCCATCAATAAAAAATACTCTTTCCACAAAACATTGATTTATTTGATAACTTTCTTCCACTTTTCAATCGCACCTATACTTTTGCAATCAGAAGATGTTCTAACATTTTGTAATTATTGGAAATTATTCTTCATACAAGCACTGTCAAAATTTAGTATATTGTGTCATTGATACAAGCAATCCATATTTACTTCATCTAGTACATGTCAAACATACACACATCAAAAGTGTCTAGGGATCAAGCATTTTTATGCGGATTTCTTGAGATTGAGATGTGGCTTTGGCCCTGGCCTGCTCAGTCGCCAGACTTGAACCCGATTGAGCATGCATGGGATATGCTACAGAGAAGAGCTCTGCCGAATATGGAGGGTATCCAGTCGCAAGAAGACCTTTTTTTTGTTGTTGCAACGAACATGGGCGGCCATTCCACAGCGTGATTTGGATGAACTCATTTTGAGTATGCCAAACCGATGTTCTTGTGTTAGTGTTCGCGGTAGAAACACGGATTATTAATTGTTTAAGTTACCTAATAAAATTTTAAAGAAAACTGTTATTTCAGTCTTTTTTTCGAACTTTAATGTTAGTGGTTCAAATGTCAAAAATCCCTTTATTAGGAAAATGGCAAATTTCTTTATTAATGCAAAGGTGACTTGGTTTATCGTTACTGTGACAAACGAAAACACTTTATTTGATGAATCCTTAAAGAAAATTTTAATTAATATCAATCAGGAGAAAAGTTATTGCAAAAATATATGTTGATCCCTAGGCATATATGTTGATCCCTAGACACTTTTGATATGTGTAGATCGATCGATTTTAGCGATACGACAAAAATACGGTACTGAAGCTGTCGCGCCGGGACATTTTAAACCATGTCTAAAATGCGGGACGTCCCGGGAAATACGGGACGTCTGGCAACGCTATTTGGCAGTGAAAGCAGGACAGACAGACAGAGTACTTTCGCATTTATAATATATGTGGATTATACACATAATACACGTCGGTTATTAAGTGTTGAATGGTGCTTATTTTTTACAAAACAGGGAAATACCAAAACAATACATGAAATTGCTTGGGTGACGTTACATTTATTTTTAATCATACTCGCGATATCATGAGCTAACGTTCATTGTTATTATTAACATTCAAAGTATCCAGCTTTTTGTATGACTGATTACATCATATGCAAGTGGAGCACAGGAAATTAATATAATATAGTTCGTTAACTAATTGTTTACTTTCGGGTGAACGAACCGATCGTATTTTTACAACCTCCAGGTATGCCACCTGCTTTAGTGCGTCCATATACATGACTTACAAACCAATAAGAATGTCAGTATATCCAAAGGGCAAACTAATTTCTTGAAGTTGTGCTGCATTAGCTGGGAGATGATAGTTATGATTAGTGACTCCTATATAGAGGACAAGGAGAGCAGGCTAATGAGAGGGACACATTGCACAAATTCTTGGAAGTAATTAGGGCTAGTGGTGACCTCAAATTGACACTGCGGCAGAGCTCTCTTCATAGCTGCGGGCGGTGTCGAGGCACTACGGCGCATGGTTCTATATATGTGGTGTATGTTGTTAAACCCTTTGTTGACTGAGCCATTCGAATGCTGATCGTTTCTCTGAAACAACCGCAATTATACTTCTCTTGCGAACAGTTGACACACACACACATATGCCGACGTGTAATGACGTCGCTCCCTTGCATTACAGTGTAATCGCACGCCCCGTCACGCACCGATGACAATAATAATAATAATGGCTATATATTGTGGGAAATGAAAACTTAACATTCCACAGTTTTAAATATTATAAACTGTAAACTATTGATACTTTACGTGTTACTACACCTTCAAGGAAATCTCTACACAATTTTCTAGGAAACGCTTTGAATAGAGGTAGACTTTGAAATCAATACAACGATTGTTTAGACGAGCTGTACTTTACAGCTCAAGGTGATAAACAGCGGAGATTTATATTAAAATGGTTTTACCACTATAATGGAATCATAGGTATATATAAAGAGACGTCCTTAGCCGGAAAATAGGAATAAAAATTGTTGCCGATGAATAGAATAGACGGTCTTGTCAGTAACAAATACCCATCAGTATCAGAGGTGCTTCATATTATGCACTAGCTCACAGCCAGCCTCAGTCAGCTAGTCGCAACAACCTGCCATAAATGCTTTAATTCTATTGCAATTTATAACGCATGTATTAAATTTAGTTTTCGATTCTCATTATATAATATAACATATTTTAGTGATTTACTAAACGCACTATATCTTTATTTCAATAACCGACAGCTGTAGAAAGTAACGAGTATAATACGTATACCCCCGTCGTTTTTGCGGAAAACGTAATTACATACACGACGCTAAGTATACGTTTGCATCTGAGCTTATACACGTATATAAATGTGTGTTGCAGTGATGGCATGGAATTTAGTAATTATACGGTGAGTTTGGTTTAGGGGATGCGTCTTAGTATGGCTGCATGTTGTGATTAGAATGACCGCAAGCAGCCGGACCTGTGTGACCACAACGTCGTTTCCCGTATCGCTACCGTTTGTTCGGAGTAACAAACCGATGCGAAGCGTGACAGCTTTAAATGTTAATCCATTGTTCTCCACAACTACTCCGTTTAGTAGAGAAACATTGTGTTAATAAGATATTACATTTCTTTCTTTCATTAAGGTGGTATATTGACTATAAAATGAAATCTACCTAACTCGCAATTCCAACTGGTGCAGTTTATTGGAAAGTGATTCAGTCAGCCTTCACACAAAGGGTGCGTCATTGGCTGACCATAACCCATATAAACGTGCTGCGATTTATGCAGTTTCCTGGAACCTGTTTATAAAACAGCTGTTGCTGCTCTAGCAATTTTGATGATAATATAGTATTCAAGTAGTATACCAGTTGATGATAGTAGTAGTACAGTGTAGATTACCATGAAACTCTTAGCTAGATTGATTATTACATTTGCAGTTCTAAGGAACAAGAAATTTTAAGAGAATTACTTTCACACTTTACAAATTATATGGTTCAAATAGATGAATACCGTGAAACAAGTCTAAATTATCTGGTTATATTTAGGTTTACAAAAGTGGATGAAAGTGTTTTAAGGTTCTTACTTATAAATAGGAACGGAACCCTTACAGTTTAGCCAACCACATCTGTCTGTCCGAGGCAAGATGGTAAAATATAAAGGTATAGTAGAAAATTAATGGGGCGATGATCATCTCATCGTCTCGTCAGTGTTTTGTTAGACAGATCCAAATACTATTTTCTAACTACTAAATCCTACTTTTTTAATGTGTCGCGACGCGAATGTTGTCGCGATTTCCACATACAATGAAGCAAAAACACACTTCAGATCTACCTAACGAACGCACTTTCTGTGGTTATGTTAAGGCAAAACTGCTTCCAAGTAGGTCCGATCCTCAGCTAAATATAATTACTTGGCCAAAGGAAAAACGTAATCAGAGTATATTAATTATATCGACTGAGTGTTTGTCATACTTGTCATCTGTAGTCATGAAAAAAGTTTATAAAGGAATGCGGATGTTTGTATTTGCGTTCCTATTGTCCAGAGAATGTAGTCTTGAAGCTGGTAATGACACGTCCCGGAACAGCCAGGTGACTGGTCCGGCTGCGTATAGGCAAGGAATGCCGGTATAACAACATTTGCCCTGGGAACATGGTCAACATGGCTAGTGTTGCGCCAGAGCTGTCCAGCACATCTGTACGTAATCGTTTTACTTACTTACGTAGCACTGCACTTTTAGACGGTGATATGCTACCGTGAAACCATTAAGACGGCAAGGAAATACTACTTCAGTAAGAAAAAAGTGTTGCATTTCCAAAATAACTACTCTTCAAGATTTCTATTAATAAAAATATTTCAATGAAAGTGGGTATTATGCTTAACGATTACATAAATGAATACAGTCATAAGTAATGTATTTCATAACATTTTTTTTTCTTATGATACCTTTCGGTTCAACATACAATTAAAAAGAAAATCAGGAGGTACACTGCAAAATCAGGAGGTACATTAAATTAATTAATTTATCAATAATCACTAATTAAAATGTATAACTTTGATAGTCACTACACAATAAACTAAATTTTGCACGCGGCTTCGCTCACGCAGACTTTCATCCCCTGACTTACCCCCTTATGGGCATTTTGAAAAATACTAAAATACGTATTTCATCACGTATTATTATTTATTTTAACAAAGTTTTAAGCAAATCCATCACAGGAATAAAACGTTTCATACAATTTTTCATCCCTTATTTTACCCCCTTAGGGATGGAATTTCCAAAATCCCTATCTTAGTGCTCACTTACGTTATATAAAGAACCTACATGCAAAATTTCAGGGTTCTAGGTTCAGCGGCTTGGGCTGTGCGTTGATCTCTGAGTATGTCAGTCACCTTCCTCTTTTATATATAATTATATAGATAGATAGAAGATAGATTATATTAATGCAAATTTCAGTGTCATAGTTTTTAAACATTGCTATGTGTATCATTAATGAACTCACCTATACTGTAATAACACTTCTACACTAAATATATTTTTAACTTGATCCTATATTATTTCGTCCAATGTATGGTTTTGAACGCAACTGACAGTTTTATATATTGATAAAGAGATTATCCATGCTCTACGATTAAATTATTCTCGGTAAATCTTTCCTGCATGCAAGTAGTTGCTTTCTCTGGACTGTCTCTCTTTTATAGTCTCCAAATATAAATTCTTAATCAGGTTTGTCAGTAGTACTAGAATATAAAGCCATGGAATAATATTTATTATGTGGCTTATGTATTAATATGTAATTTATATACGTAAAATCTACATTGTAATAGGTACGCACTTCAAAATAGACTTGAAATAATGGCGCGCACAGAATATTAAAGACATCGTCTTTTCCTGACAACACTGGATAATAAGAGGCTTATGGGCATACACGAACGACCGCTACCGGTGTTCAACGTACAGACCCTTTTGTATTTAAATCCAGTGATCGCATTGCGTAACCGGAAACAGGAACCGTCTACCAATTATGGGAAGGTATCCCATAATACATATTTCCATTGAACCCAACGGCACTGTTGCCATGCGAACAACTACTGTCTCCACACCACCTTACCGGGTAGGCACTTCCAGAGAAGTCTACAAGACTTTTTATTATATCTTACCACGTATGACATTTTCCTGTGATGTCTAGTCGCATAATTTTTACATACACATTTAGAAATGGAAATACCACCATTTATCATATTCGAAGAATCAGTTAGATAGGTATTTATTCGAACAATACCCATTTTAACATTCGGTAGCTGATCGCGGTTTCTTGGCACTACGTGAAACTGCAAGTGCACAAGAATTTATTATTGCTTTATGTCACGCGACGAATACTAATAAGGGTGGTGGCAGTGTCGTCGGTGCGTGCTCCGACGTCGGCTACTCGATTGTGCGAAATATTAAATATTCAATTCCGTGAAACGGCCGGAAATGACTGTTTCATTATGCGCGTCGAGTGCGTAAAATGATCGATTTGGATGGCACCGGGCACTAGCCAGCGAGCGGCCGTCGCCGCTCCTCTTCTCAGATTCTCACAATTCCTGATAAAGATCGTTCTAAGAGCAGCGGACGTAACTAACGTTTCAAATGTATGTGTTTAACAAAGGTTAGTCGGCCGAACACTTCCAAGTAATGACTGAATCATCCTCTATTTCATTATGTTGCCAATTTTTCTTGTAATGTAAAAAAAGAGCTGATACTTCATGTATTTTAATTACAATAAGAAGCCACTATTGCCTTTAGTATTACATGTTTAAATATGTATATCTGTAATAATAACTAATCATGTTTGTAGAAACAATTTATTTATTTTGTTGAACGTTATTATAGTTTAATGCATGTGCAAATCGTAATATTGTATTTTGTTGGTCATGTCTCTGCACAGTAGCGACAGACGGACGCACGACACACGGTGACAGCTACGAAACGGGAACAGCATAATAAGATCCCTTTAGCTGCGGTGCTACGATTGACGTGTGATATTCGATGATAATTGATTGATGTAAATATTCGATTTACGACAAATTTTATTGGTTAAGTTAACATAACATGTGCATCTATGAAATATTATCGTAAGAAATCGGCTTTAATGCTTTTGCCACATAAGCAGATATGAAATGTGAGCAGCTTAGAAAGCTTATGTGCGTGTTTGCGTGCACTGGACAGCGGCACCGGCACCCACCCGCAGGGCCAGTCGGAGGATCTTAAGACGCACGCAATCGCCTTCTCGCTAATCGGCCTATATATCGACAGACACACTAGTGCAATTAGTCTTCTTGGTAACTTACGATACATACATACTCATCTAGGAATAAGGACAGCAGAGACGCGCTTCATATGCTTTCTACTGTGGAAAATGTTGAGAATGCATGATGTTACTCCTGATAGCTGGTAAGACTTTGACATATGGCTATAACGGCGCAACCTTTAAATATTAGTAGTTGTACTGTAGTTACATTTTTCTTAAAAACTAATTACTGCTTAAAAACTAATAGGTAGTAGAGCCACGCTGATTTCAGCATGAACGGACCGGCTCGACCGGGGCGGTACTACCCTCGCACAGAAAATCAACGTAAAATGACAGCGATCATGCTGTCGTGTTTCGTTGGTGAGTGCGAGACCGGAGGCCCAATGATGCAGAAGCATTATTTGCCCGCCGTGGGTCACCATGCTGCATTGTTGCATTGTCTGCATTCGCAGTATGGTGGCCACCACTCTTGGATTCTGCTTATGCTTTCCATTAGGCAGAGTAGAGTCATTTTGGCAGGGCCAAACATAAAAAAAAAAACTTTAACTTACTGTTAGTAACAAATTATGCAAAGAGCTATCAGTGTGAATTCACTCGGAGATTTCTAATATAGCAAGACAATTATTAAATACAAAAACTATACTACGTAACTATGTTCTGTTCATTCATGGAAGAACAGATAAATCGGGTATAACTAATAAATGGTATGGTTTGTTTTACAAAAAAATTGAGTCGAAATAATTACAGCAATAACTCTTTGCAGTATAAGCTACAATAGCTAGCTGAATAGGACACATCAAGAAAGCTAAAGTAAATACATACATGACGGGGTTAATTACGTGTGGGTATCTTGTATTAAGGTATGTGGCAGAAATGTGGAGTTGTAAACTCTTACGGTTAATAAATAAATAAGTAATAGAAAAGTTTTAATCAAACAGAATACCATTAGCGGAATAAGAAACACCTTTTTTGGTCGATTCTGTAACCATTTAAGATATTATTATGTTAATGAGCCATGATTGATTCGGTACAGGTCACCCTTAACCGCTTACCTACTGATTTAATTTTGAACTTGGTAACATTTTAAATTGCAATGTTCAATTTTCAATAAAAAACAAACGAAACCAGTTTGCGTAAAAACTAGACAAGTTTGAACGTCACCACGCGTTAATGAGTCATACGATGACAGTAATGTTTCTACACACTGTGCGTATTTGAGCTATATTAAGAAATTATATCTCGGCAATCAGGCTTTCATTAATAAATTTACAAAATGAGTGTAAAATGCTTATGGCTGGTGTAACATGGTACGTTATACTAAGAAAACATCATTTGATTCTAACCAGTTAGACGATACTGCTCAATGAATAGGCAGGAGTAGAATAATATGATTGAGGGAAAGCATGTTTTTTTTACATAGGGAAACTAAAGGCTTATCAGCAATATTTATAGCAGTATTAAAAGGGTACGCGGTTCCAAGGTAGTAAAGATATTTTTACTTTTTACTCAATGTTTAATCCTACTGTGTCTGTGTGCTTTGTTAATTAGAACCATATCCGTGTTAAATTGGTGATTTACTCAGTGTTCTTTACTTAACTTACCTCTTTAAATCATTTGGATAGCCTAGGCCTGTGTTTTGTACGACTATGGATAGCAAAAGCAAATAACATTAATCATTTCAAATTATTAATACACTAGCGACCCGCCCCGGCTTCGCACGGGTGGATTTCAGATGCCCCCGCCGACGACACGATTCGTGCATTTTAAATCTGTAATATCTTGGGATATATTCATTTAAATAAGATACAGTAAAGAGCCATTTTCATCTATATTAAATGCACAATGTATTTAATTTACTTAATTGTATAAGGGTTCATTCTGTATTGCTTAAAATCACTTCGTAAATGAGCCATTATTTCTCGTAAAAAGAAAGGAATAAAAAATGGTTGTTGTGGGTTATCCCTAAGAGATAGACATATACCGTCGCGGACTTTTTTGTAGTACTTTTTAAGGTGTATAATACTGTAGTACATTATTTTGATCTATCTCGTAGGGTGCAACCAGCGTTTGCAATGTAAGCGTAAAAAAAAGTGTTTATTTGCTACATCACCTCAGAAACCTCGAAAATTAACAGTGTTTTCATACTATATTATGCATTTATTATACATAAAAACCTTCCTCTTGAATCACTCTATCTATTAAAGAAACCCGCATCAAAATCCGTGTTGTAGTTTTAAAGATTTAAGCAAACAAAGGGATATAGGGACAGAGAAAGCGACTTTGTTTTATACTATGTAGTGATTATATTACAAAAATGTACGTTTAATGACGTAAAACTTGTAATACGACTCATGTGAACATGCACATATAGAAGCGAAGCATCAAATATGAATTGAAAACCATTCAGTGTTTTAAATTACAGTTTGCTTAGAACAGTGCCTAATAATCTAGCTAGCATGAATGAATTCCCATTAACAATCAGAAAAAATGTAGATGTGTGTGTAATGTATACTGAGAAGGTGACAGCTAAGCGGAGGTCCTAGCGAAGATTCAATATTTGTACGGGGAGAGGGCCGAGGTTCGGCGGGTGCGAACACCACACAGAGATGCTGGCTGAATGTTAATTTTTACAATAAAGCCATTTGTCGAACGTGCATCGCCGTCATAACGAGCTTATGCTATACTTCTCGAAAGCGACGGCTATTGTTGCATGAATTATGCGATACAGAATTAGCGTCCAAAGGTGCTTTGACTCCATAAATCGATTAGGATTCAGCATGGATATTGATAAAGCAAAAAATAACACATTCTTTACATTTAATATTATCACTCGAGAAGTTAATATGTGACACTCATTTTATTATGACACTGTGTTCAGTATAAAACGTTTAATATGTATCTCCCCGTCCCATGCTCCTGCGTTCAATATCGGGTTTCCAATGCGACATTCCTCGCTAATGTCCAACATGGTGGTCTTATAAAATCATTACAAGCTTGTCAAGTTCAAATGTCAAAGGCTTCTGCTCTTTCGAACTGTTGATGGCTGGTTGGAGAGGACAATAATAATAATAATAAAATATTTTTCAAACATATTTTCAAAAATTTATTTTCTCGTATTAAACCATTCTGGAGTAACAAATTCAACCAAAAATAGTTTCTATATATATGCAAAATGCATTATTATCATCAAAGCAGAATTAAATTGAATAAAAAGGCGTTGTACGAGAAAACATCTGATATAGTAAGACATGACGTTTTGAACGTCATGTCACAACAATAATTTTAATGAACAAATTCCTATAAATGCTAACAAGAGCTAGATCCAGAGCACGTTTACCATCTTCGGACTCGTCACTATGCTCCGCCTTGCCGTCTTCGGATGTAAGAACAGAAGTTCCAACTATAGCAAAGGCGTCGAGCTCTTCATCAAGTGACGAGTTTTTCTCTCCGCCGACGTCGCCAACACCTGTACGTCGGCAGGAGAGATGCCGGCCACCAGATAGCTTAGGACCACGAGGACCACTGACCTCGAATAGGGCCCCCGCTGCCGGTGGTAATGTGCGCCGCATGAAGTGGACACATTCGATTAATGAGAATGTCATGCGGGCATATTTTCGGGCTACAGAGTTGGGAACAAACCTTACTGCGTACCGTGTTCGACTAGTCTCTCTGTTTCAGGAGCTTGAGCCAGCTGTCAACGTTTCGGCACAGCGACTGTCGGATCAAGTGCGAGCTATACAGCGTTGTCACCTGCTGGATGATGCCGTACTTGAGAGGATACGCTCTGACATACGGAATAGCTTGGCTGTCCCTTCTTCATCACATGTTGTGGATACGGTTACAAATACCACACCACAGTTACCACGAAGTGAACACATTGACGAACTAGTGGACAGTGAAATTATCTCCGTAAGTACCCAATGTAATGATACGATAAGGAGCGCTTTGGAGGATGCGATTCGGAAATACCGATATGTAGATTCTAATAACAGACCCCGGTTGCCTCGTTTGCCCATACATAAACGAAATTTAGCGCTGGTGAGTGCCTTGGATTCGTTATTACTGGATTATTTCAGTAATAGCGAAGATCTCAGTGATACACAAAAGTCTTTTTATCAGGCGGTAACAAAGTGCGGGCCCACAATAGTTGGGTCATGCCAGTTCTGATGTATTCCTTTGGTATACTTAGATGGACTCAGACTGAATTAGATGCCCTTGACAGGAGAGTCCGTACATTGCTGACTTCATTCCGAATGCATCACCCACGTTCATCGGTTATGAGGTTGTATATCCCGCGAAAGTTTGGGGGACGTGGTCTATTAAATATCAAGACCCTACACAATCGCGAGATATACAATCTTAGAGAATATTTTCTCCAAACTGATGTGGGCGTGCATCGCAATGTAGTTGCAATGGATACCGGACTGACTCCGCTCGCTTTGGCTAAAGAGAATTGGCGCAAACCTGTAGTACTTGGTACTGATGATCGCAAGGAGGTATGGAAGGGCAAAGAACTTCATGGTCGATTTTATCGGGCCCTAAATGGGCCTGATATAGATTTTAAAGCATCTACGTCCTGGCTACGGTATGGTGATCTCTTCGGAGAAACCGAAGGTTTTGTCTGTGCGATTATGGATGAAGTTATCATGACGAATAACTATCGGAAGTATATCCTGAAGGATGGTACGGTCGACATCTGTCGGGCATGTCACCGTCCTGGAGAATCTATTAGGCATATTATTTCTGGTTGTTCTCGGCTTGCTAACGGCGAATACTTACACAGGCACAACCAAGTAGCCAGGATCGTACATCAGCAACTTGCCCTGAAATACAAACTTGTGAGTTCAGAGGTGCCATATTACAGGTATGTGCCCGACCCAGTTCTCGAGAATGGTCGTGCTACAGGACTATTGTTGCCAATAAGCCTGATATTGTGGTGATAGATCGATTAGAGCGCCGCGCAATGATTGTCGATATTGCCGTTCCTCATGACGAGAATCTCGTGAAAGTCGAAAAAGAAAAACAAATGAAATATTTGGATTTATCTCACGAGATTGTCGATATGTGGAATGTGGATTCGGTGATCATTGTTCCGATAGTCGTATCTGCTCACGGATTGATAGCCAAGAGCCTCGACCAACATCTTAGGAGGCTCACGTTAGGGAGCTGGATCAAGGATCTGATGCAGAAGGCAGTCCTCCTTGACACGGCTCGAATTGTGAGGAGGTTCCTGTCTCTGGAGCCCTAACCACCGGTTTCTTGGTCCCTGTACCCGAAGTCGGTGGTCTACTATTTTTTATATTTTTAAATGTATTTGTTTTTATATGTATATTTAAAAATGTAAATAATATGTTGTATAATAAGTTTAATAAAGAGAATAATAATAATAAATATTTTGGACATCTAACACACAACGCCATCTAGTCCCAAGATAAGCAGAGCTTGTGTTATGGGTACTAGACAACTGATACAAATACATATATACTTTTTTTTTGTAAATACATACATAATATACATAGAAAACACCCAAACTCCGAAACAAATATTTGTAGATCATACAAACATTTGGTCCGACCCGGGAATCGAACCCGAGACCTCATGATCAGCAGTCGCACACGCCAACCGCGAGACCAACGAGGCAGTCAATAAAAAGTATAACAATGGAAATATCTATTTTACCATAGTATACTAGTTATGTCAATAATTATAATAGATTGTTAAATGATTTAATAAACAGAATAAAGTATCATCATCATCTTGCAGTTCACAGAATAAAGTATATTTGTATTTATTTTTAATACTTTTTAATCCATTGAAAGTAGATTTAAAGTTTCTTGGAATGATATTGAAAAAGAATACTAAAAAACCTAGCTATCGCACCGGTTATTAAATTGGTGAATGGGAACCAAAAATAAAGAATGAAGGACGCAGTCAGCGATCCATGTCATGTCAATATTGGCCATTCGACTAGAAATGTGTGTGTGAAGTAAAACAACGTGGTGTGATGTGAACGTTGCGGGACTGCTTGTCGTGGCCAGCCGCGACCGTCGAAACTCAGCAAACTGACATTTCCGTTCGGAATCATTACCGTTCGCTAGCTTTTCAAAGAATGAAGCCATCTATATTATGCATACTGGTAAAGTCACGCATTCCTGTTTTACACATCGACGATGAGGTCTTCGACTATTTGTTCCGAGAAAATAGATGCTGTACTAAGTATGTAGTTGTGAGCATTGCCGCTGTCACACTGTCACAGCGATCATATTATAAATTGTAATTTCGAATTCCATTAAGTTGTAAAACAAAATTATGTTTCTGGAGACAAAAATAGGGTATTTTAATATGACAGTGTCTTGTCGCAACACACGTCTCGGCTTAATGATCGTGAGATACTGCGACGACGTCCAGGTAGCCACACATCATCATAACTAATTTGTGTGGTATTCAAAGGCTATCTCGAAACGTGAACACTCTATAGCCCCCAGGCTTTATAAATAATTTTATATGATTCACCTAAATTTACTCGAATTATATATGTTTCAATGGAGCCTTATTATACATATAAATAAACACATTATGTCATACAAATATAAATTCTCAAAAAATTTGTTATATTAAAAAAGTTGCGCACAGCTGTGACTATTGATAAATGGCGTATAAAATAGCATAATGAATATTTCAGAAATACGTTTACTTTTTCGAAACAAATACGAAATGCGGGTCCATCTTTTGAGAGTCAATATAATATAATTGAAGGTTCTATTCACACGGAACACCTCCTTGTCTTATTATAACAACTACGGTGAAATATGTGAACAAAAAATATTTACAAAAGAATTGTTCCCTACTTCGAAATAGAAAAAAAAACAAGTTAAGGGAGATCAATATTGTAGATAAATAAAACGGTCCATTGTGAATGCTTCGCTCCTGTATACCCGGGCAGTGTGTCGTTCAAGCACCCTCGAAACCTCGATCGCTTGCGTGGTGCGCCTGAGCACACGAATGATCAACCAAACATGATTTGACTGATTCCACGCATACCGTTTACAACTTTGTCTGGGCATTTAGAATTAAAAACTCACACATTTTCAGGTTCAAATATGGATCTTTCTGTCTGTTTTTAGTTTATTTTCTAAGAATGAATAGGTTTTTCGATTCGATATCTCTTCTATTTATAATCAAGCAATCTCTGATCACTCCGGATATTGTTAACTTTCATGTTACCCGTATTTCCGTTGCGTAAGTACGTGCGACGGAAACAATTTAGGTAGCTATGTGCTTACTGATGTGTTGTCATTAATTACAAGCGCAAACAATTTCTATATCTTATTGAGATCACTACACTATTAGTCAAATCAAATTTATTCTCAAAAATCAGTTTTGTCGTAAAATATCAATGTTAAAAATAACACAAGGACCGAATTTGTAAGACAAAGCGTATTCTACTACCTGTAGGAAATAAGGTTGCCATTTAATAATAATCGGTTAAACAAATCGAGTCATCCGAACGTGTCAGAACATGCTGTCGGCTTTTATTTGGGCCCAGTGGGTTGTCTATGGTCGTTTTATGTGTTTTATGACCACTTCATTAAGTATTGGAGACTGTTATTTTGAGTACATCTATTGACACAAACCAGCGAGAAAGGTGTGAATAGTTTTGTTCTTTAACCTATTAATTGATCTATTTGATTTGATATACGAACATTTAAGATAACAGTTTTTTTTTTACTTTTAGCATTCAAATACTTCTTGAAGAAGAAGCAAGAAAAGTTTTTTTAACAGAATTTAAATTTCGTTGATAATGTTCGATATTACCGGAATGCTTAAATTGCTTAACGATGTTTGTCATAAAATCACTCAACTTGATGAATAATAGAATAACAGACACTTTTACATTATTTACGACTGAGTAACTTTTACTGTAGAAAGTGTAAAAACTGTTATTCTTATCGCTTACGGTAAATTTTGCAAATGTGCAACATAGATCTATGCGTTGTATGAGACTCAATATACTGCTATTAATTCACGCTCCGAATATTTTCTTTAATCTTAGGTTTGTATGTGTTTATAATAATAATTAAATTGTCATTAGGTAAATCTGTTTAAAGTTTGAACGGCATTTAGCTTTTGAAGATCCAAATACGTATATTTGTATAATCCTACTAATATTATAAACGCGAAAGTTTGTAAGTATGGATGGATGTTTGTTACTCTTCACGCAAAAACTGCTGAACGGATTTGGATGAAACTTTACAGTAATATAGCTTATACATTATTGCGACATATACGCGGGCGTAGCCGCGAGCAAAAACTAGTAATAAATAAGTTGAAGCAAAGCAGGGGTGAATTCGTTCCCACAGCAGTGAACACCGATTCAGGCGGTACTGCGGACGATGCACGGCGGGGGGAAGCGGCGGTGCGCAACAAAGAGCCTTCCGGGAACCGCCACAATACAGGTTTGCGGCGACGTGCGATACCTCCGCAGATACCGGCTGCGACCGGCCAGGTACACCAGGAGTCTCAATTCACGACCGACGACGAACTTTGTCAACTAAATAAGAATGGAGAAACAACGGTACATTCGGAGCGATATCAAGGGCGATGCAACATTCACAATTATACAATAACGATGTAGGTACGATATTTTATTGCCGACGAGATTTTTGCAAGGTGCAAAAATCTCGTCGGCAATAAAATATCAAGATTAGCTGTCCTCGCTAACCGCTATCTATGTTGATAGCAATCAAACGTGACAAAAAATCGCCAATATTAACTTAACATTATTGCGCTATACCAAGAATTTAAGTACGTATGACACGAATATTGATAAGACTACGTTGACTAGTCTGAACATGTAGATATTTCATGCCAGAGCTGCATACGAATAACTTTGCATAGTTCAGAATTGATTATGTTTGAACATTCGACGATTTAAAAGGGGTGTTATCGTTGGGAAGCGGTTTAGCATAAAAGTAAAAGTGGGATAATAAAATTAAGTTTTCAGGTTACAGCAACCCGTTCCGGTGTGAGCGAGTGAGCGCTGCTAGTGAGGATTTATGACCCGACAGTGACAAGATCGTGTCGCTCTCGCTCCTACGCAATATCGCGTTTGATTGTATGCTCTATAATTAAAGAGATACAAAAAATAAAATTACACTCAGGTTTCAAAAGCTAGGAAAAGGTTGTCAACAGAAGTGGCAACATGATTGCAGTAATTGACAAATAGTCGACTCATTTTCGCATTCTCTGTTACTAACTAGTAATTTATCTTGTCGACAGCACGGCTAGCACTTTGCCATGTGCACGATTACGGCTGCAGTTCGTTATCTTAAATAAATTCAATCTGTCACGCCATGGTAGGTACTTGCAAGCTCTAGTGAAACTGTGTGTCTTGTTTTATAATCAATTTACTTATTAATCAAACAGCAACATTGTTTGATTAGGGAGTAAATTAATTATCGAAAACCAGCTGCACCCCGCATTTTGTTGCTTATGAATGGATATTGTTCACTATTTAATTTATTTATGTCCCAAAATATTATTTTTCTAAAATAAAAATAGCCTAAGTTATTCCTTATAACATAAGCTATCTTCCAGTGAAAGTCCCGTCAAAATCGGTCCAACCGTTCCAGAGATTAACGAAACAAACAGATAGCAAAAAAAAAAAAAATAGGTATACTTCCATTTGCATATAGTGAAAAGCCGTTAACCCGTTACAGCATAACGTCCGAAAAATCGGACGTCACTTAATTGTGTGTTAGTGGTATAAGACAAAAAGTGGGTTTTTGTCACAGAACTACTAGAAAAGCCTTTGACGTAATTTCGTAAGTAATCTTTTGTCGCCGGGACGCACACATAAACGATTAATAATATTATACACACATAACTAAGTCTATTCTAATTCGTCCAAGGGATTTAATGAATATAATAATAAACTACAACCTTATGCTCTTGGCATTAAGTAGAGTTTTACGTGCAATTTTGTGTTTAGAGGTGGATCTTCGTCTTTATGACCCACCCACCGTAGAGATGTGGTCCTGTCGATTATAATAATTAAATTTGCTTAATTTCTATAAGAAATAGTTCTTACTTTTAAATATCGCTATCCTATTTTTTATATTAAAGTCACTGTCTTAGAAATGGATTGAGTGAAATTGTACTAGTTTCTTGTGTATATATAAAAATAAGACATTTGTTTTGTCAAAACATAAGTACATATTGTACATCTAATTTTGGAGTTTGACGTTTCATACTTATCAACACGACACAACTTTCTATAGACGTAACACACATAATCTTAATAATTTTTCTGTACCTTCTAACCCTGTAATCAACAGTAATTATGAGGTTATTTTATATCATCACAAGATGTACATTTTTTAAATTTTATATCTAAATTTAAATGCAAAAAGCAATGTATAGACGTTGGACGGCCCGAAAATGTTAATCTTCAAAATATGTTTTAAGTTTTAAAAGAAATATTTCTCTTATTCCTATTCCATTTCATCAAAAAGCTTTCCAAAAAAATTCATATTAAAAATTATTTTGCAGTCGGTTAAAAATCATAATATAAAACAAATCACCTCTTTCTACTTAAGAAGAACACAAACCAATATCATCGACATCCACAATTTTGCGGTATCGATTGCATTATAAATATTTGGGCACACCCCTATGCCTTATACTAAATCTGTTCGGGTGAAATAAATCGAAATATTCACGCAGGAAATGCAGTTCATTGCGTACTCTTGTGGAAACAATGTAGTTAGTAATCGAATTTAATACGCAATGTATGATTGTTTTATTGTTTTTTCCCGTTGAAAGTAAAATGCGAATGCGACCGTTGAGTTAATGCCAGCAGACAAAATAGAGGTATTTGGACTTATTTCGCGGCGCGCCTGCCCCGCCTACATAACATTTCTACCTATATTTTTTGTTCTGTGGTTTTTGTTTTTGAATGAAACATAAGTAATATTTTTTTGCACTGGCAACATATGAAATTACAAATTTTTGCTTCTATATTGTTTATTTGTATAGATATGTACTCGTTTAAGGCATAAAATGTACCTAAGTAACGGCACTTAAGCAAGTGGTTTGTGAAACGGAATAGAATACTTGTAAATTCATTTCAATATTATATCTCATATCGTATAATTATGCATCTAACAGTATCTTTGGTACTATTTCCATGAAACTGCATCGATTACTCGTAAGTATATTATAAAAAAAAACGACTTCCAAAAAAAAACCAACTAAAACTCTCTGCCAAAAACCACTTAAAAGCGTTAAATAAACTGGTTCTTCATAAATTGCCTATACCTAATTCTCCTATAAATAGTAGTATTATAATGTGTGCTAGGTTCCTAGAATCTGTTTGAAGTCGTATTTGTATCAGCTGTCCAGTACCCATAACACAAGCTCTGCTTTGCTTGGGAATAGATGGCGTTGTGTGTTAGATGTCCGAAATATTTATTTAAGAAAAAATAATAATATGACATCACACTATTATTAAACCAGGATACAGAGAGTATAATCGAGTTTCCTAGTTTGATGCCTAAAAACATCTACTTACATTATGTATATCAAAATGTTGTTTGTATACGCTTCAGTCAAAAAGTTCTAGGTACACCGTTTGTGCTCAAATTTTGACACGATATACAAACTGCTCCAAAGATTGTGTTCATATCTACATGTACACTATTATAAAAAGAGGTAAAGTTCGTGAGTTTGTGACGTTGTGACGTTGAAGGGGGTAATCTCTAGATCTGCTGAACCGATTTTGAAAATTCTTTTACCAATAGAAGGCTACGTGATTTGGGAGTGACATCAGCTATATAATAACCCGAAAAGTGCAAAGACTTTTTCGTTGTACCTGAATTTGCAATCTAATTCGGAGAAAAAAATGTTTACCGCCCAACGAAGTGGGCACTGGTCAGCTAGTATATAAATATAGGGGGCAAACGAGCAGACAGATTGTCTGATGGTAAGCAAATACCGCCGCCCATGGACACCCGAAACACCAGAGGCGACACAAGTGCGTTGCCGGCCTTTTAAAAAGGAGTACGCTCTTTTCTTCTTCTTGAAAGTTTGAAGGTCTTATTGGTCCAGGATTACAGCAGGCGACAGTTCATTCTTATTTTTAGTTTTATTTTTATTTTTCATCAATACGACCACATTTTGCAAGAGCAAAGGGTTGGCCAGGGTATAACTGGTATTTTATAAAAATAAATTTTCCAGTTCTGCACGTTTGGCCTAGTAGTTCAACGGTCACCACGCCGTTTCCTACTTCGCCAAGTGTCGTGGGTTCAAATCCCACGTAGGACAACACTTTGTGTGATCCACAAATTGTTGTTCTGAGTCTGGGTGTTCTTTGTGTCCGTTTCATGTATGTTTGTAAAGTCCCCCGCGACACAGGATTTATTCCTAGTGCGAGAGTTCTTTTAAAAAAAAAAAGTTCCAGATGCCAGTAAAGCTAATAAAATTCACAGATCCTACAAGTGTTTCTCCAGCCTAATAAAATAATTGAAAGAGTTCCTACAAGTGTTTCTCCAGCCTAATAAAATAATTGAAAGAGTGAATAAAATATACATATATCACTACATAGTATAAAACAAAGTCGCTTTCTCTGTCTCTATGTCCCTTTGTGTGCCTAAATCTTTAAAACTACGCAACGGATTTTGATGTGGGTTTCTTTAATAGATAGAGTGATTCAAGAGGAAGGTTTTTATGTATAATAAATGCATAATATAGTATGGAAACACTGTTAATTTTCGAGGTTTCTAATGTGATGTAGCAAATAAATACATTTTTTTGCGCTTACATTGCAAACGCTGGTTGCACCCTACGAGATAGATGAAAATAATGTACTACAGTATTATACACCTTAAAAAGATCTACAAAAAAGTCCGCGACGGTATATGTCTATCTCTTAGGGATAACCCACAACAACCATTTTTTATTCCTTTCTTTTTAAGAGAAATAATGGCTTAATTACGAAGCGATTTTAAGCAATACAGAATGAATCCTTATACAGTTAAGTAAATTAAATACATTGTGCATTTAATATAGATCAAAATGGCCCTTTGCAGTATCCAAGTTAAATGAATATATTCGAAGATATTACAGATTTAAAATGCACGAATCGTGTCGTCGGTGGGGGCATCTGAAATCCACCCGTGCGAAGCCGGGGCGGGTCGCTAGTATATATATATATAGTTGAGTCGAATCGAAATATATCTGGCAGAATAAAAAGTCATCTAATGTGGTACCCATATATACCTTTTTCAGCATTGTATGTGAAACGTAGTATGTATACTGCGAACTATTACAGAACAGACAAAATACCTAAATATTAAAAACACGTGGGTATATCTAATTTCTCGTATAATGGGAGTTTAACAATTGTAATGTGTTCGTATATTTGGCGAGGATTGTAATCAATATCAAACATTGTTAAAAATAAAAAACCCGACTGCGTCAATATTTAACAATAAAACATATAGGTTTTATATATATATTCGTAATACTAATCACCGTAAAAAATTATTTATTTTGATACTACACTCGATGTATTTTGAAAACATTTTTTTTTTATATTAGTTTTTGGCGCCAAAAATCTTTTTATTTTTTTTATTTTGATGTACCCAGTGTCACTCTCACGACTAAGACGAATCTATTGACACCACTCACATAAAAATACGACAAGCCGTTTAGGCTCTAGGGCGTGCCAAAGCAATATACATACATACACTCGAAAAACATAACCCTCCTTTCGCAGTCGGGTAAAAAGAACTTGAATCTAGATTACTATAATGTTATGTTCATTAATATTTGAATCACTCTAGAACCGATATTATAAAGAAGTATTTTTAATGAATTTTTGGTTTGAATAGTGGCTGGATAATCTTGATATTTTTATATCAAACCGTCATTTAATTTCTAATTTATCCTTATTGCCTTCAATGCAAATATAAATGAACGTGTTCGGATTTGTTATTGTAGGATCCGTTACATGAACGGGAATTCCAGCGTTGAGTACATATTCGTGTTATACAAAATATACATCTTGCCACTTCTGTTGACACTAAAGAGCTCATTCTATCAATAATAATCAATGTTGCTTGCTTGTTGGTTAGAAATAAGTAATGATTATACAAAGTAATGGTAATGTCTACCTAGTAAGAATTATTCATAGCTGTTTTTAGTAATCTATCTGTTTTATACTTCGTGTGGTGACCCTTATTCATCCCGTTGTCGTTAACCAAGGAGGCAAATTACCTAGGTCCAGGGTTGATATGATTTAAATCAATAAAAGTTATCAAATAATTCAGAAACCATTTTGTGCATGCTATTCAAATTCAATGCAAAGCGACAAGTATTCGATTTCAGATAGTGTACTCATCTGGAAAGAATTAGAATAATGTACTTTAATAAGTTGCAAAATTTTTACTTTCCTTGTTATTTTTCAACACTACTATTTTTTTTATTGTTGATTTTAGTACAATTTGTAAATTACTTTTTAATTGTATTAATAATTAAATTTAAAGAAATACGTTAATAAATAACTGACCTTACAGTAATAAAAAGACAATAAAGTAAAAAAAAGATTTAAATAATAAAAAAAAAACGGATTTAAATCAAATTAATCCGATTATTATGATTTTTTTAAAAAGATTATGATTTTTATCAACCCTGCCTAGGACACATTACAAAGAGAAAGTCAAACTTGAAACAAACCCTATATCTACTTGCCTGGCCAGGGTGGTACATCAAAACCTCCTTGCCAAGGAGATACCTATGTCCAGCAGTGGACTGTTAAAATCTTTTGATTATTTATTTAACGCACATTGTCCAATTAATTCTCAATACCTTACTGCGGTCGACCAAATCGTATATGGTTATCGAATTAGGTATGTTTACAGATACATATATATAGATATAACATAGTTGAATAGACGTGTTCACAAGAACACTGTCTGGATAACGTTATGAAAAAAATTACCTATTAAATTCTAAGAATTGTCTCCAACGTACCAGAATGTACCACGTGCATGGTCGTGTGGCGTTTCTGTTGTGGTTAAATAATGATCACGTTGGCTAAATAAAGTCATTTGAATACCACAGTGCACACATTTACTTGTATTGTACAGTAAACTACTTTTTGCGATCTTAAGTCTTGGTCACAAGTTCGAGTTTTCCACTCTGATTTATTGTCTCGTTTTTTTTTTTACAAAGAAACAAACAATGTATCGTACAATAATTTATTAAAATCGTTTATGCATTGTTATGATTGAGTACATACATAAATAAATAATATGTGTCACAGCTTCTGTCATTACGTATTAACTACCTTGAGAGATCATACAATTTATCAAGAAAAAAAATACAAAAAACTTTTATACTTAACCAAATTCTGTGAGCGATGTAACAACAAGCTAAAATTCAAAATTTAAAAAACCCCCTACTCAAGCACTTAATCGAGTAATCATACGCCAATGATATTTTTGTTATTCAACCGATTTTCATGAAACATGTCTAAGAACACTCGCAGGTAACTCACCTTTCATACAAAAAAAAACTTAATTGAAATCGCTTTATCCGTTCGCGAGTTACGGTGCCACAGACAGACAGACACGTCAAACTTATAACACCCCTCTTTTTTCGTCGGGGGTTAAAAAATTCGTTCAGACTACTACAACGACGGTTTCATCCTCTTTTTCAATCTTTTCATGTTGAACAAATTAAATTGTTGAAAATCGAAACTAGTCTTCGAATTTCTTTTATATTGCTGACCTGCAGACACTAGCTGACCCATGCCCACTTCGTTGGGCGGTAAAAAATGTTTTCTCCGACTTACTTTGCAAATCCAGCTACCACGAAAAAGTCTTTCCACTTTTCGGGTTATTATATATCCTATGTCACTCACAAATAAAGTAGCCTTCAATTGGTAAAAGAATTTTCAAAATCGGTTCAGTAGATCCAGAGATTACCCCCTACAACGTCACAAACTCACAAACTTTACCTCTTTATATAATAGTGTAGAAGTATAAGAAGATAATATATCAATAGAAGTGCCTTGGCATCAACGAAAAACAGTATGAAAATGGATGCCGCTCTAAATCTGGATGAAAAAGTTGTTTGTTTGTTACAGCATCAACGAGTGATGGGACTTTTGGTGAATCAAACTTAAAAATACCATGACCTAGCTTCTGGTCACGTTATGTTTTTTTTATTTATTTATTTATTAGGCCACCAACGGCTCGTACACTATTACAATGAAATTACAAAAAAAACGGTTCTTAAAAGTAAGTATGTCGCCACTTACAGGTAGGCACAGCTAGGACCAATAAATCGCAGTAACAATTATTAAGAAGGAAAAAAAACAATATAAACTCAAAACTATTATAAAACTTTAAAAAAAATTATAAAAACAAATCAGGGAAGGCATAAGCATACAACCCCTGTATCCAACACATTTCTTTTGTTTAGTTTGTGTTTGTATGATGATTATTTTCATGTTAATTTATGTACTCGACGTAGGTACACACAGGTTCTGTATAGGTACATGATTCTACTTTTCATATGAAGTATAGACTGTTATTGATAAAAACAAGTACAAATTATTAAAAATAAAAAACCCGACTGCGTCAATATTTAACAATATAAACATATACATTTTATATATATTCGTAATCAGCGTAAAAAATTCTTTATTTTGATACCACACTCGATGTACATATTTTGAAAACATTTTTTTTTATATTACTTTTTGGCGCCAAAAATCCTCATTTTTTTATTTTATTTTGATGTACCCAGTGTCACTCTCACGACTAAGGCGAATCTATTGACACCACTCACATAAAAATACGACAAGTCGTTGAGGCTCTAGGGCGTGCCTAAGAAATATACATACATTCGAAAAACATAACCCTCATTTAGCAGTCGGGTAATAAGTTCTTATTCCTTTGTAAAAGAGTGAATAATTTCAGGAAAGTAAATTACTTGGAGAGCTATACATTTGAGACACATTTCATATAAAACATTAGTCCTAAATATGCTATACTTATATGTATATGAAAGTATTTCTTCAATAATGTTTTTCCTTTAAGCTTTAATTAGTCGGTAAGCTTTTTTCCATACTCTTAGAAAAGATATTACATTTCATGATATGACTAACAATTGATAAAATGAGTAGAACGTGATTCATCGAAATAGATTATAGATAAATATAAGACTAGCGATATCTATAGCAACAGCAATTTGACGTAATGTTGTAACATAATGGCACCACGTTGGCGCAATGCAATTTCAAGTCGTAAGTCGTGGGACGAATTGGAACTTACATCAATAATCACGTAAAAAAACTGACAGCAGAGATTTTGTTGTATGTTGTCAACTTAATATAACCTAAAACTTAGCTAATAATGTTATAATGAAAGTTCCATACGTTTCGATTTGCACACGCGTAAAAAACAAGTACCTAAGTACTTATGCCATCAAAAATTTTAATGGATATTTTCATACTACCTTTTGATTTAATGAGATTGGCTTTGTTTGTTTTTGTACCCATGACGCACAATGCAGGTGTTGTAAATATTTATAGACAGAACAGCAAACAGTTAATAGCTAGCAGCTCAATGTGTGTGGTGCAACAAAGAAAGATTTCGATGAGACTGCTACCATGCTGTTGTGACTGTTATAATGTCTAATTAGGTTTAGATAAGTTAGTAGATACTGACAGAACCCAAATAATTTAAGTACCTACATCCACACTCTTTCTTTTATATATAGATAATGTAGCGTAGGTATATGACGTATAAAAAGTTACAGAACAATTCCGAGAACTGTCCTACAGTGCGTGATGATATTATGGTATTGCAAATTAACAAGTTGTAACAAGTGGGTAATAATGACATAATCTATACGACTGACGACCCAGAGTTCCATATCACAAGTATCGTGAGTCACTCCAATACATTAAGTATAAAAAAATCTATTTACACTACATACATTTATCACAAAATACACAAATCGTTTTCGTATGATTTTCAATTACGACTTTACGTAGAAACATATGTTTCTCTGAAACCTGTGTAAACAACTTAGCTATTGAAATATTATCTTTAAAGTGAACGTTGTATATTATAAAATGTTTTTTTCTCGTTCACATCAGCGATGAGATATACATCAAAGATAGATGCTGATGGTGACGGAGTGACGGCGGTCGACGGGTTGCGGGCGGTGTAACGAGTGGCAATCACTAGTTCTTAGAATCCTACTTGTTTTCGCATCAGGTGCACTCATGCCATACATATTGATAAATAACACCTAACCCGATTTATGTACGCTAAAAGTTTTAAGCAATATACCTACGTCGATGCTAATCATAAGACAGCGCCGGTTTCGCGACCAGCTGTTTATTTTAGACAATCTTGCTTTTAAAAATTAAAAATACTGCTTTTATGATTTTAAACTTGCCTTATTCAGTTATTCAGTGTAAGTGGGATGTTTGATTAAAACTTTGTATAAATTAGTTGTGGTCAGAGTATATGTAGCAATAGTCATAAAATATTATGACTGAGCGATATGTTGGCTTCGAATAGCGATTCAAGTAGTGCATGAATTTTCGTCGAACAAAAATACGGGGTTAAGATTTAGGAGTTACCCAGATTACTTCAATAAGTTTACAACCCTTCACTTGAAGTCTGTACTAGAGTTGATAGAAACATCTGACTACCTTTCGGGAAAAGGGTGTGATGATTATATCCATATAGGTATATAGTTGCGTTTCGCTGCGAAAATTCATTAATTGCATTCTTAATGAGAATGTGTTAATTATAAAATATATATCTTATAGGTATTAGGTACATTACATTCTAGGTTGATTACGGAATGAGCACAGTCATGTCGCCTGCGGTAGAAAAAATATTACTAAATATGTATTATAATAGGTCTTTACCTATGAAATAGCCGTTTTGTATGCAATAAGTGAAAGTACTTATTTTTTCAAACTTTTTATTTCTGTTATTCGAAGTAATCACCCATGCAATCGACGCATCTTTGCCAACGCATTGGCAGTTTATTGATGCCCTTCTTGTAAAAATCAGCTGGACGGGAGGCAACAAACTCTTCAAAGGCATTTTGTACTACCTCTCGGGAATTGATTTTTTACCCACTAAAAAGTTGTCTAAATTTTGGAAAAAGTAATAGTCGGTAGGTGCAAGGTGCAAAAATTAGATTGCACGGTTTGCCTAGTGGTTTAAGCGGTCGCCACGCCTCTTTCTACTGTGCCAAGTGTTGTGGGTTAAAATCCTACATGGAACACCACAAATTGTTGTTCTGAGTCTGGGTGTTCTTTGTGTCCGTTTCATGTATGTTTGTAAAGTCCCCGCGACACAGGATATGTATTCCAAATGCGGGAGTTTAAAAAAAAGGATGGCGGTTCAAAATTGAATAGTTTTCTAAACTATTTCAAACTTATTTAGAATCGGATTATAAAACAATTTTCTATGCTAAAAAATGGGAAATAAAACATTTTTAAAGGCGTGTGATATCTTTTTGTAAAACTGATCTATTTTTAATCACATTTTAATATTTAATGTATACATAATAACTTTTATGGAAAGTTTGTTTTATGTTTAGTATTCAATAATGAGATAACTAATAAAAAAGTATGATTTACATTTACCCACATAATATTAGCGTTCAAGACAAACTTAATAATTGAATTTGATGAAATCACAACATTAAATTGATTTTACTTTTATAAATAACAAATGGCTCCCAAGGGCATAATTGTAACAATATTTACCTGGAAGCAGAGACGCCAATGCTACGGTAAATATTAATAAATTTATTTACTGGAATAAGCAGTATTTTAATTGATTCTGTTTACTGTAACTTGCAAAAAGAAGAACCGTTGAAGCAGTAAAGGCATAATAGGGGTTCATATCCGAGAAATCCTACCGAAGAATGCATTTTATTACCGTAGTGAGGTTTTTTATGATGGTTAAGAGAGAGGTTTCTAGCCCTTTATTTCCGTAAAAGACTTCTATGAAAAGATCTGATGTTTGCAACCGAAAATTAGAACTGTACCGTCACTAAACAAGGGTGTTCTACATAAGAACTAACTGTTGGGACTAGATGGTGCTGTGTAAAAAGAAATAAAAATGCGTGGAGTCCCTACGCGCGGAAGAAGTGAAACTTTGTAATGTGCAACAGTGCTCTCATACCCCCTCTATGGTAGCGTTAAACATTTGAAAACTTCGTAATGTGCAACAGTGCTTTCATACCCCCTCCATGGTAGGTTAAAGGTTTAACGCAGCCTTGTTGGAAGTCGCATTAGAAGTTTCATTTCAAAAGAAGGCAGGCAGTGTTGTATTAATATATGAATAGTTGAAGTTAATTGGGTGCCGGTAAGAGACAATTTTTTTAAGAAGACTTAAACCATCTGCCTTATTGTTAGTGCAGTAAAACACTGAAAGTGTTTAGAAGATTATGTCGAGTTATTGCTGTATCAATACAGATATTATAGTGTATAAATAAACAAGATTAACTTTTGATACGATTTTAAAGTGATAATATTACGGCGGCGTAGGTGCAACAAATTAGGTATGTACGTATAGAATCTCAGCACAGCCGCTTTGTGACATAAAGAATTTTATTATTGTAAGTAACAAAGTAAAAAATTAGGATAATTACAAGAGGGCTCTTGTAGGACAACCTGCAAATAATGATTTTGCATAAGATTAGCTAATGGTATTTTATCGATTAGAGCCACAGAAAGTAGCGAATGATTCATTGGTAATTCTACACTCATATTAATTTGATATCTGTCAATGTGTTATTGCCAATTTTATTTAATACTAGCTGACCCAGCGAACTTCGTACCGCCATATTTATATATCTGTCTCAGCTTCCCACAGGCAGTGTACAGTCGCGGACAAAAAAAAAGACTTTTCCCGTGATCTTTTATTTTTTTTCTTTCCAGCAAAAAAAGAATGAATGAAATCGGACTATGTGTTATTGAATTACAACTAAGTACATATTTTGACTTTCATCCCCTCTCTCCAAGAAACCGTGCTGAATTTCGGGATAAAAAGTAGCCTGTGTCCTAGGCAGACAGACAGACAGACAGACAAAAATGAAAAAAAATTACAGTTTTGGCTTCAGTATAGATTATAGAAAGCCCTCCAAAAAAAATTTCTAAATATCTTTAATGTACAGAATTGGACCTGTTACATTTTTATTATAAGTATATATACATATAAGTATACTAGCTAACCCGGCGAACTTCGTATCGCCATATTTACATATTAGACCAGTGCAGAAGCCTTTGAAAATTATAAAAAGTAAAAAAAAAATAGTAGGATGAAACCCATTAGAAGGAGGAGAATATTATAAAAATGAAAGGATAAATAATTTACGGGCGATCTGAGGTCGGGAAGGGGATGGGGGGGAGGTTTTAAGGGTAAAAACGGTTTTTCTCGATTTCCGGCAAAACTAAAAGTCCTATGGAAAAAAGTCAAATGGCAAAGTTGTAGGTAATAAAAAGATGTAAACTTTTGTATTTGCACTTTTATCACATAACCTGATTCCTGCAATTTGTTTCAATTAAAAAGTTGATTTATTTAATGCTTATTACATTTATATCATAAAAAATCTCATTATAAATTTCGTGAAAAAAAAAGAAAATTGTAAAAGATAAAAATAAAAAACCAAAAACGTGTTTTTTTTAATTTTTCACATAAATTTTGAGGTTATGTGATAAAAGTGTAAATACAAAAGCTTACATCTGTTTATTACCTACAACTTTGCCATTTGACTTTTCTATAGGACTTTTAGTTTTGCCGGAAATCGAGAAAAACCGTTTTTTACCCTTAAAACCTCCCCCCCATCCCCTTCCCGACCTCAGATCGCCCGTTAATTATTTTTCCTTTCATTTTTACAGAGAGACAAAAATGAAAAAAAAATACAGTTTTGGCTTCAGTATCGATTATTGAGAGCCCCCTCCAATAATGTTTTTCAAAATATATTTAATGTACCTGTTACATTTTTATTATAAGTTTATATAGATTATTTAAAATTATGCAATATTTTTGTAACCGTGTCAAGAAAGAATTTATGAAATAAAAAATAAGTAATTAAGTACCTGATATTCACGTAGATACTACCTTAACTTCACTAAGTAATTGTTCCCTAAAAAAATATCTAACATGCTTAACAACGTATGTATATGACTAGCCGTACTTATGATAGCAGACAATTTAATCAAGGGTTAGAACAATACACACCCTTGGTTCTTTCAGTTTCCGTGGAATTTTATTGACGTCATATTTAAGTCGTTATGATTTATTCCCAGTACTTGGGACTATAAACGTACTCTGTGTCTATGTGTGGGTAGGACGTTCAACGATTTAATCTTTTCTCACGACATTTGTCATTAATATTTTGTGAACGACATAGTGTCGCTATCGCATATAAGTATGGTGTACGGTGAGCTACCGGCAGGGGGCAATGCCCATTGTAACACCAGACGATTACCAATTATTTTTGCGCTCACAATGGACAAAAATTCTTAGAAGTTTATACTTATCGCCAATGGTAGCGAACACCTGGCATTATCTCTAAAACTCTTTTATTTACTTGTAAGCGTGTTGAGTGTACATGTATTTAATGTAGATTGGTTAGGTTCTACCTCTCGTTTTTTGTAGTAGGTACGTACCTACTAGTTCTTTCCTGTTGTGTTGTGAGTTATGATTTTTACATAAATAACCTAAATGAATTTATTGGAAGGCGGCCACAGTTTTAACTAAAAAACCGTAATTTTCAGCGAAATAGTTATTATGTTCTCTTTGCGGTAAATTTTAACTGGATGTATATTCTTTTATACAGAGAATCGTTTATTAATTAAAAAACGTGCACATTTTCGTTCACATTGAAGATTTAACGACAATCGTAAAGGCGACTTCGACTTTCACAATGAATTGAAATTTTGCGAGAGTTTGATATAATTAAAAAGGAACTTTTTATGTTAATTTGTTGCTCAATATCTCGTAAGAAGATCTGAGGTATTGATTTCCCTTTTCAGCGCTTGTTAAATAGCGTATTATTTATACCTTGTACGTCAGTAACCGTTGGTACCTATATGTTCTGTCAATAACTATAAATTCTCAAAATTTAAAAAAAACCCCGATATAATAACCTGAGTTCCCTTTAAAAAGTAAAAAACGCGTTATGCGCTTTCATTTGAGACTATATTTGGAAAAGGACTAACCAACGTCGGTATATTTCTTTAAGTTACAGGCGCGTCTTTTAGTCCCACTAAGACGATTACACCACGAGGTCGACTACACCACTATTGAGTATATTTTTGCTGGAAGTAACCTCCAATGCAGAAAAAACCTTGGTTTGTCAGAGATAATATTGCCTTTCTACTGGCACATACGAATGTCAAGCAGCAGTTTTAACTACGTCGATTGCACTTTGCGCTAAATAGTCAGACTGACAAAGGAAGTGTAGGGAAGAAAATTATCAACTATCACTTACCATTCAATACTCCGGTATCCTTTGACGCAGCAGTGAATACTTTTGAATTTGTCTTCGAAGCCATATTCATTCGGCACAGGTTCCTTAGCAAATTGCATCCATGAGGAATTTGTAGCGAAGGTATTTACAGAGCAATAGCTGGCCCCATGTGCACCGGTCATGCCGGCAATAGCCAGCAGCAAAACTAACCCTCTCCATAAATACATTTTCAATTATTGTTGCATCCTGTGAAAAACAGAAAAGAACATTAGATCTCACTTCGACACTACATACATACACACATATACATTTCAAAAACCCTTCAAATCGGGCTTAAGTATTTTAATGCCTGTCTAAGCCTTTCGGCTACCTTGTGTGACTATAAAAGAAAGTCAAGGGATACGTTCTTCTTATTTCTGCTTAGAGAATTGAGATATTTGTAATAGGAAGAAAAGAGATGTGTTGAATGGATATTTTGCGGTTTTAAAATGTATATTAGATATACACAATTATATTTATCGTGGAAACAATAACTTGTAGAACACCGTTGGGCGTTGATCATTTATTTTTCAGTTTTAATGATAATAATAATAATTACTTCACACATGTCATACACGGCTGTCTGATCCCGAACTTGACAGAGCCTGTGTTTTAGTAATCAGGCTACTGATAAACGTACTTAAATATTTTAAAATACATACATATTATAGACTAGCTGACCCGGTGAACTTCGTACCGCCATATTTACATATCTGTCTCAGCTTCCCACAGGCAGTGTACAGTCGCGGACAAAAAAAGACTTTTCCCGTTATCTTTTATTTATTTCTTTTTACCAAAAAAAGAATGAATGAAATCGCACTATGTGTTAGTGAATTACAACTAAGAACATATTTTGACTTTCATCCCCTCTCTCCAGGAAACCGTGCTGAATTTCAGGATAAAAAGTATCCTATGTCCTACCTCGTAGTATGAAGTCAAACCATGCCAAGTTACATTTGAATCCGTTCAGTAGTTTCGGCATGATGCGCGGCCAAGATACAGACAGACAAAAATGAAAACAATTACAGTTTTGGCTTCAGTACCGATTATAGAGAGCCCTCCAAAAAAATTAAATTTTCAAAATATCTTTAATGTACAGAATTGGACCTGTTACATTTTTATTATAAGTATAGATAACTAGCTGACCCGTGCCCACTTCGTTGGGCGGTAAACATTTTTTTCTCCGACTTACTTTTCAAATCCGGCTGATAAATGAAGACTCGCTCGACCGATTTTGTGCAAACTTCACATAAACCATCCACTAAATAGTCCGAACAAAGCCTTAACATTTGGTTTAGATAGGCGAGCCCGTTCTTGACTTATAAAATTACAACGAAAAGTGGCATTGATTTTTATATATAATATTGATTTCACATCACCCTAAGGTTGACTGGCAGAGAATGCCCATGGCATTAAGTCCGCCTTTGTGCAAAATGTGCATCAAGATTAAATAAATAAATAATTACATCCATCCAGACAAAGAACAAATGATTGTGCCCATTTGTTTGTTTTGCCGGGCTATTTCCGCACTTAGCCTTAAAAAGATCACAAAAACCCATGTACAATCAAGAGATTGTACGTGGGTTTTGTCATCTTTTTACTCCAACCATCCTAGATCATCCCAGAAGCTTAGCAGCCTTTTCAGGTCACTACATGTTTCCTGGAGTGATGTTGAGTGGAGGATGTCTGCCCGTTGATATGATTGTGACCATAGCACAATATTTATCCTGAGTGGGAATCGAATCCATTGAGCAGCAGTCAGGGACGCTAAACACTAGTCCAAGGCACCCGTCAATATTTTAGTTTTCATCGGTGATCAGTTACCTGAACATAGTCGATTGAACCTACTGGGACTGGCATTCAAAACTTTCCAATAATGTGAGGTTTATGACGTGATTGTAGAAAAAATTGTTACAATAAAGTCTTCATTCCATTGACGTGTGTCATAAAAAGACTTTTATAAGCTTATTGAGTGGCAAGGTCTCTATGTTAATCATACTTAACACATCCATTTATCTTCAACAAACAGGTAAAAATTTATATTCTCGTTGGTTATCATAACGGGTTTGTAGGCATAGCCTGATTACAGATAGAATATTCAAGTCTAAATACATTTACAGTACCGTTTTCATTTCTTGAAAGTGAAATGTGAGGAAAACTTGGCAATTTCCTTACTTCAATAATATTTCATTCTCAGAACTCTGTAGCGAACATCCCATCAAAAAGCAAATGTAGAAAGGCATTGAAGTTTAGTACAAAAATGTAGAACATTCACAAAAGTATCATAGTGTTTATGTATGACCTTACACGTTAACAGTTTTTCAACAGTCCACCTGAAGACGCAGGGGTCTCCTTCAAAAGGACTTCACGGTGGGCCTGGTGGTTTAAGCGGTCGCCACGCCGTTTTCTACTGCGCCAAGTGTTGTGGGTTCAAATCTCAAATTGTTGTTCTGAGTCTGGGTGTTCTTTGTGTCCGTTTCATGTATGTTTGTAAAGTCCCCCGTGGCAAAGGATGGTTATTCCTAATGCGGGAGTAGTCTTTAAAAAAAAAGGAGGTTTTGGCTTCGATACGGCCAGACGGTTTGGTATAGGGTTTGTATCAAGTTTTCTTTCTCTTTGCAGTGATGTTGACCTGTATAGTTTGTTCCTTTAGTCGCTTTTTATACCCATGGAATGAATAGAGTTGTGACACTGCGTATTCTTAATCCATCACACACGGACAACATTGAGATCTGCTCAATGTTATAAAATTATGACTATACGGTAGAGAGAAGAAGAGCGGTATTTTTCTAATGTCGTCACAAGCCGCACCTAGACAAGTTGATAGACTATAGAGATCTGTGGTAATCACGCACAACAAACAAGCCCACTGCCCCATTAATACTAAGCGGTTACTATCAAATTAATATCTTAATGAAAATAGTAACCACTATTCCTTGAGTTAATTTTCTTAATATTCGAAATGAAAAACAACCTAAATATAACACGAATCGAATGTAATCGATGTAGCGACGATTCGATATTGTTCATCTAAACAAATAAATTAAATTGAAGTTGAGCAATGTAGCAATGTATTTACTAGTTCTAATCATTAATCATCAGTTCATTTATAATTGTTTATTATAGCTTATTTTCTTTTTTTTCTTTTAAAAGGACAATGCCTACATAATGAATATATCCTGTGTCGCTGGGGGCTTTACAAACATACATGAAACGGACACAGAGAACACCCAGACTCAGAACAATTTGTGGATCACACAAAGTGTTGTCTCTCATGTGAGGTTTGAATCCACAATACTCAGCGTGGCGACTACTTATGATGTTTCCTAGCCGATTTCGGCCACGGCCAGTGTCAACGGAGACCAGCCAACTACGCAGTAGATAACATAGTGAACAAGTGGGTGCGCAAACACAGGTGCACTCTCTATTCCCTTGCCCTCCTAAGCCGATAGGACGGTTATCCGACATGACCGGGGGGAGCTCAGGCACAGGACCGACGGACGGTTTCACGTGCTCTCCGAGGCATGTGGATTAAGACCCCATCTTCCAAACTCCGAGCTGTTATTAAGCATTTCTTCGATTACTGTATCGAGTGTATCGTAAATATTACCGATGTCTCTCTCATTAAAACGAATATTACGAAATATCTCGGAAAATATAATTATTACTTAGGGGGCATCCATAAATTACGCGAGGTGTTTTTTAAAATTTTCTGTCCCTCCCTCCCCCTCTGGTAAGATGTCGTGAGATTTTATTCAACCCCCTCCCCCATCCCCCAATCTCACGTGAGATTTTTCAAAATGTGGGTTTCTTACGTAAACGCGTTAGATTGTTATTATAAAAAGAAAAAAAAATTGCTTCGTGCTTTTATTTACGACTAGTTAAGACTATTAATCAATATTGCTGAGAGTTTAATCATAAGTGTAATAAAAAAATTACAATAGAATACTTAAATCGTAACTACTGTGATTAAAAAAGAATATCTACTCTAATTCTACACACAAATCACAAGTTTTTATTAAGTACATTTTCATGCAAAGTTATCGTTTTGATAGATGTAATTTGACTAAGGTATCATCTACCCTAAACGCGCTATCTGTGCGGTCTTTATTTGGTAAGCAATAGCTGCTACTGAATTTTCCTGAATTATTAAATGATATTTAATTTAAAAAAAATTAATTAGCTTACTGTGTAATTGAAAGATAAAAGCAGTGCAAATGTTAGGGGTTATGGCGCATTCAGTTGTCAACAACGGGTGTCGAAGATCTTATGTTTTTGAAGGCAACCTTATGGTTTATTACATTGTCTGTTTCAATGTCTTTTGATTGCATTTATCTAGTTACATTTTATTGACTTGGGGATAGTATAGCAAATACTTAATTATTTTTTCCATACAAATAGTGCCTACATAAAAAATTTCTTTTCCGGTTCTGGTCTTTACTGTGTATAAATACTAAGACGTGGATAAACTTTCTCTAAATGGGTAACAGACTGTCCTAAAAATTGTGTAGGCAAAAGTCACATTTTACTAAAATCTATTCTTGTTCATAACTTGAAAAGAATACAAGAAGTAGGTACATACCTATTATGAAATCAAGTAGTAGGTAATAATATATTTATTCGTAGAGTTAAGTAATTGCACAAATAGCTAAATATACAATTATAGGAATACCTTATCGAACAAGCAAGTTGAAAGACACGTAAAAACCTTATGTAAGTTCTTGGAAAAATAAAACAAACACGGCCAAACGTAAGTCATAACTCGGCCTAACTGTTTACTCAGGGTTTCTCGAAATTTTAGGTAGCATAGTACAAATTTAAATATGCAGCAATTAACTAGACGTAGACGATTGTCCCTGCTCCAATTTAAAACTGAGCGTCGAAAGTACAAACAATCCGAATGCGGGACTCAATCCATAGATAATAATACAACAGTATTATAAATGAATTTTTTAATTAGTTATTTAATCATAGACACTAGCAGGTACACATTTTAAAACTATTGTCTTCAGTATGTACCGTAATATTTTCGTATTCGATAAACTAAACAATTATGTTTCAAAAGCAACCGGTAGACAATAAAATGTAGAATGGTTTCACTTCTGAACTAAATAAGAAGAGCGTTGATTAATCCGGGTGTACTGTTTTTTAGAATAAAGTGAAAAACGTTATTGCCTGTTTAAGTGGCATTATTTTGTAATGGTTTATTATTTGGTTTGGATATTTTACATTTTAGTATGTCTTGAAGAAGCTTCAAAGCAAAGAGTAACAAAGGATCCGACTAGTCTCTATTAGAAAAAGATTAAATTTACAAATACATAATTAAATTTACTAAGTAGGTAATAAAACCCATTAAAGACATTACTAAATAAAAACAACAGAAAAGCAAGTACCTAGTACCTACATGCTATTCTATGAATCGGTTGTTGCGCAATTGATTGGTCCCTTTTTTTCTTTTTTTTTTTTAACGCGTGGAAATCCCCTCGGACCGTAACCCCACCGGGGCTTGCAGCGGGGCGGTGTGTCGGACTTGAACCGACTAAAACCACACGGTGTGCCACTAGAGCGGATGGAAGGGAAAGCCCGTCCCGACCAGCCGCGGCCACACTCAGGCGAACCGCCCGGTTCGCCGGCGGCAATTGATTGGTCCCTAGCTTAACCGTTCTCGGAAAAGCAATATTTAGTTGCATTGCAGTCACTAGTTTTTTGGTACATGACTGCGAATTTGATTAAGTAAATCAGTTAAACGTCCGTCACAGACTATTTTAATTAGAATTTTGCAGCTAGTACATCCGCTATCGTTGTTGGAATTTTAGACGATTAATCATTTGATGCAAGGTTACAGGGTTCTGCTCTTTGTTTCTTTCTGACTGTATCATTATTAATAACAAAACTACTATGATTCGTTAAGTATATGAACGACACATGAACAACAATTGATGACCTAGGAATATCAGTTTAGCTTACCAACTGCTATTAACCTAACAGTTACAGCCTCTGTAATCTATAAGTATATTTGAGTAGAACTATTTGCTAAACTCTGAGTTATTTTCGAAGTTAATTTGTACCATACAAAACATATTGCAAAAACTAGTAGGTAATATATTTATGATGATAATCTAAGTTAAGACTTGGCATTTCCATACTTTAGCCTTGCAAAGCCAACGCAAGATACGGTACCTATATACCTAATACAATAACGAACATAAGAAAACCTACAATAGACCTAAGTAATTTGAGATTGAGATTTCTCGCAAGTTTCATCTTGTGAATATGATAATCAAGCCTGAATGCATTTAATTTGTACCTACATTAAACTGTACAACATAAATTGCCATTTTATTAATCTACGGAAAATCTATAAACTGAACACTTGAAACAAATTGTAAAAACCAAAACCCCAAATCAAGAACTATCGGTATCATTTTTCATGTTAATATTTAGCATATGACATTCCCAAATAATGTAGCTTGCTATTAATAAAACAATTTTGAAAATCAGTTCAGTAGATCCAGAGATTACCCCCTACAACCCCACACACTTTACCTCTTTATAATATGAGAATAGATTACTTAATTAAGTAATTACCTACACGAATTTTGGAACGTCAATATACTTGATGCACCGTAATTATTTATTTAAAGTTTATCTACCTATCTAGAATAGGATTGGCTTCGGTAAGAACTGAAGTCGGAATGATACTATCGTAAAAGTCAAAACACTTAAGTATAATCGAGAGAATTCAGTTGGTAGGTACACAGTTGACATACATAAACTTATGTATTAAGATGTGCAGTAGTTGCACACGACTTGTTCTTGTAATACAAGGACTGCAAGCTTGTTCTGCGTTGAGGCGAGTGATTTCTGCAATTACCGACAGGCGGTACACATATCTGTCGGCAATTTGCCGCTCCTCCCGCTAGCTCTGGTGATCGGCTTCTCGGAAACGCACTTGCATCAACTGTGTGCCCGGTTAGAGCGATTAACGCACTAATTACAACGAGCAGAACCGCCTTCGTACACCGCGTACCACTCCATACTCCACTCCGGTAACATTTTTCGTACCGTGCAAAAACAATCATGCTCTTTTAATTACCTTGTCATTTAACTGCTAAGTTGATGCTTAGCTTTTCGTTTAATGTTCAGCATGTAATAATATATTGGTACTTTTATAGCACGTTATATTGTATAACTAGCTGACCCACGCAACCTCGTTTGCGTCTCCTATTGCCCGTGGCGTGATAATTTTCCCCCGTTTTTTAACATTTTTCAGTGGTGCTCCGCTCCTATTTGTCGTAGCGATATATAGCCTATAGCCTTCCTCGATAAATGTACTATCCAACACTAAAAGAATTTTTCAAATCGGACCAGCGGTTCCTGAGATTATCGCGTTCAAATAAACAAACAAACTTTCAGCTTTATATAATAAAGTATAGATAGATATTAGAACTTTAATGTACAGGCTAATTAATCAGAAAGGTATTATACATCCAGAGAAGAATGGTCACCGAAACGAGAACACGTTTATCCGTCGGTCCCAGTTGTCATGAACATCTATGGCAATCGTTATTAGGACGTCAGTGCCCTGAAATATACTGACAATTAGTTCAACCTTCGAATTCAGTTCGCCCTTAGGATTACAGAGGTCGGATGCCAATCAATCCATGTAAAAAAGTGACACTCAGGTTAAACCGGTTAATCTAGTACAGTAGCCAACCCCAAACATATCTTGGGAATAGATAAGTTTAGGAATAAAGTGGCAAAATTTATTTATAAGGTATTTAATTAGTATGATGGTACTTTTTTCCCGACTTTAAAAAAAGGAGGATATTTCTCAATTCAATCATATATATTTTTTCTTTAAATCATGTACAGATATTTAAAGACGAATTTTTGGTAGTTAAAAGACTAGCCATTGAAAGATTTTTTACAGCTTGTTTTTATGGCCACATTCAAATATAGTCCGGGATCCCCGTAACAAATTTTACAAGTTATTACTATCAAGCTAATTTTTCGTGAGTGGCTTCATTTTGATGAGGGGCTTCATTTTCACCTTACAAATATTATTTAACAGCTACATTGTTCTACAAATTGCGTCGTACGTTATCCCGGTCCAATACTCAAAAGTTTTTTGTTCCTGCTACCCCTGTTAGCTACCACAATCGAAAAATTAGCTTGATAGTAAACTAGTAAAAAAGAACTTCCTCCTTTTTGGAAGTTGGTTAAAAAATCTGGGGAACCCGGATTAATACTTAGTAATAACTCATGTAATTAATCCCTAATTGTTATCACATCCTACTTAGGGTATTAATGATGTAACGGCATGTCCTATTCGTTAGATTGCCTGTAGCGTATGCGACTGCTGTTCTCCAGGTTTCTGGTTCGATTCCCGGGTGGGACCAAATGTCCGTATGATCTACAAATATTTGTTTCGGAGTTTAGGTGTTTTCTATGTATAATATGTATGTATTTACAAAAAAAAGTATATTTATATTTGTATCAGTTGTCTAGTACCCATAACACAAGCTCTGCTTAGCTTGGGACTAAATGGCGTTGTGTGTTAGATGCGAAATATTAAATTATTTATTTATATTTTATTCATTTAAGTACTTAAGTTATAATATAGGTAAATAGTTACTCAATTGTATATGTATGCTATAGTTTATTAATTAATTCTTTAGAAAATATTATATTTCTAGTGGTAACAATTTACAAGAAGATTTAAATTAATTTTTAACTGCACCATTTAGTTTATAATTGAATTTAAACAAAGAGAGGCATATTTGAGAGACAGTGAGGCGTACTATGCAGCTATAATATTTCTTTTATGTTCCAAACTTTCTCACCTCTTACGGTGAAAAAGTGAGAAAGATCTGTAACAACCGAGTTTCGGGTTAGCATAATCCAAAACTGGATGAAAACCCATTATTTGATGAAAACAGTTATTAATGCTTAAGGTTACAACAAATTTTAAATATTGATTAATATGTATAATAAAAAAGTTTATAATTTATTGACATACTGCTCTAAAACACCATGCTGTTTTAACTTTGTCATTTACCTGTTTAAGATAATGGTATCATGGGTTTTTCTCATGAATTTGTTTAGTAAATTCACTGTTATCTTTGTGTTAATTCAATTTATATTACATACTTAGTTATTTAATATAAGTAATTTATGCAATAATTTATGAACAAAAGACAAAAAATTAATGCTTGTATTTCTAAAGACTCACTTGAAGTTGAGCATCTATATACCTAATAATAGTAAATAGTGTGTGTTAAGACATTAAATAGTTGATTTCAATTAAAGTATCATAAATCTATTGGGAAAATTTATAAGACAAAAAAAAGGAGATTTATACTGCAAAAGACATTTATCCTCAAATTTTAAATTTAAAGTATTCATTAACTTTCAAGAAACAAAGTACATACCTACTTATACCCCGTTTTGAGACTATGGTACACTCATCTCACATATAAACTCACATTATGAACAATGCCGTAGTATCTTTTTAGTAATTATATATCATCATCATCAGTTCGTTGCGGGTCCACTACTGGACATAGGCCTCTCCCAAGGAACACCACAGAGCCAAAATTAAATATAATTAAATAAAGAACTGAAAAATGTTTTGGTAGTAATATGTGAGTTTATAATAAAAACCCACAAATCATTATTATTTAATATTTATAGTTAAAGATTGAGCGAAATGGGTAACAAAGACACCGTAATTGTTCATAGTTACGAACCGTACTAAACAATAGTGAAAGTACTTTATAGGAAAAAACTACGCGAAACAGTCAAAACCGCAATCATAACATACGATCTCTTAAAACTTCGTATGAATGAAAGCACTTTTATGATAAAATCTTTTAAGCTTTACACGGTAGTGTACAGTTTATATTTCGCATAAGTTTAATATTCTAAATCTTTAGCACATAATAAAATTGCATTACTCACCGAAACTGCTCGATGACAGTCCAACTTTCCAAGAATTGAAAATACCGCAAACTCTGTTAGGATAGTATTTGACACAGTTCTGTTTGAATCACAACACTCATACAAATGTTCGAAAATTTAACTTATTATTATAAGGAATTTTACTATTATAATACATTTACATCGGTAACTTCTTTTTTTATGAAACAAAATTCACAAATACCACCGACTCTGACGGCTGAACGCATGCGACTAACTAAAATCTGTGACACTGACATTTATGGGCGCCATTGCTAAAATGAATTTGACAGCTGTCAAATGCGTTACGTTTCATTTTATGCTAGTAATTAAACTATTTCCATTGATTCTCGCCGCGTCTTACGGTTGGTTAGCATGTGTGTCTAGAATTTTCGGAAATCTTTTCTTATGGGTTTTTTCTTGTTGTTTTGTGCCGTCCTATTTGTAAAGGTGTGTTTTTTGTGTAATATTAATTAATAATAGTTTGGTGACGCGTAACAAACCTCCCGATCCGCCTGACCCTCCCGACAATCCTTCCCCCGTGACTCCCACTTTCAGCCCTACTTCATTCTTTCCTGTAAACCCCTCGACTTCATCTAATCCTTTGGAGCAATTTGTTAACGTGGTATGTAATGCAAGTTGTAACACCAAGACCTGTCAGGCGGTTCCCAAGGTGGATATCCTTGACCTGAACAGGGGGCATTACCCACCAGCTGACCCAATCGGTAGAATGCATGAATACCCAGGGCACCTTATTAAAGAAGTTAATTAAAAAGAGATTAAAGAGAGATAAATCACTACATAGTATAAAACAAAGTCGCTTTCTCTGTCCCTATATCCCTTTGCTTGCTTCAATCTGTAAAACTACGCAACGGATTTTGATGCGGGTTTCTTTAATAGATAGAGTGATTCAAGAGGAAGGTTTTTATGTATAATAAATGCATAATATAGTATGGAAACACGGTTAATTTTCGAGGTTTCTAATGTGATGTAGCAAATAAACACATTTTTTGCAAACGCTGGTTGCACCCTACGAGATAGATCAAAATAATGTACTGCAGTATTGTACACCTTAAAAAGTACTACAAAAAAGTCAGCGACGGTATATGTCTATCTCTTCGGGATAACCCACAACAACCATTTTTTATTCCTTTCTTTTTACGAGAAATAATGGCTTATTTACGAAGTGATTTTAAGCAATACAGAATGAATCCATAAACAATTAAGTAAATTAAATACATTGTGCATTTAATATAGATTAAAATGGCCCTTTACAGTATCTAATTTAAATAATTATATTAGAAGATATTACAGATTTAAAATGCACGAATCGTGTCGTCGGCGGGGGCATCAGAAATCCACCCGTGCGAAGTCGGGGCGGGTCGCTAGTAAATAATATAATTAAAGAGAGAGAGTACGAGAGAGATGTGTGTGTGTGGGTGTCCTAATGATCGCTTCAAAGAAACAACAATAAGCATAATAACAGTATATATTTCTGTTTAAAACACAAAAAAAATACATTTAAAGATTTATAGTCCTAACTTAAAACTAACACTATTAAAAATCATAAGTACATATACAGTTTCTTTACAATAAAACAAAACTTACACCTTAAAAAATATAGTAGGTAGGTATACATTTTAATATATATAAGAGTAATAAAACTAGTCAATCTTGAATAACCAACATCCATCTGGCCTCCCGTTCCTCAGGTCCTCCACTCAAACCCAAGGTAGCTCGAGAGTTGAACCTTTGGTTTACTAAAGGTTAAATCCAAAAAAAAATAAAAAAATACGTGACCTCTCCCCTTGGTACGGCAGTTGGCCTGACGAGATTCAGGTCATCCTCCGTATGCCAGCAGAGACACCAGATGCCCTCTGGTGAAGAGAGCCACGCCATGCAGGACAGGTAGAGTGATGAAAATTATCTCCACCCTACACCTGAGACGAAACGTTGAGCGGCACCCCAGAAGGGATACCCCTCAACCGCATCCTTGAGGTGGTAACCTAGAACCCTATAACAAATAGATCTCCTAAGCATGTTTTCAATTATAGAAAAGACATGAAAAGCCTAATAAAAATATCAGATTAGCTTACCACATATTGCGGGTTCTGGTTACTCAAAGTAATTAACACAACTTAACACTGTCAACTCTTCTTCAAGACAGGAACAGAAAAGGATCTTGAAACACAAAATATCATAATTTATACCTTCAGGATAGAAGGTTCCACAAATAAAATCAAAACCCCACCTAAACTTTGACAAGTTCCACTGTCATTGACGCCTATGTTGACTCAAGATCAACTTCATATCAAAGCATCGACAACGCCATCTGCTGCCTATTAAACATACCATACAGTATATTGATTTAACTCTTAATATTACGCCCTCTCTCGCACAATCGGCGAACAAGCAATTAAATCAATAGACTGGATGGACGGCACCTATAGTGTTAGTGCATAACGAGTCTAACAGATGGCGTTATTTTGGAATTGGAATAAATGATTTCTATTTAAAAAAAAAATGATGTTACAAAGTGAACAAGAAAACAATATCCCTCACACATCAAGCTCGCGAAAACGCCCTGTGGAAGATGAGGTGAGTGCTATTCACCCTCATAAGCAAATGAGAAGTCAGATCGGACGTGATAAAAACACGTCCGCTGACAATGGGCCTTTTATAGTTCATGTTTCCCGCGCTGAGAGCCAAATAGGCTCTGGCACTTCCCTTCACCCCGTTTCTTTAGGTCTATTTCTTTTCAAAAATAATATCAATAGCATCGTCAGAGAAAGAGTAAAAAAAGTTGGCAGAAACAGAGTTTCGGTTCAATTTCATTTTTAATCAACCCACTACTAAATTCTCATAAATATATTGCGAACATCCCTACTTTCAACATTACGAGAATGGGGGTTGTCTCTGGCATCTCCATCGACATGGTTGATGAGGATATCATTAAATTTGTAACAGTGCCGCAGGGCTGTGGGCAGATAATAAAAGTCAGGCGTATTAACAAAAAATCATTCACTGAAGGTTTATTGGAGTGGAAGCCCACAGAAACTTGTGTCCTCACCTTTGATGGCCAGGTTCTGCCTAAAAGAGTTTTTTGTTGTCATAACTCACTTCCGGTTCAACAATACATTTACCCCACCATCCAATGTAGGCAATGCTGTAGGTTTGGACATGTGGAATCAATCTGCAGGTCCAAGCCAAGATGCAGCAAGTGTGGTCATGACCATCCTGGCAACGGCTGTGATGTTACAGAGAGGGAAGCCTTCTGTGTCCTGTGTTCCGGTGGGCACTTTGCTAACAGCAAAGCTTGCCCGGAGTATGGCAGGCAGAGGGCCATTAAGACTATGATGGCGGAAAGAAACATCTCATATATGCATGCCAGCAAGATTGTTCCTTCACCTACACGCCGATATGCTGACACCCTCAAAACCTCTCAGCCCACCCAATCTCCACAACCTAATCAATCTACCCAGCCTTCCCAATCCCTTCAGCTCACCCAGTCCTACCGCAAAACTGTTGTCCGCCAACCTAAACCTCGACTTCCTCTTTCTCAATCCTACGACAAAGTCGCCCACCAATCTTTAACTCACACCCCCCAACCTTTGCAACCCAACGACTGCGCTCTTACCAACCCATCCCCTGATCCCACAATTGTTAATCTCATAATACAGCTACTAACCTCTCTTTTAACCCCCAATTCACCTTTATCTCCCTCTACTATACCGTCCAACGCTGCCAACTCTCTAATAGACATTCTAACCAACCTTAAAAATGGCATTCCTTCCAGTATTTCTACAATGGAATGTGAGGAGTGTATTCCATAAGAAACACGACCTCATATTCCTGTTAAATAAATTCAAGCCTTTGGCTATGTCTCTTGCTGAGACCTGGCTTTTACCAAGTCTGAATTTTCATGTCCCACATTTTAACATTCTTAGATGTGATAGGTCTGATGGCTACGGAGGTGTTGCCCTCCTTATTAATAACAAAATCCCTCTACTTCCCCTATCCTTGCCCCAATTCCCAGACGACATCAGCATAGCTGCTGCGAAAATCTGCGGTATATCTGTTCTTTCCATCTATATCGCTCACCCCCATCATAGTCTCTTGCCTATATTGAGAGTCATTCTGCAAGACCTGCAGGGCCCAGTATTGGTAATGGGAGACCTCAACTGCCATCATTTTAGATGGGGATCACAGCACTGTGACTCATTTGGTTTGGGCTTAGTAGAGATCCTCGACGACTTGAACCTCTGCGTACTAAACAGTGGCTGCTCTACTCGCAGAGTTCTTCCTGGACAAAATAGAAGCTGTGTGGACTTGACCTTTTGCTCACTTGAACTGGCAGCAGCTGCTAGCTGGTGGTGCACGGATTTGTCCCATGGTAGTGATCATTATCTAATTTTAGTGTCCCTCCCTAATTCCACCCATTTGGAATAATCATCCCCTCCTCTCCTAAAATATATCCTATCAAATGCTGACTGGCAAAATTTCTCTTAGAAACTCGAAAACGCCATTAATTCTCTCCCCAGTCTAGACCTTAGATCCTTATCCTATGATGATCGCTATCGGGTGATGGATTGTTGCGGTGCTTTTGTGGAGGCGATTAGGTCAAGTGCAGACAGCTGCTTCAAAATTAAAAACTCTAGTAGGGGCAAAATTCTATCTCCTCCGTGGTGGGATAGTGAGTGTTCCAGAGCTATCAAGCAAAGAAAGGAGTCCGAAAGAAGATATAATACCAACATGACTACTGAAAATCTTCCGCTGTTCTAAAATGTTTTCGCTTCAACAAAAAGACTCCTTCGTCGCAAAAAGCGCATTGGATGGGCTAATTTCTGTTCGTCTTTGTCCCCATCTACTTCATCCTCAATTGTATGGAAGAACATTAATCGTTTCCGGTCTGGATGTTCTCCCTCAGTCTCCTCCTCTATCTCCCCTGACACAGCTGAACTCTTCCTGAAAAAAATAGCTCCTCCTTATGTCCCTCATCTCGAAGAAGTCTCTCTGCCAGGCATATCGCTTCAGTCAATGTGTCCCCATGAGGATCCATTCTCCATGGAAGAACTGAACACAGTCTTCAACAGTGTTCGAGACTCAGCTCCCGGCATAGATGGCATCCCTTACTCCTTTTTAGTCCATGCTGGTCCTAATACAAAACTCTACTTCTTAAATATCTGGGGGCACGGTTGTGCCCCCGCCAAGACGAGCCAAGCGAAGCGCAAGGCAAGGGCACTACCTACCTTTTCTCGAAGTGTTTCGTCGTTTTTTTGCACCCTCATAACTTTGGTTTCCGATATACCAGATCGTTCAAATTCTCAGGATACGATGTTACTAATAGACTAATCAAACATACAAAGTTTCAATTGCATAGCTCTGATACTTTAGATTTCATTAATACCTAAAAAACACCGATTTGGTCACACACTGATAATCGTCAAAACTGTTAGGGTACTTCCTGAATTGCTAGAAAGCTGAAATTTGGTATGTAAACTTAGTTTATTATACAAACAACAATAAAATTCATAAACCTATTACTTTTACCCCCGAACCCTCAAATTGCGGGGGTGGAAGTTTGTATAAGACTTTCACAAATGTTTATGCTAGAGGTTTTATTTTTGGTACACGGACTTTTTCGAAAGAAGAAAGAAGATGTACAAGAAATACAGCTCAAAAAAAGAAAAAAAAACTGCCTTAAGCAACTTACAAAAAGAAATGAAATCCCACCAAAAACATTTTCATGTAAAATGTTGCCAAGACGACTGCATATGGTTTAACCTGTGAAAAATATATCAGATCTCATGTAGAGCCATTGTTCTGAATCTACACGCCCTAACTTCATAAACTATACATCTCAGTAAAAATGTATGGCTTGGCTGTTTCGGTACTTCAGAAACTAAATATTCGTAAAACACATTACTTCAGAAACTAGATATTTGCAAACAAGAAAATTCGTTTCCCCGTTCCCGCGTTCGTTTCCCCTTCGTGACGGTATGGTAGCGTTGCCCTATCAGCCCTTCTTAAATTATTTGAACATTTTATTAAAAACCGTCTAGAATGGATTGTAGAATCAAGGAATTTGTTACCAAGTTACCAGTTTGGCTTCCGCAAAGGGCTCAGTACCATGGACAGTGTATTGGTAACTGATATCCGTCTTTCTCTGTCTCAAAATGCATCTGTTGTAACATCTTTTCTTGACATAACTGCTGCATATGATAATGTCCTACTACCCATTCTCAGGCAGAAACTGCAGCAGCTGAGACTTCCGGTTAGGATGATCCATTGCATATGTGCTATGCTTATGTCTCGAACTCTAGTCCTAAGGATCTTAGGTGAAGAGTTTGACCAGAGAAGGACTTGGAGGGGCTTACCACAAGGCTCTGTATTGAGCCCTTTACTGTATAATCTGTACACTGCGGACATGGGCTCATGCCTGAATAATAATTGCAGTATTCTACAGTATGCTGACGATCTGGCTCTGTATGTTTCCAATCATTCCATCCAAGATGCAGCCACATCACTCTCCATTTCCCTTAATTCTCTGTGGCAGTGGCTATCAGCTCACGGCTTAAGCCTTTCTGTTCAGAAAAGTGCTATCGTAGTATTTTCAAGAAAAAAGACTCTGCCACAGATTGATGTCCAAGTACAGCTGCAGGAAGTTCCAATTGTTAATAAATTTAAGTTTTTAGGAGTATACCTGGATTCTAGGTTGACTGGCGTTCACCATATTAACCACCTAGCCTCAAAATGTGAACGGGTTATCCCTATCTTGAAGGCCCTAGCTGGAGTCTGGTGGGGAGCTCACGCATACACCATGAAGCTAGTGTATAACGCCTTAATACGCAGTATATTAAACTATGGCCTTTTCTTACTGATTCCATGCAATAAGGCATTTTACAATTTAAGTGCCCAAAAGAGGCATCAGTATTCACGGGTGAATGTGTCGCTATCCTAGAGGTATCCTTGTACACTGAGTGCCATAACATCAATAAGGCAGTCATATTTACTGACTCCCTTAGCTGCCTCAAAGCCCTGCTGCAGGACCCCTTCCATAACAAACTTCACAGTCCCCTTATCCTGCAAATCAAAGAAAGCCTTTATGAGATTTGCAGGAATGGTAGAACGGTCCAATTAGTATGGATTCCCAGCCATAGTGGCATTGTGGGCAATGAGTGTGCAGACTCATTGGCTAGATGTGCTATTACTTCTGTGGTGGCTGACCAGAAACACCTGATCCACCAGCACTATGACCTCTTAAGTCTGCCTCAAAGCAAATTATTAAGCAGTACAGCAGTGCATAACCCCAAAACCGTGGTTTTATAAATTTAAAAAGTTCTCTAAACCCGTTGTCTCCACTGTATGTAGGCTCCGCCCAGGACACTGTAGCTCGCCTGTCTTTTTGCACAACATTCGGGTCCGGGATTCATCCCTATGCGAATGTGGTCTGGACGATAGCAGTCTGGACCATATATTCTTTAATTGTACTAATAATAACCCATCCTTAGATGTCTACTCATATTTACCAAATCTTAAAATCCCCATTCCTATTAACTTTCCATCCCTATTAACCTTTTCACCCCCCAAACTACTTCAAGCCTTAATGTATTTTATCCGCTACAATAACATCAAGCTCTGACTTATGTCTATGAATGTTACAATGTTGTTTTGTGTTTGTCTCCCAATTAAGTATTTATATATTAAATTAATACATATTTTACTTATTTGTGCCTGTCCTTCTGTTTCAGAGTTATAACTACATCAATAAGCCCCACATTCAGTCCACTTCTAATTTTGAAAAAACTCGGATGGTTTCAAAATTTTTCTTATTTAATCATAAAACCCACGTATTTCCATCCCACTTGACATTGGCAGAATTGTCGACATCGGCACAGTTTGCCATAAATAAGAGAAAGAAAGAACTATTTCCATTTCTTTATTTTCTCGATGACAGTTCTAATTTGATAGTTGTAGTGTTGTGACCAAATAAGTAATGATATCGATCGCATGTATTTATTATGTTTTGAACAAAGACAAATACAACAAAAACATTCAAATATATTTTTACAAGCTGGGAACACTCAATGACCCACCAGCATTTTGTGTTTGTTTTAATCTGTCACTCGCAACAAGACGGTCGTGCTTAAAAGTCACTACATTTCTGTTCGCTGAGTTTTTCACATTATCCATACATACGTTACGTTCTGTATTTTGTGTTCCTCCGTGTTGATTGCTGCCAGTCAAATGTCAAAATGCCTAAAGGATCTGTTCTGAAAAGGCAGGCGAGAGAACTGGTGATCAAGGTTCGTAATTACTTTGAAGCAGAGTATCAAAATGGTGGCCCGCTAATACCACTGTCACAAGTGCAAGAGCGTGTTTAGGCCGTATTAGGAATTAGTGGATCTACAATTTCAAAAATTACTACCGGTACAAGCGGCGCACAGGAAAATAAGTTTCGTACGCCGAAGAAAAACACCAACCACGTCGTGTGACATCGGTTGACAACTTCGTCGCTGTCGCTATTCGCCGTCATATATAATAGGTCTTTACCTATGAAATTGCCGTTTTGTATGCAATAAGTAAAAGTACTTATTTTTTCAAACTTTTTTTATTTCTGTTATTCGAAGTAATCACCCATGCAATCGACGCATCTATGCCAACGCATTGGCAGTTTATTGATGCCCTTCTTGTAAAAATCAGCTGGACGGGAGGCAACAAACTCTTCAAAGGCATTTTGTACTGCCTCTCGGGAATTGAATTTTTTACCCACAAAAAAGTTGTCTAAATTTTGGAAAAAGTAATAGTCGGTAGGTGCAAGGTCTGGTGAGTATGGCGGATGAGGGAGAGCTTCCAACCCCAGCTCTTGCAGCTTGGAGACTGTCTGTTGCGCAGTATGGGGTCGCGCGTTCTCGTGAAGCAGCTGCAAGAGCTGGGGTTGGAAGCTCTCCCTCATCCGCCTTCTTCTCATCTTCCTTTAAATTTTTATTTTTAAAATTCTCATCCTGGGGATCCCACAGCACAGTATAGTTTCGATACAACCCGATTAAAGATAATCATTTTTCTTCCGACCACACGACCGCGTGGAGCGTGATACACGACACGTACGCACTATAGGTGATATGTTGCTCGCGTCCACGAACACAGTGAGCTCCACTTTGTGTTCGCCCAAAAACCGCCACCAATTGGAGCACGGAGCGCGGAGCGCGCAGCGTTGCACGCTCCGGGAGCGTGAACGTATCCACTATAGAAGCAGTTGCAGGAGCGCCAAGCGCAAATAGTTCGCGAACATAATGGATACCCAGCTTTAGATTTATTAAAAAATGCATGTGCGGAAGTAAAACATTATAGCGTCGGATTGGGAAATTCATGTGGCATTCGATAATATAGAAGTACAGGAACTTATAATATATATTAGGCAGAGCTTATCGAGTGACAGTGACGACTAATCAAATTTTGATTAAAATACATAAATAAAGAATCAACATAATATAATTACATCTTGTAATGAAATGTAACATTAGTTATTAAATTTGTACAAAATTATTCGGCAATAGTTTAGTTTCTTACACTTTGTAAAAACATATCGGGTCTGTTATCGTATTACGTTTATCGATAGCGCCATCCCTATGGGTTTCCATCCATCTGCTATGACCTTGTACGTGCGTAAGCGTCATATTTTTATTTAATAACTAGCTGTTGCCCGCGGCTTTGCTCGCGTGGAAGTTGATTATATATATTTAATTAAAACTGTGTAAGTATCTATGAAAACTGTGTTCATGTTTTTAAACGTATTTATTTATAATCAATAGCCCTTTAAAATTGACTTTCATACACACTTTCGACCCTTATTTTAACCCCTTTAGGAATAGAATTCCCATAAATGTTGATATAAGTATTAATTTATTTGTAATCAAAAGCCTGAAGACAAAGTTTCAGGCTACTAAATTAAAAAATGACGGACTTCCAGTCTAGCCTAGGGATAGAATATCCAGAAACGCTTAAATACGTATCTCATCATCATCATCGCAGTCCACTGCTGGACATAGGCATCTCCAATTGCACGCCACTTGGTACGATCCTCAGCTTCTCTCATCCAGCTCCTGCCAGCCGTCTTGGGCAGATCATTATTCCACCTGGCCTGTGGACGTTCTACGCTACGTTTGCCGAGACGCGGTCACCACTCACGAACCCGTTTACCCCAACGGTTATCAGTTCTGCGGCTAATATGGCCAGCCCACTGTCACTTCAGCTTGCTTATCCTGTGGGCTATGTCAATGACCTTGGTTCTCTACCGGATCACCTCATTCTTGATGCGATCCCTTAGAGAAACGTTGAGCTTTTGTGATGAGAAAAATAAATCATTATTATTATTATAGCCCTCTCCATAGCACGCTGAGCGTCTTTGAACTTGTGGACCAGCCGTGTCGTAAGTGTCCACGTTTCGGCACCGTATGTCATGACAGGTAGGACGTATTGATTGAAGACTTTCGTATTTAGGCACTGTGGGATTGACGATGAAAAGACCCGACAAAGTTTTCCAAACGCTGCCCAACCCGGCTGAATTCTCCTGTTCACCTCGTGCCCGAAGTTGTTTCTACTTTACTGCAAAGTCTGCCCGACGTACCACACATATTTTTGAACAACTTCGAGAACGGCACCGTGAACCACAACCGGTTCCAGTAGAACATGTTCATCCATACGTATCTACTCATTTTTAATCAGTAGCCATAAATAAAGTTGCATGTTTCTAACTTCAAGAATGACGGACTTTCAGAATAATGGACTTCCAGAATAACCTATTTACGAAATTTCAACCCCTATTTCACCCCCTCAGGGGTGGAATATCCAGAAACGCTTAAATATGTATCTAATCATTTTTAATCAGCCAAAACACAAATTTTCATGTTTCTCACTTAAGAAATGACGGATTTCCTTACAAACTTTCAACCCCTATTTCACCCCTTAGGGGTAGAATATCCAGAAACGCTTCAATACGTACCTATCTACTCATTTTTAATCAGTAGCCCAAAACTAAATTTTCATGTTTCTCACTTATAAAATGACGGACTTTCCTACAATCTTTCAACCCCTATTTCACCTCTTTAGGGGCATAATATCCAAAAACTCCTAAATACGTATCTAATCATTTTTATTTAGTAGCCCAAAAATAAAGTTTCATATTTCTTATTTAAAAAATTACGGACTTCCATACAAACTTTCAACCCCTATTTCACTCCCTTAAGGGTAGAATATCCAGAAACGCTTAAATACGTATCTACTTTTTTTTCATCAGTAGCCTAAAAATAAAGTTTCTTGATTCTAACTTAAAAAATGACGAACTTCCATAAAAAATTTCAACCCCTATTACACCCCCTTAGGGGTAGAATATTAAGAAACCTTTAAATACGTATCTATTCATTTTAAATCAGTACCCCAAAAATAAAGTTTCATGTTTCTTACTTAAAAAATGACGAATTTCCATACAAACTTTCAACCCCTATTTCACCCCCTTAGGGGTAGAATATTCAAAAACGCTGAAACACGTATCAATTCATTTTTAATCAGCAGCTAAAAAATAAAGTTTCATGTTTCTAACTTCAAAAATGACGGACTTCCAGACTGACCTATATACGAAATAACAACCCCTATTTAACCTCATAGGGGTAGAATATCCAGAAACGCTTAAATACGTATCTACTCTTTTTTAATCAGTAGCCCAAAAGCAAAGTTTCATGTTTCTTACTTAAAAAATGACGAACTTCCATACAAACTTTCAACCCCTATTTCACCCCCTTAGGGGTAGAATATTAAGAAACGTTTAAATACGTATCTATTCATTTAAATCAGTACCCCAAAAATAAAGTTTCATGTTTCTTACTTAAAAAATGACGAATTTCCATACAAACTTTCAACCCCTATTTCACCCCCTTAGGGGTAGAATATTCAAAAACGCTGAAACACGTATCAATTCATTTTTAATCAGCAGCCAAAAAATAAAGTTTCATGTTCCTAACTTCAAAAATGACGGACTTCCAGACTGACCTATATACGAAATAACAACCCCTATTTATCCTCATAGGGGTAGAATATCCAGAAACGCTTAAATACGTATCTACTCTTTTTTAATCAGTAGCCCAAAAGTTAAGTTTCATGTTTCTTACTTAAAAAATGACGAACTTCCATACAAACTTTCAACCCCTATTTCACCCCCTTAGGGGTAGAATATCCAGAAACGCTTCAATACGTACCTATCTACTCATTTTAAATCAGTACCCCAAAAATAAAGTTTCATGTTTCTTACTTAAAAAATGACGAATTTCCATACAAACTTTCAACCCCTATTTCACCCCCTTAAGGGTAGAATATCCAGAAACGCTGAAATACGTATCTACTCTTTTTTAATCAGTAGCCCAAAAGTAAAGTTTAATGTTTCTTACTTAAAAAATGACGAACTTCCATACATACTTTCAACCCCTGTTTCACCCCCTTAGGGGTGGAATTTCAGAAATTCCTTTCTTAGTGCTCACTTACGTTACATAAAGAACCTACATGCTAAATTTGAGGATTCTAGCTTCAGCGGTTTGGGCTGTGCGTTGATCTCTGGGTATGTCAGTCAGTCAGTCAGTCAGTCACCTTACTCTTTTATATATATAGATAGACTAGCGGCCCAGTACGTGCTTCGCTACGTATAAAGTGAAATAACAAAAATTGTGATATAATTTGAGATTTAAACTATCCTATCTCTCAAGTTGGATCGAACTGCACATGGTGTGCAAATTTTATTATAATCGGTTAAGTGGTTTAGGAGTCCATTGAGGACAAACATTGTGACACGAGATTTATATATATTAAGATGTATACATAATGTAAAAAAGACTCTCGTTCAAGTTTCCACAAGGAGCTGTCATGGAGAAAATAAAGAAATGGAAATAGTTTAGCAATATTTATTAAATAAGGAGAACAAAACAGGCTAGCAATAAACACATTCTGTATTAACGTTTAGTTTTGGTCACAGAGTACGTTGTTCTATTGGAAATGTTTTTTTATAGTGACAGAGTGCGTTGTCCTATTTGAAATGGTTTTAGGGTGACGGTCTCGCTAAAATTCAAGAACGGCTGGGCCGATTTAGCTGATTTTGGTTTTGCAACGTTTGTCGTAGTTCATGGAAGGTTTAAACGGTGAAAAATTTAAAAAAAAACTTGAATATCCAAATGTCACGTGTACGAAGTAGCGGGCACAGCTAGTAGTAGTAGAAAACCGAAAATCTAGTAAAGTAGTGTGTTTGTTAGGTCTTTATTTTTTAGACTCAAGATTTATAACTAGTCTTAAAACTCTCATGTAAGACTTAAAAACTGAAATTGGGTTCAGTAGATCATTTGTCATTGTGATTTCTAAAAAACAACTCCCGCATTAGAAATATATATCCTGTGTCGCGGGTGACTTTACAAACGTACATGAAACAGACGAAAAAACACTTTTATTTTGTTGACGAGGAAGATCCCTTCGGATCTGCGGCTCCTCGAGGAATGAGGAGCCAGGTATGTGTGATCCCACAAACCCCCCCCCCCCCCCCCTCCCCCCGGCATCAATCGGTCTCGGGCACCTTGCTCTGAGGAGGACTCGGATCATGTGAAGTGAAGTTTGCTGACATAAAGTAGGTACTTTGAATCAGATCACCAGGCGGTTGCGGTCTCGGCACACATGCACACATACATGGGCCCATAGATGCAACCAGCCAGTCGCAAACAATCCACCTGGTGAAAAGATATCTTGAGGCGCTTCACCTCGTTATAATAATTGACTGACCGTTATGTATGATGACAGCTCCTGGTTCCGCTTGATTTTCTGGTTCCATTTGAGTGGCACCCCTTGACGTGTCGCTACTCCGTTCACCACCACACAAACGATTCCGATTTACAATTCAAACACGTGCCATTTGACAAAGGTTCCGTACGAGAGAGCCGACGTTAATTCCTGATTTTAACGCAACAACCGGCTACAAGCACCTCGATAAATCCAAATTCGATTTCCAATAATTATTCTAAAAGTTTATATTCAACAAACACGCGGTTTTAACAAAATCTTTTCTCAAGTCTTTTCTTCTCAGTATAATATTTTCCAAAAGGTTTAACTGCCTCCGGAGACTTCCGTTTTTACAGGTAAATGTTGTTGGATTATTAAAAGCAGTAGAATATATTCATTTGTTAAAAATTTAGAAGGACCATTATTTTCTCAGATTCATTAAGTGCTCTTCAAGCCATTAGTAAATTCCCATTTAAGCAAAAAAATCAGTTACCATTTTTGAAATAAGAGAATTAACATTTAGAGCTATTTCTAAGGGTTATACCCTACATTTCGCCTGGATTCCTGCTCACGTGGATATTCAGGGCAACGAAGAAGCTGATACACTTGCTAGTGATGCGGTGCAGTGTGGTGATTTGTTTCAAAAACTATTGTTGTGATCTCATGGCTTTACCAAAGACTTTCCTCCGGGAATCCTGGCAAATAGCTTGGGATGTGAGTAGCGGTTTGAGGGGACGTCAGTTTTCATTGATTCAACCAAACATTCCTGTAAAACCGTGGTTTTTCAAGTTCAAGTTTGGCAAGATGGAGACCTCCATTCTGATACGGATTAGACTTGGCTTCAAACAGATTTTAGGTACCTGGCACACATTATAACACTAATATTTAAATGACTAAAGAATAAGGGTATAGGCAATTTATGAAGAACCAGTTTATTTTACGCTTCTAAGTGTTTTTTTGGCAGAGAGTTTTCGTTGGATGTTTTTTGGAAGTCGGTTTTTTTTATAAAAAGTCTTTATTTATCAGTTTTTAGTGCAAACAATCGTAGATAAGTAGTAAGTTGAACTATTTTATCAAATTTCATCATCAAGAATACAAATTAAGGTCTATACGTACGTGTAATATTAAAATCATCCTCTAATCCCTAACTGTTGAAGAGTTTAACCTTCTATCATCAGCTCACCTGAATAACTTGAAAGCATACGACTGAAGGTCTTTAGATACGTATGAAATTGAAAGAATTATCCTCCAACTCCTAACCGTTGAGGAGTTGTACCTTCCACCTTCCATCATCAGCTTACCTAAATAATTTGAAAGAATACGACTAAAGGTAACATATATACATATGATATTTAAAGATTTATCCTCCAACTCCTAACCGTTAAGGAGTTGTACCTTACATCATCAGCTCATCATCATAAATTGATGACTACCAGACGCAAATACTGGTGTAACTTCAGAAAATATACGAAAAACATAGTGTGTGCCTATAAAAAATGAGGGTTTCTCTCGATTTACCTGGGATCCCATCATCAGATCCTGATATGGTGGCAATGGGACCACCTCGGGAGCATTCCCTTTCGAATACAAAAAGAAATATTAAAATCGGTCCACAATTGACGTAGTAATCGGTGAACATACATAAAAAAAAAATACATACAGTGGAACATAGAACCTCCTCCTTTTTGGAAGTCGGTTAAAAAGTAGGCAAAAGCTAGTACAAAATATGTTTTTATTTTTGCACAATGCGCCTAACAACAGCAGATTTTTTTTCTTATTTAACTTACACTTTGATTAATTGATTTTACGAAGCACACTTTTATATGCATCGATGTTTCTCATAACTCTATCTTTTATGTGACAAAAGTCTTAGCAGTCAGGTTTTCGATGTCATCTGAAAGGAGTGCAGTACCGTCTGAATCACAATAAAAGTGTTAAGACGTTCTAGGAAGAACTCTTTGACATAATCATTATTAAGATGCAGTTCATGCGGTATTGCGGTGACGGATTAAGAATACGAACTGTAACCAACTTTATTCATCTCCTGAATATCGTAAACGCCGACTAAGACACAAATGACGCCTGACAAAAGTTATGGAAAAGGAAAACTCGACTGTCTACCAACTCGTCTGACTAGTATTTTGTTGTACTTGTCTGTGCAGTATTTGACTGCACGTTTGGCCTAGTGGTTTAACGGTCACCACGCCGTTTCCTACTTCGCCAAGTGTCGTGGGTTCAAATCCCACGTAGGACAACACTTTGTGTGATCCACAAATTGTTGTTCTGAGTCTGGGTGTTATTTGTGTCCGTTTCATGTATGTTTGTATAGTCCGCCGCGACACAGGATTTATTCCTAGTGCGGGAGTTGTCTTTTTAAGAAAGAAAGAAAAGTATTGGGTAGTAAGTCAATACCCCCTTTCTAAGGAGAGGACTATGTCCAGCATGGCTGTTGACGATTAGTGAAGATGCAGTGACCAACTGGCAGATGTAATTCCTAGGGCAACTACAAATCTACGTTTTCTCCCTTAGTTTTTTTTAGGTACGTACATACAGGTAATATTGTATTTGATTAGGAAAAAAAGGAAGTACTGTTTGCTTGTTGATGTGGCGACTTCCACATACAGGCCATACTACGCAACAGAAATATACGATAGCGCCATCTACCACAGATACATTAACCTACGGAGAAATGTACCTCATGAAAAAACTACCAATCCTGCATCGTGCAATAGAAGTTCTCGCGCCGATTAGCATCTAAACAACATCTCAACATCAACCGTTGGGCCGTGGCCCACCAGGTGTGATCACCTCGTTTGGTCGGAGGATACTTCCAGCTCCCTTTGTGCTGGAGGGACATGACACCCGTTCCCCACAGTTGATAACAAGATCCGATTAGTCTAAGTTATAATCTAATTTAAACTGCATTTGAATTTTGCTTGTCTTTGGCAAACAATATAAAAAATCCCACATGTGTTTTTATTATTGAGTACAGTTTATAATTCATTCAATATTAGCATGTTTATTTCTTTTTGCCCTTTCCAGGTTGTTTTTTGGTCTGTCGTAAGTACTTGAATTGTCCAAGAGCTCTTCGCACTAAAACACCACGCCACCAAGCTTGTATACGGATGGCGGATAACCGTTGATGTTCTTCTCGTGCAAGACGAGCAGCGCGCTCTCGTTTAAAATTCAACCATCCACGCATTTCACCTTCATGTAAGTCGTACTGAAACAACAATCTTTGTTTTGAGTAGGCTAATTTCCATTATAAAATATATCAAAAGCAGCAGAAAATGCCTGTCTTCGGACTTCGAGGATTTAGACACGTTTGCCCAATAAATTTTGGGTCTCAAGCATTTTCATGAAGAAAAACTTATGTTTAGCAATTTTTTTTCTAACCCATTAGTTGTAAAATACACCTCTGATTACATTTGTGGCTATTTTATTAGATGCTTACCAACTTTTGTAACTCCATTCGTTTAGCGGTTGTAAGTTTTAGTTCTTCACATTTATGTTGAACAGTGACCGTTATTGTGGCTGTATCGGTATCATAACGTTGGCGCCAATATTCTAATGACTCCTCACGTTCCTGTAAGAACATTTAATTTGTTTATTATGTGTCTCAAACTTCTATCACATCTAACAACGAAAATAATCTTAAAGTACTTTGATTTGTAACTCATAAGCTTGTAACAATTCTTCGTGAACGCGATTTTCGTGGTCGTTTCGCGGTTTTGGGGCGCGGGGCTTAATGTGCTGCAGTTCCAATGACTCGAATCGGGCAAACAACCACTTCTCAGCGTAGCTAAACCGGGTGTTCGCATTTAAGAGATCGTCCTGTAGCAGCAACAAAGGGTAGCGTAAATCTACAATTATACAGTTAGGCACGAAATATATGTAAATAAAATGGCTGACTTAATGCCAAGGGCATTCTCTACCAATCTTCTATTGGGTAGTGAGTGAGGAAAATGTGCACTACACTTTCGTTAGGACTTTTACAGTAAACCAGAAGGAACTAATTTACCGTTTGTAATATATCTATATTTTTTGTAATATTGACTTCAAAACCATCGTAGGTATTTATCCTATCTATACAAAAGTGTGGAATGCAAGACTTTCCTGTAGAGAATAAAAAATTCTGTAATTAAATATTCTTGAAAACACAAGTTTGTCTACTCTGATATTTACGCAATTTTGTTATACTAATTACTCAGACCAAAAAAAAGTCAAGAAGCACGGCGCTCGTTGCGAGACAAACCATATTATGACGACGAAACGGCGCAATGAAGACGATCGTTCGTTAGCCGGTCTTGAGTGAGCGAGAGCGCTGGACGAAAAGTTGTGCACATAAAAAAAAAACTTCGTTTTAAAAAACCGACTTCAAAAACTAAAAAGTATAAAATAACTTAATTTGTATGTACTACCTATTCATAGGTTTGAAGTCAGTGCCAAGCCAATGGAATAGTAGGTACCACACTCGCTATATTTCGAGACGAACGTCAACGACGCTTCGGTTGTTTTGGCACCGACTTCAAACCTATGAATAGGTAGCACATACAAATTAAGTTTTTTTTATACTTTTTAGTTTTTGAAGTCGGTTTTTTTAAACGAAGTTTTTTTTTTTAGTTTTCTCTTTTTAGTCTTTCTCAAGTCTCTCATCATCATTTCATTTAAAATTTAGTGATGTCTACAGAATATGAAAGCATGCAGACAATTGCTCGTAACTTCATTGCAGCAGCTCACGTAAATTTGAGGGTTTCCTTCGATTTCCTTAGGATCCCATCATCACATCCTGGTATGGTGGCCATGGGACCACATGGGGAGCATACCCTTTCGAATCGAATTTTAGAAATCGGTCCACAATTGACGGAGTAATCGATGTACATACATTAAAAAAAAAACGATGAAATTGGGAACCTCCTCCTTTTGGAAGTCGGTTAAAAATAAACCTAATATGCCTTCATGTTGTTATCAGGAACTGCAAAAAAAAAACCAGTGTGATTAAAAAATCGGATGGAATAACTTTTCATAAGAAAGTAATGCATTTGCTGTTTAATTCAATGTAAACACCAAAATAAATTCGAGTAATAATTTGTAATATTTCTTGGACGCCATTGTGGCAGTGTTGCAAGTAAGAACATATTTTTTGCTAATTTAAGAAACTTTTCGCTCGAACGAATTATTATAACATAACATCACGCCTGTATTCCCCGAAGGGTTAGACAGAGGTGTTTAGTACACCCACGTTTCGCCAGTGATGATTTTTTGTTGTGTTTCGAATTATCATGTTAAACGTTATAAGTTATAACAATTATTATTGTGTAATAGATTTTTTTATTTCATTGTAATAATCATTTTAGGTTTCCTACTGAAGTAACTACTAAGGAAAGCTGGGTCGAGATTGTGATGAGAAATAGAAATGATAGTGTTTGGTATCCATCTCAATTCAGTGTTGTTTTTTCTTCACATTTTGAACAGTGTGATATTTATGACACGAAAGGTGGCTATCATCGAATTAAAAAAAATGCTATTCCCGAATAGGTATCTATACGAGATTGTTTCAAAAAATATTATTATTTTTCATATGCGGTGAGCATTTCCAATTTGTACAATTTAGAGTACTAAAGCATACCGGAATATTTTTTCCAGTAATTAGGTACTTACAGTACAGTATTAATAGGTATCGTTTACAGAATAAAATATAATTATTGTATAGGTACTTATAGTCACATCACACGGGAGTCGCTTACATCACATGGGAGTTTGTGCACTACGCTTGAAACATTATGCCGGCCTCGCCTACCGTATCGTGACGAAGCCAATGCTAGCAATGTGTGCGTGGTTACGCACACGTAGAAAAATCTGTGTTACACTTTTTTCAACGCAATTGTTCGCGACAGCTCCGTCTTGACTTTTTTATTGGTCTGAGACTAATTATTATAAATTACACTTATGTATCGGAGAATTAGCCGGTATAGTAATGTAAACTGGCTGCCATAAAATAAAAACTAACAATCCATAAAAAAAACTGTCGTCGTTAGCTCGTTCAAGCTAGTGTGACCTTTACAAGGAATAATAATTCCTTGCCTTCTGGTTATGTAGTAATGGTTACAAGCCTTGATTATTGAGAAAAAATCTGTATAAAGGAAGACGGGGAGGGTTGAAGGATGTTTACAGAGAGTGAGAGGAGTGTGTCGTTTTATAATGTACGCACACTCATTTTGTCTCGAAGAACAGCTACTTTACAATCAGCATCCCTTAGATCTTTGTTCCATTGGTTTCTTTTGAATTCCAATTCTAGTTGGATCCCATCTCGGGTCCTGCAATAAAAAGGTTTAAAATTACTGCTGGTACTATTATTCGATGTTTCTAAGAATTAAACGTCATTTGATCTTAAATCTGCAAAAAGGCGTCATCTGCCTTATAGTTAGTGATAGTTACTTACGATCTTCTTAGTATGGCGTCAATTTTCAGGTCTCGATATGACCTACTTTCTTAAATATTTAAGTTGTTATACATAAAAACTTCCCTCCTGCGGTATTCAACATCTAATGCTACAACACACACACACACATACACAGAAAAAAAGACTTATTTTTTTAAGTTTGCGTTTCATGATACTTTATCTTGAATGAACGGGAATTTTATGAATTAGAGAGTGTTAACTTGTGTCTTATGACAGTGCATCCGGTTCTAAACGTCTGGCAATGCCCCATGCAGTCAGACTTTGTGTTTCTTGACTCCATAGGCGGTGGCAGCCATTTAAGATCAGGTAGCCCAGATTCTCGTTTTTCCCTACAGCTTAGGTATGGTTGAAATACACTGAAAATATTGATGGATTGATCACTTACGCCTGAAGTTCTTCGCTGGAATGTTTCAGCACCACCAGGTCACAGTCTTTTTGTTTGAGATGTTCAATTGTCTTTTTGATAGCATCCCATCTTCCAGACTCTATAACTTGTGTGAGTGTTGCCCGAATTACATCCTCTACCAAATTTCTGAAAATACCATCAAGTGCTATATGGTAACGATATGTTATGTGGTGAAAGATTTGATTCACGATTTTATATCAATGAATAACCATTAAAAATTACTTTAAGTGCCGTTTTCTCGCAAAACATAATTAAATTCGTAAGTTATCACAATCACAGTGAAAGTATGAAACAGTGCTAATAAATCGCCAATAAAGCAAATCGAAGGAAATCCTCAAATTTGTTTAGGCACGTATTATGTTTTTCATTTTTTTTTTTTTTTTTTTTATGGAATAGACCGGCAAACGAGCAGACGTATCGCCTGATGGTAAGCGATTACCGCCGCCCATGGACACCCGCAACACCAGAGGCGTCACAAGTGCGTTACCGGCCTTTGGGGGATGGGGGGGGGAGATAGGGGGAGGGGTTGGGGTAAGGGCCTCCGGTATCCTCACTCACTAGGTGAAACACAGCGCAAGCACTATTTCACACCGGTTTTCTGTGAGGCCGTGGTATCACTCCGGTCGAGCCGGCCCATTCATGCCGAAGCGTGGCTCTCCCACGGTCAAAATTTCATATATTAGGTCTTTACCTATGAAATTGCCGTTCTTCAGTACTGGTCATTTCAAATAAAAAAAAGTTTGTAATGGCTCTGTATTCTAAATTCAAATGAATTTTGTTTTAAAACCATGACATTCTATTTACAAACTCAGTCTTTTGTTTTTTGATTAGCGTTGTATTTTCATTTCATTTGAACATTTTTCGTCATAATGGATACTTTAAAAATTCGTGTAATTATGGAATATGAGTTCCGTCGTGGCACCAAGGCGACACAAACGGCACGTAACATCAAAAACGTTTACGGAGAGAACTGTACAAACGAACGCACAGCCCGTTATTGGTTTTCCCGGTTCCGTTCTGGAAATTTTGACTTGAAAAATGAAGCTCGTGGTCGTCCGAAGACTTTGGTTAACAATAATGAATTAAAGGCGATTGTGGAAGCTGACGAAACTCAATCTACAGCTGAGCTAGCAGCAGCTTTTAATGTAAGCATCAAAACAAAATTGATCCATTTGCGATAAATTGGCAAGGTAAAAAAGCTTAATAGATGGGTGCCCCACAACCTTAACGATCGCCAGCGCAACGTACGCGTCGAGAGCTGCCTTACGCTGCTAAACAGGCAAAGAAATGAAAGAATTTTTAAAAGAATTGTTACGTGACAAATGGCTTCTGTTCGACAATCGAAAGCGCTCAGCAAGTTGGTTAGACCCTGGTTCAGCACCAAAGCAATGCCCTAAACCAAAAATGACCCCTAAGAAGGTGATGGTCACTGTTTGGTGGTATAGTGCGGTTGTGATTCACCACAGCTTTTTACAAAACGGCATGAGCATTAATGCAGATGTGTACTGTGAAGTACTGGAGAGAATGATGGAGAAGCTTGCACATCTGCAACCAGCTTTGGTCAATCGGTCGTCCCCACTGCTCCTTCACTATAACGCGCGACCCCATACTGCGCAACAGACAGTCTCCAAGCTGCAAGAGCTGGGGTTGGAAGCTCTCCCTCATCCACCATACTCACCAGACCTTGCACCTACCGCATATTACTTTTTCCAAAACTTAGACAACTTTTTAGTGGGTAAAAAATTCAATTCCCGAGAGGCAGTACAAAATGCCTTTAAAGAGTTTGTTGCCTCCCGCCCAGCTGATTTTTACAAGAAGGGCATCAATAAACTGCCAATGCGTTGGCAAAGATGCGTCGATTGCATGGGTGATTACTTCGAATAACAGAAATATAAAAGTTTGAAAAAATAAGTACTTTCACTTATTGCATACAAAACGGCAAATTCATAGGTAAAGGCCTATTATTTTCTAAAGCAATTACAGTATTTACATTTGTTAGTCATCGATTCATGATGATGAGCTGATGATGGAAGATAAAACTCCTTAATGGTTAGGAGTTGGAAGATAAATCTTTAAATATCATGTGTATGTACCATTAGTCGTATTCCTTCAAGTTATTTAGGAGAATTGATGATGAGAGACTTGAGAAAGACTAAAAAGCGAAAAATAAAAATAAAACTTCGTTTAAAAAAATCGAGTTCAAAAACTAAAATGTATTAGGTAAATTAACTTAATTGTGGCGACCTCCACATACAGCGCAAACAGCAACGTGCTACAGCGTCATCGACCAAAGATACACCGAACTACGGTGTGACGTCACGACACGGAGTACACAACAGTACCAATCCTGAATCGCGCAGTAAGATTTCTCGCGCCAGTTAACATATATACAACTTCCCAACATCAACCGTAGGGCAGTTGGGTGTATAATATGTATGTATTTACAAAACAAAGTACATATGTATTTATATCAGTTGTCTAGTACCGATGATACAAACTCTGCTTAGTTTTGGACTAGATGGCGTTGTGTGTTAAATGTTCAAAAAAAGTTCAAAAAATATTATCGAAACTATATCTACTAATATTAGGTATAACTTCAAAAGTAACTCTGTCTGTCTGGCTGATTGTCTGTCTGTTACGCTTTCAATAAACACCGATTTTAATAAAGTTTGACACGGTGACACTTTGATTCTATAGGAAGGACATAGATTAAACTTTACCTAGTAGGTACGTATAACTTACATACACGGGTACAAACCGTACAAAAGCTATACTACCTATAAAATACGTAAAGAAAACAAACAGGTTTTCTAGTTTTAAAAAAAATAACAAAATAATATTAAATTCAGAATTTAAAAAACCCTACTCAAACACTTAATCGAGTAATCATATGTCATTGATATTTATACTACACCTGATCGGAACAGTAGTCAATATTCCCAGAAAATGAAAAGATAACGTTAGTCTTTTCCTTGACCTAAATAAGCGGGAGGAAAAAATGTATGAAAATCCATTTCTAACGTGTTTTAGCGAGAGAGAAAGTTGTATGAATTTTCATTTCTCATGTGTTATCTTATCTATGGCGCGCGCCTGCCCAAGGAGTTTTCATATAATTTAAATATGGAATCTACGTGCCACTGACATCCTTTTGTGAAGAATAAAAAAAAAACAAAAGAAGCGCGAAATATCGGTCAAATTCTAAGCTAAATTGTGTCTTACATGGTGTCTTACGTTTTGATTTAAATACTTTCTACCTCAGATTACTAAAGAAAGTCAGATAGACCGTAAAGAACACGACAATGAATCTACAAAGTAAATATGAATTAGAAAGCGAATACATTCTCGCGGCAGTGTTTGACAAGCCGCCATATTGTGTACACGTCACGAGTGATTTTAAATTTTATTTTCAAAATGCTGTCTTGCATCATTAAAAACTGTAAGAGTAGTTCCCAAAAACAAAAAAAAAGAAGATGGAATATCTTTTCACAGGTAAATACAGATTATTTAGTTGCTTTAATTATTTATTTACCCGATAATTATATTGATGTGTCGGAACACAAAACCTTAACCGTAGTTCGACTGTGATACCAGTTTTTGTGAATTTTTTCCCTTCAATTAGGGAAATTACGTATTAGTCCAGACATTAGTTCTATACTTCTATATTTAGGGACTTGGTTCCAAACCTCATCTGAAAGTATTCTTTGGTGATACATACAATTATTTCTGTTAATTATTACATGCGAACAATTTGTGAATAGAATAGAAAGAATAGAATAGGCTGCGCCTTCGGGCCACAAACTGCTCCCTCGCTAGTAATCGGTCCCTTTCCTCCCTCGGTGAACAATGTACTATTTTGCAGACATTCTGTTATTCTTCTCTTCCCCACTTTCACCCCCATAACTTTAAAACTACTCAACCGATTTTCATGAAACATGTCTAAGAACAGTCGCACTTAAGGCGTATAGTAGCCTCAATAACCTTGAGCGTCTGGGCGGAGCTAAACGCATAGTATCATATCATTTCATATCTCCGTACCGCACGCGCTTCTTCAAAACGATGATCAAAGACTAGGGAGCGAGACAGACATGCGCGCTTGTCTGACGTTTTTGCCTTAACTTCAAAACATAATTATAAATGGCTATAATGTTAACATAAAAAAGGGGTATTTCTAAAAGTTTAGTAAGATTTAAAATTAACACATTTTATCATAGGTAGGTACTAAATACGAAAAAGTATGTTAAATTAGACTAAAAACCATATAGAATTCGAAATACCGATCCAACTATACATATTTGATAAGAGCGGTAAGAAATCTGGTAAAATAAATTAATTCATTTTACCTTTTGTAGAAAAAAGTAAAAATTATCATATTTCTGAAAACTTCTAGCATGTTTAAATAAATTAACAAGTAAAATTTTAACAAAATAAAACCGACTTCAAGGTTCAACTCGATTTCTCTTGGATGCCATAATCAGATCTTAGTGTCCTTATCATGGTACCACCGTTGGGATATCTCCTTTCCATTAAAAAAAGAATCATCAAAATCGGTTCATAAACGACGAAGTTATCCCCGAACATACATAAAAAAAAAATATAAACGGTCGAATTGAGAAACCTCCTCCTTTTTTTTTGAAGTCGGTTAAAAAGCTCCTCCTTTTTTTTAAGTCGGTTAAAAACAGGTAAATGCGTTACGTGTCAGGTTACCCATAGAATAAGGTCCGAAGTCACCTGCAATGTCTACAAATTGAAATAAAATCGTGTCGAACAGATAATTATCATGAATTTATTTTTGACTAGCTGAACCCGGCGGTGTTACCCGCGGCTATCGTCTAGCCGCGGGGAACGACCTATCACTGAAAGTCCCGTCAAAATCGGTCCAGCCGTTGCAGAGATTACCCGGAACAAACAGACAGACAGACAAAAATTGTAAAAAAAATATTTTGGTACATATATCGTGTATACATACATATGCATTTATTAAAAGCGGTTTATTTAATAATTTTTTTTTAATTTAATTAAAAAATAATTAATTTAATATTACAAACAGACACTCCAATTTTTTTTATTTGTAGAGATTTTACATGTACGTTGGTGCAGTGATAGCTTACGCGACTATTGTCCATGAGGTCTCAGGTTCGTTTGGATGTTCTCTATGTATGATATATTTGTATCTACAAATAAAAGCATATAATTTCTATCTATCAGTCAATCTAGCTTTCATAGTACAAGCTCCACTTAGTTTGAAACTAATAGACGTTGTGTGTCAGATGTCCGAAATATATATTGATTATTATTTTCAAAACTTTGTGTGTGAGTGTGTGTATTTTACAAGTTAGACCTCTATACTCTTGAACTAACAAAGTTAGTTATCTAAGCCATTATAGTTAATGTGGTCCGTCTGTTTTTAGGTAATAGTGCATTACAATTGCGCGAGGCGGACTTTATGCCACATGGTATTATCTCTCAGTCAACCTTGAGTTGGTTCAGTAAGGGACAAGGCAGGTGCCTATCCTATCATATAATTATAATAAGAAAAAGAGATAAGGGAAGAAAAACTTTAATTTATCGGTTTAAAAGTAACAATAATAATATTAATGCTATATAAAATGCATACACGGATACACATATTAATATTTAAATATGATAATAAATAAATGATAATTATATAAATATTTCTATTTCTATCTATATCAGACAGGGATTTTTAGCCAACCCACCCGCGATATAATATTAAATATGATATATTAAAATACTTTTCATCTAATAAACAGATGGGTGAAGGGCGTTCCTAATCGTATTCTCTACTAATATATTACTTTTTTGTAAATATGTAAGTAGATGCATATTATGCATAGAAAACAGTCAAACACCGAAATAAATATTTTCAAATCATACAAATATTTAATCCGACCCGGGAATCGAACCCAAGACCTCAAGCATAGCCTGCAGTCGCATACGCTACCACTGCGCCATCGAGGCAGTCAAAACATCAAAAAGCATCCAAGCGCACGATCACTTTGAGTCCTTTGCAGCGAGTTAGTCTCTAATGCACACTAACCAGTGGTGGATTTACCACTAGGCTGAGTAGGCTGGAGCCTAGGGCGGCAAATTTTAGGGGGCGGCAGAATTGGCCCAAAATTTTTTTTTCTTACAGAAATAAAAATTGCTTAAAGTGTGATAAAAAATACGGATAAAAGAAGTCTTGAAAATTTAACAATACATAAGAACCAAACAGTGTGCCTATAGTTTAATCTCAACTTAAAATAATCGCGGCGACTGAATCATAACCTTCTCCTTTTTGAAGTCAGTTAAAAAGTACTAAACACTTCGTTACACATATCTTCGTGAATATGGATTTTTAAAATATTGCAATAGGTGTAGATTAAAAGTAGTACTTTTAAATTTTTACTATCTTATAATCACCACTCAGGGTGGCATGAGGCCTTGGAATGAGTGCCTCCACTATCCGGTTCGCCAACGGCTAATTGTGTCTGAATGGAAATCTTCCTTTCGAGCCCTCTTCGCCGCCCCCTTTCGCGAGATGACATCTTAGCAGAAGGGTCTGAATACTGCAAGGAGGAACAAACGCTGTTATTTATAAGCTGGGAAAATTAAAAGTCCTCACTACAATCACTGTAAGAGTAAATGCAATGGTTCTGGGGCAACGCGCACGGTGCCTCCGTAGATACGTTGCGGTAACCGCGTATGGCGCTAACCGCTGATACCGCTCTCTGAGAATGTCATATACGCCACCTTCTCTGTACGGTCAGAGCTACAGTCAAGACCAGTGTACCAGCGACAGTTTTGGAGCAAGCCATCGGAAACCCTCATCAGAGCCATCTTTCGTTAAGGATTAGTTAGGCACCGATACTTAGTTTGGGCCCGAACCGGTACGAGGATCAAAATTAAGTCACCAGGGAGTGAGCAGCGACGGGGCCCATGAAATAAGAGGAACTCTGTGTAATACTTATGGGTGTCCCTGTCACCCATGTTCGCAACTAACTAAACCACTAACTAAAGTGTCATTGGTGTAAAGATTACACCCAGCCCAGCCAGTTTAGCGCAAGCAGGAGGGTTTCTCGAGGTCTGCACTGCACGACATGATTCATTCTGCCTCTGATGCCTCTGGTTCAGTCATGTCCCCCACGCTGATTCTTCTGCATATCAATGACATGTTAGCTTTTGGCAACAAAGGTTGCTATGCAGCAATAGCACAGTCCATGGAAGATAATTGGACACCCTACAACCAAGCTGGCAGACGTTGAGGAAAAACGCCGGGCGCTTGTCGCTGAGCTAGACCGGGTTTTGAACCGCATTTTACAATGGGGTGATGAGAATCTGGTCGAGTTCAACGCTAAGAAAACACAGGGGTGTGCGTTCTCTACCAAAAAGTCTTCGTTTCTTCCCCTCCACACTTTTTAGAGCACTCAACTGCCACTACGGGATAAGCTTGGTGTCCTGGGCATGAATATTTGCCGTGCGTTTCTCATCTTTGTGATGGATCCGCGCAGTATTTGCTTGATGCCTTCGATTGATTGCAGCGGCGAGCAGTCCGCATTATCAACAGTTCCGACGCCACCGAGTCCCTTGAGCCTCTGCAGTTGCGGCGAAATATCGCCTCTATGGCAGTCCTCTGCCGCCTTTAGAATGGAGAGTGCTCTAAAGAGCTCTTTCAATTATTTTTCTATGGAATAGGGGGGCAAACGAGCAGACGTATCACCTGATGGTAAGCGATAACCGCCGCCCATGGATACCCGCAACACCAGGGGCGTCACAAATGGAGGTCTGGATGGGGAGGGGGATGGGGGAAGAGGTTGAGATATGGGCCTCCGGTATCCTCACTCACTCGTTAAAACACAGCGCAAGCGCTGTTTTACACCGATTTTCTGCGAGGCCGTGGTATCACTCCGGTCAAGCTGGCCCATTCATACCGAAGCGTGTCCCTCCTACGGTATCCCACCTTCTCCCTTCCTCTACAGAACAACACGTGCTGGCCTTGGAAGTTACCGCCTTAGAGTCATAGAAATACGCTCTCGAACCAAACGGTTTGGTTCCTCCTTCCTGTGCCGAGCATTTAAAAACTGGAACTCACTTCTAGCGCATGTGTTTCCTTCCCACTATGATCCCGAGTCCTTTAAGCGGGGCGAGAAAAAGCATCTCTGCGTGCATTGTCTGCTTTCGCAGTGAGAACGGTTGCCCCCACTATTGGATTCTGCTTGAGCTTACCATCAGGCTGAGCAGAGTATAAAAAAAAAATCATTTCCTCCTAGCGACGAGTGCAGTGCGAGAGAGGAAAGGGTACCGTACTGCCTCCTTGTCCAGTCGACGATGACCGACTGCATTTCCATGGTGGGAAAGCCACTACGTGGTGCCTTCAGCCTGAACGACCAGCGCGTCATCGTGGCTTGACTAATGCACGTAATCACTCGTGGTCATTTGACTCAACACTGCGACCCTCACAGCAATGGCAGTCGATGCGGGTCGAGAGATGCTCTCAAACAAAATATGTGAGAGAGAGTAAGATATGGCGATTCGCAAATTTCCCCAGCTGGGTTATGGTTTAGCGTCCGATAAGTCAAGGGACGGCTGAAAGGATACACTAGTACATATTATGGCGGTAAGACCCGACACGGCACCCTCTTGTACCAGCTAAACATACTTTGGAGATCACGTCCGACTGTAACAGCGGGTATAACAGAACAGTGTGAAAGAGAGAGCGGAGTGGAATTGAATGAGGCTTAGAACCATCTTAGTCCACCAGGCCCGGGAATGGTCCAGGTTCTGCACTCAGTTCAGGCGCTGAATATCGCTAAACGACCTCGAAGTCTAAAAGCGCAGGCCTGGGGGTAGCAGCAGAAACAGGTTAGGGTGACAGAGACAGGACCGGACAGGTCACCACACACATACTGTTGTGGGAAAAGGCTGTCAACCACTTCCTGCAAGAAGCTGGACATGAGAGGCTCAGAAAGAGGGAGGGGTGGGATGCGCAGAGACGGAGCTAAGGGGATATCGAAAGGGGATATGAAAAGATCAGGGAAATATAAAATTTTAGGTTAGTAGGGGCGGCAAAAATTTAATAGCCTACTGGCGGCAAATCTGTAAATCCGCCACTGACACTAACCCAGAAAGTACCTAAATATTAGGTCTTTACCTATGAAATTGCCGTTCTTCAGTACTGGTCATTTCAAATAAAAAAAAGTTTGTAATGGCTGTGTATTCTAAATTCAAATTAATTTTGTTTTAAAACCATGACATTCTATTTACAAACTCAGTCTTTTGTTTTCTAATTAGCGTTGTATTTTCATTACATTTGAACATTTTTCGTCATAATGGATACTTTAAAAATTCGTGAAATTATGGAATATGAGTTTCGTCGTGGCACCAACGCGACACAAACGGCACGTAACATCAAAAACGTTTACGGAGAGAACTGTATAAACAAACGCACAACCCGTTATTGGTTTTCCCGGTTCCGTTCTGGAAATTTTGACTTGAAAAATGAAGCTCGTGGTCGTCCGGAGACTTTGGTTAACAATAATGAATTTAAGGCGATTGTGGAGGCTGACGAAACTCAATCTACAGCTGAGCTAGCAGCAGCTTTTAATGTAAGCATCAAAACAATATTGATCCATTTGCGACAAATTAGCAAGGTAAAAAAGCTTGATAGATGGATGCCCCACGACCTTAACGATCGCCAGCGCAACGTACGCGTCGAGACTTGCCTTGCGCTGCTCAACAGGCAAAGAAATGAAGGAATTTTGAAACGAATTCTTACGTGCGACGAAATATGGATTCTGTTCGACAATCGAAAGCGCTCAGCAAGTTGGTTAGACCCTGGTTCAGCACCAAAGCAATGCCCTAAACCAAAAATGACCCCTAAACAGGTGATGGTCACTGTTTGGTGGTCTAGTGCGGGTGTGATTCACCACAGCTTTTTACAAAACGGCATGAGCATTAATGCAGATGTGTACTGTGAAGAACTGGAGAGAATGATGGAGAAGCTTGCACATCTGCAACCAGCTTTGGTCAATCGGTCGTCCCCACTGCTCCTTCACGACATCGCGCGAACTCCATACTGCGCAACAGACAGTCTCCGAGCTGCAAGAGCTGGGGTTGGAAGCTCTCCCTCATCCGCCATACTCACCAGACCTTGCACCTACCGACTATTACTTTTTCCAAAATTTAGACAACTTTTTAGTGGGTAAAAAATTCGATTCCCGAGAGGCAGTACAAAATGCCTTTGAAGAGTTTGTTGCCTCCCGTCCAGCTGATTTTTACAAGAAGGGCATCAAAAAAAATGCCAATGCGTTGGCAAAGATGCGTCGATTGCATGGGTGATTACTTCAAATAACAGAAATTAAAAAGTTTAAAAAAATAAGTACTTTCACTTATTGCATACAAAACGGCAATTTCATAGGTAAAGACCTATTACTTACACAAACGTCTAAGCATAGTTAGTCGATAGCGTGAGCAGAGCAGCGAGCGACACAACCTTCCCGTCTGAATGCCAACGCACGACTGCCGCCTGCGCCCGCACAGAGACCCGCTGTACTTTTAATTTTGGGAATCGCAATATTGATCATTTTCTTTACAAAATATTGATTGATTTAAATATGAGTAATGCCTAGTTTATAGCTAATTCAACCACCAATATTTCTGTGTAAAAATATTTTTTTGCTTCAAAGCTGTTTAAAAGCTTTAGGCAAAAAAGCGAACAAAATAGAGTGTTGTTAAATATTTTTTATGGCAATACTATTTATCGTATGTAACAAATTAAACCTATATATTCTTGCACATGAATCTGCAGTAAACATATATTTTTTTCGAATCTTTTGATGCAGCTGTCAAGGAGGAGTAGTCTTTAGAATGCAACCATTTTTACGCATCTGAAGGGAGGTAGGCCCTTAACTCACCTTTCATACAAAAAAAACTAAATTGAAATCGCTTCCTCCGTTCGCGAGCTACGGTGCCACGGACAGACAGACAGACACAAACAGACAGACACACGTCAAACTTATAACAACCCTCTTTTTGCGTTGGGGGTCAAAAAAACCGACATCAATCTGGGCCAAATTTAAATGGGTGGTCCCACGGGAAGCACCAGCTTTCAAATCTAGTGTTTTTGCATCTTAATTTTCAACGGACAACGGAGCACGGGGCCAAACTAGTTAGATCAATCTGAGACATTCTAGGCCGCCAGCACGTTTCCATTAATTTTACATAAGTGGTATGGAAAAACTTTGATCGCCTTAATTAAATAATGTTTACATTAAGTGGTTATGTTAAGCAGGCCCTAATAAAGTTGTTTGAGTGCTAGTAGGTTAATAGTTTATTTTAATTTGTTTCTAAGTGTTTATCTCTAGAGTTGTGTTTTGTACTCCGATATAAATAAGCGGTCATTACACATTCGAAATGTGTATTTTATATAATAATACTAACTAGCTGACCCATGCAACATCGTTTGCGTCTCCTATTGCCCGTAGCTTGATAACTTTGCCCCGTTATTGAAACATTTTTGATTGGTGTTCAGCTCCTATTGGTGTAAGCGTGATGATATATAGCATTTCTCGATTAATGGGCTATCTAACACTGAAAGATTTATTAAATAAGATCAGTAGTTCCTGAGATTAGCGCGTTTAAGCAAACAAACAAACAAACTCTTCAGCTTTATAATAAGTTGTATAGATTTTCGATTTTCGTAGAGCTCGTTATTGTTTTGCAAATTTCATTTTGGAACATCAATTTTATTTTCTATATGAAGCACTAGCTTTTGATCGCAGCTCATGACGCATTATCTTCTGCAGTTTTAACAAATGCTAAGTTTCTTCTTGTTAATAGACGACTGGACGTATAGGAGGCACAGCTTATAATAATACGTAATGGCAAACATAGTGGAATGTAGAAGTAAGTTAATTAATTGGTTTAAATTACTTGTTAAAATACTTTTGAATACCATTGCTATTGTGTGAAGTTATACCAGAACGTGGAGTTATTGTATAGCTACAGGTTCTCGTAAATACCCTTTGTGTGTTGTGACTCGTAGTGAGATCGAGATTTGATCAGAACTGAATTATCACAAAATCTTTATAACAAGACCTTAAGATCAGTGATACAGTATTGTGTGCACAGGCCATTGAACTAATATTCCTCAATAGCACAGGCAGTGTTTGTATAAAGTCTCGCTAGCGCTGCGCTGCGCTATGTTTATTAAGGAACTACTAATGAATGATAAATTGTTTTGTAAATAAGTACTTATTCTTTTATTTAATTTTAAAGGTGGGTATTAAAAGGTCGTCTAACGTCATCTTTCTGTTTTTGCATACACTCACCGGTCCTCTTCTAACTTAACACACTGTAACCTTTCAATCTTGGTCGTAGGACGCCATCCTCGGATTCGTAGCTTAGAACTCCCCTCTGTAAACATACAAGAAAATGACAAAAGATGGCGCTGTACAGTATTATTCAAATTACTGTTCTAAAATTGTTTAATGCTGAACTAGGTTCGGTTAAATAAGGTTAAATACCAGGAGCTGAGCGGACTCCCGTCAAGTAGTAAAAAAACCTTGGCCGTATAATCTATTTCTCGAAGTCGCAGGACATTCAAGTCATTATTTAGTAAAAAAAAAAAGTTCAAAAAGGTAAAAATTAGAATAGCCTATTCTTTGAAATCGGGCTATTTAAAACGTATCGCATTTAGTTGTTCATTTGAAACGATTAGATTTTTAACTGAAATGTACTTGTGTCTTACCTAAAATCCTCATTTGCAGTAAAACCACCTCGAACGACAATGCGAACAGCAGAGCGTCCATTTTGCTAATACTGCTAAAAATGAAAATCATATTTTAATGTATTCGTAGATTTGTAGAATCTATTTAAATTTTAATTCTGGGGATATAAAATTTGTTTATGCATGGAATCTGGACAAAATTTTATTGTAAATAAAATAGGTATTTAGTCGATTTAGTTAGTGCATGTCCTTCTTCGGAACCTTTCCAATTACAGGGAGAATATCATCAAATGTACGTATGTGACTCTTCTATCTATTGCAAGTTTAGTCCCATCTGAGCCTTTCAATAATTGTTATGTTAGTCCGTTCATTTTTTTTTTCTTACTCCAATTGACCTTCTTTTGCTCTAACTGAAAACGAGTACACTTTCAAATAGAAGTTGACGACGCTGTCTATAAATTAACGCCGTGTCGCGGGACATCTATAAAATGTAAAGTGTTTCTTGCAGTGTTGTGCTGTGTGTTTAAATAGTTCTTTTACAGATATTGCTGCACTGTGAAAGAGTTTTTTTTTATTTAAGAATAAGTCAGTTTTTTTAGATAAGCGGAAAAAACAACAAAAAGACTAGCTATAAAACTATCGTAGCCAAGTAAGATTTACAAGTCAATAAGTATAATTAAAAGTACATAAAAAAAGTAAAGCATCAATTAACATTCACATACTACATTCTTTATTTAATAAATAATATGAAATTTATACTCTCGATTGTCGGCACTTGATGAAAGTTTAATTAACTTTAATGCTGACCTGTCATGTTTAAAGTTAATTAAAATAGTGGAATAAGTACAAATATATTTAATTCTAGAATGTAATAAATTATATGACGAAAATTCCTCTTGTCTTCAATTCGTTACAACGACTAGGGTAGACGGATGTTCGTGACACTGAATTTACCTTTCGATGGCCTTTCTGCAGGATCAAAATAGAATCTTACTCATTGATTAATTCACTGGTCAAATTAGCTTTCATTCATACATAGTTTAGCACCAATGTGGGTAGATAAAATAATAAAGGACATTTATCGACCAAATTGATGATGCTCCAGAAACCAACGAGCATGCAAGCGACAATTGATGAATGTGGACGAAGCACGAGAGGTATGTCAGGGCTATAGTAAGTGGAGATCGATTATTATTGTCTCTGGCAACCCCTCTAAGAAAAACATTATTAGACATTATTATGGATATACATATGCTTATGTCATACTTTGCTCCGAGGCTGGATAAATCCTTGAGATAAAAAGAGTATGGTTTGTATATTTAGGACTAAGTACGTGCTCTTAAGTTTTATTTTGGTTTCGCAGTTGTAGCACTTCTTTTATTATTTTCTAATTAATACGTCAAATTGTTTGTATATAACACATTAGCTTTTGCCCGTGTCTCCGCCCGTGTGTAAGTAGGTAATCGTGGTAAAGAGTTTCCTAGGGCCTCCTTCAAGAATGAAAGTATCTCCATGCCTAATTATACTCCTTATTATCAGCTAGCAGTTATCAGCTATCTACTTGTGAAGATTCCATCAAAAATTAGCCTAAATAAACAGACAGAAAGACTTAAAGAAAATGTTATTTTAATGTAAGTACCGTGTACCTATCTATCTATACTAATATTATAAACGCGAAAGTTTGTAAGTATGGATGGATGGATGTTTGTTACTCTTTCACGCAAAAACTACGGACCGGATTTGGATGGAACTTTACAGTAATATAGCTTATACATCAGAATAACACATAGGCTACTATTTGCCGCGATAACCGACATTAAGCGGGCGGAGCCGCGGGCAACCACTAGTTATAAATAATTCTCGTTTCACGTTGTTCCTCACGATACATTTTGAAACTAACTAACCATGAAAAATTTTTTTTTTTAAATATTACCTATATATTTTATCGGCGTGCCTAAGATAGGATAGTTAACTTCACGCTTAGAGCAGTAAGCGAGCAATAATGATTGAAAAGAGATTTCTTGAGAGAGAGAGATTGATAATTTCAAATTACAGTCTGACTGTAATTTGAAATTACAGTCACTTATTTTTATTTATTTGTATAGATTTATGAGTTAATAATTTGGCACTAAAGCAGTATCAAACTATTAACTCTTAGTTTAATTACTTAGAAAATTATGTGTACACCTAGTCATTGATAATCCTGTACTCTTTACACTCTAACACTTAATTATCACTAGTGGTCACCCAAGGGACGGAATCCGGCCATAATTCATTTGATTATTATTTTAGCTTTCTTTATAAGCTTTAACTGTGTCGATATTTACTCTTCCATTCGCATTAATTTTCATAACATTTTACGAAAATTAATGCGAATGGAAGAGTACAAAGTTTTTGTCCACGTATTTATATATTCTACAATTATTTAATTTATTTTATAAACTTACTAGTTGACCCGGCAACTACAGAGTACAGTCGCGGACATAAATAGACTTTTCCCGTTATTTTTATATTGCATAGCTTTTATCGCGGGCTTTGATCGCGGCGACCGAACCAAGAAATTCCGTAACGAAAATAAAACCTAACACCCGAAGCTCGCACGGAATGAGACGAGCTGCTGCGAAAACGTAAGGTAAGGTATCTATCAAATCTTTATAATGCCACACACACCGCATGTGCCTAAGTAAGTATACATGTTCAAAGAAAAAAAACGTGTGGCACTCGGGGACTGCCGCGGTAAAGCTATTGCATAGCATTTTTTATCAACTCATGCAATTATAATTATGTATTTATTTTTTATTTATACAGTAATTTTTTCTTTGCCAAAGACAGAACCCTTATGGATTCGTCATGTTTGTCTGTCTGTCCGTCGGTATGTTATATCTAATCGTCATAAATCAAAATTTATGGTTAAAAAAAAACAATAAATTTTGAGGGTTCCCCTCATCATACTTAGAAATGAATATTAATTTTTTTTTTTTTCATCAAACTCATACGTGTCCAATCTATGGATAGATCTTAATAAATGATATTGAGATTTCTAATATCATTTTTTCTAAACTGTTTGCATGAGAGACACTTCCAAAGTAGTAAAATGTGTCCCCCCCCCCCGTAACTTCTAAAATAAGAGAATGATAAAACTAAAAAAAAAGTATGATGTAGGTACATTACCATGCAAACTTCTACCGAAAATTGGTTTGAACGAGATCAAGTAAATAGTTTTTTTTTAATAAGTCATAAATAGTAAACCGCAATTTACCTTTTAAAAAAAAACACTATTATTAAAACATCAATATAACATATTTTTAAAGAGATTGTCCAGCAGTAGATCGTTGAAGGTTGTTGATGATGAATTTATCACTTTTTTTATTGAACCGCCTGATAAATTTGGATTTGCAGACGCAAGTAAGCACTTTATAATACTCATAATTACATGTAATTAGTTTACGCTATTATCAAAATTTTAGATGTCAAATTGATGAATGTAAACAAACGTACATGTATCTACTTCCTTGCTAAATAGTAGTTCTTCAATACCTTTAGACACAACATTTGTCACAATTGCATTTTACACGGAAGGTTGATAATGTCTAATCTTACATCAACGGAGCGAGTTTTAATGAAGAAGCGCACGTAATATCCGCCACAATATTGTTGGCTCTCGTCAATCGTTCTCCACAATAGAATATCAGGACCTATCGGGACAGTCTAATGAGCAGCTATAAATCCCAATGTGCGGAAATCGATAGCATTTTATTCTACAAGAGTCTACAAGTATTTAAATTGGGTAATTCATGCATGTGCACGACTGAAATACTAATAAGTAATAAACTGACTAGGTGGCGCAGTGATACGTACGCGTTTGCTGTGCTTGAGGTCTCGGCTACGATTCCCGGTTTGGACCAAATGTTTGTATGATCTACAAATATTTCTTTCGGAGTTTGGGTGTTTTCTGCGTATTATATATATAAGTATTTTATCAGTCAATATAGCTGTCATAGTACAAGCTCTGCTTAGTTTGAAGCTAGATGGCGTTGTGTCAGATGAAATAAATATTTATAATCCGACATAGTTGTCAATACCTACTGAGTACAGCTTGTATTATGCCTTACAATTTGCCAAGAAATAATCATATCGCTGCGGATAGATCCAGTCATCTATACAAATATTTGCATTGTGCGTGAAGCGTAGGTACCCGGTAACTTACTAACAAATACCTAACTTTAACCAATACTTAACTACAATAGATTGACACTGCATAAAATAAACACTTTAATGATAACAATATTAAATTCCATTAAGGCATTATCAGCCTATTTCACTGAAACACTTTTCCTCTCAATTGAAAATTGAACAACTAACACTATCCACACACACAACTTATCTTAAAACTACGAATAGAAATAAGCACCTTTCACTTTGATCCATCTTATCGATAAGTTCTAACACAATACAAGAACTACGTCTACACTGTCAGGGGAATTCTAATAATTGATTTCTAATATTAACGATATTAAACTGATCAAGCGGTCTCATAGGAAAATAAATCAATTGCTTTCACATCGCTTAGCAACCTCTATTGTGTAATCAATAGCAATGATATTCCAAAATATGTGCTTACTTTCGTAAGGACTGTGGAATATTCCGAAGTATTAAGTAAACTTATTTAGATTATAACATAATGTTTAACCTAAGTCCCGCTACCTAATAAAAAATATGTTTATGTATGTAGGAATCTTCAAAGTCACAAACAGTCATTGCTTATTTGTTGAAATTTTTTTTTGTAATACGGCAGATCCTTTTTTGAGTCTCAAACAGTTTAAAAAGACAATTTTACTGTCGGCTCTGGATAAAAAAAAACTCTCAGAACTAGAGAGTCTGGTAATTTTGACTGCAATGAATTACAGACAATAGTACTTTTGTACAATGATACTTGATTTTGAGTAGCATCACTAGATTATATTGTGTAAGATATTATACATTATATTCAGTTAAAGCTGAGTTGTAATGTCTGCTGCTATAGTAATTAAAGTTTAAAGGTTTGGTTAGAAAGTTCTATTCACACATTAATCGATTGCTTTTGACTGATTAATAATTTTGAATAGAAACAAAATCTTTTAAAATTTAAGTATACATCTACCTGTATGTGTTAATTTTCTTGTAGGGTTTGGTGATGTTACTTTTAGTCAGTACTACTTCAGTTTCCTCCAATGAAAAATATGTATTTAAATGAAATAGCGCCTGCGCGTGTGAGTGAGGATACCGGAGGCCCATAACCCAACCCCTCCTCCCATCTCCCTCCCCACCCCTCAAAGGCCGGCAACGCATTTGTAACGCCCCTGGTGTAGCGGGTGTCCATGGGCGGCGGTAATCGTTTACCATCAAAAAAACTTTAAGCAAATGGCGCTTCATCCAAATACACAAGCTCACAGGATACCATGATGCACTCATATCGGCGTAAGTTGCATTCTTGGAAACAGAGGAGTAGGTATTATAGTCTCCTCATCATAATTACTCGCGAGTTATCAGACACAAGAAGTCTCGAAAATACAGATTATTTCGCATTGGTGTGTTAGAGATATGACACATATAAGAAGCATAATGTCAATATCTTCTTCAATGTGCACATGTGACGCTTGTGTGTACAATTAATTATGTTGTACCAGAGAATGTGATACACGAAATCACCTTTGTAATTATGGTAGCATCTGTAAGCTTTCCTCATGAGATAATCAGGTTCGTATGTAATAAATCCAGCTTAAAGGTGTCAAATACCGAAGGTATTATTTTGAACGATGTTATCTATTTATTAGAGATTTCTAATTAAAGGTTTCTTCAATAGATTTACTGAACGATATGCTTTAGTAAACATAGTGTAGATCTAATATCTTATATAACACTTCTTTCTCAAATTGCAAGTGATTTAAGAATATAGTGTATTCAGAAACAAATACATATATATCTATATATCTTATCTAGAAAATGTTCGTGAAACTGCTGGATAAGGGTTTGTTTGTTTGTTTCCGCACTTAGCCTCTTGATTGGGCCGTTGTACGTGAGTTTGTCATCTTCCTACTCGTACCATCCTAGATCATCCCAGAAGCTCAGCAGCCTTTTCAGGTCACTACATGCTTCCGGGAGTGATGTTGATTGGATGATGTCCGCTCGTTGATCTGCCACACTTCTACATTCTGAGAGATCGTACTGTGTCGTTTCTTCTGCTTCCATGCATCCCCTGCACTGGGCTGTCTGTTGCGCCTATAGTGAATAGGTACTTGTTTAGAGGACAATACCCTGTCAGGATACCTGTGACCTTCCTGAGATCCTCCTCTTTTTAGTCTAATCAGGTTGCGGGCTAGTCTTTTTGATGCTACCGGAACTGCACTTTTTGTTTTCCTGCATCCTTCATCGTATTTTCATTCTGGTTTGTGTCTTTCTTCGGTATTGGTGCTCATGTTTATAGCCATGTTTTTATTTGGGCTTGGGGCAAGGGTAGTAGTGGTTCCGGTCCACAAACTGTCGTTTCTGATCCTCTTTGGCTAATTCATCTGCAGCGTCGTTACCCATTGAGTTACTATGCCCATTTATCCATTGCAGGGTAGTTTTGTACTTTATATTGATAAGGGTATTCATACCCCTAAATAATAAGGGTGACCACAAACCAATTTAAAAAAAAAATGGCCAAACTACGATTGCCGGGACAGTTATTATATAATACATTATATTATATTTCCAGTCAGATTATGAATGATTATGTGAATTTATTTGTTGTAACAAATAAACTTTCACGCCTAAAACACAAGCCTAAAACAGCATAGCCGGGGGCATATCTTAAAGCTGACGAGTTTGTTGAGTTTGTTACTATTACTACGTTATCTCAGGAATTATTGACTTGAATTTTAAAAAATCCTTTAGTGATGGAAAACCCTTTGACCGAGTAAGGTTTTATTACGGTACGGCCAATAAGAGCCGAGAATTAATGAAAATTGTTTTGAAGAAAAAGTTATTCTTTCTGTCAGCTGTCTCTTTATATTTGTTTGGCTCTATATTTGTTTTGGTTTGCTATACGGGTGTCAAACCTGGGCATAGAGAGAACAACTGGCAAACAAAATAAAAGTTTGTCAAAACGTAATTGAGAGAAGTACATTAGGTGTTAAAAGAAAAGACCGAGAAAAATTTAAAAACATTAAAAGTAAAACTAAATTCAAAAATGCCTACTTAATATACAAACAGCTAAAGTGGAGAGGGACAGGAGATATGACAAGAGAAAAGAAGGAAAAATGGACAAGACTAATAACATAATGGTACCCGCTACACTGCAAAAGGAACAGAGGAAGACAAACTAAGAGATGGGAAGATAATATTAGGAAAATAGCGGGTCCAACATGGATTCGAACGGCAAGGGATAGAATTGAATGGCAATCTTTAGAGGAGGCCTTTGTCGGAAGACAAGTTTAGGAGTAATACCATTTGCCGAAACATTAATTAAATGGTATAATAGTTTATTATAGTAATATTAGCTAGTAAATTTTGATGGTAGTATTAAGTTTTTAGGCATACTTACAAAACTTTTGTTATTTAAACTAAGATCAACCATAAAGACTTTTTATTTATTATTTTATTATATATATTTGTTTTGGTAGCATAATTATTTTATTCACATGTATAAATAGGTAAAAATAAAAGCAAATGACTAAGCTTCCAATACAGACGAAGCTTTCCAGTATGTGGAAGTACATTTTATTTTGTTTTTTTATAAATATAGCTGACATTGATAATCATCATCTATAAAAGTTTATTCACACCTTTGAGTAACTTCAATTGTTTAAACCTGTTTTTTTTTTCTAAAACTTAATAATTAATTTAGGAATTCACCTATGTGTACGACACTATATTCAGACACGAATTGTAAAAAACTTGTTATTTTTATCTATATGATAGAATTCCTAAACATCCAATTCAGATAGTAGAAGAAAATTTAAAAATATCACTTTAAAAATTATGTCATTTAATAAATAATAGGTATTTACCTATGTTATTGCCGTTTTGTATGCAATAAGTGAAAGTACTTATTTTTTCAAACTTTTATATTTCTGTTATTCGAAGTAATCACCCATGCAATCGACGCATCTTTGCCTACGCATTGGCAGTTTATTGATGCCCTTCTTGTAAAAATCAGCTGGACGGGAGGCAACAAACTCTTCAAAGGTATTTTGTACTACCTCTCGGGAATTGAATTTTTTACCCACTAAAAAGTTGTCTAAATTTTGGAAAAAGTAATAGTCGGTAGGTGCAAGGTCTGGTGAGTATGGCAGATGAGGGAGAGTTTCCAACCCCAGCTCTTGCAGCTTGGAGACTGTCTGTTGCGCAGTATGGGGTCGCGCGTTGTCGTGAAGGAGCAGTGGGGACGACCGATTGACCAAAGCTGGTTGCAGATGTGCAAGCTTCTCCATTATTCTCTCCAGTTCTTCACAGTACACATCTGCATTAATGCTCATGCCGTTTTGTAAAAAGCTGAGGTGAATCACACCCGCACTAGACCACCAAACAGTGACCATTACCTTTTTAGGGGTCATTTTTGGTTTAGGGCATTGCTTTGGTGCTGAACCAGGGTCTAACCAACTTGCTGAGCGCTTTCGACTGTCGAACAGAATCCATTTTTCGTCGCACGTAACAATTCGTTTCAAAATTCCTTCATTTCTTTGCCTGTTGAGCAGCGCAAGGCAGGTCTCGACGCGTACGTTGCGCTGGCGATCGTTAAGGTAGTGGGGCACCCATCTATCAAGCTTTTTTACCTTGCCAATTTGTCGCAAATGGATCAATATTGTTTTGATGCTTACATTAAAAGCTGCTGCTAGCTCAGCTGTAGATTGAGTTTCGTCAGCTTCCACAATCGCCTTTAATTCATTATTGTTAACCAAAGTCTCCGGACGACCACGAGCTTCATTTTTCAAGTCTAAATTTCCAGAACGGAACCGGGAAAACCAATAACGGGTTATGCGTTCGTTTGTACAGTTCTCTCCGTAAACGTTTTTGATGTTACGTGCCGTTTGTGTCGCGTTTGTGCCACGACGGAACAAAGTCGCTTTCTCTGTCCCTATGTCCCTTTGTTTGCTTAAATCTTTAAAACTACGCAACGGATTTTGATGCGAGTTTCTTTAATAGATAGAGTGATTCAAGAGGAAGGTTTTTATGTATAATAAATGCATAATATAGTATGGAAACACTGTTAATTTTCGAGGTTTCTAATGTGATGTAGCAAAAAAACACATTTTTTTGCGCTTACATTGCAAACGCTGGTTGCACCCTACGAGATAGATCAAAATAATGTACTACAGTATTGTACACCTTAAAAAGTACTACAAAAAAGTCCGCGACGGTATATGTCTATCTCTTAGGGATAACCCACAACAACCATTTTTTATTCCTTTATTTTTACGAGAAATAATGGCTTATTTACGAAGTGATTTTAAGCAATACAGAATGTATCCTTATACAATTAAGTAAATTAAATACATTGTGCATTTAATATAGATCAAAATGGCCCTTTACAGTATCTAATTTGAATGAATATATTCGAACTACATAGTATAAAACAAAGTCGCTTTCTCTGTCCCTATGTCCCTTTGTTTGCTTAAATCTTTAAAACTACGCATCGGATTTTGATGCGGGTTTCTTTAATAGATAGAGTGATTCAAGAGGAAGGTTTTTATGTATAATAAATGCATAATATAGTATGGAAACACTGTTAATTTTCGAGGTTTCTAATGTGATGTAGCAAAAAAACACATTTTTTTGCGCTTACATTGCAAACGCTGGTTGCACCCTACGAGATAGATCAAAATAATTTACTACAGTATTGTACACCTTAAAAAATACTACAAAAAAGTCCGCGACGGTATATGTCTATCTCTTAGGGATAACCCACAACAACCATTTTTTATTCCTTTATTTTTACGAGAAATAATGGCTTATTTACGAAGTGATTTTAAGCAATACAGAATGTATCCTTATACAATTAAGTAAATTAAATACATTGTGCATTTAATATAGATCAAAATGGCCCTTTACAGTATCTAATTTGAATGAATATATTCGAAGATATTACAGATTTAAAATGCACGAATCGTGTCGTCGGCGGGGGCATCTGAAATCCACCCGTGCGATGCCGGGGCGGTTCGCTAGTATTCCATAATTACACGAATTTTTAAAGTATCCATTATGACGAAAAATGTTCAAATGTAATGAAAATACAACGCTTATCATAATACAAAAGACTGAGTTTGTAAATAGAATGTCATGGTTTAAAAACAAAATTAATTTGAATTTAGAATACAGAGCCATTACAAACTTTTTTTTATTTGAAATGACCAGTACTGAAGAAAGGCAATTTCATAGGTAAAGACCTAATATTATCTCTGTGCACAATCTGGGTTGAGAATCTTCCAGCAAAAGCATTTTTTTAATATAAACTCTGCTCGATATCGCGTACAGTTTTAAGTTAATTTCAGAGGTGTGACGTCAACATGTCAAAGTAATGTGGTAAGGTGAGAAGCTTAAGTAATTAACGGCCAACGTGTTAATACAGTGTCAGAAACGTTTATTTCTCTTAAATTAAACACCTAAAGATTTTGCAGATTACGAAGGGTGGGTGTAAACCGGATATTGAACGTTGAAAGAGTTCTTCCTTTATACATAACTTAAATATTTGATTGTGAAACGAATAGAATTGTTATATTAAGTAATTTAAACTTTTATAAGGTAATAGAGCCACGCTGATTGCATCACGAACGGGCCGGCTCAACCGGGTCTCACCTCTCACAGAAGGCCAACCTAAGATTCAACACAAGCAGCAGCAGAAGACAGCATTCATGCTGTTGTGTTTCGTGTGTGAGAGCGATTGCGGAGGCCCAATAATGCAGAAGCATCTCAACAGGCCGCTATAATGTAGGTAATTACAGAATATTTACTACTGTTAACTTTACAAGGTAGTAGAGCCACATTGATTTCAGCATGAACGAGCCGTCTAGACCGGGGTAGTATTACCCTCCTACAGAAGATCAACCTAAAATAACGGCCTTCGTGTTGTCGTCTTTCGTTGGTTAGTGTGAGACCGGAGGCGGAGGCCCAATGATGCAGAAGCATCTCAAAAGGTCGCCATAGTATGGGTCACCATGCTGCATTGTTGTATTGTCTGCATTCGCAATGAGTAGCGTGACCACTATTTTAGAATTCAGCTCATGCTTTCCATCAAGTAGAGTCACTTTGACAGGCACATATAGAAAAGACTGGGATTGTTTGCACTCTTTGGAGGAGGCCTTCGTTTAGCAGGGAACAGCAACACGCTGAAGTGAAGTAAAAAAGATAAACAATAAACCCTAAATATAGGCGCAAACCTTCACATTTTAATACTTATTCATACCCACAATGCCATGCATTCATACATATGATTGCAACACAGCGCTTATATTTCACCTCCTAATAGAATTGCTAGACGCTGGGTGTACCTTAACTTTCAAAGAACTTTATACGTAATATAGTTGATATACTTTACTGAAATCATAGCATTTTATCTCATAAGTAACTTGTATGAGCAGTGACAGTTAAGCGATTTATGTAAAGTCGTCTCCTTCACTTGAGGATATCTACTGAACTTGTCAAAACTAATAATACGAGTATATTTTGTTTTAAACAATATAAGAGATGAAATTCAGTGTTAATACACACATCAAAAGTGTCTAGGGATCAACATATGTGTCTAGGGATCAACATATATTTTTGCAATAACTTTTCTCCTGATTGATATTAATTAAAATTTTCTTTAAGGATTCATCAAATAAAGTGTTTTCGTTTGTCACAGTAACGATAAACCAAGTCACCTTTGCATTAATAAAGAAATTTGCCATTTTCCTAATAAAAGGATTTTTGACATTTGAACCACTAACATTAAAGTTCGAAAAAAAGACTGAAATAACAGTTTTCTTTAAAATTTTATTAGGTAACTTAAACAATTAATAATCCGTGTTTCTACCGCCAACACTAACACAAGAACATCGGTTTGGCATACTCAAAATGTATTTTACAGCCGCGGGTATTAAGTGAAAAATAGTTGCCAATAGCAAAGTCAGTTAATAAACTTTTAAAAAATATAACAATATTTAACAAGGCAGCTCGTAGTTGCATTTAATTGCGAATGCCCGACCGCTATTCATTTCTATCGCAAAGTACTTTGAAAGTAAGCCCTTTGTTCACAGTAGCAATATTAATTCTATGGAATTGGCTTGTGTGCCTCCTCTTTCACTCGACATCATGGCACTAAGATGTGTACGGTCTGGGGATGCTTTAAATTAGTTTCTGTCAGTTAATTTATTACTGTTTTTATGTGGGTTTAACTATCAAGATCTACTTATTAATCCAATCTACACAAAAAAAAAACATGATACAATAATCCATGTCCGTCAGTCTAGGTATGTCTTGGATGCAGTGGTAGGTATTTACTTTTTCTTCATTGTGACATACGCAGTGAGCGACACGCGGACTCTATGTCAGTCGGATGAAATTTCACAAATTGAAATGTTTTCTACTGCATATCTTTGCCGCAGTAATGCTTGCTAGAAAACATTCTGAAAATCTCGTTCAAACAATCAATTAACTGTATTTAACAGTTATTTTTGAAAATTCATTCTATGTAGGCGATATTAATGTTTACTTTAAAACATTCTGCATGATTTTCATATCGTTACTGTAGGGTGGGCGACGCGGCTATAAAGCTCTCTCACGATGCCGAAAATGTGTTGAAGAGTAATGAAATCACGTGGCTCTCGAGGCACCCGCCTTAAATTAAATCGTGTTAATTATCGCTCAGAAACGAGCCTCGGGGCACTTGCCTCACTTGTCGAGCTTTCCGCTCACGGTAAGTATCTATCGCGTTAAAATATCTGACATTATATATCAGTGCAATATTTCACTTCCAGAAGTAGTGGGAAATAATCAGCTTACAGAGAAGTCCAGTTCTCTCAAGATAACATCTCATGCAAAAAGTAACAACAACGAAAACATGTTTGAGATCCTTTGAACGCTTCACACTTTAAAGGCATTTGGATTTCTTCCATAGAAGTATCTGTTTGAAAATATGACTATTTCATATTTCGACTTTAAAGAGACTATTTTCTAGATGCAATTTAAAACATTTCTCTTTTTGCTATGCAGAATAAAGTACATTTTTCAAGGAAAATAAAATAAATGATACTTAGTTTATTAGAAACACAAATGGAATATAACATTAAGACTTAAGGCCGACCGATTCCTTATTTACATGTTTAGCAAATCACCCTTCTAGTCCGGGATCCCTGGAACAAATTTTACAAGTTATTACAATGAAGTTAATCTTTCGTGAGTGGCTTCATTTTGAAGAGGGGCCTACCTATCACCTTACAAAAAAATTCGATTGTGGTACCTAACAGGGCTAACAGGGAAAAAAATCTTTTGAACGTTGGACCGGGATAACGTACGACGCAATTTGTAGGACAATGTATCTGTTAAATTATATCAAACTAACGACCCGCCCCGGCTTCGCAAGGGTGGATTTCAGATGCCCCCGCCGACGACACGATTCGTGCATTTTAATAATATCTTCGAATATATTCATTTAAATTAGATACTGTACAGGGCCATTTTGAACTATATTAAATGCACAATGTATTTAATTTACTTAATTGTATAAGAACTTATTCTGTATTGATTAAAATCACTTCGTAAATAAGCCATTATTTCTCGTAAAATGCCACGACTATACAATAGGATGTCGAAACGTTGCCGAAGAAAGTTAATTAATAATATTATTGATGATAAGGAGGAATTGGGTGGTAAATCTAATTCAAAATTACCGATATTTGAAAAACAGGTAAGTTTCCAAACAATATTTACAAATTATACTCAGTCTAAGTGAAATAATTATGTAGAAATATAATAAATGAATTCCAGCTATATATATTTAAAATATAGTGTATAAATACAATATATAATATAATAAATTATACACTGTAATGTATTGTATGTATGTATAGTTAGAGATTACAATATAATAACGCTTTCTAGAGACCACGTAATTGTCACTAGGCTAGACGAGTACGTGTTTGTCAATCGGAATTAAAGAAGAGGAGATGTGTAGGATGCCACGAAAAACTTCGCACCTTCTTATCAAGTCGTGAGGTTGACAAAAAAGTAAAGGAAATTCTCACAGAATGTATCGGTTGCAAAAAATATTATTGTTTGACCTGTTTCAATAAAAAGCATCCATAAGTAACTACAATTAAATAAAATCGATATTTTTATTTCCCATCACTAAACAATATGAAAAACTGCCCTTTTTCAGTGCGGTATGGGGTACATAAGACCCCACATTTTATTTTACCTATAGAATCTAAACTAAATAATCTGCCCACAGGCGGCGGCAGATTTAGGTTAATCAACTCATTGAAAACAATAATCGCGACAAAAATCGTAAAATTCGCCTTATTTGGCGCCAAAAAAAGGATTTTTGTCTCCTGTGGGAGGTGGGGTTTATTAAGCCTCGTGCCGCTACAACGTATGGTTCAGAACGAGGTTTCAAAGGCCTCGTAACGCATTAATGGAAAATACAGATTAATCAGTGCCGCTGCGAACGTGTTAAGAGCATTATAGCATATTAGAACACATACTTAATATCATTATAGCATATTGGAACACATAATATCAAAACAGATTCTGACATTAACAAATCGGTAATAGTCAAGATCCTTACGATTTCAAATCTTACCAATTATGTTATTAATTTAGAATGATATAATATTCGTGGTTTAACTTAATAGACAATCATCATAACTTCACGTGTAACGTGTACCGAATACAATGCCGTAATTGAATATCGCGTTTGTTTTCTTTGCGTCTCAACTCACTTGATACACAATAAAAAAAATTGACTCTTTTATCTTACGATAATTATCTGCAGACTAAATATAGTATTTCCAATAGGACCTCGTTTTATCACAAAATTCTATGTAAAAAAAGTAATTAATGGTTGTCAAAGGGTAGAGGCGGCGTGAAAGTTGATTGAGCTCTTTTTTTAGGCCAATTTCATCAGTCGTGTTAATTGGTAACACCTTCCAAAAATTATGTAATGATTGCTCAGGTAACATAAATTCCCTTTTCAATAAAGCAACACATCCTCTGTACACGAATTTAATTACGGATGCCTTGGGCATTGGCACACGGATACAATATCAAAGACGGTTAATGTTCACAGGAATAATCTTAGAATTTTAATAAAATATATCAGCTACTAGACTAAAGGATTGTTATAAACTTATAAACAATGTGGAGGAAATAAAAGATTAATTAATAATTTAACGTTTTTATTGAACGTAATTTATAATGTGTGAACTATTACATCTTTCCTACAATTTATATACTATTAGAGATTGATTTATAACACAAAAATAAATATACATTAACTACACTGTACATATAAATTACGTAGAAACTAGTAGCGAACGTCTAATACGCTCACAAGTGATAATAAATAAAATAATGTCATAATGAACGTCCGTAGATCTATTTATAATGCTATCATTTAAACTCTAGTCAATGGCAAATATTTGGCACGAATCAATTAAATATATAACGAAAAATATCCATGTAGTTAATATTCTAATTAACAACAATTAACAAGCGTAGAAAAATACTATTATGGAAATACAATAGACAGTTTAAAAAGCTGTTTTCACCACAAACAAGGTATCACAACAACTTTATTATGCATGTCGAGCTGGTTAACATACACAAATATTTTTGACACTCACACGAAAAAAAAGTCACCAATACATACTTACATTATGTTATTATCGAACAGTGTAACAATCTCATTATAATATATAATATTAATCTGTTTAAAATGCGTTGCTAGTAATTATCTTAAACATAATAAGCCAATTAGGAATTGTGTAATTTCTAAAAAGAACCATGACACAATTGGACGTAGGGTTTAAGTAATTTATTTCGTATCTATACTAATGGAAAGCGACTTGAAAATGTCAAGTGCGGTCAAATTGGAAATCACTGCTATGACAAGTGCTTAGGTACATCATTTTAAAACCAATAAATGAAAATTAAGGTATATGAATGAGCCTCTATGATTAATTTTCATCCAAATAAGATAAGTTGATTTGAAGATTTTTACAAGATTAAATGAGTTATGAATAGAGATGGTGATGAAGGTAGTGTTGTTGTAACATCTTGGTTCCAGCCAGGCAGTGGGCACAGCTTGCAGGAAACACAAAATAGTCAGTCGTAGAGGGTCTAGTTGTCGTAGCGGTTTGAAGCGGAGTTGGCCCAGAATCCTGATAACAAACATATTATTAAAGATACCTTCCAAATGCTAGGAGCTAAATTGAGGTACCAGAGTTGTTATTGATACTTATTAGCTAAAAATCTATATAAATAAATAAAATTGGAGTGTCTGTTTGTAATATTAAAATAACCGCTTTTTACTAAACGCATACATATGTATGTATTCACGGTACATATAATAAAGTAACATTTTTTCAATTTTTGTTTGTCTGTCTGTTTATTCCGGCTAATCTCTGGAACGGCTGGACCGATTTTGACGTGACTTTCACTGGCAGATAGTTGGTGTAATAAGGAGTAACTTAGGCTACTTTTTTTAGACTAGCTTTGCACCGCGGTGTTACTCGTGGTTGTAAACGTACAACAATAACCGCGGGAAACACGGCTAGTAAATTATAATTTTCATGTAAAGGTTTCGGATTAATTAGCTTAAAGTTCCTATTTCCACAGTAATACACACACATGTGTATTTATGTACGCATGTATATTTCTTAGATATTTATTTACATTTTAACTTACTAGCTTTTACCTGCGGCTCTAATCGCGATAAGGAGTAGCATATTCTCAAAAATGAAAGTAATCCATGCCAAATTTAATTGAAATCGGTGCAGCGGTATAACCGCGAAAGCGTAACAGACATACAAAAAAAAACTTTCGAATTTATAATATTAGTATGGAGTATGGACTATTTATAAATGCAAGCACACAAAAATTGAACGACTATTGTTACTTTTTAACCGACTTCAAGAAAAGAGGAGGTTCTCAATTCGACCGTATACAATGTTTTTTTTATGTGTGTTCGCGGATAACTTCTTCGTTTATAAACCGATTTTAATGTTTCTTTTTTTAATGGATAGGAGATATCCCAACGGTGGTACCATGATTAGAACACTAAGATCTGATGATGGCATCCAAGAGAAATCGAGTCGAACCTTAAAGTCGGTTTTTATTTTGTTAAAATGTTTTACAATTTGGTTTCACTCATTACATCTGCTCTTCGAATAAAGTTTAAAACTGCAAATTGTCATGTTTTATTTAAGTTGACGGAGAAACAAAAACTGTCTTAGACAAACAAATATCAGTTACTTGGTATTCAAAGCAGCCAAGACCTTTGTGGCTGAAAGATTACACCAGTATTCCTAAGTAAACTATTGGCAACTTATGCACTAGTTAAGTGTTACATAAACTGAGCACGTCTCGTGTCTGTACAACATGTGATGTTCAACAGTCATCAATCTAAACGTTAATCATGCAGACATGTAATAACATTGTTAGTTCGGTTTCCTTTTTTTTACGTTTTTCGCTTGACAGCCTAAACCAAGCAATGCCAGACGCCGTTCATGTCACAGAGGATTGGGCCAAAACATGTTAGTGTTGCCATCGATACGATAAGAAAATGTAACATAAGTTTACATAAAACGATTTCGCTTAAGTGATAAATAAAACCAGGTCTTTGTATACCAGTATAAATATAACAAATAAATAAATATTTCAACTAATACACAGCTTACACACAACACCATGTAGTCCCAAACTAAGCAGAGCTTGTATTGTATTATGGGTACTCGACAACGGATATAAACACATACATATTTTTTGTGTAAATACTACATATTATACATAGCAAATATTTTCAGATCATACAAACATTTGATCCAACCCGAGAATCGAATCCTAGACCTCAAGCATAGCAGTCGCATACGCTACAACTGCGCCACTAGTCTATAAATACATTTATACTCGTATACACCAGAAGTAAGTAGGTAGTACTAACTTAAGTTAAGATTTAAGAGTTAGATCGTAACTGTATATAGAATCTAGAATTAAAATCCCTTGTACTTATTGCACTATTTTTTTTTTACACCTGTCCGGTTTCGCCTTATGGCATCATCAAAGCTTACTAATATATTTAGATTTTAAGTGCGGGCAGACATAGATCCACTTAGATTCGAGATCATAATTCAACTCCATTTTAAATCATAAATATATGAGCACGTTAAATTAAAGCACGATTTTTAGACAGACAGACAGCTCAGTACTTTTCATTGGTCATAGTAATAGCAGATTACTCGAGTTGAGACTGCACTTAACTGCATTTGAGCGTTATTGCATTTCACTAATTAAGGCGACTCGAGAAATTATTACCTTTTAACCGATTTTAATCATTCTATTTAAATTAAATTGGTTAAACTCTACTTAGGCGAACTATTACACAGTGAAGTAGTTACTGTTTAAATGATTTGCTTATGTTGGTTGGTTCATGAAATTTATCATTATTTTTCGAAATATTAATTTTAATCAAGGATGAAATTATAAAAAAAAAAACCGACTTCCAAAAAACATCCAACGAAAACTCTCTGCCAAAAAAACACTTAAAAGCGTAAAATAAACTGGTTCTTCATAAATTGCCTATACCTAATTCTTTATTCATTTAAATAGTACTATTATAATGTGTGCTAGGTATCTAGAATCTATAGAACCTAGAACCAGTTTATTTTACGCTTTTAAGTGTTTTTTTGGCAGAGAGTTTTCGTTGGATGTTTTTTGGAAGTCGGTTTTTTTTTTATAAAAAGTTTTTATTTTTCAGTTTTTAGTGCAAAAAATCGTAGGTAAGTAGTAAGTTGAACTATTTCATCAAATTTCATCATCAAGAATACAAATTAAGGTCTATACGTACGTGTAATATTAAAATCATCCTCTAATTCCTAACTTTTGAAGAGTTTAACCTTCTATCATCAGTTTACCTAAATAACTTGAAAGTATACGACTGAAGGTATTTAGATACGTATGAAATTGAAAGAATTATCCTCCAACTCCTAACCGTTGAGGAGTTGTACCTTCCACCTTCCATCATCAGCTTACCTAAATAATTTGAAAGAATACGACTAAAGGTAACATATATACATATGATATTTAAAGATTTATCCTCCAACTCCTAACCGTTAAGGAGTTGTACCTTACATCATCAGCTCATCATCATAAAATGATGACTACCAAATGCAAATACCGGTGTATCTTCAGATAATATATGAAAAACATAGTATGTGCCTATAAAAAATGAGGGTTCCCCTCGATTTCCCTGGGATTCCATAATCAGATCCTGATATGCTGGCAATGGGACAACCTCGAAAGCATACCCTTTCGAATGCAAAAAAAAATTCAAATCGGTCCACAACTGACGGAGTAATCGGTGAACATACATTAAAAAAAAATACATACAGTGGAACATAGAACCTCTCCCTTTTTGGAAGTCGGTTAAAAAGGTTGTAAATACCGCATGTTGTTATTTATTGGTATAATTGTTTTTTAACCAAGGAACTTTTTTAAAGGTGAATTACCTTGAGATATACTAAGAAGCAATAAACATCTAAAGTTTGTAAGTATGGATGGATGGATGTTTGTAACTCTTTCACGCAAAAACTACTGAACGGATTTGGATGAAACTTTACAGTAATATAGCTTATACATCAGAATAACACATAGGCTACTATTTGCAGCAATAACCGAATACACGCGGGCAGAGCCGCGGGCAACAAATAGTAATTAAATAATTTTGAGTGTGTGTGATGTTTATATAGTATATATATGTATATAGTATATAAGTGTGTTACCTCGTTTGCCAACATTCTGCAAGAACAGTCGGTTGGCGACAGCCTGCCTTTGATTGGCTTCACGCATCTGCTTACGGGCTACCTCGAGCAAGAGCCGCTGCCGTAGTACTTCCATTGGGTTGTTGATGGAAAGCGACGGCATCTTGCGCTTCTGTCGCGCGCGCCCTTCGTGAACTATCGACATACTCTGCACCAGAAAACAGTACATTTAATTTCGCAACTTAAAAGCATCCCATAACCAAAACAGTACACACAGAATAGGGTACAATTATTTAAGCTTTTGACAAACAAATAGAAATAAATTGAGTAGCCTAAAATAGTGACGTCATAATTTACTATTTAATACATTTTCCATACAAAATCGTCGTGTTGCTAGATGATAAATAACGTGACTAAGGTGTCAACTACCCTATTGTCATTAACGAGAACTCGATTTATTCATGTTGAACTTTTTAACTTTTCTCTGCATCTATATTTTTGTTCTAAGGGCTCGCATTGCATCGCAAATATCTGCCAGCTCGCATGAATGCACCGCAAAGAACTTCACGCCGCATCGCAACACATCGCAGCTATGTGTGGGAGCCCTAAGAAGAGCTACTGATTCAATATCCAACGGTACTAGCATCGTCATAATGAGTTTGCTAGTTATATTTGCTACTGCAGCTAAGAGTTGTGAGTTTGCATGTTTCGCAATTTTATCTTATTCTTTGCATAAAAAGTTTTCATATATATCCTTATCAGGAAAAATCAGCTTCAAATTAAGATTGAAGATTTATGTAATTTAAAGAACGTTAGAATAACACCAAGAATATTATTATTAAAAATATATAATACATTACTTCATCATTAATACAAGGACTATCGATGCACTTGGCATCGATAGTCCTTGTATTAATGATGAAGTCACAATTTTAGCGGTTTTTATATATTTTAATTTTGAAAGAGTAAAATAAATTAGTAAAAGGGTAAGAAAAAACATAGAATAAAATACTCAATATTTCTTCATTTAGGTATCCGTTTACGCTAATAAATTACAGAAAACAATAAAGGTTTGATTGTATTTTGAATAGGAGGATAATTCCGGGAACGCCACTGATGCTGCCGCTTGAAATGATTTGTAATTGCTAATTTAATTTATATTTATCTTTTTATGTATCCTTTGCAGAAGTAATGGTAAAGTATTTATTATTTTGTCATTAGTGAAACATTCTTCATTCATCTAACACTAACGACTTCAAAATCAAATCCTAACATAAAAAATAGTCTGTAAAATTAGAATATTTGGGACTACTTTATATAGAAACTAGGTGATTATTCTCTTTTATCACGATCTTAGAAATCGATTTTCATTCGTTGTCTTTTCCCTAACTCTAGCTTAGAAGTGATCAAAGTCTAGAAGAATGACCTAGTACGTTTTGGGCGACTGTCGACAAGACGTCTTAGGTATGCAGGTTTCCTCATGATCTGTTGTTGGACTTCGATGGGAAACGGATATTCGACACATAGTAGACTTTCTATGGAGACGCCTATGTCTAGAGTAGTCTGTATGCTAAGGGCACTACCGTAAGAAGTAAGTGATTTGAGAATCACTTACTTCTTACGGTAGGTTGGTTTGACTGTTGCTTATTTCCGATTTAAACTAATGAAATCTAGTATTATTAGGAAATTAGCAACAGTAGTTTGCTGGTTAGTTGTATTTACCTACACTATACCGATTGGCTGAGTTTAGATGAAATCATGCACACCAATAGACTGTTTGTATGCTTAATATTATACATAGATGCTTAATAACAGCAGCCCTGAGTTTCGTTTCTCGGAAAGCACGTAAAGTAGCTGGTCCTGCGCCTGCTCTCTCCCCGGTTGTGTTTGATAACCGTCCCATCAGATTACAAGAGTGAGGGAACAGTGGGTATACCCGCGTTTTCGCGCACACACTTGTGCACTCCTAGTAATACCTCCTGCGTAGCTGGCTGGTCTCAATTGAGAGTGGCCGTCGTGGCAAAATCGGCTAGGAGTACATCATTGTAGATAGATTATTTAAATCAAGATTGAGAATATTCAATCTCAATTTAAGTTTATCTGTATTTCATTTCATTTTTTTTCATTTTTTTTTAAAAGAACTCCCGCACTAGGAATAAATCCTGTGTCGCGGGGGACTTTACAAACATACATGAAACGGATACAAATAACACCCAGACTCAGAACAACAATTTGTGGATCACACAAAGTATTATCCTACGTGGGATTTGAACCCACGACACTTGGCGAAGGAGGAAACTACGTGGTGACCGTTAAACCACTAGGCCAAACGTATTTGTATGCATGAAACTTAAATATTTTTTATGTTTCCAACTATGTATACTATTGTATACCCAGATTTTAGGATTTTAAGAAGGTAAAGTCAGGTTGCCGTGTCAGATGACAAAATAATAAATTATATTAATTTGGAGTTTCATATGTTTCCAGTCTTCTATCTCAGGTTGATCAAAAACCCCCGGAACTAACATTCAAAGTACCTAGTTCAATATCCCGATATTATAGTAAGCTGAATAAAGTACAAAAATTTCACATAATTTTTTAACACATGTATATTTTATCGTCAATATGTAAGCCAGATATTGATAGAGCTAATTAAGAAAGAAATGATAAATGAGGAAGAAGAAATTTGGTTCTAAATAAAAACATAATGTGCTTTATTCAATGAGTTCTAACGGTTCTAACAGTGTTCCGGATGATGATATAAATAGCTACCAAGAGAATCAGTAGATGTGTATCAATTTAAAAATAATTCAAAATAAAAGATAACGTATTCATAGTGCCTTACTGCGAGGCTAATATATTTATTGAATTACCTCCCCATTTCACGAGGCGATAGAATAAGATTTTTCCCAATAAAGGGGTGAAATATTTATGTGTAGTAGAAGGGTCAATCGGTATTGGGTTTCAGCCACTCAGCATTTGTATTTCATCATTACATCTGTCCAGTTCGGCGGTTATTTATTGATGTTGTCTAAGGTGTCAAGTCCAGATTTGTCGAACATTAAATATTTCAATTTAATGTTATTGATATATTAAAGCTTATTTTAGAAAATTCTTAACGTAAATTACCTACTTATTTTGTCTGTATAATACTTACTTTAGGAAAAAAACATTTTAAGTTTTGTTTATGATGGTGAAAATTTGATTAAGAGAAATTGAACAGAACAAGATGTTCGATTAACTTACAGTTAGATTGATACGTCACCTGAAAATATTCCGTAAATTACAAATTAAATCATCATTTATTTGCTGATCAAGAGTATACCTACAGTGGTATTAACATGTACTATTTTAGTACCTACATATATAAATTTATACCTAGAGTAAGTACTAACATTACCATTGTATTCTAGTCAACTTAATACTACAATTTTTTCTCGTTTTAAGATCAATCCAGATGCCATAAAAATACCGACTACAACACTATGCAAACCAAATCGGAATCAGTCGAAGTAATAAAATGACGCACCTGTACAATCCTATTTGGAGGGTATGTCGCTCATTACCATTAAAATTTCATTTAGAAAAATAAATGTTTTTTAAACAGTTTCATCAAAGTCTTTTGTTACTTTCTCGATAAACGATAAAAGTATGACAGAAAATCAATAATTTTCCAAGTACTATTACATTTCCAAAGAATTAATAACTCGTTAACTGTAAACAAAATACTTTTTGATTGATTTCGCTCGCAGTGTTTCTGACTGGGACATTTAGGAGCTTGTCAAAATCTTCCAACCATATCTAAGTAGACAACTCTAATAAGGAAACTAAATAGCCAAACAAAATACGTTAGTAAATACTTCAAAACCTCGGTTCAAATATATTTAATCTAGAGATACTACTAGTATAAATGAAGAGTTTGTTTCTTTGGTTGAACGTACTCTTAGAAAATACTAGTTCAAATGAAAAAATCTTTACTATTAGCATCAAGTTATAACCAATAGGAGCTGAGAATCCGTGAAAACTGTTGCAAAAAAAGAGCAAAACTTATTCCGACACCTGAGCGAGTGTATCAAAAAACATCAAACTAGTTCATAAATATCTACGAGTATGAATCTAAATATGATATTTAAAGAACTGCTCCTATATCTTCAGAAACACCCATATCCAAATAAACCGCAGACTTCGCCAAGTTTATAAATCTCTTGCTCACCTATGCTTTTATGATTACGCAACTTCAGTGTCTAAGGTATATTACTTACGTAGGTAATATTATTAAAAGGATTCTACAAATGAAACAACTAATAGCCTGATAAATTTGTTTATTGTATACTTTAAATAAACTTTTATACTTTGTAGACATAAATATCTATTACATTTATTACATCTACATGAGTCATCTACGTAAGTTAATACATTAAAGGTTCAAGGCATCTACGTCATCAAAAACAATTTTTAATTTGTACTTTACCTAGTGATAATATTAAAAAGCAGTAAGCTTATATACTTTCAAGAGATATTTTATAACTCAAACAAATATACTTAATCTAATATAATTAAATACTGAATCGTATACATTCAAGTAAACAAGAACTCGAATTCCATAACGATCGATAAACATTTAAACAATTTATTTATAAGGCTCAATTTACTTAACGGCATTCAAAACAGTTGGAAAGATTCAACTATTAAAAATTCATTAAAATCTATGACTAGTTTAAACACAAAATATTTATACAACAGTGTTTTTATGCTTTGAATATAGTTTTTTTAAAACAATAAAACTTGTCAGTGTTAAAATGAGCAGACATTTCTTGGTTTGTGATATTAACTTTTTAGAAGTATCTGACTTGTTGCACCGCCGGAGTCCACTGGAAGCCTGTAAAGTGAAAAAATACATTAATACGCTCAATGTATTCAAAAACGTTTTTAACATTTAGTGGAGCAACTCGGCGAATTTTGAATAGAATTATTTATTTGATCTGTAGAAGTGCTTTTAAGGTTTATACTATTATAATAGGTCTTTACCTATGAAATTGCCATTTTGTATGCAATAAGTGAAAGTACTTATTTTTTCAAACTTTTTTATTTCTGTTATTCGAAGTAATCACCGATGCAATCGACGCATCTTTGCCAACGCATTGGCAGTTTATTGATGCCCTTCTTGTAAAAATCTGCTGGACGGGAGGCAACAAACTCTTCAAAGGCATTTTGTACTGCCTCTCGGGAATTGAAATTTTTACCCACTAAAAAGTTGTCTAAATTTTGGAAAAAGTAATAGTCGGTAGGTGCAAGGTCTGGTGAGTATGGCGGATGAGGGAGAGCTTCCAACCCCAGCTCTTTCAAAGCAATTTCAAAGGTAATGACCTATTAGATATTTATATTATACTACCAACTAAAGTTAAATTAAAATATAGAATAAATGAAAGGTATAAACTGCACTTTTAGAGTATTTATAGTAATTTTAGAGACAATATGTTATAATATAAAATATGTACTCTTTCATAAATGGCCATCTGGCTTTTCCGTGAATTACTCTTTTGTAGCTGCTGAGAATAAATAAGCAACTAAATATTATGGTTATATTTTTTGACTGATTTTAAATGTCTAATTGTGAGAATAAAACTTGTTTAAAAATAGAACTATATATAATAGTAGCAATAGAATTTTGTAAACGAAACATTACCATTCCCAAAGACTTGAAAATCTTAGAACTTAGAAACCCAAAATACGAAGCGTATCTACGAAACGAGATGATTTTTCGCTAGTTATAAATCACAGTACATAATTAGGAAGAATACAATCACAATCGCCTAGAGTATATGTGTCTGTGGAAACGTATCAAATATATTCCACGTTTTCTAGAACCTTCTGTATTACTTGAGGTTTATTTGTAAATCCGGTATCTGTTGTGAGTACAGTGTTAATTTAAATCAACGTAAAAATTAAAAAGGTCCGTACGTTTTGACCAAAGCTTGTGTGTACGTGCGTAAAAATTTCAATTTTTCAAAGCTCTCCATTAAAAACATTATGTATCTAAGCCGTAACGTGAACATAAAAATCTAAAAGCCAAATGTGAAATGGATGTGGATTAGGGACCCATGGACTGATTTTATGTAATAAAATGGTACATTTAATTTTCTTATAATTGAATAATTATTTAATGCTTCTTGTGTATTGGAAAATCAAAAGACATTTGATAGAAAAAAACAGAAGCAAATAAAAATAGTGTTCAAAAGAAATAAGATAATAGGTCTTTACCTATGAAATTGCCGTTTTGTATGTAATAAGTGAAAGTACTTATTTATTCAAACTTTTTTATTTCTGTTATTCGAAGTAATCACCGATGCAATCGACGCATCTTTGCCAACGCATTGGCAGTTTATTGATGCCCTTCTTGTAAAAATCTGCTGGATGGGAGGCAACAAACTCTTCAAATGCATTTTGTACTGCCTCTCTGCCTTTTACCCACTTAAAAGTTGTCTAAATTTTGGAAAAAGTAATAGTCGGTAGGTGAAAGGTCTGGTGAGTATGGCGGATGAGGGAGAGCTTCCAACCCCAGCTCTTGCAACTTGGAGACTCTCTGTTGCGCTGTATGGGGTCGCGCGTTGTCGTGAAGCAGCTGCAAGAGCTGGGGTTGGAAGCTCTCCCTCATCCGCCATACTCACCAGACTTTGCACCTACCGACTATTACATTTTCCAAAATTTAGACAACTTTTTAGTTGGTAAAAAATTCAATTTCCGAGAGGCAGTACAAAATGCCTTTGAAGAGTATGTTGCTTCCCGTCCAGCTGATTTTTACAAGAAGGGCATCAATAAACTGCCAATGCATTGGCAAAGATGCGTCGATTGCATGGGTGATTACTTCGAATAACAGAAATAAAAAAGTTTGAATAAATAAGTACTTTCAGTTATTGCATACAAAACGGCAATTTCATAGGTAAAGCCCTATTATTATGTAGCATATAGACATGTAAGAATTGATTTTATTTATTAAAGAGATTTAAACAATGATTAGAAATGAAGTCACCGTTGAAACCTCGTAAAAGGTAATCGATTCCATTGCTGATTCTAACTTTAATTTCAACAAAAATCATAAGTGAGAATAAAAAAGTACCTACCTCGTTTACCAATGTCGTTCAAGAAGTTCCTGTTGGCGGCAGCGCGGAGTGCCTGTGTCTTCCTCTCCTTCTCGAGGCTGAGCTTCTGGCGGAGTACAGACATCGGCAGGTCGATGGAGAGGGATGGCATGCGTCGCTTCACCCGCCCGGTTGCACTCTTCGTGTACCACACGTTACACTCATATTAGAACTTCCAATGACCAACTCAATACAATAGTTGACAATAAGATCTTTGAAAGTAATTTGTTCAGTCCAGAAAATGAGAATTAAATTAGAATATGTTTGTTTCTTTCAAATTGAAGTCTGTCTAGAATTTTGAAATGTTCTTTGACTTGAATTACCAAGTGTCAAGGTACATATTATTATATATATTATACTAGCTGACCCGCGTATCTTTGTGTGCATCTCTTTTCAATCATGCAAGGCTCCTACTGGTCTAGGCGTGATGTTAACTATCCTATCTTAAGCACGCCAGCAAAACTCCCATTTAAAAAAAACTTAAAAATCGGTTAGATGGTTTCAGAGTTCATCATGTGCAACAACGTGACACGAGAATAATATTTGACAGAATATTTTGTAACATAAATACTATAGTTTTTAATGTATCTTGTTATATTTAGTCCTGTTAGTCAGTGAAAATTCAGACTTCTTATGTAATTTATAACTTAATTTAGAGAGGAAAATGGACGGAAAAGGAAGGGGGGACCTTTCTTTTCGCGAAACAAGAAGCAAGTTGCTTAGAGCAAAGAATGGTACCGATGTGCCTTTTTGTGTACCGAACGAATAAGTTCAAGTTAAGTCAACATAATCTTTCTCTACCTTAGTTGAATTTCGAATCAGTGACTTATGAAAATTATTTATTAGGTCATCTACCTATAGTGAACTTTAAGTTAGGATAGATTTGTTTGATTTTAAACTGATTCAGTAGTGCACACTAGTTAAAATATGGAGATTCTAAAATTTATAGTTTTACGAATTATTATTCTTTATTTATTTAAGACTTAATCTGCACTTTTGTAACTGCGAGACTAATGCCCAGGGCATTAAGTCTGCCTCTGCACCAGGCTACTTTGCAAGATGTAAAAATATATGTAGATGTAACTGTGGTAGTGATTCTCACTTTAGGTAAAATATTAATAATTAAAAATACAACGTCTTAAAATTACTTTTATTCTGCCCAAATACAGATATTTTTTCTTTAACAAGGGTACTTAATATTTGTATGTTTAAATCTACAATGGAAGCGCATTACTAATATTTGGTTAGGTTGCAATCACAGGGTGGTCTTAAGGCAGCTACTTTTCTTCCAGCTCTTCAGTTTTGACTACTCCAGGATTCTAAAACATAAGAATATAATATTAGATAAAAGACTTACATTTATGAAACTTTTCTGCATTTTTCATGCACTGTTTTCATACACATCTTTTCCTATACAAAACAATTAAGCAAGAAAAATGGAAACATCAGACTAAAAACAATACTGTGAACTTTTAAAGATTAGAATTTCTTTCTTAGTTTTGCATTGTTTGAAATGCAATTGTTTTTTTTAAAGAAGGTTTTATTGCATTGCTTTGTATCACATAGTTGAAATCAAAGTAAATTAAGCTCACAGTTTTTTTTCTGTTTAATTGTTTTGTAAAATCCTGTGTTTTCAGGATCTCTATACTACGTTATTAACTAAAATAAATAATATTTTCGATATATTTACGGATTTCTACTAAATCTACACATTCAATCGTGCATATTTCATTATTCAGAAACAATAATATGTACAAGACGAAAAACTTTGTATGCTGACCTCGTTTCCCGACGCGGTCAAGGAAGTTCCTATTTTTCTGCGCCATCTTTTCCATGTAATTGTTGAGTGCTCCTCGCTGCAAGATCTCGACTGCTGGGTTCACCGAGAATGAGCGTCGTGGACGCATATCCAGCTCCGTCGTTGCCACCTTCATTATACACTTCAACTTTTATCTTTTATACATTATGCTCGACACAAGCCATGAGAATAAATAAAGCATTTTTGGCTTAAGCTCAATTTGTGGATCTGTGAATCTCTTAAGCTGAATGGTTGTGGGTTGCGGCATTCAAAGGATAATCTTACGTCTATATATATATATATGTCTTTTTATTAAATTATACATCGTAAGTGACTAGAAGAAGATAATATACCTAAGAGGAATCTTAGAAAACTTTTAGAAGTGGCGTCTAAAGTAGAAACTACTCTTGGAACAATTTAATACTTTAAATGCTATATAAATTGGAATTTTAACGGATGGCGTGAGTATTACTACGGTTAAATTAAAATATTATAATTATTGGCCGCAGTTTACTGTAATGTCTAATAATTAATTAATCGCCACGATTAATTATCGATAAGCGGATGATTGACAATGATTATGATGAAATTATAATAAAATGGAATATACAGTATGCATTATATTAGGTTCTAACCGCATCTAATTTGATGCAGACGTGGCTTTTCTGATACCCGATTAGAAATTTCTGATGAACCTGTAGGTATCACGACAAAGTACACTCAACCAAGTCTCATTACCTCTTAGAGTTCTAGACATCTCATTGTTACGGTCCTTGATTAAGTTGAAGTAACGGTAATAGGTTCTCATGTTGTTCATATAATAACAGGCTGGATAGATTTCTAACTCACTTAAAAAAGGACCGTAGAGTAGTGCCATTTATGAATCGATTTAGCATTTTTTTATTTGAAATTGAAAACTTCGTGTTTGGTCCCGATCTTTAGGTCAATAGAGTCGTATTAATACCCCGGATGATATTTTATTTTACATAGTTATAGTATTTTGAATATTTTTCTTATTTAAAAATTTAAAAGTGTAGTATACCTACAAGGCCAAATCCTCCTGGTATGATGTTCTACTAACTGATTTCGGCTACGGCGGTCAGTTTTTACGCAGACCAGCCAACTATGTAGGAGATATTATAGTTCACTAGTGTGTACGCAAACACAGGTGCACTCTCTGTTCCCTCACTGTCATAGTTCGATGGGACGGTTATCCGACACAACCGGGTAGAGATCAGATGCAGGATCGATGGCTTTGCGTGCTCTCCGTTAAGCTGTTCTATAATCTGAAAATTCAATTACAATTTTTGTCCCGCTCCGGGATTCGAGCTCGAGACCTCATGGTCAGCAATGAATAAAAACGAAACCTGCTGGTATACTCGTAGTAGACTATTAAGGACCGTTAATTGATGAAAGTAATCAGGTCGCTCATTGTTTCCTAAAGTGGGAAACAGTTTTAAGGATATTTTTTTCTTAAATTAATGGACGGAAAAAAAGTTCAGAGTTTAGCCGCCCGATTTATTCTTTATTAACCCCCGACGCAAAAAGAGGGGTGTTATAAGTTTGATGTGTCTGTCTGTCTGTTTGTCTGTCTGTGGCATCGTAGCTTGCGAACGGATGAAGCGATTTCAATTTAGTTTTTTTTGTATGAAAGGTGAGTTACGTGCGAGTGTTTTAGACATGTTTCATGAAAATCGGTTGAGTCGTTTAAAAGTTATGGGGGTGAAAGTGGGGAAGAATAACAGAATGTATGCTTGAGTAGGGTGTTTTTTAAATTTTGAATTTATAGTTATTTTTATGAAAGTTTTTATTGCACACAAAACATAAGAAACATTTATTATACATGCAAAGTTGTGTTTTAAAGTTTTTCTATATCTCTGGTTTTAGTTAACTACGTAGTTCGGTTTTCAGTTTCGCTCAAACGAGCTCATTAACTGGAGCTTTTCCAAACCCAAATTACTTGGGTTGGGGAGAACTTACGTGAGTAAGTTCACCGATCACGAAGACACCGGTCCTCTTCGTTAATTGGTAGGTATATTTATTCATATCAGAATAAAACTGCAGTCACCTTCACAAGTCAACAAATAAAGGAAAACATCATTTATAATGACAACACTTTAGTTTTATATTGTATAGCTTAGTTTTAAAAATTTAACATCAAATACAAAAGTTTCGAAGTAACTGCCTCGTTGGTCTAGCGGTTTGCGTATGCGTTGTTGAGTTTTTCTTACAAGAAATTCTTAAAACAACACAAAGAATGGAAGTTAGCGGTGTTATACATCCGTGACTTGAAGAATTTGTTAAGCAGTCGGTCGTAGTTGTCGTGAACCTCTATGGCAATCGTTATTGGAAAGTCTGTGGCTTCAAAACTCGTACTATACCACCCCTAATTCAGTTTGTCCTCAGGATTGCGAAGGTATGATACCAGTCGTTCAATGGAAAAACTAACATTGATATCTTGGGAATAATACAGGTAGCTGATGGAGAAATTTCATGTTAAAGGAATAAACTCTTAAAAATGTGTACACCATTTATGATAATGAATATTCTCGCACCTCAGTAAATATTCTGGTGTCACAAGTGTAGTATTGTCCACGTGTGTCATTATACTATGTATATTACTAAAACTTTTACCGCAGATAGTTAATTTAAAGTATTTTAATGTTGCAACTTTTATTCATTGATTGTTTTAGAATAGCAAAGATTGTAATCTAATCATTTAGGTAGATAAATTGCATTCTTATAAATGATCGTGTACCTTTTTTCTAATGTTATGTATTTCATCATACAGTACCTGTACTTCGAATTGATATTTATGTATGGAATAATTTATTGGAATTTAAATTATGCCAATGAGCTTTACGTGACCTATAGATTGAAATATAATCAAAAATAAAATAAGGAAGAAGTTGCAAATTTGATGAGAAGCGAAATAAACACTATTATAATATTCGACTTACACAAAACGTACATTACCATTATTTTATAAAACTTTAAAAGTTTTTACATAGATAATAGAAACATAAATAAAAAACAAGAAAAAAAAAACAAAAAACACAAACAAGAAACATAAAAAAATATTTCAAAGACAAGTTAAACTTTAACAAAATAAAAACCGACGTCAAGGTTCGACTCGATTTCTCTTCGATATTATCATTAGATCTTAGTGTCCTTGTCATGCTACCACCATTGGGATATCTCCTTTCCATTAAAAAAGAATCATTAAAATCGGTTCAAATTAAACAATTAAACAAATTAAAAACGGACGAAGTTATCCGCGAACACATAAAAAAACTTATATACGGTCGAATTGAGAACCTCCTCCTTTTTCGAAGTCGATTAAAAATAGCTGTCAATCAGTTGGTATATCTAAATATACACAGAGAAAGTTACGCGAAATATCTAAATAATAGTAGGGGAGAAACAAATAACTTAGCTTACAAGTACAGTGGATTTCTTGGGTAAGTTGAGACGGAACATTGTCGAATTGAAGATTTTTGACTGGAGAAAAACTTTCTTAAATAATATGACAAAGTAACTAAAGAATATGCCTTAATAGTTGTAGGTATATTTAGGTTCATATAGGTGTGTACAGTTATCTTGTTACCATGGTACAGCATGTTTGGTCTGCCTGGATTAGACTAATCTATCCCACCAAAAACATTTTCTTGTAAAATGTTGCCAAGACGACTGCATATGGCTTACCCTGTGAAAAAGATCTCAGATCTCATGTAGAGCCAAGGTTCTGAATCTACACGCCCTAACTCTACCAACCCTAACTTCACAAACTCTACATCTCAGTAAAAATGTATGGCGAATGGTAAACGCGAAAGTTTGTATGGATGGATGTTTGTTACTCTTTCACGCAAAAACCACTGAACGAATTTGGATGGAACTATACAGTAATATAGCTTATACATCAGAATAACATATAGGCTACTATTTGCCGCAATAACCGACAAATACGCGGGCGGAGCCGCTGGCAACAACTAGTATTGTAAAACTCATGACATTTGAGTGTCTCATTAAGTCATCACTCATCGCATTCGTCCATAGACATTTTTTTCTTAAAAAGGGAGGTGAAGAAGAAAGTCCTTGGACAGAACATACAATAGCGCGGCGAGCGGTGCGAGCGGGGCGACCGAGGCGGGCACGAGTAATCACGAACATCGCCGAGTGATTCAAACCTACCTACTTCGTAATAGTTATAAAGAAAAGAATACAAATTGTTTTGTTAACCTTGCGAGTTGTCTAGAGATCTTTTACTGTAAAACCAGCTTATTAAATACAGTCCACTCAAAAGTCGTCTTCTTTCATACAATCTTCTACCCATGGAGCACCGTCCTTTACAGTCCTATAAGCAACATTTTACTAACCTACAAAAATACTGCCATTTTTATACTACGGTTCATATTACTTAAATTGTTTTTTTTTAACTTTCTACTTCTGACACTTTCACAATAAATTCAAAGTGAATATATAAATCATTATTTGAGAAACATCCTCTAAAACTTTGGCTACATCTCTGCGATTAGGTCTTCAAAAATATAAAGAATCCGCAAAATGTCGCTTTAAAACTTGCGATATTTAACTAAACCTAAATCTTGCTGTCTTGCTGGAACGTTAATTAGTTTGACAACACTATTTTATTATTAAGCTAGGGCTTTCTAGTATTGTACCTATTAGTGATTGGGAGACTTGCACCTCATGTCTTCGGACAAACCTATGTCTAGTAAACGTGACTGAACGTTTACTAGACATAGATACAAACGTGATTAAACGCCTTACAAGGGTACCTAAAACAAATTACTAAACTTATGATAATTTAGACCATTTAGACGACCACAATAGCTTTTATTACCTTGTTCTCTCAACTTCAAACAAGAATATTCTTGTAGCAATATCCAGACAAAGAGTGATACAACTTTGGTTATTTTTCCCACAGGGAATATTATGTGAACATTAGTTAACTAATATTTTTCTAATGTAAATATATATTTCGATTAAAATTTTCTATGCAGTTCATTTTTGAATATAAACCTTTATAAGATCACTCGTATTTCATGGTAGCCTGTAAGAGATTGCCTTCGAGCGATAAGGTCGCCACTTGTACCTACTTTTTATTTCCTGTGCGGAAATCCCTCCAATCACCACCTGCTGGTGGCTATGTCGGACTCGAACCGACTAATACCGCACGCCGTCTCTGGTACTAGAAGCCAGGGAATCAGGTGCACCCTAGAAAGGAAAATCCTGGAACCCCGACGTGTGGTTTTAATTATAATTATTCTGTCTGTCTATCTATATAGTCAATATCCTCCGAATCTACTAGACCGATTAACTTTAAATTTAGTTTATTTCATCAATTCCTCTCTCCCTATGTAGATGTGTTACGTAAATAAATGAAGACCATCATAAGAGTCTCTTTAATTTTCAGAGCACCAATTTGAAACAAGAACCTAGCTATTAATTTTCAGTTGTTGAGTTATTGCAAATATGTTCTTGAGATAAACGAAACCTTCTACAGCCGAGTTCAATTCGCATTTGACCAGAATTTTTTGTTATTCTTTTTTTGAAAATTTGAAATGGATTATCAACTGTCCCTAATTGTATTTTTATTAGTTTCATTATTTTAAAGGACCTTTTGTAAAAAATAATTTAACTTTTGGTGCCGAAAATGTAATTGAAGGTAGATTGATTTTAATTAATAAATTTTTGATTAATTGACGCCCCATTTATATATTAATAATAGGTGGATAACGTTTCATTTCATTAAATATTGATTTCAATAAACAGTCAAAGCCTTCTAATCATTATCTTGAATTTCATTAATATTCTGAACTTCCGTCGAATTTTTAACCGATCTTTCAGGAAGAGTATTAACTTCCCGGAATGTATCTTTTATGTATGTTCTTTTGATTCTCAAAACTTTTTTCTTTGTTCGAAAGAGGGTAAATCGAGCGGATTCCTTAGAAATTAGTGAGTGCCAATAGTCACACTCATAACGATTTCGGTAATTTTTATGATAACCCTAAAAACTTTATAAAACTGAAACCGAACTACCCAAGGAAAAGTATTTCGTTTAGTTGTGAATCGATTACTTTTAATGGTTTATTGCTAAGCATATTATACTAAGCACAAAGATGAAGGGGAGCTAAAACATAACTCGTCTTCGAACAAGTAAAATTTTAACAAAATAAAAACCGATTTCAAGGTTCGGCTCGATTTTTCTTGGATGCCATCACCAGATCTTAGTGTCCTTATCATGGTACCACCGCTGAGATATCTCCTTTCCATAAAAAAAAGAATCATGAAAATCGGTTCATAAACGACGAACACATAAAAAAAACATATATTAGGTCTTTACCTATGAAATTGCCGTTTTGTATGCAATAAGTGAAAGTACTTATTTTTTCAAACTTTTTTATTTCTGTTATTCGAAGTAATCACCCATGCAATCGACGCATCTTTGCCAACGCATTGGCAGTTTATTGATGCCCTTCTTGTAACAATCAGCTGGACGGGAGGCAACAAACTCTTCAAAGGCATTTTGTACTGCCTCTCGGGAATTGAATTTTTTACCCACTAAAAAGTTGTCTAAATTTTGGAAAAAGTAATAGTCGGTAGGTGCAAGGTCTGGTGAGTATGGCGGATGAGGGAGAGCTTCCAACCTCAGCTCTTGCAGCTTGGAGACTGTCTGTTGTGCAGTATGGGGTCGCGCGTTGTCGTAAAAAAGCTGCAAGAGCTGGGGTTGGAAGCTCTCCCTCATCCGCCATACTCACCAGACCTTGCACCTACCGACTATTACTTTTTCCAAAATTTAGACAACTTTTTAGTGGGTAAAAAATTCAATTCCCGAGAGGCAGTACAAAATGCCTTTGAAGAGTTTGTTGCCTCCCGTCCAGCTGATTTTTACAAGAAGGGCATCAATAAACTGCCAATGCGTTGGCAAAGATGCGTAGATTGCATGGGTGATTACTTCGAATAACATAAATAATAAAGTTTGAAAAAATAAGTACTTTCACTTATTGCATACAAAACGGCAATTTCATAGGTAAAGACCTATTATATGGTCGAATTGAGAACCTCCTCCTTTTTTGAAGTCGGTTACAAAAGAGAAGGAATTGTACGGATTTTTTGTTTTATGTCGTCTTTTCAATTGAATAGGATATGTACATAGTTGCGGTTAGTTATACTAAAATTAGATTTAAAGTTTTCAATTAATTAGATGAAAAAGTCGGCTACACTTTTTTAACCGACTTCAAAAAAGGAGGATGTTCTCAATTCGACCGTCTATATGTTTTTTTATGTGTGTTAGCGGATAACTTCGTCGTTTATGAGCCGATTTTGATGATTCTTTTTTAATGGAAAGGAGATATCCCAACAGTGGTACCATGATAAGGACACTAAGATCTGATGATGACATCCAAGAGAAATCGAGTCGAACCTTGAAGTCGGTTTTTGTTTTTGTTAATTTTTTTTAAAGTAAAATTGTCCTACAATTTTCATTTAGGTCGTAAATACTTCACTGCTATAAACATGTAGTTGTACAAACAAATAATAAAACAAAAGTAAGTGATAAATTCACCAAAAGCCTCTTTTCAAAATAATTTTATGGCAAAAAACTCCATAAAAAGTAGGCCAAACAACATATTGCTGTAGCAACTTTAACTATTTAGAGTTAGAATAATTTTGTTTTAGAATGAATACAAAGGTTCGTGGTGTACCGCGCTTATAAATATACACAAAACAAAGATATAGCAAAACCACGGAATGTTTGAAAACGGTATTTAGTACCTATATATCTAGCAACGACTCATTACATAAATATACATACACTACATAATACTGTATATTAAATAAAAATGTGATTTATTACACTCTGTGGTTAAATATTTATATTTATTTCAATCGGCATATCAAGATAATCTTTGTACCTATCTATCACCCATATAGAAGCTGTAAATATGAAAAATAGCTCTCAAGCAGCGGTGAAGGTGCGACTATTTTGTGAAAACTGTCAAGTTTCAGCTTAGTTCAGTTACTAAGCTGACACTTAGAGCAATATATCTTAGTAATCTAAATATCACGATGGTAAAGTGATGCGGTTAGATAATGGCGATACCTCGTTTCATTTGGTTTGCGGTCGAGTATTCAGATATAAAAATATTTAATCATTCAAAGTGATGCACATCACGCTGGGTGTCAGACATACATAAAACTCCAGTACATTAGAATTAGAAAAACACATGTTGTATGAGACTAAATAGGTACAAATGTATTTTAGGATTATACATCCTGATTGTTTGTGACTAGGTACTAAGAGTATATTGTAACATTACCTAAGAAGTGAAATGGCTCGACAAACTTTCCTGTTACTACTGGCAAGTAGATTTCTTTATTTGTTTAAATTTTATGCACTTTTCTACATAGGCGGACTTAATGCCCAAGGAATTCTCTTCCAGTAAACTTTAGAGTGGTCTTGTACATGTGTGTTACATATAGTATACATTTGACGTAAATACACATACATTTATGTTTTATGTTAGTAAACATACACACGTATGGCCTTAACCCTCTGCAGAGAGGAGACTCGAGTTCAGCAGTGGGACGTTATGGGTTGTTGATGATACATACACACATATAGTTACATTATATTCGTGCGCTATGAAAACCCGAATACAATACCCGACATTAGTAATAAGAAACTGACATTGTATCCATTGCAAGAACACGCATGTACTTGAAATGATTACCATTATTGATTAGTTTCATACCACTAAACATCACTCAAAGTGAGTTGCAAGTATGACGTCGTACAAAGAAAGCTTTAAAATATTCGGACAGTTTTATATCAGATTTTTTCAGATGTTTCCAGTAGAATACATATATAGATGTATGTCTGAACCCGCAATTGATTACATATTCTAAAACAATTTACCTGTGAGTCGCGGGGCACTTCAGCGAGGAGATAGAGCCAGGGTGAGGCAGCGCCAAAACGCCCGCCCATCGGAGATACATAACCGAGGCTTTCCTGTACAAAAAATAAATCAGTCATAAACAACCTTTAGCAGTCCACTCCTAGATGCAGGCCTGACTATAGCAAGGAGAGTTTAGCCTACCATACCACGCTGGTCAGACGGGTTGGTATAGGGTTTGTTTCTAGTTTTCCTTCTGTTTCCAATTAATGTTGTACGGCATAGTTTTTTTTATGGACTAGGGGAGCAAACGAGCAAACGTATCGCCTGATGGTAAGCGATTACCGCCACCCATAGAGCCATAGACACTCGCAACACCAGAGGCGTCACAAGTGCGTTGTCAGCCTTTGGGTGATGGGGAGGGGGGTGTGTTTGTGATATGGGCCTACGGTATCCTCACTTACTCGGTGAAACACAGCGCAAGCGCTATTTCACACCGGTTTTCTGTGAGGCCGTGGTATCACTCCGGTCGAGCCGGCCCATTCATGCCGAAGCGTGGCTCTCCCACGGTAAAGTTTGCTCCCTTAGTTGTCTCTTACGACGTCCATGTGATGAAAAGGAATGGTTAATTCGTCACCACACAGAGACTCTGGAAAATAACTTCATCAAATGTTATCACTGTCACGAGGCTGGGTGGTCTAAGCCAGGCTAAGTAGCTAAATGGACTTATTATATTTACAACTCCTTCAGGATTCTTCTGATTAATGTCGTTGTGGGTTCCAAGATAGTTTACTTTTCTTGGGACTTCCCGAGTGACTTAATTCGATGAGTTCGTGGGTCACTGCTTTTAATCTTGGTGTACAGGGGGTACAGGAGGTGATGGTGTGTAGGAGGGATTAGTCGTATTGCTTACGAGGCTAGGAAGAAAGATGTACCGGGATTCCAGCGCTTAAAATGTAAAGGATCATATTTTAAGCGCTGAATAACACATCGTATTGTTTTATAGTTAGTGCGATTCTAACACAACGAGTCTATTGAGTGTATCTACTAATTGTTTGTTTTTATATATTACTATAATCACATGAACCACGTTGGAAAGGCGCACCTCAAGAAATATGAAACTCGATAGCTGACACTCAAGTTAATTGTTTTTTTTTCAGTTAACTTTGGAGAATCATTTGTATTACGTCGTGTGCTAACTGTTGAATGTTTTAGTTTAACTGGTTAATATAGAAATAATAATAATAACTCTTTTTGCTTTAGTTATATCATACCTACTTATGCTAGAATAAGAAGATGCTTTTAAAAAAATCTTATATCTTATTTTCAAATTTTAAGGACCCTGATTACTTAATTTCAGATTAATAAATTGTTTAAGTGTGATTGATAGGGTCGGCTATTATTTATAGTATTAGAACTTGGTATTCGGTTTTTTAAAAGAATATTTTGCATCCAGAATTATCAATAAAATATGTTTAACATCTAATAAAAATATCAAAATAAAACATAGTTTAGTCATCGAAACGTGAAAGTCGAATGCCCACGTACTTGGAAGGTTATTCTAATCTGTAGTCAAGCAAGCTTCCCTAAGGCTTATTGACACAATCTAATACAACTTCAATGTATGAATATTTCCTTTTGTATTCACATTCTTTTCTTATGTATTCGCCAATTTTCCGCCTCGTAAGCACAGCATACAATAATTTAGAAAAAAACCGATGAAGAGTAGTTTGCCTTGCAGCTTGTCTGAAAGTGTATATTAAAATCACGCGAAATATCAAAGGTAATGAAGTCATAAACATTTTTGGTTATAAAATGAATAGAATGAAAAAGATCCTAAAGTTCGCGACTGTTATAGGTATAAAACAATTGCTCAGCTAAGCTTAGGTAACCAATGCTAAGTAATACAACGTAGTTTTCACTTTGTAACTTGATTGAACTATTTAGTTATTGGGCAATACTAGGTTTTGATATGATGTAGGCCGCCTAAATCCTACCTCGAGACATACGGAACAAGTACGTTATTAATCAAAGCTAAGTAGCGATATATTTGTTATTGTACCTACACATATTTGATAGGTGTTTCCTTAATTTTGGCATAGAATTTCACAACGTAAGGTATTTGCTCTAAGCTATTTCGCGAATTAAATTTTAGTCAGTAATAGTTACTCGTTTGTGAAAGAACAATGTCGTTTACTACATTTAAATCCAAAGATTTCATTCGCTTTTAATCAATCTTGTTCTATGAATGAATGGACTCAAAAACGTAGCGTATGTGACCGCTTTGCTTGAGGTCTCGGGTTCGATTCCTGGGTTGGATCAAATGTGTGTATGATCCGTTAATATTAGTTTAGGAATGTAATTGGTTTTTATCTATAATACCTATGTGTATACTGTATATATTCAAAATAAAAGGACTAAATATTCTATCAGCCAATCTAGCGTTTGAAGCTAGATGGCGTTGTGTGCCAGATATCCGAAAAAAATAACTGTTATTACTTATTTAATTTCAGTTTATATACAATATGTACTAGGTACTTACGTCGTCGGTTGCGGGAGAGTCCATTTGAACCATATCGAGGGGCGATAGAGCATCGGATGCGGGCGCTGCTGCTACTCCAACGCCACCGGCAACCACCACGGTGCACCAAAGAGCCCACCACATCTACAACAATTTTTATCCTCATTAAGAATCATTTTGATATCGCCTAGTATTTGTAAAGATCTGAGTTTGGAGAAAAGGCTTAACGGAATATAAAAAAATAAGAATTACTTCTAAATTAGTAGGGCAAAGTAACCAAGGCACATTGTCCCTAATCAATATGGAATTCTAATTCTTGTGACTTACTTTGAAATTTGGCGACAAGAAAGAAGAAACACTTCATACATAAGTGGCGAATGTTAATATCTAAATGACGCTATGGCATCAGCGATCAGCTTCTCTTTGACTTGATCATAGCTTACTCCGGCTCGTCGTGTGCATTTTTGGTAGGTATTCTCATAAATATTCAGGAGATCGCATTTATTCCCGCCACGCTTCTCGGCAACGAAGCCGTTTAGTTTTTAAAGTAACATTAGCGTTAATCTTCTTCTCCAACTACATAACGTTTAACATTAATGGTATTGCAGTTGTTTACTTTACTTATAAAAATATTACATTCAATTATTTATTTAGGTATTTTATTACATTTAATACATAGGGATTAATTGATTTATAATCAAACTTAAAACCATTATAGTTTCAGTACAGAAAGATAAAACATTTACTTTGTTATTTATCTTTCTATTAGGAGTCTGGAGGTTTTTGGAGTCATGTGTAAAACCATTAGGTCTGCTATTTCTAGACAGTATTTTTTAAAGTAAAAACTAAAACCCAACTACGACAAAAAACGACGCTGAAAAAGCCGTAGTCACACGTTGTTAAAGTGTTATGGTGCGTTTCTATGTAACGTGTGACTACGGCTTTTCAAACTTGTTTCATACTTTTTCAGCGTCGTTTTTTGTCGTAGTTGGGTTTTAGTTTTTACTTTTTTTTATTTAAAATGTTTTGGTGCCGTTATTGATATATAATATATATATTTTTGAAATGCACAAGTAACGCCCTTTCCAATGATACCAAACACGGCATATTTATCCTAAATTTATTTTTTAATTCATTACTTTATATGTACCTCATTTGTCCAGTTCTAATAAGTAGTTAAGGAGCTATGAGGGAACAAATGAACATACATACATACATACATACATACATACATACATATATACATACATACATACATACATACATAGCCTGGCAAAATCATAACCCTCCTTTGGCTTTGCCGTAGTCGGGTAAAAATATAATCTAATGTAGTCTTTGGCAAGGAAGCATTCTCGCATTGGCAATAAAGTCTTTTGTTGTAAGGATAAGCGTATACCGACAGTGCCATAACAATGTATGCCTCGGTGCCTAATACCTATCATGTTTTACAATTTGTTTCATTAAAGCAAATATTTATAATAAGCAGTGTGTTGCTCATACATATTATTATTTTGCGTTAATGACGCTTGATGTAATGAACCTTTACTAACTACATAATTACAAATAACCCACCTGTCTATCCAGTACGGTATACTAGGACAAAATCTCCCTTCTAAGGAGGGGTTTATGTCCAGAAGTGGACTATTAAAGGCTTTTGATGTATATCTTGTGAAAATCTTTATCTATACAAATAAATAAAATTGGAGTGTCTGTTTGTTATATTAAAATAACTTTATAGTTATATTTAACCCGTGGGAGAGCCACGCTTCAGCATGAATGGGCCGGCTCGACCGGAGTGATACCACGGCCTCACAGAAAACCGGTGTGAAATAGTGCTTGCGCTGTGTTTCACCGAGTGAGTGAGGATACCGGAGGCCCATACCCCAACCCCTCCCCCTATCTCCCCCCCATCCCCTCCCCCTATCTCCCCCCCCCATACCACAGTACCCCAAAGGCCGGTAACGCACTTGTGACGCCTCTGGTGTTGCGGGTGTCCATGGGCGGCGGTAATCGCTTACCATCAGGCGATACGTCTGCTCGTTTGCCGGTCTATTCCATTAAAAAAAAAAAAACGCTTTTTACTAAATGCATATGTATGTATACACGGTACATAGACCAAAACATTTTTTTTTCAATTTCTGTCCGTCTGTCTGTTCGTTCCGGCTAATCTCTGGAACGGCTGGACCGATTTTGACGGGACTTTCACTGATAGGTAGCTGATGATACAAGGAGTACAAGGACTAGCTTCGCCCCGCAGCGTAACCCGCGGTACGACAATAACCGCGGATAACACCGCGGGACTCAGCAAGTTCAATAATATGAAAATATAACGCCATCAAGTGATATTTTTAGTCTTGTAATAAAGGAAAATTTTTGCAGGTTGTAATTTTAATAAGTAGCCTGTTTATGTATTAAAATTTTTGGGATATAAAAAACTTTTTACGGGACTTTCCTAAACACTCGAATGGAATCCTAGACATTTATTTGTTGAAGAAAATATAAGCTTTCAAAAGTTTAAATTATAAATTGTTTCTGGTGGAGTATTTTCATGGCAATTTAGTTTATATCGTGGACTTTCTATTTAAAAGTAAATGCATATTAAATAATTTGAACGCTATGTTTAGTGTAAAATAGAAAATTAACACATAGTGAACAATAATGTTGCGAATAAGTAATATAGTATGAAAAATAATATATAAACTTTACACAGATCTAACGACATGGATGTATGGGCATCTATTAGATACTAGATAAAGATTAGCGTTTGCTCATCTCATCCTTTCTGGAGAAATCTAACGAATAATCAACAAAAAGTTACAGTCTACTAAAGAATCATGTTTTTGCAAAAAGCTTATATTATACCGATTGTAAAGCTGCGAAAATGTTGTGACTTATCGGCTTTGCGATGCGCGTCGGATATTTGTCATCTGTGAGATTAGCTCACCCGCCAGTCTCTTATTAAAAGGTCCATTTACAGAATAGATACAGATTCAGATAAAAATACAGGAGAAAACATCTTGAAAGGTGAGATAGTTTTTGTGAAAGACGTTCAATTTTTAATGGAACTAAATAAACATGTATGATTTTTCATGTAGATCTTAATTGTTTACATATTGCGAAAAAAATATTTCTAGAATGGATATGTAGAAATAAATTTTTTTGCAGGGTTTTTTTTTTATGGAATAGGAGGGCAAACGAGCAGACGTATTGCCTGATGGTAAGCGATTACCGCCGCCCATGGACACCTGCAACACCAGAAGCGTCACAAGTGCGTTGCCGACCTTTGGGGGATGGGGAGGCGATGGGGTATGGGCCTCCGGTATCCTCACTCACTCGGTGAAACACAGCGCAAGCACTATTTCACACCGGTTTTCTGTGAGGCCGTGGTATCACTCCGGTCGAGCCGACCCATTCATGCCAAAGCGTGGCTCTCCCACGGTAGTAGTTATATGATATCTTTCGCCTTATCTACCTATCATTTGCTTCGATACTTTATAATTCAGAATACAACCCATATTGTTCTCCTTATAATAGCAATTGTAAAGTTTTCAATCTCATGAAGATACATTTGCTTACATGAATTTCATATTAGTATCGGACAGCGGACTGAAGTTAGTGAAATTGCGTCTTAATATCAATGACTTTAGTCACGAAATAACTTTTAACACACACACGCAATCAATTTATACCTATAGTTTAGGCATAATATCAAATCTTATGAGGATCAAATTCCTTATATTGCCATAATAAATCTCATTGAGTACAACTTATCATCATCCTCAACAGCTTTTAATAGTCCACTGTTGATCATAAGGCTCTCTTTCAAAAGAATGCTTTGGCCTTACATACTACGCTGGCCAGACGGCTTGGTATAGGGTTTATTTCAAGTTTTGCAATGATGTTGTCCTGCTTAGTTTGTTCCCTTAGTCGCCTCTCACGACACCCATGGGATGAATAGGGGCGACACTTTGTATTCTTAATCCGTCATCACACAGACAACTTACTAGAACTTATAGTATTAATAAGTTCACGGCAAGGCTGTACTTTTTTTTTTTAAACGACAACTCCCGCACTAGGAATAAATCCCGTGTCGCTGGGGACTTTAAAAACATACATGAAACGGACACAAAGAACACCCAAACCCAGAACAACAATTTGTGGATCACACAAAGTGTTGTCCTACGTGGGATTTGAACCCACGACACTTGGCGAAGTAAGAAACGGCGTGGTGACCGTTTAACCACTAGGCCAAACTTGCAGTCGATATTACCTACTGTAGAGAATATTGTGAATTTTCAAATATTCATTACACGTTTCCTGAAAAATAAGTAACCGCCATATCAGATTCATAAAATAAATCAAAATAAAAGTGTATACAATCGTAAACTTGGAACCGCTGATGACGTAAGACAAGGAAAGTATAAAAATATGTACGTCAGTTGGCTCCTTACTTAGTGTGCAAATGACAGCGGCTTTAAATAAATGCTTTTAAAAGAAAATAAAGACTTTAGCAAAAACCTCAGCTTTTACTTAACTTTAGATTACGAAATGATCTTAAGATTTTAAGCCCCACAATGAGATTAGGAACCGGTTCAAGTCATTCGGCGAAGCTGTTTACCAAAATCGTGACGTGAATGAAACAGAGAGTCCTGTTTTGGGTACATGTAATTTGTCATTGGGCCTATTCACCCTCGGTTCAGACAAGTCTCTAACTAAAGAGGCTTGTTATTTACGTAGGATCGGTCTCAACAACTCGACAAACTATTATGTTTATGGTTGGACCACCTGTTTCTGCGCGATAGACGCTTGGAACATCAGTGTCCAATTTAATTAGTGTTTATTTTAAACAAACCACAAACTGGGTTAATAAACAACAATAATATATCTTCATCTATATTTCTAATGCACACTATCTATTTAGATTTGTGTTGCGGAGAGTTAAATTCAAGAATCGTCTTAGAGTCAAAGGCAACAGCAATGGAAACTACAGATATACGTTTCCCGAAAAGTATTTCCACTAGATCAATCTCTCATGAAATTGAATACAGATATCTTAAAGAGTGAGAATAAAAATGTATTAAATTAGTAATTTGGAAAGAGTGCTCTGCCTAAAGCCAATCTACTGGGTGAGCAAAAGATAAAACAAGCAGCAGAAATGAAATTAACAAAATACCCGTTTGGCAACTCTCAAGTTAAATATTATACAAAGTATTTCAATCCACAAAGCAATGCATTCGAACAATTTCATAATAATTTCCCTTTTATCTGACTTCTTGTTGCAGAGTTTATTTTTACTTGTTACACAACGGTAATTCCTTTTTAGTGTCTAGTCGGCTTAGAACGAAATCTTATTCGGAACGTTCCAAAGATATTGCGTGTAAATAGAAAATCTCAGGTACCTAAAAATCCGAAAATATAGGCATCTTCGGTTTTCCTTCTTCATGAGCAGATTTTTTATCGGAATACCTTCCAATAGCATAATATGCTACCTATTAGGAGTTTCTTTACTGATAATGTGACGTATATATTTTTATCTTATCTATAAGTGGGTTGACTGTCGTTTGTTTTTTTTTTTGGTTATTGTCAGTCTATTAGTCTCAGTACTGATTCTGATTTACCTTCCTTCTTTGACCCATCTGGAAACAATTGCAGTTCTAAAGAATACCACCAACCGCAAAAAATTCAACTCTAATTTTTTTTCAATGTTATACATTGCTCTGACTTCAAGTGTAATTGGGGAAAAAATAAACATCCGAATTGAGAACCTCCTCCAGTTTCTAATCGGTTAAAAAGGAAGATATTATGATAATGAGTATAATATGAATGCAATACAGCAGTGACTAAATAATCTGCTACTCTTTCTATCTATAAAATGTCTATATTTCACTCAAGTACTATAATATACTGAAAAGCAAATTAAAAACAAAAACGATTTATAATATTGAAATAAAATGTCACTCGAACAATAAGTAAGTTTGTAGAAAATCTCATACTTTTCCGTACATTTTGTAACTTTAGTGTAAAAACTTAGAGAATAAATTTTAAATTCACTGAAGTGGGACGACTACAGAATGTAGTTATAAAAGTGTCTATATGCAAAATATTTCACGTTCAACCTCAATAAAGCTTTCCGTCTAAAACAAACCATATTATATTTTTAGGTCTCGTCCAAGACAAACAAGGATAACTAATTTTGTTTTTGTTCAAAGGTAAACTGGTTTTGATTTTGTTCTAAGACATGTATGTATGTAACATATACCTAAGAGATAGCGAAAGCCTATTATAAAAACAACAGACTGTTGAAAACCGTTGATTGTTTGATAAATTAACGTTGTCTATAATGTCTAGTACTTTTTAACCCCCGACGCAAAAAGAGGGGTGTTATAAGTTTGACGTGTCTGTCTGTCAGTTTGTGTTATTTTGTGTCCGTTTAATGTTTATTATAGTTACTTACGTTATGCTAGTAATATAGTAATGAAATATTTGAATTTATAGCCACCTTAAATCTTGTAAAATTAAAATGCAACCTATTTTAAAGAGTTGTCTATCATTTGATATTGCTGATTGTAATAATACAAATTTTAACAAAAAAAAAACCGACTTCAATCTGGACCAAATTAAATGGGACCATTCAGGAAGCACCAGCTTTCAAATAATAAAAAATAATCATCAAAATCGGTTCACCCAGTCGAAAGTTATGAGGTAACAAACATAAAAAAAACAGTCGAATTGAAAACCTCCTCCTTTTTTGAAGTCGGTTAAAAGTGCTTTTCACTACAAAATTATTATTAATAAAAAACCATAATGCTATATGGACGTTGCAATTAATATAGATAAAGTACGCAGTGGCGATTGTTTTAGAACAATGAACGTTTGTATCCCGTCATCGAGGTGTAGCGTCGAGAGCCATTGTGAACTGTGCGCTCCCGTGAAGATTGCTCTTCGTGTCTCTCTGCTTGTTCTGAAATGACCGACGCAACTCTGACTAGCTAGTTCCCTTAAGCTTTCAGTATTTCCAATAGAACTAAAATTGCTCACGAAATATTTATTTCATCGTTGCTTGCATTTTGTTTCCTTTTAGTTTTTACTCAGCCCAATTAGTCTAGTCAACAAGTTTCATACTTGTTGACTGGACTAAAAGATGCAGTAGCATCACTAGGCCGCCATAGTGTGGGTCGCCATACTGCACTGTCTGCATTCGCAATGAGTATGGTGACCACCACTTTTGGATTCTGCTTATGTTTTCCATCAGGCAGAGCAGAGTCATTTTGGCGGGCCAAACATAAAAAAAAAAAAAAAAAAGTGTGCCACGCTAGTTTTGGCTAGCACGGCTTTCTGTTAATTAAGTAAGCTTTGCTTTTCTTAACTATTAATAACTAGTAATCGTAATATGCTGAAAGATTATGTTGTTTATATATTCTAAACGCTTTTAGCCAATTCACAGCCGACGTCCACTGCTCGACATTAGCCTCCCCATAGGTTCATTACAACATTCATATGCTGCCCACATTCAACGATTTCCCAAAAGAAAGAAATAAAATAAAAGATTAAACACATATGTTTGTTCCTCATAAATATGTTGTGGAAAAACGTGTCCCCTACATCAGTGGCGTAAGACCTTGTCAATGAAATAACGTAAATGTTATGCTTAGTCACAATCTCTGAAAAAGTCGTGGGTTGTCATATATATTCCCTGAGATAAGCCACTCTGTACGTCCGAATTTAGGGCCACTTTCTTACATAAGCGTCCCTTTTTTATTATATTTTGTTGAGTTATATCTATCTAGTGTCATCAACAATACTGGTTTATGATTTATTTGACTACAGCAAAGGTGAAAATGTGAAAATTTATTACGTACATTATTCTAACCGTTATTATATGACATAGGAACTGAGCTGACAGATCTAATAATGGCATACACATGTTTTCTAAATGTGATATGTAAATTATGTGAATGAAATACGGCGCTTGGGGATTATATTATTTATACAATATATTTTAGCGATAGCTTTGTGAAAATGTGATCGAAAATGAGAAAGACTCGATTTACCGAGACGATGTTACTTTTATGTACAATAAAGCCGACTATGAAACGGAATGCAACAAGTGTGTACTAGCAACAGTCGGTTCAGAACGAGCAAATATTGACGTCGCCTTTCGACGAACGCACCGGAACTTTGCCGTAGATGTGATATGTTCCCTTCGTTGAGCGAGATCAATGCTTTCCGATCCGCAATTTTGAACGGATTCAGTCACAATTGCTTTTATTTTTCGATCTATTTTTCTTCAACAACAACAAATACATTCAAGCAGACGTTTAAGTTTGAATAGTTTAATAGTGTCTTATTCTATAAATGCTTTTCTCAATTAATTATTGCTTATAGATTAAAAAATAGTCTAGCTTTACCACCAAGGGAATACAGGAAATAAAACTTAGTTTAAAGTTCAATAACTTAACTTGTGAACGAAGTCTAATTTAAAAATAAATTGAATCATAAAGCTTTTTAAAAAGAAGCTTTTACTGGAATGCCTCAAGACGAATCAAACGAGTCCAAACTCGATGATATTGCGACGTTTCTTTACAGAGTTCCTATGGCCACCTTCCAGCTCCAGCATCAGATCAGCTCCATGTCATTATAATATTGTATTGACACGCTGTATACATATGCTTGCAAAATTTCAGCAAAATCGGTTGAAGATATAATCTGCTTCAAAATTGAGTTGCAAGATTCCACCCGAACATACAAGCATACATACGAGTTAATAAAAAGCTTGTAAAAATAAGTTCCTTTATAATATTTGATAATAAATACGTAGGTATTTGTTTCTGAATTAGGGTGATTTATATGTATAATCTATATGTATTTACAAAACTATAAGTATTTATAATAGTTGTCTAGTACCCATAGTACAAGCTCTGCTTAGTTTGGGACTAGATGGCGTTGTGTGTCAGATGTTCGAAATATTATTTATCATTACATTTTCAAAACATCTTCGATGTGGTTTTCAGTTTAAAATATAATGTTACTTATAAAGTGGGATGTATGGCGCAAAAACAGTCTTTGTAATTTTAAAGCACAACCAATTGCGATACCGAAAGAAAAATCCTTAATAACATAGAAAACATAACATAATACATACTAAGTAATAGATTTAGCAAGAATATAATGGGTAATATAAGCTTTTGTTGAAGATTCTATTCAGGAAGATAACAAAAGAATAATACAGGTAAACAAAGACGAATTAATATTGAGCATCAATACATATGTGGTGGTTTAATAATAATGTGTATAATAGTATAGTAAATAGTGAGGTACTTATTACATAAATATCACTCGTGATAATTAGAAAAATCATATAAGGTACAGTATTTTGAGTATTATCTATACTTTAATAGATTTGAAGATTTTTGACAATTCTTGAAGAGGGTCATGAACTATTTAAAAATAAGCTACGATCTTGAACTTTTAAACTTCTGAGAACTTTCTGTGATAAATATTGCCATAAAAGATGAAATACTATAAATTCAGAATAAAGATATGATGAGTTTTTAAACAGGCCGCTGTCACTTAACTCGCGGAAAATAAAACAAATAAAAAAGAATCTACTTGGTGACAAAGCCAGTAGTAGTCAAGAAGAAAATACGCTAATGTTACTTAATCTAATCAAAAGTTCAAAATAATACCAACTGTTCCTCTTAAACAAGAAAGTAAACAGGATGCATGAAGGATATTTAAATAAATAAACTAAAAACTTACCATGTTTCTTTTAGACGAGTATGACCAGAATGAGGAATGAATCTGAAATAAGAAAAAACGACTACGTAAGTAAATATGCAGAACAAATACCATATTGTGTACGTGACCTAAATGTTGGTAGAAATAAATGTATTTACGTTCACATCTACACATATACAGGTTAGCTTCTGCCCGAATTACTGATGTACCCGTAATTAAATAGAATGACTATGAAATTAAATTAACTAATTAATTAAATCGAACATTTTCAGGTGTGAATGCATTTCAAGCAGCAGTAATATAATATTGCACATCATGTCGATCCCTCCATGTGAAGGGGGTTGATAGACATGACCCAGTTTAGCTCTCAGGTACCAATGCGAATCGTTTTTTTAAAGTCAAACGGTGGCGTTGTGAGAGCAGTCGCTTATCAATAGAGGCAGATGAGCTTTATTAGTTTACGACGTAGATGTTGAATTTACTACTACATAAACATGGAATTGCACTTCTTTCCACCGTGTTAAATACAAAGGGAATCACATTTTTTATTTGTTTTTATAATATTGTATTTTAGCAAAATGTTTTCGTAAAATGACAGCATTCGTGTGAGTATGGTGACCACCACTCTTGGATTCTGCTTATGCTTTCCATCAGGCAGAGTAGAGTAATTTTGCCAGGGCCATTCATAAAAAAAAAACTAAAGAGAGTTTAGTGATATTTTGTTTAGTGGAGGAGTTTAGTCTCTTCTTTTCTGATTTAAAAACTTATTATGTTTGAATAACACGAAACGAAAGTGCCTGGTTTATTTACAAGAAACTCTTAGATCGCAAGCAGACCTCGTTCATGACGTGCATATTTCTTAATAATTTCATTGTACTTAATGTAATGACGACAGATAATCGTAAATCTTTTCTATAGACAAGTAGATATTATTATATTTACGTCAAATTCCACTTATCATAAAATGATACTTGTTAGCGATCCATTAAGTTTGATAATAAAATCTTACTTAGATTACATATATTAGAGAAATATCAATGTCAATATTAACAATAAAATTCGTAATGCCTATTCCTTTATTACGCTTACACAACTAATTCAATGAGCCCATTTCGATTGGATATAATTAGTTTGGTTTCTATTATGTGGATTATATACTTATGAAGTTACTTGTAAAAATATTATATTTATTATTTATTTTTAGTCCAATTCTCTACTGACATAAAAAGATTACTATTTGACTTTACAATGGATACGCCAGTAGCTAACGGATAATAAAAATAGGTACAATATTTCGGTTCTTGTTGGAGCATCTTCATCAGCGTAGTATGGAAACTACGGTCAAGGTATTTTTTTTTATCAGTGTGTAATGTCACAACAGTTAGGTATAGCGCTAGGTTGCTTACTCGCATTAGTCACAAACTTTCTAAGAATATGTTGTTCTGTCAAAATATGTTGAAAATGCTTACTCTGAAGTAAACAGTGCGTTTATTGGGAAATTTCGTTCGTTGTATAAAAAATAATAATAAGGTTAGTCATTAAGTTTCACTAGTTTCAACAAGTGCACAAACTTAGCAACGCTTTTGAATGGCTTCATTTAAATGGCTTCTTATTTGAAGCTAGCTTAAATGAAGTCATAATTCTATTTTAATAATAAGGCGATAGTAATTTACTGCTCGCATTATAAAGGAGATATATTACAAAATGTTTCTAAAATATCTCACGTGTATTTAAGCATAAATATATCTTTATGCGATAAGTCTAAGAGAGAATATTGTTATCAGGAGATTATTTCCAAAAGCATAACTTTGCGAATAGTACCTTTGTTGTGAGACTTGAAACGGGAATAGTTTGGTAAACTTATTTGTACTTGTAAGTCACATTAGTCTATTTATAGCATTATTTGAAATTATTTATGACATTATTGTATCTCAATTTTTCTTATTATTAGATGTGCGGCTGTTAAGATGAGTAATTTGTAATGTGTACGATACTTTTAAAAGTTCAGTAATTTGGTTGGTCTAATGGCTGGTTAATGAACCTGGCCTGAGTGAGAATCAGACTTATATATTCATGGTGTGCTCCTACAGTAACACTGACGGGCACAAAATCGTATCAAGTTCTACTCAGACACATTTATATATTCAAATATATGATTATATCCAAATTATTTCTCACCAATTCGTTCAGTTATTAGAGCGTGATAAAATAACAAACATTCAAACGACTTCGTAGCAAATACGTCTTGACATACTTATATTTGTAAATACAATACATAAATATTTCATACAAAACATATCACTGACAAACGTATGTTATGTCACACTCGCGTCACAGTGGAAACCAAGAAAGTCAACAGAGCCACAATGGGTAAGTTCCACATTAGATTTAATATTCAAGAGATGTTATACTTACCTTGATTGACAATATTATATATACATACATATATGCCTACTGACAAGTAAATACGTTGTTTTTGACATCGATATTATTTATTTATTATATAATATTTTTTTTTTTATGTATGGCCTGCCATAATGACTCTACTCTGCCTGATGGAAAGCATAAGCAGAATCCAAGAGTGGTAGTCACCATACTCATTGCGAATGCAGACAATGCAGCATGGCGACCCACACCATGGCGGCCTAGTGATGCTTCTGCATCTTTTAGTCTAGTCAACAAGTATGGAACTTGTTGACTAGACTATTTGGGCCTCCGGTCTCGCACTCACCAACGAAACACGACAGCACGAACGCTGTCATTTTACGTTGATCTTTTTTTTTTTTTTCCTCTCTGACTCCACCGAGCCGACTTCTTCTCAGCTTTCCACTCCGACCAAGACCATACGTGCCGAGGCATGGTTTTCCCATGATTGTAGGGATTAAAAACTCTGCGAGAGTTTTAATTAGACACTGTTGATTCTTTTTAAAAGTACTGCATATATATGACTGCCTCAGTGGCGCTGTGGTAGCATGTGTGACTGCTATACTTGAGGTCGCGGGTTCGATCCTCAAGTCAGACCAAATGTTTGTATGATCTATAAATATTTGTTCCGAAAGTTGGGTGTTGTCTATGTATAACTTGTACCTATTTATAAAAATATATACAAGCTTTGCTTAATTTGGGACTAGATGCACTTGTAGAATATTGTAACTATTATTGTATGAACAAATGTACCTTATGTTGCTTATGACAGTTATATTGTGGTTAGAACGAAGAAATGAGAGAACAAGAATAAATCAGGTAGTTTAAATTTGACTTCAATCTGTTACGTATTCGGTTCAACTGGCTGGTATATAATGTGCAACCTTACGACTGATATATGGGTCAGATACGTCATAGAGTTCAGATAACAAATCACATTTTTTTAAACTGTGTCTATTAATTAAATGATCCATGGCTAACACTTCTTAACCTAGTTAATACTAAGATACTTTCGATACTTGTACAAAATAACTTATAATAGGATCACATATTTATAAAGTAAAATAAAAATGTTGTTCTTCGCTTCAAGTACTTATATATTTGACCTCGAATAACGATATGGATATCATCATAAAGAAATCAAAAATATTTTGTATCATTTCTAATAAAAAAGGATACAGATGGCAAGCTTACGTAACATAAAAAGGTTGTACGTGTTCCAACCGGTAAGACGTCGTAACATTTGTAAATATGTTGTTTTAATACACAACACTTCCAAATAGGTAATACTTTTTATACGAAAGATCAACGTCTCAAATAATATTAAGATGGATCATAAAATAATGACGTAACGTTTACTTAGAAAGCACAGTTTTTTTCTTCAACAGGGGTCTTCAAAAGAAAGTAAAACAGTTAGAATTTTTATTTCATTTCGTCCTTTAACAAACTTTTATGTATTTTAAATTAATTTCAACTAGTTGTTGCCCGCGGCTCCGTCCCCATTTATTTCGGTTATCGCTGCCTATGTGTTATTGTATGTATAAAGCTATATTACTGTAAAGTTTCATCCAAATCCGTTCAGTAGTTTTTGCGTGAAAGAGTAACAAACATCCATCCATCCATCTATCCATCCATCCATTTGACTGCCTCGTTGGTCTCGCGGTTGACGTGTGCGACTGCTGATCATGAGGTCTCGGGTTCGATTCCCGGGTCGGACCACATGTTTGTATGATCTACAAATATTTGTTTCGGAGTTTGGGTGTTTTCTATGTATTATATGTATGTATTTACAAAAAAAGAGAGAGAGGGCGCTGCTGCGCAACGTTTCGTATCTACTCCGTGTTTATAACAAATAAAAAATATATTTTGTACATGTACAGTGATATAAAACAGTGTAATCGGTGCATAAGAACTATATTCAGAGGGAAGGTGTGTTATTCACAAAATAAAAGAAGTGCAAGTTAACTAAAAAGCGAACAAATAATTTCTTTTATAATCTTAAATTTCTGTCTACCCTGTTTCTGTCACTTTTGTAAAAACTGAGAGAAGTGTATCCAAGAAAAATAAAGTGTTATCGTGAAAAAAATAAAAATAAACCTAGGTGATCCTTATTGATATACCTAGTGAAAGAATTATCAAAAAACAAATATAAAGACATAATCAGGTGAAAAATAAGTGCTAAACAAACTAGTGAAAGTAACCTTTCCGTGTTTAGTAACCAAATTTAGGACATTCGAATGCTTCGTGATTTATCTATTCTGTGCTCAGAAGTGATTAGATCCATTTAGGAGTGTAACAATAACAGGTGTAGTCCATGAACTGAAATATACTTAGCTGTACTTACTACTAACAACGCCATCTGTTGGAAGAAACTCGCACTACTACATGGCTCAAAAACACTACTTGGGCACTGAGATCTAGCATCGTTCTAATCAATATTCAAACCAAAAGATACAAACCCGCGCCGCTAGAGGTCAACACATACAAGTAAACAAACTTTTAACTGTAAGATCATGGAAGAAATTCTAAAAGTCCTAAAACAAATCCAGCTTGAACTAGACAATCAAAAAGCAGCGATTCGAGAAAGCGGAAAAACCGTGACAGAACAAGTTACACAGAATATTAATAAAATATTAGATGAAAAATTTTTTGCACTGGAAGAAAAACATGACAAATTAAAGGAACAAGTAGAAAATCAGGAGAAAAGAATCTATTATCTGGAAAAGCAGGCGAGACAAAGAAATATAGTTTTCTTTGGCTTAGAAGAATTGGAAACTTCATATGATACCTTAGAAAAAAATCTCCTCAAATGGATTGAACATCATTTCTCAGTCAAACTTTCCTATGGCGACCTACAAGAAGTTAAGAGGTTGGGGAAAAAAGGCGATAAACCACGCCCAGTAGTGATAACTTTCTTGAGCATAGGCATAAAGATAAAAAATTTCAAGCAAAGAAAAGCACTGCAAGATACAGGCTACTATATGAAAGAAGACTACCCAAAATACGTATTAGAAAAGAGGAACCAACTACAAGAACAGTTAAAAACAGAACGAGAAAAAGGCAACACGGCGTTCCTAAAATATGACAAACTAGTAATACTCAAACAAACATCTAAAAGAAAGTTTTTTACATCACCAACGAACCCTACCGTGGATAAACTAAAAGAAAGAAACACAAAAACAAATAAAAAAATAAATAAACCACAACATGACCTCACGGCCAGAAGATCTAACAGCATCTCAGAGGGAGTTCTTAAACCGAGTATGCTAAACTTCGTCGTAAACAAAAAGAACAAAAAGTGTCAAGAAACTTCTAATAATAAAGCATAGCAATTAGCTGCCTCTCTCCACACAAAATCAAATACGAAAATTTTAACTACAAAAAACATTATAAATCCTCCAACCCGGTTGGTCACCGTGGAGGATCAAGACCATAACCCTCTAGAGACTAGACACATTCAAAGAACAATTACACGAAACAAACAAAATTACATTTAAAAATTAAATCATCTCCATACGAACGTCTTTTGGAACTAAAATATTAAATTAGAAATATATTATACAGAAATATAAATACATAAATATTGCTTAAATATTGCTTTTATATAATGGGAACCTCAGAAGTAAGACGACTTGGCCGTGAAATAGAAGAACACGAGTACTTTATACTTTGCTATAAAAGGCAGACTGCGAGACTCGTAGTAGCTGGGAAGACGACCTCAGGAGAACAACGGGCCTGACTGAAGAGATTTAGCACAGGACAGAGATACATATGTATCTTTAGAGGAGGCCTTTACCCAAACCGGGGTTCTTGCTTACTAAACAACGTCAAAACAAGAATATTTCTTTATACCTACTAAATAAACTTAATTCTTTACGAAATTACTAACTAACATTCTAACATAAATTTAATTATATTATACTGCTAACCAATTACACTAAACATTTATTATGTTACTTTAGAAAGATACTAAAACTTTGTAAAAACTTTGTAGAAGCAAGAAATAAAAGGCTTATTTATTTATTTATTTATTATTTATTATTTACAAAAAAAAAGTATATATGTATTTGTATCAGTTGTCTAGTACCCATAACACAAGCTCTACTTAGCTTGGGACTAGATGGCGTTGTGTGTTAGATGTCCGAAATATTTATTATTTATTTATATCCACACTTACAAACTTTTGCGTTTATAATATTAGTAGGAAGTAAAAATTACCTAAACACAACTTTTTATATGATTTTTATTTGTAACTAGTTTTTGCTCGCGGATAGCCTATGTCTTTCCCTCAAAAATCAAAGTATCTCCACGCCAAATTTTACTGAAATCCGTGAAGCAGTTTAGTTATGAAAGGGTAGTAGACAATCACACACACAGAATTACTTTCGAATTTATAATACTAGTAGAGAATGGCTTATTCACTCCACAATTTTTATAGTATATTTCAATGTTAGAAACTCTTACAGAGTCTTTGAATAAAACATTCTAAATAACTGTTTATATTGATCAAAGATGTATGTGATTCAAAGTTTTTATCTCGGTACTGTTCTGAAATAGTAAACATATTTTCTTTACCACTGCAATCTTTATCCATAACACTCTACGACAACGTCTTTGAACACTTTCTTTACCGATTTTAATATGGTGTATAGGATTTCGCATTTACATCCATCAGTAAACGAAATACCAGCTACAATGGTTTTTTATTGTTCTACATACCAATAATAATAAATAAATATTTCGGACATCTAACACACAACGCCATCTAGTCCCAAGCTAAGCAAAGCTTGTGTTATGGGTACTAGACAACTGATATAAGTACATATATACTTTTTTTGTAAATACACACATATTATACATAGAAAACATCCAAACTCCGAAACAAATATTTGCAGATCATACAAACATTTGGTCTGGCCGGGGAATGGAACCCGAGTCCTCACGCACAGCAGTCGCATTCGCTACCACTACGCCACCGAGGCAGTTAAACCAAGCCAAGCACCAAGCTTATTTCAGTTATCATAACTTACAAAGCGGTATTGAGGTTGTACTCAAGAGAATGCAATGAACGGCAAGTGCCGACACGCCGGCCGAAATCTGATTACGGGAACAATGCATTGTGTTCAGGTGATCCGTCTCCTCGAATATCCGCATTTGAATGCTAATTGAGTTGTCGAATTACACTCCTTGTTATTTAAACTAATCAAATTACCTATAACTTAATAATTGAGTTCCACTACTAGCCTATAACGTTAATAACTTCAAAGGCCTTTTTACGTATTTACCGTAATAAGGATTTCTCTTTGTAAGAACTCGGAATACATCGTATTTTATATATGATAATTTCCTGAGGTCTGTTTTCTTCTTGAACTAAAGTTCGCACATATACATGTATGCTGTTAGCATATAGCTACATTTTTATATTAATTACTAAATTGTTGTTACTTATTACAGGAACACGGCAGTCAAATCGATTTTACAACTTAATGTGTGTCACTCTGGTCGCAATTTTGGCTGGAGGTTTAGTTATGTTTATAATTCAGACTGTACTATAGCAACAAGGCAACTGTAGCCGTAACTTAGAACTGTAGCCTAACACTCACTTATTGAAAAGTACTTTAAAATTAACTTTGGCTTTGACGACGAACGAGGAAGAAAGGCATCGTGGACCGAAAAAATCCAGTCACTCACACTTTAAAACTGAAACGGTCACGCACACTGAATAAAATGTTCCCGGAATGACTTAGCCTAAAAGCTACAACGGGACTTCAAGGTCAAAAAAGGGTATAAAAAGCTTTTTCCACAATCGGCAAAACGCAAATGTGTGTTGCAAAACACTTTATTTTCGCTGTAATCTGCTCTATTAGGTACTTCCTCAATGAGGAGCTACAATTTGATCGGATATTACAATGTACCTTACTTCTCGTGTTCGTCAACTTACGGAAAATATCAGCTGAAAGCACGAACGGCTAGTTTAAGATACAAACTTTCAAACAATGATTGGTTTATTATTCATGTCACAGACAATATATACAAACAAATAATTACCTATTGCATGATACAAAGTGAGATTGCGTATGTAAATATTCACAAACCCAACTTTGCAGGCCTCTTATGTAAGACTTTTAAACAATGAAATTGACTTTGCTCTATAAAACTTGTTGCGTTTAGAAACTGAAGACAAAGTTTCAAACGTTTCAATAAAAATGAAACATTTACTACATTGTCATGTAAACTGTTTCTTTGACGTTTTATTATAGAAAATATAATGCAGTGTGATTTCCATGCTTTACTTAACCAATTTTTTGAAAATAACAACAAAAAAAACCATATGAAATACATTTTTATATGAAGATTTTTTAGAGAGGAATTGTGAGATATGCTCGTACTTTACTAAATTGTATTTTTTAAATTGCATTATACACATGGTTTGCACATTTTAACACGATACAATACTAGACAATTTTTTAACCAGAAACAGTACATAAAAAACCGTCTTAGTACGTGTTAGGCCACGCATAGAATAGAGTTCCGTAGTCATCCATAATAACATGTGAATTTAGAAGGCGGGGTTGGTAATAACATGTGAATTTAGAAGGCGGGGTTGGTATTTAATACTAACCGTTACTTTGGTACAAAGTTTTCCAAGTAAGCGCATTTTACAAGTTGGGCCTCTATAACTCCTGAACTAACAAAGCTATCTAAGCCACTGTAGTTTTAATTCAAAATTCATCCCACGGACTAATATAATGAAATTTTTCAAATTTTTCAAGCCAGCCGTTTAATATTTAGAGGGGGGATGAACTATTTTACAAAAAAATGCGCTTTGAAGTTGAATATCTAGCAAACGGATGCCTAAATAAAAAATCGTCATAGGAACCTCTCAATGTTTTAAAAGACCTAACTTATGATACCCTACACTATGTGGTAGACGCGAGAGAAAATAAAACATCCCCCAAAGGTACTCAAAAATAAAACTTTTCGTGATTTTTTTAGCACTTTTTTGACGTGGTAAATACATTTCATCTTTCCTAGCACTAACCGTTTGGATGGTAAGCAAAAGACCCAAAAACCGTATACACACAGATCCAGGGCAATGCAGATGTTAAATAAAGTCTTTCATATAAAGTCTTAAGTGAAATGACTTTCAAATACAATTATTAATTTTGAATTGCTCTTAAACAACTTAGAATATAGTTATCTTAAACTGTTAGCAGTTATAGACGAAGTGAACGACTACTAATTGCCTTCTAGAGTTGTCCCAATCTAAATAATACATGCCCTACTGCACTGAACAAATTACTTAACACGTATTTTCCACTTCAGCAAGGAAGTTTCGTGAATGATGATCCAATATAACTTTAAAATTAAAGGCTTGAATATTTGCATTCAAACAATCGTAACTTCATGTGCCCCACAAACTATATTCAAGTGATTATAATAGTTATAGAGCATGATTAAACAATTTCCTGAACAAATGGGATATGCAATTTCGGATTAGGTCAAAAAGACATATAATGTACTACAGTACAGTACAGCTGCAGTAAAAATAAGGACAATGACTAAAATAATATATATTATTAGGTATTAGTGTCAGTTTAAATCTCAGTTCAACGTAAGACTTGAAATACAAATGGAAATGCAAAGAACGATTGTGATGATCAAATGACTGCACGGTTGGCCTAGTGGTTTCAGCGGTCGCCACGCCTCTTGCTACTGCGCCAAGTGTCGTGGGTTCAAATCTCATGCGGTACAAAACCTTGTGTGATCCACAAATTGTTGCCCCGAGTCTGGGTGTTCTTAGTGTCCGTTTCTTGTATGTTCGTAAAGTCCCGCGCGACACAGGATGTTTATTCCTAATGCGGGACTTGTCTTTTCAAAAAAAAAAAGATGAAATAACTTTGATATCGTGCAGTTGGGTAGATTTGATGACATGTCCTGTGCCTGGAACAATAAGTGCCTGGGAAAGCCTACTTGAGATAAAAGCTGTTTGATGTAGATTTTGACATGCCGTTTAGTTTCACTACTTATTTTTTCTAGAATACTGACACAGAGCTGCATCAAGTACAGTGCGTATTGGAACATCCATATAATGCGCTGATGCATAGGTAGTGGGCTGTCTAACAATTTAGTGGGACTAATTGCATTTGCAAGATGGTAATAGTACAACAATGTTTGTGTTAGGCGACGTGTCTAGCTTCGAATATGAAGACGTTATTGAGAGTGTACGTGATAGTTGAGCTAAATGGACTCCGTGGGTAATCTACACGGCAGCTGCAATTACATGGACTATTATTATCAATTGTATTCGATTTGTAACCTTTAACAACTTATAATTCGGTTAGCGCTACATCATAGCAATATATTGACTTTGCTAATGAATTTGCAATAAACCCTTACTATTTATTAGATGCTATCTGTACCTTGCTACGCAAATAGAGGTTTCATGGATGAGAATTGAGGAATGAAACTGACGCGACAAATTGGTAAACATAATTTTTGAAAAGGGTTGCATATCGTGTGAAAATTTGAGCTCCATCAGTGTATCTTTTTGAGTATTTGAAGTGTCCACAAACCAAAAAAACAACCAATATTAAGACTAGCTTTACTGGTGCTTCAAGCGTTTTTTCTTTTGATGAAAACCTGGTCAAAGTTTAGGTATATATGTACATTTTCATGGCGATCTTATTGTTATACCTAAGATATCATATTTGTGATGTCTTTTTTTTCATCCCCCCATCTCGGAAAGAATATTTTGGCCCTTCGATATCTGAGTGCAAACGCTGTTTTTATCCGCTAGATAAAAATAAAGTAAATTGAATTTAGAACATCGTGTGAACACTAAGTTTGTGAATTCAAAACATCATTAAACCTATTTACTTCTACCTCCATGGTGCCGAATTTATCATACAACCTTTTTTAATTTGTTAAAAACTCAGACACGGAACCTTCTTGGTGTACTTTTTTAAATTTATTTGTCGCGCCTTTTTATTTTTTGCATTTAATCATTTCCTCGCTGAGGTGGGATAAAAGGATACGTGTTGCACTCGAGTGCAAAGATTTTTCACCTCGTGCTCTTTTGATTCCCTCGCTAACGCTCAAGATTCTAATTTTTAGAATCCTTCACTTGCTCGGTCTTCAAAATTGAGCACGCGGTTAAAAAGCAACTTTGCACTCTTGTATAACAAATAAGTATAGTTATGTATGATACGTTGTAATAATAAGTTTATAACATTAAAGTTGTGATAATAGACACTGAGAAATAAAAATTTGTGAGTTATACACAAATTTTTATTTGATTATTATCATCGGCCTCAGGATAAGCAATCAAAACAATTAAAAGGACGTACTTATACGTATGTGATATCTCAAATACTTCTAAGCCCGTTTAATAATTCTATGATGTACGAATTGACAATTGACAGCAATTCTTCTTCTAGAAAAACTTTTAATCCCTTACACAACAAATTTTGGCAGTTTCAAAATGCCGTAATTCTCTAACGGCTTTATTATTTACTTGACTCCTTTATAAGTTTAATAATTTTCATAATAATTTTCTTTCTGTGTCCGTGTGAGTTACCTTTCAATAAGACATATTGTTTTCGAAGGATAGAAAAAAGACAAGCAAAGCTAGAAGATAAAAGAACTAGTACATTCATGACGTAAGTGCTTTTAAAAATTACGGCTATTGCTTACTCATTTGTGGATGTTGAAGTAGAAATATATTACGCGTAATTTATCAAAGCTTGTAACAAAACCAACCCTGTATTGTGGATATTGGATAATGGCTTACTCGTTCTTTATTTCCCTGACTCAGAATAAATTTTGGAGATTAGACTTACGTATGTGCTTAGAAATTTATCTTTATTCGTATTTGCACTATACAAAGAAATATGCCAGAATCATCAAAATTTCATCCATCGTTTTGTGATGTTAAATATAAGTAACCCTGTACTAGAATCTATGAATGTAATATGGTTAGCAGATACTATTATTTTATCATAAAGGATTAGTTCGGAGAGACTTAGGCAGGGTACAAACGTGGACACTTTTGTGTCTTGTGGCAGAGACAAGCTACCGATGAATATTTGATTTCTATAGAACCAGTATGAAATCATCCACTTCCTGCGCATACGTAAACATGTGTCCAGTTGCTTCCACTTAAGACATACTCATTACGATCAAAAAGTATTAAGTGTCGGTAACTGGAAACTAAAAGTCATCAGTTGAAGACACAAGCAACATTAACAAATTTCCTTAGAATTGACGGAAAGCAAGCGACGAATTGTGGCCAGAAGTAACAACCGATGCCTGTGTCCGATTGCCGCTACCGGACACAGCAACTACGGTTACCAGTGGCCAGTAGTAGCCACGGGCGACACGTTTGCGCAGCGCCAGTAGTCTTTCATTATTTTCTATCTAGTGAGTTGAAAGTATTCCATTTATCAATAAAAAACAAGTCACACAGTTTATGAATTTACTTGATCAACGATTTAATCCTTTGACGACATTAAACATGCATGACTCAAAGTTTTGACTTGGAATTTGGGAAACCTCGTCTAAAGTTGAAAACTAAAGTGCAAAGGTCTCTGAAGCTAAAGCCGTGCATTGTTGCCGTATCATGTAAATTCTCTAACTATGCACTTTCCTTCCGATCCTGCTAAAGCTCATTTATGAAACCTCATAGTTATTCAGCAAAATTTTCAACTACTTTGAGTTCTAGTATGTCCTATATTTTAAATATGTTGTTCTGGCTATATTAGACTAACTTATTACTGATGTAATTTAGATATCCTTTTTTAACACTGTGTATTTAAATAATTATCTATTTCAAGTTTTAAACATCAAGAAAAAATATTTTTGGCTGAAACAACCTATACTACGTGACTAGAAAATTGAAGTTTATTATGGTATGAGCTAAGTTTGTCTTGTAATCTAATGTCAATCTTTGAAAATTGTGTCTCGAGACAGCGAATGAACTACACACGTACTACTTATACCTACATGTAAATCTTGACTTATACATGTACGTACAATTCGTAAATACAGGTAGGGATTCCCCGATGTCAGACAAGTATTGGTCTTGGTTATTAAACTTTTAACACAGTTACGAATTACTGGCACTACACCAGTCTCATCACCTTGTTTTCTTTTTCTTAAATCAAACAAATTCACTTCGGTTTCGCCGTGGGAGAGCCACGCTTCGGCAAGAATGGGCCGGCTCGACCGGAGTGATACCAAGGCTTCACAGAAAACCGGTGTGAAACAGCGCTTGCGCTGTATTACACCGAGTGAGTGAGGATACCGGAAGGCCATCCCCCTCCCCCCATTCCCCTTCCCATTTTTCAAAATTCGGCAACGCACTTGTGACGCCTCTGGTGTTGTGGGTGTCCATAGGCGGCGGTAATCGCTTACCATCAGACGATACGTCTTCTCGTTTGCGTCCCAACTCAATATAAAAGAATTAAAAAAAAAAAAAAACAAATACTATTTTAAATCAATATAATATTCATCTCTAGTAATTAAAATACTAAAATCAATATAATAGGAGTGTATTGCCAATAGATTCTAACTATTATCAACTGACTCAGCCATTAATACCCTTACCCAACCGACAATATTTGAGTTATGGAACAACTATTAGGTGATTTGCCACGAAATTAGGGTCGGTTTTGCAATATTTACATAAATTATGTAAACCTAAATACTATAACTCTTTTGTCAAGGAATTGGATCAGTAAAATATTAATAACAATGGCAGACTTGAATCGAATAGATACTTTAAAACAAATTATACTATTTGAAGTAAATTGTACATAATCCTTTAGAAATAATAATAAAATAAAGGCTTAGTAGTTAATAGGTAGCTACTCTGTTCGGGTTGGACCAGTTTTTGTCGAAACAGTTCAACTAAAGGTTGCATTTTTTATATTTACTGTAAAATAATCAAAGATTCAACTTGAAAATAATAACTACTGGAACAAAAAAAAAAAATTTTGTAAAACATTACCTTAGTAAGTATTAACCTACAATGTTAACTGGCAAAACAGATCGTATTATTCGGCTCATTTAAAGCGGCTTATTTGAAAGTTAATTCTATAATGAATATTCTAATGTAATATAATTTTCGGAATATTGAAGCGAAATGAAATATTTATTCATGTGAATCGGAATGGTTTATTGGCAATCGATATTTTACTTAGGTGACGCTTTCGAAAAATGATATCCCACCAAAAACATTTTCATGTAAAATGTTGCCAAGACGATTGCATATGGCTTATCATGTGAAAAAGATATCAGATCTCATGTAGAGCCAAGGTTCAGAATCTACACGCCCTAACTCTATCAACCCTAACTTCATAAATTCTACATCTCAGTAAAAATGTATGACTTCGCCGTTTCGCTACCATACCGTCACGAAGGGGAAACGAACGCCTTTTGTGTTTACAAATATCTAATTTCTGAAGTAATGTGTTATACGAATACTTAGTTTCTGAAGTAACGAAACAGCCAAGCCATACATTTTTACTGAGATGTAGAATTTATGAAGTTAGGGTTGATAGAGTTAGGGCGTGTAGATTCTGAACCTTGGCTCTACATGAGATCTGATATCTTTTTCACATGATAAGCCATATGCAATCGTCTTGGCAACATTTTACATGAAAATGTTTTTGGTGGGATTTCATTTCTTTTTGTAAGTTGCTTAAGTCACTTTTTTTTCTTTTTTTGGGAAGTATTTCTTGTACATCTTCTTTCTTCTTTCAATAAAGTCCGTGTACCAAAATTAAAACCTCTAGCATAAACATTTGTGAAAGTCTCATACAAACTTCCACCCCCAAATTTGGGGGTTGGAGGGCAAAAGTAATAGATTTATGATTTTTTTGTTGTTTGTATACTAAACTAAGTTTACATACCAAATTTCAGCTTTCTAGCACTTCAGGAAGTACCCTAACAGTTTTGATGATCATCAGTGTGTCAGTGACGAAATCGAAGTTTTTTAGGTATCAATAAAATCTAAAGTATCAGAGCTATGCAATTGAAACTTTGTGTGTTTTATTAATCTATTGGTAACATCATATCCTGAGAATTTGAACGATCTGGTATATCGGGAACCAAAGTTATGAGGGTTCAAAAAACCGACGGAACGCTTCGAGAAAAGGTAGGTAGTGCCCTTGCGCTTCGCTTGCCGCACGACCGTGCCCCCAGATCAATTCAAAATTCAGTATTCTTTTTGAGTAATTAAACTAACATCAACTTTTTACTTTTACGTGTGTATCAAATAAAGTTTATTATTATTATTATATAATTCAGAAAATAGGAAAATTAGATACCGGAATTTCATATGTTTTAAAGAAGAATTCTTTTGCATAGAAGATTTTTAGAAAGGGGTAAACTTTCCCTTACTCCTAACTTTAATAAAAAATCAGAATATATACTACGTAACAAATCATACAACTAGTAATAAATACTCATTTTATCAGTTAAGATATTCCCAACTGTAACGAATGATTAGTTTGTAAATAAAACTGTTATTCTTTAGAAGAACGCGTCAACCCGCCCACGGCCGTGGAACACTTGCGGTAGATATGTAACTCGCTCTTCATAGCGCACATTTTTTGTCATATCAGTTAAAAAATCCTATACTTTTCTACCTTTTGTTGTTCAACACATTCACGGGCATTCAGCCGTTCCGTACGTGCATCAAGTGCACCGTATGAATACAACACTGTTGTGAAAACTTTGCTTTATATCTCTTTAAATATCACTGTGCAGCTGTAAATTAAAATATTCATTTTCTCGTTTCCGTATTTATGGAAAGTTTATTATTTTTACCTTTATATTAACTTTAAGTAAAGGTTACAAAAATCAAGATTCATAATACTGGCGTATTGCTGATCCAGTATTATTTGTATGGGGAAAAATTACACGCCAAATGCGTAGGAATAAAATTTAACATTCTTTGTGTGTATAATTTTTTATGTCACTAATTAGGCGTGACACAATGACTGTTTTTTTTTAATATTTCGGATGGTAATTAGGGTTCCTTCAAAGAGTATAATACATTTCAATTATATTTCTAAATTAGTGCAATACTAGGAATTGTGATTTATCGGACTTTATAAAAAGGTCAGTAACTGTATAAGTACTCGTAAGAGTAAAAGTTAATTATACCGACTGCACGTTTGGCCTAGTGGTTTAACGGTCACCACGCCGTTTCCTACTTCGCCAAGTGTCGTGGGTTCAAATCCCACGTAGGATAACACTTTGTGTGTTCCACAAATTGTTGTTGTGTGTCTGGGTGTTATTTGTGTCCGTTTCATGTATGTTTGTAAAGTCCCCCGCAAAACAGGATTTATTCCTAGTGCGGGAGTTGTCTTTTAAAAAATAAGAAAAAAAATATATAAATATGAAATCACAGATTTAAGAATATTTACTAGTTTTCTCAAGGTAGAAAATCTATCAAATCTCTTTTGTAACATAAAATTCTTTATAAATCAAACAATAGAAACATATATATGACAATCAACATTAAAAAAGAAATTAATAAAATTTGGATAGCTACACAAATTTGGATTCATAATTTTACGTTTCATTTATATTTTTTAGTTTAATAAATTAATTCAATACCTATTATCGATCGGTATCCATTGTTTACTTTCCCCGGATCCCCGGATCTTTTAAACGATAGTATACAATTGTCTTACAATAGTATGACAGCAAAACTGTCAGCTGCTGCGCCATCAATTGCTCTTATGAATTTAACTTAACATGTTACGTTATTTAGAATAAGTGCAACAATATAACCTAAAAACCTACTGTATATAAGTTTATATAATTGGTTATTTTGTAAAACAGAAGAATATAAACTGTATTTGCTTTTGATTTAGTGTCCATTCGTAGGGTTAGGGGTTTAATTACCTACCACCGACCTACCACCACGAACCGTAGGTGGCCCGAGGTATGTCGGGGTTCCAGGGTTTTCCTTGCTAGGGTGCACCTAGTCCCCCGGAAAATATACATCGGCTTCATTATCGCTCATTAGTGTACAATATTATTATATATGTATGTGTATATATAAAAAACCATAATAAAAAAAATTAAAATATTTTTTAAGTCAAATTAAAGTAAAATGAAATAGGGCTGGGTTGGTAGATTTGTTTCTACACCACCCGCCAGCAGGCATACACTTTCAATGTTAAAAACAATGTTAATACAAAAAAAACAGCGTTTTAGTACCCGAGACGGCGTGCGGTTTTAATCGGTTCGAGTCCGACATGCCACCAGGAGGCAGTATCCGAGGAGATTTCCACACGAAAAAAAAAGGTGTTTAATTACAAAATGATATACTCATTTGAATGGAACTTGTTCGATAAACGATAATAGGATTGTCTCCATTCCGTTTAGTGACCCGAGGTCTTGACCAAATGCACGGTTTATTTGAACCTTATCTATGTATAATATTATTGCTGTGAAGACCCAATTTACCCTAACAAGCGCAAAATCGTTTCACGTTTGTGTTACACTTCTTGTTTTCTTCTCTGTAAAGTACAGACATATTCAATATAAATGAATCCAGAAAGGTAGGTTACTGTATCTGACTAAGTAATTGTAATTGTTTTAGTAAAGAAATTTCGCTACCACAAATTGCACTAAAATAGGTATGCCGTAACAGGTTTAGTGTTTTAATTAGTTAGGTACTTTAAAAGTCTAACAGTTTTTTAACTAATAAATATATAGTTTTAAATTATAATAAAAATAGTGATTTTGACTTTTGTGATTTCAGTTATGATATCAGAAACTAGCGAATAAATTATTTTTCTGCCTCATTTAAAAATATCTCAAAATATAGTGTGAAAGGGCTACTACTTAGTAAATTTGTAGCACGATTAGAAATCCAGCACCAAATGTTTCAGCTCGTGATGAAAAGAATTCTGCGCGATTTTGAAAAATTAATAGGTTTGTATTGCAACCTTATATCCTATACAAAAGGTAAATTTTAGTGAAATACATTATTTTTTATCTCTTAAATAGGTGCCAGTGTAGATGACTTGAAAAATATCTGTAATAACTTTCCAAGTGCCTTTGAAAACTGAACGTTTCGAGCTCTTTACAGCCGAGAGGAAATGTTGTTACTGCTAATGTATATTCCTTTGTAACCATTAAGTGTTTAATTAATTATCGCAGGTGAATCAACGTAATAGTAGATTAACGTGGCCACGTTATAACTACCGTTAAGACTGGCGGTATTTAATCTTCATTTCTGGACAAGAGAGGGAAAACTTAACACATTAACAGCTTATGTATCAAGTATTCTATTATGAGTGAACTATGCACAATAAATGTCAGCATATTATTCTGAGATATGAATACTCTGCCATTATAACAAGTCATATGAAGGATCGTTTACCTAAGATTATGTTATTTGAAAGCAATTTAAGTAAAACACTCCAAAGATTCTCTTACTTTTTAAGTACAATCATGGTTAGGTATATTGATCTAAGTATAATCAATTTGAAATCGTATATTGTCATCAATCGATCAATATATCAATCACCCTATTAATAAAATCGTGGATTCTCCAATACATTCAACTCCAAACAGACACTCATCGACGATAAACAATTTCAAATTATTGTTCCAAACTCGATTTAAACTTATTCATAGAGAAACAAACCGATCGACTGCAACCCGATGCAATTCAAATGACGCTGTGCCATAACACTAAAAGCCTGATAAGGCTTGTTATTACAAACTGATAATTAATGTTACTGAAACTGTATGGATCGGATAAGTAAACACTTATTATAATCAAAAAGTTTTAACAAAATAAAACCGACTTCAAGGTTTGACTTGATTTCTCGTGATGCCATCATCAGATCTTAGTGTCCTTATCATGGTACCACCCTTGGGATATCTCCTTTCCATTAAAAAAGAATCATCAATATCGGTTCATAAACGATGAAGTTATCTGCGAACACACATAAAAAAAGACATACGGTTGAATTGAGAACCTCCTCCTTTTTTGAAGTCGGTTAAAATAAGAAAAAGACTTCAGTGTTCATTTTAGTCCTATCGTTCTTATAGTATTTTATCATTCTAATGGTCTCCTAATAGTGTCGTGTAATAACGCGAAGGGATTTTAGAGTTACACATGTTTACATAATTAGTTCAAATATAAAGTATATAATCCTTTTAGTAAATTTTAAAAAAACGTTATTACTCGTTTAAAACGGGTAGTAAACTGTGTATGAAATAGCGATCGTCTGTTTTTGATGTTAACTTTTTTAAAACACTGATTTATATGCATTTATTTTGACCTGAGGCTTTACATCTTTATTCTTTTTAAAGAAACTTATAAAAATATAGCCTACTATAACGTTTAAGTCCATTCACATTTTTAGCACACGTAGCAGTCCATTCGAAAGGTCCGGAACCGTTTTCGTTTTAAAGTTTAAAGAGGAAATGCTGTCAGTGGCAGCGAAACCCTAATACGAAATAAGCGTAGGTACTAGAGAAAACATGTTTTCTAAACATTTAAACTATATGTAATGTATATTTAATTCTTAAAGGTGTGTAATAACTGTTGCGTTCTAGATACATTTGGAACTGTAAAACATTAAAATTCCTTGTAATTATTAAGTCGCAAAACCTGAGTTGTATTTTATTTGTTTAGTTCTTTTTATTTACTTAGTTGTATTTTATTAGTAATTTTGTGGCTCACAGGATGTGATTAATTGTCATAGTGTGGGTTACCATGCTGCATAGTAGCATTGTCTGTATTTGCAATAAGTACGAGTATAGTGACCACCTTTCTTGGATTCTGCTCATGCTTTCCATAAGGCAGAGTTGAGTCACTTTAGCTGGCTCATACATTAAAAGAAATAATCATTTATGGAAAAGGATTGACTCAGCGTTACCATAAAATTAATTAAAATGACTTAGATATAATGGCAACATCAATAACGAGCTATTCGTGTAAAGCGGATTTCTACCTCTTAGGAATTTGTAATCCTTTGATATTTTATTACAAACGGTTCTAAGTTTACGCAAACGCGTTTGAAATATGTAATTACTTATAGCGAAGTTTATCATGTGATAATATGTGATAATGTTCACTCATTAACGAGATATTTATTAAGCAATTATTCCGTTATATCTACGTAAGGAAGAAAATACTTCAGAGTATTGTAATGGCATCATGACATCTATTTAACCATGTAACGTTTTCGGTAGGTTATTTACTACTTTCGGGTTTGGGAGTCATTCTTGTCTTGTCAAGAAAATTAATAATATTATCGATTTTCGTAGGTAGCAAATGTTTAAACACTAACAGTGACTTACATTAAACTTAATTTGTTAACAATATATTTAATGGTCATGACTAACAGTCGTTAATTTGATGTATTAGTACAAATTACTTAAGAGCTCGTAGCAAGTCCGTAGTCAATAGCTACGACAACATTTTCGTAGCAATATTAATATTAGTAAGTTGTAGACGCATAATTTCATACTGAACCATTTTCTTCCTTATTAATATATCACCATCATTATCCTAAGGTGCATTCACACCATAGTTACTGTTTGTGGACAAACAGCTATCAGTAATAAAAAACATTAATAATTATTATTCTTTTATTACTATGCAACATAATAACGAATTTAAATTTACCATAAAATTATAATTGTGTGTTGTTATTTATTGGATTTTGTTAATTTCGTCCATAAAGAATCATCATCATCAGCCTATCGCAGTGCACTGCTGGACATAGGCCTCTCCAATTGTTAAAGAATAACATAAATTAATAAAATATAGCAAAGATGAATTTTCAGCGACGGCATATGTTTCCAAACTTCTGTAACATTTATTTCATGTTGCCGAGTTGATGTAAGAATCTGTATATCAGAATAACAAATGTGTTCGATTGTTATGAGATATTATTGTTTTAAAAACTAACACGGCAACTTATACTAACAATAAATATTTTTTTCTGTCAGATGTTGGTTTTTAAGACTTGAAACCGGTGCTCTACAAAAAGCATCCACAGTGTGGATGCACCTTTATGTTCAATATCAGAAAATACTCTCAATTAATGTAATAACAATTTGTGTTTGCATTTCAAAGGTTACGTAAATATTATTTAATAATCTCCTTGCGTGTTGCGATTATTAAGTAGCATGTTCTGATAAGATCTTGTGAATGAGACTTATGTAGGTAGTCATTTTAGATGTTACGTTACATTAGTAATGTCTATCTCCCACCTTTGCGATGTTTAATTATAGGCCGGTAAGGTGGAAAATCCAATGTATGTTGATGAACAACGAAATGGGAAATCGGAGTATTTAACGGTTTTGTAAGCTTTATGAAATTAATCTATATATATAAAAGCGGAAGGTGACTGACTGACATACTCAGATATCAACGCACAGCCCAAACCGCTAAAGCTAGAATCCTGAAATTTTGCATGTAGGTTCTTCATATAACGTAAGTGAGCACTAAGAAAGGAATTTTTGAAATTCCACCCCTAAGGGGAATCAGGGGATGAAAGTCTGCGTGAGCGAAGCTGTGTGTAAAAGTTAGTTAATAATAATTTTCTTAGCAGGCTTACCTACAGATCGAAGCATGATAGATAAATAGATAGGAAACTCTTTATTTGTACACCGTATTACAGAGTAACAAGAAAGTATATACAATGCCAGATTTATAATTTACAAAGTGCGGCCTTATAGCGAAAAGCAATATCTTACAGGCAACCTTGGTGATATTATGTAGCCTATACCGTTCCCTACTAAAGGCTGTTTTTGGATAGTAGAACTATTTTAAAGATTACCGTCTAACACAAACAATCAAATAAAAAGCTCTAAAGTTTTATTGTATTATACAAACGCGTCAAATCAAAATTTAAGAGTTTTACTGGAAAACTAACAAAATTTTGTAATTTACATTCTGAAGTTAAATACATTTTTAAAGAATAACGTAATCATTTAAATATTTAACGAAAAAATACACGCGTCACTTAATAAAATATTACAATCACACTTCTCCATAAATACACAGTGGACATTATTAAACTGCGTGGGAACCACCAAAAGGTGTTAGCCACCCTTTTGGGGATTAACTGTCACGTTGATATACCTACATAATTTTATTTAAAGCCGAATAAAATGTTGCCACACTTTGAACTTCTCGTAATTAAAATCCCCGTTAGCTGTGCAAAGACTAGGTGTATTTGTGAGGGCTGAGTTAATAAATTATTCAAATATACAGGTTGTTTAGTATCTGAGTGGTCAAAAGTGTATATATAAAATATACAGTCAATGTTTAGTTTGTAAATTACATTAAATAATTATAAATTACACTAACAAGATACACAAATATATAGATTAAAATCTATTAATTGGTATCCATAAGATCTGTACAAACAAAATAGTCATATTTTTCTAAAATAATGTTAAAATTGTTTTAATGTTCTAAATCTTTTTTGAATGATATTAATATTTAGGCACAAACATTTTGTACATTTATATATTTGAGTATAGAAGTAAAAACCTAAATTATCTCAAAGAAAACTATTTTCAATTTGAAATATCTTCTTAGAAGAGAGACAATTTCCTAATTCATCCCTTTACAATACATTTATTGCGAACTACTAAATTTTTCACATTTCTGAATATTGGCCAGCAATTAAATCTAAACATTGGGTAAAAAAGGTTATTAAAACCAGTACATACATTTTTAATGCCTATTAGACTAACTGGATGCCTATTAGACTAACTTAGATTATCAATTCGACTGTTTTTTTTGGTAACCTCATAACTTTCAACTGGGGGAACCGATTTTGATGATACTTCTTTAAGCTGGTGCTTCCCGTGATCCCATTTCAAATTTGTCCAATTCTTGAAGTCGGTTATTTTTTTGTTAAAATTTGTGATTATTTACTTAGCTTTGTAACTAGAGTTCTTTAAATAGAATTATTTTAGTTCCATGTCATCTCAAGGAGACAATATTTCAAAATATTTAGCCCGTTTGAGCTCTCAAGCTTGTATTCGAAAAACCACGGAATATCTGAACTGATGAAAAAATAATAATTATACCTTTGTCCTCTTCAAATGGCTTATTTTTAATATAACAGAATTTTATATTGACAATATTATGGGTGTAAGTAGTTTGTGTATATGAGTATAATTCATGCATAACAATGATTCAATTAAAGCGATTAACTATGAAATACGTTAAAAGTTTACATACTTTTTGTGTTTCAGAAAATTAATTCTGAAGATCAAACCTTTCTAAATGCAATTGCCTATCTTATTAAAGCCTCTAAAGTAAAGTCTGTTGTTGCGTCACAAAACTAAAACTTATGTTAAATTATCTTCTGTTCTATTATTTTAGTGAAATGATTTCCAAAATACTATGTTTCAATAAGTTTTAAATTACTTTACAGAGTCGAACAATAGTATTAGCACCAATGATTTTGTAATATTGTCTGTTGATTAATATGTCTCTTGGCCCTTTAATTACTGAAAACTCATTAATATAGATTTATAGTATCCAAACCATCAGATTATTTGTGGCCCCAGAGACAAACTTGCAAATCGCTGATTTAGTTCGATTCTGAGCTCTGGGGGCAAGTAGAGGCATAATGACTGTGGTCGTTACTTTAACGTTCTGTATTAAGCTAAGTATATTATTTTCAGCTAGCACAACGAATTGTCTCGCTAGCTAAAAATGGATAAAAAATAGTAAAAGACTCGAATGCTGAAAGGCTACCCAAACTGGAATAATAACATTTAAGAATGTCGGCGCAGTATGTTCTATCTTTTTATTTACGGACTTCAATCTTATTCGAGAAGTGAGTGAGTGTTGAAGTTCGTTCTTCTTACAGACAATTCCCGTTGTTTACAACCAAAGTCATAAAATGACGTAGATGTGATGTTCTCTCACGATAATTAGTATGAAACACGAATATGAACGAAAAAAACATAGAAAATTCCCAGAAGAAAGATCAAAAATTCATTAAGACATGTCATCTTCTCCGGATTCAGTACTGTCAGCAGTTGAGTTTCGTGTTTTTGAGGAAAATACAATGTTTCTTCAGTATTAATCGGACAAAAGTATGGGATGACATGTTATGTAACTGTGTTGTTTTCCTTGTAAATTTATTTTCACATGTGGTGATGTGGTTTACCTTTAAAGCCGGCCTTGCTATTAAGTAGCATTAGGATCAAACATTACTATTTTTCCAAAGATATTTATTGTTAAGGTTACACCTAAATAATATTGTGGAATTGCGAATAAAGAATACTTAATATGTAGGTACATCACACATTTTTATCACGGGAATTTAGTTTATCAGTAACATTGCTAGTATATAAATAATTATAAGCTACCTTTTGCTCTCTTGTACTCTAATAAAAGCGACAAGCGATGCGACAATAACTTTTGATATGCAGTAAACAGTTAATTAATAAATTAAAAAGACTTTATGCTTTATAATGAACAGAGGTGGCGCTAAACGATATCGTAATTAATACTCAATTAATCACCCTACAGCAATTTATTCAATAACTCTTAACGAGTCCTATTTATTCTTTAATCAAATGATCTCAAAGGTAAGGTGACTTGAAATAACTATTGGCTTTATTAAGACTTCTTTACCTCAATGATACGATATGAACAAAAAAGGATACAAGTATAAGATGATATCAGAAGAGTAATTCACCCGTACCGATGTTCCTAAATCGAATATGATAGGCGTTATAATACTTACAACAAATACTATAGTTTATTCGTACAGTTTGTTATGTCCTTCTAAACTTATATATATAAATAAGTGTCGTAATAGTTTTTCATTCATTATGCTAGGATCTATGAATCTGCTCGTGAGCGTAACAATAGCTTAAAAAAATCTTTTCCAACCCCTAAACAGATGTATGTACGGTGTCAGGAACATGTATTTGACACCGTTATTTAAAAAAAAAATGTATGGGAATAACATCATCTCAACGCTAAGTCACGTGGTCAAAACAAAATATTGGACAATATTAGAATAGAATAGAGTCGTTAGCACAAAGAGATTCGACGCCAAACACTTCCGTCTTGGCCAAGGGAGCAGGTCTCAATTGCAGATTTAGAATTTGTCACCCGCGACCTAAGCTTTGTAAAAGGTACTTATTATTGTATTTTCTTATTCTTTTTTTATTTTCGTCTTTATTAGAAACTAGCTGAGCCCCGCGGTTTTACCCGCGGTATAACACACACCGCGGGTAACGCCCCGGCCAAATCTAGTTTTAAAAAAAGGAGCCTTATATCATCAGCTATCTGCCAGTGAAAGTCCCGTTAAAATCGGTCCAGCTGTCTCAAAGATTAGCCGGAACAAACAGACAGACAAAAATGGCATAAAGTGCATTTATTAAAAAGCTGATATTTTAATATCACAAACAGACACTCCAAGTTTTTTTATTTGTATAGATTTTATTGTTAGTCCGACTTGTAATCAACAAATTCATAATTAAGAAATTTTGGAGTAGGAGTCCGATGCAGCTGATCATGACAGACAAGCGCTTTAGAAATATAACATAGTATTTTTTAACTAGTTTAAATTCATCTATATATATAAAAGAGTAATGTGACTGACTGACTGACTGACTGACATACCCAGAGATCAACGCACAGCCCAAACCTCTGAAGCGAGAACCCTGAAATTTTGCATGTAGGTTCTTTATATAACTTAAGTGAGCACTAAGAAAGAAATTTTCGAAATTCCACCCCAAAGGGGGTAAATCAGGGGATGAAAGTCTGCGTGAGCGAAGCTGCGTGTAAAAGTTAGAAATAAAATAAATAAAGGGACATCAAAAGTTCTGTAATTTATAAATGCTATTATTATTAGAACCCGAGTTTATATTTAAGTACCTACCTAATTTGGAGAGTTAATAAACCATAAATAAGACAGGAAATAAACCGACCTCATACATTAAAACATTCAATTCATTGTAATTTCACAGTCTCTCAATAAATCTCAAAATGTTCTATTTAAAGTATAAAATAAGGCTCTTATACATATTTTCTTGTACACGTTTCATCAGACATCTGATAAATGAGGTTCCATTATTCCACTCCATTTCTTATACAAGTGGGTATGGAGTGCTAAACGGTATACAAGCTTGGAAAAATGTTTACGTCTTTTCGTAAAACTGAGTAAACATTAATTATTTTAATAATTATCAAAAAAACTTAAATTCAAAATAAGTATTTGACGTCACAAGTTATGTACTAGTTGCTTTTTGTACAGTTGTTGCACCAAGTCAGATAGCAGGTTTCTTAATAGTAGGTAACTTAATCCATCCTTTATTCGCGTTACGGTATAAATTCTCAGTTTAATACGAAATATAACAAAATAATAAAAAATAAACAAATGAACTACGTTCACTGTCACATTTATTATATCACATCGTAGAGATAGAAGGATAGATAGAAAGTGTATAAATACATATCTTAATTACGCTTATCGTAAGCTCTCTGGTAAGCTATTTGCCTATAGCTTTTGTTTGAATGACATTGATTATACTTAGTACGACTATTATATTGCTGAATATTGATTACCAACAGACATATGAAGTGTTGAGTTTTGGTTGCGTTGCTTATACATATCTATTCAGCTCATTTGATCATAAGACCATTATGCTAAACTAAAATTTAATTAAAGATTTGTTATGTAAAAATGTTAAATAATAAGCACTTTGACATAAATATCTTTGATAAATTTCTAACACCTGTTTTATAATTTTCATCTCTATAAAGTTTATTTTCATGTTCGGGAAGTGTATTTTAGTTTTGATATTACTTTGTTGAACCTTCCTTAATAAAAGTAATCACGTCGTTTTTGTTATGATAAGAATTTTCGAGAATAACATTATTACTGAAAATAAGCTGTGCAAAGTTAATCAGTAAACATACTTTATATACGTACTCCATTTCTTGGTACTTCTTGTATTAATATACTTAAATAAGCATTAAAGTTGCCACCTAAAATAATTATTTAAAAATATTTCAACTGCATTGAAAGGAAACAGTTTAAAATACAATGCTACTTCAGAGTTATTAAATGATTAAACAACATTAAGAGTAGGTAAATATTATTATGGCTATATTATTTTACATATGTATAGAAATGTAAATAATCGTCTACGGCTCTGTCCGCGTATATGTCGGTTATCGCGGCAAATAGTAGCCTATGTGTTATTCTGATGTATAAGCTACATTACTGTAAAGTTTCATCCAAATCCATTCAGTAGTTTTTGCGTGAAAGAGTAACAAACATCCATCCATCCATCCATCTATCCATCTATCCATCCATCCATCCATCCATCCATCCATCCATCCATCCATCCATCCATACTTACAAACTTTCGCGTTTATAATATTAGTATAGATATAGATTGTGTATGAGATTTGTGTTCGTAATATATGCACTCGTCAATGCCCTTTAATATCTTTTTATCGAGTAGGTTCAATGTGCATCCTCTTAACTTATATTTGTTCATTATTTTGCTGCTTAACGTCTGAATCTATTGCAATTGTTAAATTAAAATATACTAAGATCAGTCGCAAAATCACCGTGCAAGTGGTTGTAAATGTAAATATGTCTATGTGCATAGGCGTGTGTATGTAAACCATAAAGTTACCCGTGATATCAAATTAATCAATAATGACGAAGGAGTTTAAAAATATACATGCAAGTAATAAAATGGAACATCTCCTAAAACGGATCACAGGATTTTCATTCAATAATTCATAGATGAGATCATGATGATTCGTAATTCCAAAAGCCGAGTAAAATTTTTCGGCTCGTTGCTTTGTAAATCAGGTACCTGAACTGGATTGATTAGAAGCTGATGACGTAGCACAATGAGATTAATGTACGATCATTTCGAACCCTACTGAACATAGTGAGTCGCTAGATACACCTTTTGTTCTTTTATAAATTAGCTATTAATGAATAGCGTTCTTCTAGAAAGTTCGAGAGTAGCCATATACCTATAAACTGTCCTTCCTAGTTCTTTCCCATAGTATTAGGGTTAGATTTAACTGTTATCAACTTAAACTGGAGGTTTCATTTTAATAAGAGCAGATCTTTAATTAAATTTTGAATGGATTATAATTCTTAGAGATATTAACTGCAACCCAACTTCAGACAATATATTTTGACAGATGGTGGGCCAAATACGCCTGTTTTTGATTAGGGTACACTTACTCGAATTTATATTAATATATTTTGCTTAGCAAATGTTTTCAGGCCTCAAACAGTAACCGTGAAAGATAATACCTAAATTATTATTTTTAATATTTTACATTTAAATAAATATATAACTTTAAAACTTGCAAAATATGTATGTAGGATAAAGGTTTGTTTCATTTACAAACAGGAATAAATTGGCTTGTAAGAAATTGACACGAAGTGTTAATTAAAATTGTAGGTACTGTTACAAATGTACATTTTAACCGCACTGAAAGTAAAAAGTTAGAACTCAAAGTACACACATCAAAAGTGTCTAGGGATCAAGCATTTTTATGCGGATTTCTTGAGATTGAGATGTGGCTTTGGCCCTGTCCTGCTCAGTCGCCAGACTTGAACCCGATTGAGCATGCATGGGATATGCTACAGAGAAGAGCTCTGCCGAATATGGAGGGTATCCAGTCGCAAGAAGACCTTTTTTTGTTGTTGCAACGAACATGGGCGGCCATTCCACAGCGTGATTTGGATGAACTCATTTTGAGTATGCCAAACCGATTCTTGTGTTGTTAGTGTTCGCGGTAGAAACACGGATTATTAATTGTTTAAGTTACCTAATAAAATTTTAAAGAAAACTGTTATTTCAGTCTTTTTTTCGAACTTTAATGTTAGTGGTTCAAATGTCAAAAATCCCTTTATTAGGAAAATGGCAAATTTCTTTATTAATGCAAAGGTGACTTGGTTTATCGTTACTGTGACAAACGAAAACACTTTATTTGATGAATCCTTAAAGAAAATTTTAATTAATGTCAATCAGGAGAAAAGTTATTGCAAAAATATATGTTGATCCCTAGACACATATGTTGATCCCTAGACACTTTTGATGTGTGTATTACAAAGTAAAATAGACTAAGCGTTTTATTGTATTATTTATTTTTATATATTTATTTATTTTCATTTTTCTGTGGTAAGCCTCGGGGGAGCATTTGGCTAGCAGTGGACTACAGTGGGCTGATGATAATGATGAAATATACAAAAATTTAAAAAAACTTATATGTAATTAGCCCCCACTCAACACGTTGGTACATACCACTATTGGTCACTACGAAACTACTTGAAGGTGTGAATCAACTTCAAATATTGACCCCAATGTTAGTACCAGCAATGCGGTTTAGACTGGCTATGGTTTCATACTGCCTCGCAAACTAAGAAACTATAGACAAAATGTTGACGAGCGATGTTTAACTAATTAGCACGTATTTCGAAAGATCTATTTAGTTGTCGCTGTCACACATTCAAGTAAATAGTAAATCCTTTCACAAGACGACGAATATGTCGAGGGAAGTGTGATTAACTACGTCGTTGACTACTATATTTTGATATGTATATAACGTGTAGAATAGAAAAGATACCAGAGAGTTTAAGTCGCTATGAACCACCAATGTCAACGACTACAGGTTTACGATGTATTATAAAACATAAACTTCCATCCGCTTTTGTTTTCATAAACAAGACGGTTAAAAAGATTTTCCGATAAAATAAATACGATATGAATTATGCGTTAATATTGGGTTCAATAAATACGATATAAATTGTGTTAATATTGGTTCATGAAGATGTCAGATAAAAATATTTTCGACTGAGAATCTTCACCAGACTTGCGCTCGCGTGCATTGACATACTCGTAGGTACCAAAGATTCCTATTAAAAACATATTTTAAAACGTTGCAATTTAGAACGTTTCTGATTTTTAACTAAAGTAAAAATGCCTTCTATAACCTAACATTCGGTAGTGGTATTTCATTTCTTTACAATTGTTGGAATTTCATTGATTTATACCATACAGGTTTAATACGAGATACTAACAGGAAAAATGTATGATTAAGTATACATATACTCTGTTTATTTTCACTGTGTCGAGTCTTGTGAGCTGACCTTGCTGAGTCTTGGAGCGTCAGTGGGTATATAAAAATTTAATAATAGACATATCCTCAAACTACCTGCTTTAAAAATGAACAAGTACTTGTCGCGGCTAAAGCGTGGATTTTATAAAACCAGAATTGACAACTTTAATAATTAATTGAAGATGACAAAAACATAACGACGTTTATACTTTTGTAGATAGTCCATTTAGTTTAAAAAGTACATAATCAAAATTTTAAACACCTGATTCCTGAAGTTTCGAAAATATGCATCGTAACTATTTTACTCGCAGTGAGTAAAAAATAGTATTTTTAGTCGCATTGAGCGTCTTACTTTGATCAGTTTTAATCTTTTTAATATATCATCTGCATTCGATTTCCATAGGTATAAAATTTTCTTTGTATCAATGTGTCCAGTTAAAGTTATGTTTTATACTGAAATTACATGCAGTCAGCCAATAAACCAGATTTAAAGTACCATAAAAAAATTAAAAATAGTTTAAAAACATTTTAAACAAAATTAAATTATATTTTATTTCCTTTTCAACAAATTTAAACCTATCATATGGAAAATAATTAAAAAATTGAATTTAGACATACTTTACACATTTATATCTATACTTATAATAAAAATGTAACAGGTCCAATTCTGTACATTAAAGATATTTTGAAATTTTTTTTTGGAGGGCTCTCTCTAATCGATACTGAAGCCAAAACTGTATTTTTTTTCATTTTTGTCTGTCTGTCTGTCCGTCTGTCTGTCTGTCTGTCTGTCTGTCTGTCTGTATCTTGGCCGCGCATCACGCCGAAACTACTGAACGGATTCAAATGAAACTTGGCATGATTTGAGTTCATACTACGAGGTAGGACATAGGATACTTTCTATCCCGAAATTCAGCACGGTTGCCTGGAGAGAGGGGATGAAAGTCAAAATATGTACTAAGTTGTAATTCAATAACACATAGTCCGATTTTATTCATTCTTTTTTTGCTAGAAAGAAAAAAAATAGAAGATAACGGGCAAATTGTTTTTTTTTGTCCGCGACTGTACACTGCCTGTAGGAAGCTGAGACAGATATGTAAATATGGCGGTACGAAGTTCGCCGGGTCAGCTAGTTGTTAATAAAACTGTACGCTTCTCTGCTACGAATCGTGCTACGTTGACACTGTCAGTGCACAATCTCTGATTGAGACTGCTACGACACTACGTCCTACATTGATACTACGATGACACAATCTCTGATAACCTTTGGCAATGTGTAACAACGCTTATATCAATTTAATCACATATCGGTAAGTGGGTCACAACATGATTGTAAAATCTGTACGCTAACACATATTAGCGCACTTAAAGACTTGTAAAATGTCATCATATTCCTTTATTATAACCTCATCACCACTCGTTTACACACATGACAGTCAGAGCGTCTAACATTTATATGTAAATTAAACTATGATGCCAACGAAAAGATGGATAAAAGTGCAAATTATCCTAGGGAATGAGGTTGGACGATATCAAGTTATGTTTATTGGGACCACGCACCACCCATTTGTATAATTCTTGCATTATATGCCGGGAGAACGGTAAACATATGACACGGTCGGTAAACACTGAGCAACTATTGAACAACTACTTGTTGCGCATGTGACTCGTGTATTGTGGTATTTATGACGTTTACACACTACGTTTTTATTACTTAACGGTTAAATGATCCGCTGGGAGTCGGAGAACTTTTATATTTGTCTTTAGAGAGTGAGGATGCGTAATTTCAATCTTCAAGCTATTTAGAAAAGCTCGCGTAATTGAAATAATGTATTCAGGAAAAAATAAGTAGTTGGGAGTATCTAAGGATAATTATTCCTTGTCTTAGATTTCCACGGTATACATATGGAACAATTACTTGTTTAATTCATCAAGTGACTCTGTAGTTTTTCTGTAGTTGTAGTACAGTAATAATTCTTTGGCTAGTAGCAAAACCTGTAAAATAGATATAAATATAATATCAACATTTTATTGAAATGATTTAACAGTAAAAGTAATTTTCATCCCACCAGCTCGTAAAGAGTATTTTTGCCCTTCGATATCTGAGTGCAAAAGCCGTTTTTATTATCTAGAGGAATAAAGTAAATTGAATTTAGAACATCGCTCGAGTGCACTAAGTTTGTGAATTCAAAACATCACTAAACCTATTTACTTCTACCTCCATGGTGCCGAATTAATCATACAATATTTTTTAATTTGTTTAAAACTCAGACTCGGAACCTTCTTGGTGTAGTTTTTTTTTAATTTCCTCTGCCCGCGCCATTTTCTTCTTAAAACATCGGGTGGTGCGGCGCCAGGACCTGGCTTCACTGATTTTACACTAAGTGGCACGAAGCCAGGACCTGGCGGATCGCTCATGTCGATATAAAATGCAATAAGAAACGAAACGATCCGTCGCTGAATATCATATTCTCATAAGACCACATTCGTAAAACACCACATTCGCAAAACACGATATTCGTAAAACATCATATTCTCATAACATCATATTCTCAAAATATCATGATCTTATAAGATCACATTCGCAAAATAAAACATTCTCTAAGCATCATATTTTCAAAATAGGTCAAAAAGTACACTGGACACCAAAAGTAATACCAAATGCTACGTTATGCACCAGTACAAATGGTAAAATCTACATACGAAACCTCTTTGTCTCATACTGGCCAGCGAATTATACAAATGCGACTATTAGTTAGCAGTAATAAAAGCAGTAAAAGAGGTTTTTCCACGTATAGCAGTTATAGGTTGCTACTATCATTTTTGTAAAGCCGTGTTCAAAATGAGCAAAAACTTAAATCTTAAAGAACCTGAAGATCAAAAAATAGCAAAATACTGTTAGGAGTTAACAGTATTTTGCTATTTTACCTTTACAAAATGATGCCGAACACCATCATTGAAATATCATCACCACGCGTCTACAAATTTCTAGATTACTTCAACAGTCAATGGATGAAAAAGATAAGTAGTGACATATTAGGCTGCCATGGCCAAAAGAATCGAACAACAAATGGTGTTGAGGGTTGGCATCACCGAATCAACACAAGAATTCCATCAAAACCCAGTATGTACCAGTTCATTTCACTGCTAAAAAAGGAAGCCAAATTGCAATATGCAAAATTAAAAAGAAATGATTTACATTGCACTGATGTAAAACGAAATATAATTGAAAAAAATAAAAAATAATAAGTATAATCAATGATTGTGTTAAGAAAAAAATATGCATTGAAGTGTGTTTGAAACGCTTATGTGCAATTAGTACCATGATATCACAATAAAAGACTAAGAAATAAATACATAATAAGAACTAAAAATAATTTATCAGTATAGAATTTAATTTTTGTTTTGTATAAGAGATAATTTCATTTTTGTATTGTTACACCCGTTTTTAATAATAATTAAAACATCAGAGACTAGTTTGAATGGCACTGTACTTTGAATGTGGTATCATAAGAATGTAGTGTTTTGCGAATGTGGTCTTATAAGATCATGATATTTTGAGAATATGATGTTATGAGAATATGATGTTTTACGAATATCGTGTTTTGCGAATGTGGTGTTTTACGAATGTGGTCTTATGAGAATATAATATTCAGCGACGGATCGAAACGAAATTGTCGACTGATATTGCACTTGCACCTACACTATTACGTCAAGGAGGGACAACGTCAGCTAAGCGCAACAAATTTTAGCCAGGCATAGAGAAATTCCGTTCGACATAGCCCTTTCCAATTCGGACGAGACGGAGAACGTGTGTGTCAATTGTGGCGGGAACGAAATATATTTAAAAAGTGGTGTTTTTTTGCAGTTTTGTGATTATGTTGTATTAAAAAGATGTCTGGGTAAGTAATCTACTATATAACACCTTTTGTTTGAGTTTCTCTTTGTTTTAAATGAAAATTGTCTCAGAAATGAAAGTGTATACGTGCTAGGCCACCATCAATGAATTTTGTTTATTATTTTGAAAACTAAAATGCATGCATATATATATTTAGTGTTTGCATTGTGTGTTAACATAACTCAAGTGACGAACGAAAGTTAAATCGAGAGCATCGGTGCAGTAATTTCATAATTATTCATCTAAATACCTAGCCGTGGCAATTGCCGCTTGCGTGCATTAAAAGCCGGCGTGATTCCACAGATGTCGGTTGGAAATGGAGAGGGTATAACACAAAAACTATGCTCATACTATGCTCATCTTTTTTTAGTTTGAATTTGTGTAGTGTGTGGATTGTATACACGGTACATATATTCCATAATAACATTTTTATGGTTTTTGTCGATTTGTTTGTTCCAGCTCATATCTGTAATGGCTGGACCGATTTTGATGGGACTTTCGCTGGCTGATAGCTGATGTAATAAGATATAAATTAGAAGGAGGAGGTTATCTATTCTACTATATTTTGTCATGTATAACTAGTGGCTGGACCGATTTTGATGAAACTTTCACTGGCTGATAGCTGATGTAATAAGATATAAATTAGAAGGTAGAGGTTACCTATTCTACTGTATTTTTAACCGACTTCAAAAAAAGGAGGAGGTTCTCAATTCGACTGTATTTTTTTTTGTTACCTCATAATTTTTGACTGGATGAACCGATTTTGATAATTCTTTTTTTATTTGAAAGCTGGTGCTTTCGCATACGCCCATTTAAATTTGGTCCAGATTGAAGTCGGTTTTTTTTTTGTTAAAATTTGTAGGTAATTATTTCATGTATAGCTTGTGGCTGGACCGATTTTGATGATTTCTTTCACTGGCAGATAGTGAATTTTATTAATGTGTGGTTTTCCTTTTTTGTTTGCTTTTATATTACATGGCGGCCGCGGCTGACATCTGACAACGGCTCCAACTGACTTCTGAAGGGCAAACAAGCAGACGGAGCAAGACAAATGCGGGAGGGCAAATGACAACAGACCGGGTCATCTACAGAGTGGACAAACGAGCAGACGGAAGCAACGTCTTATAGTATAGATAAAGGAAAAATTGCGAAAAGCACAGATTTCTTATATCGCATAATTTTTTTTTTTTAATTTAAACTGGCTACCACTTTCCTCATGAACGCGTAGACGTATAAAATTTAAATTCATATCAAAGACTCAAGTCTATAACACCTTCAAGCTGTAACAAAATTAAACTTTTATATTAACGCAATCTCAAGAAACAACATATTAAGCCCCATATTTGGAAACTCGCAACTACTCGCAAGGGAATCAAAACCTAAAGGATACTTCCCGCCGTCCTAAAATCTTGAAATTTGGCACTAAGCAACGTTTTATAGCACAACTAAAGGAAAAATTTCGAAAATATAAATTTTTTAGTTACATTACATGTTTCTTTTATAATTATATAACTATGTATTACCGTTTGCCTCATGAACGCGCAGAGGTATCAAGTTGAAATTTATATCAAAATTAGGTGTAATAGCCTTTAAGTTTTGAAAAAAAAAATAAGTCAACGCAAAAACGCAAAACGCAAAGGTACAACCATTTATACCACATATTTTGAAACTCGCGACTGCTCGCAAGCGAATCAAAATCTAAAAGCTGCTTCCTGTTGACATAGAAAATTGAAATTTGGTTAGAAGCAATAGCTTAACAGCACAGGTAACAGAAAAGTTCAGAAAACTTGTACTTATATACCTACAGGTTTGTAGGGAATCCTCGGTGCGCGAGTCCGACTCGCACTTGTCCGGTTTTTTTTTTACACTTTGTCTATCAAAGAGCTATTGAAATTGAGGTGAGGTAGAAAAGTCATCAATATTTACGTACTTTAAACCAGTAAGTTGACTGTTAAAATACTTAAGCTCAGCGGTGGCTTCACAGTATAGTAAACCAGTAAGTTGACTGTTAATATACTTGTAAGCGGTGGCTTCCTGATATAATATCTTGTAAGGGCTATGTTTTGGCCTGAATCAGTGCAATTATTATGTATGTGTATTTATGTCTGACACTCAGTTCTTTCCACGGCACTGATGGTGAGCTCGTGCTGCACAGATCCCATTTTTTTATTGTATATTATTATTAAGTATGTGTTACCTATATGTAAACAACGGTAAATTTTTAAACACCTCATGTCATGTTATGGTTGTCTAAAAGAAATTGCCGTGAGCGGTAAGACCTCTGATTGTTATACTTGGATACTTTGTTACTCTAATTTTGAACCATTTTGCTTTGAGTGTGCAATAAAGAAAAATAAATAAATATTACTTCCAGAAATAAACAAAAAAAAATCATTACTTACAATAGATAAATAAATAGGTACATATTTAAAAAAAAAAATACTCACAACACATAATTTTTATAAATATAACATTTAAAAAATCATATGAAAAAAATTTTTGACTATCACAATGCCATGTCCATTTCACACTCTACGTACGTAGTTTCCCGCGCAATGTTAAATTCACCGCTTGTCGTGCTCTTGTCGCGCCCTTGTCGTGCCCTTGTCGTGCTCTTGTCGTGTATGTTTGTCAGCTTATTTCTAATTGTTTTTGTTAGCAAGTACTTATTGTTTTTTATGTATTATATAGTAAATATTGTGTACTATTTGTAACAAACAAGCGGTAATGAAAAAACCGCGTGATTGTCGCTTTAAAAGTGTAAATAGTAAAGTTAGTCATTTGAGTGTCGATTTGAATGGGTTGATTAATATGGTCCGTTCTTTGAAATAAACGAACTTATACATCTGATACCTATATTATATAAAGTTCATGAACCATACTACTCAGAAACAATTAAATCAAGCCACTTCATTACGGCATCTGTCGTCAAAGCCACTTGAAACTCTCATGTTGTTCTAGGAGTGAGCGAGCGCGGTAGAAATGGCGCGCTGAGTTCTAATAGTCGTGGTGTAAAAACTTTGTATTGAATTTGTCAAGTGATGATTAAATTGAATAGATTTAAGGTTTAGCTTTAGAATAACACAAAAAGTATGTGTAGGAATGATTTATTTTTAAAAATATATACAAGTTTATACAAATTTTTCGTTTTTTTTTTATCTCTTCCTTAATTTCTAGCGATTTTAACAACAGATACGTAAAAAACTTTACAATATTTTTACACTACTCTGTAGGAAATTTTATCAGGAATCCAAATATAATAAATATTAGTAGGTCTTCTTAGAAAACCATTGATAAATTGGCGAAAGAATGCATCGGCGCATACGTAGCGCGGCCACCCTGCAGAGGCCCCGCCACGCGACGGTTTCGCGCCCGCCGCGGCCCGCCACACGAAGGGTTAAGTAACTATCTTTCAATTTTTCTTAATTTATCTATACATCCATACAAATAAATAAAATCGAAATGTCTGTTTGTAACATTAAAATAACCGCTTTTTACTAAATGCATATGTATGTATACATGGTACATATACTAAAATATGTTTTTAATAATTTCTGTTACATTGTCTGTCTGTCAGTCGGTCTGTCTGTCTGTTTGTTCCCGGTAATCTCTGGAACCGCTGGACTGATTTTGACGTGACTTTCACTGGCAGATAGCTGATAATCTAAGGAGTAACTTAGGCTACTTTTTTCAGACTAGCTTTGTCCCGCAGTGTTACTCGCGGTACGATAAAAACCGCGGGTAACACCACGGGGTTGAGCGAGTAGCTAAGTATTTTTGTAATAATTTAAAAATTAATCTGTAATACTTACCTATCATAATTTAGTACCTAATAAATATTAATACCTAAACTGAAATAAAAGTATCATGTGATTGTTAATGCGTTTTTTGCATTTAGTTATTTCCTCGCTGAGGTGGAATGGAAAGTTACGTGTTGCACTCGAGTGCAAAGATTTTTCACCTCGTGCTCTTTTGATTCCCTCGCTGACGCTCAGGATTCAAATTTTTTTAATTTTAGAATCCTTCGCGTGCTCGGTCTTCAAAATTGAGCACGCGGTTAAAAAGCAACCTTGCACTCTTGTATAACAAATAACTATTATTTAATGAATATAACATAGAAAAGGTGAATCTTTTAAGAAGAGACTGCATCAAAGTGATTTTTTTTATATAAAAATAGTCTTAAATCAATTTTACACAATTAAAGACTGGAGTATTTTAAATTTGGTTTATTTAAACTTCTTATAAACAGCCAAATACTATGTAATATTATACAAAACTATGTATAGTTTAAAAAAAATAAGTAAAAGATCATTTGTATTCCTACAATTCTTCTAGATAAGAGCAAACTTACACTCAGAAGAGATACACGGAACATAAATTCTAAGGCATATAACATGTCACTGATAATTTGAAACAAATACCTTTTATTTGATATCAGGGATATAGGCTTCAGAACAAGTTTAGTAAGGGATAACGGAAAATCTATCGTTTTCCTTTTACTTACTGTTCACACTATCACAATTATTGATGTTATCATTGTGAGTATAATAAAAACATCACACAATTTAATAAGCATTAAATAAATATGTTTTGTTTCATGCGAACGCATTTGAAGACTTGTTAATATTTTTTTTAGATATCGGCAACTTCCACTATCACGTTTAAGTTTATACATTACTAGCTGACCTGACGAACTTCGTACCGCCATATTTACATATCTGTATAAGCTTCCCACAGGCAGTGTACAGTCGCGGACAAAAAAAAGACTATTCCCGTTAAGTTTGAATTTCTCTTGTACGCAAACCTTGTCCTAACAAAAACATAAAAAATATATTTGATTTGGTGCACCCGGTCGGAAGTTATGCGTGTACATACATTTCGCCGATTCATTTATACCATGTGTCCCAAAATTCAACGATAAGCGGGCGCCAAAAGGTAGACCTGCTCATGAGTACATAAGGAAAAAAAATAAAAAAAATATACCTAGTTTTTTTTTAGTTACAAGAAAAATTTAGAATTTCTTTGAAAATTTACACCCTTCATATTTTGAACGACCACGATGACAATTTTTGTGTAACGTTTTTTGTGTAAAAACTGCGGGCAATTTGGTGTTTTTAAGAGTTGTGGTGAATAGTAGCACTATTTAGGTACAAGATAAAAAAAAAACTTAAGCATATTTGAGAAATTGTCATCGTGGTCGTTCAAAATATCATAAAAGGTATAAATGTTCAAAGGTATACATTTTCAAAGAAATTCTAAATTTTTCTTGTAACTAAAAAAAAAACTAGGTTTATTTTTTTTATTTTTTTTCCTTATGTACTCATTAGCAGGTCTACCTTTAGGCGCCCGCTTATCGTTGAATTTTGGGACACCCTGTATATATCTATATAGATATTCATTCATAGTATATTTGATATCCTACTGATATAATACGAGGATGTATGGATGTTTGACACTCTTCTAAGAAAAACTTTACAGTAATAACAGGCCGCGGGCTAAAGTTAGTCATTCCAATATTTCCAATAAGAAACAGACAATTCTTACTCGGGCATTTAATTTTTTATTAGGGTCCATTGTAAGCGTGTACATACGGCTATAATCACTGTAAAGCTTATACATATTTGGTTATCTTCCAATTTTAAATACATTGCATTGCATATGCATTGATTGATGATTGTCTTTTAAGAAGGTACTTTTAGCTAAAGTGATACTTAGTATGCAGTGTATTGCAGACATTTCATAAACATTCACGATAGAAAAAGAATGGCTGTAAACCTTTATTGCCGAGTTCTTTCCTATTAGGCCTAAGGCGCACGTCTTGCGAACTCAGCGATAAATGTGAATGTCGCTTTTGAATTTCATGTGTTTAACTATATAACCTGGATGAATAAATTACATTGCTGTGCAATATTCAAATATAAAATAAGAAAAGAAAGGATTAAATATTTAACATATTTTTATTACAGCTTATAGACATGCAAGAAAGCACGACTGCACGGTTGGCCTAGTGGTTTAAGCGGTCGCCACGCCGTTTCCTGCTGCGCCAAGTGTTGTGGGTTCAAATCCCACATGGGACAGCACATTGTCTGATCCAAAAATTGTTGTTCTGAGTCTGGGTGTTCTTTGTGTCCGTTTCATGTATGTTTGTAAAGTCCCCCGCGACACAGGATGTATATTCCTAATGCGGGCGTTGTCTTTAAAAGAATAAAAAATAATAAGAAAAGAAAGAGAGGAGGATAGGAGGGAGCGGCCTATGTCCAGCAGTGGACTGCAATATGCTGATAATTATTATGATGTTGAAATATTAGAGTGAGCTTTCTTTATGTACTTACTGTTTGAAAAAAAAAAGTTTAAACCACACAAAATGCATTCTGAATTGTGTTCTTTTACATTATTACATTTTGAGTTTAAAGAGTTTTTTTTTTTCAGAAAATTTCATAATCTTGTACAAAGTCGAGGAATTGGTCTCAAGTCTCAACACAATCAACGCACGTAATCACACTAATATTATAAAGGCGAAATTTTGTGAGTGTGTGTTTGTTACTCTTTCACCCAAAAACTTCTGAACGGATTTGGATGAAACTTTACAGTAATATAGCTTAGCATCAGAATAACCCATAGGCTACTATTTGCCGCGATAATCGACAAACACGCGGGCGGAGCTGCGGACAAAAACTAGTAATATAATAAATACTTATTTGAAAACAAGGCAATATAAATTTACAATATAGATAAAATTAACTAAGTAAATGATAATACGCCTCTTCTTCCTAGCCAGCAGTGGACTGTTAACAGTCTGTCTGTCTGTCTGTCTGTCCGTCCGTCTGTCTGTCTGTCTGTCTGTCTGTCTGTCTGTCTGTCTGTCTGTATCTTGGCCGCGCATCACGCTGAAACTACTGAATGGATTCAAATGAAACTTGGCATGATTAGAGTTCATACTACGAGGTAGGACATAGGATACTTTTTATCCCGATATTCAGCACGGTTTCCTGGGGGGAGGGGATGAAAGTCAAAATATGTACATAGTTGTAATTCAATAACACATGGTCCGATTTCATTCATTCTTTTTTCGATAGAAAGAAAATAAATAAAAGATAACGGGAAAAGTATTTTTTTATGACTGCGACTGTACACTGCCTGTGGGAAGCTGAGACAGATATGTAAATATGGCGGTACGAAGTTCGCCGGGTCAGCTAGTAATAACATAAAAATCTTAATCTTCCTGATTTTTTTTTCAATACAGTAATATTTACATTTGTAAGTTCTTAGTATTTTTACTACAATAATAAAATTGTAAATAGCAGCAAAGATTGAACAGAGAGCCTTACTCGTACCCTGAAGCAAGACGCCATAAAAGCGGGAAACATTTATTCTTGATCTTTTTTGTTTCCATATAGCAGCAATTTGTCGCGAGCCCCGACTGCGCGGCGTGTGTGAAGATGTTGTCGGTATGAGAAATACCGACAACATCTTCATCCATTATTTAGGCACATTGAATAGGCAGTATCCCTAGTCATACGCAATATACTATATGTATTTATTGTACTAAATGGTAATGCCCAACGAAACTGTTAAATAGTGACAGAAAAATATTACTTGTAATTTCTTTTTAAGCCACCTAATGAGTTTCGGTTGGGAGATGTAATTAAAACGGTGCCACTAAAACATTTTTTTATTTAACTTCCCACTTTTTTTGTAACTATACATAGAAAATTTAGCACTTAAATTTTCTAAGGTTTGTTTTATTTACTTGTTTTGAATACTTTTTTATACTAATTGAAACTACAGAATAAATTTTACACGAAACATGCTATTAGTTCGCAGTTAATCACCAAAAGTGATCGGGACAGGGCCCGCATTTAAACTTTCAAACCAAAACTTCGGTTCGGTGATCATCGAATTGACGATTACTACTAAAACCACTGTTTTGGTTAAGCCGAACTAAAAACAGTACCTAAAAGTTACAACAATAATAAATCTAACTACACATTTTGTAAGTAGAAAGTATCTTTAGTACCCGACAACAAAAGGAAAGGTAATAGTTTTGGCATTATATCTATATTTTTAAGTTCCACCGTAGCGCCTAAACTACTGAACCGGATTTAATGATTGAGCTATCAACAGATTCGTAATAACGGCCCTGGGTGACATAGACTGTGTAAATTGTATCAATAGTTTACAAGAGTGCAAAGTTGCTTTTTAACCGCCTGTTTAATTTTGATGACCGAGCAAACGAAGGATTCTAAATGGCTAAATGCAAAAAAAGCATTTACAATCACAAGATAATTTATTTCAGTCAAGGTATGTATTCATATTTATTAGGTACTACATTATCATAGGTAAGTATTAAAGAATAATCTTTTAATTGTTTTAAATAATACTTAGGTATAATTAAGAAAAATTGAAAGTAACGTTGCTACAGTTACTTAAGTTGAGTGTAATATTTTTGAAAAGAAAATAGCGCGGGCAACGCAAATAAAAAAAGTAGGTACACCTAGAAGGTTCCGAGTCTCAGTTTTTAACAAATTAAAAAAGGTGATAATGTTCTGTCCTTTACATGACAGCTTCTTACCATCAGACCTAAAAATCTGTTTGTCTGCTCTATGTACCAACCAAAAAAGTACTTTCTAGAAGAATAAATAATATTGAGAGATAGTTTAGTTACAGTAGTGTATGTATAAGTCCTTTGAAACCCAAACTGTGTACGGACTTCGAAACCTCTGATATGACTAAATGAGATTACGGTTGAATGTTTAATGTGTCATTAGCAGATATAACAGTTCCGCCGTGTGGTGGGATCTTTACATATGTGTACACGGAAGATTACTTTCTCAAAGAAAATTTTGACACAAAAATACTCCTCTATTAATTTAAACCTTGGACAGTATTTTATTACCGCTCCTATTTACACACATTTAAATTAATTATTAACCCGCACCGCTGAAACCTTTTTTATTAATTTAGTTTTAAATTTACACCTTATACTAGTCAGCAGTTTATTTGTTAATATTTTATTTACGTATTTTAAACACTACAAACTTTGTGATTTATATTTACAATACGAAAACTTTTTACACTGCTGCTTAAACTAAGAAAATTAAAGTATCCTTATTTTATCATGTGTCGTGTTTTATAACTACCATTGAAAATAAATATGTTACCATTGAATATGTTTGAAATTCTCATATTAATCTCTTTGGACATCTTCTAAGATATCAGTTATAAGTATAATAGTAAAGACGTCTTAATATGTCATGTATTGACTATAGTTGACCAAATCTTAAAAATATAGACGTCAATTTCTATATAAAACACATTTAAGAAGTAGATAAAAAGTTTGACACGAAAAAAGTTCACAAGTCATCAAAGAGCCTTTAAATTAGTACACTGAATTTAAAATTAATTTGGGCCGCTGTCACATGATCCGATGAAAAGTACTACGACTATAAACCTACCTTGTGTTTTCGACTTGTTAAAAAAATTAATCTTGGCAAGAAAATAAAAGCTCTTACAGCTTTAATTTTATCCATTAATTTCTTACAATGGGGACTATCTTAGACGACAAGAACACAGTCGACAGTTCTCTGGCAAGAAAAAAACAACTCGTTCTCATTATCAGAAAACGCGTTAACAAAGGCATCTGGATTTCAAAAATGCTGGTACGTATTCAACGACGACGAAGATATTTATCAAACGATTTGAGCCACTTGATCCTTTAAGTCCCAATGGGACGATCAAAGCGTTTAGGAGTAATGTTTATGCCATGACTTCGGATGCTGTCGTCGGAAAAATTAATGGTGACAGTAAGTACCTGCTCTGCCATTTAAAATACAAATTGCCGGCAACCCGTCACTAACTACCACCTGTAATAAGGTTGATATGTTTTTTACAGCCTCGTAAAAAAGTTATACATCGCGTAAATTCGAATACAAAAGTGTTTGTTCTATTGTAAGAGCGAAATCAGTATTAAGTAACGTTCTCGTACTCTTTAATTATCTACGTAAACAGAATGAGAGAACTTTGCAATTTAAAGTAACTGTAACTGTAATACTGAAAGAGGATTATAGCCACGTCTATTAATAAATATTTTTTAAATTAGATCTGAAGTGACCAGAGCAAAAAAAAACTACACAAGATATAATATACACTGGATTTTTTTTTTCTTTTTTACATCTATCACACAACGCCAATAAAAATACTTATTCAAATCTACGTTCGATTCGATAGTATATTAGTTACAGCGCAAACATATGACTGTAGGTGTATTTATCATTATTTTATTTCTATATAACATTAGCTGACACAAATCTTTCATAGCTTTCTTGTCAAAATTAATAATTTCCTAACCTGTTCTGTGTCTCAAGTCACCGTAGCCATTAAAAAACCCCCTATGCAGCATCAGGTCGAAGTTATCAATTACATAATTGTCATATAACGATTATACTGGCACTACAAACACTTAATCGAGTAATCATACGCCATAATTATTTTGAAATGTGCACGTTATGCGCTTTCATTTGAGACCCCACTCGATGATATTTTTGCAGACATTCGGTTATTCTTTCCCACTTTCACCCCAATAACTTTTAAACGACTCAACCGATTTTCATGAAACATGTCTAAGAACACTTGCACGTAACTCACCTTTCATACAAAAAAAACTAAATTGAAATAGCTTCATCCGTTCGCGAGCTATGGTGTCACAGACAGACAGACAGACACGTCAAACTTATTACACCCCTCTTTTTGCGTCGGGGGTTAAAAATGATTTATGTATCTCTTGGCAGTAGTTATTTGTACGTTATCGTCTCATTATAAAGTTCATTATAATCGGGTGATAGTAATTTTTGCAAAATTATTTATTTTAATTTTCTTAAACGAGTGTGTTCGGTACAGAAATATTTTTCTTACAGTATGTTATGTTTTAAACACCGCTTCGATATATTGTTTTCATACAAGTATTTTATTCATTTTATCGTCAATTGAATATTGAATGCATTACTAGCTTTATTTTCACTGAAAATGCACCTAATAAATATAATGTAGAGTCATCTTTTTCTCAGATTCTCAGAAGTTAAAAGAAGTTTAAAGCGAGCATTGAAAATCTTAGGTAAACAACTTGAAGAATATTGCATTTTATGAACTCACTTTTACAAAACTTGTGGACCGCTAAACGAAATCCGAATTTCCTTCGAATTATTGAGTTTTTTCGTGTTGTAATATAAATTTAATTTATATTCTATAAACCGATTCAATGCTACTTATTTGTATAAGCAACAACGAAATTTGACCTTTATTATTGACAAGATAAACCAAAAATATGAAAAATGCGTTTAGAATACCTTTATTTAATTCAAAGCGCAAGAAGATTTAAAAACCCTGCTCGCTAAAATTATATTACGGAGTAATTGGTAATCGTATAGGTAAGGTTTGTTGTTTACAAAGTGGCATCTATCCTGATAGAGAACAAGCTGCAAATAAACATTCGGTTTTGGATAAATACAGTTTGTCAGGGACCCTAACTAAACACTTATTTTACTTAAATAAATATAACGCTTTCGAAACTCGTTTGTTCTATCTTAAGTCCCTTCTTGACATGTACGAATAGAAAGAGCACCATTTTATTAATAGTATCAATAATAGTTGGATCCGAATAAATGAAACTATAATGGAAAACCACTTTCCAGTGTCTGAAACTTGAAAAAAAGCTTTTAGTTATAAAAACTGTCTGAGAAAGGTACAAGATGGGGAGGTAACCGACTTCACCAAGTTAACAAAGGTAAGTACTTTAGTTCTTAGATGTGAACATTATATTTGATTAAAACTGTGAAGTTAGCTAACGTGCCGCACTTGGATGATGCTTCCTGTCTCGGTAGAACGTTATGCTAACAATAGCTGCTACCCCACTAATTTTTTCTGTTACTTATTTTAGATGTGTAAAAGTTCAAACAATAGATATTCTAATTTGGACAAATTTATTCGTAAGTGATTCTACACTTATTTACATAAACAATTTAAAACCTTTTTTTTATTTAATTTAAAACATTACAAGTTAATAAACACAATGGTCATCAAATAAAAATTTATGAGACTGTTTCCATGCCTTAAAAATATTACAAAGTATTGCCTCATGTATTACATTCATGATAAGTGGCCAATTTAGTAAACGTTTGTGTTAGAAGTAGACTATATTCACTTTGTACGAAATACACGTAATAATACATTTCATAATCTGTAACCCCTAATTTATAGTTATTACCTTTTTTATAATCCATTAGCTTTTGAACATGAAGGTAAGTCAAATTAATGGTTTATTCGCAGTCGTAATCAATTTGAATATTTCAATGTCATATGTGTGAGTCAGTGTGATAAAATTTTAAAAAAATTCAACAAGGGTACTTTTACAAGATTCTGAAATACTTTTACAAATCTGTTCAAGAAGATTTACCAGGACCTGTATGACAACTGTTTTTATAATGTATTTTTTTAATGAAATATATTAGTAGGATTATTTTAGCTAATGTTAGGATTTGAGATACAGAATTACATTACAAAATAAGGTCACACGTCACCCAAACCTAAAGAAGTGAAATCTGAAGAATAGTTTCTTTCAGAATGACATATCTACAGTCTTCTTTAATTTAAATATTTCACAGGTTTGTAATTTGTCATATTATTTGTCCTTGAAATGTAGTGGGTATCAGCTAAACCTTAGATTACCAATAAACAGTACGAAATAAAATATTGTTACAGTAACGGTCGAGAGCACACCACAGATATAATTTGATATTTTATTCATCTAACTTGGGTCATCTACTATAGAACGAAGAGATAGAAGATGTGTGGCTGTAACATAAGTATACAGAATTTGCCATCCCTGTAAAATGCCTTATAGTCCGGGATCCCCGGATCTAATTTTACAAGTTATAACCACATATAACTATCAAGCAAATTTTTCGTGAGTGGCTTCATTTTGCCCCAGCTTTCCCCTTACAAAAATTGTCGATTGTGGTAGCTAAGAGAGGTAGCAGGGACAAAAATCTTTTAAGCGTAGGATCGGGATAACGTACCACGCAATTTGTAGGACAATGAGGCTAATGTGGCTACATTACATAAATATAACACTCCCGCATTTAATTTTGAGAAAATTTTCTCATTGTCATCTAGTCGTTTCTCTCTATTTCTCTTCTCTTCCTCTTTTTGTTACTGAATATCATTTTAACTACAACCGTTGTTGTGATTTATAGATAAAAGCAATTATGACGTACTTTGCTATATCATTCCATTAGTTAATATAAGCTTTATATTGACAGGTATAATACCAACAACGACGAGTAATTATGCGTCAATATGCTTAAAACATTAGATATGAAAAATTTGTAACTTACTTTTATGCAACTCAGTTGGCACATTATTAGCGAAAATGGATTCACGGTAACAAGCTGCTATTTCTTCTTATCTTCTTTCTCTTTTTGTCGAGCCTTTTTCCTAAACTAATTTGAGTTCGGCTTGAAGTCTACTACGATGCGGTTGAGCTTAGTTTTTTTTTTACGTGAAGCGACAGGCATCAGACCTCTTCAAGCCAAGTACTAGACGTCATCGAATTTCTGTAGAAAGAGATTTTGACACTCCCAACAATTAACGATTCGCAAAGATATTCGTTTGGCAACCGAAACCGAAGGCTTAACGACCTCTTCAGGGTACGAAAGAGTCTCAATATGTTAAAATAGGTCATCCATAGATTATTATATCTTATCTGATTTGGATTGCTTAGCTGTTAATCTATTCAGTTACCGCTGTACCATGAGCCCCTATGTTTTCTAATCTTTGCGTTCAAATCGTCTTTAAATACCAACACCACGTCACATTATTGCGTCATGCATAGTGATGCCTCTCAATATGAATCATTATGATAATACCCGAGATCCACTATAATGATAAACTTCAATAGGACTCGTCCGTCACGTCATAATTACTGATAGCTTAAATGAGAACTGATACGACGAATATAAGAGCAAACAATATCCAGCAATAAATAGATATGAAAGTGGGGTACGTCCTAAGAGAAATAAGTTAAATCGAGGCGGACGAAAGTAAGTGAAAAATCATTACAGTTATCCAAATGTACATGAGGTATGAAGGTTATCTATATTATGATAGGCCAATTTTTCTCCCTTGTAGTCGTTTATGTACTACACAATACATTTTAAATAAAAGTCCCTAATCTATTAAAACAAACTTGTTCTAAGAAATAACATACCTATAATAATCCTTTTATTGAAGTAAGCTTTGGCAATTGCATTTTTAAAAATATTGAACTTGATTATTATTCTATTGATTAGAATAAAAAATCACGATACTTTTAAATGAAATAACACAGAACTTTAAGATAGTTAAAAACTTAAAATTAAAATGACTAAGCAGTCCTGTGCCTGTCGTATACACTTAAAGAAAGATTATAGTCAATAGTTAGTATTTGAATGGCCCGATGAATTCAGCGTTTTATAACCAATCGTAAACTTATCTAAGAGCAGTTTTATCTGTGAAACCGTTAGAACCAACAACATTAATGGCTACCAAAAAATTCAACGCTGCAAAGAGATCAAACCGACTAGGCAAAGCTCAAATATCTGTTGCAAAAGGCAAATCGAGTACAGCAAACATCAGCCAAATTAAACCGCGGCGAAATGGGCAACTACCTACAAATTAATGAATGTTACTATTACGTAACAACAGAACGTATTTCTTATTTAAAATGTTCTCCTTTTCTACGTATAATGGTCAAAGAAGCCCGTAAACAAAGGGACTTGTCGCTTCACAAAACCACTTAATGTGCCTACAAATTGTATTGTTTTTGGTGAATTTTTTGGTTGTTTATAGACATGAATTAAGATGGAAGAAAGAAAATTTCTTTATTTTCAAGTACACTTCGTAGTGTTAAGTTGAAAATAAATGCATAGCAGAAATAGAACCAAGAGTTTTTTATGTTGTCAAAAGTTATCCGCGGAAGATTTCGTTCATTTCAAGTTCCTAGATGATTTTAGAATGTTTATATCTGTCTCTTATATGCTAACGAGGTAAACAAAATACCACATTAATATGCGAAATATATGATAGCAAACTGTAATTTAACAATTCTTTGTAACTTTCAATAGAAGAAGTAAAGATTAGTTCAGACTGATAGTAACCGCTGGTGTTTGCAGAACTCGTAACATAAGCTCTGAGTTCGTGATAGCCTCTGCTTTCGCTAAACGTAGGTACGTACTACGTGTACGTGCTACACATAAAATTTACGTCTTAATTATTTTCCAACTAAAAAAAACAATATATTAAATTCTAGTCGTGAAATCAGGTTCAAAAAACACTTAGCAAATTTTAATTACTGCCAGTACTGAAACCTTTTTATTACATGAACTAAATCACTTTAAAATAATATTGTTTACCTGATAAGTCACGTACATGAGCTAGCTAGGAACTGTTTAGTTATCACAACTCCCAAAAAAGGTACTTTACTAACTATACTATCATTATTTCACTTAAATGAAAGATCTTTATTTTTTTTCATGAAAAATGCATGTGAATTTGCACACTCGCTACGGAGCATATGAAGTGGAATAAACGCCTAATTAGTCAGAGAATGTGGGAGCACGAACCTGAATCCTATTCACTCCCCTCTTTTAAGTTTAAAGTTGAATGAACACGAATAAAAAAGACTAAAACCCTCCACTGGTGCAGTGATTCAAGCTCGACTGTTGATCGTGGAATTGTCTATTAAGGTATATTTCAGTAACACTAAGCAGAGATCCCTGTCAGAACAGAAAATCTAAAACCATAAATGTGTACCTTAATTTTTATGGGAAAAAATACAGTTAGTAAGAGACATCTTTCTCACTCGAACCTATCGAGAGCGATGACAGAAATTAGGCATTTAAAAAGTGATTACAAAAATTTGTGGAAGTAACAATAAGTTTCAAAGTAATAGGGTAGTTGACACCTTAGTCAAAACAGTTACTTTTTATCATCTGTCAAAACGATATCTTTGTATGAAAAATGTACTAAGAACTGGCTTGTGACGTCACTGTTTTAGACTACTCAATTGAGCAATATATTACAATGTTTATTTGATTAAATTTTGTAATAGAAATGAAAAGCTGTAATAAATATATTTTTCGAGACGTTTTGTAATATTCGTTTTAATGAAGAAGACACCAGTATTTATTTACGATACAGTCAACTACCCTATTAAGGATATTTTTTTTACCAATCTTACCTTTTTTGTTGATTAATTTTATATCTTCTGTTGCTAAAAATAAAACATTTAGTAATTTATTTTGTCGTTATTTTACAGAGTCGTCCTGCTGAATTTGCGTATAATATATTTCAGGATTTCACGATGCGCAATTGGGTCATTAAAATATATTTATATCGAATATTACTATTAACCTGATCTTCAAAAGCTAGCTACAAAGAAATGCCAATTACAAAACAATAGGTGTGAAATATTTTGTAAGGTTTCATTGACATCTTATAAGTTCACAACAATGTACTTTCTGGAAAGCAATCGTTATCGTGATGAATTTTGTTTCATTTTACATTAATATCGTTAACTTAGAACCCAGTGAAATCTAGTGAAACAGTAATGTGTAATAATGAAATGTATTCCATTCTACTTTAGATTAATGTTCTCCAAGGACCCTTAGATGTTAACTAGATGTCTCCGTGTCTATCCCACAGGAGTATGAAACTTGTATTTCATGTTAAAGATTGAGTTGTACGTACTGAAAATTCAAAACATGCATTTTAGATACTGTAATAAATTATTAATTTGAATCTTGCTGACAAATATACAAAAATGTGTCATTTGTATCATGCATGGTAGTTTATTCTATGAATATTTCATTATTTAAAATTTATTTGTGTTTATGAATATGAAAGAATGTTTTTTATCAATAGTTTAGTTACTACAGTAGAGACTTGGTTTAGCATAAAACAGATGTGTGATGTGTGTGATAACGCAAGTTAGTAGTATTATTAATTATAAAACTGTTTAGAATTATGTAGTTACTGCTATTTAGTAAACATAAAAAGTGATGAGTATATCAGCGGCTCATTTAAAGTCACTCCCATTGTAGAAAAGATGGCTGAAAGCCGTATGCGTTGGTATGGACATGTAAAGAGACGTGATGAGGAGTACGTTGTAAGGAAAGCCCTGGACCTCCCAGATAAGAATGAAGGCAAAGAAAAAGGGCCGATCTCAAGTGAAAAGGGCAAAGGGCAGCGCAGAAGATGAAGAAAAGTGATGAAAAATCGTCAAAAAATCAACCTTTTCATATTTATCGTATTTTACAACAACATACCTAATATTTAATTTTATGGTCATCTTGCCATTATTCCATTTCTTTTTGTCACGACTGTTATGGAAACCGCTTTCCTGATGTTAAGGCTCGATGGAAATATAAACGTTTTCAGAAAGGACAAAGGAAGAATATACGAATAAAAAGCTTAACCTACCTAGAAAAACAACAATAACACCTTTACAAATCCCCTAAGAGAGTAACATGTCCTACATTACCGTGAGTCATGATATAACCTTTGTGATAAGCCCCTCATGGCTACTTTATCAGTTATGTGCTCAAACACGTTCCAATCGGTCTGCGTGGCTATTGTATATCAGTTTACATAATTGCCTATCACCATGTATATATCGATGTATTCTTAAACGGCATGGAACGAAGACTGGTCGTTTCTTTCCGTCGTATTTTAAAACTAGGATTATCCGTATTTATGTGATATTGTGCCTAGAATACTTCGAAAGAACTTTCCTACTTAAATATTCTTAACTTCAACACGACCAAACGGCAGATTGACACAAATAATTTCTCCTCTAGTAATATAACTTCGAACTCCTATTTTAGACAACTTTCTTTTGAATGACGTCTGTCAAATTGTTTTTTAAGCCATTGGTAATCATTTTAAACTGCTAAGTACTAACACTCGTAAGTGTATTAGCTATTTAAAAATGGCGATGGTATCGTATTTAATAAAAAAATACGTGTGGCACTCGGGGACTGCCGCGGTAAAGCTAGCATAGCATTTTTTATCAACTTATGCAATTTTATTTATTTTTTATTTATGCAGTAATGTATGGCTACCATGAATAATTTTATATATTATATGACATAACAAATCTTCGTGTCCAAGGCAACAATCTTCCTTGACGTATTTCAATACGCCTGCGCGGCCGGCTGTTGACATATTCTGTCTGTCTCTGTCACGCACAGATTCGATGATTCGTCGTTCGGAGCAGCTCGTCTCGATCCGTGCGAGCTTCGGGTGTCAGTTTTTATTTTCGTTACGTTACGCAATTTCTTGATTCGGTCGCCGCGCTCAAAGGCCTCAAAGCCCGCGATAAAAGCTATGCACTAGCTTTAAAACGTACTAAAATTTCTCCTTATCCAACAACATAATGCAAATGCAGCTTCGCTATGACTTCTATTTACAATCAAATTTTTTATCCGCCATTAAAGGAGCCTGTCCCCAAAGTAAAATACAGTGAAGTCGTACAAACGACACCATCATGTTTCGAAATGTGTGCTCGGTCGGAATAAAAAACTGCCTCTTGCAGGTTCCACCCACTTACCAACGGACAGGACAGCGACGCTCGTTGTTAGAGAATAAAACGCCTGAGTCAACTTATATAATATTTTATATTAACTTTAACCTCGCTACTGTCTTATATTATATACTCGTATAAAGATAATCTTGACATTTTAAAATGCCAAGTGGTTATTTTCTAATTACTTTTATTGTGGTTTTAAAATACACATCAGATTTATTTAAGCGGCGATGTTTGAAAGCGATATTTTTTTATAATCTAAAACATCGAACATCGATAATACTATACAAAATCGACTCAAATTTTATTAATTATTGACTAGATAATTTGATTGAATGCTTTTCAATTTAGTATGAGTACCTATTTTTTATTAAGTTAATAACACAATGTAAACTCAAATACTTACACTTATCACCTAAGTAAAATAATTATTCATTATGTAAGTGAAATTATATTACATTTCATATAGGATTATTGGCAAATATAGTAACAAAGTTGAGATGACTTCAAGCTATAAACTAAGAGAAAATATTATGATTTTGCAAACACTCCAACACTTATCAAAACGAATTAAAGTAAATAAAATATAGAAATTAATTTTCGGTAACTTCAAACCTAAAGAGGTAGAAAATCTCGACCAATCTATTTGGATAAGAGCCATAAAAACTTTCAAGTCGCCTACGCAAAATTTAAGTTACGCGCTCTAAAAATAATCTAGAAAGGTATATAAGAAATGTAGATATAACCTCATTTAGCATTGAGTCAGTATCTGTCATCTTACTTTAACTATTATCAATTATGTTGTTTCAACAATTACTCACTTCACAACCAGCAACGATATCATTACTTCCGAGAAATCTTACAATTTGTGAGATCTCAAATAAACATATTACGGTACCCACTTAATATAGCAAAGAAGTCATACAGTTGATTAAGAGTCATTGCTTTATCAAAAGCTATTAAAAGTATAAGTCTTTAATCAAATATTTGTTCTATTTCTATACAGGAACGGTTTCGCAAACACTTTTCATGGATATCAATAAATACGGCGAATCAATTCAAGCTTCTTAAGCAAACCTTTACAGTTTTTTTTTATAGAATGGGCGGCAAACGAGCAAGCGTATCGCCTGATGGTTAGCGATAACCGCCGCCCATTGACACCCGCTACATCAGAGATGTCACAAGTGCGTTGCCGGCCTTTGGGGGGAATGGCGGGAGGGGTTGGGGTATGGGCCTCCGGTATCCTCACTCACTCGGTGAAACACAACGCAAGCGCTGTTTCACACCGGTTTTCTGTGAGGCCGTGGTATCACTCCGGTCGAGCCGGCCCATTCATGCCGAAGTGTGGCTCTTCCCAGTTTGTGTTGTTTGGAATATCTACTTGAAATTTGAATGTGTGTAAAAGTGTGAACTGAGCTTGACTTAACAATATATGCTAAACAATTCTAAATTTTCCTGACTCGGCTACATCTGCAAGACGTTTTGATTGATATGATTATTGCAGTAGTATTTATCCAAATATCACAATAAGACCGTTAGTCATTGATGATAATAAGAAAAATCCTTGGAAATAATGGAAAAAACATTTTTCTTTATGTTCATTAGTTACTAAAGCCACTATAAGGCTAAAGCCGTTAGTTATGTAAATATTCACTTTTAAATATATTTTAGCTCCTTTAAGTATTAGCAGTGGACTGCGATACACTGATGATGATGTGAATTAGTATTATACACACATCAAAAGTGTCTAGGGATCAACATATGTGTCTAGGGATCAACATATATTTTTGCAATAACTTTTCTCCTGATTGATATTAATTAAAATTTTCTTTAAGGATTCATCAAATAAAGTGTTTTCGTTTGTCACAGTAATGATAAACCAAGTCACCTTTGCATTAATAAAGTAATTTGCCATTTTCCTAATAAAAGGATTTTTGACATTTGAACCACTAACATTAAAGTTCGAAAAAAAGACTGAAATAACAGTTTTCTTTAAAATTTTATTAGGTAACTTAAACAATTAATAATCCGTGTTTCTACCGCGAACACTAACACAAGAACATCGGTTTGGCATACTCAAAATGAGTTCATCCAAATCACGCTGTGGAATGGCCGCCCATGTTCGTTGCAACAACAAAAAAAGGTCTTCTTGCGACTGGATACCCTCCATATTCGGCAGAGCTCTTCTCTGTAGCATATCCCATGCATGCTCAATCGGGTTCAAGTCTGGCGACTGAGCAGGCCAGGGCCAAAGCCACATCTCAATCTCAAGAAATCCGCATAAAAATGCTTGATCCCTAGACACTTTTGATGTGTGTATGTTAGTGTATTAGCTTTCAAAATTAAGACTTATTTTTTTAATTAAATAAATATTTAGGACTTCTAACATTACGATACGAAAGCGGAAAACCATATGTGCGTTACACCTCACCTCTTTTAGGAGTAAATAAAATAGCAAATACTACCGCCAGCTCATTTTAAATCTTCACGTAATAATGCTATGAATCACATACAGACTCACGATGTATTAGAGAAAACACACACAAAAATAACAATTAATTCTAAACAATTTTAGGTCACGGATTCCAAAATGTGATTAAGTATTAGTCGTTAGGTATTCTTTTAAAGTATAAAAATGAACGAAGTACATCAAAGCTATACGTATGACATTCGTTCAATTATCATGAAAAACTAATTTGAAGAGTTCCATTGGAAAGCCAGAATAAATCAATAGAACTGATTTATTGTCCTGTGCAAACAGCTATAAATCATAGGCAGGCGCGGCTCTGAGCGCTGTGCAGTTCACAGCTGCAACACTGTGTAAAACACTCGTCAAAACTTGACATGATATCATAAGCTCCTATACGTCATACTAGTCAAATATTTGTCACTGAGTATAAAATAGACATGTAGACTGTGTCATTTACCCTCACGGGAATGTTCCGCAACCATTTTCCAATGTTTTATGATCGTGGATTTAAAAGAGATTTTTGTTCAATTTTGACAACAAATATCAACCAAACCATTTGTTCCATGAAGCATTATGTTCCTACCATCATCCAAATGTTTATATATTTTCTGTAACTACTATTTGGTTTGAACCCCTTGGGAAGAAGCGAAGGTTATATGAAATTAAAATCAATCTTCCCACATTTGTAGTGCATTAAGATAATAATCTAAATAATTAATGACGACATGAAAGCACTATTGATGCGAGATTATGTTTCCATAAAGTTTTATTACGAAACTCTCACAAATATTAAAACAAACTGTAATATAAATGCTCATATTTTTGGTATTTTTGTATTTAGTTTATTCATCAATTTTATTCTTTATATTAAAATGATAATGATGATGGTGAGGAAAAATCCAGTACATTTGACAAGTATTAGTATTGTGAGTACATAGTAGCGATCTATTCCCAAATTCTCAAAATTTAATTATTATGTTTGAATGTACTTTGAGTTAAAATATTGCAATTATATGTTACGCCAAAAAGAATATTTTTCATTATTTTGTAGCTTTAGATGTATGTCTAAATTAAAGGAGACATATCACCTCATGTCATTGCTTGTTCTATATTAAATATAGAAAATTACGAAACGAAACCAAATCACAAAAATACATTACAGTTTCATCAACATTTCTACTATTTTTATTGTCATTATTTTTTAATATGTTTTTTTTTTATGTAGCCTATTACTGTAACTTTATCCTTATTATAAGAGCTGTGATATGTCAAAAGACGATTCCACTGAACATCATTATTTTTGTTTAAGGGGTATATAATATACTTACATTACATACATGATATAATAGACATCTTTGTGACGATAAAAAGACACTTTCCATTTGACTAACAAGGCGATTATTTATTTCAGTCATGTGAAAAGATAAAGAATTTAAATACTTGTAATCCGACAGAAATATTTGTAAAAAATAACAATGCCACAAAATAAATTGGTTGTTTTAAGAAAAATGCGTAAAAACTGGAATGCCAAGTAAGTATAGTCAGTCTGCGAAAATGGACATTCATTGTTGATCTTAATTTTAAAATTAGGTATCTCGTCTTGCACAGAGAGGAAATGAAAAAAGTTTTGTACTTCATTTCAGTATTTATTTGTACTCCAAACAAATTTCAAACACAAATAATTTTTGAAAAGATTCTAATTAAAACTTGAAAATCACCTGTTCTTAGAGTGTAAGTAAATATTTAAGGTACTTGTAAGTAAACAAGGTAGCTTAATAAGGCATATATCATGCATTACGCTTCTTGGCGGTACTAGCGGGTTATTGATAATTCAGTTGTCGAAAATATGAAATTTCCGTGGACAGCAGTACCAGTAGAGCTGCGGTGGGCGTAATTTCAGACCAGTCCTCAACTTAGTTTAGGTAATTTTATCAGACTCGACTTGCAAGCTTCAGAGTACTTGGGTCCGACAGACGACGAAGACCATTACCTTGAAGTACCTTCCTCTACCTATCATTTCTATCTAATGTTATAGACCTTTAAACGTTGCACTTGAAGCCGATAAATCTGGGTAGAATTTATCGCAAGAAAATTGAAAAATCATGGACAAATTGAGTGCATTTTTCTTTCCTATATAATTTTTATGAATATGACAGGGACAAATAATTTTTATAACTTTCATTAATTATGGACTCTTAAATGGCTATTAAACATAAATTATTTTTAACCGACTTCCAAAAGGAGGTTCTCAATTTCATTGGTATTTTTTTTCTTACCTTCTGAGGTTTTTGAGAATAGTTACATGATAGTTTCACTACTCGTAGAGATTTACATATAGGTAACTTTGACTATTCCTGTTATAATACAATGTCTATTAAAAACTTGTACAGAATATAGATAATGAATTGTTTTCGTTCTCTCTCGTATTTTGAAATGTTGACACTCAATCATAAGAAGACTTCAACATGCCGTTGTCATGACAATTGTTCCCAAAAATTGAACACTAGACTTTCGGTCCGGCGTAACGAAGAGGCATCAAGTAGCTGTCACATTGTGACGGTATGTAATAAGTACAAAATAAAAAAAATAGGAGACTTAGCAACTTACTGTAAAAATAATACTGTTTTTGAGATAATGATTTACTTTTGTTTTAGTTTATACTTTATTTTAAATCGTACTGATCGACTATTGATCGGATTCATACCTGATAGTAATTCGATATGCAATATAAATGTATTGTTAATAAGTGGTTGTTTTATTATAATTTACTAGTAGTTGCCCGCTGCTCCGCCCGCGTATATGTCGGTAATCGCTGCAAAGAGTAGCCTATGTGTTATTTTGATGTATAAGCTATATTAGTGTAAAGTTTCATCCAAATCCGTTCAGTAGGTAGTTTTTGCGTGAAAGAGTAACAAACATCGATCCATCCATACTTACAAAGTTTTATTACAAGCGTTTATAATATTAGTATGCATTACATAACGCGAACAAATGTAAAAATCAACAATTAAAATCAATTATGGGCCGCAATTTAGGAAGGTCTAGTTGAAATCTAATAAGTCTAAGATTAGTTGTAATATTCAATCGAAACGGTGAGTAAAGAAAAATATATGATATTATAACTTGGGAATATTAGCGTCAGCGTTATAACTGTTCAAAGTCATTAAGTTTAAGAGCTATCGGGCCGTTTAGCTCGAGGGATTCTTAAATCAATATTTCACCGTAACTTATAAAAAACCTCAAAGAATCACGAAACTGTTTGTATAAAATTAAATTTTATGAGTTTAATTTATAATATTTTTTTTTAAATGCCAGCTTATTACATTGGTTTCGATAAGGTACATTAATAATTGCCTCCTGTTTGATTACATTAAATTACATTTGTTTGTTTACATTAAAGAATAATAATTTATAAGCGGTGTTTAAATGTTAACTAAATACTTTCGTTGTTATTTTATTATTGAAAGGCGAGGAATGCCTTCAAATTCAAAGCTGCAAGTTTAAAGTTCCTTCTCTTTCGCTAAACACTATGAGGTGACTTATATATATTTTTTTCCCAACTACGACGAAGCCAAAAGGAAGGGTAATGGTTTTGGAAGTCTATGCATGTTCCACTATAGCGCCTAAATTACTTAATCAATTTTAATGCAATAAGGTGTCAACAGATTAGTAATAATGACAGGGTGCCATAGGCTATATCAATTTTATCAAAAGTTTGTACGTAGTCGAGTTTGGTGTAGGGGTTTATTAAACTTTTTTTATTACAATTGATGAATTATAAAATAATAGAGATAAGGTAAGATCCGTTTGTTTATGCAATGATATTTGGCCAAATTTGGTCAGTTTGTTTAAACAGTAAAATATTGTATGTACATTTATATTTATGATACAACTACGAGTATGTTTAAATATAACTTATTTTTTCATTACCTATGTGAAAATAATATCATTTCTTTTGTTTCTCTTTGAACCGAAACGTCCCAACTTTACCTCATTCCAATGAACAACGGCTAGAATGACGAAATCACTTAGAATATTCCTTTAATCAAGGTTGTTTTTATAGTACTCAATAACTATCTAAACAGATTACATGTCTGTGTGCGTAGTAATAAGTCGTGACAGAATTTATATCCGATGTATCGACGAGCAACAGCTGCTTGCATCCTCTCTTTACGATCTACGTTTAATCAAGAACCAATTACGTGTCAAATCCTGCTGGTTCAATAAATGGGAAAGTTTAGATCAGTGACTGGTACGGTGTCTAGGTGCGAATGTCGATCTGAGTACTAGCTATAGGTATACTATAGTTACATCCAGAGACGTTCATAACTAAGGTAAGGCCACTTTTTTTAATGGGACTTATCCCGCCCACATACCCAAGATAACTCCTGTACACTAGGATCAACAGCAGTGACCCACGAACACACCGAGTTATGACACTCGGGAAGTCCCAGGAAGAATAAAAACTGTCTTGGAACACGTAATGAATTTAATCAGAAGAAAACTGGAGGAGTTGGAAATAGTAATGCCACTTACAAGCTTTTGTAATTATGCTATATCGAAAATAGTTTCTATTATGATACCTATATAATCACATCACGTCAACAGCCTTTAACAGTCCACTGTAGCCTGTTAGGACCAGTAGGTATATTATGTATACAATCTAAAATTCATTGGCAAATTCATATATCACAATAATTATTGATTCAGTTTTTAGAATTCACAAAGCTACAGTATGCTAATATATGCATAAGCTTTTGTCCACTGGGACACTTTTGCGGTATATATTTACATCAAATCATTAGTGATGCTTTTGTCACTCTAAATAGGTGAAAATTGTATGTTTACTATAATATGTATGTATATATACATTATAATATAGGTATTAATGTAACACGTTCAATATTTCTTGACTACTACGAAAGAACAATGAAGTGCATAATCCGTGCTTTTTGGAAAATTGTTTAACACACGCAATTTGAAATTTACATAGAAAGAATGTATTTCCATTTCATGAAAATACAAATTCAATTAAATTTGTCAAACAAATTTTGTCAGGATTTTCTTTTTCAAATTGTAATATCAATCACATGAAAAACACACAAAAAATAAATTGCTCATTTGTTTATTATGACACTAACGTATTGATATAATAACGCTTATTACTTTTCAAATTGATTTAAGGTTATTTACATTTCTTCAATAATTTCATTTTTCCACCGACATTTTCTTCACAAGACTTTATATATATTTGCCAACTTTTTCGATTGAAATTCGGAGGCACGAAGTCCATAAGATTCGCAAATTGTTATTTAGATTGTCCCGGACACCCGTCCGCGGTTTAGGTGCTAATGTAATTTTATATTAGAATTGCATTTCATTTTCGAATACAGGTGTTCGTAGGTACAAAGTGTTATTTTCTTATTACCTACCTGTTAACCATATAATCAAAGATGACCATAAGTTTTCTATTTTTATGAGCAGTATCCAAAGTCTCTAAAAGGAAATTCCGAATTTAGATATTTAATATAAAGGTCTGGTTTATATATTTATTGTCGCTTAAAAAGTTATAAGTTTCCTTTTCTTCAATCGTGAAACAATTGTCATTCAAAAAATCTAAAACTTATCTCTCTAATAGTATAGTTTCCAAATATTGGTATCCACTATACGAGTTTATTGTGATTGAACTTTACCAGCGGTGAAACTACTGGAAAAAATCCTCCAATTAGTCTGGCTCGCTTCAATTTCAATAGGTTATTCTCTATATCTCCTTTGTCATGGTGTTTAAATTTAGGCGGCACTGTTTGAATGTACTGTTTACTTTCAAACAGTGCCGCCTGAATTTAAAAACAAAAACATGGTACATGTTTATGGACAGAGCGTCTTGCATTTAAATTACTAATGTATGGTTTGTACCACTTTTGTAGTCCTAATACCACCTTAAATAGCTTTGGTTTGAGTCAAACTTTATGACTTTATATCAAATCTGGAATATTAACTAACATCATAATAATAAGGTGTAATAATATCGGTGCAGTCATGAATAGAATTATTCGAATAATAATTATTCGAATGTATAAAGGCTTAATGGTAATTTGAAAATCTAATCATCTGTGCATTATTAAAGTTTTATTTTTAATTTATCTGATCCTGACAGTGCTAAATCAATATTAAAATTATATAAATGTCAACCAGCCTAAACTGCTTAGAAATATTAAAAATACGGCAGAGATTTTTATCTTCTTGCCATATTAAATATGCAAGCCCGATCTCTCAAATACTTGGCATATGACTTACGCAAGATGTATCTTTAATTTACTGTATCAAATTCATTCATTCTTATTTTTAGTTCATCTATTTGTAGCACTTCACTTTGTTGTAAATACCTTCATATATAATGAATATTCTCTAAGAAGTTCAAACACACCACTTCCACATATGTATAATCACTAAACTAGTTTAACAACTGTCAATCAGGATTCATGTTTTTGATAAGGGACGCTGAGTTACCCTAACACCTTGTTACAATAGAACTATTGAACTGACAATATCTGCTCTCTCTTGGGTAAATTAAACCATAGAACTTCTTAACTAACATAATTCTAAGACTGTGCACTGATTGATAAAACCGATTTCAGATTATTGACATAACTTTGTCAGTTCTTTGTCGTTGCACCTACCACATCATACTTCTACATCACCTGAAGGTTGACTGGTAGAGAATGCCTTATGGCCCTAAGTCCGCCTTTGTACGTTCAATAATTTTTAAATAAATATAACCGCTAAGGTTCAGTTTCACAATTTTCTGATAAAGTTCGTGATACACTCATGTCAGATTTATCTGTAAAATAACTACACATATCTATATGTAACGTCTAATAAATCTATCTGATATCAGATAATTATCTGAAACTTTATAAGGAACTAGAGAAACTGGCTCAAAATAATTTAGCATCCTAAATTACAAAGCGAGTTATCTATGTTCACTTTTTTATGTATGAGCCTGCCAAATTGACTCTACTCTGCTTGATGAAAAGCATAAGCAGAATCCAAGAGTGGTGGTCACCATGGTGCTCATTGCGAATGCAAACTATGCAACAATGCAGCATGGTGAGCCTCACAATAGCGTCCTATTGAGATGCTTCTCCGTCACTGGGCCTCCAGTCTCGCACTCACCAACGAAACACGATAGCACGAACGCTGTCATTTTATGTTGGTTTCTGCTTATCTGTATTTTCCATTAGTGCGTTACGAGGCCTTTGAAACCTCGTTCTGAATCAGACGTTGTAGCGGTACGAGGCTTAATAAACCCCACCGCCCACAGTAGACAAAAATCCTTTTTTTGGCGCAAAATAAGGCGAATTTTACGATTTTTGTTGCGATTATTATTATCAATGAGTTGATTAACCTAAATCTGCCGCCACCTGTGGGCAGATTATTTAGTTTAGATTCTATAGGTAAAATAAAATGTGGGGTGTTATGTACCTAATACCGCACTGAAAAAGAGCAGTTTTCCATATTGTTTAGTGATGGGAAGTAAAAATATCGATTTTATTTAATTGTAGTTACTTATGGATGCTTTTTATTAAAACTGGTCTAACAACAATATTTTTTGCCACCGATACATTCTGTGAGAATTTGCTTTACTTCTTTGTAAGCCTCACGACTTGTTAAGAAAGTGCGAAGTTTTTCGTAGCATCCTACACATCTCCTCTTCTTTAATTCCGATTGAAAAACACGTACTCGGCTAGCCTAGTGACAATTACCTTATAAACATATCAATTATGTTACATAACATAAAATAATCTCACGCCTGTATCCCCGAAGGGGTAGGCAGAGGTGTATTGTAGATACACCCTCATTTCGCCAACTATGTTTAAAGTCCCACGTAATAGGTGGCGAGCCTATTGCCGTTTACTGGGCACGTATTTACCAGTCTCCGTGCTGCTACTAGGAATTTCCTTACAGAAAAACTCAATAACACTTTGCCCGACCCGGGAATCGAACCCGGGACCTCAGGCACAGCAGTATAAATAATGAAATAATATCAAAATACTTAACATAAGGAACAAGGTTAGAAAGCGTTATTATATTGTAATCTCTAACTATACATACATACAATATATTACAGTGTATAATTTATTATATTATATATTGTATTTATACACCATATTTTAAATATAGGTACATAGCTGGAATTCATTTATTATATTTCTACATAATTATTTCACTTAGACTGAGTATAATTTGTAAATATTGATTGGAAACTTACCTGTTTTTCAAATAACGGTAATTTTGAATTAGATTTACCACCCAAAACCTCTTCATCATCAATAATATTATTAATTAACTTTCTTCGGCAACGTTTCGACATCCTATTATACAGGTTGTCCCAAAATTCAACGATAAGCGGGCGCCTAAAGGTAGACCTGCTAATGAGTACATAAGGAAAAATAATAAAAAATACATACCTAGTTTTTTTTTAGTTACAAGAAAAATTTAGAATTTCTTTGAAAATTTATACCTTTGAAAATGTATACCTTTCATGATATTTTGAACGACCACGATGACAATTTCTCAAATATGCTTAAGATTTTTGTTTTATCTTGTACCTAAATAGTGCTACTATTCACCACAACTCTTAAAAACACCAAATTGCCCGCAGTTTTTACACAAAAATTGTCATCGTGGTCGTTCAAAATATCATGAAGGGTGTAAATTTTCAAAGAAATTCTAAATTTTTCTTGTAACTAAAATAAAACTAGGTATATTTTTTTTATTTTTTTTCCTTATGTACTCATGAGCAGGTCTACCTTTTGGCGCCCGCTTATCGTTGAATTTTGGGACACATGGTATAGTCACGGGCGCAGCGTTCAACGTTTTGCACAACACTAACCGCGTGAAGCTAGCGCGGGGGTACGAGGTGTTCGCAACCTCGTAACGCACTGTATTAAACTTTTATTTATTCAGTGCGGTACGAGGCCTAAAAAACCCGGTATTAAGGTAGGTATACCAAAAAACTCGGCATCAATAGCACATCTCAGATATATAGTTATCTCTTTCCTAGACTGAACCAGACGGAAGTTACGCATCTCGCACGACAGAGAAGTTTAAGTTTTTCCTTACCGCTATAACGACGAGACATGGACGAGGTGTTTCAAGCCTCGTTTCGCACTGTACGTGTTAAAACAAATTTTAAGTGCGCAAGAGAATTAAAATTGGAACATTCTCACAAGCGAGCTTACAAATCGCGTCGGTGATAAAACAGTCCCGTGCGTGTTGATAATCCTACGTAATTTCTCTTTCCGAACAATGTCTGATTTAAAACTACTTGAAATAACCCATTATATTTCATAGAATAATCTCGAAGTTTCTGAATTCAGATTTGTGGAAATATTCCTCCAAGAAAATGATAGATGTGATAAGAAATATAATCCGTGAAAGGAAAAACCTAAGACAGATAATATTATATATATCGAAGGACTTTAGGAATATCTTGTATAATATGTATAGATACGTAGACCATAACAATAAAATATGTTTGTTTTACTTTTAACAATGATTTCAACACGAACGAGCCGGCTCGACCAGGCCGTTACAACTCACTCACAGAAGACTAACTTAAAATGACAGCATTTGTGCTGTTGTGTTTCGTTGGTGAGTGCGAAACCGGAGGCCCAATGATGTAGAAGCATCTCAATAGACCGCCACAGTGTAAGTCACCATGCTGCATTGTTGCATTGTCTCCATTCGCAATGAGTAAGTAGAATCAAGTGATTCTACTTACTACTAAGTTACTACAAGTGAATCTATTAAAGTTAATAGGCCCATAAAAAAATAAAACCAAAAAAAAAATGGAATTTTTTAATTGTTACCACAGTCTGACACCACTGACTTACCTTAATCAGTATCGTAAGAGTTCAAACACTGAAGAGCGTGATTAATCCTTGTTCAAGTCGTTTACGGAGATATAAGAATATTAATAAGTTCAGGCAACAAAACCTATATGAAAGTTTCGTTTGACTGACAGATTACGAAGTATGGCTTATACTAGTACAGGTTTCTTATTCTTGAAGAAAAATCTCTAAACTCATTAGGTAATGTTGTAAAATAAAATTATGGTTAACTTCGTGGAGAAGTCAAGTATTCCACGAACGTCCCCGAAAGAACAACTGATAACACGACAATAGCGGGAAATAGTCGCTTGCAGTAATTATTCAAAGGCCGTCACAAGTTCAACTATTGTTCCGCCTCTCTTGACAAACGTTTGCATTTTAGTTTAGCTGCAAACTTTCCTCGGGCTCTTTCATTCATGTTATTGTTATTACAGATTTCATTGTACTCCACTACAAACAATTTTATATGCCAAACTAAAGAAATATGCTGTATTCTGTTTCGTTACGAATCCACATAATATGATTCAATTTGATGTCACATTTATAATTGTTAAGAATTTTGTTGATATTATTAGTCATATAGATTGTTAAGTAGCATTTCTAGTCAGTGCGAGATGAATGTGTATGAGACAGGATTACTTGAATGCTTTTAACACGGACTTGACTTGATGAAAGTTAATCTATACCTAAGAATCTGACAGCTTAGGTACGTCTACTTAGTCATAGGAAAAAGCAATAGTTATCATTTTATTAACCGACTTCAAAAAAGGAGGAGGTTATCAATTCGACTGTTTTTTTTATGTTTGTTACCTCATGACTTTCGACTGGGTGAACCGATTTTGATGATTCTATTTTTATTTGAAAGCTGGTGCTTCCCGTGTGTGTGCCCATTTAAATTTGGTCCAGTTCTTAAAGTAGGTTCTTTTTTTTATTTTTTTATTTATCTACTATATAAAAATAAGTCGGGTTTTCCTTCCTGACGCTATAACTCCAGAACGCACCAACCGATTGCCACGGTTTTGCATTCATTGGAAAGGTCTCGGGCTCCGTGAGGTTTATAGCAAAGAAAATTCAGGAAAATTTTCAACAGAAAAGCGAGAAAGTGTTACATAAAACGAAGCCATCTGGTGGCGAAACGAAGTTCGCCGGGTTTGCTAGTTACTAGTATTTATTTCCCGGACATACTTCGTTCTGTGAACCTCCCGTGGACCAGCATTGTTTTTTTTTAATTATTATTATTCTAAAACCCCCCGTGGACCTATTAAGTATCATACAAAAAAAGTAAATTAACCGAATTATTCCAGCCATTCTCGAGTTATGTCCTAAGCAACGTTCATTTTTATTTATATAGATAGATTAATTTAAACTACTATATTTTTTAAATATTCAAATATAGATCACGTTGCAGATAATCTTAAAACAACAATGTTTTCTACGTACTTAAATAAATATCTTACTCATAGAATTCTGAATAACAAGCGGCATCTTACTACTTTGATTTTATAATATTCATAATAATATTATAAATTCCAAAATAATTCCGTCTGTCTGTCTGTTTGTAACGCTTTGACGGCTAAACCGCTGGATCGATTTCTTTGATCCAGAGATAGGTACTTTGATTTTTGAGAAAAGGCATAGGCTACTATTTATCGCGATGTCGGTTACATACGGAACCGTGGGCAAAAGGTAGTATATCAATATTTTTACTAATTCTTATTTAAAAATATTCTAAATATATTTATTGTAATGCTGCATGATAAGTCAAACGGTGATGTAATAATATTTCTCTTAGATACGTACGTACGTACCGTCTTCATTAACATCATGTCTTTCCAACAGGTACATTTTAAAACAAAGTCTGTGTTATACTGTCTTTTATTTAAATATATTTATTTAATACCCTTTCAATTGTACAAGGTTTCTCACTTCGCTCCTAGGATATAATGATACCATCCGTAACTGCGTAACAAATGTTCTTCATAACATTATTGGATAGTGAAGTAAGTATATATTATGTTATTCTGTAAGTTATGCATATCACCTAACGCCTATAAAACATTATTGCATCCTCTCATGCACCAGATATTTCGACCTCCTTCTATGCATAGAGACGATAAATCGATCTTCCAAATTTTTGAGCTTTTATTACTAATACAGTTTGAAATGGAATCCACAGATACTGCACGAAAACAAATGTCTCATTTGAGAGATGCATTGACTATTGATAATACAACCAAGATAATCATTTTATCAATGTGTAACTTCACCCTGTTTCTATAAAGCACGACGTTGGACTGACGAAAAACGACCTATAGTCTACCACATATAAAGATAAATAAATAGGGTCTAGAACTCTAGACATAGAATATCACTGTTATATATAGAAATGTACAAATGTATTTTCATGTCTTTTACAGTAACGCAACTTCTCAAAATCCTAGCCGTTGCAGATAGCAAGGCTTGTCAGTTCCCAGATCCCTAATTAAAAATTATGAATAGCAGAAATGTAAGAAAATATCCACTTTGAGCCGACAACTTGCGACCCACTTATAATAAATCCACAATTACTTCAGTTGCAGCTTTCAATCACTCACTTCTACGAGTATGACAGATAACATACAAGAATCTCGTTAGCTACCCTATCAACGTGAATAGAAACTTAGATATGTATGTCTTGCAATTTAAAATTGCTTTTCCCTTTTTGTACTCTGCTAGTAAAAACTATACAAAAATATGTATTACTAGCTGACCCGGCGAACTTCGTACCGCCATATTTACATATCTGTCTCAGCTTCCCACAGGCAGTGTACAGTCGCGGACAAAAAAAGACTTTTCCCGTTATCTTTTATTTTTTTCTTTCTAGCAAAAAACGAATGAAAGAAATCGTACTATGTGTTATTGAATTACAACTAAGTACATATTTTGACTTTCATCCCCTCTCTCCAAGAAACCGTGCTGAATTTCGGAATAAAAAGTATCCTATGTCCTACCTCGTAGTATGAACTCAAATCATGCCAAGTTTCATTTGAATCCATTCAGTAGTTTCAGCGTGATGCGCGGCCAAGATACAGACAGACAGACAAAAATTACAGTTTTGGCTTCAGTATCGATTATAAAGGGCCCTCCAAAAAAAATTTTTTAAATATCTTTAATGTACAGAATTGGACCTGTTACATTTTTATTATAAGTATAGATTTACAGTTACTCGCTCACACCATGGAGATTAAAATACATCGTAAAGATAACATTATTACATAATATCTTTCATTCCTGTGTGTGTTTTATCTTGTTCTTTATTAGTATTCGGTTTGTTAAAGTAAGTACAGAGTTTCGAATATAATGGTTGGCAGTTGGACAAAAAAATTGTGTTTGTCAATGTGTGTCCAAAACTTCATTTTAATCAATGCATCTAAGTCTCTGAATCCTCTTAATTTTCCTCTCTTAGAGATAGAAAGTCATCACACTAATATATAAAGGCGAAAGTTTGTGTGTATGTTTGTTACTTCTTCACGCAAAAACTACTGAACGGATTTGGATGAAACTTTACGGTAATATAGCTTATACATCAGAATAACACAATGGCTACTATTTGTTGCGATAATCAACATACTCGCGGGCGGAGCCGCGGGCAACAGCTAGTAATATATAAATTCAAATGAAACCGATACTTAAAGTCGGTAAAAAGCTAATATAAAGTAGCATAAGTATATTTTTACACGACACAGCCATTTATTCGTTTACTATTCTGATAATTATTAAAATATCATTCTAATTAATACAATTTTGGCAAGTATTCGTCAAAGTTAAATTTTCTCGTCTTCAAATTTAACCACAGACGTTTAAAGTAAAACCTTTTAAGCTACCAAGAGACCAATATTCAACAAATACAATAATTTATGACAACTCCTTGATTTCTTGTGTAAACGAGTTAAATTATTTAAATAAGTCAAGCTTTTAAGCGGTTTCAGGTCACTTTGAATTGGTCGCTACTCAGTTAAATAAGGTGACTTGTAACTTGGTCTTAATTTGAAATAAGCTATGAAACAAAACTGTTTAATAAAATACTGTTGTCTTTTATATTAGAACTATCAAAAAGTAAAGTTAATTTGCCTATGTTTGATGTAATATTTTTCAATATCCGTAATATTAATCGTATTATGAAGATTATCTGTAAAATAAAAAAACTTGGAGAAACTAAAGACATTTTTTTCTAATAAAACAAAATGACAGTAATTTCAGGATTGAAAATCAGTAAGAAACGATTTCGTAAAACGTATTTGTGTCTTTACGTAAATTATTTTCCCCTTAGGTGAAATTAACAGAAGTTTTACCCTAATTCTCTCAATGACTCCACAAATCAGGTAGATTGCTAATGGATGGTAGAGTCACTAAAAGATCTTGTAATTGACGTTCTGAATCCGAAACTAGCAAGTTAATTCTGATTAAGAAATATACCTAAGTTACCTATTTATTTTTAAAGAAAAGATACAATACTTTATTTTGTAGGATATTCTGGAATTTATATAAATATATGTTATTGTATAAGATACCTAAATCATAAGCGTAATTCCATCGCAATAATTCATATGCGCAATCAAGGATTAAGTATTTTAACTCAATGCTTGATTACGCATACTTGTAATAAAACATTCTGGAATACATCGCTGCATTATTCGAACAACGAATTTGCTTATTCATCTAGTGCCTACGAATTGCATATTTTTTCGCTTAAAGTAATCTTTTTACGCGGAACGTTTCTACAGAAAAGATTTACTTTCTAAACATGTTTGACATATAGATCAAATATACTAAACAGATAAAATTATTCTTATTAATATAATTTATGCGAAACTTAACACAAAAGAAGATTAAGTTGACGATAACTTCTAAATGTATGTTCCGTAAAGTCGTTTATAATTTCTTAAAAAAACTGTAAATTCATCAAATACTGCCGTTCTTCTTTTCATATTCAATTAGTAATACTATTTATTTATGAAGTCTAAATATACTCTTTAGTGGCTTGACGACCCTGCGAAACTGTGGCGTATATTTTCCATTTCAATTTGTTGGTTTATTTCACCATTTCAGTTTTTTCTCATCTCGAGCTACACTTAAATTACAATTTGATATAAATGTAATTTTTTAATTTATGACTCCGGAAAACATGAAACAATTAAACTTTCGACGGAATCGAGAAGAGTGTCGTAATTATTTATGTTTGTTAAATTACTGGCTTTTTATTAATGGCCAGCGCACTCAATCATTGCGATCGAATGCCATAATACTGTTTTATTTGTGAAGAGTAATTATTTTATTTCGATCTACATGGACTCAATAGTATTTAAAAATTGACTGGGTTTGATAATTTTATTAACTTTTTTTTTAATTCATGGCAGTATAACTACGAATCAAACCCGTCGCGACGCTAACAACGTAAATGCTAAAATAACATTTTGTAACGAACATAACAAGCAAAGTTGTACAAATTAAGCTACCTTTAGGGACGTGCTCATTTCGTAACATATTCGTATCACATAAAAACCTAATGCCTCATTCTATCTTATCTCCTACTATTTCAATCAAATCGAAAATTACATCAGCCAGGGACGGTAATCTATTCATAAACATGAACAATATTATATTTACATTATTTGTAAACCGTTTTACAGGAGTTTGTTAAACAAATTCAGAGAACATGATTAATTAAACAATTATATTATTTATTAATAAGAACATTCAAAACAACATCTTTACAATGACATTTTAATGCGAAACAACCGTGTTTTCTTTCAAACGTTTTTAATTGTTATTTAATATTGTTATTGTAATTAATCTGTGGTAACTTAACATAATTTTGTAATAAAAGAAACAAGCGCTCCTACTAAAGATTGTACTAACTCTAAACTTAGTTTTTACTATTTAGTAAAACTAAAAACTACAGTTTATATGAAAGTAAAACAGTAGTTGACCTGTAAAATTATGTGTATTTTATACTGAATAAAACAGTGACTATTATAAACATAGTTTTTTGTTTTTTTGTATTTAATATGGGTCTCGTATCTGCTACTAAACAGTTAGTTACTAACAAAGTAAGAAATGTTTAACTCACCTTCGACACGCGGAGTAGCGCGGCGAAAACTTCAAAACTAACGAAAAGTTTGTGTAAAATGTTCAAATAAGTTAAGTTAATCACTTAAAAACTTAATCACAACTCACTCGAGAATATCGTTGTTGGAAAATAAATGTGTAAGTTATTTTGTGTGTCTGTGTCCGTCGCCAAGTTCTCTGTTCGAACGTTTGGGCGCGCCAAAAGTTGTGTGCCGATGGCTACGGGCTGCCAGCTTATATCTCTCTGAAAGCGGAACCTGCGCGCATGCGCGACAACCATTCATGTCATTCCTTCAATGACCGCCCCCTAAACACGTCATCATTTTTAAAATAATATTTTTTTTAACTTCAATATCTTTGACGATTCGAAATCTTAACAAAAATATTTCTTTAAATTAAAGTAAAGTCTTTAAATTTAAGTCAGGGATCTTACATTAAAGACTCTACCCGAATTGTAAAAGGTTACATAGATTACTGTAATTAAACCTAAATGGAATGTTATAAAACTAAAAATTACAATTTCGTGGTGCAGAAAATGCCTACTACCCCTACTACGATAAAGACCAAGGCGACATTTTTTTTATTTTTTTTACGTATGGCCTGCCAAAATGACTCTACTCTGCCTGATGGAAAGCATAAGCAGAATCCAAGAGTGGCGGTCACCATACTCACTGCGAATGCAGACAATGCAGTATGGCGACCCACACCATGGCGGCCTAGTGATGCTGCTGCATCTTTTAGTCTAGTCAACAAGTATGGAACTTGTTGACTAGACTAATTGGGCCTCCCGTCTCGCACTCACCAACGAAACACGACAGCACGAACGCTGTCATTTTACGTTGATTTTCTGTGCGAGGGTAGTACCGCCCCGGTCGAGCCGGGCCAGAATCAGCGTGGCTCTACTACCTACAATTTTTTTTCAAATTTAGTTCTTCTAAAGTTACTACAACAGCACTATGTAATATTAGGTATACTCGTATAGTTCGGTTCCTAATTTTTTTTTCAACTGGCAACTTTTCTCCTGATGGTGTTGAAAAAAAGCACAACATCAGCGGTTTCGCTCGTACTTTACCTACTGTTTTTTTTTTCAACATTTTTTATTCCCATGTTATTAAATTTCAATGCAATATCAATATGGTTAGTTTATCTTTATATGCGGTCATCATTCATAATTTTCTTGAAGAAATACCTTACCCTTACCCTACCCTACCTTTAATTAATTTACAATTGCCGGAGTAAAATTCAATTTCCTCAAAATCTCACTAACCCTTTAAACAAATTTACTCAGTTCTTAAAAGTTATTTGAATGAAGAAGATTCGGTTATTAATTAAAATTATATACCGAAAAATATAACTAAAAGGCAAAATTTAAACCTTAATATAAGTTATTGCAACAGATAGGGAAAGAAAAATTTACTCCACATATCAAAGATAGCTCACGCGTGCATCTTTGTACACATCTCTGTTTCTATTAGTTGTCATGAGATAGTACTTCGTTTAACCTTTATTCATAAATTGGTTATTCAACATTAAAAATATTTTTTTCAATTCAAACTAATATTTCCGGAGATTAGTGCGCACAACCAAATCAACTTCCCCTTTATAATATTAACATAAATTTGGTCAAAGGAGTGGAGTGGCAACAATTGAGTATAACTATTTCTATATTCCTAAAAACATAGATATCATCTTCCTAGCCTTTATTATTCCCAAGATTTGGGGTCAGCTACTAGTTCAACCGGTTTTACCTGAATATCAGTTTTTACACTGAGCGACTGGCATCGGACCTCCGTAACCCTGAGGGTGAACTGAATTCGAAGGTTGATCTAGTCGTCAGTATATTTCAGGGCATTGACTTCCCAATAACGATTGCCATAGATGTTCATGACAACCAGGACCGACGGCTTAATGTGCTCTCCGAGGCACGGACGGGAAACACCGCCATGTACCATACTCCGGGGCTGCTATTAAGAATTTCTTGTAATAAAAACTCAACAGCAGTCCGACCCGGAATCGAACCCGAGTCCTCTTGATCAGCAGTCGCTTACGCTAACCACTAGACCACTGACGAAATATATACTTAGACTTACACCGCATGAACTTAGAGTTGTACGCGGATATATAATAAGCCTAATGTTCACTAGATGTCACTAAGTGTATCAAATCGTAAATTTGAAAGATATTTTCTGAGCTTCTACTCCGATACGAATCCGAGAATAAACTGTCAAGTTTATTTGTTTTTGTATTAGTGAAAATGTCCCACTAGATGTCGTTTTCCACATATTTATATTAGTAATTTATGTGATATTTTATTAAATCGTCCAAGAGCACACAAATAAATAAAATTGAAATGTCTGTTTATAATTTCAAATAAACAGCTTCTTCATAAATGCTTCTCAGTAAATACGGTACATGAATATATATTTTTTTATTAATTTTTGTATGAAACTTTTTAAATTTTCACATAAAACTCTGTATGTAGGTCTAGCTACTTAATTGTGTTATAATAATCAAAATTTGTTGAAAAAATCCATATATTAAATATGTTATATTAGGTTATATTATTCAGTGATGAAAGCTCAGTAGGCTGAAGCCTAGGGCGGCTTCGTTTAGGGGGCGGCAAATTAAATGATTTAAAAAAACTACTTTTCTGTAATAGAAATGGAGAAATTAAGTCTTGGCAGTTTAACAAGAAGAAATAATGTATTAATGTTTAAGAAAAATGTTGTTTGAGAAATTCTATATGCTTGTTAAAATACATCTTTGTAAATATCTGTTTATAAGACATCTCAATAGCAGTTAAATTTTACAATTTAAATTAGTAATTTTAACTAAACATTTTCTTAATTACCACTGAAGGTGGCATGAGTTGCTAGAATGCACTGCTGCGTCCGTTTCAGCGGCTGGCGGCAAATTAGGTCCAAGTAGAAATTTTCATCCTTGGTCCTTTCCGCCACCTCTTTCTGTGCAATGTCATCTTCGCAGAAGATAAAACTCTGTTGCTATCCACTATGAAGCATAACATGGTTGGCAGCGAGAGATATTCTCCCATAACTGCATTCTATATCCAACGCTGCGATGCTCAAGTAATGGCACAGTGAATCGGCACAATACACTGGACGGGCAGGATTCAACTCACTTCTAGTAACCGCGTGCAGGTATTTCCGAAGCAACTGTGACCGGAAAGAACCTGCGTTACGCGGAACAAATCTCACATGGATATTCCTGACAACGCACATTCTGCCTCCGTAGACATTATGTAATAAACGCGTGTGGCTCAAACCAACAACACTCTCTACTGTCTACTCTCTACTCTCCTGTGGCGCACCCTACTCTAGGCGGTCAGTGCTACCGTCTACACCGGGTACCGTAAAGTGTTATTAACCGGAGAATTCTGCGGTACATCTTGTCGCAACACTCAGTTTACCTAAATTCGGCAAAAGCTTTCGAGCAAACTATTGAAAGTGTGTGTGTGAAACTGTCGTCAACCTACTGTTAAGGAACAGGCCTAGATACATTATTTGGGATTAATACAGTACGAGAACTGAATTGAAAAGGATTGAGGCGTCTTAAAGTGGCCTCAGATATTCATCTTGGAACGACACGTATATTTTATTATGTCACAATAATGATATCTATGTCGATTACTGAAAGAAAAATAATGTAACAGCTCATAATCTTCACTTTTTAAATATTTAAGTAAAACTTAATCTTTATTAGGTTAAATTTTTTTTTTTCGTGGGTAGGTGTTGAAAAGTTCCCACGCATTTGTAAAAGCTCCTTGAATATTTTAATAATTTACTTAGTATTTGCAAGGCCTTCATTGTTTACATGTGTTCACTGAAGTTTCTAAACCACCTGCCAGCTTTTTTTTGCACAAATATAAACATCTGCAAACCAACTCTTACAAGTTCATCAAGTTCCTCAAGTAATTTTATTGTTCTGAGTATACAAAATGTACCTATTTCTTATTTCACGCAAAATTCAATTCACTATGATTGAAATACTAATATACAATCGAATCGAATCGTGAATTGTCAAGAAGTTTCAATTCGGCTGGAATCTCTGGCGCTGCACGCGCTGTGTGGAGACGTGGCTCCGTTACGCATCTGCTATCGTATTTACAATGGGGAGTACTCCGAGCAATTGATTGAATTGATCCCTGCCTCCTTTTTTTGCCATCATCCTACGCTTTCATCATCATCATCATTTAGGTGTCAACTGTGCGCTTTTCGAGAAAATTTCTGCCCTACACAACAAAACTGTGGAATGAACTGTCGACTGCGGTATTCCGGGACCAATACGACCTTCAATCAATCTTCAAGAAAAGAGCACACCTTGCCAGCTAAAAGCCTTGTGACACCTCTGGTGTTGCGGGTATTCATGGGCAGCGGTAAATAATAAATAAATAAGTTGCCGTTCATGAGTGCATTGTTTCTCGTTGTTTACTGCGTGTTTTGGTGATAATGATGGTTTTGGAGAAAATTATTTGCTTTCTCCAACGGCTAACTGGATAAAATCACCATCTTCATCCTCACAGTTTTTTGTTATGGGGACTCTTTAAGAAATTAACTAAATTACTCCTAAATATGGTCCTTAGCAACTTTGCTGTTGGATTTTTGTTGCTTTTGCCGAAATTGCACAAACAAATTTTCTATTACATCCTGATTCAATTTTTAACCGACTTCAAAAAAAGGAGGAGGTTTCTCAATTCGACAGTATATATGTTTTTTTTATGTGTGTTCGCGGATAACTTCGTCGTTTATGAACCGATTTTGATGATTCTTTTTTTAATGGAAAGGATATGTCCCAACGGTGATACCATGATAAGGACATTACGATCTGATAATGGCATCCAAGAGAAATCAAGTCGAACATTGAAGTTGGTTTTTGTTTTAGTTAATTGTGTAATTTTTCAAATAATTTTTGCCCGTCTTTATCGCATTTAATGCATGTGTTACTTTTTTTAAACAATGCGTGTTTCTATGGCATCTCATATTTTTTATTACTGTTCAATGGGCCTATCTGTCAATTTTGTAAGTGATCGATTCAAGTTTTAAGTTTTGTCTATTTCGTATGGTTTGGTAACATCTTGAAACGAAATTTGCTCATTGCCGTTAACATAGTTATTGTTTAAAAAATGATTTTGAATACTTTTAATTAAATGTGGTACATCAAAAAACGCAAATAATTTTACAAAACGTTGCAAAAGAAAAAGGAAAAGTTACTAGATATCCCTGATTTCTTGCATGTATTTTGGTTTTTTGTAGCCCGACCGCAAAAAACAGCTTTTAGCAGAAGCCCACTTATTATCAAATAGTTTATTTATAGTAGCTTTTAAAAGAGTTGTAACAATTCTGCTTTTACTGCTGATGGAATATTATAAGTTACACATTATTGCTATTTCATCGAAAGTGATCACACAAGCTTTATCTTTAATTAATGCATTTCGAATTTCTGTTATTCTTTTTTTAAATAGATCAGGGCAAAACAATCGGATTTTGCTAGCCACTTTCGGAGTTTCGGATTGTGGTTGGAGCGGCAAGTACTACACCTTGCCGCCTTAGAAAAAAATACACTTTAGATTTGTAAAATAATGACAAGCTGAATTTATTTTCGTCTTCTGTCCAATTCATATCCTTTATTTTCGTAGCTGCATCAATGTCAATTCTCTAGAAACCTCTTCTGAACTCTTTAGATTTTAAAATGCTGTCATCAGATTTTGGATTTTGCCGTAATTTAAATAATAGGATAAAAAAATTGTTAGAAAACTGTTTAAAGTGTATGTCTATGAAATAATATTTATTTGTTAATCTCCTGACTGATTTAATGTGATTTTAATATTACTTGTTGTACAAATTAAAATATGTATAATATAAACTTGAGAGGTGTCAAAGAACACCCGGATGGAACGAAGTTTATATATATATTATATTTGATATGCTCCTACTAATAAAAATGCGCATAAAATACTCAAATTATTTTAGTAATAATCAAGCTTTACAAAATATACTATAAAACAATATATTTTATGTAAATAAATGCAAAAACCCAACATCACGTGGTGTTCCAAGGCGGTCACCTATCCAAGTACTAACCACGCCCGATGTTGCTTAACGTCGATGATCGGACGAGAACCGGTGTATTCAACATGGTATGGACGTTGGCAATCCGTTTGTTATATTTAACGGTGAGTATCCAGCACTATGACGTCAATTCAATGTTAAAAGTGTGGTTACAATTTTTGGCACGAAAAGTGTCGTTACATTTTTTTCCGTCTAGCCCCCTTTCGCAACGCGTGATAAGGAACTTCGTTCCAAAATAAAGATTATACTTTGCAGTTCAATCATTTATTTTATATTAAAATGACATATAATGACCTAAAATTTATTGATTATGCCATATCAGACAGGAAATAAAATCGCTCAACATTATTATCTACACCATAGATTTACATGATTGAATAGAATATATTTAAATAAGGGGGCTTCCATTAATTACGTAAGGTGTTTTAGGGGGGAGGGGATTGAGCTAAATCTTTTCAAATCTCACTTAGGGGGGTCTTGGCAAATATCACGTAATTATTGTGTAAAATTGCGTGAAAAATTATTTCCGAATAAAATATGGCCAAATCTGACACAATAGTGTTTGTCGTATTCGTCCGAACTCCGCAGAGCAGCGAAGTAGCATTCGATTTTGCTTTGCTAGTCTTCAATCGAAGTAATAGAACCAGTTCAATAATCCAACACGTTTACAGCCAAAACATAAATTTGAAGAATCTCGCGTGACATTTGGGGACGCGGGAGGGAGTTGATGAAAATCTTACGATATCTCACCAAGGCGGGAGGGGAGGTCGAAAAATTCTCAAAAATGCCTCACGTAATTAATGGACGCCCCTTTACGATATATCGTTGAAATAATTTGTTTGTTTACTTACTCTTCGTAAGACAACTAACCATTTGACAAATCAAAATCCGACGTAATTGTAGCCACTTGGTGGCGCTATCATCGCGCATCCAGCATATAATATTCTATATGTCATATCAATAACTTATAAATGTGACATCTAGCGTAGTAAATAGGTCATTATATTCAAGTTTATTTAAATCGATTGCAACGACATCTCCTAAAAATAGGTGATAACTTATAGTTACGCAATTGAAAAATATTTTTTTTAAACAAGCATTAGAAAGTAAGATTTATATTCGAAAAATAATAAAATAATTACTATAATTGAAGCATATCAATAAAATGGTGATAGAGTTTGTTAAACTATTTCTAGTACCTTATTTTTGCGCGCCATCTAGATTTAAGTGAATTTTTTTAGCTTTTATCGGTGTACAGTTTGGGCCAGGGGAGGGTCGGTCTATTTAGTATATTGTGTCATTGACTAGACGTACATAGATATATCATATTAAAATCAAGATAGCATAAAGATCTATCTTAAATTTTATCGTAGCTGTACTTTTAATCCCTTATAAACATGTTTATATAGTGATAACAATGTTTCCACCTCAAGATGAGTCAGTTATATTATTCATCTTCGCGCATTGACATTCGCAATCTTTTCTTTGCAGAAACACGTCTCAAAAAATTCATTAATATGAAGCATTTTATTTCTTAGGCGGTTATTGGTAAATATAATCCAATTTCATTGCAAAGCGTTTCTTCAGGTTTACTAGATTTTCTACCCTAACTAGATCAGAAGGTTAGGTCAAATTCGAAATAATACCATCAATCACGTTTTAGACTAAACGAATTAGAAAAGCATATATGCATGCAAGCATAACGGCTATAAAAGTGATTTATTCCACTTAAGTACTACCGATAAAAAGTTCTAAGTGTACTGGCTAAAACGGGAGCTATTCACAGCTACTAAATTAAAGGGTAATGTGGAAACTTGGATATATCATACTTGAAAGAATATCGCCTAATACGGACAAGACTATAACTATATCACAGGATTTGAAAGTTCCAGAGAATAATGTAAGTATGTTATTGCAGAGGTATTGCTAAAGTGTATCTTGCTGTTCCACTTACAGTTATTGCCATTCATTTCATTCATATAATTTTCATTTGCCCTCAAACATATTTTCTTGATCCTGTTATTTAAATAATTCCGGCGACTCTTTTTACTTTTCCTTATTGCTTAAGAACTCTTGCTGCGGGTGAACACTCATTATGGCAGCGTCCACTAGTTTTAAGTTCCTATTTTCTAAGCTTCAAAAAAAGGCCTACACTACATTTTTAAAATGGGAATTATCTTTTTCTTCTCTACGTCTCAACTCAGCACGCTCGTTGAAAAACAAATTTTAAGATTTAAGTACTTGTAACGTTAATGAAGGCGAATAGCTTAGAAATAAAATATTATTTCCTACTCACCTGCTGATTTTAATAAAACATAAATAAATACAAACAACTACAAACAACAAAAATGATACGGAAAAGTTTAGCGGAACTCGTTTAAGTTAGTAGAGCTTGAACAAAACTTTATAAGAAAGAGTTTCTACATCGCATCGCGTTTTATCCTAAAATAAACATTGTACAAAAATTATGATTACAAATTTTACGCAGGCTAGCATACTTCAGTTGTAATGAGAACTCGTTCATACTGTAACATCAACATAGCCCATCACAAACATGAAGATTAATTTAAAGGAACTCGAAACAAGACATCAATGTGTTTTCCTTGTGTTCATAAAATTAATAGGTACGGCATTGTTAAAGAAACGTTATCCCTTTCTATCTGAACAAATGAGTCTTAGTAAAAAGTGATAGGCATATATTCTCAGTTTAACTAAGCTTAATATAAATAGGTATCAACATTTAAGTTTACAGCCCCGTATAGCGCTGTTCTCGCAATGAAGATGCTCATCATAAACATTGAAATTACAAGAGTTTTATTTAGCTATCTAAGTTATTGCCCTTTAAAGAATATAAATAAAATGCGGTTTCAGGTGTATAAATATAATTCGTACATACAGACACTCGCGTCAGCATCCCTGAAAGGGTAATTAGAAGTATATTTTAACGATCATAAGTTAATAATCCAAGTGACGTAAATATGTAGTTATGTAAGTATAATTACATTAGACTAAGAGAAGACAAGGGTAAGAATGGGAAGAAAGGAATTTTCATACCTTTAAACGAGTTATTCTTGTATATCTATAATATGAATCTCGGGAACGGCTCCAACGATTTTCAAGAAATTTAGTATGCAGGGGTTTCGGGGGCGATAAATGGAACTACCTAGGACTCATCATTAGAAAATTCACCAAAAACAATTGATCATCTTGGTAATATTGTTTATATGGAAAGTGGGGCATTTAAGCGCTAAAGAGCATGAAAGAACTTCCACTTTACTTTACATCACACAGATGGGATAGTTCTTTATAAAATATCAGCAGCTACTAGCTAGATGGTGAAAGTGCAAATACTGTACCTTGTTGCCAGATTTATTCGTATCGGACCTATTAATTTATAGGGACAGATAATCTCTTTCTGATCAAATTCAATATATGATGAGTATTGGTACCATAGTTGGTAACCACATTATCATTATTTACACATACGATTACTTTTAGTTCTTCATCAACATTAACATCAACAGAATCTACCGTGGGAGAGCTACGCTTCGGCATGAATGGGCCGGCTCGACCGGAGTGATACCACGGCCTCACAAAAAACCGGTGTGAAATAGTGCTTGCGTTGTGTTTCACCGAGTGAGCGAGAATACCGGAGGCCCATACCCCAATCCCCCTACCCCTACCTCTTGAAAAGGCCGGCAACGCACTTGTGACGTTCTGGTGTTGCAGGTGTTCATGGGCTGCAGTAATCGCTTACCATCAGGCGATAGGTCCATTGCATAAAAAAAAACACTGCTAGACATAGGCCTCTTTGGTGCTTATGCGATAACTTTGTCACAAAAAACTTTTTTCGTATCTATGAAATTAAAACATACGTGTAAAATGCATATATCCACCTAATCACCATCATCTTCGTAAGTAATTCTAAAACGTTTTACACAATGATGCAATGTATGAACCTCACAGTTAAAACTATGTTCATAAGCTTAGTCATCAATTTTAACAAATCGAAGTTATAGATATAAATGAGATAGATAAGTTAAACTGTATCTGAACGTAAATGCTTAGTAAGTATGTGTACGCACCTAACTAGATTACTACCGCGTTTCGAAACAATTTTTTGCTTTATTATTTTATGCCACGGGAATTCTACCGGGTGCTGCCCGGTAAATTCCGGTTTAAATTCATAAGGTCGATATTCTTTTAGTTACCCGAACTATCGGCCGAATTGCATCAAACGTCGTCACGGGTGAAGTTGATATTAGATAGCACTTACTGTATAGGAGTTGCCTGTTTCGATTCAATTCGATACCTTTCATTCACAGCGAAGAAATCTCGCTCATTCACTTTATCACAACACGCTAAATATCTGACTTTAAATCCTTACAAAATTATAATAGCCTGTCAGTATTAAAATACTGTTTTATGGGTATAATTCCCTTTTATTATTAATGAGACATTTGAATTACAGGAAACAACAAAAAAAACGATTATCTTGCATTGGTCCTCAATTTTACATTTAAAATATCTGCACGTGAATTGATCATGTGAAGACTCCTTTGGATGAAATAAAATGAGTTATTATCGTCAGAATGCGAAATAAATAAAAATATCTTTAAAATATACGAATATCTACCTCAGACCAGGTAGATCAACGATTTCAGCAAGATGACTGATACGAGTTGGATGCGTGAGACTCATATTCAATAAGAGTTTCGAACAATAGGAGAGGCCTATGTTCAGCAGTGGACTTCAATAGGTTGATCATACGTTGTAATTTAATCATTGGAAAATCGGGAATCTTGGCAAACGAATGCCTATCATGAAAGTATAATTCTATTAAAAAGTAATTCTTTATAGGTATTATTTCTAACCTATACAAAGATAAATAAAGATATAACTGTAACATTTATAGACTTTTCTACCTCGCTTGTAATTTTTTCGATTCTCAGTGCACTACACCAACCGACACGTCATAAAAACAACAGAGTAAAAATATGTTTCAGTCCAGACGCACTTCAAATTAAGTCTGTGTTCATTAGAACTAACAACACGCAGTTACTAACCTGTTTTAATTTTATTTTGTTTCACCTAAATTAAGTGGGTATACTTAGAGCTCTGCATTTTGCAAAGATAATACACTAAGGCATAATAGTACAAAAACATTAGAAAATTTTCAGTACCTTTGTTAATATTAAACTTTTACATTTAACAGTTGTTATACCGTAGGAGAGCCACGGTTTGGCATGCATGGGCCGACTCGACCGGTATGATACCACGGCCTCACAGAAAATCGGTGTGAAACAGCGCTTGCGCTATGTTTCACCGAGTGAGTGAGAATACCGGAGGCCCATACCCCAACCCCTCTGCCCATCCCCTTCCCCATACCCCAAAGGCCGGCAACGCACTTGTGACGCCTCTGGTGTTGCGGGTGTCCATGGGCGGCGGTAATCGCTTTCCATCAGGCGATACGTCTGCTCGTTTGCCCCTGATTCCATTAAAAAAAACAAGGATTGTTTTATATTTTTGTCCCTTGACTATTAATGTCCGTTGAACTCGAGATCTGCTAATCCTCTTTCATTTGGACGTATTCAGAGTGAGAGGGATATACGACATGACAATGTATTGTTTTTTTTTTTTTTTATTGTTGTTATTTTTCATTTGTTTGTTTTGACCAAAACCCTCTTTTCGAAAGAGTGGCTTATGTGCTTATGATGATATTTTTATTTGGTCACTGTGTGGTTGGTTCACTTTGGTAATGTTGGCATAGTTTGACACAACATTTCAAGTAAATTAGATATCAGTACTTAGCGCGCTAGTTCTTGATGTCCTGCACACTCAGACTCAAGGGGAATATTAGGAGCTACTGTATCGAACTAAAAAAATACATTTTAATGTTGGGTAGCCTATTTATATAGAAACGCTATAAGAATTTAGCATAGAATCTATAGACGAATTTATGTACATGTCACCTGTTTTGTTTTCCTGTAGTGAATGTGTTTACGTTGTTTTTATACGCCTAGCCAAAATATCGATTGTTGCGCTTGGCAATGACCCTTCAAGGCCTGTTAGAAAAAGTACACATTAGGTAATGAGCATCTATTAGACTGTTTCGGGTCATTGCTCTTCTACTGCTTCAAACAAAAAATAAATGTAATTTTGAAAATTATTGAAGTCAGTGCTTTTCTTGCTATTCATAAAGCACTTTAACTTCAACAGCTGTTTCGAATAAAATCGGATTTGTACATTTCTATGTTTTATGAAACTGTAAACCTCTTTTCTCCTGAGATGCTTAAGTTCATTAGTGGCCTATAAAAAGCTGTAGTTTTTGATAATATAGTCAAGAATGTACAAATAGTAACTCTCGAACTCAATCTGACATCGCACCTACCAACTTTTGTTAAACTGGCTTGTTCGCTTTAGGACAGATTCACTTTAAGACATATGTGCTTCACGACAGATTCGTTTTACGGCAAATTCACTTTACAGCAGAAATACAGTGAACTCGATGTATCTCTATCTAGTTTACTGTCAACTATCATGCCACCCTTCTTCTTCGATTGTTCGTTCTGAATACTTATTTGTTGCAACAAAAGATATGAATAGCAATTAATCCTATCTATTGCTTGGAAAAATAGATCCCCCTGATTACTGAATAATCTTCAGAATCATGCACTGATACTTCAATAGCTAAGATACCTTCAGGGGTCAAAATTGGTAGTGAAAATTTGTGTAATGCGGTCTCCATCATCGACTTTCTTCAGACCTAGATTTCTACCGGTTACTTTTAAATTAATATATGGAGGCACCGGGGGGCGGACCACGACGGGGCCCATGAAATAACAGGTCCTCCGTCTTGTCTTGGGCCACCCGTAAACCCAGCGCCTCGATGCGCCCGACCACCAAAGAAACATCCCTGGTGGCCAGGCGTGCCGCCTCTTGGAAATTCGCCCCCCGGGCCGTGACCAACGTATCATCAGCGTAACAAATTACGCAAATTACGCCCAGCCCGGGGAGGAGACGACCTCGTAAGACCCAGTCGTATCCCACGTTCCACAGGAGTGGTCCAAGGACAGACCCCTGCGGAACGCCGCACGACATGGGTCGCCGTCTAAAGACGCTCGGTCCTCGTACACGACGGTACGCTCCTCTAAATAGTCTGCCACTAGCCGCCTCAGGTACTCTGGCATCCCGTGGTAGTGGAGTGTTTCCCTGATGCAGCTAAATGGCAGACTATTGAATGCGTTGAAACCGATATACCGATGACTCTGAGTATTTAAGTAGTTTAATACTTAAATACTCAGAGTCACATCTATATTGCTCTATATTTATTGAAAATTGATTTCGCAAAACAACCAATAGTATATAATTGATATAAAATCCTAGTAATAACCTTAGAGGTAAACCATCACATCCGTCACCGTAATAGCATTTGAACTTTTAGAAATTTGGTCTTCACCAACGGTTTGCTAAAAACTAAATAATCCTTTGTCACTTCGTACACGACTGTACAATTTCTGCTGTTAAGCGAATCTACCATAAGCAAAATTTGTCGAAAGCGAATCTGTCTTAAAGTGAATCTGTCCTAAAGTGAACAAGCCGTTAAACTCTAGCACATCATACCCCACATTATCACGTCAACAACCTTTAACAACCCATTACTGGTCATAAGAATTTCCTTATCAAGAAGTTTTTGGCTTACTTTAGGCAACATTTCAGCACAGCACGCGTTGTTACATAGCGATAAATAATATCTATTGGTTATTTCTAGGCAAGGTGATGATAAAAATATTTAACGGAAAGGAATAATAATAAAGAAACAAAAAACTTTTAGAAAGGAAAAAGACGGAACATGAAGATAACTAAGGGGGCTTACAGCAGGCCTCGACTTCAATAGCGAAGAAAATCTAGATCTTTTTTGTAGGTGTAGGTGATCAACATTTCACTTCCTAAAAGTTTTATTCACCGCATATAATATTAGGCCAGGTTTGCTAGGCAGATTGACAGCATATAATATTTCCTTGTAATACTCACAGAGATTAGCCGCATGACCACCCTGGGCATCTTGACATAGATTAGTCAATCGCACCTTAATTAAGATAAGGAAATTAATCTGCTTAGCCACTACCGACAGCGCCTGACAGCCTGACTTGTTTGCAGGTGCAAGCAGTGGCGGATTTACAGATTTGCCGCCAGTAGGCTATTAAATTTTTGCCGCCCCTACTAACCTAAAATTTTATATTTCCCTGATCTTTTCATATCCTCTTTCGATATCCCCTTAGCTCCGTCTCTGCGCATCCCACCCCTCCCTCTTTCTGAGCCTCTCAAGTCCAGCTTCTTGCAGGAAGTGGTTGACAGCCTTTTCCCACAACAGTATGTGTGTGGTGACCTGTCCGGTCCTGTCTCTGTCACCCTAACCTGTTTCTGCTGCTACCCCCAGGCCTGCGCTTTTAGACTTCGAGGTCGTTTAGCGATATCCAGCGCCTGAACTGAGTGCAGAACCTGGACCATTCCCGGGCCTGGTGGACTAAGATGGTTCTAAACCTCATTCAATCCCACTCCGCTCTCTCTTTCACACTGTTCTGTTATACCCGCTGTTACAGTCGGACGTGATCTCCAAAGTATGTTTAGCTGGTACAAGAGGGTGCCGTGTCGGGTCTTACCGCCATAATATGTACTAGTGTATCCTTTCAGCCGTCCCTTGACTTATCGGACGCTAAACCATAACCCAGCTGGGGAAATTTGCGAATCGCCATATCTTACTCTCTCTCACATATTTTGTTTGAGAGCATCTCTCGACCCGCATCGACTGCCATTGCTGTGAGGGTCGCAGTGTTGAGTCAAATGACCACGAGTGATTACGTGCGTTAGTCAAGCCACGATGACGCGCTGGTCGTTCAGGCTGAAGGCACCACGTAGTGGCTTTCCCACCATGGAAATGCAGTCGGTCATCGTCGACTGGACAAGGAGGCAGTACGGTACCCTTTCCTCTCTCACACTGCACTCGTACCTAGGAGGAAATGATTTTTATTTATACTCTGCTCAGCCTGATGGTAAGCTCAAGCAGAATCCAACAGTGGGGGCAACCGTTCTCACTGCAAAAGCAGACAATGCACGCAGAGATGCTTTTTCTCGCCCCGCTTAAATGACTCGGGATCATAGTGGGAAGGAAACACATGCGCTAGAAGTGAGTTCCAGTTTTTAAATGCTCGGCACAGGAAGGAGGAACCAAACCGTTTGGTTCGAGAGCGTATTTCTATGACTCTAAGGCGGTAACTTCCAAGGCCAGCACGTGTTGTTCTGTAGAGGAAGGGAGAAGGTGGGATACCGTGGGAGGGACACGCTTCGGTATGAATGGGCCGGCTTGACCGGAGTGATACCAAGGCCTCGCAGAAAATCGGTGTAAAACAGCGCTTGCGCTGTGTTTCAACGAGTGAGTGAGGATACCGGAGGCCCATATCTCAACCTCTTCCCCCATCCCCCTCCCCATCCTCAAAGTGACCTCCATTTGTGACGCCCCTGGTGTTGCGGGTATCCATGGGCGGCGGTTATCGCTTACCATCAGGTGATACGTCTGCTCGTTTGCCCCCCTATTCCATAGAAAAAAAATTCAAGAGCTCTTTAGAGCACTCTCCATTCTAAAGGCGGCAGAGGACTGCCACAGAGGCGATATTTCACCGCAACTGCAGAGGCTCAAGGGACTCGGTGGCGTCGGAACTGTTGATAATGCGGACTGCTCGCCGCTGCAATCAATCGAAGGCATCAAGCAAATACTGCGCGGATCCATCACAAAAATGAGAACAGTACTCCACGCACGGCAAATATTCATGCCCACGACACCAAGCTTATCCCGCAGTGGCAGTTGAGTGCTCTAAAAAGTGTGGAGGGGAAGAAACGAAGACTTTTTGGTAGAGAACGCGCACCCCTGTGTTTTCTTAGCGTTGAACTCGACCAGATTCTCATCACCCCATTGTAAAATGCGGTTCAAAACCCGGTCGAGCTCAGCGACAAGCGCCCGGCATTTTTCCTCAACGTCTGCCAGCTTGGTTGTAGGGTGTCCAATTATCTTCCATGGACTGTGCTATTGCTGCATAGCAACCTTTGTTGCCAAAAGCTAACATGTCATTGATATGCAGAAGAATCAGCGTGGGGGACATGACTGAACCAGAGGCATCAGAGGCAGAATGAATCATGTCGTGCAGTGCAGACCTCGAGAAACCCTCCTGCTTGCGCTAAACTGGCTGGGCTGGGTGTAATCTTTACGCCAATGACACTTTAGTTAGTAGTTTAGTTAGTTGCGAACATGGGTGACAGGGACACCCGTAAGTATTACACAGAGTTCCTCTTATTTCATGGGCCCCGTCGCTGCTCACTCCCTGGTGACTTAATTTTGATCCTCGTACCGGTTCGGGCCCAAACTAAGTATCGATGCCTAACTAATCCTTAACGAAAGATGGCTCTTTGATGAGGGTTTCCGATGGCTTGCTCCAAAACTGGTCGCTGGTACACTGGTCTTGACTGTAGCTCTGACCGTACAGAGAAGGTCGCGTATATGGCATTCTCAGAGAGCGGTATCAGCGGTTAGCGCCATACGCGGTTACCGCAACGTATCTACGGAGGCACCGTGCGGGTTGCCCCAGAACCACCCATTGCATTTACTCTTACAGTGATTGTAGTGAGGACTTTTAATTTTCCCAGCTTATAAATAACAGCGTTTGTTCCTCCTTGCAGTATTCAGAGCCTTCTGCTAAGATGTCATCTCGCGAAAGGGGGCGGCGAAGAGGGCTCGAAAGGAAGATTTCCATTCAGACACAATTAGCCGTTGGCGAACTGGATAGTGGAGGCACTCATTCCAAGGCCTCATGCCACCCTGAGTGGTGATTATAAGATAGTAAAAATTTAAAAGTACTACTTTTAATCTACACCTATTGCAATATTTTAAAAATCCATATTCACGAAGATATGTGTAACAGAGTGTTTAGTACTTTTTAACTGACTTCAAAAAGGAGAAGGTTATGATTCAGTCGCCGCGATTATTTTAAGTTGAGATTAAACTATAGGCACACTGTTTGGTTCTTACGTATTGTTAAATTTTCAAGACTTCTTTTATCCGTATTTTTTATCACACGTTAAGCAATTTTTATTTCTGTAAGAAAAAAAAATTTTGGGCCAATTCTGCCGCCCCCTAAAATTTGCCGCCCTAGGCTCCAGCCTACTCAGCCTAGTGGTAAATCTACCACTGGGTGCAAGACAGTCTCTAGATAACAATCACAGTAAAACTTTCTTAATAAAAAGGGTTTCTAAATATAATATACCACGAACTAGAAAAAATAAATAAACATTAAATAATTATTTTATGGGGCCTTTAAAAAAGATGGCACGTATTTCTTGAGTTAGAACACTAATTTATATTTCGCAAATTTTTACAGGTCATCGTAAATTTAATATCTATCTAAATATCAAAAAAAAACTTGCAAATTTTCAAGGTAGTAGAGCCACACTGATTTCAGCACGAACGGGTTGGCTTGACCGTGGCGGTACTACCCTCGCACAGAAAATCAACGTTAAATGACAGCGATCGTGCTGTCGTGTTTTCTTGGTGAGCGCGGGACCGGAGGCACAATGATGCAGAAGCATCAGTAGCCAGCCATGGTGTGGGTCACCATGCTGCATTGTTGCATAGTCTACATACGCAGTATAGTGACCACCACTCTTGGATTCTGCTTATGCTTTTCATCAGGCAGAGAAGAGTCATTGTGGCAGGGCCAAACATAAAAATAAATAAAAAATATCATATCATTTCATGCATTATTTTTTATTTATCTGACGTTAGTACTTAAACAGTAATGTTACCCACAAGTATTATTCATCGAACTTTGAAAGCTGTTTTGACAAACACCCCATCTGTTTAATGTTGAAGTTGACAGCGTCTCTGCCAACACATCGAAGGGTGTAGGTATTAAATTTATTTACTTAGCTAGTATAGCTGCTACCCGCGGTATGATCCGCCGTTATCGTTGTACCTTTGCATCAATAACTGTGAGTAATCAATACATATAATAAAATTGTAACTGGTCGCTGTCTGTACATGGAAGATAAATAAAAAAAACTATTTATGAACTATGGCTTTATGAACGCAATAGAACCCACCAACGATTTTAGAGTTTTTGTCTGTTTGTTTGTACGTTTGTGCACGCTAATCTTAGAACTTAACCGATTTGATTGCTGTTTTCACTAATGTGTTTGTGGTTTGCTCGAATTAACAATAATTTAGTGTGTTGTTTCATTTCAATCGAAAAATTCATTTCAAACTTTACTCGAGCGGAGCCTCAGGCAAAAGCTAGTCCTATATAAAAGTAGCCTGAGTAACTCATATCATCAGCTATCTGCCAATGAAGTCCCATCAAAATCGGTCCAGCCGTTCTAGGGATTAGCCCTAACAGACAGACAAAAATTATAAAAAATTCTACTTTAATGTAAGTGTCGTTTATACTTTCATATGTAATAAGTGAAAAACAATTTGAAATTATAAACAGACACATTTTATTTATATAAATCTTATGTAAATCAAATGATAGAATTCCACTGCAGACAGATAATTATTGTGAACTCAAAATCCTATGCTATCTACAGAGATCACCTTACTAAAATTACAATTTGCAAAAAGTAATTTTAGTAAGTACTATTTTGAATTGAAAGGGTTCCGTGTTCGATTCATAAAATTGCACTATTTTCAATGCTAAATATTTTATCTTTGCAAAACATAAATCGGAAATCAAAATAACTAAATGACCGATATTGGAATATTGTACAGACGAGTTTGCCGGTGTTGCATACAAGAGATTTTTATATTATGTATTAAATTTAATAAATTTAATCTATCTATACAAATAGATAAAATTAAAGTGTCTGTTAATTTCAAATTAACAGCTTTTTTTATGTTTGGCTCTGCCAAAATGACTCTACTCTGCCTGATGGAAAGCATAAGCAGAATCCAAGAGTGGTGGTCACCATACTTTGAATGCAGACAATGCAACAATGCAGCATGGTGACCCACACCATGGCGGACTAGTGATGCTTCTGCATCATAAATTCATATGAAAGTATAATAATAGGTCTTTACCTATGAAATTGCCGTTTTGTATGCAATAAGTGAAAGTACTAATTTTTTATTTTTTTTATTTCTGTTATTCGAAGTAATCACCCATGCAATCGACGCATCTTTGCGAATGCATTGGCAGTTTATTGATGCCCTTCTTGTAAAAATCAGCTGGACGGGAGGCACCAAACTCTTCAAAGGCATTTTGTACTGCCTCTCGGGAATTGAATATTTTACCCACTGAAAAGTTGTCTAAATTTTGGAAAACGTAATAGTCGGTAGGTGCAAGGTCTGGTGAGTATGGCGGATGAGGGAGAGCTTCCAACCCCAGCTCTTGCAGCTGCTTCACGACAACGCGCGACCCCATACTGCGCAACAGACAGTCTTCAAGCTGCAAGAGCTGGGGTCGGAAGCTCTCCCTCATCCGCCATACTCACCAGACCTAGCATCTGCCGACTATTACTTTTTCCTTCAAAATGCCTTTGAAGTGTTTGTTGCCTCCCGTCTAGCTGATTTTTACAAGAAGGGCATCAATAAACTGCCAATGCGTTGGCAAAGATGCGTCGATTGCATGGGTGATTACTTCGAATAACAGAAATAAAAAAGTTTTAAAAAATAAGTACTTTCACTTATCTACTATATAAAAATAAGTCGGGTTTTCCTTCCTGACGCTATAACTCCAGAACGCACTAACCGATTTCCACGGTTTTGCATTCGTTGGAAAGGTCTCGGGCTCCGTGAGGTTTATAGCAAAGAAAATTCAGGAAAATTTTCAACAGAAAAGCGGGAAAGTGTTACATAAAACGAAGCCATCTGGTGGCGAAACGGAGTTCGCCGGGTTTGCTAGTTGCATATAAAACGGCAATTTTATAGGTAAATTCCTATTATATTCTACTTCCATGAAAAAGTCAAACTTTTTAAAAAAAAAATCGTCTGTCTATATGTTTGTTACAGCTAATCTCTGGAACGGATGGACCAATTTTGATGGGACTTTCACTAGTAATGTAAGGTACATCTTACATCATCAGCTATCTACTTAGACTACTTTTATTTTAGACTTGTATTGATGAAGCCTGTGATAGTCGCAAAAACTCTATTAGATTTTAAAAGTAACTGAAGAATGTACAAAATGTATTAAATTGATTAGCATTTATGCATATTTATGTAAGTTAAAAATATTCAGTTACTAAGCTAAGGTGTATCTGCCAACTACCTACTGCACTAAACATCATTTGCACTGTTTTTTTTACAGTACGTCCACACGCTCGGCAAACAATGGCAAACAACAAACAAGAACATGTGGATAGGTGTTTGTATGTGTTTGCCTGTTCTTGTATTCGGTTAGGTATTTGTGGCAAACACCACGCATGTGGACATGGACTTAAAGAAAACCAACTACATACCAGTAAGACTGCAAGGATGGCGTACATGTTTAAAAGGACTACTCGCCGCTCTCTACTGCACCAGGTGTTACGATGTCAATTCAAACACTCGATAAGGCCCGTTTCAACAGGTAGAATAACTTTTAACCGTTTTGCAAACTACATAGATCCTATAATTGCTATTTTTTTTATTCTATGAGTCATTTTATTTCTCAGACACCTATGAAGCAAGCAATCTAAATATGTTTTTTCTTTTTACAAATGATAAGTTCGACGTACTGCTGATTTTTTTGAAATATACAAGAAAATAATATAATTAACGGGTATCTCCGGGGATTTGTATAGTTAAAAAAATGTATGTCATTAAAAGTGTAGGCACTAAATGTTTCATGTTCAATGATTGTTTACGAGGAGACAGCAATTAATATTTTTATTAACGGCCTGCCGTTTTCTCATCAATATTAAAATTCCCTACAGATTGATCTCCATGTTTATGATTATCTGCGGAACGCATTTATTCTTTACGGAAATTTCCGCTAAATTAAAATGTTCAGTACATATTCGATAACTGTGGGAACCACTAACAACGAATAATGTATGTTTTTATTTAAAATTAAAATATTATTTTTAACAAAAGTAGCTTAATATGATAGCTAATATATTCATAATAATTATCTCTCCACTATGAATAGCTTTTGGCATTTTAACTCAAATAAAAAAAAGTAAAAACTAAAACCCAACTACGACAAAAAACGACGCTGAAAAAGTTTTAAACAAGTTTCAAAAGCCGTAGTCACGCGTTGTTAAAGTGTTATGGACTACGGTACATTAAACTACATGGACTACAGCTTTTGAAACTTAGTAATGTACCGTAGTCCATAACATTTTAACAACGCGTGACTACGGCTTTTGAAACTTTTTTAATACTTTTTCAGCGTCGTTTTTTGTCGTAGTTGGGTTTTAGTTTTTACTTTTATTTTATTTTAAATGTTTTGGTGCCTCTATAATATTAATTTCTTTGCAAAGTATATTTTAAATAGGTACCATAGAAATAACACAATTATCGAATAAATATGGACAAAGTCACGAAAAAATGCTAATGATATACTTACCTATATATATTTGAAATGTACAAGTAACTCCCTTTCGAATAATACCAAACACGGCATATTTATCTCAAATTATTTTTTTAATACAGCACTTTATGTAGGCTAGAGGGCGCCACATTAGATTCAGTGACACTTCATATAGCCTATAACCAGCGGACAATCAAGACGCTTCTAACGATACCTCATTTGTCTTATTCTGACTAGTAGTTTAGAAAGAATGTGGGAACAGACAAGCATACCATAGAAATATCACACATATCGAATAAATACGGACAAAGTCACGGGTAAATGCTAATAATATATATGTTTTTGAAATGTACAAGTAATGCCCTTTCCAATGATACCAAACACGGCATATTTATCTCAACTTTTTTTTTTTATACAGTACTTTATATCGGCTAGAGGGCGCCACATTAGATTCAGTGACACGTCATATAGCCTATAACCAGCTGACAATCAAGACGCTTCTAACGATACCTCATTTGTCCAGTCCTAATTAGTAGTTAAGGAGCTGTGAGGGAATAGATGAACATACATACATAGCCTGTCAAAATCATAACCCTCCTTTGGCTTTGCCGTAGTCGGGTAAAAACTCTCAGAAATTCCAAACAGACCACGTGTACGCTTTGACAGAAATCAACAAGAAACAATGATGATGAATACTCTTGGCGTTAAAGGAAATAAGTTCCATTTGTTTTCCGCAATATGGCGAGGTAGTTGGGCCATAAGTCACAGTGATGGATCATAGACGTTTATTATGTTTTTTGTTTCCTCCATACCATTGAGTGGGTAATAGGAAAAAAAATAAAGTTACTTCTTTTCTATTACCCATCTAACTTTACTTATGTATTATTTACTTACGATATGACAAATTGTCGAATGAAAGAACTGTTTTCAAATAGCTTTGTATAAGTAATAGCAAAGATATATTAGGTCTTTACCTATGAAATTGCCTTTCTTCAGTACTGGTCATTTCAACTAAAAAAAGTTTGTAATGGCTCTGTATTCTAAATTCAAATTAATTTTGTTTTAAAACCATGACATTCTATTTACAAACTCAATCTTTTGTTTTTGATTAGCGTTGTATTTTCATTACATTTGAACATTTTTCGTCTTATGGATACTTTAAAAATTCGTATAATTATGGAATATGAGTTCCGTCGTGGCACCAACGCGACACAAACGGCACGTAACATCAAAAACGTTTACGGAGAGAACTGTACAAACGAACGCACAACCCATTATTGGTTTTCCCGGTTCCGTTCTGGAAATTTTGACTTGAAAAATGAAGCTCGTGGTCGTCTGGAGCCTTTGGTTAACAATAATGAATTAAAGGCGATTGTGGAAGCTGACGAAACTCAATCTACAGCTGAGCTAGCAGCAGCTTTTAATGTAAGCATCAAAACAATATTGATCCATTTGCGACTAATTGGCAAGGTAAAAAAGCTTGATAGATGGGTGCCCCACGACCTTAACGATCGCCAGCGCAACTTACGCGTCGAGACCTGCCTTGCGCTGCTCAACAGGCAAAGAAATGAAGGAATTTTGAAACGAATTGTTACGTGCGAGAAAAATGGATTCTGTTCGACAATCGAAAGCGCTCAGCAAGTTGGTTAGACCCTGGTTCAGCACCAAAGCAATGCCCTAAACCAAAAATGACCCCTAAAAAGGTCACTGTTTGGTGGTCTATTGCGGGTGTGATTCACTACAGCTACAAAACGGCATGAGCATTAATGCAGATGTGTACTGTGAAAAACTGGAGAGAATGATGGAGAAGCTTGCACATCTGCAACCAGCTTTGGTCAATCGGTCGTCCCCACTGCTCCTTCACGACAACGCGCGACCCCATACTGCGCAACAGACTGTCTCCAAGCTGCAAGAGCTGGGGTTGGAAGCTCTCCCTCATCCGCCATACTCACCAGACCTTGCACCTACCGACTATTACTTTTTCCAAAATTTAAACAACTTTTTAGTAGGTAAAATTTCAATTCCTGAGAGGCAGTACAAAATGCCTTTGAAGAGTTTGTTGCCTCCCATCTAGCTGATTTTTACAAGAAGGGCATCAGTAAACTGCCAATGCGTTGGCAAAGATGCGTCGATTGCATGGGTGATTACTTCGAATAACAGAAATAAAGAAGTTTGAAAAAATAATTACTTTCACTTATTGCATACAAAACGGCAATTTCATAGGTAAAGACCTATTATTTATATTTTCATTCCCTGCTAGCTTCGCAAGTCAAGTTTTCTTAATCTATGTGATAAGATAAGTTGTCTACGAAACCCTAAAAAGTAAATAAGTTTTTTTGTTAACTTAGAGTCACTTGCCTGTAATCGTAGACATAACCTTTAAAACCTCTTTAAATATTCTGAGAATAAATGACTTACATTTTAAAAAAACTGGTAAGATATAAAGTGTAATTTCTCGTCTAGTTTTTTTTAAGGGAGACTTAGAGTTAGTCGTTTCATGAACAGCCGGTGCAACTAACGACGAGATGGTCTCACTGATTTGAATTAACATCTGCTGCTGCTTATACTATTCTATCTTAATCATTACAATACCATACAATAATCACTTGGCGAACATTTAGCATCTGTTTAAACCAATAGCAACAAATAACACTGCTGCAATGCTTATACCAGCACCCGCATGTACAGCCAGTACTGCAGTAAAATCAACAGCAACATATTCAAAACGAATTCCTCCGTCCAGTCCAAAAAACCTACGTAGACAGACCGGGCGATTCGCCTTATGTGGTAGGGACCAATTTTATACTAAAAAAGGTTCTGCAGGTTTTTACTCAAATCTGGGGGCACGGTCGTGCCCCCGCCAAGACGAGCCAAGCGAAGCGCAAGGGCACTACCTACCTTTTCTCGAAGTGTTTCGTCGTTTTTTTGAACCCTCATAACTTTGGTTCCCGATATACCAGACCGTTCAAATTCTCAGGATATGATGTTACCAATAGACTAATAAAACACACAAAGTTTCGTCACTGATACACTGATGATCATTAAAACTGTTAGGGTACTTCCTGAAGTGCTAGAAAGCTGAAATTTGGTATGTAAACTAAGTTTAGTACACAAACAATAGAAAAATTCATAAACCTATTACTTTTTCCCCCCAACCCCCAAATTTGGGGGGTGGAAGTTTGTATGAGACTTTCACAAATGTTTATGCTTGAGTTTTTATTTTTGGAGTTTTTCGAAAGAAGAAAGAAGATGTACAAGAAATACAGCCCAAAATAGAAACAAAACTGCCTCAAGCAGCTTACAAAAAGAAATGAAATCCCACCAAAAACATTTTCATGTAAAATGTTGCCAAGACGACTGCATATGGCTTACCCTGTGAAAAATATATCAGATCTCATGTAGAGCCAAGGTTTCGAATCTACACGCCCAAACTCTACCAATCCTAACTTCGTAAACTCTACATCTCAGTAAAGATGTATGGCTTGGCTGTTTCGTTACTTCAGAAACTAAATATTCGTATAACACATTACTTCAGAAACTAGATATTTGCAAACACAAAAGGCGTTCGTTTCCCCTTTGTGACGGTATGGTAGCGAAACGGCGAAGCCATCAATTTTTACTGAGATGTAGAGTTTACGAAGTTAGGGTTGGTAGAGTTAGGGCGTATAGATTCGGAACCTTGGCTCTACATGAGATCTGATATCTTTTTCACAGGGCAAGCCATATGCAGTCGTCTTGGCAACATTTTACATGAAAATATTTTTGGGGGGATACCCTGATTCTATTATAGTGTCGCCAAAAAGTTTGCAAGCAAGGTAAATTTTGAACTATGATTTTGTGATTGACATTTTGTCGGATGTCATAAACAACACTATCAATTTATCGGTTGTACTGTGTTGATGTAATTAATAAGCAAATACACAAAAATGAATAAATAAGTGATTCTAGGAGATTTGTCAACAAAAACATCATACAACATGAGAACATTAATATTGGAACTTTTGCCTTAGGTAAGACATAAGTTAAAAAAAAAAGTAACTGCAGAAAATATTGTATTTTTAAATGCATTTAAAAGACTTGGGTTTTTCATATTAATAATCTAAGGGGTTTTTTTATGCCAATCAAAACTTGTAGTACTGGAGAATATTCAACAGATATTTGTTTGCAAATTTTCTTCTTCCCATGAAAAAATTTCAGGTGGAAATAGAGTCAGAAATGTTATTTTGTTCGTCTACGTGTACTTTGGCATTCTTTTCATGTGTAGCGTCCGTCTTCATAGTGCGACTACGCAAATGATTATATTACACGACATATTTTTATGTACATATATTCAAAACTACGTGTTGATAGGTAGTGCTTATAACACAAATAAACAAATATTAGTTTTTACAAAAAACGTATATTTTGGTTATCTCTTTTTTTATGTAATAAGGGTTAAACGAGCAGATATATCGCCTGATGGTAAGTGATTGCCGCCGCCCATGGACGCCCGCAACACCAGAGGCGTCACAAGTGCTTTACCGGCATTTTAAGAAGGATACCGCTCTTTCTTGAAGGTTTGAAGGTCATATTGGTCCGGGAATACCGCAGGCGACAGTTCATTCCACAGTTTTGTTGTGTGAGGCAGAAAGTTTCTGGAAAAGCGTACAATTGTCGACTGCCAACCATCTAGATTATGGGGATGAAACTCCTGTCGCGATGACGCCTAGAACGATGGCGGAAAGAGGGATCAGTTCGAACAATTCCTCGGAGCACTGCCCATAGTAAATGCGGTAGAAGCTGCACAGCGAAGCCACATCTCTACGCAGCGCCAGAAAGTCTAGCCGAATTGAAGCTTCTTGGCAATAGACGATTCGAGTAGCTCTCCGTTGAATGCGGTGCAGAGAGAGGAGCTGGTACTGGGGTGCCCCCGCCCAGAGATGAGGACAGTATTACATGTGAGGCCATACCTGCGCCTTATAAAGCAGAAGGCGGTAGGCCGGAGTGAAATACTGTCTCGATCTGTTGAGCACGCCAAGCTTCTTCGAGGCCAATTTGGCCTTACCCTCCAAATACCCACGAAACTGGACTCCACTCGATATGTTGACACCAAGTATTCCAATGTTGACTGAGACAGATAAGGGAGTGTCTTCAAATCGACGACATAGGACCCACGGCAGTGTTTTAACGGTGAACGCGCAAATTTGTGTCTTTGTAGGGTTGAATTGCACTAAATTAAGTCTACCCCAATCTGAGACCTTTTCCAAAGAGGTGAAATTTAATATTAGTTGTAATTTTAGCAATACTAGCTGATCCCGCAAACTTTGTTTTGTCATAAAAAAATTGGGGTATAAAAAATAGATGTTGGTCGATTCTCAGACCTACCCGATATGCACACCAAATTAAATAAAAATTGGTCCAGCCGTTTCAGAGGAGTATGGTAACTAACATTGTGACACGAGAATTTTATATATAAGATATTAATTGAACGTTGTACAGAAACATGTTTTACAATCGAGATTGATAGAAATTTTGTAAAATGTGAGAAATAAATGAACAATTTATAACAAAGGTTCTTAAGCAGATATGGTTTTAATGAAAATTAGCAGCATTACCACGCGTAATGATTAAATTATTCCTGAGTGAACAGCGGCTTCGCTTTATTGTACTTTAGCAAAATACTTAGTCATTTACCCTGGAATAGTTACTTCGACCCTTAATTATGAAAGTGGTTCTGTGCAAATGATAAACTGTGACAATCTTTTACGAGTTACGTGTTGTGAGTTACCTGCAATGTCAATTTGAACTAAATATGTTTACGATTTACATAAGAAATCTTAACGCTTTCTTTATAAATTGCTTTTTAACGAGACCAATTATCTACAAATACCTTATCAATAATAACTAGCCTGTAGTCATTTATTTTGCTAAATGACAATTTCTTGTGCAATTTCCTTTCTTTACCTTTTTTCATTCGAAACTATGTGCTATAAGTGACTTATTCATTTTTACCACTGCTTAACGCATTTCATTTAAGGAATATACAAGTTTATGGATCCAGAGCTACTGAACCTTTCGACCAACGGTGTGTCTGTAAGGCTAGAAAATCTTGTAGTGATGAGTCATAACGTGCGTAGTACGTAACCATCACCTGGCAGGCCTCAGCCCTGCACATAATCATCTTCCATGGTTTTGAAAGTGTAAAAAAAATTAGAAAAAAAAACTTGTTCTTGTTAGGCTGAAATTTTAATAGGATTTAGTTAATTCATTAAGAAGTTCAAAAACCAAATGACAGGCGATTCCAATGAGCACTAGTACCTGCCAGGCGAACAGAAAGCCACACATTTCTTCAATTACATCATCAATGTAAATAAATTTTATTCTGTAAAGTTGTAATTCATATATAATAGGTCTTTACCTATGAAATTGCCGTTTTGTATGCAATAAGTGAAAGTACTTATTTTTTCAAACTTTTTATTTCTGTTATTCGAAGTAATCACCCATGCAATCGACGCATCTTTGCCAAGGCATTGGCAGTTTATTGATGCCCTTCTTGTAAAAATCAGCTGGACGGGAGGCAACAAACTCTTCAAAGGCATTTTGTACTGCCACTCGGGAATTGAATTTGGCCACTTTTGACATTCAGTAGACAAATAATAATCATCTTCTCAATTTCGCTTTGACATACATACATTTATATATATGTACATTTGTATATATATGTGTCATACGCACAATAGTGTGGGCAATGCTTTATTTTTGTTCATAAAAAATCGTATATATCGATTAGTTGAAATGTATATTGCATTGATTTAGATGCTTCCGACGATTTAATGTTATTTATGACTAATCATGAGAAGTTTGTCGTGTTAGGACCGACCAAGTGTTCTCAGACACATTTTTACTTGCACTCCAGTGCTATCTTTCTCCTCACCTGTCAAGGAAATATGCTAGCCAGCACCGCAGGTCATTGTTCCTACTTTCTTTAAATCGCTCAGACAAACATATAATAGGTCTTTACCTATGAAATTGCCGTTTTATATGCAATAAGTGAAAGTACTTATTTTTTCAAACTTTTTTTATTTCTGTTATTCGAAGTAATCACCCATGCAATCGACGCATCTTTGCCAACGCATTGGCAGTTTATTGATGCCCTTCTTTTAAAAATCAGCTGGACGGGGAGGCAACAAACTCTTCAAAGGCATTTTGTACTGCCTCTCGGAATTATATTTTTTACCCACTAAGAAGTGGGTGGGAAGTTAGGGTATGGTCTTGGTGGGAATCGCTTGTAGTGAGAACAGCATTACCTTCAAAATGCCAAGAAACCATCTGCGGTGCCAAGTGGCGGAACACCAACAAAGCAGAGCCCTGACCAGTCCGAGTCATCCACATCCACGCTCGTCCCCCTGGAAACTGCTGCATCCGCGCAGATGCGCGCCGCCACCAAGAGATGCAGATGAGCCGAGGATGCAGGGCGAAAGGCGAACTTTCTGCGCCTCAAAACAGAAGTTACTCACTAGGGAGGAAACCCGAATAAAACCGAGCCTGCCCGTAGGCTAAAAGGTGGCAACCCCATCGATGGGCTAGGGTATAGTAGGCTAATCACTCGCTTACCTGAATATAACAGATTCATGAAACAGAAACAGTGCAAAACCGGACCGATCTTACACCAACGACTTTTGGCATGAAAACACGGACACGAATTGCTTGCTGGAATGTGCGAACCCTGAGCGACGAAAATCGACTAGCCCAAGCAGAAGCAAAGATGCTAAGGTACAAACTGCAAATACTCGGCCTCAGTGAAGTACGCAGAAATGGATTCGGAGAACTGAGAACGTCCAGAGGACTCACACTACTGTACTCAGGGAAGGAGGATGAAGAGGATACCCGAGAACATGGCGTGGGATTCCTACTCTCTGATGTGGCAAAACGTGGGATTCTGGACTGGAAACCGATCTCAGACCGAATTATCACGGCCCGTTTCTACACCAAGGCCCGAAAAATCAGCGTTGTTCAATACTACGCGCCTACCAACAGTGCAAGCGAGGAGCTCAAGGACGATTTATATAACGCACTAAACGCCACACTCCGGAACATCCGCAAACAGGACATAGTAATCGTCATGGGTGACTTGAACGCAAAAGTTGGTGCAAACAACGCAGGCTGTGAGAGACATATGGGCAAAAACGGGTTAGGACTGCGCAACGAGAACGGAGAACGTTTCCTGGAGTTCTGCCAGAACAATGACCTAACCATCGGAGGGACTTTATTTATACACGGAGATCATCACAAATACACTTGGAACTCACCCGATGGCGTCACCAAAAATCAAATCGACCATCTCGCTATCAGCTCTAAATGGCGAACGTCACTGCTTGATATGCGTAATCGCAGGGGTGCTGATATTGATAGTGACCACCACCTTGTCGTCGCCGAAGTCCGATTGAAGGTATCAGCATCCCGAGCGTCCACTGACACCACAAAAACAAGCCGACGTTTTGATGTGAGCAAACTGAAAAACCCGGACATCTGAGACACTTTTAGACTGGAGCTTAGGAACCGATTCGCCGCTCTCGATGCAAACACCACAACTGTCGACGAGGAGTGGAATCGCTTCAAAATGGTCTATACAGAAACCAGCTCCATCGTTCTAGGACATAAAACACACACCAGAGAAGAGTGGATGTCACATGTAACTTGGGACCTCATTGAACAGCGACGACAGCTGCACCTCAAACTTATTGCAGCAACTGAGACATCTGTACAAGCAGACCTCAGACAGCAATGCCGGCAGATCCGTAAGAGGATCTATCGCAGTACCCGTCGGGATAGAAGAGTGTGGGCTGATGGTATTGCTGATGGAGCCCAACGAGCAGCGGACACCGGCAATCTGAAGGAGATGTACAAAGCCACTAAGATTCTCTCAGGGAAACGAAGCGTCAGAAAGAAACCGCTGAAAAGCAAGGAGGGCGACCTAATTGTGACATCGGAAGGGCAACTGCGACGCTGGCAGGAGCACTTCCAGGAAATCTTCCGCATCCCGGATGACCCCGCTAATACCACGCCTGAAAGCAGTCTGGATTTGGCAGATGAGGGAGAGCTTCCAACCCCAGCTCTTGCAGCTGCTTCACGACAACGCGCGACCCCATACTGCGCAACAGACAGTCTCCAAGCTGCAAGAGCTGGGGTTGGAAGCTCTCCCGCATCCGCCATACTCACCAGGCCTTGCACCTACCGACTATTACTTTTTCCAAAATTTAGACAACTTTTTAGTTGGTAAAAAATTCAAGTCCCGAGAGGCAGTACAAAATGCCTTTGAAGAGTTTGTTGCCTCCCGTCCAGCTGATTTTTACAAGAAGGGCATCAATAAACTGCCAATGCGTTGGCAAAGATGCGTCAATTGCATGGGTGATTACTTCAAATAACAGAAATAAAAAAGTTTGAAAAAATAAGTACTTTCACTTATTGCATACAAAACGGCAATTTCATAAGTAAAGACCTATTATTAATAGAAAACAACGATCAACCATATCAAAAATTCTCAGTCACTCTCACTAAAGTCGTAAATACTTAACAAATGACGTTGAAAAATATTACTTTGTAATCAGAATATTTTCGTACTTTATATTCCAGATTTTATCTGACCAGTGAATATTTATGATGTTCGGAAGCCAGTGCACGTGAAATCAGTGAAGCCAGGTCAGGAGCAGCAAAGTAAACATTTAAATACTTAGTTGCTAAGATAGATTATGAAATTCATTTTTGCAACTGATATCAAAAGTGTTGGCGATACTGATCGCAAGGTCCGATTTAAATTTTATGGCAAAACTATATACCTATGTAATTTAGGAAAATTCTTGACAGTAATAATAACTATCTAAAATGCGACCACCTCAATATCACACTAGGCAGAACTTGTACTATGGCTACCTGATTGCTGCAGAAGATCGTCCTCATTCAACACCTATTTTTCTGAGTGGCAATTGAAACCACAACTGCTGTCTTAATAGTCAAGATCACTACCTAAAACACCAGTCAATTATATGAAGACAAATTCTATATTCACAAGTCATGTAGGTCTTGACTCAAATTAATAGTTTCAAATCTCAACGTATAATGAGATTCGTGTAAACAGAAGTCATGACCGTATTCCATCATTTGCGTATTCATAAAAAAATGGCCTTTCATCTGATTTCTAGCTAATCAGACAGAGTTAGATGTGAGATGACGCAATAAAAGCTTGACGCGTCGCAGCACATGACCGGCAAATTTACATTTTAATTGTGGACGCTGTGTATGGTTTCGGTAAATGAGTAGCAGTGACGCGACGGCCTCTGGAAAATCACAGTTTGGTGAATGACGTTCAATCGTGCATGTGACATTCTCTTAATGGGTTATTATAATTTTCGACGAACCACTATCAGATTGGTTAAATTGGATGCACGTCGGCGTGTTCTATTAGGCCCTTCAATACTACCACAACCTGACAACTTGCTTTCCAGTTTACAGGGGTTTAATTAAAACTCATTTCAGTCTCTATGTACAAAAATGTGCCGTCTGTATTGTATACAATTTACTTTCCAACCACACATGCTTTCCATCAGTAATATTATCACATATCATAAATATATTACACCTTTACGTAATACATTACAAATGTCTTGGTGGCATTGCCAATCAAATGCATGTGGATATGCGATTCGGTCTTTTCGAGCTATCTACTGAAGTTTCAGTCCTATTTCCGAAACTTTCAGTATCCTTTAGCTTAATTTCCACTACTATTACATTAGTAAGATAGGGGTAGGATGATAATGATAACAATGTTCATTACACCCTGGGAGAGCCACGCTTCGGCATGAATGGGCCGGCTCGACCGGATTGATACCGAGTTTCACTGAGTGAGTGAAGATACCGGAGGCCCATACCGCGACCCCCCCCCACATCCCTTTCCCCATCCCCTAAAGGTCGGCAACGCACTTGTGATGCCTCTGGTGTTGCGAGTGTCCATGGGCGGCGATAATCGCTAACCATCAGGTGATACGTCTGCTCGTTTGACCTCTATTCTATAAAAAAAAAAGGAATATAAATACACTCCCGTTTCTTGTAACAACAACATACCATAGCAAGGTAACAACAACATAGCCTCGGCCATAGACTCGAGTTTATTGAACATGCGACTGGAGCTAGATTCATAGGTATGATTTTATCTGTTTTACTACTAGGATAGACATCTTAAGCTGATAGTCGTGGGTTCAAAGCTCACCTAGGACGATTTATCGTGTATTGAACAACATTTGTTCCGTTCATTATCATGTAATTTATCCTGAAAATGTATGTAGGTACTTACTTAACTATATCTATCTATACATACAATAAAAATGTAACAGGTCAAATTCTGTACATTGAAGATATTTTGAAAATTTTTTTTGGAGAGCACTCTGTTATCGATACTGAAACCAAAACTATCATTTTTTTCATCTTTGTCTGTCTGTCTGTATCTTGGCCGCGCATCACGCCGAAACTACTGAACGGTTTCAAATGAAACTTGGCATGATTTGAGTTCATACTACGAGGTAGGACATAGGATACTTTTTATCCCGAAATTCGGCACGATTTCCTGGAGAGAGGGGATGAAAGTCAAAATATGTACTTAGTTGTAATTCAATAACACATAGTCCGATTTCATTCATTCTTTTTTTGCTAGACAGCAAGTACTTTAAATATTGTTCCGTGATCTATTTATACATGTATCACGCATAATAAATCTGTAGACGTCGAATTTGTGTGTTTGGTTGTGCCCGCATGACTTAAATATTCAAAATAATCGTGGGAACGTTTTATGCACAAGCATTGTGATTAATGTGGTGTATAGTTAGTATTTGATAGGTAGGTATTTGTTTTATGTTCTCTCTTTCCATAGAAAGGGTTGTTTTAAATTTTCTTGAAAATTGTTACTTTGCTTAAAACAGCGACATATTTTGGAATCAAGTAACTAACTTTACAATAGGTACGTAATATGATTACTCTTTTTAACGTATAATAAAAATGTAACAGTTCAGTTCTGTACATTAAAGAAATTTAGATGTTTTTTTGGGAGGGCTCTCTAATCGATACTGAAGCAATTACATTTTCTTGAAAAAAAATTCTTAACTTCAAACAGCGACATCTCCTGGAATCAAGTAACACTAACTTCACAGTAGGTACATTATATGATTACTTTTAAACGCATAAGAAAAGTGTATAAGATCAATTCTGTACATTAAAGAAATTTAGATTTTTTGGGAGGATGCTCTTATTGATACTGAACCAAAAACTAGAATGCCATAAACGTTAAATGGTCATTTATATTTATGATATTTATTTTAAGTTAAAAATACTTGAAATACTTGAAACATGTAACATAATAGTTCATCATAATTTACCAGAAAATGATACAAAACATCTTTATGATAGGTACCCGAAAGGCAGCGCGGGCGCGTGGCCTGCGCCCTGCCACAGAATAACTAATAGTACTGCCCTACGTAGTAGTACCAGACACGTCCAAATTGTTTAAAAAGCAGTACCCGCGCGGTCGGTCGGCTCCCTACGCGACACACGCACCCAAATCGACTTAAAAACTCAGTAGTAGTTCTTGAATGTAAATTCGGATAAAAAGTTATTTTTTGAACTATTTACTTGATTTTTGTTCTACCTACTATAAATATTACTTGGTATTATAATATTTCTTCTATATTTTTAATCGAATTCCAAAAGGAGGAGGTTCTCAATTTCATCGGTATATATTTATTTTATGTTGATATCGGTATATATCGGTATAATTACCTTTTTTTTTATGTATGGCCTGCCAAAATGACTCTACTCTGCTGATGGAAAGCATAAGCAGAATCCAAGAGTGGCGGTCACCATACTCACTGCGAATGCAGACAATGCAGTATGGCAACCCACACCATGGCGGCCTAGTGATGCTGCTGCATCTTTTAGTCTGGTCAACGACCTGAACCTGAAGTCCTTTCGATTCTATACAGCATGTATGTTACCGTTAGTCGTCCTTTCGATTCTATATAGCATGTATGTTACCTTTAGTCGTATTCTTTCAAGTTATTTAGGTGAAATGATGATGAGAGACTTGAGAAAGACTAAAAAGTGAAAAATAAAAAAACTTCGTTTAAAAAAACCGACTTAAAAAACTAAAAAACATCAAATAACTTAATTTATAATAAAAAATAATAATAATAATAAATATTTCGGACGTTTAACACACAACGCCATCTAGTCCCAAGCTAAGCAGAGCTTGTGTTATGGGTACTAGACAACTGATACAAATACATATATACTTTTTTTTTGTAAATACATACGTATGTGCTACCTATTCATAGGTTTGAAGTCGGTGCCAAGCCAAAATGTAATAGTAGGTACCTACTGCACTCGCCGCGCGTGACCTTGAGCGGGATAGCTGCTCTTCGCGTGGAACAAAACAACTGAAGCGTCGGTGACGCGATGACGTCGTTGACGTTCGTCTCGAAATATAGCGAGTTTGATACCTACTATTACATTTGGCTTGGCACTGACTTCAAACCTAGGTAGCACATGTAAATTAAGTTAATTGATACTTTTTAGTTATTGAAGTCGGTTTTTGTAAACGAAGTTTTTTTTAGGATTTTGTTAGGTTATAGCATAGGTATAAGCAGGCGATTTTTGTTGTACCTAAAAATTTAGCTAATAGTCTTTTGTAGTTACTAATTGGTTTTCTCGGTATTTTTAGAATTTTGTAAGGTTATAGCATAGGTACCTAGGTACCTATAATTTACTTTTTTATAGGATTTTGTTAGGTTATTGGTATAGGCATAGGTAAGCAGATGTTTTTCGTTGCAAATATTTAATTACTTAATTATTATTTGTTGCATCGAGATATTACGTACTACGTACTAGAGGAGCCACTCAAAACCAATTATATGTTCCGTTTATATTTGAATTAAAACTAAAAAGCGCTGCAGCGCAGCCAAACAATAATTAGTAGTCTAATCCAACAGTATTAACAAGCAGCGCTCTATCGCATTCGAGCTGTAGTTTCCTCGCGAGCGAAATGTCATAAGCGCCGTGATTTTCATGGCGCTTACGCGTTTTGGCCAACGAACTGTTGCAAAGATTCGCTTTTATAGAGTAAGCGCCAAACAAGAAAGCAGAACGGATAAATAGCTTTATACCTACGAAGCTTTATTAGGAAATTCACTTTGAGTAAATAGTACTTCAATAGCTTTACCAGTTTCAGTTTTTCTGTAGAATTCATCGAGGTATAAAATATAAAAGCCGAATATTCAATTTTTAAATTATACTTTAATGATAATTTAAATATAATTATTGCAAAAAAAATGTTATGGGTTATTTACGAAGCTATTTTTAACAACATATTATTTTTCCTTATCCAATTAAATACGTTAAATACGTTGTGCATTTAACGTCAGTTAATTCTACCTAAATATCACTTCTGTATGTTTTACTCTAAGTACTCTATGTCGAATGAGGCAACAATGGCGTCTTAAAATATTTTGTTCATATTTAATTTTAAAACAATTATATCTAGTTAATTACTGGTGAAAAGTTATTCCTTTGTTTTTCTCCGTATTCCTTGTATTATTAGTGCAATATCTCAAGACACAAAATGGCATAATTCACGAGTTTTAGAACGTTTTTAAATTTAAACAATCACACGCTTAAGCCACCGCTTCATCAGAGTGTAGCTAGCAAGCGACTGAAGGAAGTGCGGCGCATGCGCCGCAATTGCATGGAACACCGCACTAATGAGTGGCGTCTTCTCTATACATTATATCTCGATGATTTGTTGGTGTTTTAATTTCTTTTAGTAAGTTGTAGATACCTTTCATTTTTTTCGTTGAATAAGTTGTAGATACTTACATAATTTAGTTATATTTACGTTTTGAAAATAAGCTTCATTCGTTATGTCTAATTTTTCATTTAACTGTAGTGATAAATTTAACATTGTTTTTCGTATTCGATTTTATCACATCACACTAATTTATAAAAGCGAATGGTTGTGAGGGTGTATGTTTGTTACTTCTTCACTCAAAAAGCACTGGACGGAAATGGATGAAACTTTACAGTAATATAGCTTACTAGCTGTTGCCCGCGGCTTTGCTCGCGTGGTAGTTGATTATTTACTATATATTTAATTAAAACTGTGTAAGTATGTATGAATAATTTATTAATGTTTTTAAACGTACCTATTTATTTATTTTTAATAAATAGCCCATTAAAAAGGATTTCATATCTACTAACGTTCGACCCTTATTTTAACCCCTTTAGAAATATAATTCCCATAAATGATGATATAGGGATTCATTTATTTGTACTTAAAAGCCTAAGGACAAAGTTTCAGGCTACTAAATTCTAAATGACGAACTTCCAAACTAATCTACTTACAAAATGTCAACACCTAATTCACCCCTTAGGGGTAGAAATATCATTTATGGGATTTCCTTTCGAGGGCGCTCTGGTTCCCTGGTTTCTAGAATTTCTGCACAAAAAAAGGGGTAGGTATAATAGTATGGGCAGAGATCCTGAAGGCCAGCAATATCGCGCTATTGCGACGGCCGCAACGAGTGCTGGCCATCAGGATCATAAGGGGGTACCGCACAATCTCCTTTGAGGCGGCGAGTCTCCTAGCCGGAACTCCACCATGGGACCTGGAGGCGAGAGCCCTTGCGGCTCTTTACCAGTGGCGCAAGGAGGCGCGGGAGTTGGGTAGAAGTCCTGAGACTCGAGAAATCGACGATCAGAAATCCCAACTCCGCCAGGTCCTCGTGGAGGAATGGAGGGAACGACTTGGGCAACCGAGCGCTGGGCACGCCGTTATTACGGCGGTAAGACCTGTTATGGAGGATTGGCTCGAGAGGCGTCATGGGACCCTCTCATACCGGCTGACGCAGGTGATCACTGGAAAGGGATGTTTCGGAGATCACCTGTGTCTAATCCGCAAAGAGCCAACGCCTGAGTGCCACCACTGCGATGGCCAGACCGTGGACACGGCACTCCACACGCTGGCAGAATGTCCGGCGTGGAGGGAGCCGAGGCGTGATCTCGTGGCGGCCATCGGGGTGGTGGTTCTCTCGCTCGGTAACATGATTGCGGCCATGTTGCGGAGTGAGAGCGCGTGGAACTCCGCCGTCTCTTTCTGCGAGCAAGTAATGCTTGCCAAAGAGACGGCGGAGCGGGACCGGGAGAGGTTTAGAACTCTCCCGGCCCGCCAGGCCCGGGAACGGGCCAGGTACCGCAGGCGACTCAGGCGCCGGAGATCAGAGAATGATCTCCGTCCTCCATAAGCGCAAGCCTGAGGGTGACAGATGAGGCCATCTGTCACCCTAGCAGAAGCAGGCTCGGGTGGCGGCGCGGACGCTGCAGAGCGTGCGCGCCCTTGGGGACAGTAACGGGAACATTGGGATTCCCACACAGGAGGGGGCCATCTATAAACCATAGGTGGCCCGAGGTACGTCGGGGTTCCAGGGTTTTCCTTTCTAGGGCGCACCTGGTTCCCCGGCATCTAGTACCCGAGACGGCGTGCGGTTTTAGTCGGTTCGAGTCCGACATACCACCAGGAGGTGGTATCCGAGGGGATTTCCGCACGGAGAAAAAAAAAAAAAAAAAAAAAAGGGGTAGGTATAATATCCAGAGACACTTAGTATCTACGCGTTTTTAACTATTAGCCCAAAGATAATTTTTCATGTTTATAACTTAAAAAAAACTGGCTTCCATACAAACTTACAACCCCTATTTCACCCCCTTACGGGTAGAATATTGGGAAACGCTTAAATACGTATCTCCTATTTTTTTATCAATAGCCCTAAAATAAATTTTCATGTTTCTAACTTCAAAACTGACGGACTTCTAGACTAACCCGCTTACGAAATATCAACGCCTATTTCATCCCTTCAGCGTAGAATATCGAGAAAGGCCTCAATACGTATCTACTCATTTTTAATCAGTAGCCCAAACCAAAAGTAAAGTTTCATGTTTCTAATTTAAAAATGATGAAGTTCCAAACAAACTTCAACCCCTATTTCACCCCCTTAGGAGTAGAATAGTAGGAAACGTTGAAATACATATCTACTAATTTTTATAAGTAACCCAAAAATAAAGTTTCATGTTTCTTAAATAGCCCTAAAATAAACTTTCATGTTTTTAACTTCAAAAATGACGGACTTCCAGACTAACCTACATACAAAACGTCAACCCCTATTTCACCCCTAAGGAGTAGAATATCCAGACACGCTTAAATACGTGTTTACTCATTTTTAATCAGTAGCCCAAAAATAAAGTTTCATGTTTCTAACTTAAAAAATGACGGACTTCCATACAAACTTTCAACCCCTATTTCACCCCATTGGGGGTAGAAATTCCGAAATTCCTTCCTTAATGGGTGTCTACTTAATGAAACGATCATACTCACCAAATTTTGTATTCCTAAGTTTAATAGTTTCCGCTCGGCGATGATGAATCAGTCAGTCAGTCAGGACATGTTATTTTATAAGTATAGAAGATACATCAGATTAACACATAGGTTACTGTTTGCCGCGATAACTGACATACACGCGGGCGGAGCCGCGGGCAACAGCTAGTACTTATAATAAAAATGTAACAGGTCCAATTCTGTACATTAAAGATATTTAAAAAAAAAAATTTGGAGGGCTCTCTATAATCAATACTGAAGCCAAAACTGTAATTTTTTGACTATAGGTAGACTATAGGTCGTTTTTCGTCAGTCCAACGTCGTGCTTTATAGAAACAGGGTGAAGTTACACATTGATAAAATGATTATCTTGGTTGTATTATCAATAGTCAATGCATCTCTCAAATGAGACATTTGTTTTCGTGCAGTATCTATGGATTCCATTTCAAACTGTATCTATCTATATATATGTACTTATAATAAAAATGTAACAGGTCAAATTCTGTACATTAAAGATATTTTGAAATTTTTTTTTGGAGGGCTGTCTATTATCGATACTGAAGTCAAAACTGTATTTTTTTTCATTTTTGTCTGTCTGTCCGTCTGTCTGTCTGTCTGTGTCTTGGCCGCACATCACGCCGAAACTACTGAACGGATTCAAATGAAACTTGGCATGATATGAGTTCATACTACGAGGTAGGACATAGGATACTTTTTAACCCGAAATTCAGCACGGTTTCCTGGAGAGAGGGGATGAAAGTCAACATATGTACTTGGTTGTAATTCAATAACACATAGTCCGATTTCATTCATTCTTTTTTTGCTAGAAAGAAAAAAAATAAAAGGCAACGGGAAAGTGTTTTTATTTTGTCCGCTACTGTACACTGCCTGTGGGAAGCTGAGACAGATATGTAAATATGGCGGTACGAAGTTCGCCGGGTCAGCTAGTTTAGCAATAAAATAATATGTTTTTAACAGCGCTCTGCTTACCTTAGTGTGTGAGATGACTCTGTGCTGTGACGACACAATACGCTGAAATGTGTAACTAATACAATATATATAAAGCCGACATAGTTTTGATGCAACCCGGTACAAAGCAACACAGTAATAAGAATGTAGCTTTGTTTCAGAGCTCCATAAGCATCTACTTACAACTAAAAATCCATAAGAAATCATGAGGGTGACGATTGACCTAAAATCTCTCTCAAGAAGTAATCCGAGTTTTGATCTGATGATCTACACTGGATTGACATTCTTCATTATACTAATCATATACATGGTGACTAAAGAATGGAAAGGCTATACGTGTCCCGAAGAGGTAGATCTTGGAACTGTTCACATACAATCTCTGCATTGTCAGCGGAAGTATGGACATCGCCCTAAACATAGCTGAATATAAACTGCCATTAATAGGGAGTTGAAGACTGTATAAACTTCGAATAGAAGAAGTATCGTTAAAGTTAAGTTGGTGAAGCATGAAATTTGAACGGAACCGCCAAAAATTGTAAAAAAATAATAAAACAAGAAAAAGTTGCTATCACATGACATTTTATGCGGTTTAAAATCCAAATGCTTCGGTGTTCCTTAATTCTACCGATGACTTAATAAATGTATACCGAATAAAGATTGAGAGAAGACTAGGTATTTTTTTGTTCTGTGATGCGGCTCGATTAGTAATGTTATACCAAAATTATACCTAAAATAAGGGTAAGAACTTCTTAGTAAGTAGTAAAGGTACTTATAAGGTAGTAATAACACTCATGTTGGTTTAACATTGAAGACCGCATTTCCACTTTCTCGAATTATATCCACATTGAACGTAGATGGATATTCACAGTTTTATGTCCGCTGTACTGTGGTAAATAATGGGTTTTAATGGATATGCAAAGTTACCTACAAACCCATAAAGTGAATATTCATACACTGACTTTAAAAGCCTTATTTAACAGCTGAAGGAAACCATGTCTCCCGAGGGTCATTACATCACCTCTATTTTTATTATTTCCTTATTTAGAGGGCAAACAAGCAATCTATTCAAATAAATAAAATTAAATTGTCTGTTTGTAATTTCAAATATTACAGCTTTTAATACCCTGCGGTGTTACCCGCGGTAAAACAACAACCGTTAGTAACGCGCGAGGCAAAGCTTAGTCTAAAAAAGACACCTAAATTACGCCTTAAATCATCATCTATCTGCCAGTAAAAAACCCCGCCAAAATCGGTCTTGCCGCTTTAGAGATTACCCGGAACAGACAGAGAAAAATTATTAAGATAGACATTTAGTGTAAAGCTGTCAATTTGAAGTTACAAACAGACACTCACTTCAATTTATTTGTTTGTATAGAAAATTACAATCGATTATGTTAAATTCATTCTTGACTCTCTCCTTTAACTCGCTATATGTGATTAGGTACCTCCCAAATCTTGATTCTTATTTAGCGCAATCGTGATAGCTACTCCAAGCCATTAAACAAAAGTTGGCTCGAAGTTGATTCTTATCAATAACACCCAACCTCACAGCTAATCAGATGAAACAACAATACTGTGAGTAAAATTATTATTTAATGCATTTAATAAATAAGTAGCCCACAGGTTTAGTTTTATTTTTATATCGAAATTTAAATCCTTGTCTGCATGTCCATGGTAGTTTAAGCGGTCACATCGGCGCTTTCTACTGCACTTTGTTGTGGGTTCGATCTCCACATGCGACGAATCTTTGCGTGATCAACAAATTAATCATAGCGTGAGAGTCGTCTTTTACAAAAAAAAATAACCTTCATTTATTTTCTTCACTGTCGTTTAGTTTCAAATTCAACCAGACATTTTTACTAGGACAAGCCTGCGTTATGTACTTATTATAGTATAGGTAGTATCATTTGGTTCTACAATTCTGAGCAAAAATATACAGAACACAATAATAACTATAGTGAGGAGGTAGCCTAAAGCGTGCTGTATCTAGAACATCTACAGAATTCTGCCAACGAAATTCAATAAATTTTGTTTTCAATGGTAATATCGGCATCGATTTCTTTTAGTTCACGTTTTACAGGATCTATATTAGCGCAAAAGGCTGATTTATTATGCTGAAAAGCAACTATTCCGAATAGTTTTCCTCGTTGCAATAATAGATCTCCAGCGTGTACCGAACAGCGCGTAATCTCTTTTACTATTAACGTGTAATTGAAATTGATATTCACATTGCGGTTTCCAAGTGTTTGAAAGACTTTATCAATCAAACTAATACGCTGTCTAGATAAAGTTCTCCCATGAGGAGATGGTCTACCGATTATATCAACTGGTGACTCCCAGTCCAACTCATTTCCAATAATGATTGATTTCGAACATTCTGCTATGTTCTCATAACTAGATAATAGCACTAATTTCTTGGAAATAACTCCTGGATGACGGACAGACTCAGACACATCCACAGAGAAGCCTTTTCTGCAGCGTGGACTGTAATTTAATAACTTTTATAGATACAAAAATAACTTCGAGTATAAATAGTTTTGAAGACGTACTCTATCACTAAACTTAAACTACACAGGATTTAGACGCAATTTAACTATAAACATGATGTATTCCGTACACAGAAACTGTCACTATAGCTAAATAGTAATTTTCATTTTAGAAGTGCTTACACCAAAATAGGGTAAAACGGACTTAATACACATGTTACTTTGTCACCTACCACGTCGTTCCCCTACAACCGCTAATGAAACAAACACAATCAGAATCTTTATCTTAATTATAACGTGATATCACAAAAATACAGGTTCCTTTGACCAAATACAAAGAACTGATTGATTGATATTGTTTGAAGTTGAATTTTAAATGAATCGTTTACAGGTCCTATCTCTTTCTGTTCATTAGCCTTTAATAGTGGAAGGTAAATAATTTCAATATGTATTTATAATTATCTACGTTACTACGTATGTTATGTATGCTTTGATATGCAAAGAAGACATTCTAGTAAAGAGAGATGGCCATTACCTATGCTCTCCATATTCAACTCTCCTTAACTGACTGCCGTCAATGACTGACGAGAGAGGCAAGGAAGGTGTCCAATTAGAGCAATTTAATGAGGCTGTGTTAAATATTAGTAGTGGATTTCATTGTCTCGGTAAACAGACATATACCTAAATAAGACTGAATCTACGATCTTAAATTCATAAGATTAGAAATCTATGTTCAGATTAGAAGCCTACCTCGCCCATATTAAAGATTTTTAAATAATAAATCTGAAAAACATAGCACTTACTCAGACGTGCTTCCTACGTACATTCGTAGTTGGCCGACTCTGACACAAACACCGTTAACTAGAACTGATGATGGGCTAACAACTGCACCCAAACACAGCAACTCATACGTTGTTGCAGACTGAATTCTTGCCACGTAAGGCAATTCATCCAACCGAAGTCTGTAACAACTCTTACCAGTATTTATATAAGTTCTTAGAGCTGTAAATCGCTTGTAATGCATATGAAAATTATTAATCACTAGAGTCATTGTAACCGTGAATATTGAAGCAAGAAGAAATACAATCCAAAATTTGCTTTTAAAAGTGCGGTCGTCCCATGGTGTATTTACAAAATCATATCTAAATTCCGCCTCGTCTTGTTCATTAATATAGTCAACTATTTTGTTATTGTCTGTATTTTCTTCCATTTTTGTATATAAAATAAAGTACTATGGTAGGTACATTTTAAAAACAACATACTAGACCTTCCTTAACTTAAAAATCCAGATGGCTACTCAAAGATAAGATTAAACATCATAGAACGTACGGATTAGAAATATTTTGTACACGTAGCCCACATGTACAAAATGTTTCTAATGGGGGAGTTGTTAGTCCGGGATCCGCGGACCTAATTTTACAAGCTATTACTATCAAGCTAATTTTTCGTGAGTGGTTTCATTTTGATGAGGGGCCCACCTTCCATCTTACAAAATTTTTTGCTTGTGGTAGCTAACAGGGGTAGAAGGAAAAAAAATTTTTGAGCGTAGGCCCGGGATAACGTACCACGCAATTTGTAGGACAAAATGTATGGTTTGATCCTTCCGACATAATTATATCGATAACGATGTCATCAAAAATGATACTAACTAGCTGATTTTTGACAGTTGCTTAGTTAATACTGATATAATTTAATAGACACATTGTCGGCATTGTCCTACAAATTGCGTGGTACGTTATTCCGATCCTACGCTCAAAAGTTTTTTTCCCTGCTAGCCCTGTTAGCTACCACAATCGAAAATTTTTGTAAGGTGAAAGGTGGGCCCCTCATCAAAATGAAGCCACTCACGAAAAATTTGCTTGATAGTAATAAATCGTAAAATTTGTTCCGGAGATCCCGGACTATGTCTTTTAAGTAGTTTATAAGAAAAGCAAATGGTATTTAATTTTTTTCTTGAATTGAATGTCGATTAAAATCTTATTTCTTGGATTAATTTATAAGTTGATGTTTCTCGTTCAAGGTTTGGTTAAGCGAAGTTCGTTTAGCTTCAGCGTTAAGTTTCTCGTTGTAGCGTGCATTCGACGTCATTCACGTCATGTGAATGTATTTGAGATGACATGGCTACGTCCCGGGGCGGAGCGTTATGTTTTTCATGATACCGAGCATTAGTTGTTTTAGTTGTAGGTATTGGTAAACGTAAACGTGGTATTCGAGGTTACATTTGTACAGACAGGACAGACATGTAACCACGAAGTTGCTTCGTGCATGTAACGCATATGGTTACCATTTGCGAAAAAAGAAAACAATTTTCTTTTACCTAGGTACCTACTTTTAACGCAACTTGAAACTTGGTAAGTAGATGTATTCTATGAACCGCATTAAGATTCCCACACAAAAATAAAAAAAAACAATAAATTTTGAGGGTCCCCATACTTAGAACTGAAACTCAAAAAAAATATTTTCATCAAACCCTTACGTGTTTCTAAGGATAGGTCTTTGAAAATGATATTGAGGTTTCTAGTATCATTTTTTTCTAGACTAAATAGTTTGCGCGAGAGATACTTCCAAATTTGTAAAATGTGTGTCCCCTCCCCCCCCCTGTAACTTCTAAAGTAAGAGAATTATAAAACTAAAAAAAAATAGATGATGTACATAACCATGCAAACTTCCACCGAAAATTGGTTTGAACGAGATCTAGTAAGTAGTTTTTTCTTAATACGTCATAAATCGTAAACCGCAAAAAAACTATTATTGAAACATCGATCAAAGTTACAAACTAACTACAAGAACTTCTAGATTATGTTACTTGGTGCTTCGGAACCCTTCATGGGCGAGTCCGACTCGCACTTGGCCGCTTTTATTGATTTTTCCCTCCATTAGAAGTATTAGAACCTTCCTTGTGGGCTTGTGGCATCAAAAATATTTAAAAAAACCGATCATTCCTTTTTATAGATTTATATGTAATATGTAGGTACGTATGTATGTATATATTAAATGTAAATTTTACTTATATACTATAAACAGACAGAAGAACATGAGAAGTTTTCGTAACCTTATAAAATTAAATTATTATAGTATCACCTCCGCTGTGAAACTTAGGGAGTACATAAAATTTTAATACATAGTACTTTGAATTCCTAATGGAAGTAAATGCTCACATTTCTAATGTATTTCATTCGCAAAAAATCTGTTCATTTCCGAACGAAAATCTGTCAACCAGTGTTGCACACTGCTCATTTTTTCCATAAAAATGGGTTAATACTAGACTAGACTAGGTACTAGACTTTTTAAGGGCAATATTTAATGTTTTAACAGGTGAGACGTCCCAACAATATTATAATAAATTCTCATCAAAGATTTTAGAATACATAAAATTAACAAAGTATTTTGTGAATTGGTGATTATAAATTATTTATGTATAACATTTATATCATAATTACTCTACATAAATCTCTACCTACTTGATGGAATTTAATACTGAAATGAAATTAAATAGAATTTCAAATGGAATACTAATTTTTCCGTGGGGTGATCAATATCTCAAATTGGCAGCACTCTTCGTATGTCAAATATGTCAAACTCTGTCCATTGCAAGCATGTAAATGTAAATATTTGCTCGCCGAGTTGCATTAGTTACATTTTCTGATTAATTGTTCAATTTATGTTAGACTAGTTTGTATAAAAACATGCCTACTGTAATATTATTAGACGTTTCATTGTCAATGTCACGTCCTGTACCGACTTCCGATACGACTGACACTCAAACCCGACTTACCATAGCCACAGCGGCTGTAAACACATTCTTAGATTATCTGACTGTTCATGCTAAATTGGAGTATGTAGCACTAATATCATTCTCGTCTGTTTATGAAGGTTAGTCACTGAAACACTGAACATTAAATAAAAACAGTTGATTCTAAAGTATGAACTAAACCTTAAAAATTTTTATTGTAGTCATATTTAAAGTATGGTTTCAACTCACATATGAATCAGTAAACCTAACCTGTTTTTTAACCACTTGGGCCAACCCAAATGATTGAAAAACAGGCCCCCAACCAAAGCACTAGGTAGGGTTTTCCTCAACTGTTTATTTCAGGGATATTCCTTAAATACACAATTGATCCATAACTATTTGTTGACTGCCACTTACAAATCAGGGTTTTTTTTTTAAATCAAACTTTATCTAGAAAACTGTTGCTCTACATACACAGAAGATATCTTTAATCTCTATGTAGTAGCATAGTGGTGTTCCTTTGTTTGTTGTATTGGACAGCCTCGTTGGCGCAGTTGTAGTGAATGTGTCTGCTGTGCTTGAGGTCTCGGTACGATTTCCATGTCAGACCAAATGTTTGTATGATCTGCAAATATTTGATTCAGAGTTTGTGTGTTTTCTATGTGTATGTATGCATTTATCTATACTTATAATAAAAATGTAACAGGTCAAATTCTGTACATTAAAGATATTTTGAAAATTTTTTTTGGAGGGCTCGCTGTAATCGATACTGAAGCCAAAACTGTATTTTTTTTCATTTTTGTCTGTCTATATCTTGGCCGCGCATCACGCTGAAATTACTGAACAGATTCAAATGAAACTTGGCATGATTTGAGTTCATACTATGAGGTAGGACATCGGATACTTTTTATCCCGAAATTCAGCACGGTTTCCTGGAGAGAGGGGATGAAAGTCATAATATGTACTTAGTTGTAATTTAATAACACATAGTCTAATTTCATTTATTATTTTTTTGCTAGAAAGAAAAAAATAAAAGAAAACGGGAAAAGTGTTCTTTTTTGTCCACGACTGTACACTGCCTGTGGGAAGCTGAGACAGATATGCAAATATGGCAGTACGAAGTTCGCCGGGTCAGCTAGTTAAATATATAAATGTATATATATTCCATATCAGTTATCCAGTACCCATATTACAAGCTCTGCTTAGTTTGTGTGAATGTGGTAGAATATAAGATTATTATAGTTCTTTCTAATAGTTGGAAAGGTTTTGCTTTTGTGCCCAGAGACTAGCTTAATATTTATCATTTATTTTGCAGTGTCAGTCCCATTCACTCGTGATTTTGATAGTATTCGCAACAAGTTACTGGTACTAGAAGAAGGAGACAAAACATGCATTGAAACCGCCTTTCTTGGAGTCAATCACATTGTACTGAATGAGTGGGGATGTCAAACACCTGTCCAAATCATACTGGTAAATTTTAAAAAAACAAGCGTCTACCTGTTGCCATTATTTATATCATGTGTGTTGTATTCTCTTAAATATGGAACCCTGTCATAGTAATTTTAACTGAATATTCTCTATTGTACTTGATGAGCTTTAAGCTTAGTGCTGCAGCCACTTTAAAACTTATTATAACTTAACTTTTTAGAAATTTATTTATTCAAATTATCAACAATTTCTTTTATTTTTTTTAACTGATACACACATTATCACAGTTATTTTATTATTATTTTGGTGTGTATTGAAAATTTAAATTATCAAATTGTATAAAATATAAATTTTAAGCTAAAGTTGAAACATATTTTTATATTTGCAGATAACTGATGGTAGTATTGGTGTTGGGTCCATAGGCAGAAACCGTATAGTACAAGCTTTACCTTTGCCACCCTCCTACCCAGCCAAAATACATGTGTTGCCTGTAGTGTCTCCACACGACACCTCTTTACAACATGGTACGTATATTGACATTTAGTAGTGGCCCAAACAATGTATATTGCAACAAGGAACACGATATCAATTTGAAACGATGATAACAGCATTAGTATAAAACTGTGTCGTGGTCATCAGCACCCTTCAAAAAAATAAATAGATAAAACAATCGAAATACTGTGACGAAACGAAACTGAAATAGTGCTTGCGCTGTGTTTCACCGAGTGTGTGAGGATACCTGAGGCCCATACCCCAACCCGTCCCCTATCTCCTCAAACTCCCAAAGGCCGGCAACGCGCTTGTGACGTTTCTGGTGTTGCACGTGTGCATGGGCGGCGGTAATCACTTACCATCAGGCGATACGTCTGTTCGTTTGCCCGCTTATTAAATAAAAAAGAAAAAAAAATAACATGATAAATCTATTTAAGGTAAAGTGGGCCATTCATGTCCTTGTAGATGCGTCCAATCATAGGACAGACATTAGTTCCACCTCGTTAAGAAGCCGTCACCACGGGTGAGAGAATCGCAGCGGATCTGCGCTTCTATCGTTGGCTAATCTCCACGAACAACCTCTTATCCTTACATCGAATCGTCGCGACTCGTAACGGAATCGCCGAGTGTATAGAAATACATGGCGCGACGATTATATCGCCACGATTATCTCGCCCGTGGAGACAGCCCATTTTTTCTACCGTCTGAAAATAATAACGTTCTCTACAAGAGATGAGGTCCATAGTTTTCCCTACCATTTTTTTATGCTTATCAAAATACCTACAGATTCACATGATGTGTAGTGTAATCGCAAATTTTCTGCTTTCAGCAATGCCACTGTACCAAAAAATAGTAGACTTAGCTAATAACACGACTAGTAATTCAAACGGAAATTTGTCACGTGGATCAATATTTTGCCCCGACCAACTCAGTGTACCTGGAGTAAGTAAGAATTACTATTAACTTTAAATAATCAGTAAGTTTTGAAAGAATATGTAACAACATCATAATAACGTCCACTGCTAGAAACTAGCCTTCAAAGTTACGGTTCATATAACATCATGGCAAGGTACACCTGTTATATGTATAAACTGTAAATGTTTTCACACTATCAATTTCTCAGATGATTGCAATAATAGACAGGAAAGGTCTGCTATTGCACGTTTGGCCTAGTGGTTTCGCGGTCACCACGCCGTTTCCTACTTCGCCAAGTGTCGTGGGTTCAAATCCCACATAGGACAACACTTTGTGTGATCCACAAATTGTTTTTCTGAGTCTGGGTGTCCTTTGTGTCCGTTTCATGTATGTTTGTAAAGTCCCCAGCGACACAGGATTTATTCCAAGTGCGGGAGTTGTCTTTAAAAAAAAAAGGTCATCAGGGCCCTATTTCATAAAACCTGACAAGTCGACAATTTGTCAAAAATGACGTAATTTGTCGGATTGTCACGACAATTCTCGTTTCATAAAACCTGACAAATAAAAAAATGTAGACTTGAATACAGTGGTAATTGTCACTTTTTTGTGGCGTTTCATCAAACCAATTTCCTTACAAATCGTAATAAACACCTATCACACCAAAAATATTGTCAGAGACAGGTATATAATTCTCAGCGACTGGTATATAATTGTCAGTGAGAGGTGACATTCCTATTTTACTCAAAATATATTCTACCACCTATTTACTTATCCGAAATTATTCATTGAAAGTGATGTCAGATAATTAAATAATAAATATTCCGGACATTTTAACACACAACGCCATCTAGTCCTAAGCTAAGCAGAGCTTGTGTTATGGGTACTAGACAAGATATAAATACATACATAATTATATATAGAAAACACCCAAACTCCGAAACAAATATTTGCAGATCATACAAACATTTGGTCTGACCCGGGAATCGAACCCGAATTCAAAACAAAAGTTTATACTTTTCTCAAATACTCTGCTGTGATAGGGCTTTTCTAAATAATACTCTGTCACTACTGTTATCACTGCAAAAATTTTGCAGTTTGAAGATTGATTAAAAATTACGAACAAAACAACGAATTTCTTAGTCACTTGTCACTTGCCAACTATTCCTGACACACGTCGAGGCCTCTGTCAAAAATTTGCGACAATTCTACAAATTTGTCACATGGTATTGATAAATACCTGTTTCAGAAACAAAAAATGTCAGTAAATCGTTGACAATTTGTACAGTTTTCATTGTCACCTGTAAATTCCTATGAAACGCAAAAATGTCAAATTGTCACGACAATTTGACAAACTTGTCGAATTTTCCGCGTACAAACATGTCAGAGCAAATTTTTTATGAAACGGACAATAATTATTGTCAAATTACCAAATTGTCACCTGTCACTGACAATGGTAAGTTTTATGAAATAGGGCCCAGATAGAATACATAGAATTTTTGCCCAAGCGAGTCCCCTATTTCATGCAAAAATTAGATTATTCCATCAGCAACTTGCGTGAGTTAAAAAGCCACACATTAACTAGTACTAATAATCTAATGAGGATATTATAAAATTTTAATGTTCCAAAAAATAACATCAATCCTCTAACGGTAGGTATAGTCATGACTGTCATCACAAAAGTACGAAAAAAAAAACTTGGTGGTACCTATATCCTTTAAATTAAAATCACAAAAATATATTTTTGGGACAGCTTGTATGTTTTAGTAATCAATATTCCTTTTTTCATTACCTTATCACTACACCTGGGAGAGCCACGCTTCGGCATGAATGGGCCGGCTGGACCGGAGTGATACCACGGTCTCACAGAAAACCGGTGTGAAATAGCGCTTGCGCTCTGTTTCACCGAGTGAGTGAGGATACCGGAGGCCTATACCCCAACCCCTTCCCCCATCCCCCAAAGGCCGGCAACGCTCTTGTGACGCCTCTGGTGTTGCGGGTGTCCATGGACATACGTCTGCTCGTTTGCCCTCTATTCCATAAAAAAAAACATAAAACAAAGTCCTTGGCGCGTTTTTCTGTCTGTCTGTTTGCGATAAACTCAAAAGCTACTGCACGGATTTTGATGCGGTTTTTACCAATAGATAGAGTGATTCATGAGGAAGGTTTTCGGTTATAATTTATAATTTTTTTGACTATATTGGCTAAAATATAACTAAAGCTAAAGCCGTCGGAAAAAATTAACCGTACATCGTCTCGATGTAACATGGACTATATTATATTTTCCGTAAGGAGTCCGTGCGAAGCCGGGCGGGTTGCTAGTATATAATAATTATTACTATTTAACTACTAATGGTTACCTCTAAGAGACTGACTGTAAGCTACAAAGCCGCCACTTGTACTTATCTAGTATTAAGCTACCTTTTAACCGCCTTCAAAAAAGGAGGAGGTTCTCAATTCGACTGTGTTTTTAAATAATATGTTTGTTACCTCATAACTTTCGGCTGGGTAAACCAATTTTGATGATTCTTTTTTTATTTGAAAGCTGGTGCTTGCCGTTTGGTCCCATTTAAATTTGGTCCAGATTGAATTTTTTTTTTTGTTAACGTTTGTGATTATATTTTAACGTATCTTATCTAGGACTAAATCAGTTGAGCTGGATCTAATGATTATGCTTACACGTGCTCTATGTATAGGTGTAATATATCTAGATTTATTTAATGAACTGGTGTACAATAAAGCAATATGTTACTATTCTATGTCAAGGTAATCACGGCAATGACACGCCTCTGTGAACAACACTACCAGGAGTTTTGGTGTACACTTAAATGTGGTCAGTTAGAGACTCGAGTACAACTGTTTCCTGCGCCACAGACTGTATCACACGAAGGCATCGCTACTACTTATACTCTCGCCAACCAGCTACATGTTATTGGTTTTGTTCAACAATCAGAACTAGGTAAGTAATTATAATCCTACTATTATTATAAATGTGAAAGTTTGTAAGTATGGATGGATGCATGGATGTTTGTTTGTTACTCTTTCACGTAAAAACTACTGAACGGATTTGGATGAAACTGTACAGTAATATAGCTTATACATCAGAATAACACATAGGCTAATATTTGCCGCGATAACCGACGTACACGCGTACAGAACCGCGTTCTAAAAAATATAATGAGTCAGTGACACAAATATTCTTAAAATTACATGTCATTGTAATATTTTCCGTTGGAATTTTTATAACTGTAATTTTTTTATCGTTATTTATTTTACAAACTAACTCACAAGACACTCTTATTAAGATGATAAAAATGACTATAAATATAGTTTTTTGGACCCTATAGTTTTGTGAATTACAGCACGTTTTCCTAATACGAAGAAAATATGAAGAAAGAAACTTAATTTTTCTTGTAGAGGCACAAAAAAAAGCACTAATAATTCTGGCTCAATGCTAATTTCTAGTATAGATAAACAATCTTCTTAAGGTACTATGAGTTTGAATGTAAAAAACAATGTTATACATTATTTCAAGAGATATTTTGCATTGTTTGGTTTGGCACAGTTGATTTGGGTTTTGATATTGGTCAGTGTGGAGTGTCGAAAGCAGTAAAGACCTCTCATAATTTTTCATTTTTTTGTAATTTATGGGCAATTTTTATTGTAGGCACACCTATAGCAATAAGTAAACACTTAGTAATACCACAAACGCAACCAGGCAACACAACAGCTAGAGAAAATTATGGATCTAAAACACCTACAAAGGTAATAACTTGTGCATTCAAATATTTTCCAGTTTATGTAAAACTCGTTGTATGAACTGATACATTTATTTTTCTAAAAACTTTTTTAGGAAGGGTCTTCCAGTAACGATGGTTCCACAACAGATGAGGATATGTCAGATCCAAGCAAACTTCCCAATTTTTGTGTACTCCTCCACGGAGCTTTAAAGGTATGACATCATAAAAATATGTTATTAGTATCTAAACTATAAATCTATACTAATATTATAAAGCTGAAGAGTTTGTTTGTTTGAACGCGCTAATGTCTGGAACCGCTGGTCCGATTTGAAAAATTCTTTCAGTGTTGTGTTAGTTATAGTTTTTAAAACGACATTTATCACTGCTATGATTTTTAAGACCACAGACCAAGCACCGATCATTACCGCGGACGACCGACCTGGAAGTGCCACTAGTGCCACGTCGCTGACTAGCTTGGCATTGATATCTCGCATGGTATACTGGTTCTTCCTTCATCGAGACCTCCTCTGTACTAATCCCTACCATAGTCTTCGCCTCCTTGGCACTTGCCGCCAGGTCAATAGCTCGCGACAAGGTGAGCGTCGACGGGTTCTGTTCAAACAGTTTGTCGCGTTCTCGATCTATAGGTCCATACTATATTATAATCTATATATACGAGTATAAAAGCGAAATACCACTCACTTATTAATCACGAAATCTCAGAAACTATAATACCTACAAACTTGAAATTTAGCAGGTAGGTTCCTTATAGGGTGTAGACATCCGCTAAGAACGGATTTTACGAAACTCCACCCATAAGGGGGTAAAACGGGGGTTGGAAGTTTGTATGAAAGTCCTATGTTTTTGAAGTAAGAGACTTGAAATTTAAAATGTATGCTCTATAGATGGTGTGGAGGTGTACTAATAATGTATCTTTAGAAATTAACCCCCTTTTGGAGTTAAAACGGGGGATGGTAGTTTGGACGCAAACGAGGTTGCGTAGGTCAGCTAGTCTCAAATATAATTACACCTCTCTCTGTCACCTTGTATATTCTATCATTACATTTGTTTTTGAAGGCCTCCCAAAGTGACTACTCAGCCTGATGAAAAGTTTGACTAGAATCTAAGAGTGGGTCACCATACTCACTGCGAATGCAGACAATGCAGTATGGCGACCCTCACTGGCGTAAAGGGCTCGCTATAATAGGCATCATCTTCCTAGCTTTTATTATTCCCAAGATGAATTGGGGTCGGCTACTAGTTCCACCAGTTTTACTTGAATATTAGTTTTTCCACGGAGCGACTGGCATCTGACCTCCGCAACCCTGAGGGTGAACTGAATTCGAAGGTTGAACTATTTGTCAGTATATTTGAAGGCACTGACTTCCCAATAACGATTGTCATAGGTGCTCATGACAACCGGGACCGACGGCTTAATGTGCTCTCTGAGGCACGGGCGGGAAACACCGCCATATTCCATACTTCGGGCTGCTGTTAAGAAAAACCCAACAGCACTCCGACCCGGGAATCGAACCCGGGACCCCTCGACTGGCAGCCGCTTGCGCTAAACGCTAGACCAACGAGGCAGTTGGCTCGCGATAATAGTGTCTGAATGTTTTTCATAGTACTAAATATTTAGGTGGAAGGAATGGCTGCCGTAGTCCTCCTGGGTGCGGACTGGTGGGGTACTCTGTCTGCGTGGTGCGAAGCGTCAAGGGCGCGACGCTCGTGTCTGTTGCTCAGTGTTCTACGCCCCGGGGCCAACACGTCACCATGGCTAGGCGCACTTGACCAGCTGGGACCTGCAGAAGATGGACTCACTCCCGGTACTTTTTAAGAAAAATATGGTTTAAAAAAACTAAAAACACACGCTTTAATAGCAATCGAACTAAAAAGTAGAAAATAAAGTAGTAAAAAGCGTGGGGCGACATTATTGAAATATTTTCAGAAAGCACCCCACGCATTTTACATAAAAAAAAATCTACTTTTTAGTCCGATTGCTATTAAAGTGTTTTTTTAGTTTTTTTAAACTATATTTTATTTTCTACTTTTTAGTTTGGTATATCTATAAAAGCGTGTTTGTTTAGTTTTTTAAACTTTTTTTTTTTAGTTTTTTTTTTCAAATTATTGTATTGTCATCGGCCCTTGATCACTGTGCAAATTTTCAAGTTAATCAAGCTCCTCGAAGTAGGTGAAAATGAAGTAAAAAGATTCCCTTACATACACACAGGTCAAGCTAATAAAAGCGTGTTAAAAAAAAATGAAAAAAAATATTGAGACACACCAAAGATCCGTTACCAAAATGTTCATTTAGAATATCTATTGAATTAAACGAACACCCGAAATGGAGATGCTTCAACATTATTAACGTTATATCATCAATAACTTTTACTAGTCAACTGGCCATAGCTCTGTCCTTAGAAAGGGGGTTTTGGCCTACAATACAACACTGGCCAGACTTGTTGTTGTAGAATTTGTTTCTAGTTTTCTTTTCTTTGCAGTGTCGTCATGCATAGTTTACATAGTTAACGTTCTATACCATGCGCTTATTATCCCTTTCGTTATTGAAGTGAAACTTCTAATGCGACTTCCAACAAGGTCGCGTTAAACGTTTAATGGTTGCGTTAAACGTTTAACGGTACCATGGAGGGGGTATGAAGGCAATGTTGCACATTACGAAGTTTCACTTCTTCCGCGCGGAGGGACTCCACGCATTTTTGAAGTGAAACTTCTAATGCGACTTGCAACAAGGTGGCGTTAAACATTTAACGCTACCGTGGAGGGGGTATGAAAGCACTGTTGCGCATTACGAAGTTTCACTTCTTCCACGCGGAGAGACTACGCATTTTTTTTCTAACAAATCAACCAACAGCATCTGATTCAATAAATCTCCATAATTGCATACATTTGTATTTTAAACAATTATTTTTAAAAGAAATCTGAAGAGGTTATGTAAGTTTTTTTTTTTCTGTAGCGGAAACTTTCCCCATCCGTTCATGGCGATCGTATAGCGGAGGCGGTTCAGCCTGCGCTTGGGCACGGCCCCACGCTCTACTAGCCGACGTGCAAAAAGTACTCCGACATGCCAGGAAGCTTCCAGACAAGACACAACATCTGTACAAGGTACTTATTATTTTCAAATAGTAAATAGGCGGCAATAATAGTAATTTCATTGTAGATCTTATTGTATGTTCAGATAAGGTAAAAATTCGATGCAAGTGTACTTTCTTGCTATGTAATCGTATCGTGTACAACAACAATTTATTAACATACAAAAAAACCTGATCTGAAAAAATTCCCTTCTGGAATTTATGCGTCCTTACCAAAGCTGTTTTGCATTTTCAGGAATTAAACCGTCTTCGACGTGCTGCCATTTCCCTCGGTTTCTCAGAGTTACTGAACGCTGTTGGCAGCGCGTTAGAACGAGAATGTGCCGCCTTACCTCAAACAGCTCCTCCTGAATGTGCTCTGCAGCTAGCGCATGCTGCTCGAGCTCTGCAAGATCCTAGAACAGCTCTAGATATCAAACATACACTGCAGCCTCTTGGGACTAATTTCAGTGTTACACCTATGACCCACTGACAACAAACATTAGTATCTTCACTAGATAACTTTTAATTTACCTGTCGAATTATTAAAAAGGTTTTGTAAGCCAATTAAAAAAATTGAATTCTCATCCTTTCATAATAGTTAATATACAATATAGTTCTTAAAGAAGGTAAGATGCAAAATACTGCTGTTTAATTAATTTAGATACAGTATTTTCTTATTTGTTTTATTATTATTTGTAATTATTAACTGTGACAATGTTTCTAATCACAGCTAATGACCACTTTAGTATACCTATTACCGTGGGAGAGCCACGCTTCGGCATGATTAGGCCGGCTCGACCGGAGTGATACCACGGCCTCTCAGAAAACCGGTGTGAAATAGCACTTGCGCTGTGTTTCACCGACTGAGTGAGGATACCGGAGGCCCTTACCCCAACCCCTCCCCCTATCTCCCCCCCTCATCCCCCAAAGGCCGGTAACGCACTTGTGACGCCTCTGGTGTCCATGGGCGGCGGTAATCGCTTGCCATCAGGCGATACGTCTGCTCGTTTGCCGGCCTATTCCATAAGAAAAAACCTAAATATGAGGTATCAGGGAGGTCATAGAACAATTAGCCACTAAATAAATAAATTAGGATGAAAGAAGAAATCAGGATCGAACTCTCAAACTCATGACTGGTGCGTAATAAAGTGACGTACTTTGTTCGCTTATCTTGATTACACATAAAACGCTATACTGTACTAGTTATAATAAGACGTACACAAATATTGGCTGCTTTTAAGGGACTGGTAAACGAATATTATGTGCGTGTGATTTAATAGGGCGCCGAAAACAATTGTAGAACAAATGTGGGATTTTATAAATATTATAAACTACAGTGTGATTATTCCTTACTGCCATCAGCCATATCTCGGAAAGCATCTGAAATATTAAAGTATTGTGACTACAGACATTTCGTAAAGAATTTGTAAAGATATTTACAGAATAACAGCAGACCACCAAGCGTCAAAGTTTTAAACAAATACATAACGAATAAACTGTGGTCCCACATTCCACACACGAAAGATAAATATTTTCAGGTAACATTAACGAATCAAATAAATAAAATCTTATTTTTTTACATTAAAGTTTTCATTATCACTGTTACCTGCGGCTCCCCACAACATTTTTTTTGTGTTGCCCGCATCCAGTATTTTCCGGCGACCTTCACCAGGTCGTCGGACCACCTTGTAGGTAGTACGTGGTCGACACTGAAGAACTTCTAGGTCCCAAACGGCCCTCTTGTATGCGAGCTGTGTGCCACTTCACAAAGTTTTAGTAATTCTTAAAAAATCGAATTGGAAAAAACATCGATGCAATTTAAAGATAACGGTTATAAAAAATAGTCCCTCAAACACCACCTCCTCTGGCATTTTATTATGCGCATATGTACTAGCTGCTAGACGAGAGGAATATCTAAGTTTAGTGTACTTATCTTTTAGTAAAAAAAGTTTCTTCTAAATAATAGGTTTCTAAATTTCTGTGTAATAAAACCAAATGTAGGGTGTACTTATTTATTCATTATATTTATTATTATTTCCTTGAATCATTTATAGCTTTCAGATGTTAAGGTTAATGGTAAAACAATATAATTATTATTCATTAAATTAATCTTTTATTTAACTAAAATTACCATAAAATATGCTTTAATATTAATGTTAGTGTAATTTATATTATTAGTTTAATTGTTCTATTGTTTATTTTTGCTATGCCCTAGCTGGGTCCATGATGATACCTACCTAATTTTGTATTATCAATTTTCATTATGACATACAAATAAAAAGTACTAAATAATTGGTAACGAGAAGATTTCCCTAGTGGCCGTTTGCGGAACTAACGTATGACAGATACTTCTACCTGACAGTTTACTAAACAGAGCGAGTGCATTGTTATTTTAAATTCTTTCTACAATGACTTCATTGATAGACGTCTACGGAGTAGTAAAAAATACTATAAGACCACTTCGTGAGGGTGATCAGTATTTTAAAAGTGGAATGTTAACGTGTATACGTATTTTTATGTCATACGTTAGTTCTGCGACTTGCCGCTAGGGAATCTCGTCACCAATATGTGAATTAAATAATACTTTGTAATATAATTAACGTGCTACATATATGAATGTCATGCCATTTCGATTTTTTATATTCTAATATTGTTGGTGCGATGCGGTGACATCCTAACCAAGAATATTCACAGGGTAAATCCCGCAAAGTTAAGAAGAAAAAGGTATTGCCAGATTTTAAAATGTTTTAGGACAAACTACTGAATCAGTCTTGTTTGACAGACAATTTTCCCCTTAAGAGCCCATCAGAGATTGTACTCCTTACCTCTATACTCCATGGTCGTGATGAAATTAATTATAAAAAATAGTCGTATGTTTTGTAACAAAAGTAGCAACACACGTTATTGACAAAATCAAATATCAACGACTGGCTTAAAAAGGCTAGAACCTAGAGCCGTAAAACCTAGTAAAAAAAGGCAAAGTCAAATGACAGAATAATGTTAAATTTGACACTGACATGACGGAATGTGATGAATTTTCTGAACTTGTTGTTGTTCAGCTTGGCTTTTGCAAAGTCGATAAATATGAATAAAATTATCTTCGTAATGTATAATGATTGTTATGGCTTAAAAATATATTAATTAAAGTTTCATGAGCTGACTTAGTGATTTTCATTTATTTCTATACAAAATGAATAATAAGTTATCGGTAATCGTGTGTTTGTCGTCTTTACCGTTTCTCTTTACTTTAAACGGTGACTTTGTATTTGATGACTCGGAGGCTATAGTTAAAAACAAGGACATTACCTCTAAGAATTGGACAGACGTGTTTACTAACGATTTTTGGGGTGCTAATGTAAAATCTAATCTTAGCCACAAATCCTACAGACCTCTCACTATACTTTCCTTCAGGTGACTTTTTTTAATTTTACATGATCGTTATTGGGAAGTCAGTGCCCTCAAATATACTGACAACTAGTTCAATCTTCGAATTCAGTTCGACCTAAGAGTTACGGAGATCCAAAACCATTCGCTCCATGGAAAAACTGATATTCAGGATAGTAAATAATAGGAAGATTTCGTGACTTATACAACATTTATTTGCTGGATTATTCTAAGGTTTAAATACTTTCAAAAGGACTAATAAAGTAGAAATGAAAATTTTGAAACTTAATATATATTACTAGCTGTTGCCCGCTGCTCCGCCCGCGTGTATGTCAATTATCGCTGCAAATAGTAGCCTATGTGTTATTCTGATGTATAACCTATATTACTGTAAAGTTTCATCCAAATCCGTTCAGTAGTTTTTGCGTGAAAGAGTAACAAACATTCATTCATACAAACTTTCATGTTTATAATATTAGTAGGATTAATAATATTGTCTAAGCAACATTGCATTGAGAGTGACAAAATTTATAGTAATAAATTTTTTGTTTCAGGCTTAACTATTTACTAAACAAAAGTAGTTTGTCTGCATTACAGTTCAAAATCACAAACTTAGTATGTCATGTAATATGCTGCATATTACTTTGGAAGGTATTTGAACATATTGTTTATGGTAAGAAGTCTAATGAAGATTTTAAAACGAAAGAGAAATGTACTTCCCAGAATGGATTCAGTCAGAAGTGGTGGATGGATGTACCGTATCTGTCTACATTGTTATTTGCGGTGCACCCAGTACATGTGGAAGCAGTATGTGGTATAGTAGGCAGGGCAGATCTTCTAGCTTCTATGACATTTTTTTTAGCATTTTTATCTTATAATAAGGCAATATCTAGTTCACGTTGGAAGTACATCTATTTAGTGTGTACAGTTATGTTATCTGCAATCTCTATGCTTTGTAAGGAAAATGGAATAACTGTTTTGGTTAGTATAATTTAATGTTGATTCATATTACTTATACGCAATAGTTATACATAATAAAAATACCTGAGATTTATTATGAAAACCAGTCAGTAAGGTGCAGTCAATTTAATTAATTATATTGCTTAAAAAAAATCAACCTGCTAAAGTACTTTAGAATAAATTGTTCATGTTGCTTTATATTACAAAATATATATTTTTTATTAGGTAAATGCCTATACTGTCCTACTTTGTAACATAATCTATACTATAATTTTTAGTAGGCTTTAAATTATTTAGTAACAAACTTAGTTGATGACTGCACCTATACTGATTTTTTCAAACACTTTTTCATTGGATGTGGATAGACATCCCTGGGAGTCAAAGGGTTAAGGCAGAATGTTTTTTTTTTTTTTTTTTTATATGTATTGCCAGCCAAAATGACTCTACTCTGCCTGATGGAAAGCATAAGCAGAATCCAAGAGTGCTGGTCACCATACTCACTGAGAATGCAGACAATGCAGTATGGCGACCCACACCATGGCGGCCTAGTGATGCTGCTGCATCTTTTAGTCTAGTCAACAAGTATGCTACTTGTTGACTAGACTATTTGGGCCTCCGGTCTCGCACTCACCAACGAAACACGACAGCATTGCTGCTGTCATTTTACGTTGATTTTCTGTGTGAGGGTAGTACCGCACCGGTCGAGCCGGCCCATTCATGCTGAAATCAGCGTGGCTCTACTACCTATACTGTAATAATTTAGTAAGCTATGTCATGTTTCTTTACTATGCTTGATTTCCATATTATTGTTTACATATTGTCCTTATTATAAATTATAACTTGTTTTATTTTTTAGGGATTATGTGTAGTATATGAGATTGTACTAAATTTAAAACTTAAAGGAAGAGATTTAGCGAAAACCAAAGGATTCAATTCTATACCAGTCCATCTAAGTGCAGACTCAATATTAAGAATCATTTTTATTGTGGTATCTGCAATAGGACTTTTATATGGAAGATGGATTGTTATGGGAGGAAGGAAACCAGAATTTAAACCAACAGATAATCCAACTGCCTTTTCTGAGAATCTTTTTACGAAGGTATAATATAAAACATGATTTGTTTCTTTTTGTGTTCTTTTGTTATATTAGGTTCACCCATAATTAACAAATGTTTTGACTTTGCCCTCTTAGCCAAGTTCAGAGGCATCTCTAGCACTTGAAGCGCCCGTGTGCAATCATAATTCTAGCGCCCTTCAGTAAGCGCGCATATTAATTAAACGTGCTGCGACTAACGCCCACTTTTTTTTTTCTCGTGCGGAAATCCTCTCGGTTACGACCTCCTGGTGGTATGTCGGACACGAACCGACGAAAACCGCGCGCCGTCTCGGGTACTAAAAGCCGGGAAACCAGGTGCACCCTGGAACCCCGACGTACCTCGGACCACCCACATGTTCGTAAGTAGCCCCCATCTGTGTGGGAATCCCGATGTTCCCGTTACCCTCCCCCGGGGGACCGACGCCCCTAACACTGCTGCGCCCGTGTTGGCCAAGTTGCAAGTGATTCGCTTTGATTCTCTTTCTACAATCGCTAACACCACTTTACCATACATTTGTTAGTTTTCTATTAACATTTATGTTTGTAGAATGCAACTTGGCTAGAGGGGCAGTTTCCGATTTTAATAACATTTATCACTAGTTGAGCTGGGCAAAGCTAGTCAAAAAAAGTAGCCTAAGATACTCCTTATATCATTAGTTAATTAGCTATTTGCCAGTGAAAGTCCCAGTCCCAAAATCGGTCCAGTCCTTCCAGAGATTAGCCTGAAACAAACAGACACTAAATTTAAAAAATAGATATTAAGTAAGTAAGTAGCATATATCGGTTAAAACCTGTTAATTTTAAATTACGAAAAGACACTACAATTTTATTTATTTGTATAGATTAATCTAATTTAAACAAAATGTGTTCCTTTTAATATTATCTATAATGGTCTGTTGACTTTATACATTGAAAAATATAATTGTATTCTATATTTAAAAGTACCATTAAAATAGAAATCTACGGGATTGCTACCATGGACCTTTTTGTTTGTATCCGATATTTCGGCGCTGTTGCAAGCTTGCAATCCCGTAGATTTATATTTTAATGTACTGACCATGAAAGTTTAAAACAATATAAAAGCACCATTGTTACAGGTTGCAACCTACAATTATATATACTTTCTAAATGTTTTACTATTCATTTGGCCTAAATGGCTCTGCTATGATTGGTCAATGGGATGCATACAGTTGATAACAAACCTAGCTGATGTCAGAATACTTCCAGTCGTCTTGATGTATATATATGGAATATTATTATTAAAAGCCCTTTATTATAGTAAGAACCGAAAATCCAATAGGTAAGACACCTAAAAGCTATTTTTCTTTTGTTCTTTCATTGGTAATGATGTCTTTTTTTTTTTACACTACGCCATCTAGTCCCAAGCTAAGCAAATATTGTGTTATGGGTACTAGACAAGTGATATAAATACATTGTATACTTTTTTTTGCAAATCATACAAACATTTGGTCCGACCCGGGAATCGAACCCGAGACCTCAGCGCAGTAGTCGCACACGTTACCACTGCGCCACCGAGGCATTCTAAGGTATTCTTTTTCAACGTTTCCCTTCTCTTCGCAATGTTTTATTGCTCTTTTAGTCGACTCTTAATCGTAAAGGCGTGTCTCCTGCGGCTAAAATTAACAAAACTTGTTAACAAAACTTGTTAACAAGTTTACAAGTAACAAGTAAACATGTTAACGAAAAGTCGCAGGAGACGGACTTTTAAACGAACATCAAACACGATTACACGAAAAGCAAAAATCTTTTATCTACTCGAAAAATTGACTTATAGTACACTTACTTACTTATTTTTATAGTATAAAATTTGAATAATATACGTATTAATGTTAGTCAGTTCAGTTTCATTATACGAGAAGTATACGCTGAAACGTTTTCAGTCCGCTTTGGATAACATGTTTGCTTTTTAAAATTAACAAAACAGTTAGGCCACGCCCATATTTTGATAAATATTTGTCGTTTGGTGTTTAAAAACATAAAACAGTGTCGCAGGAGACCCGGCTTAAGGGTGTCACCACACTTACCACCACAATTTAACTCATTGGTGTCAACGCACATGATAAATTGGGTGATGTCACTCTGTATTCTTAATCCATCACCACATGGAAGGTGACCATAAAAATGGCCCTTAAATGTGCCCCCTTTATTTTTGAATTAACGTAACGCCTGCGTAAAAGTCGGTTATCGCGGTGATTCTTTGAACTGATATTTTTTTTAATCGACTGCAAAAAAAGGTGGTTATCAATTTGACTGTTTTTTTTTGTTCATGTTTGTTACCTCGTAACTTTTGACTGGGTGAACCGATTTTGATGATTCTTTTTTTATTTGAAAGCTGGTGCTTCCCGTGTAGTCCAATTTCAATTTGGTCCAGATTGAAGTCGTTTTTTTTTAAAGTTTGTGATTATTATTTTATTTATGAACCGATTGAAATAAAACAAACACTATATGTCAAGTGGAGCAAACCGCAACGCAACGATTTTAATTAATGAAAACCACATTCAAATCGGTTAAGCATCTGAGATTAGCGTGGACATACGTACAGATAAAAATTCTAAAAATCATTGTTTTGGGTTCTATTTCGTTCATAAAACGCCCCTATAACAGTTTGTCTTATACATCTTCCATGTACAGACAACGAGCAGATACGATTTTATTATAATGTATTTGATATTTTGCAATTGAAGAGGCCTGTGTCCAGCAGTGGACTGCGATAGGCTAATGATGATGATTGATATTTTACTTTATTCTTTTGTTTTTCAGTGTTTAATTAACAATATAACAATTTAATAGACGTGATTATATCTTTTCAGATCAATAATACTGGCAGTATCATTAGGAATCATACCATTTCTGCCAGCATCAAACATATTGTATCCAGTGGGTTTTGTAATAGCCGAAAGAATATTGTACATATCTTCGGCTGGATACTGTTTGTTAATTGCTATGGGGTTCAGTAAGTTGTTGCATCGCAGATCATTGTTTACTTGTAAGGTGTGTGACTAACAATATGCTTATATATTACCTACCTATATACACACATCAAAAGTGTTTAGGGATCAAGCATTTTTATGCGGATTTCTTGAGATTGAGATGTGGCTTTGGCCCTGGCCTGCTCAGTCGCCAGACTTGAACCCGATTGAGCATGCATGGGATATGCTACAGAGAAGAGCTCTGCCGAATATGGAGGGTATCCAGTCGCAAGAAGACCTTTTTTTGTTGTTGCAGCGAACATGGGCGGCCATTCCACAGCGTGATTTGGATGAACTCATTTTAAGTATGCCAAACCGATGTTCTTGTGTTAGTGTTCGCGGTAGAAACACGGATTATTAATTGTTTAAGTTACCTAATAAAATTTTAAAGAAAACTGTTATTTCAGTCTTTTTTTCGAACTTTAATGTTAGTGGTTCAAATGTCAAAAATCCCTTTAGTAGGAAAATGGCAAATTTCTTTATTAATGCAAAGGTGACTTGGTTTATCGTTACTGTGACAAACGAAAACACTTTATTTGATGAATCCTTAAAGAAAATTTTAATTAATATCAATCAGGAGAAAAGTTATTGCAAAAATATATGTTGATCCCTAGACACTTTTGATGTGTGTATTAGGGAAATGTGTTCTAAATAAATTAAATTAAAAAGGCTTTTTAAAAACAAGCTATTACTGGAATGCCTCGAGACGAATCAAACGAGTCCAAACTCGATGACGCTGCGACGTTTCTTTACATAGTTCCAATGGCCACCTTCCAGCTCCAGCATCAGATCAGCTCCATGTCATTATAATATTGTATTGTCACGGTGTATACATATGCAAAATTTCAGCAAAATCGGTTAAATATATCTGCTTCAAAATTGAGTTGCAAGATTCCACCCGAACATACAAGCATACATACATACATACATTGCAAGTTAAAAAAAGCTTGTAAAAAAGCAGTTTTTTTTAAGACCATGCGCGCACTGAGAATTTTTCTGTGTGGACACAGAGCATCCAGTCACGGAACGAGAATTTGTGGATCACGCAATGAGTGCGGTGACTGACATCGAGCCTCTACAACCCTAACTAACTGAATTCGAAGATTAAACTATTTTTGAGGACACTTTCCAATAACGATTGCCATAGATGTTCATGACAATCGACGACTTAACGTTCTCTCCAAAGCACGAGGTTACATTTTAAACAACGCTAATAGTAATACCTACTCTTATGATTTTTTATCTTGCTATCAGGATGTTTCAGTGGTGTTCATACAAAAAGTATACTAAAAAAGTAGGTAGTTCACTCAATATTAAATACAGTTAACCCCTCCAACCAAGCTAAATGCTTAGATATCTGCCGTATATAGGTTCGGCTGCAACCAATTACGGCTTTAGGTATTAGCTACACTATTGCTGGCTGAGTCCTATTTACATTCAAGTAAAAAAAAAACTCGGAAAATGTGTCAAAATCATCATGTAATAACGAATATTATTTGGAACTTATTTATGATCGTTTACCTATGTACTAAGTGGTTTGAAAAGTTTCCAATTTCGAGGTGAAACAGAACTCGTTAATAAAACTAGTGAATTTATTAATTTACGTCGTACATCGTAGAAGTGTGTACCCACATACATTTATTTTGTAGGGATAACATATACACATTTTTTTTAGATTGCAGTTTTTATGTTCCTATTACTGTTACTGATATACGCAGTACGAAGTTGGTCAAGATCAATAGCATGGCAAAATGAATATAATCTATTCGTGAGTGCATTAGCTGTGTGCCCGTTGAATGCTAAAGTGCACTACAACGTTGCTAAAGCTGCCGATGCTAATCATGAAACGAGTTTAGCAGTGGCAGAATACAAGGAAGCTATTCGGTAAGGAATCTTAGATATTATAGTGACGTAACTAGCAAGCCCCGCCCCCTGACCAATCAGCTTCCAAGGTTTCATACGAAACGATAATTTATTGGAACCTAATTGGTCACGAGGCTGAGCGTGATCGATGCGTCTCTGTTATGTTTTAACACGATTGTACTATATATATAGTAGAATAAAACCCAAACTGCACGGACAAAATTCTACTATAGTTCCATAGCGTTTTTATATATGTGGACGAAGCCGAAAGATAGTGATGTTCTCTATCCTTAATAGTTGAACATCAAAGAAAACTTGTTAGCACGTAATTGGATCGAGTTATGTAGAAATTATGGCTATGGAAAAAAAACCGACATGGCTGTCGATACTTCGAGTTAAGCAGAGAATTACAACAACAGCTATGCGACATGACTGTCTTTTGCTTATCTCGATAAGAATGGACTGTGTACAGCTATATAATGTAACTGGCTTTTGCACGCAGCTTCGCTCACGCAGACTTTCATCCTCTGATTTACCCCCTTAGGTGTGGAGTTTAGTAAAATCCGTTCTTAACGGATGTCTACACGCTATAAGGTACCTATCTACCAAATTTTATGTTTGTAGGTTTTATAGTTTCTGAGATTTCGTGATTAATAAGTGAGTGGTATTTCGCTTTTATTTATATAGATATATCTCGACTTATTCTTGGTAAACTAATCCATATTATCGTATACCTATGTTCCAATATTAGAGAGATATAAGCTTCATCATATAAAAAACAGCCTAACGCCATTTTAAATAAGTTTTTGTTTTGTTACAGATTATACCCGGAGTACTATCAAGCCATGAACAACTTGGCAAATATTCTTAAAAATCAAAAACAGTTTGCTGAAGCTGAATACTTCCTTCGAGCTGCCGTTAAACACAAGTATGAAAATGTTCTATAAGTTTGAATTTATCTGTACACTGTCTTTCGGTAGATATCTTTCGGTATCTATGTGGTGGCCGATTAAGAATACAGAGTATCAACACCCATATTAATAAATAAATAATAATAATAAATATTTCGGACATCTATCTAACACACAACGCCATCTAGTCTCAAGCTAAGCAGAGCTTGTGTTATGGGTACTAAGACAACTGATACAAATACATATATACTTTTTTGTAAATACATATTATACATAGAAAACACCCAAACTCCGAAACAAATATTTGTAGATCATACAAACATTTGGAGCGACCGGGGAATCGAACCCGAGACCTCATGATCAGCAGTCGCACACGCCAACCGCGAGACCAACGAGGCAGTGTAGGTGTCGGTATAATATTCATCCTATAGGTGTCGTAAGAGGCGAGTTAGGGAGCAAACTTCACTGCAAAGAAGGAAAATTTGAAACAAGCCCTATACCGACCTATACCGATTATCGTGGGAGAGCCACGCTTCGGCATGAATGGGCCGGCTAGACCGGAGTGATAGCACGGCCTCACAGAAAACCGGTGTGAAACAGCGCCTGCGCCGTGTTTCACCGAGTGAGCAAGGATAACGGAGGCCCACACCCCAACACCCCCCTCCCCATCCTCCAAAGGCCGGCAACGCACTTGTGACGCCTCTGGTGTTGCGGGGGTGTCCATGGGCGGCGGTCTGCCCATTTGCCCACTATTCCATAAAAAAAAACAACCGTCGAGCTAACGAGGTATAGTAGACTTAAGCCTCTTTTCTACGAAGAGACCTATGCTATGTCCAACAGTAGCAGTGGATTGTTAACGACGATATTTAGGCCAACAACTCCATGTAAAAACGCGCGTTTACAACTACATACATGTAATTTGTTCTAGGAGTACACATGCTAACGCGCGTTTTTACATGGAGTTGTTAACGCGCGTTACCAAAACGCACGTTGAGCGCTCGTCATCTGAATATGGGCTTAATATAAAATAAATAATTAATCAATTAGTCAATCACTTATTTTCTAGTAAGTGAATTGAAGTGACAAGATATAGGTACTATTATTCCTTTACTATCGAGTTCTTGGAGAACAGCCCGTGGTCGTGTAATTTAAATGGCGTTGTTCTTTATTTCCATAGAAGAGATTTTCCTGCAGCTTGGATGAATTTAGGAATAGTTCTCGCCCATACTGGACGATTTGACCAGTCTGAGTCAGCTTATAGAACAGCCTTAAACTATCGAAGAAAATATCCAGACTGCTATTATAATTTAGGGAACCTGGTAAGAAAATTTCACACATTATAACATGTAATTTTTTTCGGAATGCTAGACAAACTTAGAACCCAACCGACTTGATATCAATCCAGCTGATAACTATACTATTTCACGCCCAGCGGTGTTGTAAAATAAAAGTAGCTGTCTATTATTAAGATACTAGCTTACTGGGTGAACTTCGTACCGCCATGTTTTTTTGGGAATATTTTCGAAATTTTCGAATAAAAGGTTGTATTCCCGCCTCAGTTTCCCAGACAGACACGGACTAACAAAATATAACACTTCCAGTTTGCTCTTAATTTCCTTTAATACAAACCTTGTTCTGATAATAACAAACACATAAAAAAGAACTATACAAGTTGTGTGTGTGTGTGTGTGTTTTTTACTTCTCCATGATCATACGGCTAGACCAATTTGGTTTCGACCTGAATTAAATTAAATGTGGTAAACACAATTTTTTTTTGGGATGAAATGTTGTTTGGGAAAAAACGGGGGGCGTAGCTAGTTTTAGTGTAGAAACTCGCACGTTTCTCAATTAATTCTTATCCATTATTATGAATTTAAAATTGCAGTACCTTGAGTTAAATGAAACCGAAGAAGCTATAAACAGTTGGTCTCAAGCTATACATCAGAATCCAAAACATGTGCTAGCCTGGACCAATTTAATGGCTTTATTGGACAATACAGGTATGATTTTTTTAAATAAATTTAGATCTAAGTGTAAACCTTCATCACACACTTGTGCATTTTATAAAAGAACAGGACATAAGCATAGAGTAACTTTACAAACAAGATAAAATAATTGTTTTTAAACTTTCGCGACTATACATATTATTCGACTGTAAATCGGGTCTTAATCGCGATAATATCTATTAGGTACGCCCTTTCAATTCTTGCCTCCTGAAAATTTCAGCGACCAGCCCGTCAAAATTGTAATGGGCGACTTTAATAGTCACAGTTCGACCTGGGGCTACAACTTCACGGATGTGAATGGGCAAGCTGTTGAGGAGTGGGCAGAGTCCAACGGCTTAGTGCTTCTCCACAGCCCAAAACAACCAGCTTCCTTTAACAGTGGCCGCTGGAAGCGTGGTTACAACCCGGATCTAACCTTCACTAGTGAAAACATCATCTCACAGTGCACTAGGACCGTGTGCACTCCCATACCTCGTACACAGCATAGGCCCATTATGTGCACAATAGAGCCCGTCATAAAACCTCTAGATGCGCTCCCACCCAAACGCCAATTCAACTACTCTAAGGCCAACTGGCAACGGTTCTCGGGGTTCGTGGACGAGGCCCTACTAAGTGTCCCACCAACGCCACAGAATTACGACCGATTTGTTGACATTGTCTCCACAACATCACTAAACTAAAATTCACTAAAATTTGTTATTGGATTATATACTCTAAATCTCAGCCGCTTACAGTCAATTTTTCGATATCTCACATCTCAGCTGTCACTATGTTTAGTTTTGTCCCAAATACACATTAATCAAAAAAACACGCTTGTTTATTACTTGAAAAAGTAAAATTTACTTTGGCATAACCAAAATTAGTTAAATTACTCAACTTAGACCATGTTTTTCTTTTGCTATTCTTGTGTTGAACGTTTAAAACGTGTGACGTAATAATAAACAAGCGTTTACCTCTGATCAACTTTTAGTCGGTACTGAACTAAATATAGTGAAAGCTGACATATTGAAAAATGGATTGCAAGCAGATGAGATTAAAGTATTTAAAATCTATAGCGAACTTATATATATATGAAGAATAACACGACGGTGAGCAGCTGGTAGTAATGTTTATTAGTCAGGAGCCCAGGGGCTCCTGGATACTCTAGTGTTACATGGTGACTGTGGTGAGAGTAAGTGCCTGGTATGCCAACTTACAGTTATATTTTAAATACTAAAATCTATCGGTACAATGCCTATACTCACGTATCATTCTCGACGAGATAAGGACTGTTTGAATCTACGTGATCGATAAATATATGCTGACATCTGCTGGTCAGGCTTATCTATGTACATGGGCGTAGCCACGGTGGGGCAGGGTGGGGCGCTTGCCCCACCCTGGCTCTGACCTGTAACGTACCTTTTTTTCACGTGTGGAAACTCCCACGGGCCGTCACCCCACCGGGGTTTGCGGCGGGGTGGTGTATCGAAATCGGATCAACGAAAACCACACGGTGTGCCACTCTATCTGAGAAGGGAGGGATCTGGGAACTGTTGTTATTAACACATCCGAACCTCTCCCAGCGCTTGCCCGCACTGAAGCGGGCACCGTCTGCTGGTGGACTCTCTAATTAGGCGACGCGACGTTCGACACACGCATACGTCGCCCCTTCGCGGCTGATCTCTTAAACGGATGGAGGGGAAATGTCCATCCGCGGACACACTCAGGGCGGCATGAGGCACTGACACGCGCGCTTTTACCCCCCGGTTCGCCGGCGGCGAATTGGGTCCGAATGGACGTCGTCCTCCCGGGCCCTCTCCGCTGCCTCCTTCTGCGAGATTATGTCTTCGCCGAAGGTTAAGACCGCGATAAAAGAGCTATCGCCACCGGTCATGGAGCGTATGACGGCCGAGATAGCGAGAGATCTCCTCCGATGACTGCAGTGAGGCCCAGGCGGGGCAAACCGCCAGTGTGTGCTGGGCCGAGTCCTCACTGCAATCGCAGTGATGACAGGCGGGACTCAGTTCCCTACTAGCGACCGAGTGCAGGTACTTCACGAAGCAACCGTGCCCGGAAAAGATCTGCGTCAGTCGGAAAGGGTTCAGTGCTGCCGCTCTGCCCACTCGAGGATGACCGGCTGGATAGCGAAAAGTCAGCGCGTGGAGTCTCCAGCCGGGACGATCAGCAAGCCATGGTGGTTTGACGAGCAGTTTCACGCCACTCGCGTATCTCTTTTGGTGGAGGGCGAAAGCCGTTCTCCGTCCGGAAATCAGTCGTCCGCCGATCAACTTCGGCAAGCACTTCCGCCTCTAAATCCCACGGGGAAGTTCCGAGCAAAGGCGCATACCGCCTAGTACGGTGACCGCGTATGGCTCTGACCATTAATATCCTTTAGGGACGGCAGAGGCCCGCTTTCAGGGTGGCGGTGCACCATACAGCGCCATCGACCGGACAACCCCCGTGTAGAGCCGTCTTGTCAAATTGGGCAAAAGTCCTCCAAGGTCAAAGGCAGCGTCGACCAGCTTCGGAGCAAGCTGTCTAAAGTGTTCGTCGAAGAGCCACCTGCCGTCAAGGATCAGGCTTTATCTGGGCCCGAAGCGGTACGAGGACTGAGTTGTCCATGATAGAGGCGCTGGGGGCCGGACCATCGAACAATAGGGCCTCTGTCCTCGCCTCAATTCGCCTAACCACCATAGAAACGCCCCTGGTGGCCAGGCGCGCCGCCTCTTGGCCAGCCAATTTATGCCCAGCCCGTGGGGAGACAACTTCGAAGGACCCAGTCGTATCCCACGTTCCACAGGAGCGGTCCAAAGACAGACCACTGCGGAACACCGCACGACATGGGTCGCCATCTCAAGACGCCGTCTCGGTCCTCTTACACGACGGTACGTACTAAATAGTCTGCCACTAGCCGCCTCAGGTACTCTGGCAAGCCGTGGTAGTGAGTGCTTCCCTGATGCAGCTAATGCTGATGATCGCTGAATAACAGACTATTGAATGCGTTGGCGATGTCCAACGATAACGCCAACAGCACAACAACATAACAATATTTATGGCAAAACTAAGTAGTTTGCTAGTTTATTTTTACATATTATTTTTAACCGACTTCCAAAAAGGAGGAGGTTCTGTGATTCATTGTATGTATTTTTTTTTGTATGTTCACCGATTACTCCGTTAATTGTAAACCGATTTTGAAAATTCTTTTTGTATTCTGAAGCATATGCTCCCAAGGTGGTTCCTTTGCCACCATATTAGGATCTGATGATGGGATCCTAGGGTAATCCGGGTAATAGGGTAAGGGAAACCCTCATTTTTTTAGGCACATACTATGTTTTTCGTATATTTTCTGAAGTTATACCGGTATTTGCGTCTGGTAGTCATCATTTTATGATGATGAGCTGATGAGGTAAGGTACAACTCCTTAACGGTTAGGAGTTGGAGGATAAATCTTTAAATATCATATGTATGTATGTTACCTTTAGTCGTATTCTTTCAAATTATTTAGGTAAGCTCATGATGGAAGGTGGAAGGTACAACTCCTCAACGGTTAAGAGTTGGAGGATAATTCTTTCAATTTAATACGTATCTAAAGACCTTCAGTCGTATACTTTCAAGTTATTTAGGTAAGCTGATGATAGAAGGTCAAACTCTTAAACATTTAGGGATTAGAGGATGATTTTAATATTAAACGTATGTATAGACCTTAATTTGTATTCTTGATGATGATAATGATGAAATTTGATGAAATAGTTAAACTTACTACTTACCTACGATTTTTTGCACTAAAAACTGAAAAATTAAAACTTTTTATAAAAAAAACCGACTTCCAAAAAACATCCAACGAAAACTCTCTGCCAAAAAACACTAAAAAGCGTAAAATAAACTGGTTCTTCATAAATTGCCTATACCTAATTCCTTATTCATTTAAATAGTAGTATTATAATGTGTGATAGGTACCTAAAATCTGTTTGAAGTCGGTGCTAAGCCAAAAAGAATACAAACGAACAATTACAGAAGTCTAAGCGATAGTCACTTGGCACCGACTTCAAACAGATTCTAGATACCTAGCACACATTATAATACTACTATTCAAATGAATAAGGAATTAGTTATAGGCGATTTATGAAGAACCAGTTTATTTTACGCTTTTTAGTGTTTTTTGGCAGAGAGTTTTCGTTGGATGTTTTTTGGAAGTCGGTTTTTTTTTATAAACATTTTTTTAGACTGTTGCCCCACCCTGAGCCCATGGCTGGCTACGCCCATGTCTATGTATAATTTCTATTAATTTAACAATAACATTATGATGTAGGAATATAATCCAACAACAACTTTTAGTGAATTTTAGTATAGTGATGACAACAAGTGAATCGCCACCTTCTTTAATTTTAATCGACACCCGGATGGCGTAGTGGTTTGTGTAACTTACTGCTACTCCAAAAGACGTAGGTTCGAAACCCGTTCAAGCCAACATTTATGTGTATGTGTCATGTATCATGCATGTTTATTCATAAATATGTATGATACGTGATTTTTTATATCGGTTGTCTAGTACAAGCTCTATTTATTTTAGGACTAAATATCGTTGTGTGACTGTTGGAGTGTGGTAAAATATTATTATTATTAATCAAAGATATTTTACAGGTCAAATCGAAAGAGCATTGAAAATAATACCAATAGTTCTAACAGAACTACCAGACGCCCCATCCATTAATTTTGCCATTGCTAACATGTATGGCAAATTGAACCGGTACGGTGAAGCAGAAACACACTTCAAGAAAGCTATCAAATTACTCAACGTAGAAGTACAAGCTATACATTATGCGAATCTAGGTAAGTTGAATATACCTCATGTATGTTAAGTTTTGCATCTGAAACAAATGAATCCCTTTCTAAATGAAATAAATACTACTACTGGTCAAAGGCCTCTTCAATTTTTTATTTGACTGCATGGATAGCGTAGTGGTTCAAGCGATCACCTTGCCACTTGCCACTCGTTTGCACTTCACATAAATAAATATTTCGGACAGATGTCCGAAATATTGGTGTTCCGATGGCGTTGTGTGTTAGGTAACCCACAACGCCATCTAGTCCCAAGCTAAGCAGAGCTTGTGTTATGGGTACTAGACAACCAGAAGGAGACTCCAGACTAAATGGGATACTAGACGGAGTCTTTACAGACTGCCGTGTGGGGCACTCTAAACGTCCCTCTGCTCTAGCAGAGGGCGTATTAGAGTGCCAGTAGTTCCAAGAGGGACAGGGGGCGGACGGATCCGGTCTGGTGCAGACCCCGTCCGGCCCAGCCGTAATCCTGAACGGACAGGACCGGTGGCTTTTCGAAGCCACGAGGACGTAAACCTCTATAAAAATACCCCAAGCTCACGCTCTGACGCCTGGCAATGAGCTGAATCGCTGGAGGGAGTCCAGTGCCAAGGGCGTCCTCTGTCGGAGGACATTAAACTTCAAAAAATCATGACAATGGACGAACATAGGAATATACCTACCCAGGAGGGTCCTAGACGCGATGCGTCTGGGGAATCCCTCCCGGAGCCAGTCGGCTCCGGCAGCCCCCAATCGTATTATGGGGGGGGCACCCTTTGTCTCACACGCCCGTCGCCGAGCGTCAAATCCGGCACCCAAGTAAACGCGAAGGACGCGGAAAAAAGGAGTGGGGCAGTGTCGCGCCCGTCGAGGAACAGCCGAGGGCAGTTCCGGAAGGCGGACGCCCACTCCTCCAATGAGGAGATTGCTGCAGCAGGAACGCCTGCAGCGGTGGGGCTCCCAGAAGTCGACCTGACTGCTGGGAGCCGAAGAACATCGGATCGTCTGCGATCGAGGTCAGCTGTCCCGACCGGCTCCAGTGGCTCCGGTGCGACAACTGTCGCAATGGATGTCGTGGAGGTGGAGATCGGCGATAGCCGGAAGCGCGGTAGCACTGCTACGGACGTGGAAACGTCCCAGGAGTGCCCGCCTCCCAAAGTACCCAGTAGTTACAGAGGGAGGTCACGGACCCCAGTTTCGGCCCCGTCGGGCTCCGTCTTCTCTAAGGCGGAGTCTTACAGGCGAGCCAGGACAGACGGGGAACTCCAGGCGGAAGAGGAGATCGCTGGTCTCCTGCTTACAATCGGGACGCCGGTGGAAGGGGATTCAGTGCCCCAATCACCGGCCTCTTTGCAGGAGAGGGCGCATGCGGCGGTGGCCATCATCCACAAGGTGGCCACCAAGTCGGTGAACCTAAAGGGCCCTTTTGTGAGGGCCCTCAAGGATTCCTCCTCTGCCGTTTCTGAGGTCGTGGAGACCCTAGCCGGGGACGTGGCTCGCCTCCAGGCGGCCAACGACCGATTGACGGAGCAGGTGGCCGGCCTGAGCGCTCAATTTGCCGTATTTCGGGCGGAGCGCTCTGAGCGTGGGGCCCCTGTCCCGTCTGCGTCCCGGCCGGCCCCAGCCCCGGCCCCGCCTACATCGCGGCCAACCCCGTCTACATCGCGGCCAACCCCATCTACGTCGCGGCCGGCCCCGTCTGCGTCCCAGCCAGCCCCGTCTGCTTCCCAGCCAGCCCCGTCTGCGTCTGCGTCGCAGCTGGCTCCTGCTGGCACCGGGATTACCGAAGCCCAGCTTGGTGCTATCCTGGACGCATGCTGGCGTATGGTGGAGGGACGTACGGCCGGCCTGGAGGCCAGGCTGCCTCCGGCCCCAATTGTTCGGCCGCCGCTTGCGACAACGAAACCGGTCGCGTCGGCACCGACCCCTCTTCCCGTTGTGGGGGGTCGTGTGTCCTACGCAGCAGCAACGTCGGCTCCGGCTCCTGCGGCTCCTCAAAGGCGCCGTCAGGTGGCCAAGGCTCCAGCCAAAACTACTGCGCCGAAGCCGGGGCCCACTCCAACACCTCTGCCTGGCCCCTCCACGTCTGCCCCCTCCAATGAGGGTTGGCAGGTAGTAGGGGGGGCTAAGTCAAAGAAGTCCCGACAGCGGGCCAAGAAGGCTGCCCAAAAGGCGGCCTCTGGCCCGCAGTCGCAATCGGTGGCAAGGGCCACCCCGAAGAAGCCGCGGAAACTGCAGCCGCCGAAAACCGCGGCTGTGGTGGTCACGGTGTCACCGGAGGCGGCTAACGGTGGGCTGTCCTACGCGGCTGTCTTTAAGACGGCCCGGGACTGTCTCGCCCCGGACTTTGCGACGGCAGGGGTCCGACTGCGCCTCGCCCAAACGGGAGCTCGAATCCTGGAGTTCCCTGGGGCTGAAGGCGCCAAGACGGCGGACACATTCGCCGAGAAGCTGCGGGGAGTGTTCGCAGCCACGGAGGGTGTCAGGATCGCCAGGCCTACCAAATGCGCGGAGCTGCGCATTTCAGGCCTGGATGATTCAGTGACGACTGACGACGTGCGTGTTGCGATCCAGGAAAAGACTGGAAGCAGCGCGGACGGCGTCAGAATTGGCACCATCCGCCCCGGTCCAGGAGGGCTTGGCGCTGTGTGGGTGAGCTGTCCCGTGGCGTCGGCCAAAATTCTGGGCGACGCCGGCAGGCTACTCGTCGGTTTTGTGACCGCCAGGATAACAGTCCTGGCGGCAAGACCGATGAGATGCTACAAATGCCTAGCATCGGGGCACACACGCTTCAAGTGTGACAGCTGCTTCGACTGCAGCGGACTTTGTTTCCGCTGCGGTCGACCGGGGCACGTGGCTGCGGGGTGTTCTGCCGCCCCTCACTGCCCTGTGTGTGCGGCGGGCAATAAGCCCGCCAATCACCAGATGGGGCAGGGGGGCTGCAGACCTTCCCGCGCTTCTCGGCAGACGTCGGGGGCTAGCCTAGCGACCCAGGCTGCCTCCGACGTTGTCCGTCCGTCTCAAACGACGCCTATGGAGGGGGTTGTAGAAACGATCCAGTAATGGATCAAATCTGCAACCTCCTTGTCCAGACGAACCTGAACCACTGTGCCGCGGCGCAGGATCTCTTCCTGCAAACCATGGCGCAGTGGTCAGTAAGTGTTGCCGTAGTCGCGGAGCCCTATTTCGTTCCTCCCCGTCCAAACTGGATGGGTGACTGGGACGGCTCCGTGGCAGTCGTCGGCTCCGCGGCGGCTCATTCCCCGCCCTTGTCGCTTAGGGACAAGGGCTCTGGATATGTTGCCGCTCAGTGGGGGGGGATCACCGTCTACGGTGTTTACTTCTCCCCCAACCGGAGTTTGAGCGACTTCGAGGTCTTCCTTAACAGCTTGGAGACCTCGATGCGGCGATTAGCGTCTGGGCACGTCCTCGTGCTGGGGGACTTCAACGCAAAATCCATTGCGTGGGGGTCCCCCAGGACGGATGCCAAGGGCGAGGCCGTCGAGGAGTGGGCGGCTTCGGTGGGCCTCTGTTTACTAAACAGAGGCTCCACCAATACGTGCGTGCGACAGCAAGGGGGGTCGATAGTGGACCTTTCGTTTGCTACCCCTGCTGTTGCCGCACGAGTAAGGAACTGGTGTGTCCTGGAAGAGGTCGAGACGCTCTCGGATCACTTGTACATCCGATTCGAGCTCTCCCGGTCCCAGGGCCCCAGTAGGGGTCACATGGCGCGGCATCCTTCCCGCTTTCCGCGGTGGGCTGTTGCCAAGCTGGATAGGGACCTACTAGAGGAGGCGGCCATTATTCAATCTTGGCTGTCTCCGCAGGCCCCAACCGAGGAAGTTGGCGTGGACGTAGGGGCTGGCCGTTTTCGCGATGCGGTTACGCAAATTTGCGATACGGCCATGCCCCGCATCCAAGGTCGTCGGCCTCCTCGGAAGGAGGTCTACTGGTGGTCCCAGGAGTTGGCGGACCTCCGTGCGGCCTGTACTCGTGCCCGGAGGTCCTACACCCGTAGCAGGTGACGCCACCGTGGAGACGGTGGCGGGGACCAGCTTCATGAGGAGTACCGCGAGGCGCGGAGGACTCTGAAGCTGGCCATTTGCCGCGCCAAGGAGGAGAAGAGAAAGGAGATGCTGGAGGGTCTCGATCGTGACCCCTGGGGTCGCCCATACCGTGCGGTGCGTCAGAAGCTCCGCACGTCGGGCCCCCCCCTTACCGAGACTCTCCAGCCCAGCTTCCTGCAGGAAGTGGTCGAGGGCCTTTTCCCTGAGCGGGCGGAGCACACACCCCCGTCGATGGCCTATGCGGTCGGAGACGACGGGGGTAGAGAGGACGATGTGCCGCCCGTTAGGGAATCGGAGGTTGGGGCGGCTGTTCTTCGGATCCGTTCCAAGAACACCGCCCCCGGGCCGGACGGGGTTCCAGCCCGAGTGATGGCCCGAGCCCTCGACCATATGTCGGACCGCCTCAGGGAAGTGTTGGATGCTAGCCTGGCGTCCGGACGCTTCCCTGAGTGCTGGAAATGCGGGAAGCTGGTCCTGTTGAGGAAGCCGGGACGGCCTGCCGATTCGGTCGCGGCCTATAGGCCCATCGTGTTGCTGGACGAGGCGGGTAAACTTTTTGAGAGGATACTCTCTGCCCGCATCGTCCGGCACCTTTGCGAGGTGGGGCCCGACCTGTCGGACGCCCAATTCGGATTCCGAGAGGGGCGTTCGACGGTCGATGCCGTGATGCGCCTTAGGGCCCTGACCGAAGAGGCAGTGAGCTGTGGCGGCGTGGTGTTGGCGGTGTCCTTGGACATTGCCAACGCCTTCAATAGTCTGCCATTTAGCTGCATCAGGGAAGCACTCCATTACCACGGGGTGCCAGAGTACCTGAGGCGGCTAGTGGCAGACTATTTAGAGGAGCGTACCGTCGTGTACGAGGACCGAGAGGGCGTCTTGAGACGGCGACCCATGTCGTGCGGCGTTCCGCAGGGGTCTGTCCTTGGACCACTCCTGTGGAACGTGGGATACGACTGGGTCCTACGAGGTCGTCTACCCCCCGGGCTGGGCGTAATTTGTTACGCCGATGACACGCTTGTCACAGCCCGGGGGGCGAACTTCCAAGAGGCGGCGCGCCTGGCCACCTGGGGTGTTTCTCTGGTGGTCGGGCGCATCGAGGCGCTGGGCTTACGGGTGGCCCTGGACAAGACGGAGGCCCTACTATTTCATGGGCCCCGTCGTGGTCCGCCCCCCGGCGCCTCCATAGTGGTCAACTCGGTCCTCGTACCGGTTCGGGCCCAGATGAGGTATCTGGGCCTGATCCTCGACGGTAGGTGGCTCTTCGACGAGCACTTCCGACAGCTTGGTCCGAAGCTGGTCGACGCTGCCTCCGCCCTTGGGCGACTTTTGCCCAATTTGGGTGGAGCCAGCGTCGCAACGCGACTCCTGTACACGGGGGTTGTCCGGTCGATGGCGCTGTATGGTGCACCGGTGTGGGTGGCGGCTCTGACTGCCCTAAATAAGGCCCGCCTCTGGCGGCCTCAGAGGGTATTGGCAGTCAGAGCCATACGCGGATACCGCACGGTGTCGACCGAGGCGGCGTGCGCCCTGGCCGGAACACCCCCGTGGGATTTGGAGGCGGAAGTACTCGCCGAAGTTTATCGACGGGTGGCTGAATATCGGGCGGAGTATGGCTATCGCCCTCCGCCCGAAGAGGTACGCGAATGGCGTGAAGCCGCTCGTCGAGCCACTATGGACAGATGGTCGTTCCGGCTGGAGACTCCACGCGCTGGCTTTGCCGCCGTGGAGGCTCTCCAGCCGGTCATCCTCGAGTGGGCAGGGCGGCAGCACGGGACCCTTTCCTTCCGACTGACGCAGGTCCTTTCCGGGCACGGTTGCTTCGGGAAGTACCTGCACTCGGTCGCTAGGAGGGAATTGAGTCCCGCCTGCCACCACTGCGACTGCAGTGAGGACTCGGCCCAGCATACGCTGGCGATTTGCCCCGCTTGGGCGTCGCAGCGCCGGGCCCTCACTGCAGTCATCGGAGGAGATCTCTCGCTACCGGCCGTCATACGCTCCATGGCCGGTAGCGACAGCAGTTTTACCGCGGTCGCAACCTTCTGCGAAGACGTAATCTCGCAGAAGGAGGTGGCGGAGAAGGCCCGGGAGGATGATATCCACTCGGACCCAATCCGCCGCCGGCGAACCGGGCGGCGAAGGCGCGCCTATCAGCGCCTCATGCCGCCCTGAGTGTGGCCGCGGATGGTCGGGACGGGCTTTCCCTTCCATCCGCTATAGTGGCCGCCCGCGAGGAGGCGACGTTACGCGTGTGCCGTACGTCGCCTTAATCGAGATGTTAACAGCTGATGGTGCCCGCTTTTATGCGGGCAAGCGCTGGGAGGGGTCCGGACGTGTTAATAACTGCAGTTCCCGGATTCCTCCCTTCACAGGCGCAGAGTGGCACACCGTGTGGTTTTAGTCGGTTCGAGTCCGACACACCGCCCCGCCGCAAGCCCCGGTGGGGTGACGGTCCGAGGGGATTTCCACACGTTAAAAAAAAAAAAATGGGTACTAGACAACTGATATAAATACATATTACATAGAAAACACCCAAACTCCGAATCAAATATTTGCAGAACATACAAACATTTGGTCCGACACGGGAATCGAACCCGAGACCACACCGCAGTCGCATACACTACCACTGCGCTAATGAGGCAGTCGCACATGGGACATTGCTTTGTGTGATCTACAAATTGTTGTTCTAAGTCTGAGTGTTACTTGTATCCCTTTCATGTACGAAACTAAAGAAAACCTTTGAAATTGCGAAGACAACTTAACCTAATTTTAACGTTCTCAGTGTATATTGAACAGTCACTGAATGGGCTCGCGTTTTTTCTTTAACTAATTATTTTCTTATTTAATTTTTTTTGGTGGAAGACCAGCTCTGTACCAGTTCAAGTTTGGCTTCATCAAAAGTAGAACCTCTTTCATTTTTTCTACTACTAGCTGACCCACGCAACGTCGTTTGCGTCTCCTATTGCCCGTCGCGTGATAATTTTCCCCCGTTTTTGAAACATTCTTCATTGGTGCTCCGCGCCTATTAGTCTTAGCGTGATGATATATAGCCTATAGCCTTCCTCGATAAATGGGCTATCTAACACTTAAATAATTTTTAAATTGGACCAGTAGTTCCTGAGATTAGCGTGTTCAAACAAACAAACAAACTCTTCAGCTTTATATATTAGTATAGATGTATTTATTATACTCTTCTAAGATCTAATACTCATAATCAACAACACATTTATTTAGATAAAGATTAATATTAGGTATTATGTTGATAAAAACTCTTTGGCAAATAACTCATTATTAGGTACCAACTCATAGCGTCCTATACTCGTGATAACTTCTAAACGAAATGTCCGATTGGGATGAAATAAAAAGTAATTTTACTTCTACATAAATACCCTTGATAACATAATGCTTAATTTGGATAAGGATTAATATTACGATACACATTTAACGTAGTTTCTTTCTTCAGACGATTTAATATTTTTTTCGAACACAAAGCGGTTATTGTGACTAAACCATGATAGTTAGATATATGCTCTCGCGGACTTTTTTGTAGATCTTAATGGGACCTACAAACCCGTAATACATTATTTTGTTCTATTGTCAATAATCTTTGCAGCGCACGCAAAAATAGGTTTTCGATTTCACACCTTGGGTTACAAAATAGCGATTTTCTTACTGGTCCCTATTTAAAAAAAAAAAAAAATAGCCTATAGCCTTCCTCGATAAATGGAGTATCCAACACTGAAAGAATTTTTCAAATCGGACCAGTAGTTCCTGAGATTAGCGAGTTCAAACAAACAAACAAACAAACTCTGCAGCTTTATAATATTAGTATAGATTTATTTATACACTATTCAATGAGGTTCTTCAATTTATTAATCATCTGTTTTAAAAAATGTCTTTGCTTACAGGAGTACTTTATCACCGTTGGAAAAAATACAGCTTAGCTAAAGAAATGTACATGAATGCGTTAAAAATTGACCCGACTTTCCACACAGCACGGAAAAATCTTGATAGTTTACCAAGAAGCAATAAATAATTTACTTACAAAATGTTTATTTTTCCTTTCATTCATTATACTTTTCCAATGTTATAAAAATCACCATTGAAAAAGTAGATTTAAACCCTAACTGACGTATTTGAACTTACTGACCTAGCTAGATCGAAAATCAATGATATGAGAGCATTCGTGCTGTTGTGTTTCGTTGGTGAGTGCGAGACAGAAGGGCCAATAAGGTAGAATTATCTTAATAGGCCGCCATAGTGTGGGTCACCATGTTGCACACACCAGAGGCGTCACAAGTGCGTTGCCGGCCTTTTGAGAAGGAGTACGCTCTTTTCTTGAAGGTTTGAAGGTCGTATTGGTCCGGGAATACTGCACACGACAGTTCGTTCCACAGTTTTGTTGTGCGAGGCAAAAAAAATCTTGAAAACTTGAGAAGCGCACAGTTCTGGACTGCCAACCATCTAGATAATGGGGATGAAAGTTCTGTCGCGTAGTACGATGGCGGAAAGAGGCGGCAGAGATCAGTCCGAACAATTCCTCAGAGCACTCCCAATAGTAAATGCGGTAGAGGATGCACAACGAAGCAACATCTCTACGCAACTCTCCAGAGGTCCGACCAGATAACGTATAAAAGACTTTGCTGTATTCAATGAAGCACACTATAGACTATAGTATGACAGGAGTATTGATCTCGAATGATTTCTTTCTCAATGAGTTGACGAATGTTGAGAAATTGTCAAGAGTTATGATTAATTAGAACAAAAACAAAGTCTTTGAATTGTTTATTACTAGTGGTTGCCCGAGGAGTGCGAGCCGCGGTTTCGTCCACGTATATGTCGATTATCGAGGCAAATAGTAGCCTATGTGTTATTCTGATGTATAAGCTATATTACTGTAAAGTTTCACCCAAATCCGTTCAGTAGTTTTTGCGTGAAAGAGTAACAAACATCCATCCATCCATACTTACAAACTTTCGCGTTTATAATATTAGTATAGATATAGATATTTGATTGTACGATTGGCAGCGACTGAATGCAGACAGCAACAGACCGGACTCTGTGGTGTTCCTTGGGAGAGGCCTATGTCCCGCAGTGGACTGCAATGGGCTGATGATAATTATGATGATGATTGACCTAGTGGCTTAAGCGGTCGCCACGCCGCTTTTTTGTTCATTGTAGATTCAAATTCCAGATGGGACAACACTGCGTGTTGTCGTTCTGAGTCTAAGTGTCCCTTTCATGTACCTATGTTTGTAAAGTACCCCGCGAGACAGGATGTAGGTACTTATATTCATAATGCGTGAATTGTCTTTTATTAAAAGGCTAAAGTGGAAGAGGCCTGGTCATGTCTCAATTTGGACTGATGGTCACTGCAGGCGCGGTTCCAGGGGAAGAGGGGGGTCACAGGGGACGTGACCCACCCCCCAAAATCTGCTACTCGGACCTGATTTTCTTATTCTTATCAGTTTCCATTATTGTTCAATCGAGATAAGAAATCAAAGGATAGGAACTCTTTTGGCCGTATCAGCGAGCACCTGTCGCGAGTGGGCCCTGATCTATCGGACTGCCAATTTGAATTTCAACGAGGACGCTCGACAGTGGACTCTAATATATAGGTGTGTTCGCTCGCTGTCGGGGTCGGCAATCCGAACGGGGGGTGGTGTTGGTAGTTAGCCTTGATATCGTTAACGCTTTCGGCAACCTTCAATGAGGCGCAATTAGGGAGGCCTTTGAATATCACGAGGTGCCGACTTACCTGCATGCCGTCATAGAGGTCTATCAGCGCGACAGGACAGTGAAGTTTATCGATCGGAACGGAGTGGAAATTGAAGGGAGGTGTGTTGTGGGGTTCACCAGGGCTCTGTATTGGGCCCATTGTTATGGAACCTCGTATACGATGCGGGTCTTCGGACTAGTCTGACTTCGGGCATCAGTGTCGCCTGCTATGCAGACGATACCCTAATACTGGCTAGAGGGTCACGCTTCGGGGATGTGATTCTGCTCGCAAGGGGTGACTTGTGTCGTGGATAAAATTCATGAGCTGGGCCTGAGGGTGGCGCCTCAGAAAACTGAGGCGATATGGTTCCATGGCCTACGTAAGCGCCAGGAATCACCCAGCTCATACCTCCCGGGTGTATGACACCGAAGTCCAAGTGGGTCATTACATGAAGTACCTTATCATGGACAATCGGTAGAGCTTTGAAAAGCATTTCGGGTGACTAGTCCCCAGTACGAGGAGTAGCAGGGGTGCCAGTGCCACATCGTCTGCTGCTCAATCTCGGGGGATCGCGGGAAGAAGTTCGCTGCGTCTATGTGCGTGGGCGTGCGTATGGGCGTCGTGCGATCCATGGTCCTCTATGAAGCACCGGCGGGATCTTCCCGCTGTAATGCTCAACTCGGGAGTCTGCAACGGTTGATGGCCATACGGATCGTACGAGGCCACCGTACGATCTCGTACGAGGCGGCGATGATCCTGGCATGATCTCCACCCTTCGACATTCTAGCCGACATGAGCACAATGGTCTGCGACGAAATTCGATCCGTCGGTCGGAATGACGAAGAGATAGTGCCGTATCATGAGCCCGGAATGCAACGTCAGAACACACATACGCAAGCCCTACGAGCTTGGCGGGCATGGCGGGCATGGCTCGACACCCAGGATTGTGCCAGCCAACGCGCTGTCGGAGCCTTTCTGTCGAGCTTCGAAGCTTGCATAGAGAGAACCAACTTATCACCTACCGATTCACTTAGAATCTCACCAGGTCGGGATTTTTTTTTTTTTTTTTTTTGATGTTTTTAATGCAATCTGTTTCGTGTAAACATTTAGCATAGGGTTATGAATTTATGCATTTTGTCTTGCAGGGTAGTTAGTCCAACGACATCACCCTTTATGTTAAATGTAATCCCTATAAGTCTCTAGGGGACTTTCTTTTTAGCCTTTTGAAAAACGAAGCGCTGTTCATTAACTGCACAGTCAGTATGTTTGGATGGTTTTCCAGTCTCTTCCTGTAGGATTTCATTGAGTGCTTAATCTCTTCTTGGACTGTTTTGATTTTAAGGTCGTGGTGTAATTGTTGGTTTGTTACAAACCATGGAGCGTCTGTGATTATCCTCAGCATTTTGGACTGGAATCTCTGGAGTATTTCTAGGTTCGAGTTAGCAGCTGTGCCCCATAGTTGGACTCCGTAAGTCCAGATTGGCCTAAGTATACACTTGTATAATAGCAGTTTGTTTTCCATTGACAACTGTGATTTTTTGCCAAGCATCCAGTACATCTTTCTCAGCTGGATCCCCAGTGCTTTTCGCTTGGTGAAAATGTGTTTCCTCCAGGTGAGGCGGCGATCGAGATATAGCCCAAGGTATCTGGCCTCATTTGCTTGGGGTATTTGTACGCCGTTGAGTTTCACAGGGGGACATGTATCGCGTCGGGTCTAAAGGTCACCTGCACCGACTTAGTCTCATTTGCTTTTATCCGCCAGGTTGTTAGCCATTCCGTGATGCTGTTTAGACAGCGCTGTAGCATGTTACTTGCTTGTGCTGGTTCATCGTGGACAGTTAAAGCCGCCGTGTCATCAGCGAAAGTACCAAATACAACGCCATCTGTTGTTGGTAAATCTGCAGTGAAGACAAGATAGAGGATCGGTCCAAGCACACTTCCTTGTGGTACTCCCGCGTGGACCCTGTGCAGTTTAGTTACTTCCTCTCCTTGCTTAACGCAAAAAAATCTGTCAGTGAGATACGATTTGAGGAAAATATAATAGCTTACTGGGAGTTGTCTTTTTATTTTGTATAATAACCCCTTGTGCCAAACTCTATCAAACGCCTGGGATATGTCGAGGAATGCTGCACAGCAATATTTCTTGTTTTCGAAGGCCTTGTGTATTTCTTCTACCAGTCTATGAACCTGTTCAATAGTGCCATGATTTTTTCTGAAACCAAATTGGTGGTCAGGTATGATCTTATTTTCCTCTATTACTGTGTTTAGTCGCTTTAAGAAAAGTATTTCCATAACTTTTGACAATATAGGCAGTAGGCTGATCGGTCTGTAGGACGATGTATCTTCGGGCGCTTTACCAGGTTTAAGGATCATTTTAATTTCGGCTATCTTCCATTGCGGTGGGAAGATACCTCTGGTTAGTATGCAGTTGAATAGATGCGTCAAGAAGCGTATTGCTATTTCAGGTAATTCATGGAGTATCTTTGCAGTAATTAAATCGTATCCCGGGGCCTTTTTCTGTTTTAGATTTTTAATTGTTGTTATGACCTCGCATTTCTTGATCCTTTTAATGGGCAGGTCAAGTTGGTAAGGTTGATTAAGGAAATCAGTGAGTTCTTCACTATTGGCTTTCGATGGGTTCGGCAGAAAGACGTTAGCTAGGTGAGAGGCAAAGGCTTCACCCTTCTCTAAGTCACTTTTTGCCCAGGATCCGTCCTTTCTGCGTATCGGCGGATTGGATACAGTGGGTCTTTTGAGTCTTTGAGTTGCTTTCCAAAGGGAGTAGTCACTAGCAGCCGTGGCATCCAGATTGCGTAAGTGGTTCTGTACATTTCCGTTTCTTTCTATTTGAATTAGTTTTTTAAGTTTAGCTGTTAGGTAGTTCAGGCGTGTTTTGTCTCTGTTGTATCTGGTCATTTGCCATAATTTACGAGCCTGTCTTTTTTCTGCTACTAGTTCACGGATGGGCTTCGAGCATTCAGGTTCTGTGTGTCTATCAGTAGCTGGAGTGCTAACCCAAGCGGCATCTTGGACGCAATTGTTGAAGTGTTCAACTGCTGCCATGATTTCCATTTCTGTTTTAAGTGACAGATTGGTATTAATCTTGGATGCTACTAAAGAGCGAAACATATCCCAATTGGTTCTATGCTCGTGTAGCCTTGCTATGGGTTTAACACGTGTAAATTTCTGAGAAACTTCCAACAGAACAACACTATGATCCGATGAGAGATCTTGTAAGGAAGTACATTTGAAACAGTTAATAGGAATCCCCTTTACTACACTAAAGTCTACTAAGTCTGGGACCTTTTTTGAGTCAGTAGGCCAGTAAGTAGGTTCTCCGTTCGATATTGTATTCAGGTGTAGGTCATTTATGGCGGCCTGTAATTGTCGTCCTTTGGGGGTTGTTAGGCGAGAGCCCCATTGAGTGTTTTTGGAGTTATAGTCTCCACCAGCAATAAACCTTGGTCCTAGGGTTTTGAAGAAGTTCGCGTATTCTTCTTTTTTGATCACATGTTTTGGGGGAGAGTACAGTGCAGTGACGGTCAAGTATCCTCGCCAGTCCTCAACAACAACACTTGTGGCTTGTATCTTAGGAGTCCTAAATGGTACGGTCTCATGATGTTTAATATTTCTCTTAATGAGAATCGCTGATCCTCCGTGGGCCGTACAGTCTGGATGCATATTATGGTAGAATTTGTAATTGTTGATCCTTAGGTAGTTTTTATTTGTAAAGTGTGTTTCAGACACTAGCAGGATGTCAATTTTGTTTATTTTTAAAAATGTCTCTACTTCTGAGACATGTTGTGAGAGCCCATTGGCATTCCAAAGGGCTATTTTTAATGAACAGAATTTGTCAGTTTGGTCATGATTTCCATTAGGAGATTTGTCATTGAGGTTAATTGTTGCATTAGTTGTGACATAGTATTCATGATAACCTTCATATCATTATTGTTTGTTAGGACATCAGTTGATTCGTTTGGGCTCTGATTGTTCGCAAATAGGGGTGGGTGTAGGGATTTATTGGACATTAAAACTTGCTTATATGATGGTTGGTCTTGTTGCCTAGTAGTAGTTTCTGTATGACTTGTATGATGTGCGGGACGCGTCATATGTCGGTGTTTTGCTGGTTGAGTAGGATATTTAATTCTCTGCAGCTCCTTATATACTATGCAGCCCTTATAGTTTGCAGGGTGGTTGCCATCACAAAGTATACATTTTACTGAGTCTGATCTTTCCTTACGTTCACATTTTGATGATTCATGATCTCCAGCGCATTTGATACATTTGGGCTTCCTAAAGCAATATTTTCTTGTGTGCCCATATTGTTGGCAGTTGCCACATTGTGGAATATCCCGTTTAGGTCTTGGTGGTTCCAAAACAACTCTGCAGTGCAAAAGACTTTTAATGTTGTAGATTTGTTTATTGTTGTTATTGGATTCTACTTCTATAAAGTGCATCGGTAAAGCTTTTTTAGTTATCCTTTGTTTGACGTTCCAAATGTTAGTAACTTTATGTCCTTGCATTTCTAGTTCAGCTTTTATTTCTTCTATGTCTGTAGAGGGGTGAAGATTTTTTAGTACTACTTTGAAACAACGTTCTTGCTTGGGTCTGTAAGTATAAAATTCTGTGTCTTTTTCTTGCAGGTTTTTAACTATTTTTGTATAAGTTTCAGTAGACTTGGGCTGTATTCTAACTTGGTCATTACGAAGGACTTTTACTTCATAGTTATCTGCTGCTACCTCATCAAGCATTTTTAGTAGTGGTTGGATATTGCTAACCCGGTCAACATATAATGGCGGTGCTTTAGCAGGTTTTTCGACGGTGTCATTGGTTTGTGCTATTTGCGTGTCATCGCTTAGGTCTGAGAAGCTATTCGAAGTTGGTATAGGTTGGCTTAGCCAGTAGGTGTCAAGTTTCTTTTGTTTTAGGGCTTTGTTTATTTCAGGGCTTTCACGTTGTCTTTTCCTTTCAGGCACCGTTCTCCATTGATCGCTATCAGCTGCTGTAAGTATTTCCAAGTCCGTATCGGTTGGTATGACGTTCTCAAGATTACTCGGTGACTGTGTTCTTGTCCTGTCAAAAAAAGATTTGTGGAAAATCTGTTGCGTTAGTAATTTTCTTTGGGTTTGTTGAGGTTGTGCAGGGAGGGGTTTTTCTTTTTCTTTATTATCCATGCGGTTCCCACGAGTAGGGCCGATAGAAACAGGTCGCACACAGGGTGACGCCCATTCCCATGTGAAGGCACTATACAACAATGTGAGCCAGGTCCATTGAGGTCGGCGCTAGCGGCTGATAACCCATCAACCATTCATCCTTTTGACGCGTATCCCATCGTAGGATTGGGGTGAGTTTTTAGGGAGGCTTTCTACCTCTTGGCTCGGGCGGCTAAGCCAAGGCCCCCGATTTCGCTTGAGAAGGTGCAAGCGAAGTTGCGGGTTGCATAGGTCATTTCCTACCTCTGCTATTACACGGTCGGGTTAATTAACCGTCGCCCGATACTCGACGTTGACCTTTTACGGTTGCAGATAAATTTAAGTTGCAAATAAATTTTAGTTTAATATATATAATATTGTACCTAACTAAATACGTTTCATTCTAAGACTTGTTTTTTCTAAGAAGGTGCACGCAATGAACCTAGAAATGCAGAATGAATGGTTAACTCTAGGAGAATTTTGTATCCCACCAGCTTTGAAATGGCGCACACTTTTATACGATTGGTCACCCGCCCTGTTAAAATTCTACCTCAACGCCTTTCAATTAACTCTCCCCGATCAAAGCAACCTAGTAAGGTGGGGAAAAGCTACAGAAAAGGCTTGTACGATGTGCAATGCGGCAATAGGTACAGCCAGGCACTTACTGACAGGTTGTAAGGCGCTATTAGACCGGGGTCATTATTCACGTCGCCATGATAGGGTATTACTCATCATACGCGAAGCTATGAGTTTATCACTGGCGAGAGCGAAAAAAGGAATAACAACAAACATAAAAACTAACATCGCGTTTGTAAAGGAAGGCTCAACAAAAAAGACTTCACTCACACAAAAGCCGTACTCAATTATAAATACCGCCAGTGACTGGACATTATTAGTGGACACGTATGAAAATCACTACAGAATACCAGAGGATATCTGTGCCTCGGCGTCCAGACCGGACATATTTCTTTATGCAATGTCAATTAAGCGTGTAGTACTAGTAGAACTCACGGTGCCGTGGGAAACGAACATCCCTAAAGACCACGCTTTAAAAAGAAACAAGTACTTTGACTTAACCAACGAAATAACTAAAAATGGTTATGTCGTTGCGCTGTATGCCGTGGAAGTGGGTGCGAGGGGTATACCAGCGAAATCCCTCTATAACCTGCTTAAAGACCTTGGATTGCCAAGAGCTTCAGTAAGCTCTTTTCTTGAACGAATATCCAAAGCGGCATTGCTAGGCTCACTTCAAATATGGTTAGGTAGAGGGGGTAACACAGCGGACAGTGGAGGTGAGCTTTGACGCGTCGTAAGGAGTGCTCCTTAAACCTAAACCTGGGTCGCAATTCCCAGGCACTGTCGAAGTCGCATGTGTTGCCCCCATCTATCACGCGATGGACCCGGCACCCGCACGGTGAATCAATGGAACGCTAAGAAATAGGTCTCCGTTGACTATGGCTGGCTCACAGTTTATCTTATTTTTCTTTCCGCCTGAAAATCATTTTTATGGAGAATTTACTTCAAGAAGTTCTGCTTCTTCTTTAAATTCAATGGCTCCATCGGATATCGATGATTTTGCCAACGTCAAGGTGGGCGGTAGATTTATTAGTTAATTATTATTTCAAACTATTGGTTGAAAATATTTGGAATACCAAGCGGGAATTGTTGTGATTTCAACAGTTTCTGTTTGTGGTTCTGTGGTACGAAAGAAAGAAAAAAGGGGGTATAGTGGTGAAAGTATATAGTTGTAAAAGTATCAGAAAACATTATAAAGTTATTTTATTTATATTCAAGACATTAAATGCTATGAAATATATTTAGCTTTAATTCCGCGAGACAAATATCCAGGTCTGAAAGCAGGGCACAAATCCCACCGTCATGCATATGTACACATACAAAACAAGTGAGAAATAATTAGCATGCCATGCAACCAAACCTATACTCGACACGTGTTTCGCCCCTCCACGGGGCATCCTCAGGAGATGTTGACTCGTCGAGCGTTTGAGCTCGAATGCGCGCTAGCGCACCGCTGTCGGCCCTTTATATATCGTTTCGATGACGCTATAATCACGATCGATACAATGTCACAACGACATCTGTGCCGAACTACCCGCAATCATACTTAGAAGTGGTGATGGAATTAAGTTTGTTTGGTCATTCAACAGTGTATATGCATTATTATTGTTATATTTTGATATTTCTAACTGTTCCAACACACTCATCCGGAAACCCTTATCGCAAACATGCAGAATGTTATAGGTATTGTTGCCGCTCAAGGAGTGGCCGGTGTCGATTAAATGTTTTGCGAAATGTGATTTATCTGGATGGCCATTCCTGTGAGCGGCAACATGTTCCCTGTACCTAATTTCGAAACTACGGCCTGTCTGACCCACATAGACCCCGGTGCAATCATTGCATACTAATTTGTAAACTCCGGATTTTTTTGAATTCTCTAATTTATCTTTACCGTTACATAGTTTACGCAAGTTATGATCCGATCGAAAAGCTACGTAAACATTGTGTTTTCTTAGAATATTCGCGATTCTATCTGAAATTGGGCCTATGTAAGTGAGACTCCCGACATTCTTGTTAATTCTTTCGGGGGTACATGCATAAAGTGCTGAGCGAGCCCGGTCATTCTGCTTTTTCTTAATTATATTATCAATAACTTGTTTGGTGTAACCGTTTGAAGTCGCGATTTGATACAATATTTTGAGTTCTTTTGCGTAATTATCCGTGGACAGTGGGAGTGACATTAAACGGTGGACATAGCTGCGGAAGGCTGCTAGTTTATGCTGTAGTGGGTGACAGGATGAAGCGGGAATCGTTGTGTCAGTGTGTGTGGGCTTTCGATAAATTTGGAAATCGAGTTTGTTATTGACTCTTGTGATTGTTAGATCCAAAAAATTAAGGGACTGATTTGATTCTAATTCTAATTTGAATTTAATTTTGGGGTGGTGAGTGTTGAGCCTATTTACGAAAATATCCAATTGACGATTAGTACCTGTCCAACAGATAATTACGTCATCCACATATCTATAATAAAACAGAATGTTGGGCTCGCCCACCACATATTTACATTCGAAGTAGTCCATAAATATTTCCGCCATTAATGGACTTAAAGGTGATCCCATTGCTAGACCCTCTTTTTGGCGGTAGTATTCGTTATTGAATCGAAAGTAATTTTGTTCCATGCAAATACGTGTGAGGTTAAGTAGGTCATTTATTTCTCCTGGATGTAAACTTTGCCTCTCCAAAAGGTACCCCAAAATACGTAGGCACTCTTCAAATGGAATATTTGTAAATAAACTATCTACATCTAGTGATAATAATTTCGAATTGTGGGGGGTGTTAATATTTTGTATTTTTTTAGTTAAATCTAAACTATTTTTTAAACTGTACTGTGGTTTAAAAGATGCCTTTGCCTTTAGTAAATTGTTTAGATATTTGGCTAAATCGTATGTCGGGGCACCAATGTAAGAGACAACGGGGCGAATTGGGATGTTGTCTTTATGAGTTTTTGGTAAACCATACAAAAAAGGAGATCGTGGGTTCATTGGAATTTTATATTTTAACTGGCCTGGAGAAATGTACGACGTGTTATTAATTGCATTCTTTATTTCTAAAGTGAATTTTTTAGTAGGGTCGGTAGTAAGACGTTCAAAATCTTCCCCCTGGATAACGTCGTTAACCCTCTGGTGGTATGCAGTTTTATCCAAAATGACTACTGTATTGCCTTTGTCGGCTTTAGTAATTATTAAATCATTTTGAGTAATTGTGTTTTGTAATGACCTATGTACTTGTATTTCGGAATAATTTTGGGTAATGGTGGTTGCGGACGCTGTCTTTATCTGAAATGCCACCTGATGTTTAACGGCGCTATCCATTTTACTTCTAACACAAGCCATTTCTGAATCTACCATTAAAGTTTCGAGCGATTTCTGGGATAACCGTGGCCTGATGTTATATTTGAGGCCTTTCTCTAGTAAAGAAATCTCTGAATTGGAAAATTGGGTATTTGTATAATTTTTAACGCGTGGGTAGAAAGAATGAACCGCATCTGAATGATTATTTTCTAAGTTGGTGATATTATTATTATTATTTTGGCTATCCCGAGTTAATCGCTCCAACTTCCTACGCTGTGTTAAATATTTTTCATGCGCTACTTGGGAGGCGAAGTCCCGGGCTTTGTTATCTAAAATATCAAACTCCACACTATGCAGTTTGTAACTTAACTCTGAGTACAGAACTTTGAGGTGGAGCTTGATATTGTCCCTAACTGAAAACCAATGCCTGCATTCCTCATTCAACCACACTTGTTTTGCCTTCACCAAAGCTAAACCACTTGACCGGCTGTGTGTGTTAGTATGTATATTAATATAATGGGGAAATACTTTTAAGTGTTTACACTGCTGATTGAACCAAACGTTTTGGGCTGCTAAGCGATGCAGTTTTGTCAACTTGATGTATAGTTTTGCCTGCTCAGCTATACTTGCTGACTTAAGATAAGTTATGGAATCAGGCGTTACTTTGCGGAAATCCATGACATTAAATGCTATGAAATATATTTAGCTTTAATTCCGCGAGACAAATATCCAGGTCTGAAAGCAGGGCACAAATCCCACCGTCATGCATATGTACACATACAAAACAAGTGAGAAATAATTAGCATGCCATGCAACCAAACCTATACTCGGATACACGGATATTTGTCTCGCGGAATTAAAGCTAAATATATTTCATAGCATTTAATGTCATGGATTTCCGCAAAGTAACGCCTGATTCCATAACTTATATTCAAGACGTTAACCGGTCATAAAATAAACCAGAAAAAAATATTTGCTCGCCGTTCATAAATAAAATGTAAATCGGGTAGCTGGACTAGGACCTATTACCAAACAATACATTTTATGTCACTCTCTCTCACTTACAGGGTTGCCAGATGGGGCTATTAAGCGCCGATGGGGCTAACTCCCTTGCCGAGCGGCTATAATATTTTAAGCTCTGTCTACACGTAGCCGATGGGGCTATCTTTTTTTCAGAAATATTTAATTATCAAACACATTTTTATGCAGAAAAAAGAATTTTTACAGCAACCATTAATTTCAATATTTTATGTGTATATTAAGAATGAATTTTAAAACGTTAACTGTCTCGTAATACATATAAAGGTACACAAGTATAAGCCAAATCTTGAGTATTAGTGACGTAACTAGATCGGGGGCTATCTCGGGGCTACGTGCGTGCTCCGGCAAGGTTATTCGAGAAAAAAAAACTGGTAACACTGCTCACTTATTGTCACTGTCAAACTAACATAAACATCATTTTGAGCGTACCTGCTTTGCACGCTTATTCATAAATTGGAACCGGTACAAACGTTTCGAGAACAGCTGATATTAAAACAATATACGAAAAGGTTGTGATAATGGAACATTGTCACGTAATTGCATCTTTTCAAGGTGCAATATTGTCAGCGGACCACGTAAATCCGTTACCCAGCTTGACTTCAAAAGGCGGTAAATAAACATTTTTCTAATTTCAATCATTTAAGATTATTTTATCGAAAATATACGTACTTTTACTGTATATTTTCACAATTTTTTCCAGCGCTGCATAAAGGCCTCTCCATATTAAAGAGTTTTTTTGTATTAAGTAGTTAAAATTGTATGTTAGGTACATTATAGAGTGATGGTACTTTTTAACTCGCTATTTCCTTCTTGTGAACCATAAATTTATACTAGAAGTGGTGTAAAGTAAGATGTAAGACTTTTTAAACGTTTTATGTGGTAATAAAGCAAGTTTTTAACCTTTATTAAGTGTGTCCATATTGTGTCCAAATCACAGTTTAATCACTTAACCATCAATATTTTAGACATGGTCGGTCACTCAGATGATGGTCGGTCAGTGATTAGTCTGTGCTTGATGAAATGCACATTATCATGAATTCAAAATTTTGTAATGAAATTTTAAAAATGTTTGAATTACCCACTGATAAAGATGTTGATGATACATCTTACAGGCAGGCAATTAGTTTGTTTACAATCATTAATTTTACTATAATGATCAAAATATTACTGCTTCTGTCTTACTCTGACTTAGTAATTTTTGATTTTATAATTTTTATAATAATTCACACTAATACCTACTACCCGTACAACTTAACTGTGCACCTCACACTGTGAGTAACGCTGATGGTACAATTTGCTTAAAAAGTTTATATCGTAAAAATATATTTATCAAGCGGCAACCCAGGATTTCGTACGCATGGAGATTATTATTTGCACATAATTTTTAATTATATTCACAGTTACGTCGTACGAGTTAGAATATAAATTTGTCTGTTAATTTTTCATGGCTTAACCACTGAACCGATTTAAATAAAAGATGTCTTCATCAGTCAATTTCTGTATAATATGTAATAATTAATAATGGAAGCAATGGGAAATATTCATGCGGATCAACATAAATTCACTGTATAGTTTTTTTTATATATAAGCCTACCAAAGTGACTACTCTGCCTGATGGAAAGTATGAGCAGAAACCAGGAGAGTAATGGTCAGCGTACTCATTGGTAATGCAGACAGTCTAGAATGTTGACCCAGACTATGACAACCTTTTAAACCCTTTTTAATAATAATAATCCTCTTATCCTGAACTGCTTTCTTCTTTTTTTGTATTGTGGTTGTCTCTTTAGTTATAAAATATCTCTGAGTTCAGTATGCCTCTTGGCTTTGCCTCCTCTAACAATTTCCATTGTACTCTGTCTCTAGCAACCCTTCTCCATTTTGGGCCTGCCGTCAGTTTTAGTTCATCTTCCCATCTCTTGCTTTGTCCTCCTCTGTTCCTTCTCCCATCTCTAAGGTACCAGTCTGTTATGATATTGCTCCACTTCTCCTGTGTACCCCGCAGCATGTGCCCAGTCCATCTCCACTTCAAACTATCTATTCTAGTAAGTACATCTGGTGACTTTTGTCTTACTTCTTATGACGGTGTTTCGTATCTTATCTTGTTTCTTAATACCTATCATACTTCGTTCCATAGCTCTTTGGCAGTGTGCCAGCATGTTTCTGTGACGTTTTGTAAGAGCCCAGGTTTCACACCCATATGTAATACATAGGAGAATGCAGGTATTGAAGAAGCTTCCTTTTGGTACCTATACTGAGATCTGTGGATTTCATGATCTCTTTCAGTGACCAATATCTTTTCCATCCGTTAGCTATTCGTCTTTTGATTTCTTTTGTAGTTGTGTCTGTATGTGAGATGGTTTGTCCTAAATAGATATATTCATCTACATATTCAACAGGTTGGTTGTTAATTTTTATTTCATATTTGTTTGAATTCGTTAATAGCTTCGTTTTGTTTATAGTCATAAACTATACTTTGTCTATTCGTTTATTTTCTTTTTGACAGCTCACGCCTATAAATTACCATATTTTTTTTCGGAATTATGTACTACAGTAATGTCGTACTTTATTGACGTTGACGGTACTTTAGTGAAGTGGTCCGTGCATAACAAACAACCACAGACTATAAAACAGTACTTGAAATACGATAAATCGATCATATGATAAAAATAATTTGACTTCATGTAAGTATTTTTTCTGTAAATTTAATAAAAAAAGGAAATAAAAATAGTATCTATGACTCCAAGATTGAATTTTTGCAAGGAATCAAGTCGAAATCCTGGAACTTAGGATCAAACCAAGAGTAAAGAACAATAACTCTGTTCATTCATCTAATTCACAGATTTAATATTTATATTTTTGTTTATTTCTTACATAATATAAAAAACTAATAAAGGAATAATTTATATTTCAACAAAAAATATTTAATTAAATCGATTGAAAGTTCTTCATAAATTAAATCGCTATTCGTTTCAAATCGAATCGGTAATGGGTGAGGGCGTCACTAATTTCAAAATTTCTTGAACTGTTAGAAAGAAAATGAAATGGACAGAGTATAGCTGACCCACGCAACGTCGTTTGCGTCTCCAATTGCCCGTAGCGTGATAATTTTCCCCCGTTTTTGAAACATTCTTCATTGGTGCTCCGCTCCTATTGGTCTTAGCCTTCCTCGATAAATGGGCTATCTAACACTGAAAGAATTTTTCAAATTGGACCAGAAGTTCCTGAGATTAGCGCGTTCAAACAAACAAACTCTTCAGCTTTATAATTAGTATAGATGTATTTATTATACTCTTCTAAGATCTAATACCTATAATCAACAATAAATTTATTTGGATAAAGATTAATATTAGGTATTATGTTGATAACAACTCTTTGGCAAATAACTTATTATTAGGTACCAACTCCTAGCGTCTTATACTCGTGATAACTTCTAAACGAAATGTCCGATTGGGATGAAACAAAAGTATTTTACTTCTACATAAATAACATTGATAACATAATGCTTAATTTCGATAAGGATTAATATTACGATACACATTTAACGTAGTTAACTTACTTAGTTAACTAGTAGACTTTTTTGTAGATCTTAATGGGACCTACAAACCCGTAATACATTATTTTGTTCTATTGTCAATAGTTATTGCAGCGCACGCAAAAATAGGTTTCGATTTCACACCTTGGGTTACGAAATAGCAATTTTCTTACGGATCCCTAATTTTTTTGAAAATAAAATATAGCCTATAGCCTTCCTAGATAAATTGACTATCCAACACTGAAAGATTTTTTTAAATCTGACCCGTAGTTCCTCAGATTAGCGCGTTCAAACAAACAAACTCTGCAGCTTTATAATATTAGTATAGATAAGCCCACTTTCTCACTCTCTTTATTTAGATCTTGTATCATTTCTTCTAGGATCCCTGGTTGTTCTTCAAACAAAACAATATCGTCAGCGAATCTATGATGGTTTATAAATATGTTTTCCAGCACCGCCGAGAACAGCTTTGGGGACATCGGGTCGCCCTGTCTGACGCCTCTTTTTACTTGGAATGTCTCACCCAAGGTTTCCAGTTGTACTCTTGCCTTACTGACCCTTTTTAACCAACTTCAAAAAAGGAGGAGGTTATCAATTCGACTGTATTCTTTTTTTTTATGTTTGTTACCTCATAACTTTTGACTGGGTGAACCAATTTTAATTTGGTCTGAAGTTTTTTTTGTTAAAATTTTGTGATTATCTAATACCTTTAAACGAGCAATTCTTGTATATTATATATATTTATAATCTGAATCTCGGAAACGTCTCGAACGATTTTCATGAAATTTTGTATGCAGGGGTTTTCGGGGGCGATAAATCGATCTAGCTAGGATTCATTTTTAGAAAATGTCGTTTTATTCGTGTTTTTAACAATCAAATATTTAAAATGAATGTACATCTAGCGCCATCTATCGCAGCTCGAGCGAGCTACATTAAACTATACTGGAATAAGGTGCAGAATAAACAGTATCAGGGCGTACCAAGAGAGGGCGCCACTAAACTATTGGAATAAAAATAACAAAAAGGTGGCGTTTGGATAGTCCCAATGTTGCCAAAAAACCCATTTATAAAAAAAAATACTGAGCGACGCTCGGTCGTCCAGGTACTAATACATAATACTAGCTGACGTACTACATAATACTAGCTACATAATACTAGCGGAGTTTGACGTTTCATACTTATCAACACGACACAACTTTCTATAGACGTAACACTCATAATCTCAATAATTTTTCTGTAGAACCCTGTAATTTACAGTACTTATGAAGTTATTTTTATTTCATCACAAGATGTACACTCTTTGACAAGAAAAAAAAATTGTCACTTTATTTTTTTGACACAAAAAAAAAATCTTAGTTTTGTCTAAATCAGTCTACAAATCTACTAAAATAATTCTTTATTTTTGAGAGAAAAAAGCCTGAACAAAGATCAAAATCATCGAAAAGACCTTAAGCTATTGCATAGCTTTTATCGCGGGCTTTGAGGCCTTTGAGCGCGGCGACCGAATCAAGAAATTCCGTAACACAAATAAAACCTGACACCCGAAGCTCGCACGAATCGAGACGAGCTGCTCCGAAATCCACAATCGGCGCCCTCTGTTGTTTGTTGTGAAGTTTTCGTATCTTTTTTATTTTGTGTTATTTTGTATTACTTGAATACCTATTTACCACAATATCCAGGAAACATTCACAAAAAGACGACGCCGCCCAGTTGAGATTTGAATTCGAGGCACCTTCATGATAAAGCATTCATCTGCACCATGGATGCACAGACCGCGGCCCGCCGGTCAAATACTGGTGGCCCGCCGACAGCAAAAATAATACTCTCGTACATTCGAAAAATATTGAATTCTATTCCAGAATAAAACCAAAAAAAAATGTTCGAAAAGTAATTAGAATCTCGCGCGCGCGCTATTAAGTACGCTTATCGGTGCGCCGTGGGTGCTTGCGTCGGTAACAGCTGTCGGTAATGTTCGTGCTGTTTTTTTTTTTTTTTTTTTACTTACTCTACTCTGCCTGATGGAAAGCATAAGCAGAATCCAAGAGTGGTGGTCACCATGCTCACTGCGAATGCAGACAATGCAGCATGGCGACCCACACCATGGCGGCCTAGTGATGCTACTGCATCTTTTGTTATCTGATCTCGGTTAAATTCGTTTTCTTGAGGAAGCGCGGCCGTCGGCGGTGCGGTGACGACGGCAGCGCGGTGGCGGCTTATCCAGGGGTTATATTGTTGGTGTAAATTTGAAAACTGTGTTATTATATTTACTAAGATTATTACAAAATAATAAATATTAAAGTACTTTGTTTCTTTTGATATTGTGAGCGACGTCCGTAAAACTTATGAAAATCATTCAAATACCGCGCCAGTTCATGAATAAAACGACGCCGCGGCTGAACCAAAAAACAATGTCATGAAAGTGGTAGTTTCGACTGTAAATTTCATAAAATCACGAGGACTCAATTCCAGGCAATTCAAACAGTTCCTTGATGACATCGAAAGCGAATATGGAGATTTACTGTATACAGAAGTAAGGTGGCTAAGTCGTGGATTGACACTGGAACGATTTCTAAATTTAATAGAAGAAATTGGAATATTTCTGGCGGAAAAGCAAAGGGGTGTCCGTGAACTTAAAAATCCTGATTGGTTGTATGATTTGGCTTTTTTAGTTGACATTACAAATCATTTGAATGTCTTGAACACACGGCTTCAAGGCAAAAATCAACTGTTATCCCAGCTCTACGCTCATGTATCATCCTTTCAATGCAAGCTGACACTTTTCATATCGCAATTGAATTCTGGAAATTACAATCATTTTCCGAATTATAAGAAAATGGCTGAAAAATTTAACAAAACTGCGATTAATTTCAGTTATGTAGTAGAAAAGCTAGATATTTTGATTAAATCTTTTCAAGACAGATTTTCGGAGTTTAAAAAAGTGAAACCTCTGTTGGACATATTCAGCAATCCTTTCACGATTTCAGTTGAAAGTGCGCCAGACATTCAAAACGACCAAGATTTACGCAACAAATCAGGAGACTTGCTGAACTTTTACCGCTGCATTGATAAAAATATGTACAAAGAGTTGCGCATAAACGCTCAGAAATGTGCCAGCTTATTTGGTTCTACCTATATATGTGAACAAACTTTTTCAATACTAAATAATAATAAAACAAAAAATCGAAACCGCCTTGCAAATGAAAGTTAAGAAGCAGTTTTACGTGTTGCCACAAGTAAATTTGAGCCAAATATAAAAAGATTGTAAGCACTATGCAGTGCCACGCTTCAAATTAATAAATTTCTTTTCAATTGTAATACATTATTATCAATTCTTTATTGTCTTTAATTACCTATACTTCTGGCGGCCCGCCATCAGTTCATGATTTGCCCGAGTGGCCCCTAGTCTTAATAAGTCTGTGCATCCCTGGTCTAGTGGTTTAAGCGGTTGCTTTGCCGCTTTCTACTGTATCAGGTGTTGTGGGTTCAATTCCCACATGGGACAACACTGTGTGATCCACGAATTGTTGACAATTTTTTTTTTTTTTTTTTTTATGTTTGGCCCGCCAAAATGACTCTACTCTGCCTGATGGAAAGCATAAGCAGAATCCAAGAGTGGTGGTCACCATGCTCACTGCGAATGCAGACAATGCAGCATGGCAACCCACACCATGGCGGCCTAGTGATGCTGCTGCATCTTTTAGTCTAGTCAACAAGTTTGGAACTTGTGGAATTCGTGGATCGATTCGACAATTCGACATTTAACTGATGTTGATACAGCTAGAATAGTTTACTTCAGTTACTTTCATAGCATAATGAGTTACGGTATCCTACTCTGGGGTAACTGTGCAGATATTAATGCCATATTTGTTTTACAAAAACGCGCCGTACGAGCCATTTAAATTAGGCCCTCGAGTTTCTCTCCGTTCCAAATTTAAAGAGATAAATATTCTGACTGTATCTTCACAATATATAAACGACAATTTAGTTTATGTTCCAAAAAAATATATCAAAGTTTCCTAAAATCAGTGATGTTCATTCTGTAAATACCAGAAACAAACATAATCTTAGTGTTCACGTCACTCGTCTCCACAGAGTAGGCAACTCGTTCATGGGACAATGTGTACGCTTTTACAATAAACTCCCTATTGATATTAGGAATTTGCCATTAAAGAAATTTAAGAATACCATAAAATCTAAGTTATCCGCAAAGGGGTATTATACCATAGCAGAATATCTTGATGATAAAACCGCCTGGGATCGAGCTGCCAATTCTGCACATGCTGTTTATTTTGAAAGTTTAAATTTATTTTGATGTGACGATAATTTATAGTTTAAAACAAATTCATTTTAAATTATTGCTATTGTTGACATTTTTTTTTAAATTATTATCTTTACTGATTATTGTAATTGTGACTCAAATTGTAATTATCGTATTTCTTTCATTGAAATAATGTCTTTTGCATATTGTCTGGATTTTAAAAGAGACTGTGATCCCTGAGTTTGTTTCGTCCTTTTCTTCTCAGGGCTAGTCCAGTTAGGAAAGACCGAACTCATCTGCTCAAAAAAAAGTTTAACTTGCAAAAGTGTTCATGTAACCTAATTGCAGAATAAATGATTTCATTTCATTGTTCTGAGTCTGCGTGTTCATTGTGTCCGTTTCATGTATGTTTGTAAAGTCCCCCGCGACACAGGATTTATTCCTAACACGGGAGTTGTCTTTTATGAAAAAAAAAACTAGCTGAGCCCCACGGTGTTACCCGCGATACTACATCAACCGCGGGTAAGCCGTGAGATGAAGTTAGTCTAAAAAAAAGTAGCCTAAGTTACTAATTATATCATCAGCTACCTACCAGTATAAGTCCCGTCAAAATCGGACCAGCCGTTCCAGAGATTAGCAGGCACAAACAGACAGACACAAATATTTAGGTATATGTACCGTGTATACATACATATGCATTTAGTAAAAAGCGGTTATTTTAATATTACAAATAGACACTCCTATTTTATGTATTTGTATAGAGTCTATGGATTTCATAAGTCATAATCAATAAGAGTTGAAAGTAATAAAAAAGCTCCTGTGATGAATGTGGAATAAAAAGTAGCGTACATCTAGTAAAATTTAGTCAATATGAGCAATAAAAGCGGTCAAAAATTATCTTTATAAGAAGCATTAACATTATGTTCGAATTTCAATTTAAATCATTCTATGTATTTTTTTTACAGGCAATGAAACAAAAGTCCGCTATGTAATACAGAGTTTACAGAGTTTCCTAAATGAGGAAGAGTATATAGACGAAAAAGGACTGGTTAAAGAAAAAATACCAAAAATGCGGAAATTAGCTATGTATATCGTTTTGAACTCAAATTTGACTGTAATAAATAGCATGTTAAATATCAACGAATTAGAACCAGTATTGTTTACAATCCCAACTATACCGAAATATTTAATGTGTGAAATGATCTGGCAACTTCATATGGAAACATTTCTTTATGAGATTATCCCAAAATGTATTCCACAATTAGGAATCGATATCGCAGAAGCATTTTTGGAAAACTTTAAGTACTTTCGCCCAACTGAATGCCTTAGCCAATTAGAAAATATCTCTGCAGCATGCTATGCACTTATATGTAGATTAAACTGCTATAAATTAGAAGATAGCATGGAATTAAATTCTATCTTGAATAATATTTATGAGACTTTTCAAGGTTTTGTAAAATATTATACAGATCCACCAAATTGTCATTTGCTAGATCAACTTAGTACTGATGAATTATATAAATACAAAGGACAACGCTTCAAAAGTATGCTGAATCTAGTGCATAGTTGTCTCAATATGTACATGCAAGATACGGATCCAAGTTCCGATGACCCCATATATAAATTAACATACAAAATAGCCGCTCTTCAAAATACTACATGCAAAGTTTATAATACTCCATGTCAGTTACTATTAGATTTTGTTGACAATGGTAATCTACACTTATTAGAGGTTTTAAAAGAAGTTGTCATGGATATTAGCGTGGATATATTTTGTGCTTGGAGCGAATTTGAAGAAGAGGGCAAAAGTGTGCAGCAATCCATTGGAGAGTTATGTCATAAAGTGCTAGTAAAGATAAGAAGTGTTGAAAATGTCGCTGATCATTCTGTTGTATCCATGATTGAACAAATGGCACGGCAACCAGTCGATATAAAAGACATGATTAATTCAATGGATGTCGTCGCTATATTGGCCAAAATAACAAGCGATGAACAAGAGTCTGTGGATTTTATACGTGCTTTAGTGCATAGAGAAAATTTATTGCGAGATTTGGAACTGGTCTCTGTCGTTTACAATTTTGTAAATATATATAATGCGGAAGAGTGTTTTCAATTATTCAAAGCATTTGAAAATGTCGCAATGGATACGACTAACCCTGAAAATAGAAAGCTTTTGCTGTCTACAAAAATTAGATTATTTCAGGAATGTAATGTGTTAGACAAGCACAAAATAATGAAGGAACATTTTAGGGAAAAGACTTTTATCAACGTAAAGATGGAACAAGACTTTGATTCAAGATTAAATATTATGTTTAACAAATTCATTGGGGAAAGCGATGTAGATTTCACGGATGTATTTTCTTTATTTTATCAAAACCCCCGTAAAGTTTATACCAAAATATTTGGATTGGCAACACAAAATACTAAGCTAATAGATCCAATGTCGAAACTCATGCAATTGTTAGGTGACTATTCAGAATATTGTTATAGCACTGAAACAGAACCGTGTATAATCACCGTTATGAAGTTTATAATTAATAAATGTTCAGAGGATAGTTACGATAGTAACATTATTAATTTTATTTGTGAGTTAAAAACCAATTCTATCATATCTAATTCACAGTTATTGATGTTAGTTATCATGCCGACTCTGCACGAGGCGTTACTGGCCAAAGACGTTGAAAAAATGAATGTTCAGATTGACCTACTAACAAAAGCTTTGCCTGTCGAAGATTTATTGCCGTACAGACCGCCTATACTTGTAATGATGGCTCAAATAATGGAGTCTGTGCGCCTAAAGAACCTCGTAACATTTCGACTACTTTCAATGAAAGTCCTACAGAAAGTAATTAACTTTGTTAAATCAATCGTTGCTTCTTATGTTAGTAAATCAGAAGTAATAGCAGGTCAGTATAAATATGTAGATAAGACACATCTTTAAGTATACAAAAAATAAATGTATCATGTTCTTATTCGTGCTTATTAACTCGAGCTTTCAACTTTTTTTTAGCTTCGGAAGAGAAATGGTTGAGAGAAAAATTACAAGAAATGAAATTACACTTATTAAACTTTTATTATATCAAACCTCTGTGGAAGCGAGATAACAAGTGCTATTTTGAAACCATATCGAATATTCAGCTCCATGATGTTAGTTTAGGCAAGATGACATTGCAAATAGCTATGGTAAGATTAAAATTTTGTTGATGAAATTGTTGATTTTTTAATTTCGAATACATTTTAGTGGCGCAACTATTTTAGGGTCAGCTCAGATCAAGAGAAGTGTACTGGATACTTTAAATCTATTGCTTGCACAAACCCTGTCCGCGGTCTGCACGGCTCACGCTTTACATTCAGGCCACCATAGTTGAATTCTGTTAGCGCTAATATTTTGCAACTTAGCAGTACGATTATTCTTATCGATCGAGATTATTCTTGTCGAGTTTTTTTTTTACGTGTGGAAAACCCCCACGGGCTGTCACTCCAACTGGGTTTGCGGCGAGATGGTGTATCGGAATCGGACCGACTAAAACCACACGGTGTGCCACTCTGCGCCTGAGAAGAGAGAGATCCGGGAACTGCTGTTATTAACACATCCAGACCCCTCTCAGCGCCTGCCCGCACTGAATCGGGCACCGTCTGCTGGGAAACTCTCTATTTAGGCAACGTACGGCACACACGTCCCTACGCGGCTGGCCACTTAAGCGGATGGAGGGGAAAACCCGTCCCGTCCATCCTCAGCCACACTCAGGGCGGAATGAGGCTCTGGTAAGCGTGCCTCCGCCGACCGGGTCGCTAGCGGCGAATTGGGTTTGAGTGGAGGTCGTCCTCCCAGGCCCTCTCCTTCACCTCCTTCTGCAAAATTACATCTTACATACAGCGTATGATGGCCGGTAGCGAGAGATCTCCTTCGATGACTGCAGTGAGGGCACGACGATGCGACGCCGAGGCGGGGCAAAGCGCCAGCATGTGCAGGGCCGAGTCCTCACTGCAGTCGCAGTTGTGGCAGGCGGGACTCAATTCATTCCTAGCGACCTGCGTCAGTCAGAAGGAAAGGGTCCCATGCTGCCGCCCTGCCCACTCGAGAATGACCGGCTGGCGAGCCTCTACGGCGGCAAAGCCAGCACGTGGAGTCTCCAGCCGGGACGACCAGCGAGCCATCGTGGCTCACGCCACTCACGTAATTCTTCGGGCGGAGGGCGAAAGCCGTTCTCCGCCTGTAAGTTAGCAGTCCGCGGATGAACTTCGGCGAGCACTTCCGCCTCCAAATCCCAAGGGGGAGTTCCGGCCAAGGCGCAGGCGGTCTCTATGTACGTGTACTTTGATTGCTTCGGTAGTGCAATGCCAGTGTGCGAATGATGTGCCGAGGTCTTTAGTTTGGTTCTCGGATCGGACCAAACGTTTGTATGCAAATATTTAATGCAATGCAAATACAATCTATATGCTGAAAGTAATCCTTTAATCTTTATGTTTCAGGCGATTGGTTTCACCACGTTGGAAGAGTGGTGCGAAATATATGATAATTTAATAGAAAACCACATATCATCAATGGACGCAATACGATTGTTCCATTCCGCAGTAAATGTTCTGACATTGAAAATTGGAACCGGTACCCGTGCACAAAATGCAATGAATTGTCTGCTCTATATGTACACCAATCTAGTTCATATTATAAGGGTAATTTATTTTAATATTTCTTAGAGTTCTAGAGTCCGCAGAAGATTATCCCAAGACTTGTATCCTTTCTAAGGCCAGTTTTTAATTTCTAGAAAATTATAAAAGAAGGAAAACTGAAAACAAACCTGTTTGGTCAGCGTGGTATATTAGGCCACAACCTCCTTACTAAGAAGATGCCTATGTCCAGCAGTGGACTGTTAAAGGGTTGATGATGATGATAATATAAGTACATTTTCGCGCTTAAAAGACTTTGCAGTGAGATATTATAGAAACTGTTTGATGTACGGAACCTCTGTTTGTAATAAAATGCAGATAGTGCGACTTATTAAGGGAAGAGTTCTGATACTTTTAGATTGTCTTGGGATATTTGTTTATAGGAGGAGTTGTCTGAACATCTTAAACGAGCTGTCTCCAGATCCCGTCTTATTTTACGCGCAGAGTGGCAGACCGTCTGATTTTAGTCGATTCGATTCCGACGTACTGTTCGGCCGCAAAACCTCAATGGGGTGACGGCCCGAGGGTGTTTCCGCCCGAAAAAAAAGTGCATTTGTTTAGACTTAGAAGGCATACCCGTTAGTCTACCGTGGGAGAGCCACGCTTCGGCATGAATGGGCCGGCTCGACCGGAGTGATACCACGGCCTCACAGAAAACCGGTGTGAAATACTGCTTGCGCTGTGTTTCACCGAGTGAGTGAGGATACCGGAGGCCCATACCCCAACTCCCTCCTACTATCTCCCCCCCACCCCCCAAAGGCCGGTAACGCACTTGGGACGCCTCTGGTGTTGCGGGTGTCCATGGGCGGCGGTAATCTTTTACCATCAGGCGATACGTTTGCTCGTTTGCCGGCCTTCTACATAAAAAAAATACCCCAGGGTAGCGTTTAAAGGGGGCCGGGCTGAAATAACTGAAGTGTTTCTTTATCTTTTTTATTAGGGTGTTTAGTGAAAAACATTCGATTGATACAAATCTCGTGACCAAATGCCGTGGGGCCGAGCCATACTGACGAACTCTGAATTATGTATTAGAAAAATTATTAATTATTTCAATCTAGATACCTGTACCTACTATATTATACTATATTTTCAATTGATTGTATAAAATGATGAAAACGCTAGACGGACCGTTGTTTATGTCGTGTCGTCATATCGGATTTAAGCCGAGCGTAAATTATATTGATTTCACAAATCTTTACATAGTATTAAATGAAGTCGCTTCCGCTGTCTTTTTACTTAGATCGTTTAAACTACTCAACGGATTTTGATGCAGTTTTTAGCGATGTATAAAATAATTCAAGAGGTTTAGTCTCTTATACATAGAATGATAGAATGCAGGAAATATAATGATACTAGCTTATTATACCCGCGTATATGTCGCGGTTATCGCGGTAGAGTATATTCTTCCTCAAGAATCAAAGTATGTATTTCCATGCTAAATTTCGTGGCCTCACGCCGTGAAAGCGAACAGAAAAACTCAGTCTTTTATATAACACAGATCTAACATGTATGTATTTTTGTTTCAGCGCAAATTCTTGATTGAACCTCTTTCGAACGAACGCGTGTTGACTATTTGCGCCTTATTAGGAGTAAACCTCCAGTCAACGGATGAACGAGATGTTAATGCAATTGCAACTGTTGTAATGCCACTGTTCGCGTACTTGGCAGAGAGAAAGAACGACTACAAAGTAGATGTACCCAAATGTTTTGTAGGTACCAAATATCTGCATATAGTCCACAGATATATTCCTAGTAGTTATGTCGAATAGACTTAACACAGTTGGAGAAACGACGATTTGTGAGATAAAAATAATCTTAAAAGTATTCTTACTTGAATTTGCAATTTTAGTCTGAACATAAAATGGGGGACCATCGTTACAATACAACAAAGTTCTTTCTCGCACCCACTCACACTTTCGTAAAAGGAAAAAGACAGTGATAGAGAAAAAAAGGCGGCTTCTATCTCTATTACTCAATTGAGGTAGACGCGTTAAGAAACTTTTTTGTAAGAATGTATAAAAAAAGATATTTGCAGAAAGAACTGCAATAAAAAACAGCACATGCATTGTATTGTTTTTACTATTGTGTAATTCAAGTTTGAAATATAAGGCCATTATCTATTTTTTGTGGTCTTAGAAAATGTTTGCTCCATAACAGAAAGAAGTCTTAAAAAAAAACGCGTCCAAATAATTGAACATACAATCGTGTAGTACTAATCCATATTTTGAATTATAAATAGATGTACAAATAATTGTACATTTAATTATAATTCAGAATATGGATTATACTATAAAGGTATGTTATGATAATTCCTAAGACATTGCAGTTACCTTCGTCAGGGTCGTAACTAAGGTTATATGTGTCCGGTGCAAGCTTCTATTTTTGCGCTTTTTTAATTTCTACGACAAATAGAGTCTGCGTCCTGTGCCTAAGCACTACTAGCACCCCTCTAGTTACGGCTCTGCGAATCACTATTTACGAACTTAGAACATACTGAAGCCTGCGATAAATGATATTGAGTAGTGCAGGGCGTCCTGCTATCACTATCACTTATCGCAGTGTTTATACCTGTGGTTTATACCATATTTTTTTGTTTTTTTTTTGTTTATAAAAGGAGACAAAAACTGACAATTCACGATGTGTGACAGCTATTTGATTTTGCCTCGCGCGTTATGTAGCCAGTAGAACAAAGATATATGCCTTTTAATTAGTTCGAACGTTTTATTACTGGTTTATCTTTTGGACGTATTAAAATATATATTTAAAAATTATAAAGATCTGTGTAGATTACAATAGATTTTGAATATATTTATATATATTCAAATATGCATATAAATCTTTTTACGCTATTGTCATAGTGATAAGGACGAGTACCTACATGATTCTTCTCTTGTCTTTGGTTATTTTCTTTTTTAACGTCCGTCGTTTACAAGCCAGTTCATAATTAAATTTGATGTATGCTAATGGAGAAATTTTCACACATGTCTACCTAGTTACATGACTACCTCATTGTTACTTTTTAAATGACTATTTTATCATAATTTGTCATAAACTGAGTTTTCTTAGTAGATAGTTAGTAGGTACTGTCGCTAGGAATATACTATATCTAAAGATTTGTACAATAAGTCGACAGATCTCTGTTAGAGTGTATAATAAAGCTATTTAAAATGATTGTCAAACAAAAAGGGTAACAAATAGTCAACTATACTTACTTACTGTTTACTTTATGAAAAAGAACTTCAATGAAAAGTTTTGTTAGTACATACGTAGTAGTAAATGCGATGTGGAGGAGGCCTCCAACTAATTTTGTTTTGATTTTATATAAATGAAGGTAGATATGAGCAACAATTAAAACAGCAACATATAGTATTTTGATCATTTTGCTAAAAAATGTCTAAAACAATAAAACTGTGATTAAAATTAAATATGTAATAATAAATCACATCTGTGTATCTGTGATAAAACCTTTTTACAAACAACAACAAGCTCCTTTTTATTCATAACTTTCATGTAGTTTCTTTGAGCTACGGCTCACATATAGGTACCGCGTACCTACATACCTACCACAGAGCAAATACAAAGAGGAGAGGACAATAAGCAACTATGCAGTGTGATGTCAACTGGTTTCTGACGTCATCAGAGTGAACGTGGCTTAAAATTATCACACGAACACCGTGCACTTGAGTTGAAAATCGATATACTTTCGTGGTATTATAAGGAAAAAATGCACTTTTTGTAAATATTTTACAAAATCCTGTGTTTTTAAATGTTCAATTTTATGTGTTAATAGAACGTATAGAACTGAACTGTATAAATAATACCACTATGTCACCATAATAGTTTGTAAGATACTGGGGTATTATAAGTACATAAAGCTTCCTTGAAACAGCCTAAATGGTGATAAGCGTCTAAAAGCTACTTTATTTCATGCTTTGTTAAGATACGTAATGTAACATAACACTAAATCAACCGTACAACCTTGGGTTTCAACTATTACAATCAAAAATTATATTGGCAGTCTACATTTTGTTTCATCGTGTGGTCACAGTACTCGTATATCTGTTCATAAGATCACTGAAATGCTATAATCTCATTTTAGAGGTAAGATACACACAATTTTAGATACCTATTATTTTGTAGAAACTTTTTACAAAAAGTTTAATACACTACACTTTGTGATACTTTAGTCGTCTAGCAGCTAGACATGCAAGTATGTTTGAGAACGTGAGGATTGAGGGACCAGCTTTAATTATAAATATCTTCAAAGTGCGTCGATATTTATTTAAAATTTATTTTTTACAAATTGCTATAAGACTTTTTCTAAAACATTATGTAAGAAAATAAAGATTTTATTCCGTTGATGTGGTAATATTCAGTATAACAAAATCTTTCGTGTGTGGACTGAGGGACCACAGTATAGTCGTTGTATTTTTTTAATCGTTGATGATTTGTGCTCAGTTATTTTAGTATATTTCTTTACAAATTCTCTACTAAATGTCTGCAGTCACAATACCTTATTTTTTTACATACTTGCCGAGATCCGGCTGATGGTATGTGAGGATTGAGGGACCACACTTAAAGGGCTGTAGTTTTTAACATATCTTTTTACAAATTCTCATATTTGTTCTACAATTGTTTTGAGCCTACTACTAAATCTTATAAAAAATTCAAACAAAAATATCACTATGGTCCCTCAGTTCACACGCACACTCTAAAAGCTACTTTATTTCATGCTTTGTTAAGATACGTAATGTAACATAACACTAAATCAACCGTACAACCTTGGGTTTCAACTATTACAATCAAAAATTATATTGGCAGTCTACATTTTGTTTCATTGTGTGGTCAGACTACTCGTATATCTGTTCATAAGATCACTGAAATGCTATAATCTCATTTTAGAGGTAAGATACACACAATTTTAGATACCTATTATTTTGTAGAAACTTTTTACAAAAAGTCTAATACACTACACTTTGTGATACTTTAGTCGTCTAGCAGCTAGACATGCAAGTATGTTTGAGAACGTGAGGATTGAGGGACCAGCTTTAATTATAAATATCTTCAAAGTGCGTCGATATTTATTTAAAATTTATTTTTTATAAATTGCTATAAGACTTTTTCTAATACATTATGTAAGAAAATAAAGATTTTATTCTGTTGATGTGGTAACATTCAGTATAACAAAATCTTTCGTGTGTGGACTGAGGGACCACAGTATAGTCGTTGTATTTTTTTAATCGTTGATGATTTGTGCTCAGTTATTTTAGTATATATCTTTACAAATTCTCTACTAAATGTCTGCAGTCACAATACCTAATTTGTTTACATACTTGCCGAGATCCGGCTGATGGTATGTGAGGATTGAGGGACCACACTTAAAGGGCTGTAGTTTTTAACATATCTTTTTACAAATTCTCATATTTGTTCCACAATTGTTTTGAGCCTACTACTAAATCTTATAAAAATTTCAAACAAAAATATCACTATGGTCCCTCAGTTCACACGCACACGTATGGTTGTAGGGGGCATTCTTCTTAAGTACTGATCCGATCCTGAAGATTCTTTAACTAACAGAAAGCGACACTATTCCTATTCAGGAGCGACATAGGCCATATTTTATTATTGATTGATTGAACAACGAAGTGGGCACGGGTCGGCACAAGCGCGGGCAATACCCCCCCACCCGCGACTTGCTTGCGAGCGGACGTGTTTTGAGTGTCTCCAACTTATTAATTTCTATATCAGGAAATAGTCTCTTTGTCAGTGTTGTTTTGTATCCAGTGTATAAAAGAAATAAAATCTTACTATTTGTATAAAATTGAACAACCAGTGATCAATATAAACCAGTTTATTGTGAAAAACTTTTAAAATCCGTCGGTATCCTTTTGCAAAAATTGGCATAGACAGTGAGGCCGCCAGTGAGACAAAAAAGGTCTTACCCTCATTACCTCATTACTAACTGTGTAAGTCTGCAATTGGATCAGTTGATTCCCCATCACTATTAATGCAGAATTGGCCCCGTCGTAGCGGTGCGAACTTACATTTAAGTGGATTGTACGAGCTCGTACATGATTTGACGACTCCGCACTTAACAAAATATATATAGAATAACAACACATTTTGTACGTGCTGTACAATATCGATCATTGAACTTAACACACGTCGCGTAGTAGTATAGAATCGCTGATTAGGCAACTTGTTACATTTACATTATTACTACAAATAAATCGGGTTTACATTAACTACAGCACACTTCTGGTTTATCTGAACTCTACCTACTACGGAGAAACCTCCACTGCTCCACCAGCTATCTGATGTCACTGTACATTATGGTCCTTCGAGCCGGATGAAGAATTCAACTTCAGGCGACATTAACTTTGAACAAATCGCTGCGTCACAACTACGGCCGGCAACAAACTTCTGCAAGTCTACTACTGCAAGTTAACTACTAAAACTAACTACTACAACTCTACTACTGCAAGTTAACTACTAAAACTAACTACTACAACTCTACTACTGCAAATCTACTACTGCAAGTTAACTACTAAAACTAACTACTACAACTTTACTACTGCAAGTTAACAACTAAAACTAACTACTACAACTCTACTACTGCAAGTATACTACTGCAAGTTAACTACTAAAACTAACTACTACAACTCTACTACTGCAAGTCTACTACTGACACTCAACTACTACAACTCTACTACTACAACTATACTTCTACAACTTTACTACTACAACTATACTACCACAAATACTACTACTATTGTGATATAGCCACATTACGCGCGTCTGAAAAAAAACGGAATTGTGATTAACTGATTGCAGTTCGAACATAAATATCTAAACTACTGTTCAACTACTTCGTTACAACTTCTACCTCAACAAGTTGCCTCTAATGAGTGCACTGCAAATAACTACAGGTAAACGTTCTGTAACTTAACTAAGTCGCAGTACACCTGTCAACTAAAATAACTATAACTTACCGTAATCGTTTTTTAATCATGGAACTTATAAAAGAGCAAGTAAACAACTTTGAGAATATCAAAACTATATGCAGTAACTACAGGAAGGATAGCGCCACTAGAAAAACGGTTGACTATCTGGAAAATCGCATCTCTAAACTAGAGAAAGAATGGGTATCGTTTCAAGAACGACATGAACTACTTGTGGAAAAAATTGAAGATAAAAGCAGCGTAAACTACTTTACCAGCGATATATACGTTAAGACGAAGCAATTGTATAATGATACAAAGAAAAATATGACGGAGATGTTGGTTGCTCGTAAACAGCCCTCTGAAACGGAGTTTGACTTAACAGGAATGCTTGGAGAAGAGACGGATGACAAACTTAAGGAATTATTAAACACACAGGAGACTAATTTTAAGGCATTAGCTAGGGCAATGTCAAAGGTCAACATGGAAGTTCTAAAAGAGAAATGGGAGTTCGAGATCACTTGAATATCTTGAAATCTAAATGGGAAGCTGTCGACAAACAGCACTGGCAATTAGAAACAGCTTTAAAGGGCTCAAGCTTGAAACGAGATAACGGGAATAAGTTCGAAAGCCTGGAACAAAAATATGACAACTTACGAAGATTTTTAAACAGCAAGAATTGGTCTAACATCCATTATCAGCAGTCTGCTCCTAAGATTCAAATACCCGAATTCTCTGGAGATTACATTAAATGGCTATCGTTTAAAGATATATTTACGGAAACCGTACACAACAATCCTACTATTTCAACCTGCCAAAAAATGCAATATTTGAAAACCAAACTGAAGGGTGAACCTGAACGCCTGGTACAGCATCTTACTATCAGTGCGGAAAACTATATCTCATGTTGGGAAATATTAACATATCGATACGACAATCGCCGACTTCAATTTACTACTTTGATGAACACGATGCAGCAAGTACCAGTAATACAATATCCGAATAGCTACAATTTAAAAAGATTACACGATGTTATCAGCGAAAGTAGAAACGGACTATCAAACATAGGAATCGACGTCTCGAACTGGGGACCAATCATTGTTCACTATATGTCTCAGAAACTGGATGCTGTGACTTTCAACGAATACACAAAAGATTTGAAAAACAATAGAGATTTACCAGATATAAGCGAATTTCTGTCATTTTTAGAAAACAAATTTATGGCTTTAGAGACTGTGAAGACACGTCAAAAGGAATCTCCTAACACATACAAACCAAACCCAAGTTCTACATTTAACAGGAATTTTCAGAAGACTTTCAGAAATACTAGCTGTTGCCCGCGGCTTTGCTCGCGTGGAAGTTGATTATATATATTTAATTAAAACTGTGTAAGTATCTATGAATACTGTGTTCATGTTTTTAAACGTATTTATTTATAATCAATAGCCCTTTAAAATTGACTTTCATACACACTTTCGACCCTTATTTTTGTGGTGTATGTGGCAACACTGAAGTTCGCGCCAAATAAAAAATATGTATTCTGTTCTAATGGGTGTCTTACAATTAACTTGTGTGGTCGTAAGTTTTATTCAAATAAACAACTGAAATACTAAATAAGTGAGTATTTATTATTGGCGACGAGAAAAATGGCGTTAATTGGGAGTATTGAGCAGTTTGATTCAGAAAATCAAGATTTTGGAGACTATGCTGAGCGGATGGAACAATTATTCATTGTGAATGTGATAGAAGAAAAGAAAAAGGGTTGCTATGTTTATTACATTAGTTGGTCCAAATACATACAATGTACTAAAAAATCTAGTGTCTCCAGATAAACCATGTGAGATAACCTACCAAAAAGTTATTGAAGTTTTGACAAGACATTATACTATTAAAAAGTCGGCAGTGGCTGGTCGATATGAGTTCTATGGTTGCAAGCAGAAAGAGGGACAAAATGTAAACGATTATGTAGTAGAAATAAAGAAAAAGGCATCCATTTGCAATTTTGGAAACTTTTTAAATGAAGCCCTTCGAGACCGTCTTGTATGTGGATTGTATAATGAACACCTTACAAAAAAATTGCTAACGGTAGGAGATAATCTGACGTTTGAAGAGGCTGTTAACATTGCCATTGCGTACGAAAGTGCTGATAAAGAGAGCAAAAATATGCAACCTAATTCAGACGTGCATGTGGTGCAGAAACAAGCTCGCCTACCTATATCAAAACAATCATTTACATCCACAAGCTATGGCCGTAACAGATTGAATTGTTCTCGCTGTGGTGGAAATCACCAGGCAGATAAATGTTTTAAGAAAAATTGGACATGCTATAATTGCAAACGTCAAGGACATGTTGCAGCAAAGTGTTACTTTCGCACCATGGAAAACCGGGGTGTTAGACAGTTGGAAGATGGTCAAGATAAACAGGAAGCAGAAGAAGTTATTTTGGGAAGTATACAAAATATCACTGGAGATGAGGAAGCAGCTTGGATGCCCTTGTGACTAGGCAATGGACATTTAATTAAAATGCAGGTTGACACAGGAGCGTGCAAAACAGTAATCCACAAAAAAGATTTCATCAAATATTTTTCTGAAAAGATGTTAAGAAAGTGCAGCTGTACGTTGAAGTCTGTATCTGGGGAGCTATTAAGAGTCATTGGATCCATTAAGATTTTAGTAAGTAATTTACAAAAAGAATTGTATTTGATTGTAATTGATTGCAATAAATATTTTGAACCATTAGTAGGAAGAAATTGGTTAAAAGTAATATTTCCTAGGTGGCAGAAACAGTTTGAACTTAAACAAATTAGTTTTGACAGTAGGGAAAAAGAGAAGTTTATACAAAATATTAAGACTAACTTCAAACAAGTTTTTGAGAAAGATAGGTCCTCTCATATTCAGAATTTAAAAGCGAGTCTTAAACTCAAACAAGGAGTACAACCTATCTTTCACAAAGCTTACACAATACCATATTCTAAGAAAGATGAAGTGGAAAAAGAATTGTTGAGTTTGGAAAAAGCAGGGATTATAGAAAGAGTTAGGCACAGTAAATGGGCTAGCCCGATAGTGCTAGCTCAGAAAAGTGATAGAAAGTTACGGATTTGTGTTGACTATAAGGTCACACTAAATAGAGTTCTTGATACGGAGCATTATCCACTTCCTATACCAGAGGATATTTTTACAGAACTTAGTGGGGGCAGTGTATTTTGTGTCCTAGATTTAACAGGAGCTTATCAACAGCTACTTTTAGAGGAATCTTCACGTGAATATATGACAATAAATACACACTTGGGATTGTTTAAACCGACTAGGTTGCAATTTGGAGTATCTAGTGGGCCCTCTGTATTTCAATGTGCGATGGATCAAATTCTGCAAGGGTTAAAAAATGTTAAATGTTTTATCGATGATGTGGTGATTAAGGGGGACAGTGTGTCAAATTGTTATAAAAATGTAGTAAATGTTTTGAAACGATTGCAAGAATATAATGTTAAAGTAAATTTAGATAAGTGTCAATTTTTTTGTGAAGAGATAAAGTTTTTAGGACATATAATTTGTAAAGAAGGAATAAAACCCCTGCCAGAAAAAGTAGAAGCTATAGTTAGAGCTCCAGCTCCTAAAACAGTGATACAACTACAGGCCTACTTAGGTCTTCTAAACTACTATTGTAAATTTTTGCCTAGATTGTCAGAATGTTTGAAACCTTTGCATGAATTACTTAAGAGTAAGGTTGATTTTAATTGGAGTGACAGTTGTGAAAGAGCATTTCAAAATAGTAAGCAACTATTAATTGATAATCAATTATTAGCACATTATAATTGCAATAAAGAATTGTATTTAACTACTGATGCTAGTGAATATGGAGTAGGAGCAGTGCTTAGTCATAAATTGGATGGAGAGCCCATTAGTTTTGCCTCAGGAACATTAAATAGCGCTCAAAAAAATTATGCACAAGTTGAAAAAGAAGCTCTGGCAATTGTCTTTGCTGTTAAAAAGTTTCACAAGTTTCTGTATGGTCGAAAATTTACATTGGTCACTGATCATCAACCACTTAAATATATTTTTGATCCTTTAAAAAGCATACCAGTAACAGCAAATGCTAGAGTTCAGCGATGGGCACTTCTGTTATCAGGTTATTCATATAATATTATTTATAGAAAGGGAATATTGTTAGGTAACGCTGATGCCTTGTCACGTTTACCACTGCCAGAAATGGCAGATGTTATTGACACAGTAAATTATTTGAGTTTTTCAGAGGAACCCCCACTTGATTTTAAAGAAATTGCAAAACATACACACACTGACATAGTTTTGAGTAAAGTTTATGAGTATGTAACTAAAGGATGGCCAAAAAGTATAAGTGACATAAATTTAAAACCTTATTTTTTAAAACGTGCTGAATTAAGTGTGGAGCAAAAGTGTTTGTTATGGGCAATGACACAATATACTATAGACCGTCCCTCCCTTGGCCAATACTGTACGCCGTAAAAAGCTAGAAAAGTTCAACTAAATCTAGATGGCGCTCAAAATAAGCTCTAAAAAGCAGTTTAACAAAGTTTAACAGTATTTTATTGATGTGCTTCAATTCTAGTAACTATATTATTATTTTTCAAATATAAAACTTGCTTTGTATTGCTTGCTTTAAAAAATGATTTTCAATTGCATAACTAAAAGTTAACACCTATGTTTAGGAGATGTCGTTGCAATCGATTTAAATAAACTTGAAAATAATGACTATTTACTACGCTAGATGTCACATTTATAAGTTATTTGGTTGAATCAGAGAAACAATGCACTCATGAATGGCAACATTGCAAAAATCGTTCACCAGTAGTTAATACGGAACGGCAACATCGCTTGAGCCGCGTACTCAGTTCAAAAATATTAATTAATATGAATGTTTATTTTTAACCGACTTCAAAAAAAGAAGGTAGTTATCAATTCGACTGTATTTTTATTTTTAACCGACTTCCAAAAAGGAGGAGGTTCTATGTTCCACTGTGTGTTTTTTTTTATGTATGTTCACCGATTACTGCGTCAATTGTGGACTGATTTTGAAAATTATTTTTGTATTCGAAAGGGTATGCTCCCGAGGTGGTCTCATTGTCACCATATCAGGATCTGATGATGGGATCCTAGGGAAATCGAGGAAAACCCTCATTTTTTTAGGCACATATTATGTTTTCGTATATTTTTTGAAGTACCGAAGTATTGAACCCGGTATTTTCGTCTGGTAGTCATCATTTTATGATGATGAGCTGATGGTGTAAGGTACAACTCCTTAACGGTTAATAGGAGTTGGAGGATAAATTTTTAAATATCATATGTATGTATGTTACATTTAGTCGTATTCTTTCAAATTATTTAGGCAAGCTGATGATCGAAGGTACAACTCCTCAACGGTTAGGAGTTGGAGGATAATTCTTTCAATTTCATACGTATCTATAGACGTTTAGTCGTATACTTTCAAGTTATTTAGGTGAGCTGATGATAGAAGGTTAAACTCTTCAACAGTTAGGGATAAGAGGATGATTTTAATATTACACGTACGTATAGACCTTAATTTGTATTCTTTCAGTTATTCATATGGATCGTTTTATTGAGTAGACATCCACTAAGGAAGGTATTTTGGAATTTCTACCCCTAAGGGGGTGAAATACGGGTTGAAAGTGTGGACGAAAGTCCGTCATTTTTAAGTTAGAAACATGAAACTTTAACTTTGGGCTACTGATTAAAAATGAGTAGATACGTATTTAATCGTTTCTGGATATTATTTAACTTGGTTACGCGAGACGCGACGTAATATGACCCCTGCCCCTGGTAATACCACGGCATCACAGAAAACCGATGTGAAAAAGTGCTTGCGCTGTGTTTCACCGAGTGAGTGAGGATACCGGAGGCTCATACCCCAACCTCTCCCCCCATCCCACTCCACTATGCCCCAAAGACCGGTAACGGCGGTAACGCATTTGTCAAATTATTTTAGAAATAATCAAACTTTACAAAATATACTATAAAACAATATATTTTCTGTAAATAAATGCAAAATGCCAACAACACGTGGTATTCCCAGGCGGTCACCCATCCAAGTACTAACCACGCCCGATGTGGCTTAACTTCGGTGATTGGACGAGAATCGGTGTATTCAACATGGTACGGACGTTGGCAATCAGCTGGTTATATTTAACGTTGAGTATCCAGCACTATGACGTCAACTCAATGTTAAAAGTGTCGCTACAACTTTTAGCGAGAAGCGCGATATGGAACTTCGTTCCAAAACATTTCTTATGATTGTTTTATTAATAACTAGGTTTCGCCCGCGACTTCGTTCGCATTTAATAAAAAGTATCCTATGTTACTTCTAATACCTCTACAAGAATATGTGTTTCATGATGATCAGATTAATCAGATAAGTAGTTTTCGCCGGGAAGCGTAACAAACGAACTTACGTTCGCATTTTTAACATTAGGATTATTTATAAGACACAAACCGAAAGAAAATCCTTAATTACACCTTTTTGTCATCTACAGTTGATAAATTAATATGTGCAAGCAATTCTCGACATTATCAACTCGTAATTATCAATTTTTTTATTTGCATACATTCACGATCAACAACATTTATAAACGCCAAAAACTGTTTTTAGACATGTGTCATAAGGACGGGAATTGCAACTGCACCATGCAACTGTATTTTATTAATTCATCAATTATTATGTTGTTTTTTGAATCCATTAAAAAAATAAAATGTCAGTCCTTAGTTCCTTACTTATGTCAATTGAGAAACATACATACATACAAAGTATAAAGTGAATCCATTGAAAATAAAAAAGTTTCAAACAATTAATAAAAAAAAAGATTTTAAAAGCGAAAAGTGGTTATTTAAAACTTAAAAACAGACATTTCAATTTTATTTATTTGTGTAGATCTCTCTGACGATAAAATAAAATATTACATAAATTATGTAGGTACTAATATAATTAATTATTTAAAAAACGACATCTAGTGGTACATTTCGCAATAATACAATGACAATAATCTTGACAGTTGACTGTTGGGTTCGTATTGGTGTTGGGGGTCAGAAAATATCGTTGTAATTCACGATTTGATGCACTTAGTGACATCTAGGGAACATTAAGCTTACTATAAATCCGCGTACAGGTCTCGCCTAGTAGAGTGTTGGTCTAGTATATATTTCGTCAGTGGTTATGGGGAAATAGGGTAATTATACCGCTAAAATTGAGATCTAAACTTTTAAGTGTATTCCATGAATATCATCAAGGAATTGTTCAGTCCAAGATGTTAATGAGGGAATACTGTTGGTGGCCAAATTTAGGGCAAGATATAGAGAAAACTATTTTAAGTTGCGAAATTTGTCAGTCAACTCGAAATTTTACAAATTCATGCCCATTAACTCCTTGGAGTAAAACTGAAAATAATTTTGAAAGAGTTCATATAGATTTTTTTCATGTAAATTCAATAACTTATTTTTTAATTGTTGATTCAAGATCAAAGTGGATAGATGTTCATATTATGCAGAGTACCACAGTCTCTCATGTCATTGAAAAATTATGTAAAACTTTTGCAATTATTGGGGTACCGGCTCAAATAGTCAGTGATAATGGTCCACCGTTTAATGCAGTGGAGTTTGTGAATTTCTTGAAGGCTAATGGTTGTGCAGCCCTTAAAACTCCACCTTATCATCCACAATCAAATGGTATAGCTGAAAGATCTGTGCAAACCGTAAAAAATGGTTTGGCTAGGTTACAATTTAGTAATAAAAAAATATCTAAAGAAATTATCTTACAAAACTTTCTGTTTACTTATAGAAACTCTCCCAACTTTACTGGAATTTCACCAAATGAAATGTTATTTAAACAGAAACCTAGAACTAAATTTGACTTATTAAAGCCTCATAATGTTATATCCAAAAGAAGTTGTAATGAAAATAAAAAACTTGTAATTGTTTTTAATGAGGGGGATAAAGTATGGTGTAAAGAATTAAGTAAAGGAAAAGGATGGGTCAAAGGAATTATTGTTAATAGATTAAGTAAGGTCAGGTATATAGTAAAGATAGGGGAAGTTAAAAAATATTTGCATGTTTCATCTCTGAGACCTTGTAAAATTAATGAGGAGGAAGTTCATATTAATCCAAATGTTATGTTACCAGGGCAGCAAAATACAAATGTTATGTTGCCAGGGCAGCAAAATACTAATGTTGATGATGTACCAACAGTTTTGCCTGTCACTAGTAACAGTGTTGAGACAACAGACATTTCAAGGTTTCAAAATAATAATGAAATAAACGAGAGTGGGAGTGAATTAAGGGATAGTGATAGAATAGAAGGTCAGGAGACAAATAGAGAGGAAGGTCAGATTACTCATGGTTCATCTTCAGAAGTCTATTCTCCTGCTTTAAGGAGATCTACTAGAATAAGGAAACCTCTCGAACGATTGAATCTGTAATTTAGTTATTAAATTAAGCTTTATAAAGGGGACGAATGTGGTGTATGTGGCAACACTGAAGTTCGCGCCAAATAAAAAAATATGTATTCTGTTCTAATGGGTGTCTTACAATTAACTTGTGTGGTCGTAAGTTTTATTCAAATAAACAACTGAAATACTAAATAAGTGAGTATTTATTAATTTTAACCCCTTTAGGAATAGAATTCCCATAAATGCTGATATAAGTATTAATTTATTTGTAATCAAAAGCCTGAAGACAAAGTTTCAGGCTACTAAATTAAAAAATGACGGACTTCCAGTCTAGCCTAGGGATAGAATATCCAGAAACGCTTCAATACGTATCTCATCATCATCATCGCAGTCCACTGCTGGACATAGGCATCTCCAATTGCACGCCACTTGGTACGATCCTCAGCTTCTCTCATCCAGCTCCTGCCAGCCGTCTTGGGCAGATCATTATTCCACCTGGCCTGTGGACGTTCTACGCTACGTTTGCCGAGACGCGGTCACCACTCACGAACCCGTTTACCCCAACGGTTATCAGTTCTGCGGCTAATATGGCCAGCCCACTGTCACTTCAGCTTGCTTATCCTGTGGGCTATGTCAATGACCTTGGTTCTCTACCGGATCACCTCATTCTTGATGCGATCCCTTAGAGAAACGTTGAGCTTTTGTGATGAGAAAAATAAATCATTATTATTATTATAGCCCTCTCCATAGCACGCTGAGCGACTTTGAACTTGTGGACCAGCCGTGTCGTAAGTGTCCACGTTTCGGCACCGTATGTCATGACAGGTAGGACGTATTGATTGAAGACTTTCGTATTTAGGCACTGTGGGATTGACGATGAAAAGACCCGACAAAGTTTTCCAAACGCTGCCCAACCCGGCTGAATTCTCCTGTTCACCTCGTGCTCGAAGTTGTTTCTACTTTACTGCAAAGTCTGCCCGACGTACCACACATATTTTTGAACAACTTCGAGAACGGCACCGTGAACCACAACCGGTTCCAGTAGAAGATGTTCATCCATACGTATCTACTCATTTTTAATCAGTAGCCATAATAAAGTTGCATGTTTCTAACTTCAAGAATGACGGACTTTCAGAATAATGGACTTCCAGAATAACCTATTTACGAAATTTCAACCCCTATTTCACCCCCTCAGGGGTGGAATATCCAGAAACGCTTAAATATGTATCTAATCATTTTTAATCAGCCAAAACACAAATTTTCATGTTTCTCACTTAAAAAATGACGGATTTCCTTACAAACTTTCAACCCCTATTTCACCCCTTAGGGGTAGAATATCCAGAAACGCTTCAATACGTACCTATCTACTTATTTTTAATCAGTAGCCCAAAACTAAATTTTCATGTTTCTCACTTATAAAATGACGGACTTTCCTACAATCTTTCAACCCCTATTTCACCTCTTTAGGGGCATAATATCCAAAAACTCCTAAATACGTATCTAATCATTTTTATTTAGTAGCCCAAAAATAAAGTTTCATATTTCTTATTTAAAAAATTACGGACTTCCATACAAACTTTCAACCCCTATTTCACTCCCTTAAGGGTAGAATATCCAGAAACGCTTAAATATGTATCTACTTTTTTTCATCAGTAGCCTAAAAATAAAGTTTCTTGATTCTAACTTAAAAAATGACGAACTTCCATAAAAAATTTCAACCCCTATTACACCCCCTTAGGGGTAGAATATTAAGAAACGTTTAAATACGTATCTATTCATTTTAAATCAGTACCCCGAAAATAAAGTTTCATGTTTCTTACTTAAAAAATGACGAATTTCCATACAAACTTTCAACCCCTATTTCACCCCCTTAGGGGTAGAATATTCAAAAACGCTGAAACACGTATCAATTCATTTTTAATCAGCAGCCAAAAAATAAAGTTTCATGTTTCTAACTTCAAAAATGACGGACTTCCAGACTGACCTATATACGAAATAACAACCCCTATTTAACCTCATAGGGGTAGAATATCCAGAAACGCTTAAATACGTATCTACTCTTTTTTAATCAGTAGCCCAAAAGCAAAGTTTCATGTTTCTTACTTAAAAAATGACGAACTTCCATACATACTTTCAACCCCTGTTTCACCCCCTTAGGGGTGGAATTTCAGAAATTCCTTTCTTAGTGCTCACTTACGTTACATAAAGAACCTACATGCAAAATTTGAGGATTCTAGCTTCAGCGGTTTGGGCTGTGCGTTGATCTCTGGGTATGTCAGTCAGTCAGTCAGTCAGTCACCTTACTCTTTTATATATATAGATTCCCATAAATACATACAATTATGTGAACAACAATCAAAAATCGACTTTACTAGAAGGCAATAAAAAACACTCAAAAACATTCCACACTTTTGGAAAATGCCCACTCTGCGAAAAGAATCACGTATTGATGCAATGCGACAAATTTATTGCGAAAGATACTGAACAGCGAAATAATCTAATTACGAAACTTAAAATATGCAGAAATTGTTTATACAGCCACGGAAATGCCAGCTGCACGTCCCAAAAAACATGCAAAGTATGCCATTTGAAGCAACACACATTATTACACATAAATGAAGTGACCTCAAAAAACAATATTGAACGAAAACCGTCAACTTCCAAACAGCAAAGCGCTCATCATCTTTCGGTTGACATAGAAGTTTTATGGACTACGGTACAAATCAAATTCCAAACAATTGATGGAACGTTTATAACACTTAGAGCTTTATTAGATCAAGGATCACAAGCGAATTTGATTACTGAGGACGCCGCCCAGCGACTGCGACAACCTCGCACTAGACACAACGCCTTAATAACCGATATAGGGACAACTACATGGGATAGCAAAGGACGTATGAGCCTAACCTGCAAGTCGATACATTCGGACTTCACATTTAAGATTGATACTTTAATACTTAATTGACTGACTAATAACTTACCAACACAATCTTTCAAAAAGATGAATTGGAAACACCTTGAAAACTTGAAACTTGCAGACCCTGAGTACAACATCTCAAGCCCAATCGACTTGCTATTGGGAGCAGATGTGTATGCTGACATCATACTCGATGGAATCTTTAAGAGTGACAGCCATACACCCATTGCCCAGCACACTAAACTAGGATGGATTCTATGTGGGAAGCTTAGAACTGTTAATTGTCACTTATCAATCGTGGATCTATCGGAAATATCAAAATACTGGGAATCGGAAGACATACTTCAAGAACCCGAAGATGTCAACCAAGAAGACGAGTGTGAAGTCTTGTATCAACAAACTACCCGAAGAGCATCTGATGGCAAATTCATTGTCAAGATGCCCTTGGTAGACAACTTCGAAGTAATGCTAGGAAAGTCTCGTCCAATAGCTACTTCACAATTCTTACAGCTGGAAAGACGTTTTGACAGAAACGGAAGGTTGTCCAGTATGTATAAAGATTTTATAAACGAATACTGCGAGCTACAACATATTAAAAGGGTACCACGACCCATTTCTTTGAATAAAAACTGGTCACCAACATGCTATCTCCCTCACCATGGAGACATACGAGAGAGCTCTAGTACTACTAAACTAAGGGTAGTTTTCAACGCACAAAAATCTACCTCTGGAAATAGCCTTAATAGTGTAATGAAAAAGGGTCCAAACTTACAGAAAGATATGTTAACGATTATATTAAAGTGGCGGACATACAAATATGCATTCACAGCAGATATCGAGAAGATGTTTAGATGTATATGGCTCGATGAAACTCAACATAACTTAATGAGAATTATTTGGCGTAACTCCCCGACGGAAGAGCTGCAAGAATACGCCTTATTTACTGTTACATACGGTACAAAATGTGCACCGTGGTTAGCTTTACGGACACTAAAACAGTTAGCGATAGAAGATGAACACAAATATCCTGCAGCAGCCAAAATATTAAGAAACGAATTTTTCGCTGACGATTGGACGAGCGGACACAATGATTTAGAAGTCGCGAAACAATTACAAACAGAACTTATCGCGCTACTTAAAGGAGGAGGGATGAACCTACGTAAATGGTCGAGTAATACCCAAGGACTACTGCAACGCTTAAATAAAAATCAAATTGCTCAATCCACGTACGACTTTAAGCATGAAGATACGAAGAAAACCCTCGGTCTCGGATTGAACCCTAACTCAGACACGTTTACGTTCACGTGGAACCTAGAAGACTCAAATAAAACTATAACTAAACGATTTCTATTATCCCAGATATCACAACTCTACGATCCACTAGGGTGGTTTTCACCAGTAACTATAACTACTAAACTTATGTTCCAACAAATATGGAAAGAAAAAATAAATTGGGATGAACCCTTACCGGAAGAGATACAAAATAACTGGAGGAAATTAAAAGCAGAACTCTCACTTCTAAAAACTATTCAAATAAATAGGTGGATTAAAAGTACCGAAACGAACGTGGAACTGCTCGGATTCTGCGATGCAAGCGAAAAGGCTTACGCGTGTGTTAGATTTGGAAAGAGAGATGATTTTTAGAAAGGGTGACATCAGCTTCGCTGACGTCACTCCTTAACTAATTAATATAATTCATGATTTATGGGCAAAACATCATAGTTGGTACACTAGGATTTATTAAAACAACAACTCAGGTTCAAACTAGATTTCATCTATTTAATAAACGTTAAATTGAATCGATAGTTAAAATCATAGATCGGCACAACATTGTCAAGGTCGATCTATAACTTCCAGTTTCCAAAATGCGTAGGGCCCTATGAGAAGAATACTGGCAAAGAAACTCATAGCCACTCTTTTAAAAGTCACATCTTAACTTATTACATAGTCACAAATGTTTAATAGTTTATTCTCTTTTAAAAGTCACACACATCTTAACTTATTAGTAACAAATGTTTAATAGTTAATTACCACAATTAAGAAGCTTATATACTTAACTTATTTACAGCAAGTCCTCTCTGGTACAATGCTCGTACTAAAGTGATCTCTGTATTTATTCTCGCCAATACGAAACCAACACATCAAATCATGATGACATTAGTAGCTGTATAACGGATGTCGTTGGTTTCGTATTAACTTTCCAAAAACAATTAAATGCGTTACGCCTTATTCTAATTACATGATAAATCCTTAAATAATTATAATTTCTGTGATTAACCTCACGCTATTATAATTTAAATGTAATAGCGGATGTTAACAGGTTAGACTTGTTACTCACAATTATTTGAAATCAATTATTAAAACATTACTTTAGTCACAGACAATAGTTATTGAATCTCCTATTTTATTATAATTGTTAGTTAGTTACAGTCTCACAATTGAAATTAAAAGTTACAGTATTCCGTTTAGAATGTTATAATCAAATAACTTACTCAAGTCACACTTTTTACAGGACAACAGAAATAGTTGTAGTTATTAAATATTGAGATATTAATTGTTAGAAATAACATTTAGTTTCTGACTTTATAATTGATAGTTATGTTTTATTGAGACGCTCAAGTGATAACTAGGTATATATTTTCCTGACACGGCCATACTGACAAGCAGTGCGTTCTCTGCACTGCATTCTCCTTAAATCTGAAGCAATAAAAGGTTTTCTTTTGAGAAAGGCATCTGTCTATAATGCCTAACATTTATGAGAACATATGAACAGTGCCAATATGCCGTTTATTGAACTTTGGCACTTGTTTGTTGTGCACTAGCTGTTAATTATGATTACAGATATTCTGCACCAACTTTAGTCAAGCGAGGCAAGTACTTTTACAGATAAATGGCGTGTGTTATAAATGCTACATGTAAGACACTGTTCTTTAGCAGATTTCAGATTAGTGCGACTGTTTATATGTATTGATTGGGTGATATGATGCCGTGGCACATAATGTCGCATGATACATTTCTTTTGTAATGATGTTGACTCACACTAAAGCAACACCTTGATGTTTGTAGTGATGTTGACTTCTTACTAAGGCAACATGAATTAATATATAAGGGTAAGTCTGACCTCTGGGCGTTCTCGTACGCCGTGGTACACAGAGGATAAAGGATTATTGGGAAGGTCGATGCTGTGTTCTGGGTCTTTGTAACCGTGGTACACAGAGGCTCTGAAAAATACATAAAATGTGGACAGTGGTCATATCATAGGACGATATGAGCATGTTACTACTGTAAATAAAATGGACACTGCTCACCCAGCAATATGGTGTATTCTGCCGCTACTCCTGCTCATGTTGGGACGCGGCAGGTACTCGTGAACCCCTTCTGCAATGGTATACAGTGACTAGGAATTGCTGCGACGAGGTTTCTCGAGATCCCGCCGACACGGCTAGTTGTTGCTCCCGTCTCGGGGCTGTTCGCAGCTGGTCATGAGCAACCTTGCGTCGTCGCCCTTAACAACTCTCTTCATAAAGCAGCGGTCATTATCTAGGACTCTTCCAAGTTAATTAAGTTGCACAAGTTAAGTGTTTACTGTAAACTGTCAAGAGATGTATGCCAATTTTTAAGTCTCATAGTTATTTATCATAACCAAAACATTTTTGAGCGTACCTACCATCCTCTCAACCTGACCATCAGTTCGGCTTACTCCTGACGAAATTAAGAGTTAATATATATAAGCCCATCTGGCCACAGTATTCTTTAAATTCCTCCAGGAACTCTCGACAATGATCAGAGTCGGTGTACCGTATAGGTGCATCGTTCGTTAACAATTCCATTATTATTATTTTTAATTTTAATTTAATTAAAAACAAAATTTAATTTTAAAAAATACATTTGTACGCCAATAACTGGCAGATCATAGAGTAACCACATTTATTATGTAACATCTTTAATTCCGAGATTTTTACAATATAGCATTAAAAGTTATTTCAGTTTTTAGTTTACAGCGAAATACATGGATCCCAAATGAGTTGTAATTATTGTCAACAAGATGGCGTACTATTATATTTTGAAATCAAAATAATTCATCTACGATTTTCGTGATCCGTCATTAAAATGTTGCTCTTTTACTAAATTCACCGGTAAGCTCATTCATATTAATATAGATTTAAATATTTAATCTTTTTTTTTTTGGCAATCTGACACCGCGCCATCTAGTTTTCAGACTAAGGAGACTTTAATCATGGCGTGTTTAGAATACATAGGAATGTGTTTTGTTAATACAGATGTAAGAACTTTATGAGCATAGTTAAAATCTTGCTCGCACAGTTCTAAAAATATAATAAATACATGAAAATAATTAGGATGATACACTTAATAAACGGTATAAATCTCGTAACCATTCACAACATATTGCCAGCGCCACAGGATCTGCCATTCTCCTTTCAACCACACTTTCAAGTAGGATAGCCAAATAAGCTCACCGAGTCATCATCTCCATGGAGCAATAATTATAGTTCCATTACACACACACACCATATTAACAAATATCAGTTACTAGAATGAAATAATGTTTATGTGACAATGCAACTGCATCATGCCACTACATAATTATGATTTTATTTTAATACAGTTACTCCACGTAACACTATTATTTATGTTCTCGTAGTTAAGGGATGATGCTGTGGTCTGGGCAGTATCAGTGCCGTGGTCCACAGAGGCCCTAAAGGAAATGGGTCTAGGTCGATGGCGTTGTCTGGATCATTTAATATGATCGTTGTCAACACGGGATGCTAAGAAAATTAACGGATTGAACTCACCAAACCTATCAGGCATCCACAAGACAGTTTTCTGGAGTTGTACGCTGGGATGTTCCAGGTTGTTGTTCATCATCCTCTTCAGATTCCGTCTACCCAGTTGCCTGGTTGAGAAGCTACGTAATTGATCGTAAGCTACCTGACAAGTGCACATAAATAAACATTCGGCGCCACCATCAAAAGTTGCGGTGATTAAATATTCACAAATTTCACCCATAAAACAGCTTGACCCTTCAGCGAAGCTGCTCACTTTCGGACTTCTGAACCTTTCACTTATGGACTTCGTAGTTCTTGACAATCAGTACAACTTCCTTTAGCAATAGTCATTTAAAAATAATTTACATTTGACAAATGTAAATAACACAATATAAAAATAGATTTTTAAATTAACAATTGTTTACTACAAAATAAGTATATCCCGTCACGGCTATACCGACTTTTACTTCGGTCTCTACACTGCGTTATACGATTTTGGTACCAGCTTAACTGATAGCTGGAACGAATAGGTAATGAGTTGTAGATAAGAAAGTCCCAAACATAAGAGGTATCCATCACGTCTAGTTTTCGAGGTACACGTCAACAAATATTTCAACTACCCTCACTTTACACGTTTGTAGTAGTTTACGTTATCGATGTGTTATTCATTTTTAACCGACTTCCAAAAAGGAGGTATTGTTTTTTTTTTACAAATCATTTCTATTCGATAACCTCAATATAAATAAATAAATTTATTTGTAAACCCAATATGAGTAATGAATTAAGTGTCCGTCGCAACTGCAAAAATGCACCAAATTAGTTTACAGTATATTGAAAAATCACAATCACTACAGTATAGCTTCACTTCTATTGTATGTTTTATAAATTTATGATATTAAATGTGTGAAAATAAAAAAAAACTGGTCAATTTAATTATATTTCTTTAAAATATCTATGGTTCTTGCAATTTTGAGTATAATTTGACAAACCGTCAGGGAAGGAAAATGAGACGTAATGGAAAGAAAATATGTATGAACTTTTACTAAACGATAGGAATAAATTAATAAGATAGCGTGACAATTCAAAACGGGTACTCGAAATTGTTTTTATTTGTAACGCAGTGTTATTAATATAAAAATAACATTAATAATAATTTTTAAAAATTAATATATTTTATCATTGTTATAGTTTCTTTTCACATTAAGAAGACTATAAACAACGGTCAGTCGCTTTGACGACAATATTATCTAGCCCCACACCTGTTGCGCATGAGACAGGCTAGAACAAAGCAAAAGACTTCAGCAGTTCAACTCAATTCCTTAGGATTAACAGTTTGTCATTGTTACAGTTTCTTTTCACATTAAGAAGACTATAACAACGGTCAGTCGCTTTGACGATAATATTATCTAGCCCCACACCTGCTGCGCATGAGACAGGCTAGAACAAAGCAACAGACTTCAGCAGTTCCACCCAATCAATGAGTTTTTTAATATTTTTTTTTATCAATGTCAAAAACTAGTACAGTTTGTCATTCATCAATCGTCGTCAGCACATCATGTCGTCCTCATTACGACACAGAGCTGTTACTTTTACTACATCACACAGCTCTCATTTTTATCACAGCTCTCATTTTCACTACATCACACAGATCTCATTTTTACTAAATCACACAGCTCTCATTTTTACTAAATCACACAGTGTACTTTATAATTGCTGACAGTGATAGGTAAATGGAAAACATAATAAACTTTTAAATTTCATTATAAACAAACTAGAATGTACTCACCAGATGTACAGATGGATATACTTTACTGCACCTTCACAATCATGCGAATGAAAAAAAAAAAAAAAAAAAACTTCGTAGGGTATCAAGAGAGAAAAAAAAATCGTTAACTTTTGAATACTTTCGAAACAGGAGACGCGAGAGATATCAATCCCACTTCTGATGTTAGATTTGGAAAGAGAGATGATTTTTAGAAAGGGTGACATCAGCTTCGCTGACGTCACTCCTTAACTAATTAATATAATTCATGATTTATGGGCAAAACATCATAGTTGGTACACTAGGATTTATTAAAACAACAACTCAGGTTCAAACTAGATTTCATCTATTTAATAAACGTTAAATTGAATCGATAGTTAAAATCATAGATCGGCACAACATTGTCAAGGTCGATCTATAACTTCCAGTTTCCAAAATGCGTAGGGCCCTATGAGAAGAATACTGGCAAAGAAACTCATAGCCACTCTTTTAAAAGTCACATCTTAACTTATTACATAGTCACAAATGTTTAATAGTTTATTCTCTTTTAAAAGTCACACACATCTTAACTTATTAGTAACAAATGTTTAATAGTTAATTACCACAATTAAGAAGCTTATATACTTAACTTATTTACAGCAAGTCCTCTCTGGTACAATGCTCGTACTAAAGTGATCTCTGTATTTATTCTCGCCAATACGAAACCAACACATCAAATCATGATGACATTAGTAGCTGTATAACGGATGTCGTTGGTTTCGTATTAACTTTCCAAAAACAATTAAATGCGTTACGCCTTATTCTAATTACATGATAAATCCTTAATTAAATAATTATAATTTCTGTGATTAACCTCACGCTATTATAATTTAAATGTAATAGCGGATGTTAACAGGTTAGACTTGTTACTCACAATTATTTGAAATCAATTATTAAAACATTACTTTAGTCACAGACAATAGTTATTGAATCTCCTATTTTATTATAATTGTTAGTTAGTTACAGTCTCACAATTGAAATTAATAGTTACAGTATTCCGTTTAGAATGTTATAATCAAATAACTTACTCAAGTCACACTTTTTACAGGACAACAGAAATAGTTGTAGTTATTAAATATTGAGATATTAATTGTTAGAAATAACATTTAGTTTCTGACTTTATAATTGATAGTTATGTTTTATTGAGACGCTCAAGTGATAACTAGGTATATATTTTCCTGACACGTGCGTCATATATTTACGGGCCCTAAACGAAGAGGGCAAGTATAGCACAACATTACTAACCGCAAAAACCAGAGTCGCACCCCTATCGCAAAAAAATAACTTTACCCAGAATGGAGTTATGTGGCGCACTTTTACTTGCTCAGCTGATTCAAAAGGTCAAAGAAAGCTTGAAAGAGCATAATATTTACTGTATGGGGGTGGTGCGACTCCAAGGTAGTCCTGGCTTGGATTCAAGGAGAGACTACTAAGTGGGAGAGATATGTCGAAAATAGAGTAGCAAAAATTAAACAAATAATACCAGCGTCACAGTGGGACTTATATTGATACTAAATCTAATCCCGCTGACTGCGCAACGCGAGGAGTATATCCGAGCAAACTTTTGAACTTCGAGCTGTGGTGGAAGGGTCCGGCTATTTTAACTATATTTAAAGGAAAAGAGCATTTCAACTCAAATTGTCTATTTACTACAAAAATTGACAAAAAACAAGAAATTGTGATCAGAAACAAAGCTGACAATCACAATTTAATTAATAACTTACTAAACAAATATAGCTCTCTAACACGAGCTAACAGGGTATGCAATGCAATACAATGCTCCTGCCTGGCCAACCGCGGGGGGACTATGGAAGTCGGCAGTCCGCTCCATGAAATATCATCTTCGTCGCGTAATGGGAGAACAAAAATTGACATATGAAGAACTGTCTACTCTTCTAGCTAAAATTGAGGCTTGTATGAACTCGCGACCGCTTTGCTCCTTAACTGAGGATCCCGACGAGTTTTACAACTGTTTAACTCCGGGGCACTTCCTAACTGGAACTCCCACAATGCTGTTGCCTATATCCAGCCATGAAGATGACAAGAAACTTAATTTAAGACAACGTTGGCGACTCACTGAACAAATGCTTCAACAATTCTGGAAAACGTGGTCAAGTGAATATCTTTCACAGCTACAGACTCGTAGCAAATGGCAAAGACCAACTCCTAACTTACAAAAGGATGACGTCGTTTTGATAAAAGACAATAATTTACCTCCTGGAAAGTGGGCCTTGGGTCGTATTGTTGATGTACATAGCGGCAGTGACAATAAGGTCCGGGCCACAAGTTTAACGACGTCGACGGGGATCATTAAACGACCTGTTACCAAATTATCACCCCTACCTATTCATGATATCGATTCAAATGAAGAAAAGGCTTCTCCAACCCCCACACACAACGTGCTGAAGAAAACTTTTCAACTATGATTGGAATTTACTCACGCTATTTTCTTTCTGTGGTAGAGCAGAAGGATTCAGCATGCAAAATAGCACATATATCACTAGCCTAAGAAATAAGCGTCCTATTTACGAGTTTTACCATAATCTAGGACATACACAATTACTGCACGACCAATGGAAACTACTTTTATACTTCAACCTTAGTACATCATACTGGGAGGGAATTGAAAAAATGGAACACTACTTAGAAGACACAAACTTATTATGCAAAGGAACTGATCTGAGATTTTGCGAAGCCATCCAGCTTATATCCAAACGTTGGAGGCAAAGGTGGATAACTTAGAGCGAACTCAAAAGCAGACCTGTATTGAGATACGAAACGTTCCTGTCCCAAATACTGAATCAATGGACGACTTGCTTTGCCTGGTGAAGAAAATTGGGAACTCTGCCAATACCCCGATTGAAGAACATCAAGTGAGAGGCTTATTTCGTCTAAACGCTGACAGGGGCGGTAACAGACCCATTAACGTTTTCTTCCGTTAGATTAAAAGAAAAGGTATTGTCTGCCGTTAAAGTGTTTAATCGTATGAACAAACAGAACAGGCTCAACACATCACACCTCGGATTTGGGGGAGATCTTAAACCCATATATGTCGCTGAATTCCTTACGCAGAAGGCTAAAAAGATGTTCTACATAGCCCGTGAGTTTAGTAAGAAGAATGGTTATGAATTCTGCTGGACTGCTCATGGAAGAATTTATCTTCGCAAGAAGACTGGTGCTCGCTCCCATCGAATTGACTCGGCAAGCGATTTGGATCGTTTGGTTCCTCACCAAGAGCTATGACTAGAATATATTATTATAGCATGGCAATTTCATTATATTATTTGCATGATATTTTTATTTAACTTATATTGTACTCTACAACTACTTAAACATGACCATTACTGTTTACCACAAGCATATATTTGTCTGAATTATGTAAACATGTCATTTATAATCTCACACTGTAACCCTGCTACATTTATTCTAGAACAAACTTTACACTATCCACACTCACAATTAAACATAGGTTTGTCCACCGACTATACATTTACATCCATAGCTAACATATCAAACTCCTGCTTATTGGAAATTTGTGCCGTCATTGCAGGCGGCAAGTTTTTCATCTGCTAAAATGGGAAGGTCCATTATCCTATTTCATAACAATAATGACTCAGTTTAACGATATATTTAATGATATTGATTCTGTTACAACCTCCAACTCACTTGTATGTTCGCCTGAAAGCCTTATAAAGCATATAAATACTCCCCAAGCATCTCTGTCTATATTACAAACCAATATTCGAAGTATAAACTGTAATTTTGATTATTTTACTGGAAAGAATAACTATCGAATGTCATATTATCGTACTCACAGAGTGTTGACTAAGTAAAACCGCAGTTACGCCGCAAATTCATGGCTACATATCACATAGGTCAAATTTTACTAATCAAAACGATGGCGTAATCGTATAAATTAAATGTGACATAAAACCATAAAACATACCGTGGTAGCTCCTCTATTCACTGATGCAAACTGTCTAATCCTCAGATCTGGCTGTGAATACGCCTTAGTGGCTATCTATCGCTCACCCTCGCAAAAAAATATAAATGGTTTTTGTGATAGTCTTGACCGGTGCATTACATCTTTAAATTCAATTAAGTCTGTAATAATGGTTGGTGATATCAACATAAATATTTCTCCGACGAACAATAGGGATACAAACTCCACTAAATATCTGGACTTAATGGCGTTCTACGGTTAATGCCGACTAGAAACGAAAACTGCATTGATCATGTCATGCTAAGATCAGAAAGACACGCCGTAACTAGTGTACTTGACACCTTTATAACCGACCACGCACCATTGGTGGTCACTTTAGACTTTAATATAACAAGAACGGATTCTTGTGCCACTCGTCTCAGAATCGACTATCCCTCAATAGTCGAAGAGTTGGCACATACTGACTTCACTACAATTCATACTGCCACAGACGCTGTTTACGCGGTGACTGCTTTATCGAACATTATTGTCAAATTAATTACAACTCACTCCACTAAAGTGTCTATCCCAAATCGCAAGCGAACTATCAAGCCATGGATAACTCCGGGGTTGCTAAGATGTATCAGACACAGGGATAAACTGCATTAAAATTTCAAAACCCATCCGGAGAACGCAATACTCCACGTAACCTATACCAGATATCGTAACCATTGCAATAATTTACTTCGAAAGCTAAAAGTAGAATACGAAAAAAATTAATTTAATAAAAATAAACGAAATCCTAAGGGCACATGGAAAACGATAAAAGAAATCACCAATTTAAAGCAATCATCCCCTGTATGTGATCCTCTGCTGTGTCTGACTCGAGACCCACAGGCATCAATCAATGCTGTTAACGATTATTTTGCTGGTGTAGGTTTCGCTCTAGCGAACGCTATCTTGGATAGCCATTGAACTCAAGAACAGTTGCGGAAACCCCCGAACCCGGACGAATTTCAGTCGTCTGGTTGCTCCATGGGGCTATTGTGCACGGACTGCGGAGAAATCGACTCAATTATTTCGAATCTGAGAAATGAAACTGCTACAGGCATTGACAATATACCTAGTCGAGTAATTAAAAGTTCAAAAATGAGCCTATTATCGCCACTAACAATTGCTTTTAATCTATGCTTGGCAACTGGTACTAGCATTTTAAAAACAGCTCTTGTACACCCTATTCATAAGAGTGGTAGTAGAGATGATGTCGAAAACTATCGACCAATATCTGTGTTAACAGTTATATCTAAAATTCTGGAGAAACTGCTAAACGCTAGACTTACTAACTATCTTCAGAAAAACAAAATAATTGCACCAAATCAATTCGGTTTTATCAAAGATAAGTCTACAGAAGACGCAACTTTACTATTAACGGAAACGGTTGTAAGACATCTGGAAAACTCCTCAAAAGTCCTTGGTGTATTTTTGGACTTGTCTAAAGCATTCGACACCATCTCTATTCCTCTATTGCTACTCAAACTGGAACATATTGGAGTGCGAGGGGTTGTGCTAGATATGTTTCGCTCATACCTAACTGACCGCACTCAGTGTGTCAAAATAGGAAACCACGTCAGCGATCTCCAATCCCTTAGTTTCGGTTTGCCTCAGGGCAGTGTTTTATCACCTTCTCTTTTCCTGGTGTACGCCAATGGCCTGTGCACTAAACTCCTGCCAAACTGCAGCATCATATCTTACGCTGACGACACGGCACTGATCGTGCATGGCTGCTCCTGGGAGGAAACACAAACATACGCGTAAATTGCACTCAGGGAGGTAATGATCTGGCTTAAAAATAACCTATTAACGATCAACCTAAACAAAACAAAATATATTACGTTCTGCCATCGTTTAAATGCCCAACCATCACCTGACTTCAAAATACAAACCCACACTTGTCATGAGCAAAGTGCATGCGCTTGCCCCAATTTGTCACAAACTAATACAATAAAATATCATCTTGGTATCATCATTGATAGGCACTTAAGCTGGTCAGAACATGTAGATGCACTGACGGGAAGAGTGAGAAAGCTTATGCCGATATTTAGGAAACTGAGGCGTTCGGCAGACACCGATATTATGTTGATGGTATACTACGCCCTGGCACAGAGTATAATCCAGTACTGCATTATAAACTGGGGTGGAGCCGCTAAAACCATTCTACTTCCTTTGGAGCGGGCTCTCTGAGCCTATCTTGAGCGTACTCAAGATTATACTCGGTAAACCAAGAAGATACAGTTCTGACCAGCTGTATAGTGACTGCCAGGCGCTCTCGGTGAGACAACTTTTTGTAAAGGCCCCAATACTTCGTAAGCATAGGTCCACCTCGTTCAGGCCCATCTTGAAGCGCAACAAATATAAAATTTACCCGGTGCCGGCCCATAAAACATCTCTCGCACGGCGCCAGTTTTATATCCTTGGCAATGTTCTCTATAACACTGCCAACGTAGATAATAACTTTTTTTTTTTTATGTTTGGCCTGCCAAAATGACTCTACTCTGCCTGATGGAAAGCATAAGCAGAATCCACGAGTGGTGGCCACCATACTCATTGCGAATACAACAATGCAGTATGGCGACCCACACTATGGCGGCCTAGTGATGCTTGTGCATCTTTTAGTCTAGTCAACAAGTATGGAACTTGTTGACTAGACTAATTGGGCCTCCGGTCTCGCACTCACCAACGAAACACGACAGCACAAACGCTGTCATTTTACGTTGATTTTCTGTGCGAGGGTAGTACCGCCCCGGTCGAGCCGGCCCGTTCGTGCTGAAATCAGCGTGGCTCTACTACCCATTTACCCATTAACGGCACACAAAGTCAAAGCAGTCATTACAAGCTGGCTCAAAGGCTTCAGCTACGCTACCTTAGAAAATCAAGTGAATCGCCAATCATTTAGTTAGTGAAACCTACACGTTAAATCTCACGCATTTGCATACACACACACACACACACACACACACATGTACACTAACACGTACATGCTTACACAAATTTACACTAACACTCACATGCATGCTTAAACTCACACTTGTGGTAAATAAAATAATTAATCAATTTCTTGTAATATGTTTTAATCAATCTTGTGCCACTAAAATGTTGATGTTGTATTGTTTTGTTACTTGTTTGATTTTTATCTAATTTTTTCAATGTAAAATTTACCTACTGGACAATTATAATCAGTTAATTAAACGTCTAGGGTGGAAGGCGCTGACGACTGCAACACAATATATTATATTAGTGCGGTCGTCATCGACAACCTCTTATTTATAACGAATTGTCTGGTCATTGTAAATCTGTATTTAAATAGAAATAAGAGAAAATTGTAAAACTAAATGATTAATTATAATAAATAAAATAAAATAAATACCATGGGGCGCAGCTTGTCTAAAATAAAAGTAGTCAAAATTACTGCTTATAACATAACTATCTGCCACTAAGAGTTCCATCAACTTGAATGGGCCGGCTCGCCCGGAGTGATACCACGGCCTCACGGAAAACCGGTGTGAAATAGTACTTGCGTTGTGTTTCACCGAGTAAGTGAGGACACCGGAGGCCCATACCCCAACCCCAACCCCCAAAGGCCGGCAACGCACTTGTGACGCTTCTGGTGTTGCAGGTGTCCATGGGCGGCGGTAATCGCTTACCATCAGGCGATACGTCTGCTCGTTTGCCCGCTTATTCCATAAAAAAAATCAATTAAGCCGTTCTAGAGATAGGCCGTTATAAACAGCAAGACATTAAAAGAGCGTACTCCTTCTTAAAAGGCCGGCAACGCACTTGTGACGCCTCTGGTGTTGCGGGTATCCATGGGCGGCGGTAATCGCTTACCATCAAGTGATACCTCCGTTAGTTTGCCACCTATTCCATAAAAAAAACAAGAAGGCCGAGGCGCGTAGCAGGAAGCTAACGGTGGCCGAATCACAATCGATACCCCCTCCCCCCACACACCGTAGGTATGGCTTTAGTCGATTCGATTCCGATACACCACCCGCTTACCCTTGCAGAATAACGGCTTGGAGGGGTTTCGAAACACAATGGTATTGAATTGCAGGGATTAATAGGGGCGGCAAAAATTTAATAGCTTCCTGACGGCAAATATGTACCTAAATCCGTCACTGCACCAATTCGATGACATTAAGTCATCAATATGTACATACTGTTGTCGTCCCTGAAGATAGGAGGAAACCGGTGAGGAGTAAGTAGATTTTTTATTTATTTATATTCATTGTACTTATACACAGACAAAGCAAAACAGTTCAAAAGATGAGAGAAGATTATGCTGTTATACAAACTGTGGGGCCTGTTTATATCCACCGTTCTGTAGCTCTTTAGAAAGAAAGGAAAGGGTGGAAGGAAAGAGATGAATTAGTTTTTTAGGAAAAGGTATGATGGCTTTACGCCAGATCCAAGGACGAGTGAATAGTTAATAATATGGGACACTAGCTGTGCCCGCGACGTCGTCCGACAGAGTTACATTCGCATTTATAATATTAGTAAGAGCCCCCGCAGACTACAAACATTTTCATCTAAGGGGGCTCTAAGGATTAAAGGAAGAATGTCATTACAATAATTCTTGTCAATATTTTTTTTAAATTTTAGTTAGCAATACTTACTAGAAACGCGTCGGTCAGTATCTATTTAATTGTCGCAAAAAGAAACAGGTTACATGGCTTTGTATCTTAGTCTTACGAGCTTATGTAAGTACATCTTTCAGATTTAGCTAGATTTTCTAAGGCTTTTACTACAGTGATAACCGAGCTGTTTACATCTCTGGCATAGTTCCTGTGGGTGTTTATGATAGGAGTCTTTTCTTCGTGTTATATCAGACGGACGCACTTCCCTCTGAAAACGATGAAATTATATGTTATATTAATCACTACATAGTATAAAACAAAGTCGCTTTCTCTGTCCCTATATCCCTATGTGTTCTTAAATCTTTAAAACTACGCAACGTATTTTGATTCGGGTTTCTTTAATAGATAGAGTGATTCAAGAGGAAGGTTTTTATACTTTTTATGTATAATAAATGCATAATATAGTATGGAAACACTGTTAATTTTCGAGGTTTCTAATGTGATGTAGCAAATAAACACATTTTTTGCGCTTACATTGCAAACGCTGGTGGCACCAGATCAAAATAATGTAGGTACTGCAGTATTGTATACCTTAACAAAATCTACAAAAAAGTCCGCGACGGTATATGTCTATCTCTTAGGGATAACCCACAACAACCATTTTTTATTCCTTTCTTTTTGCGAGTAATAATGGCTCATTTACGAAGCGATTTTAAGCAATACAGAATGAATCCTTATACAATTAAGTAAATAAAATACTTTGTGCATTTAATATAGATCAAAATGGCTCTTAACAGTATCTAATTTAAATGAATAAATTCGATGAATATGACGGTGCCGAAACCTGTCCGGTCTTAAACGAGCTATGCGGGATGTGAAAAATTAGGAACGTAGTGAATGTAGCGAATGCAGTGACCCGTCAGTGGCTATTAAAGTTAGTAGGTTGAAGATGCAATGGGCTGTTCCTATAATATGTCCGACAGCCCTCAGCCACAGAGCGTCGCTTTCTAAGAAACACTGCCTAGAACTCTGCATTCACACTTTCACTATTCCGTAAATCTGTCGTCCAGATGTGGCAAATGTCGGACGCCTTTTTATGGTAGGAGCCATTTAATTTCTCAGAGTGCAAAAGTCCTTTGTTTGTAGATTTGTAAAAAAAAAAAAGTCGGATTTTTGTTCGTCTACGCCTCTCTTACGTTTTACACAAGTGGACAAAGACTATCTGTTAAGAACAACGAAACGTTAAAAAACAACAATCAGTCTTGACTTGAAGACAATTAAATTTTAAACTTTTTAACTACGTACTTACTTTTACACTTGTTTATTGCGTTACGATGTTCCGATGATTTGAAATGTTTTTTTTATTATGTGCAAAAAATCATGAATTAAAAAATCGTGGCGCTTTCCGCCAAGGCGCCACCCCCTTTAGTATGCCGCCCGGGGCTATTGCACTATCCCCCCACGCTACGCCACTGTAAAATGATTAATATGTAACAAATTCAACTTTATATTTGTTTGTTGATTGATAACTCGAGAACTCATAGGATGTGTCTAGATGATGTCATGATTGTGATGATCATTAGATTCGAAAGGTCAGGACATATACTTAATGGACATAAAAGCTGACAAGTAACTGTATTATCTGGTTACCTGATTTCTTGGTTGCACATGAGTCTCACATTTTCTACAAGCCTGACAGACGTTGGGCCAGGATAAGAGGCTGTGCCAATGGTGACCACAACGTGGACAAGTAAATTCACCGTAACAGGATCTTGAAGCTGGTGAAGGTCCCTGTGATACAGCAGATGACATAAATTACAATTTTGAAATAGCAAGTGCTTCCTTGTATAGCAATGTTATAAGCAGTATGTACATAAATCAATAGCCTTATATTCTTCTGTTCATTATCAAGTTTTGTAGATATACGTAATAAAATAACTACCGATTCCGTGCACCGATTTTGTTTTGATAGGAATAATTGACAATTACACTTACCACAGAAATGTACGTTTGCACAGGAGCTTGAACATTGCTTACGACAGGACTTCTGTGATAAACCGTTTCATGTACATATCTACGTCTCGCCACTTCAACCTCGACGTCACTTGATGCCTGCAAAATATCTCATAGTGTTTTTTGATTGTGAATAATTTGAACAGAATGGTAAATTGGTATACAATCAGGTGCGCACACTCTTTTCAGTCTTTTCTCGTATGCTTTGGTACTCTCGAGCAGTCAACATCTAAATACTACTTTACTACCCCACCGAGTTTAAATTAGGAGTTCGATTTGTCTTGACGAGTTCTTTGTCTTTAAATGGTATCCAGGGTCTGATGATGGAACTGGAAGTTGGCCATAGGAACTCTGTCATAAAAAGTTATAATCTCATCGAGTTTAATTTCGTGTACTTTGTCTCTAAATTTTATCCAGATCTGACAATGGAGCGAAGCGATAAATACACAATCGCATCGAATTTGAGCTCGTTTGATTTCTTGACTAATAATACTTTAGTGATAAATGGACAATGGTAACCAGGGTTTGATGATGAAAATGTCCCCAGTTCCCTTGAAAACTTTTAGGTATGTAAGTATGTAACTTATATGTAACTTATATAATGTCATTACACAATTTATGTAGGTATATATCTAAAAAAGAATCGCCAAAATGTATGTACGCGCATAACTTCGGATCGACTGCACCAAAATGGATAATTCTTTTTTTGTGTTTGAAAAGAGATTGCACGAAAAAGAAAATGGCAGTACGAAGTTTGCCGGGTCAGCTTGTATGTTATAAAAGCTTGTGGCGGTTTACATGTGTAAATAGATAAACAAGTACATTAAATATTTCGATTTGATTGATTTGATTACTTTAAAATTATGCGACAATCCTTTGTATCATATAAATTATTTGACGTAATCGTTTTTAAGGAAAAAAAAACTCTATTAAAAATGTGAATGTAAGTTTGTCTGTTACGCTTTCAGTCGGAAACTACTTAACCTTAACCGATCATCATGAAACTTTGTACACATATTCTTGGAGGTATTAGAAGTAACATAGGATACCTACTCACTTTTTATTATTATAATAATAATACATCTCTTTATTGTACACCAGATTATTCCAAGGTAAGCTTAAAATTAGAGAAGTACAATTGGCGGCCTTATCGCCCGGAGGCAATCTCTTACAGGCAACCATTGGATGGAGAGAAAAACGTGAAAATGAGGTAGTGTAGGGTGGTGTCTGGTGTAAAACTAAGTAAGACAATAAAATAAATAAAGTAAATAAAGATTGTTATAAACCTTTACAGTAATACATAGTGTGGAATGAAATACAAACAAACAAGGAATAAGATAAATATATACCTACAGTTAATTAAATACTTAAATGTTTAGTGTGCGCCAATTGAGTAAATAAAGTAAAAATAAATAAAAAATTGCAGGTTAAGGGACATTGCGTTAGGGTTAGGGTTAAGGGGTATTAAATGCGAGCAAAGCCGCGGGCGAGAGCTAGTATTTATATTTTAGTGCATAAGTAAAAGTTTGTTTTTAAAGAAGTTCTATTACTTTTTATTTCATTATCTGCTTAACGAAAAAGCCCAGTAAAGAGAAACAAGTTTTAACATTAAGTACTCGTAAGGAAACGCTAGGCATTTAAAATTTACTAGTTCAGTACACACGAAAATAAAAGTAGCCTAAGTTACTCCTCATATCATTAGCCTATGTGCCAGTGAAAGTCTCGTCAAAATCGGTCCAGCCGTTCCTGAGATTAGCCGGAACATACTGACAGAGAGACAAAGTTTTAAGAATTGATATTTTGACGTTAAGTATCGTACTATAACGTAATATACTTTCATAATTTGCATTTAGTGAAAAGTTGTTAATTAGAAATTACAGACACTTTAATTTTATTTATTTGTTTACATAGTAGGTACTTTCAATGAGAACTATGTAACCCTACGTTTAATACAACTTTTAAACAAGACGTCTAATCTAGCTTTACACTACTGTTTCAAGTTGTAGGTACGAACTTAAAAAGCAGAATCCCAATTTACAAGACATTGAAATGTTACTTACCGACCAACATGATCCCATGTTTAATTTTTTAATTCACGATCCACTTGACTTCGTCAACACCTGATAGATGCTAATATGCCGAGTCGTCAATAACAATTGTGCCAAACAATGATTTTACGAATGATTATGTTTATAATACGTAAATTATACCTATAGGTACTTAGGTATATAAGGAACAACTTTTTTTCAGACGAAAGATTTCTTATTTAAAATTACTTGTAAACTCTCACGACACACTGATGCTTTTCTATTATACATGACAGACTGATAAGAAAGCATGTTAAACTGAGTTAAGTACCTTTTGAACAAAGAGTGTGTTGCCCGCTTTTGTTTACCTTTTAGCCTAGCTTAACTGGGATAACACACTAATTACCTAATCGTGTGATCCCCCTTCATTTGTAATTGCTTAAAAAACGTTATTACGAAATTTGATAATTTCTGGGAATATTTCTTTTTATTTGAGATTCTCGTTTGTTTTCTTTTCATTTTGAGTATCCCATAGAATTTTTTTCTAGTATAATGCCTGATTTCGGGGTATTCTTTATTATGGCAACACTGATAGAAAATGTGTGAGTTGGGTGTGATGTTTACATTGATCATGTTTTATTTCTTTGTGTGAGTGAGTAGGTACCTTTAAGAAATAAAATACATGCAATACTGATGGTGTACTTCTGAGAATTTTACGATATGATCAAGTATAAAGTCACTTACGTATGTTACTTGGTATGCTAGTTACATGTAGTTTATCAGATGTTTTAAATAAGCCGTAGGTAGACAAAACATACACTTAGGTATATAAATTAGATAATAATTATTTTACTTCAGTAGCTACATAAGTTTGATACTTCCCTTCTTTTTATGTCTTAGCTCCCAAAATGACTACTCAGCATGATGGAAAGCATAAGTAGAATCTAATAGTGGTGGTCGCTATCCTCAATGCGAAAGCGAACACTGCAGCATGGTGACCCACACTATGGCAGCCTAGTGAGATGCTTTTTACGCGCCGCTTAAAGGACCCGAAATCATAATGGGACTGAAAGTGCGGTGGTAGTGAGTTCCAGGTTTTGACCGCTCGACACACTACTCTAGTAAAATCTCTCTGAGTACAATCAGTTTGAAATATGTGAATTATGAATATTTATTGCATAGAAGTTCATAGAACGACAGGTTACATTATGTTATGAAATAGGTACTTCGACTAATTTCTTGTATTCTATATATAATACCAGTGGCGTAGCGTGGCCTTACATAGACGTGGGCGAAGTTACATCAGCGAAGCCCCTTTTCTTTCGTTCCCAAGATCTACCTAATTTTATCTTACCAAACATGCTTCGATACGACATGCCTGCTCATAATAGTAAAAAAAAATATATAAATGAGTAGTGGGCGAATATTAAAAAGCCTACCTAGTCCTACAGATATGAAAAAAGGTATTATTTTAAAATAACTTGAGTGATTAATTTTTCTTACAAAAGTAATGTTCCTTTTTTTATGGAATAGAGAGCAAAATAGCGAACGTATCGCCTGATGGTAAACGATTACCGCTGCCCATGGACACCCGCAACACCAGAGGAGGCAGAGAAGCCACACCTGCCCAGAGAGTCTAGCCGAATTGAAAGGTCCTGGCAATCGACGATTCAAGTCGCTCTCCGTTGAATGCGATCCAGAGGGAGGAGCTGGTATTGGGGTGTCCCTGCCCAAAGATGAGGACAGTATTCCATGTGAGGCCGAACCTGCGCCTTATAAAGCAAAAGGCGGTGGATCGGAGTGAAATACTGTCTCGATCTGTTGAGCACGCCAAGCTTCTTCGAGGGCAATTTGGCCTTACCCTCCAAATGACCACGAAACTGGACTTCGCTCGAAATGTCGACACCAAGAATTTCAATATTGGCTGAGACAGATAGGGGAGTGTTTTCAAAACGAGAACTTACGACCCACGGCAGTTTTTCTTCGTCTTTTTGCTTTACTGAAGTCTTTTAATGAGGGTTTGTAATTTATTTTTGCAGCTAAATTGAGAGTTTTGCTAAACCGCTTGTCGGTCCTGCTTCATATTGTTTCTTAAGTAGTTTTTAATAAATTATACGAGATATTCGCTTCATTCATTTGAGACTCGATAATCATATCAAAAAACCGACTTCCAAAAACATCCAACGAAAACTCTCTGTCAAAAAACACTTAAAAGCGTAAAATAAACTGGTTCTTAATAAATTGCCTATACCTAATTCTTTATTCATTTAAATAGTAGTATTATAATGGGTGCTAGGTACCTAAAATCTGTTTGAAGTCGGTGCCAAGTGAATATCGCTTAGACTTTTGTAATTGTTCGTTTGTATTCTATTTGGCTTAGCACCGACTTCAAACAGATTTTAGGTACCTAGCACCCATTATAATACTACTATTTAAATGAATAAAGAATTAGGTATAGGCAATTTATGAAGAACCAGTTTATTTTACGCTTTTAAGTGTTTTTTGACAGAGAGTTTTCGTTGGATGTTTTTGGAAGTCGGTTTTTTTTTTTTATAAAAAGTTTTTATTTTACAGTTTTTAGTGCAAACAATCGTAGGTAAGTAGTAAGTTGAATTATTTCATCAAATTTCATCATCAAGAATACAAATTAAGGTACATGTAATATTAAAATCATCCTCTAATCCCTAACTGTTGAAGAGTTTAATCTTCTATCATCAGCTCACCTAAATAGCTTGAAAGTATACGACTGAAGGTCTTTAGATACGTATGAAATTGAAAGAATTATTCTCCAACTCCTAACCGTTGAGGAGTTGTACCTTCCATCATCAGCTTACCTAAATAATTTGTAAGAATACGACTAAAGGTAACTTATATACATATGATATTTAAAGATTAATCCTCCAACTCCTAACCGTTAAGGAGTGGTACCTTACATCATCAGCTCATCATCATAAAATGATGACTACCAGACGCAAATACCGGTGTAACTTCAGAAAATATACGAAAAACATAGTATGTGCCTATAAAAAATGAGGGTTTCCCTCGATTTCCCTGGGATCCCATCATCAGATCCTGATATGCTGGCAATGGGACCACCACGGAAGCATACCCTGTCGAATACAAAAAAAAATTTCAAAATCGGTCCACAACTGACGGAGTAATCAGGTAACATACATAAAGAAAAAAAAAAATACATACAGTGGAACATAGAACCTCCTCCTTTTTGGAAGTCGGTTAAAAATATACAGATTCAGGGCTCATTAAATTTTTGTTTTTTATTAAAAAATCGCATACTAGCAACAAGAGCTTTATTAGCTACGGTCATCTCAGTTTATCTTTTTCGCTTCGATGCACCATATTTCCAATTTAGGTGCGCATATCTGTTCCTGCTCGGGCGGACATGATATATAAAACAAATACCTACAGTAATTTACCATATAAATCAATAAATTAACACAAAACACTTCTTAAGTACAAGCTTTTACTGAAACGCTCTAAAAAGAATAATATTAAGTATTCTTTGAAAACTTTTACTATCAACTTATAATGTCATTACACAATTTCTATAATACAAAATCTTCCATCATCAGAACGTGGATATTATCAAAACAAAGTACCCGTGTACAAATGAATGCAATGCTCGATGGTGTTGCGTCGTTTTATAATAGAATTTCGTCGTTTCATTACCAAGATCCTATGACCAGCTTTCGGTTCTATCTTCAGACCCTGGATGCTATCAAAACATAAAGACGAATCAAACGATTCCAAATTCGATGGGTTACGTTTTTTCATTAGGTATGCGTCCCTATAACCACTGACGAAATATATACTAGACCAACACTCTACTAGGCGAGACCTGTACGCGGATTTATAGTAAGCTTAATGTTCCCTAGATGTCACTAAGTGCATCAAATCGTGAATTACAACGATATTTTCTGACCCCCAACACCAATACGAACCCAACAGTCAACTGTCAAGATTATTGTCATTGTATTATTGCGAAATGTACCACTAGATGTCGTTTTTTAAATAATTAATTATATTAGTACCTACATAATTTATGTAATATTTTATTTTATCGTCAGAGAGATCTACACAAATAAATAAAATTGAAATGTCTGTTTTTAAGTTTTAAATAACCACTTTTCGCTTTTAAAATCTTTTTTTTTATTAATTGTTTGAAACTTTTTTATTTTCAATGGATTCACTTTATACTTTGTATGTATGTATGTTTCTCAATTGACATAAGTAAGGAACTAAGGACTGACATTTTATTTTTTTAATGGATTCAAAAAACAACATAATAATTGATGAATTAATAAAATACAGTTGCATGGTGCAGTTGCAATTCCCGTCCTTATGACACATGTCTAAAAACAGTTTTTGGCGTTTATAAATGTTGTTGATCGTGAATGTATGCAAATAAAAAAATTGATAATTACGAGTTGATAATGTCGAGAATTGCTTGCACATATTAATTTATCAACTGTAGATGACAAAAAGGTGTAATTAAGGATTTTCTTTCGGTTTGTGTCTTATAAATAATCCTAATGTTAAAAATGCGAACGTAAGTTCGTTTGTTACGCTTCCCGGCGAAAACTACTTATCTGATTAATCTGATCATCATGAAACACATATTCTTGTAGAGGTATTAGAAGTAACATAGGATACTTTTTATTAAATGCGAACGAAGTCGCGGGCGAAACCTAGTTATTAATAAAACAATCATAAGAAATGTTTTGGAACGAAGTTCCATATCGCGCTTCTCGCTAAAAGTTGTAGCGACACTTTTAACATTGAGTTGACGTCATAGTGCTGGATACTCAACGTTAAATATAACCAGCTGATTGCCAACGTCCGTACCATGTTGAATACACCGATTCTCGTCCAATCACCGAAGTTAAGCCACATCGGGCGTGGTTAGTACTTGGATGGGTGACCGCCTGGGAATACCACGTGTTGTTGGCATTTTGCATTTATTTACAGAAAATATATTGTTTTATAGTATATTTTGTAAAGTTTGATTATTTCTAAAATAATTTGACAAATGCGTTACCGCCGTTACCGGTCTTTGGGGCATAGTGGAGTGGGATGGGGGGAGAGGTTGGGGTATGAGCCTCCGGTATCCTCACTCACTCGGTGAAACACAGCGCAAGCACTTTTTCACATCGGTTTTCTGTGATGCCGTGGTATTACCAGGGGCAGGGGTCATATTACGTCGCGTCTCGCGTAACCAAGTTAAATAATATCCAGAAACGATTAAATACGTATCTACTCATTTTTAATCAGTAGCCCAAAGTTAAAGTTTCATGTTTCTAACTTAAAAATGACGGACTTTCGTCCACACTTTCAACCCGTATTTCACCCCCTTAGGGGTAGAAATTCCAAAATACCTTCCTTAGTGGATGTCTACTCAATAAAACGATCCATATGAATAACTGAAAGAATACAAATTAAGGTCTATACGTACGTGTAATATTAAAATCATCCTCTTATCCCTAACTGTTGAAGAGTTTAACCTTCTATCATCAGCTCACCTAAATAACTTGAAAGTATACGACTAAACGTCTATAGATACGTATGAAATTGAAAGAATTATCCTCCAACTCCTAACCGTTGAGGAGTTGTACCTTCGATCATCAGCTTGCCTAAATAATTTGAAAGAATACGACTAAATGTAACATACATACATATGATATTTAAAAATTTATCCTCCAACTCCTATTAACCGTTAAGGAGTTGTACCTTACACCATCAGCTCATCATCATAAAATGATGACTACCAGACGAAAATACCGGGTTCAATACTTCGGTACTTCAAAAAATATACGAAAACATAATATGTGCCTAAAAAAATGAGGGTTTTCCTCGATTTCCCTAGGATCCCATCATCAGATCCTGATATGGTGACAATGAGACCACCTCGGGAGCATACCCTTTCGAATACAAAAATAATTTTCAAAATCAGTCCACAATTGACGCAGTAATCGGTGAACATACATAAAAAAAAACACACAGTGGAACATAGAACCTCCTCCTTTTTGGAAGTCGGTTAAAAATAAAAATACAGTCGAATTGATAACTACCTTCTTTTTTTGAAGTCGGTTAAAAATAAACATTCATATTAATTAATATTTTTGAACTGAGTACGCGGCTCAAGCGATGTTGCCGTTCCGTATTAACTACTGGTGAACGATTTTTGCAATGTTGCCATTCATGAGTGCATTGTTTCTCTGATTCAACCAAATAACTTATAAATGTGACATCTAGCGTAGTAAATAGTCATTATTTTCAAGTTTATTTAAATCGATTGCAACGACATCTCCTAAACATAGGTGTTAACTTTTAGTTATGCAATTGAAAATCATTTTTTAAAGCAAGCAATACAAAGCAAGTTTTATATTTGAAAAATAATAATATAGTTACTAGAATTGAAGCACATCAATAAAATACTGTTAAACTTTGTTAAACTGCTTTTTAGAGCTTATTTTGAGCGCCATCTAGATTTAGTTGAACTTTTCTAGCTTTTTACGGCGTACAGTATTGGCCAAGGGAGGGACGGTCTATAGTATATTGTGTCATTGCTATAACCAAAGGGTTAAAAAAAACGACGAAACACTTCGAGAAAAGGTAGGTAGTGCACTTGCGCTTCGCTTGGCTCGTCTTGGCGGGGGCACGACCGTGCCCCCAGATTATACTTGCAAAATTTCAACACAATCGGTTGTAGCTATCTGCTTCAAAATTGAATTACAAGATTTCACCCAAACAAACATAGTTACATAAATACTAGCTAGCTGAGTCCCGCGGTTATTGTTGTAATTTATAACCGCGTGAAACACCCCGCCGAATTGTGAATTTTAGACATCATCTCTTTTTCCAAAATTATTCTCATCTTTGCTGTTTTGTATGAAGTATGTGAGTAAAAAAACGTTTTACAAAGCCAAGCTGTGTTGCCAGTCTGTGAGTGTGGCCAATATTTTTCAGGTTTTTATTTAGTTGAAAAAATAAATGGAAATTTAAGTCTGGTGGCATGGCATTCAAAGAGGCTTAAGTGCGAGGCCGTGGCGTGGGCCCACGTCGCCCACGCCTAGCTACGCCACTGTATAATATTAGCTGTGCCCGCTACTTCGTACACGTGACGTTTGTATTTTCAAGTTATTTTTAATTTTTCACCGTTTAAACCTTCTCTGGACTACGACAAACATTTCAAAACCAAAATCAGCAAAATCGGTCCAGCCGTTCTCGAGTTTTAGCGAGACAAACGAACAGCAATTAATTTTTATATATGAGACTAGCTGACCCACGTAACATCGTTTACGTTTTTGTGAATCTAAACCATTCCCAGATCCCCTTGAACACACACAAAAAATTTCATCAAAATCCGTCCAGTCGTTTGAGAGAAGTTCAGTGACATACACACTCACAGAAGAATTATATATATAAAGATTATATATGTTATTATGTATTTCACCTATGTTATTTATATTTTATATAGGTTCCTTTTAAAAGCTACTTACTATTCTCTTGAAGAACCACCTCGAAAGTACACCCTTGGGCCTTGGGAAAACCTGGGGACATCACATCAAGAGCTTTCGCGTACCAATTAATACAGGTTTTTTTCATTAGATATGGATATTGTCGTTTAGATATTTACTGAATACCTATCGAAATTTTAGATTCTACTAGCTGACTCGGCGAACTTCGTACCGCCATATTTAAATATCTGTCTCAGCCTCCCACAGGCAGTGGCAGCGGACAAAAAAAGACTTTTCCCGTATCTTTAATTTGTTTTCTTTCTAGCAAAAAAAGAATGAAAGAAATCGGACTATGTGTTATTGAATTACAACTAAGTACGTTCGTACGTTCCCGAGGAAAGTTAAACGTGTATTAAAGCGTTCAGTTGATGCCAGCAGACCTATTAGAGGTATCGGCGCTTAACAGCGCTTAACTTTGGCGCGCCTACCCCGCCTACATAACAATTCTACTTGTTCTGTGGCCAGAGCCATACGCGGATACCGCACCGTGTCGCTGAATTCCAGGCGGAGAGTAGCATTCGCCCTCCGCCCGAAGAGGTACGCGAGTGGCGTGAAGCCATCCGTCGAGCCACAATGGCTAGATGGTCGTTCCGGCTGGAGACTCCACGTGCTGGCTTTGTCGCCGTGGAGGCTCTCCAGCCGGTCATCCTCGAGTGGGCAGGGCGGCAGCACGTTTCCTTCCGACTGACTCAGCTCCTTTCCGGGCACGGTTGCTTCGGGAAGTACCTGCACTCGGTCGCCAGGAGAGAACTGAGTCCCGCCTGTCACCACTGCGACTGCAGTGAGGACTCGGCCCAGCATACGCTGGCGATTTGCCCCGCTTTGGCGTCGCAGCGTCGGGCCCTCACTGCAGTCATCGAAGGAGATCTCTCGCTAGCGGCCGGTAGCGTAAAACTGCTATCGCTACCGGCCATGGAGCGTATGATATGCTCCATGGCCGGTAACCTTCTGCGAAGATGTCATCTCGCAGAAGGAGACGGCGGAGAAGGCCCGGAAGGACGATGTCCACTCGGACCCAATCCGCCGCCGGCGAATCGGGCGGCGGAGGCGCGCCTATCAGCGCCTCATGCCGCCCTGAGTGTGGCCGCGGATGGTCGGGACGGATTTTTCCCTCCATCCACTCTAGTGGCCACCCGCGGGGGGGCCACGTACGCGTGTGCCTGATTAAGAGTCTTACCAGCAGACGGTGCCCGCTTCATTGCGGGCAAGCGCTGGGAGGGGTCCGGATGTGTTAATATCAGCAGTTCCCGGATTCCTGCCTTCACAGGCGCATAGTGGCACACCGTGTGGTTTTAGTCGGTTCGAGTCCGACACACCGCCCCGCCGCAAACCCCGGCGGGGTGACAGTCCGAGGGGATTTCCACAGGTAAAAATAATCACAAATTATAACAAAAAAAAACCGACTTCAATCTGGACCATTTGGTCCAGATTGAAGTCGGTTATATTCCCGTATGGTCCCATTTAAATTTTTAAATGGGACCATACGGGAATATTGAGTTATTCGTTAATTTGTCGCGTATATACATAATGCAAATTGAAGACTTATATGGTTTTCTCATGGATGACATTTTAGAACTGGACCAAATTTAAATGGGACCATTCGGGAAGCACCGCTTTCAAATAAAAAAAGAATCACCAAAATCGGTTCACCCAGTCCAAAGTTATGAGGTAACAAACATAAAAAAAAAATACAGTCGAATTGAGAACCTCCTCCTTTTTGAAGTCGGTTGAAAAAAGGTAAACAAGTAGGTATTGTGTGGTGCATAAGATATTGATCATCAATTACGGCACAAATCAAAGCAGTAGGTACCAACGTGTTGAATGCTATTTAAATTATTGCGTAGTTTAATGGTTGGGCTCAAGTAGGTATAAAGCATAGCTAAGTATAATTACAACCAACCTTTGTTGATGCATCTAAATAAATTCAAATTATTCGTTACAACCACAGAGTAGGTACAGTTTACTAAATTAGTAGGTCTATGGCAATATATTGATTGACAGATAAATTTATTATAGTAACAATAGCTATGTACCTTTACGCAATTTCATTTTGCAGTTGCAATGAACCGGACCAAAAGTATGAGGACAGTTTTCCAACCTCTGACCAAATATGGGGAATGATAGGAACAATAGCGGCCACATTCGCGTGCTGGATTGTATACACCCAGGTACTTACTTTATCGTTAGTTGAACTTTCTTTGACTGACCTTGGATGAAATATTACCTACATCTTAAACCGAGTTCAGTGAGAGCCATAAATAACTGATTTGTAAGTCTGCTTTAGCTATTATTAGTTTTATAGGTAGTATCTACATACACTTATAAAAATATTCACTAAGTCACTAATCTAGGTACCTACTAGGTAACTAGTAGCCCCGGCCACTTTTTTATATTCGATATTTTGACTAAATTAATTTAAAAAAAATATAAAGAAAACTATAAAATATAATCAACATTATATTTATTGAAGATAAATATAGAAAACTTAGACAACTATATAATCTAATTGTAATTTTAGCCACTTCAAATATTAATAAAATTTTGGGTTCAGTTGAAATGCAACCTTCTTCACTTTAAGGCCCATTTTCATGTTTCTATTGACTTTTACCACAGTTTTGGGTTCTTTAATCTTCTCCATTAATTCCTCTTTATGAGGCGAAGATGTCAAAATTTCACTCTTTTGTGTTCTTCTTGTCTTTCAAACTCAGGTTTGAATGTCTGTTCAAAACGTCCTAATTTCGGCTTAAGAGTGACCTGATGACCTTGTTTTATACATTTAGTAGGTACGATCTTGCAGAGAAGTACGAGGAACTTTTATGTTCTCTTTACTCCAGTCTCCGCGATACGTAGTTCTATTTTTAAATTTAGGCATTTTACTACTGCAACAAATTGTTTTTGAGTGTAAGATTTAATCATTTAAAGAATAATAATGTCAGCGCCTATGGCCGGGGGTACCCCCAAAACTGATGTCCGGGGTTACCCGACAGGACTTTCGCGAAACAAAAAATTCTATTTAAAAAGCATGTTATTTACACGTTCAGGTAATCCTAAATATATGAAATAGAAAGGTATAGCAATATGTAAACATATATAACATAAAGAATACATACGTTTATCCAATAAAAATTGTCTCCGAAATAATTGATGTACCGTGCAACGAGTCCGCCAAAAACAAAATACACTCAATCACGTCCGAACGCCATGGTCAGGTGACTTTAACTTAACTGTCAGCATTTGTCGAATGGTTAGTAAACGCACACAGAGATCACATGTACTTATAGGTAACGTCACGCGAAGCACTAGTATTTGCTGGCCGAGGCTACCCGCCGGCCGGGGCTACCCCCCTCTCCCCTATACTTATTATATAAAGAGGTAAAGTTTGTGCGTTCGTGAGTTTGTGACGTTGTAGGGTAATCTCTGGATCTACTGAACCGATTTTGAAAATTCTTTTACCAATAAAGGGCTACGTTATTTGTGAGTGACATAGGATATATAATAACACCCGAAAAGTGGAAAGCCTAATTCGTGGTAGTCGGATTTGCAAAGTCGGAGAAAAAAATGTTTACCGCCCAACGAAGTGGGCACGGGTCAGCTAGTATTCAATAAAGTAAGTGCAGTAAACAGTTGATTGATTAAATAATTGTACTGCTCAATGTTTACACGAAATATGGATAACAAACAAAACATTGAGATCGATATTAAAAATATAATGTGATAAAAACAAAAAATAATGTAATAAAACATTAGTTACTTAAAATAAATTAATTATCAATGTAATGCAAACATTTTTGAGGCATTTTTAACGGCACTAGTGCATAGCACAACCTGATTCCAGTCACTTAACACCATCTCACAAACAACCTGCATACATATCGTACTTTAGAATAAAATTATGTAGTAGCTAGTTGTATAAACGTAAGATTATCAGCTACTAAATTTGATTTCTTATCGTCCCAACAGGTAAAATCTTATAAAAACTACTTCAGAGCGCCACATCCTGTGCAGAAATCTAAAGCCCAAGCGACACGTTAAACAAAACTATCCGAACCACGCACTGACGACCATATCGACGTACAGTTCGTAGTGCAGGCCAGAAGTGGACAGAAAATGTTTTGTAATACTGGCTTCAAAAATTATTTAATACAGTCCGCGCTTGTATACTGGAAGGGCTGTTTGATCGGTCGATTTCGTTATAATGATCGCTAGAACGAACTAACTAAAAGCTGATTAAAAATCACAAGTACGCAATGGTTCTTTAAACTATAGAAATAATAACAAATAAAAGAGTAATATATTTTTATTAGAAATAAATTTTTACTAGTACATGTCTTTATACTTAATTAATATGGCAATTGCATAAAATATAATAGTACAAAAATAAAATTTCAACTAACCTATCCAAACACCTCCTCCACAACAATAATAAGAATAATAAACCCAACCACTCCCCCCTATCTCCCCCCCCCCCCCTTAACCCCCAAAGGCCGGTAACGCACTTGTGACGCCTCTGGTGTTGCGGGTGTCCATGGGCGGCGGTAAAACGTTTACCATCAGGCGATACGTATGCTCGTTTCATTCCATAAAAAAAAAATAACAAAATTTTTAGATAATTCATTGTCAGTGTAGTTAAATTCGGTCGTGTTACTATTTGTTTTTTTTTTGTCATCAGTCTAAATGTGACCACATCGCACATAAACACTATGGTGTATGAACTAAAACCGGTTTCCGTGCTAAACCGACCATCGGTGCGTACGCTCGGTTCTGATGATACGCATTATCCGACCGTCAGTTTGCATCATTCAGTGCTCTCCTGACAAAAAATCTGAACGGACTGGTACTGTCATACGACGATGATACGTCGGTGCAGAACTGAACTTGTTCATTTGTTTCCATAGCGCGTCGGTCGATTGACGGCATGCATGCGCACGCACTCACCGGTCGTCGTAAACAGTGCGTAGCAATATACGCATGGATGTAGATCATGTTTTGATGGAATGTACACGAAACCAACAACTTAGAGATCGCTTGCTTAGTGATAAGTTGATGGATGTTGGAAGATGTAACAGCATCCTGGCCAGTCCTTTAACAGATACAGCAAGGCTTTTTATGATTTGTATGCTGAATATTTAAGACATGTAAAATAAAAAAGTGGCTATGATGGAGCGACATAGTCATAATTGTGGCTAAGCTCCGTAAATAAAGATTTTAAAAAATTACGCATGCGTACGGTCGGTTCAGCACTGTACAATTTATGAATTTTCATATAAATGTGAAGCGCGACTGACGAACGGTACGCACCGCGACGGTCGGTCGAGCACCGAAGCCGGCCTAAGTTGCCATTAGTTTGAACTTTAAATCGCTATAACCCCTAAACTTACTTTCTAGAATAAATGTTAAACGTCTTTTTTTATTTCTACATTTATAATTGTTGGTTACGAGTATATTATTTATGTATGTATATATGTAAGTGTGTACTATGTATTAGATTAAATTCATTTTTATATGTTTCATTTATATTTTTAATATTTCTCTTTATATATTCATAAGCTTTATATTTTATACTTTGTTTCTCCGAAACATTTAGATCCACCCTAAGTTTGATCGAAATAAATTGCAATTAGCAAAAAAGCTGCCCTGTTTATATTGCCTGACATCTTGCAAAATGGTGCACAAATAGTTTTTAGGTGCGAGCGTGATGAAATCATGCCGTATGAAATATCGAAATATAATAATAATGATAATAATAAAGATACGTTTAAAAAATAATCTCAAACAAACCACTCACGGCTGTCTGCTCCCAAACTGGGCAGAGAAGACTATGGCAACCAAACTGCTGATAAATACACTTATTTATTTCTAAATACATGTATATCATAGATAAATCACCCAGATATAGGACAAACGATAGGGTTCATCACACAAACATTTGTCGTGGGTGGGAATCGAACCCACGACTTCTGGCACAGCAGTCAGGACCACTAACTACTAAGACAACCGTCAAAGTCATGTTGACAAAGCCTACGCTCAACGATGAAATATACCGAAATACAATCATTTCTATAGCCCGCCCCTAGTCAAGCTGATATTCTACAAACGTTATTAAAAAACTAACAAAAATGTATGGGAATGACGTCATCTCAAGGCTAAGTCACGTGGTCAAAACAAAATATTAGCCAATAATAAAAGGGAATAATGGCGTCAGCGATTAAAGAAAGAGATTTGACGCGAAACACTTAAATAGTGGCTAAGGAGGCAGGTTATTAGCTATTATTTGTTATTAAAACGACCAATGTGACTGAGCGGTTTAGAGCTTGTCAAATTACCGTCCGGTACAAAATCATAAGCAAAATAGCTACGCTTAATAAGTAAGGGCATTTGATAAAAAGAACGTATTACAAAAACGAATCTTGCAATATTTCTTATCTGCGTAGCTATGCTTAGTTTGGGTCGAGATATTAAAATATAACAAGCATTTTATAGCAATTGATATAAAAATATATACATATTATATTACTATACTTTGAAAGCATTGTCATGCACGTCTATCCGTTACTAACGTTGTTTCTCAACTTACAACTGGTTGTAAATAATGTAACATTTTTATAACGTCAATGAGTAACAAACTTACATAGCGAATACATTGGTATGTTGTCTGAAACAGACACTAAACACTATTACAAGTTCTGCCTTAGGGCGCGTCTCCACCGAAATTTGACATAGTCCAGTCATTATAGTAAGTTCACCCCGGAATTCGAGATACCCAGCTGTAAGTCTGTAAATACTTGTATATTGACACCATAAAAATTGTCTCAAAACCTACATATGGAAGGGTGTACGCAACTATTAAATTTCAAGGTCAAAGGTCACAAAAATCCTTTTTTTGCCCTTTTTTTGTAAATATCTCATTTCCTATGGGTTTTTGCTATTTGTATTTAATATCAATATTGTAGAATACAAAATTCTCTACAAATCTTGTTTAAAAACATTTTTATACGGCGAACCGTTTTCGAGATAGAGGGCAGGGAGCGCGCGGTCACAGGATCACTTCAGGTCAACCGGTGCCTCCGGTCGAAAACGCGCCATATATAGTTGATGAACTATCGATAAATCAATGATGACAATTTTTATTAACTATTATATTATATTTTATCATTTTTAAAAGTTTGTGACGCTTTTTGTGACCTTTGACCTTGAAATTTAATAGTTGCGTACACTCTACCATATGTAGGTTTTGAGACAACTTTTAGGGTTTCAATATACAAGTATTTACAGACTTACAGCTGGGTATCTCGAATTCCGAGATTGTTACCTAATTTAAGCTTAAATGACTGGACTAAACACAAAAAAAGGTTGACAACACAAAATTTGCCATTTTTTGTTCGGTGGAGACTCGGTTTTACAGAAACTTTTGTCACCAACACATGTTGACCCGGCTTTAAAGAACTTGAGATAAAGGCAATATTACAAAGGTCCTTAGTATGTGTTGTTCAACAAAAACATTGTGTCTTTAGAATATTTCTTACAGTCTTGTAATAGATACTTATATTCATCCTCAACTTGCCCCCTCTTGAGCAAATATACCAATATGTATTGGTACGGAAATACGGGGACATTGTGACGGGCAAAAAAGCGTAGCTTTACTCTTTCAATGATTTTCATGTCAACGAAACAGTAGTCCGCTGTGCAACAACTGCCGGGTGTCCTGTAAACAATAGATTTCAATTAGGTATTTATTAAAATGCAATGATTAAGAATGTAGGATTGTTTATTAAAGTGTAGTTTTTGCAACTAGAGACTTATCAAGCCATGAAAGGTGTATTCTTGATAGGCTCAATTCCATAAAGAGGAATAGTTTTAGGATTTTCTTTTATAGGCGGTACACACTACAACGATATATCGTAGCGATTTAACTGTGAAGTTCGTTTGTGCAGTTTTATCGTACGTGTAGACGGAAATTGGCTCAGATATTTCTCAAAAAATCTGAGCCAATTTCCGTCCACAGTGTGGACCGCCTATTAGTTAAACAGATTTCATTTGTATGGTGCAACAATTTAGTTTGTGATATGGTCCGTACTCACATACGTTATTACTAGATAGTTTTACTCCAAAACGAGTAAAAATTGACGTGTGGACCGCAAAACAGCAAAACTCGAAGCCTCGCATCGAGCCGGCTCTATGGCTCGATCTCCTTTTACGTTTCTCCTTGTCATTGTCTTTAATTCTTTTATAATTAAGAATTGCTAGACTTGCTAAATTTAGCCACCGTCTCCTTTGTTGAACAGACATCATTTGGCTCGAACGGTTCGCTGAATACTGAACGGCGAGCCAAAAGATGCGTCACTCGATCGATTAATGCTGAATGTGTGGACGGAAGCTCGTGCCGTGGTTTTTCTCGACATGTTTGCTCGATCGGGTAAAACCGTACGTGAGTACTTAGCATAAGATCAGGGTTGCTTTTTGTATAAACATTAATTAGCAAACAGTAGGTCAGATCTAGGCTAGAAATATTTTGTTAAATATTCATTTTCATCTCTGTTTTAAATAATGATCAGAAATTCAAATGGAATCGCAGCATCAAGACTAAAGTAATCCTTATAAAAAGTTGTCTTCTGTTGAGTTTCAGCACTTGGTTATTATTGAGCTTTCCAGCCTTATTTCTACAAAGCTTGAATAGCTCATTTCTCAAATAATCAAAGCTACATAACTCGGATATACATGTAGTAACTATGTAAAAGAAAGTCATACCGTGGATCATAAGTAACGGGTTTCGCTTTGAGAGTCTTGAATATCATCTGATAATATTGTCTATACTTCTTCTTCATGATAAGTACTATCTGTTTCCCTTCGAAAGGATACTGAGCACTACGTTCGTCTAACTCGAGATGCCAGTAAACCGCCGCCTTAGCTACTTCGACGCTGGTGTGGTCTATTTCAAGAATCTTGGGGTGCTTCAACCATTCATAGAGATACTCCTGAAAAAACATTATCTTTCTTAATGTTTTAAAAAGATAACTACCGCACACTAGGAATATTTTGATTCTAATTTTGCTTTGGATTTTAATTCTTGATTTTGAATGGATTTTTGAATATGTATTTAAATTGTGATTTTTAATTTAATTTTTGTTTTGAATTATAATTCTTTGATTCTACTTTGAATTTTGATGGAATGTTTTTAATGTTAATTTTATTTTATGTTTAAATTTCATTTCATTTTAATTTGTAATTATGTGCATGCATCAAATATGGATCTATATGATCTGAAATAAATGGATATTATTATTATTCTCTTTATTATTATTATTATTTGTGTCGCGGGAGACTTAACAAACATATATGAAACAGACACAAAATGTTTTTGTGTCATTTTCATGTAGGTTTGAACAGACTCTGAATAATTGATAAATGATATTTTATAAGTAAATCTTTAAGTTTAAGTCTTAAGAAGACGCCGGCGTTTCCTAAGACTTACTCTGGGAAAAAATGCCGAAACAATCCACAGAGGTTTATTTTTATGTCCGAGACCATTTTTTAAACAAAAAATATTTGTGAATCACACAAAGAATTGTCCTATGTGAGGTTTGAACCCACAACAATTAGCGCAGTGACCGCTTAAACCAATACGCCATCTTCGCAGTTAATAATACATATATGTATTAAAAAAAACAGAACAACAAGTTCGACAGGCGTGTTGTTATAGTGCTTACCTAGTGTCGCTGTCTGCTTAGTAAAATAATAACGCTTAGACGCTGAAGGTCGTGGGAACTATTTCCACCAAGGAAAAATAATTGTGTAATGATCACAATCATTTCATCTGTGTCTGTGTATAGAAAACACCCTAACTCCTAAGTCTTTGCAGATCATAGAAAAAAATTGTCCGACCCAGGATTCGAACCCGAGACCGCAGGGCAGTCGCTTACGCTACCACTGCGCCACCGAGACAGAGCCATGGATTTATAATTTACTTATAATACCTATCTACTATTATAATAATGAAATCCCTTACCTGAAGGAACTTTTTGCATCTAAAGCTGTCGTAAATAAAGTTGACATGAATCAGCCACTTGCCGGTAGCTAAAGCGCATACCATCATGCCAGTGAACGTGTCATTTGGCAAAATAGCTATAAAATGTGTTGCCAACATTTCCATTTTTGTGTTTTCAGCTACAACTCCACCCAACTCGGTGATCATTGCTGCTATTCTGTCGCGATTCTGTAAATAAGAATTAATTTATTAATAAAACTTCTTGGAAGGCATATTTCTACTATTTTAAATGTAGATGGACCCTTTTCTGTGATTCCTGTGTGATTCGAGCTGCTTTACATAGGAAAAATAGCCACAATATGTAATATTTTAAATCTTTATATGGGGATTCGAGCTGCATTACATATAAAAAGTACTCAGGATTATGTACGTATGATTATTTACGTAGTATGCAAACAGCAGGCGCTCATAGCCCACTTGCACTCGCACAGCGCGGTCAGTACCGGGATGGGTGACCGCTGGTGGCATGATACCATGAACGTCTCCGTGATTCAGAAGTCACGTTAAGCAGTCGGTCCTGGTTGTTATCGAAGGATTACAGTCGTGAAGCTCAATTGGAGGCCTTTGGGCGGCTTAAAAAAATCCAACGGCAAGATTACGTAGCCACAACGTTGTCCTGCCAGTCCCCAACGCGCACTTGGTACGAGTGGGGACGAATGGCCTTAACCCTCTTCTGAGAGGAGACCCGAGCCCAGCAGTGGGACGTTATGGGTTGTTGATGATGATGCAAACATCAATTTAAAAACAACAATATAATAACCCTTTAAACAACAACAAATATCTGATTAACATTAATAAAATATAACAAACAGTTTGTGAATATGGGGTATCACTATCCTAATTCATTTATACATCCCGCGTGTATACATATACAAAGTGGATATGACAATACGACATTAAATGTAACCGTGGGCTATTTAAATGTGTTGGTTTACTTTGGGATTGTTTAATTTACCCGAAAATTAAAATTTTCAAACAAACTAAATATCTTAAAAAATTAAACCAATAAGGACACCATTTATAATTTAAGTTCTCTAACCAAAGTGGCCGCGGTCACGGCCGGCGGCCGTAATATAGTTACCTAAACGACGCGCGACGTAGGTTGACAAAGTAGATACCTACTTTATCGCCGTAAGCCAAATAGCACTAGTAATATTTATTATGTATTCACGTTTTTTTAATTACACAGTCACCATAATACTCACAAAAAAACGAAAACCGCTCAATTTGATCATCTCGTGTCGAGGTTACAACTGGAAGAGCATTATCTTTATTAGGAATAAAATATTGATTTTTCTCGTATGTCCTGGATAGTTTGTACAATAATCCGACTATTGGTAGGAAGGATAAATGAACATTCTCCGTAAATTAATATCTTATCCGTAGTAAAATGTTTACTAGCCGTATGAGTGTAACCGAGTCGAGGCATTGTCTCAGACTAACATAACGATAACGCTACGTAATAACTGACAAACTTAACTTAACTTGACTTAACATGAGTCATGTCACTGTAAAATCACTACAAATAAATACCTATTTATAAACAATAGGTACAACAACGCGACACACGGCTCCCGCGCCGATGTCGGCGGCTACTTCAAAGGTGCAAAGATAGCGCGTGCGACGACGCGACGGTAGGTGTAACATCGGTCATTAACCCAACAACATCATGTAGTAAATTTTAAAAACGAAAAATAGTGTCCGATGGCTAAACTACTGCACCAATTTTTATTGAAATTTAGTAGGTGGAATTGTATCATTTTTACGTAGGTCTAGTTCAAATTAATGTCGGATTGTCATATCCACTCTGTATAACAAGAGCTAAGGACAACATTACTGCAAAGAGAAGGAAAATTTGACAAAAACTCTATACTGGGTTGTTATAGGCTCTTGATGAAGATAATCTTATACTAGTTGTTGCCCGCGGCTCCGCGTGTATGTCGGTTATCGCGGCAAATAGTAGCCTATGTGTTATTCTGATGTACAAGCTATATTACTGTAAAGTTTCATCCAAATCCGTTCAGTAGTTTTTGCGTGAAAGAGTAACAAATGTCCATTCATCCATACTTATATATAAACTTTCGTGTTCATAATATTAGTAGGATATGACGCTGAAGAGTTTGTTGGCTTGAACGCGCTAATCTCAAGAACAACTCGTCCGATTTGAAAAATTATTTCCGTGTTAGATAGCCCATTTATCGAGGAAGGCTATAGGCTATATATTATCATGCTAAGACCAATAGGAGCGTCAATGAAGACTGTTACAAAAACGGGGGAAAATTATTACTACGGGCAACAGGAGACCTAAACGAGGTTTCGTGGTTCAGCTAGTGATTCATAAAATCAAAATTTATGACATAAAAAACATATAATGAGAGAAAATATAAACTTACATTTAAGGACTCAGAAAGCATGAATACTTTTTTGTCACAGGCACATATCAAATTCTGTTTCAACCTCCATGATTCCTCTGATGTGCCACTTGGAGAATGATAGTCACTGTCTATGGATTAAAATTATAAAATATTATAGTTTAAATAAATAAATGAATATTTCGGACATTAACACACAGCGCCATTTAGTCCCAAGCTAAGCAGAGTTTGTGTTATGGGTACTAGACAACTGACATGTTTTTTTGTAAATATGTACCTACATATATATTATACATAGAAAACACCCAAACTCCGAAACAAATATTTGCAGATACAAACATTAGGTCCGACCCGGGAAGCGAACCCGTAACCTCAAGCACAGCAATCGCATACGCTACCACTGCGCCACAGAAACAGTTTGTTTTTTGTATTATAATTTTAATTTATATTGTATTATATTTGTTTACTGATCATTTGTATTTTTTTTTGAGTTGTATGTAAATAAAATAACGGCGTTTTACAAGGTCCTACATTCCTGATTTAAAGTAATCACTTCATCTATAAAGAATAGGGATATGTAGTAGGAATCTATTTATTTTATTACTATAGAATTTACTTGTAGACTTATCTATTTACCTGAGGTCAACTCTGGTAATGTCGTTTTAATTTTTGTGGATACTTGTAACTTGCTCTTGATGGGGCTATAAGCATTTGCTTTCTTCTTCATTTTGTAGTTTTGAATATATTTTTGGAATGGCAAGTAATTTGCAGTCTTCTCTTTACCAGTTTCAATCAACTTTCGAAAGCTCACCTTTTTGGGAGTACTCTGTCTACTACTTCTGCGAACACAATTACATCTGAATTAAACACATGGGAAGTCGGGATACAGACTTTTATAGCAATAAAGGCCTGGTTAAACACTACGATAGCATACCATTACTAAAGGTCAGTAGCTCTATGGGATTTATTTTTTTGTTAATAAAGACTTTGAGTCCTTACATATTACAAGACAAAGTTAATTACATGTAATTTTATAACACACCTTGATTTGGTGTTAAAGCTTTTCCAACATTAAACATCAGAGAGCCTAGTATGAGTTTAAGTCACATCTACTCAATCGTCATGGTGACCAGGTTCAGCATTGCTATTGGTGGCTACTGGTGCAGTTCAGTGCAGGCCAATCGCAACGCCTGATGGTGGTCTCCATCACAAGTAAGTGGATGTGAAATTAACTCTCACTAGGCCTTCTGCATTGACCCAGAAACTTTGACACACTTAGCACTGTTTCCAGCATAACTACAGACAGTATAACTATTTATTTGTACAAACTTAAAAGATTATAAGCCACTACATACTATTTGATTACTTATAAACTAAAAGTACCCAGAGTACACCAGTGTCGATAAGTTTTAAAACCAAAAAAAATAATAGTAGAATGAAACCCATTAGAAAAGGAGGGGAATATTATAAAAACGAAAGGAAAAATAATTTACGGGCGATCTGAGGTCGGGAAGGGGATGGGGGGAGGTTTTAAGGGTAAAAAAACGGTTTTTCTCGATTTCCGGCAAAACTAAAAGTCCCATGGAAAAAAGTCAAATGGCAAAGTTGTAGGTAATAAAAAGATGTAAACTTTCGTATTTACACTTTTATCACATAACCTCAAAATTTATGTGAAAAATTCAAAAAACCAAGTTTTTGGTTTTTTATTTTTATCTTTTACAATGTTCTTTTTTTTTCACGAAATATTTTCTTTAAAAAATAGTATGTTTAATGTAACATAACCTAAAGATTAAAATTGAATGATATTTTAGTACAAGATTAAAAAATAATAATCTCCTTCATTTTGCACAAACAAATTTAGTTACCCCCATAAAAAAAAAATTCAAAATACATAAAAAATATATTAAAAATCTATAAAAAATATAAAAATATATATAAAATATATATCGTAAATATATTTTTAATAACAAACTTTTGGCCGATTTTCATATATTTATGAATGGTAATATTAATGTGCTTAAAATATTGTAATGAATAACGTAATCAGAATGAAGTATCTACATTTAATAGTACGATTTATATTTATATATAATGAGATTTTTTATGACATAAATGTAATAAGCATTAAATAAATCAACTTTTTAATTGAAACAAATTGCAGGAATCACATTTTTTAGATGAAATTATTTATAATGATTAAATTTTTTTTTCGAATTCGAGTTTTTTTCGACTTTTTGCATTTTCTGAGAAGATTTAGTATGGTAACATTTTTTTTTTTTCGCCATCGGAAAGTAGAGATTTCAACGAACAGAAAACATACCAACTTTTTGAAAAAAACTGATATTTTGACGGGTGAATTTTCGATTGAAAATTAGGATACTTTTTCGATATTAATTCAATATAAAGTGAAAAAATTAATATTTCTAATCAAATAAATTACAGCGTATTTGGGGACATAAAAAGGTAAGTTTTCACCTAATTTCGAGAAAAAAAAAAAGAAAATTGTAAAAGAAAAAATAAAAAACCAAAAACTTGGTTTTTTGAATTTTTCACATTAATTTTGAGATTATGTGATAAAAGTGTAAATACAAAACTTTACATCTTTTTATTACCTACAACTTTGCCATTAGACTTTTTTCCATAGGACTTTTAGTTTTGCCGGAAATCGAGAAAAACCGTTTTTTACCCTTAAAACCTCCCTCCCATCCCCTTCCCGACCTCAGATCGCCCGTAAATTATTTTTCCTTTCATTTTTATAATATTCTCCTCCTTTTCTAATGGGTTTCATCCTACTATTTTTTTTTTTCACTTTTTATAATTTTTAAAGGCTTCTACACTGGTCTAGAGAGCCACCATCTTAAAGTATTGTGTAAAAATAAAAGTAATTGCTGTTTCCTGTAGTTTCACCTCATCACTCACTTCTCTCAATGAGTTAAAGAATAAAGTTACACATCCTCAATAGGTAAACAAACAAAAACTATTCAGTTTCCTTGTTTCAGTATAGATTGAACAGTGAAATAGTAAATGAAAGTTACCAAGTAAAGATTAAATGATATCTACATAGAAGCACATGTAAGTTTAGTGAATATTTACATTTTGTGGAGCCATAAAGCATTTGTTTCCCCATTAGTCGTAGCAGAAGTATTGTTAAATGTCTGAATACTTAGGTAGATGTCCCAGGCATGCCAAAACTTAAATTGTAACTCACTCATTCCCTAACTTGGAAAAGAAATTTTTTAAGGGACTCGCGGTGGGTGTTTCTTCTTCGACCTTTTTTTTACACTCAATTTCTTGGTAAATATCTTCAACAGACCAACCTATTTGTCGTCGCACTGCCTTTGGTCTTCTTATCTTCTCTAGGGTTGGCACAAAATCCACACAATCCTCACCAGGGTCAATAAAACCTGCTGTATAGTGGACTACTGTCTCCTTGGTGGTGACCTTAAAATGTTGTAGTTTGACATGTTCTAAATAGGCCACCTTCTCAGTAAACATATCGTGGCATGCAGGACAAACAAAGTGATGTAGCTTAACATTTGTAGTGCATCTATTTAGATGTATAACATATTGATCATACTGATCATACTTTTCATCACACAACACACAAGTGATGTCAATATTTTCTGGAATGTCTGGCAGCGGTTTTGTTGGCCTCGGTTGCAATGGCTGGGCGGGATGTGCAGGTGGTATTAGAGGCCTGACATCAGATGCCACAAGAGTTTCATTACTACTTGATCGTTGCAATTGATTCTGTTCAATTGTACATGTTGTTCTGCAAGTGTGAGAGCCTATCTTGCTATAAGACTCATTACAGCACACACACTTTATGGAATCAATATCACTGTCAGTCTCATCACTGGTCTCTTGGATACTGTTTCCGTCCATGTTGTCTTTGAAGAAGTTCTGATTGTCACCCTCAGCAGTGACATATTCCTCAATGGTACTGTCACAACCATCATGCATATGAAACTCTTTGTTAAAGAAATCATTGTAGTCACTAACAGATGATTCGTTTAAGCTGGTATCTAGTAACAATAATAATAGGTAATGATTAAACTTTTATTGCTGCATAAAAACAAATATACATGAAGGCCCTAGACTATACACTAGTATTACCTGTGTTGTGGGATCTAGTCTACTCTGTTCGGTTACATTAATTGACAATATTACAGAGTGAGATGTGATGATGTAGATAGATAGATAGAAAACTCTTTATTTGTACACCGTTTTACATATGTTTAAGAGAGTACATAAGGTAACCAATATAATAATGTAATGAACAAAGGGTGGCCTTATTGCCAAAATCAAATTTCTTCCAGGCAACCTTAGGATGGATCAAAATCTATTGTAGAGACAGTAGCAGTTGACGGTGCACTTAATTTTAAAGAATTATTTTAATTGTTATGAATATAATCATGCATATTTACATATATCTCCATATCTAATACCTTTAAACGAGCAATTCTTGTATATATATATATTATAATCTGAATCTCGGAAACAGCTCAAACGATTTTCATGAAATTTTGTATCCAGGGGTTTTCGGGGGCGATAAATAGATCTAGCTAGGATAAATTTTTAGAAAATGTCATTTTATTCATGTTTTTAACAATCAAATATATACAATGAATGTACATCTAGCACCATCTATCACAACTCGAGCGAACTACATTAAACTATACTGGACTGAGGTGCAGAATAAACAGTATCAGGGCGTACCAAGAGAGGGCGCTACTAAACTATTGGAAGAAAAATAACAAAAAGGTGGCGTTTGGATAGTCCCAATGTTGCCAAAAAACCTATTTATAAAAAAAAAATACTGAGCAACGCTCGGTCATCCAGCTACTATCTATTTATACTTACATGCACATGCAATATATGTATATAACCTTACACAGCATCATACATCTATACTTATAATAAGAATGAAACAGGTCCAATTCTGTACATTAAAGATATTTTGAAAATTTTTTTGGAGGGCTCTCTATTATCGATACGGAAGCCAAAACTGTAATTTTTTTCATTTTTGTCTGTCTGTCTGTCTGTACGTCTGTCTGTCTGTATCTTGGCCGCGCATCATGCCGAAACTACTGAACGGATTCAAATGAAACTTGGCATGATTTTAGTTCATACTACGAGGTAGGACATAGGATACTTTTTATCCCAAAATTAGCACGGTTTCCTGGAGAGAGGGGGGATGAAAGTCAAAATATGTACTTGGTTGTAATTCAATAACACATAGTCCGATATCATTCATTCTTTTTTTGCTAGAAATAAAAAAAAACAAAGATGACGCGAAAAGCATTTTTTTTGTCCGTGACTGTACACTGCCTGTGGGAAGCTGAGACAGATATGTAAATATGGCGATACGAAGTTCGCCGGGTCAGCTAGTACATTATAAAAATATAACCATACATGACATATGTTACAAACATATTTAAAAACACTAATTACCATAATTATTTAATTATATCACATATGAAAATAAAAACCATTCATATCATTCATATATTCATACATGATTAAATCAGTTATGACCTATAAAATTCATGAACCATTGTCTTAAAACTATTTACTGTTTTCGCATTCTTGATGTAGTGAGTTGTTTGATATCATGAGGTATCAACAGTAATAAAGCACAGTTAAATACTAGAGACATTTGTGAAGGATAGGAAAAATTAAGAGAAATTGTTACTATTGGTTCAGCAAACAATAAACTTATAGACATACATATTTTTTTTTGGCCTAATTGATTTGTATAGAAGTTTTTTCTTATATCTAGTGTTATGTGCGTACCGCCCATATAGGTAGTATTTTTAAAACATACCTGGACATTTTCTAAGCAACATGTCGATTCTTTCACATTGTTGTTTAAATAAGTAAGCTGTGCTTAAATTTTCAATACACGAGGTGCATACACGGTCTGATAACCCATCACCTTCATAAATCTGAAAGATAACGGGAATACGTTTAGCACAGCATGGCACTGCGAGGTACAAGTATTTAGGTCACAACGACAGTTCAATACTAACCTGTATACTGGTAAAAGACATTACCATATCCGATAACTTTATGGAGTCATCTTGGTCGAATATAGAACAAAATTCACCAAGTTTCAAACACAATCGACACTTTTGAAAGCGGGAACCCATTTTCTGAGTCTTCTTAACACCAAGTATCATTAAGGGCTTTGCCCAATATTTACATTTAATTCACACCTACAAATAGCACATATCAGAATCGATTTCTATCATTAGAAGTTTAATAAATTAAAAACCGTCGTTTTCAAATTTGACATTTACTTACGCATTTGATTTTGATTTGACACATCCTACACAGTTCACATTTTATTTTTTTGTATTTTTATGGCCTGGTAACAAGACCTTTAAGCCAAGTCTTAATTTTTGATAGATAACTTCACTATTTTCACTTCACTTCAATGTTCAATCTCAATCAAAAGAAAAAAGCGCGGGAAACATCTTTTTGAGCGGGTGTATTATTTTGGCTCTTATAAATTTTTTAATAATTAGTTTGTTTAAAGTATCAGATAAGTTCTTAAATATACATATTATTGTTTATTTATATATGTAAAACGTTCTAGTATAGTCTTCATCATCATTTGGTAAGTTTTACATACATATTTTTAGTTTTCATGACTGGGCCAGACGATCCTGGCGGGACTACTGTCCCCCAGGTGTACAATACTGTAACAATAACATATGCTGGTTCGGGAATGGATACGGAGGGTTCTGTAATAGAAACAGATGGATCGGAATCTTCGCGAACCATTTCTAAAAGAAAAAGGTCTCTTTCCCGAAAAGTCTGTAAACATTGTAATAAAAAGCGTCGACATCATAAATCTTCTACGACAGCTTCACTAAACATAATAGACTGTCAGTGTGAAACTTCTGATTCAGATTTTTTAAAAGTTAAGGCTAATGTTACGGATTGCCCTCCACCTCTAATGCCTGTTCCTCCCTCTCAGAGTAATAATACAAACCTTTTAAAAAAATCAATTAATATGAATACTGACAATGTACCAGAAAACAGTCAACGTAACCCAGTGGGACGAGTTTATTATAGCGCTTCAGATGCCTCACCATTTGTAGAACATGTGCAGAGAGAGCAAGTGTCACCTAATGACAATACTTCTGTGGCGACAGAGCGCCTGCGGTGGCGCTGTCCTGTCGCGCCATGCGTACGTACGTCCATCCGCTGCCCTAGCAAACAAATTATGAACGGAATCTCAGCGCGCGCACGTATTTATATAAACTGTCACTAAGCGATAATCGTTCTCTCTCACTCAATTATATCACTCTCTCACTCACGCGTAAATTCAAGCTCGGTGGTACAGCCACGAGTTGTATGCTAATTTTGTGTATATATTAAAGTGCATTTTAGCAAATAGATAAGAAAAGTCGTAACCTCCTCCGAGTTTCACTACTATCCTATCTACGGATCAAAGGCTAACAGCTGGGCCGGTTAGGATAGTGAACCACCACCTCTCCCTGGTATTTAGGCTACGGATCAAAAGCTAAAACAGCTGGGCCGGCCACATACCTATATCCCAGTACCTACACTCTCAGCCAGCTGGCATAGCGTGTAGGACCAAGTTATAGGCAAACTATACGGGTCAGCAAGCACACAGCTGTCCCGAAATTGGTGACCCCGAACTCAAACAAACGCTCCTTCGCATTCACGGCGACGACTCGGCGGCGTACCTACTGGCGAGACGTCGTTCGGCTGACCGCGTGTACATACCTATCGCACAGCCGACGCGTCGTACCTACCTTCTCGCCGCTAACGAAGCATCAAGCGCAGTATCTACCACTACTGTCCACGTGTACCTACAGCCATGACGAATGAAGCGAACACAGAATTTAGCGATGCCCAGGTAGTTACAATTCAGAGCGACGTAGCCACAATCTCGCTGCCTGCACGTCTACCACCATTTTGGCGCCAAAACCCACGACTATGGTTCGCGCAGTTTGAAGCCGCCGTCGCTGCAAGTAAAATCGGAGAAGAACAGAAATTCAATTTAGTTGTCCCGCTACTCGGCTGCGATGACCTCGAACAAATCGCCAACATTATATTAAATCCACCTGCTACAGGGAAATACATAACGTTGAAGAACAGACTTATATCCACGTATCAAGAATCAGACCATCGTCAGTTACAGAAACTACTTTGTGGTCTAGAACTTGGAGACTCAAAACCTAGCCAATTACTACGTAAAATGCGTGAACTCAGCGGCAAGTTATTAACAGACGAGGCGTTACAAGTAATATGGCTTAATCAATTACCTACACAGATCCGCGGCATCCTAGCCATCAACAAAGAATCTTCACTTGAAATCCTAGCTGCAATGGCCGACAGAATGTTAGAACACTTCGAACCCGCAATCACTGCTGCCATTACAACCACTACGTCGTGCCAAAGTAAAGAAAATAATAATACGGAAACAGGAAACCTCCAAATCAACCTACTTACAAAACAAATCGAAAAATTGTCACTAGAAGTAGCCGAACTAAAATCAAACCAGCAACGCTCAACGTACTTCCCGCCTTACCATCCACCACACCGTTCGCGCTTTGAAGGACACTCAAGAGCACCGAGTAAACATCGTGCGCCGTCGCGTTCCCGCGGGCCCGACGACGCCGATTGGCTATGCTACTATCATTACCGCTACGGTGACTACGCTCGTAAATGCGAATCACCATGCTCGAAGAATAAGCGTAATGATATTATTAATACAAGTAATAAACAGGAAAACTAACGAAAGCACCGACTGTGGCGGGCGTCGGTGTGAACCATGGAACCCACCGCTTATGTATTACAGATAGCAATAACAAAGAAAAGTTTCTAGTCGACACAGGAGCCGACATATCCGTACTGGCCGCAAAGAAAACGAGATTTTTAAGACCTACAGAAAACAGTTATAAATTATACGCTGCGAACGGAACAGAGATACGTACCTACGGCGAGCGCACACTAGAGCTCAACTTAGGCTTACGTAGAAGTTTTAAATGGACATTTATGGTCGCCGACGTAAAAACTTCAATATTAGGTGCAGACTTCCTCGCAAAATATAAGTTATTAGTCGACTTACACAACAGAAAATTAATAGATTTGGTCACCGAGCTCAGCATTAACGCCTTTGAAATATGTAACACTGAAGAATCCGTCTACCTAATTAACCGTAATCACCCTTATCATGAGATACTGAAGCAATATCCTGACTTGTTACGACCAATGTCACTCAAAACTACAGCCAAACATGACGTCACACACCGCATCGAAACGACGGGACCGCCTTTATTCTCAAGGCCGCGTCCACTCCCGCCCGATAAATATAAAACCGCGAAGATTGAGTTCGAGAAGATGATAGAAATGGGTATATGTAAGCCATCAAACAGCCCTTGGGCCAGCCCACTACACGTCGTAAAGAAAAAAGACGGTTCACTACGAGTGTGTGGTGATTATAGAAGACTCAACGCCGTTACAATACCAGATAGATACCCTATACCGAGGATTCACGACTTTACCTACCAGTTACACGGAAAAACTATATTCTCGAAGCTTGATATGAAAAATGCTTTTTACGCTCTGCCATTAGAAAAAGAAGACGCCGCGAAGACTGCAATCATCACCCCGTTTGGGCTCTTTGAATTCAACCACATGCCCTTTGGTTTACGTAACGCTGGTCAAACCTTTCAACGATTTATGCATGAAGTGTTAAGGGGACTTGATGACATCTGTTTTTCTTATATGGATGATTTAATCATATTCTCAAACCTCAGTGACCATGAAAAACACTTACATAAAGTACTCGAACGCCTTAACCAGTATGGAGTCACACTTAACATCAATAAATGCGAATTTGGTAAAAACAAGATACAATTTCTAGGCTACGAAGTATCATCAGACGGAATCAAACCCACGGAAGAACGCGTCCAAGCGATAAAGAATTACCCGAAACCCACTACGATACAAGAACTAAGAAGATTTTTAGGCATGATTAACTTTTACCGCAACTGTTTACCTCATCAATCAGAACATCAATGCCTACTCAATAAACACTTACACAACTCTAAGAAGAATGACAAATCACCAATTCAATGGACTCCTGAAGCTGAAAAATCCTTTGAGCAATGCCGCCAAAGCATACTCGAAGCGACTACACTCACGCACCCAATACCTAACGCGCCACTGTGCTTATTAACTGACGCATCCGACACGAGCCTCGGCGCTGTACTACAACAAAAAGTTAACAGCGTATGGAAACCGCTTGCCTTTTACTCGAAAACAATGAATGACACACAGCGCAGATACAGCGTGTACGATCGCGAATTACTAGCTATGTACACCGCTGTTAAGAGCCTACGCCGGCTGATTGAGGGTAACGATCTCACTATATGCACAGATCACAAACCCCTTACCTACGCACTTACGAGAGCACCGAATAGCAGTGATACACCGAGACGAGAACGACAACTACACTACATAAGTCAATTCTGTTCAAATATAAAATACATTCACGGAGATCGAAATGAAGCAGCCGACGCGTTATCACGAATATCAGAAATAGAAGTACTTAATCACACAATCGACTACAATAAATTAGCAATAGAACAAGAGAACGACACAGAACTACAAGCCTGCATGAAACAAAGTAATCTAAAGTTTACACACATCACGCTACCCGGGGGTCAACGACCGATATGGTGCGAAACATCTACAACGAACATTCGACCATACCTACCACTAAGTTATCGTTTTGTAGCATTCAAAGCGCAACATGAACTAAGTCACCCCGGCATACGAACAACAAGAAAAATAATGACTACAAAATTCTTCTGGCCGTCTATGAACAAAGATGTAACTACGTGGTCAAGGTCATGCATCGGTTGTCAACGCGCGAAAAAACAAAGACACGTAATTAGTCCACTCGGCGAGTTTCAACAATCATCGCGTTTTGAACACCTACACGTCGACATAGTTGGACCGCTACCACCATCAAACGACTATAGGTATTTAGTCACAATGATCGACCGCTGTACTAAATGGCCCGAGGCAATACCTACTCGTGACATCACCGCCGAGACAATAGCGAAAGCTGTTTACGAAGGATGGATAACACGATTCGGTTGTCCATTAAGAATCACAACCGACCAAGGCAGACAATTTGAGTCATCACTATTCTACTCACTAATGAAGAAACTCGGCGTCACTCGCATACGCACCACTGCATTCCACCCACAAGCAAACGGACAGATAGAACGATGGCATCGTACTTTAAAAGCAGCACTAATGGCAAGATCCGCGAGTTGCAGATGGAGCGAAGAATTACCTACTGTGCTACTAGGACTACGTACAGCACTTTGTCAAGACTGTTCAGTTAGCCCTGCCCTAATGACCTACGGTTCTCCACTGCGCATCCCGTCGGATTTCTTCGTGCCTACAAAGCCGAACATAAACGACGCAGAGTTCGTTCGTCAGCTGACCGAAACAATGTCGTCATTAACACCTACAAAAAGATTGCATACATCGAACCTGCACACATTCGTACATAAGGACCTACAAACATGTACACATGTGTTTGTGCGAAACGACACCATCCGCCGTCCACTTACACCGCCATACGAAGGTCCTTACAAAGTTTTACAACGTAGCGCAACTGGCAAACAATTCACCATTCAACTACCATTACGTACGACAGTAATATCAATAGATCGACTGAAACCAGCCTATACATATAGCGACGAACAATGTACATCACATCCTCAAACATATCCCAATACGACAATGCAAGCAACACCGCCAACTTCGAGTACCAATACTACGAGTGCAGCCGCCGCGACGTCGAGCAACACAGATGTGCCAGCCACGAAACGCAACACCTACGTCACCCGAGCCGGGAGGCCAGTTAAACCCAACGTACGCTTAACGCCCACATACCTATATCCCAGTACCTACACTCTCAGCCAGCTGGCATAGCGTGTAGGACCAAGTTATAGGCAAACTATACGGGTCAGCAAGCACACAGCTGTCCCGAAACTTCCATTCATCTCATATCATTTGGGTATTTTTTAAAGAACAACAATATTAGCAACATCGTAAATGGAAGTGTTAAACGTATTGGTCGAAATAGAGCCACTCTTGCCTTTAGTAATTTTGAGACTGCTAATGCATTTATTACGAATTCTGCATTGAAAAAAAATAATTACAAAGCTTTTATTCCCTCATTTAACACTACACGCATGGGAGTTATTAGGGGTGTACCAATAAATTGGTCTGAAGACGAATTAAAAGAAAATATTACTGTGCCTATAGGGGCTGGTAATATCTTAAAAGTCAGACGTTTGAAGAGAAAAAGTAATGTCAATACCAATAGTGAATTTGTTCCTATAGAAACTGTGGTTTTAACTTTTGATGGCCAAGTGTTGCCGGAAAGAGTTTTTCTATGTTATAACGCTCTTCCTGTTGACCTTTACAAACCCTACTATTCAGTGTTATAAGTGTTGCAGATATGGACATATAAAAAATCAATGCAGGTCAATACCCAAGTGTTATAAATGTGGTCAAGACCACTTAGGAGAGAATTGTTCTTTAAATGACGATTTTGTTACTTGCTGTCTCTGCTCTGGGCAACACTTTGCCACAAGCAGAAAATGCCCTGAATTTTTACGACAAAAATCCATAAAAGAAACAATGGCAAAAAATTGCATTTCATATTCTGAAGCGGTGAAATTCCTCAAGCCAATAACCAAATCGTACGCAGATGTACTTACATCTATAGCACCTCAGACTTATAAGGCTACTCTCTCTCACACTCTGAATTCTCCTTCTAATAATCAATTCCAAAAAACCTCATACAAGAAAACAGTTTCAATTAAAAAAAACCCTCCTCAAATTAATCACACAGGTTATGATCGTACAGCTCATGAAATATTAATCAAAGATTATAATACTCCATCTCCATCCGATGGATGTGGGTATGGTAATGCTCCTCTTTCAGACATGTCTGTAAGAGAATTAATCATACATCTAATTAATAAATTATCGCAATCCAGTACTCCTTTACCGTCCAACGTTGCTGTTTCTCTATCAGACAGATTTATCCCAAATAATACCGATAATGGATCAAATCCCATCAGTAATACAGTGGAATTGCCGTAGTATCAACAACCAGTAGCAATTATATCCCTTGTTTCCCTTCGTGTCCCTTTTCCTTTCCGACATAAACATTACTTTATAATAGTGCTATTTTTCATGAAAACCTATATACATACATTGTACTCTGTGATGAAAACGTGGGTAATCATGACACATGACAGTCATGACAAATGAGACAATTTTTTACACATTTCATCTTTCATTACTTTACGTCCAACGCCACCCAGTGGCCGATGTCAATATTTCAATAATGTCCTGGGTGTCCAACGCCACCCAGTGGCCGATCACGTGATGCGCGATCACGTTTTTTGTTTACCTTTTGTTTTGTTTAGTTTTAGTTTAATAATATTGCTTATTGCATCGTTTCGCTTTACTATCGGGGAACGAATGAAACGGAGATGCAATGAGACGTTACTATTTGTCCCCGCGTCATCTAGTTCACTCATAGCAGGCGAACACGGCAAGTGGGTATTACGACCTTGACGTGAAGTACGTGTATGTTGTGTGTTGTGTACTTGTGATGTTTTTAACAATGTTTTTGTATGAGAATCTATTATTTTCGTTGTTTGTTTTGTGTTTTTACGTGAAGAAATATATTCAATTTCATAAATATAAAGTGATGTGAACAATAAATTGTATAGAAGTTGATATTTTAGGTAATGTTCAAGGTTACCTTATAACCTCAGGTAAGTTCAGTTATTGTTTATTAATCTTGTCCTAACGTTAAATATTCTTCTTGTAACGTAAACTTAATGTTTTGTTTACATTTGCAACTAAAAATAACATATACTTATGTATGGGCCAAGCCACTCGAACAAAAGTTGAGTCGACATTTGAAGTGTAAACAAACACATTTTTTGCCGGGATTTCGAAGCGGGAATATTGGGAACAATGGGCTATTGTTGATAAATTATTGTGTAAAAAATTTGTATGGAGAAGTGTCCTTTTTTTTAGAGTAAATTGTTACTTAAACTTTGTTGTTTTAAATAAAAATAACGATTACTTGAAATAAATAAATGAAATGCTTTATTTACAATCATATAACCTTTTATGTACTGTACATAGTGTCACGTAGTGGCTTTAGGAGCCTAGAAGGTTGTGGTGATAATGAAATTAGACGCTTCACAACAACAATTTAAACAATTTATTCATGAGTATAACACAAACAGATAGATGTACAGTCAGGGTGTGGGTTTGAGAGATTCGACCAGTCAGTGCCTCCGGACAAGAAGCATTTAACTGTAGGTTCGCAGCGATGAGAAAAGGAAGAGGTGTAGTCCTGGGTCGGCTTTAGAGGCCGACCCCCGTAGAGGCGTCGCAGGCGACTGGCCGCCTGACTGGCCGGCCGAAAGAGGTGCAGTGCTGGGGCTCCGGCGTAGGCCGTGCGGCCCAGCCACCAGGCGTGGTAGACGCCGGGCGAAAGAGTGCAGTGCTGGGGTCGGCTTTAGAGGCCGACCCCCCGTAGAGGACAGCGCAGCCGTCCGGCGTGGTAGACGCCGGGCGAAAGAGGTCGAGCTGTAGTGCGCTCGTCATTTTATGTGTCCCTGCGGTGGCAGGGACAGCGGCTCAGCGGTGGGAGGCGAGCGCCGATGACGCGTGACAATAGAGAAAAAAAAAGCACTTTTCCTACTTTCATCATCGATTTACTAATTTAATTCTATGTACAATTCTAATCAATTATACATTATCTGATAGGCTTTTTAGTAACCCTTTTAATGATACCAAAATAGTTAATAGCCTAAAGAAAGTTTTTTTGCTAATCGGCATTTTAATGAGACCCGGAAGTGCATCTGAAGTGCACTTCAAGTGCATACCTAAAGCCACTCGACACCATAGCGATTATGACGCCATCTTGTTCAACATCTTGGAGGATTACATACATCACTTTTAAAACCTATCTGATACCTATCCTATCTAAATTCCGTTTTCCTAAATTCCACTTTAAATGTTCCTAAATGACTTCCTAAGTTTTACTTGTCATTGGCTTAAGCACAAACCGTGCATAGCCATACAAAAAGAAAAAAAAAAAAAAAAAAAACAATCAAAAGTGCATTTGAGAGATGTCAAAGATTTTCACGTGTTTTTAAGAAATTGTAAATTGGTTTGAAGCAGTCCACATTTTTTAATATAGCACATTAATAATCTAAGTATAGCACTAAGGCGGCGGGAGGGGTCGATTGTTGTCGAAAACACTTTCACTTCATTAAGTTCATTGGCAAGGATTAAACGGTCTAAGGAATACGCTGGACACGAGATCATATGATCTACATCACCGACACTACCACAGTTGATACATTTGTCATCTCAATGTTAGAGGCATGATATTTGTTTCAACCTCCATTGCTCTGATGGGAGTTGAGCACATAGCTCCTGAAATGATCCTCAAAGCCTTGTTCTGAATAATATCTAATTTGTGTACATACCTACTATCTAATTAAGATAAACAACTATAATCAAAATGACTTCTAACTATGGCTTTATAAAGAATAGATAGTATCTTTGGGTCTGACCCCCAAGATACCCCTGCTAGACACCTCATAATGTTTAGGCCTTTAATAGAGTTTTGAGAGATGTATTTAATGTGCTTCTCAAAAGATAAGTTATTTTCAATAACTATGCCTAGAAATTTATGATGGCTCACTTGAGGAATAACTTCATTATCAAATATAATTTGATTATTTGGGGAGTCCTTACTAAAAATCATAGCACTACTTTTAGATAGATTAATTTGTAGAGATAATTTGCCATTATAATATGAATGCATCGAGATATTACGTACTACGTACTAGAGGAGCCACTCAAAACCAATTATATGTTCCGTTTATATTTGAATTAAAACTAAAAAGCGCTGCAGCGCAGCCAAACAATAATTAGTAGTCTAATCCAACAGTATTAACAAGCAGCGCTCTATCGCATTCGAGCTGTAGTTTCCTCGCGAGCGAAATGTCATAAGCGCCGTGATTTTCATGGCGCTTACGCGTTTTGGCCAACGAACTGTTGCAAAGCTTCGCTTTTATAGAGTAAGCGCCAAACAAGAAAGCAGAACGGATAAATAGGTTTATACCTACGAAGCTTTATTAGGAAATTTACTTTGAGTAAATAGTACTTCAATAGCTTTACCAGTTTCAGTTTTTTTGTAGAATTCATCGAGGTATAAAATATAAAAGCCGAATATTAAATTTTTAAATTATACTTTAATGATAATTTAAATATAATTATTGCAAAAAAATGTTATGGGTTATTTACGAAGCTATTTTTAACAACATATTATTTTTCCTTATCCAATTAAATACGTTAAATACGTTGTGCATTTAACGTCAGTTAATTCTACCTAAATATCACTTCTGTATGTTTTACTCTAAGTACTCTATGTCGAATGAGGCAACAATGGCGTCTTAAAATATTTTGTTCGTATTTAATTTTAAAACAATTATATCTAGTTAATTACTGGTGAAAAGTTATTCCTTTGTTTTTCTCCGTATTCCTTGTATTATTAGTGCAATATCTCAAGACACAAAATGGCATAATTCACGAGTTTTAGAACGTTTTTAAATGTAAACAATCACACGCTTAAGCCACCGCTTCATCAGAGTGTAGCTAGCAAGCGACTGAAGGAAGTGCGGCGCATGCGCCGCAATTGCATGGAACACCGCACTAATAAGTGGCGTCTTCTCTATACATTATATCTCGATGTATGAATGTAATTCCACAAGTGCATAGTTTAGTCTATTAATAGCAATATCTACATTATTATTTACAGAATATAATACAAGGTCATCAGCAAACTAAAATATTTACAAAATCAGTATTTACATATTAACAGATCTCACTGGTATATAAATTGTATAGCAGTGGGGATAAAATTGCCCCTTGCATCGTGCCCTTGGACGCAATTCTTGGGCCATGTAATATGTTGTTATGTCTTACATATTTAATTTAATTAAAAATTCGTTGCGGTTGCGGTTAATTAAAAATTCATGCACCCATTTTGCAAATAAACCAAGTATACCTAGATCAGTTAACACCTTAACTAATATTCCGGGATGAACATTATCAAATGCTCCTTTTACATCCAAAAAGACACATACAGCATTTGCTTTACTATTTTTTGCATATTTCAGATCAGATAAAAGGATTCGGGACAGCTGTGTGCTTGCTGACCCGTATAGTTTGCCTATAACTTGGTCCTACACGCTATGCCAGCTGGCTGAGAGTGTAGGTACTGGGATATAGGTATGTGGCCGGCCCAGCTGTTTTAGCTTTTGATCCGTAGCCTAAATACCAGGGAGAGGTGGTGGTTCACTATCCTAACCGGCCCAGCTGTTAGCCTTTGATCCGTAGATAGGATAGTAGTGAAACTCGGAGGAGGTTACGACTTTTCTTATTTATTTGCTAAAATGCACTTTAATATATACACAAAATTGGCATACAACTCGTGGCTGTACCAGCGAGCTTGAATTTACGCGTGAGTGAGAGAGTGATATAATTGAGTGAGAGAGAACGATTATCGCTTAGTGACAGTTTATATAAATACGTGCGCGCGCTGAGATTCCGTTCATAATTTGTTTGCTAGGGCAGCGGATGGACGTACGTACGCATGGCGCGACAGGACGGCGCCACCGCTGGCGCTCTGTCGCCACAAAGGGATAAGAACCTGTCTGCACAGCTCCTGCCCCGTCTGAAACCGTATTGAACATGTGGAATGATGCCTTCAGATTCAACAAACCAATCAAGTCTGCTTTTAACAATATTTTCAAATAATTTACCTATACATGAAGATAGAGAAATGGGGCGATAAGAATCAGCGCTATCTGACGGTTTATCCGGTTTAAGGACTGGTACAACACACTGAGTTTTCCAAGAGTGAGGAATTATTTGTTGTTGTATTTCTAACATTTTTAACATCAAAAAATTTTGATTTCTCATTATTATTATTAAGATTATAGTACATATCTACACACATCAAAAGTGTCTAGGGATCAACATATGTGTCTAGGGATCAACATATATTTTTGCAATAACTTTTCTCCTGATTGATATTAATTAAAATTTTCTTTAAGGATTCATCAAATAAAGTGTTTTCGTTTGTCACAGTAACGATAAACCAAGTCACCTTTGCATTAATAAAGAAATTTGCCATTTTCCTAATAAAGGGATTTTTGACATTTGAACCACTAACATTAAAGTTCGAAAAAAGACTGAAATAACAGTTTTCTTTAAAATTTTATTAGGTAACTTAAACAATTAATAATCCGTGTTTCTACCGCGAACACTAACAACACAAGAATCGGTTTGGCATACTCAAAATGAGTTCATCCAAATCACGCTGTGGAATGGCCGCCCATGTTCGTTGCAACAACAAAAAAAGGTCTTCTTGCGACTGGATACCCTCCATATTCGGCAGAGCTCTTCTCTGTAGCATATCCCATGCATGCTCAATCGGGTTCAAGTCTGGCGACTGAGCAGGCCAGGGCCAAAGCCACATCTCAATCTCAAGAAATCCGCATAAAAATGCTTGATCCCTAGACACTTTTGATGTGTGTAGATTGTCTACAGTAACTGAGATATCTGCCGACAATTTATCCATAAAAGAAGCTATAAATTCGTCACTGTATGATCTATTTTTGTTTTTATTTATACCTTTAAATCTTTTAATGTAGTTCCAGATTAAACAGTAGTTCTATTAAAGCTTTCCGAAAGCTTTCGCCAACCACTATTTTTCTCCTCTGCAATAGTTCTTTTTTTAAAGCATCTTTCTTTTTATATTCAATGTAGTTCTCAATAGTCGGATTTGCTCGATAGTATTTTAAGGCCTCATAAGAGTTGATGACTCTCTTCTCACATTTATCATTCCACCAGGGAGCTGGTGGTTTACTCAGAAAAGTTGTATTTCTAGTAAATCTAGGAATACACTCTTGCTTGAGCGTGTTTAAATACTGACAAAAACGTTCATAAGAAACCATAGGATTCTGTTTATCCACAGTAAAATCTTTAAATAAAGTTAGTGACATTTGATTGTATTTTTCCCAATCTGCTTTACTATATAAAAATTTATCGATAGGTGAGTTTACTTGATATCTGTCAACTGAAAGACTAATATTGGTTATAGTTGGAAAATGATAACTGCCCATATTATTATCATGTACTGACCACTCACAAAGAGGAGTAATACAAGGACTGGTTAAAGTTACATCTATAGCAGAAGGGCTACGATTGGGATAATTAATCATTGTAAATGAGCCATCATTTAATATACATAAATCACACTCTTCTATAACATCGAAAAATTGTAGGCCTCGTGCCTTAGTGGAAACGCAGCCAAAAGCTATGTGATGAGCATTAAAATCTCCTGGTACGAATATTGGTTTAGGTAGACCATTTATTATTTTCTTTAATTTAATCATTGGGTGACTACCAGTAGGAGGACAATAAACACACAGAATAGACATGATACCAGAATCAATGGAAAGCGATAAGGCAATTGTTTGAACATCTTCATAAAAATCTGTTTGTATTAAAGTATAGTTAAAAATAGGTTTTATCAGAATAGCTACACCGCCATGTTCATTCTTTGCATTTTTGTAAAATATATTATAACCAGGGATATTAAAATGTTGATTGTTTTTAAGCCATGTTTCATTCAATAAACAAATATCAATATTATTTTCTGTCAAGAATTTAATAAGTAAAGGTTTTTTGTTTTTAACACTTTGAATGTTGTGAAGAGCGATTCTTAACTGTGAAATACGAGAAGATCTGGGATCCATTTATGATAAATTTTTAAAAAGCATATCTTTGATTGTTGTTGTAGAAATAGGAGAGTCATCAACCTTATTAGCCAATTCAACTAATGTACGAACAATTGCCATGGTTAAGTCATTATTTCCAAGTAACTGAGCTTTAATATCAGAAGAAGCAGCTTTCGCTGGGGTGTGAGACTTATTTAGATTTAAAGATTTATTTACACTAGAGTTTCCTTTTTGTACATCTGGTTGGGGAGATTTTAGTTCAGGAAAATCTGATACATTTTGAGTATTTACAACAGAGGAGTAAGTGATTTTGCTTTTCTTCTCTATAATTTTTTTCATTTTTATGGGACAGGCCCTTGAGATGGCCATATGAGGCCCGCTGCAGTTAACACAGCAGAGCTCATTTGGCTTTTCACACTCTTTATAATGATGATCACCAGCACAACAGCTGCAGCGCTGTTTGCCACTGCAGATCTTGGCTGAGTGATTGAATTTAAAACATCTATAACACTGCTGCAGAGGAGGAATATAATCAAAAACCCTGTATGAGAACAGGTCATATTGAACATTATCAGGTAGTGTATTTGATAGAAATGTAATGCTTACAGTTTGTAAAGGTACACGTTCGTTTGAAATGTTCGTTGGAACAAATCGTATGATTCCGGTTTTTTCAATATGAGCAGCTGGAATGAATGCTCGCATGGAATTTTTCTCCAAGAATGTCTTATTATTAATAAAGTTATTGGCCGTATTGAATTGTTTAAAAATCACCACAATCTTATTCGCATTTATTCGCCGAATTGCCACTACACCTTTGATTCCACTTGAGAATATATGGTTCAGATATATCGGACTTTTGTTGCCTAGTCTCTCGTTTGAAGTAGATTCAACGAACACTTTAAACTCAGTTGAATTCGAATTTTCCGGATATAACCGTTTATAGTCTGGTTTGTAATACGGTAAGAATATATTGTCCTCACCGCATCCGTTTTTTTCACCGTCTTTCTCGGTGGCCCTTTTCCTAGGCCTTTTATTACTCTGGGCCGGGGGAAATTCACCCCCGGCCCCGTCGATATCCATTTTAAACTCTCTATACTAAATTTTAATTATATACACTCAAATATATACACTAAATTACAATGGAAAAAAAATTTTTTGCAAATTTGTTTAAAATTTTCCGCCCTTTCAGTTCAAAATTCAAATTCCCGCCAAAGAATCCAGTTCACATTTTATTTACAACAGTTGTGTTGCCAAGAATTAAAAAAAAAAACACCATTTCAAAGGGAATAATTTCCAAAGTTCAAAGTAACATTAAATTAAGCTTAAATTGCTGATGCGCTGGAACTTTCTTGTATTTTATGGGGGTATTTTCGCGAAAAGTTGCAAGTGGGTATAAATGAGTGTCCACTACCTTTAGCATAGCAATGCCACTATTTTTGAAGCATTCAACGCAAAAGCAATTAGCAAAAGAGTTTTATTTAATGGAAATGAAATAAAAATATGATATGTATTATTAAATTAAATGTTATTGTTTTAACTATAAAATGCCATTGTAAAGTAATTTTTCAGGAAATATAAGTATTAATTATTTATTTTGAAAATGGGAAGAAAATTTCCGAAATATCAGTTCGGTCGAGATTTTCGGGTAAGAATTCGAGGGCCCTCTGAGCTTGAGGGCCCCGGGGCACTGCACCGCCTAGCCCCTAGGTAGCTACGCTAATGAAACTGATCTTTTTATAATGAGAAATCAAAATTAAAGATTTTATCCAGAAAAAATGCACCGGTACGCTTGAAGTTTCCCGCGCCTCTTCCTCCCTACCTTTTGAACTTGACATTGGTAAAAAAGACAAAAACTATATCGCCAAACCAAAGAGTATATAAATCACTACGTCGCCAAACTACAAAAGAAAAGCGCGGGAAACATCTATTTGAACGGGTGTATTTTTTTCTGGCCATTTTTAAAATTTTAATATTTAATATTTAAAAAGTATCAGATAAGTTATTAAATATAAATATTATTGTTTATATATTTATTTAAAACTGCAGTAGTCTAGTCTTCACTGTCTGGTAAGTTTTTTCAAAAATATTTTTGATCTTTCATGAACGGGCCTGACGATCCTGGCGGGACTTTTGTCCCCCAGGTGTATAATACCATAACAATAAATGAAAAATGTTCAGGAATGGATACGGAGGGTTCTGTAATAGAAACAGATGGATCGGAATCTTCGCGAACCATTTCTAAAAGAAAAAGGTCTCTTTCCAGAAAAATTTGTAAACACTGTAATAAAAAGCGTCGACATCATAAATCTTCTTTGACAACTCCACTAAACGTAATAGACTGTCAGTGTGAAACTTCTGATTCAGATTTTTTAAAAGTTAAGACTAATGTTACGGATTGCCCTCCACCTCTAATGCCTGTGTCATCCTCTCAGAGTAGTATTACAAACCCTTTAAAAAAAACAATAAATATGAATACTGACAATGTACCAGAAAACAATCAACGTAACCCAGTAGGACGAGTTTATTACAGCGCTTCAGATGCCTCACCATTTGTAGTCCATGTGCAGAGAGAGCAAGTGTCTCCTAATGACAATACTTCCATTCATCCCATATCATTTGGATATTTTTTAAAGAACAACAACATTAGCAACATCGTAAATGGAAGTGTTAAACGTATTGGTCGAAATAGAGCCACTCTTGCCTTTAGTAATTTTGAGACTGCTAATGCATTTATTACGAATCCTGCATTGAAAAAAAAAATTACAAAGCTTTTATTCCCTTATTTAACACTACACGCATGGGAGTTATTAGGGGCGTACCAATAAATTGGTCTGAAGAAGAACTAAAAGAAAATATTACTGTGCCTATAGGAGCTGGTAATATCTTAAAAGTCAGACGTTTGAAGAGAAAAAGTAATGTCAATTCCAATAGTGAATTTGTTCCTATAGAAACTGTGGTTTTAACTTTTGATGGCCAAGTATTACCGAAAAGAGTTTTTCTATGTTATAACGCTCTTCCTGTTGACCTTTACATATTCCCTACTATTCAGTGTTATAAATGTTGCAGATATGGACATATAAAAAGTCAATGCAGGTCATTGCCCAAGTGTTTTAAATGTGGTCAAGACCACTTAGGAGAGTCTTGTTCTATCAATGATGATCTTGTTACTTGCTGCCTTTGCTCTGGGCAACACTTTGCCACAAGCAGAAAATGCCCTGAATTTTCGAGACAAAAATCCATAAAGGAATCAATGGCAAAAAATTGCATTTCATATTCTGAAGCTGTAAAATTACACAAACCAATAACCAAATCTTATGCAGATGTACTTACATCTATTGCACCTCAGACTTATAATACTACTCTCTCACACACTCTAAATTCTCCTTCTAAAAATCAATTCCATAGTTCCTCATACAAGAAAACAGTTTCAATTAAAAAAAACCCTCCTCAAATTAATAACACAGGTTATGATCGTGCAGCTCATGAAATATTAATCAAAGATTATATTACTCCATCTCCATCCAATGGATGTGGGTATGGTAATTCTCCTCTTTCAGAAATGTCTGTAAGAGAATTAATCATACATTTAATAAATAAATTATCTCAATCCAGTACTTCTTTACCGTCCAACGTTGCTGTTTCTCTATCAGATAGATTAATCACAAATAATACCGATAATGGATCAAATCCCATCAGTAATGCAGTGGAATTGCCGTAGTATCAGCAACAAGAAAAGCGATTTAATATATTATATTAATAAATATAATCCATTTGCAATTGCTTTACAAGAAACATGGCTTAAACCTAGTGTACCATTCAAAATACAAGGTTATTCATGTATTAGAGAGGATAGGTCAGATAGCTATGCAGGTGTAGCTTTACTTATCAAAAAAAATATACCTTTTCAACATATTCCCATCCCTACACATAACACAGAATTTTCAATTATAGCAGCCAGTGTCAATAATATATGTTTTGTGTCTATTTATGTCCCTCACCCTACATCTTTTATTTATGACGAAATTGAGAGTATTTTTTCTACACTTCCTAGACCCATTTTAATAATGGGCGACTTCAACGCACAACATTACTCTTGGGGTAGTTCTTCTAGTAATTACTATGGTTCAAGAATTTTAGACCTCTTAGATATATGTAATTTATGTATTCTAAATACAGGATATCCAACAAGGCGCACACAGCCTCATGAGGGCATTAGTGCTCCTGATTTGAGTTTCTGTTCCCCCAGTCTAGCTTCCTCTTTAATTTGGCATGTTCATACTTCTTCTTTAGGTAGTGATCACTTCCCCTTAACAATCAATTTCCCAAATATGGTAATCAAGACTTCATCTAATTTCTCTCCCCGCTTAAAACACAAACTTATCACTGAAAAATGGCATATATTTAAAGAAGAAATAGATAAAAAAATAGCCTTATTACCTCCTGTTAATCAAAATAATCATTCTAAGTGTGCTGACTCCCTAGCCCTACTCTTGATTGAGACTGCAGATAAAACTTTCCCAATCAAAAAAGGTCCCAAAAATATTCCACCCCCTCCATGGTGGGATAGTGAATGTAGTGCTGCTATTAAAAAAAGAAAGGCTGCTGAAAAGAAATACAAAGAACATTCGACGGTTGAAAATTTTAATTGTTTATCAAAATTAATACATAGTACAAGAAAATTACTTAAAAAAAAGAAATGGGAAGGATGGCAAAGTTTTTGTAGTTCTATCTCACCTAATGCTCCCGCTTCTATGGTTTGGTTAAATATTAGAAGATACAGATCTGCATTTACAAATTCGAAATCACACTACCTTCCCAGCACAATAGTAGAACAATTTTTGGACAAATTAGCCCCTCCCTCAGCACCATTAGATTTCAATAAATCGTATAATCTTTTATATAAAAATATTGATTACCAGACAGAACTCAACGCTCCTTTTAGCATGAATGAACTCAAAGGAGTTCTATCATATGTAACAGATTCAGCTCCAGGGTTGGATGGAATCCCATACTCTTTTCTTTCACATTTATCCGACTCAAGTTTAACATATTCAAATCAAATCAAATCAAATAGCCTTTATTACTGATATTAATTACATTTCAACTAGTTCATTGTTATTTGTACTATGTAATTCTACAATTCAATTCAATACTATATAATTCAATTCATACTTATTATAATACAATAACATTTCATGCATATTTAATAATTAATATAATATTTCTAATCTTCGACATTGGCAACAGAATTATTAGAATTATCAGTTTGCCGTTTGGCATAGGCCTCCCCTAGGCTTTTCCATGTCTCTCTGTCTGCCGCTTTTCTTTGCCACGTTGTTCCCGCTAACTTTCTAATATCATCCTCCCATCTTATTCTTTGCCGCCCTTTCCTTCTTTTCCCATCTCGAGGGTACCATTCAGTAACGTCTTTTGTCCATTTTCCTTTTTTGCTTCTTATCATATGGCCTGCCCAGTTCCATTTAAGCTTTTTCACCGTGTAAGTGACATCTGTGACTTTTGTCTTGTTCCTTATATTTTTAAGTTTAATTTTGTCTTTTAACTTTAGGTTTAGAATGCTCCTCTCCATTTTGTTTTGACACACTCTGAGTGCTCCACTCTGTTTGTTAGTAAGGGCCCAGGTTTGTGCTCCATAGGTTAGACATGGTAATATGCATGAGTTGAACACTGTAGTCTTGTCTTTCAGGGGTATGTGTGGGTTCTTCATGACTTCCTTTAGGGACCAGAATCTTTTCCAAGCTTTATTTATTCTGATGTTTATTTCTTTCTGCATTTGGTTTTCCGGTGCAATGATTTGTCCTAAATACGTGTATTCATCGACATATTCTATTTGATTAGAGTCTAACAAAATTGGTGTCTTTCTATGATTTGTCATTAGCTTTGTTTTGTCTAGATTCATATTCAGACCCACACTTTTGCTTTCTCTATCTAATTGCGTAAGCATTGTTTTTAAGCCTTCTTGGTTTTCGTTAAGCAGAATCAGGTCGTCTGCAAATCTAAGGTGGTTAAGCTTTTCGCCATTTATATTTATTCCAAATGCCTCCCAATTAATTTTTCTAAATATATGCTCTAGTACAGCCGAGAATAGTTTTGGTGAAAGGGGGTCACCTTGCCGTACTCCCTTTTTTATTTTGAAGGCCGCCCCTTTCCTTTCCGTCTGGATTTTGGCAGTTGATTCCTTGTATATATTTTTTATTATCCTGATATATTTTAGATGTACACCCTGTGAGTGTAGGGCGTCCCAAATGTGTACATGTTTCAGAGAGTCAAATGCCTTACTGTAATCTACAAATGCCAAGTAGTATGTTTTCCAGTACTCATTGCTCTTTTGGATGATTTGTTTTACGACATGAATATGATCCATTGTTGAAAAGTCGCTTCGGAATCCAGCCTGTTCTCTCGGCTGATTTCCATCTAATACTGAGCTAATTCTGTTTAATATTACCTTCGCAAATACCTTATATAGATTGGAGATCAGGCTGATCGGCCTATAGTTATTTATTTCTGCCTTGTCACCTTTCTTATGGAGCAATATAATGGTCGACGATGTCCATTGTTGTGGTATTATTTCTTCGGTTAGAATGTCGTTGTATATACTTGTAATAGCATTTACTATGTAGTCTATGCATCCTTTTAGAATTTCGTTTGTTATTCCATCATCTCCAGGAGCTTTGTAGTTTTTCTGGGACAGTATTGCTGTTCTGACTTCGGTTTCTAATATTGGAAGGATATCCTCTTCGTCGTCTTTCCATAGGCATTTAGTATTTATGTAGTCCACGTCATCGTATAAATTGCTATAAAACGTTGTTGCTATTTCCATAATTTCGTGTCGTTTTGTTTCTTTCCTATCAGATGTCTTGCTTTTTATGGATGGAATCCAGCAGGTATTCTCTCTCAGTTCTTTGAGTGCTTTCTTTATGCCTCCCGATTTTTCAATGTAGTATTGAATAGTTCTATTTCTAATTTGTTTCCTATGTGTCCTAATTTTTTCATTTATTTGTTTGCTTAGGTGCGTTATTTGTGTTCTATGTTGTTTCTTATTACTAAATAAAGTTTTCCTGGTTTCAATAAGATGTCTGGCTTCGTTCCCAATTTTATCCTTCTTGCTTTTTGAGGTATATAGTTTTCTAGATATCTCCTGGAGCGCTTCCTCTAGTATATTATATTTTTCTTGAATATTATTTCTCTTGTTGATATTTAGTAAATTATCTTTCAATGATATCAACAAATTTTCTGGAACGGGGAGTGGGATTTGGTCTGGTGTAATTCCTTTCTTGGTGTACTGTCTCCTCTTTTTTATCTCAGTTAGGTGGACTGCTCCTCTTACCATTCGGTGATTTGTGTTGAAGTTGAACTTATTAATTATGTTAATATCTTTGAAGAATTGGGGTTTATTGGATAATATGAAATCTATTTCATTCTTCACATTCCCGTCAGGAGATATCCAAGTCCATTTTTTTTTTTTTTTTTCTTGTAAAGACTATTTAGGATCTTAAGTTTAACATATTACCTTTCCTTAATTAACTCCATTATGCGCACTGGAAATATTCCATTTTCTTGGCGATCTCAAGAAGTTATACCCATTTTAAAACCAAATAATCCCCCTTTTAAATCTTCATCATATCGTCCCATAAACAGCTGAGCACTTAATAAAAAACCGATTAGAGTGGTTCGTAGAGAGCAATGGCCTGTTATCACGAAGTCAATTCGGTTTCAGAAAAGGAAAAAGTACCATAGACAGCATTGCTATCCTCTCCACTGACATCCGAATTGCCTTCTCTAAAAATGAGTCACTAATGGCGGCTTTTCTGGATATTACAGCAGCATACGATAATGTTAACATAGGAATACTTTTAAATAAACTCCGTAAATTATGTATTCCTGCGATGCTCTCTAATTTAATCATAACACTTTTATCAGAAAGGTCCATTAACGTTACTATGGAGGACTCTTCGATCAGCTCTAGATTTTTATGGCGCGGCCTTCCCCAAGGATCAGTACTTAGCCCGATGCTTTATAATATCTACACCTTTGATTTAGAAACTTCCTTGAACAATACAATTAATATTCTCCAATACGCCGACGACCTACTCCTTTATAACAGCGGAAAATCAGTGGAACAATTAGCTTTAGACCTTACTTCATCATTAAAATCTCTAAAAAGCTGGCTGGATGACAATGATTTAGCACTGTCTGTACCAAAAAGTTCGATTGTTTTATTTACGAGAATGCGCATAATCCCTCAAATACTTGTAACATATCGACGGCGAAGTGCCAATAACACCTAACTGACAAAGTCAAAAATTTACACAAACTAAAAAAAACGTTTCATTTCTTAATAAATTAAAACGTAGGTAATGTATTTATTAATTTAGAATCATAACAATGTATTCCTTATATATTATGCTGAATTCGTATATTTTGTGATAGTGTAGTAGGTATTCGGTTAGATAGGAGGTATTAACTTTGTACTTATTCTTTCCATGTAATAATGATATGATATTTAGTAGGTAATGGAATCAACAAAACACCGTTTTTTTTAATCAGAACCTTTAATTTGTGAATAAACAGAAAATAAACTAAAACAATTTTTACTCATTAAAAAAAAAACAATAGGGCATCCAAAATCAATTTTTAGTCATTAAAAAAGAAACAATCACACATCGATACCTAAGTCATTTTAGTCATTAAAAACAATAAGAGAGAGGAACAATAAGTCTTCAAAAATCAATTAGTTATTCGTGAGGTAAATTATCGTAAAATGAGTGACAGTCTCTTGGGAGGACTTCTTTAATTTGTTGAAGGTGATTAAATTTGGTAGAAGCTATGGGTATTGGTCCAACATGCAAAGCTGAGTAAGTGACAGAGTTCAGTTTTTTTGGTCTTACACGTAACTCTGTCCAATCATCATCAAAATTAATTTTATAATAAATAGTGCCATCTGGTCTATATTGGACGACTCTCAGATCAACAACTACAGGATCGCCTGCTTTTCGACCGGGTCTTATGGTGCTGTATCTCCATTTTTTTTTGTCATTGAAATCCTTAATAAAATCGTAATTTATTTGTATTGCTTCATAGGGAAAAGGATTTCTTCGTGCCTCCTTCGTTACGGCTATGTAGTCGCTGGGAAGATGTATCTCCCTATTTTTAAGTTTTCTTTCGATCGCTGCATGGACTGCGTCGCATTCCATTTGAGTATGCCCAGGCTCTAAGTACTTTTGCGTTATAGTGACTTCATGTTGAATACTTATATCCAACAGGGCATTTGCCATAATATTATTTCGATTTTGGTATGTGCATCCATCGGAAAAAATTACTATCGGCAATCCTTTAGGCAAACAATAACGCACGATGTAATCGGACACAAAAGATGCGAAAGTACTAGCGGTAAGATCTGCGCATGTTTCATCAAACCAATAACAGGTGGCTTGGTGGGTAACCAGGTCATACATTGTAAAGTTATGAGATGTAAGCTTTGTCTTAAAGTAAAATGCGCTAGCTGTAAGATGAGGACATACTTTTACAGACTCTAAATCCATAGACAACAAAATGAATTCGCCGGATGTAGCCTTCATTTTGTCAGTTTCCTTCTCTTGCCTCGCTCTATTTTTGCGTCTAATGTGTTGTTCATAATCGGAAGTACTAATATTCCCTACTGCATGGCCACAGCAGGTATCGCACATGTCTTTTTTTAAGGTGTATAGGGATAGATTTTTCTCGTGAAACAATTTCTCGAAAGTAAAGCGAGAAAGTACCGGCTCTTCGTTTTCAGTGCAATGTTCTTTGTACTGTTTATATAAATCACTCAAAGAACGGTAAGCAGGTTCTAAATACAACTTTGATGTGTCCTTCCTGGCGTAGTGGGAAGGTAACTTAGGAATATTATCTAAAAAGTTGCGTGCGGTTAGGAGCTTTCGCTGTGATACAGATTGTGGTGTACTGACCCTCATTGTATTCTGAATTTCTTGACAAGGAATTACTCTATCACTCGATTTTCTGACCCAAGATTGAACTGTGTATGACCCCAGACACAAAGTATTTAAAAATGTTGTTCTGCAAACATGTAAATTTTGGCCTTGGTTCATTGGCAAAAAGTAATCGAACGTTCCTTCACGTCTCGATCCCTGATCACTTGTTTTGCGTGTCGTACCCTTGCGGTTTACAAGTCCGACTACATACACTTTGCGCTGGTCCCAGTTCATATTTTTCCAAAAACTGTTGTGTATTTCTTGACGTCTTTCATCATCAAACTTTTCACAATTTCGCATTTTACTATTCCTACAAAATTGCGAATTGCACCTATCACCTAATTTTCTAGCAGGTCTTACTGTATCTTCTTTTAGTTTTCTATTCTTTGGTTTTGTGTATCCCAAATATTCCTCTCTTAACATACGAAGTTTCTTATTTTTTAATTTCTTCCAGCTATCCGGGTCACGTTTAGCTTTGCGCTTTCTTCCTTCGTTTGGATTACCGTGGTAAATGCCCGATGACGTGGCCGGCTCATCTAAAAGTAACCCAGGACTAGAATTGTTCGACTCTTGATCATGATCAGGACTAGGACAGTATGTTCTGTCACTATCACTGCCGGAATAGTCACCATCATTGGAAGACGTTTCGGTTATTATGTTATTAGGTTCAGATTCTAGTATCTGAGTATGCTCGTAATTACAGAAAATGAAGGTGGAACTGAGGAGCATCGTTTTTTACCGTAGTCTATGGTATCATCGTAAGTGAGAGCGGACATTGACAAACTACGCTCTCTATCAACAAAACAAACATCACTAAAAATATCAATATTGTTTCGTTTTCCATAGTGTACAGTAATTGTAGGTGGCAGCGAAGAACAACGTCGTTGTTGGGTTAAACGGGTACGCTTTGGAATGTTTGAAAGTGAATACGATTTAGTAATCTTACATCTCTGCTTTGTTATTTGGTAATCATTATTGCAGCTTAATGTTCTGATTTCAGGTGTAACTTGATCACGCGTATCTGAAAGTATATCAGAATCTAGAATCAATCAATCTTGAATTTGCTAACACAGAAATCATAACTCACTAGGAAGGTACCTAGGCCATACAACAACTTACCTGGGTTAGAAGAAATAGTAGCTTCAGGCTGTGTGTGTGTATTCTTCTCGCGGCCTTTCAGTATGTTTAACATCTGTCCAGCTCGTACTCCTTGATAACGCCTTGCCATTCGGGACATTTTGCTAAAACAATAAAAAGACAATACGTTCTAAATATCTACTTCAAACAAAAACTTAAAAGAAATATATCGTATCTACAAAAAAAAACTTGAAACATCACATTGTCATCATAAAATGAACAGAATACTACCCATCATGAAGTATGACTAGTATTTCTCACCTGTTATCCTTTAGAACTCGTCAACCCGTGATTATCACCATAAACACATTTATTCTACAATTATTTTACTATACCGATATAAAATAGTGACTCGATTATAAAACCCTCCCTCCCGCCTCTTCTGCACCCGTGCACATCGTCTCGCCGTCGCCGCGTCGGTGGCACCACCGAATGCCACCGATTGTCAGTCGTACACAACACAACCAACGAACACGTATAGACGTTTCCTGTAATAGTTAGGAGGTAATGCCATAAAATAGACACGTTGGTATAGTTGGGAGGTATTTCCACAGTTTAATTGAATGCTGTTTCAATTAAAATACACTTAAGAGATTTCACTAAAACATGCGAATAACGCTTTTAAATTCAAACCGATAAAAAAGTGAATTTCTCGAAAAATGTCAGTTAGGAGGTATTGGCACTTCACCGTCGATATGATAACTCGGTTATCCCGGTACGCAATGACGCTAAATTTCTTGGAATTATTTTAGATGCCAAATTAACAGGAATTCCACACTGTTACCATATTGCTGCCAAATGTGAACAATTAATTAATATACTAAGATGTCTTTCAGGAGTATGGTGGGGAGCACACCCTTTCTCTTTAAAATTACTATACAACGCACTAATAAGGAGTGTTCTAGATTATGGCACCTACTTATTGGAACCATGCAGCCTTGTTGCCCTAGATAAGTTAGATAAAATTCAATCTAAGTCGCTCAGAATTGTTTTGGGGGCAATGAAATCTACGCCAATTAATGCGTTGCAGGTCGAGAGTGCGGATCCTCCTTTAAAATTTCGACGACAATTTCTTTGTGACAGATTTCTGTTTCGGGCATTACAACTATCTGATCATCCCTTGCATTCAAAGCTTCAGGTTTTATCTGATTATATAGAATCATCCTCATACTGGTGCCATAAAAATACTCCCTGTATAGTATTAAGTTACCGTACATATATTTCTTTCACAGCTCCAACTCACCAATCTATAAACTTGCCAATATTTTCTTCAGAATTTGGATCCTTAATCATTAATCCTAATGTACGTACTAATTTTAACATAAATAATGATAATAAGGCTAATAAATATTTTAATGAAATTGTTGAAAATGATTTTCAGAGCTATCACAATATATATACTGACGCATCTAAATATAGCAATACAGGTCCAGTTGGGATTGGGGTATATCACCATCAGTATGGGATAGTTCAAAAAGTTAAACTCCCTCCAGAATCCTCTGTTTTCACTGGAGAATGTTTAGGACTTTTAAAAGCTTTAGAGTATACTTTATTATTTAAACTTGAGAAGTCTCTAATAATTTCGGACTCAAAAAGCTCACTTGAGGCTTTACAAAAATATCCTTTTAAAAGCAATAATATTCATTCTGTTATTTTTGAGTGTAGAAAATTGTTACATAAATGTATTAATTTAGGATTCAATGTAGATTTTATGTGGGTTCCAGGACACAAAAATATACCTGGTAATAATAAAGCTGACAAAGTGGCTAATGAAGCTATACAGTGTGGTGATTTATATCCGTATAAAAACTACGTTGATGATTTAGTTTCTTTACCTAAAACTTACTTATTCAACTCTTGGGAGTTAGACTGGGAAAATACCTCTCAATTCAAAGCAAAACATTTTAAACTAATTCAATCGAATATTCCCATTAAACCTTGGTTTTTCAAGATTCCACTTGGTAAAGTAGCTACCTCCATTATTATCCGAATGCGATTGGGACATGTTTGCTCTCCTGCACATTTGGCCAAGATCCATATTATTAACGATAAAACATGCGAGTGTGGCACAGGTGTTGGAGATCTTAATCATATTTTCTTTATTTGTCCTAAATATAACCGCTCCTCGTTCATAGCTTCCCTTGTTTCCCTTCGTATCCCTTTTCCGACTTCAATTACATTGCTATTGTTCATGAAAACGCAAGACATTTATCATGTCTTATCGGAATTCATTATGAAAAATCAAATTAAATTATAAGATTTTATCCATTCCATCTTTCATAACATCATACATCATTTTTAAAACCTATCTGATACCTATCCTATCTAAATTCCGTTTTCATAAATTCCACTGCTTTTTAAATTATTTTATGATTTCCTAAGCTTTACTTGCTCTTGGCTTAAGCACAAACCGTGCATAGCCATTAAAAAAAAAAAAAAAAAAAAAAAAACTACAAAAAAATATATATATATTCATTTATCTATGGTGTTTAGTGTGTTTACAACATTTTATCTTCATCAAAATCATCAATGAACAAATTATTGATATTATTGATACATTAGAAGTTATTAAAATGCAACCTGAACTTCACGTTGAGCCTCAAATTTATATCAAAGCATTCCCTCATTTCGGTCGGCCTAAGGTTATCGGTTACATAGGTCTCGAAAACTTAAAGTTTGCCCGTCGCATATGTAATGATAGGGTTCACTACGATTTAAATTTACATTTGGATAAAGCAATACATCGACCAGCAGATTTAGACGTGAAGATTACGGATTTGCCTAAATTCTTATTAGAAAATGAACGTAGATTAAACTATCCTGTAGAGAAAAGTTTAGACCGCGCCAAGTTCTTCTGTTATCGAGGGCTATTGACTTGTATCGCTTGTACTCCATATGAAAATAGAGAATCATGGAAAATCGTTGCAATTTTATACAAAGGTAATATTTACCTCTGCGCCAGAGATACAGATGATAAAATTAACCGAAAACTAAATATGACTGACAGAGAAAAGCAGTGTACTTCATGGGGCTACAAGTTTGAACAATATCTTTTATCAGGTAAGGATTTTAAAACAACTTGATTTGGAATCAATTATAACCATTCTCATAAAATTAATCTTTTCTCATCCTACCATCTGAAACTCAATCCTTTGAAAACATAACAAAGAAAGCAAAATTCATAATCACTCTGACATATGTGATATAAACATTTGCTTATCAAGGCGGATCCTTCATCCTTGTTTATTTTACAGTTGTAAATACACAGATCACTCTTTGGAGTGCCTAATCTGAACCTCAACTGGTCTCATCAGCGACACATTCTTCTTTTATTAATATATTCTTCTACTACTACTTCTATTTTATTTCTACTACTTCTACATATTTTTTTCTAGTAATTCTGATATATCTGACTCATCTCTTTAGGACAGAGTTAACAATAGTATCCAACACATCATCAAACTATTACAGTCCACTGCTGGACGTAGGCTTTGCCGTAGACAAAGGAGGCTAATATTAGAGTTTATTCTGTATACTATTATCGCTATGTTACAAATAAGTAGTATAAAATGAAGTCACTTATTTTTCCTGTATGCTTAGATCTTACAAAGTACACAACAGATGTTAATGCAGTTTTCACCAATAAAGTAAAGAGCATACTCCTTCTTAAAAGGCCGACAACCCACTTGTGACGCCTCTGGTGTTGCGGGTGTCCATGGGCCGCGGTAATCGCTTACCGTCAGGCGATACCTCTGCTTGTTTGCCCCCTATTCAATAAAAAAAAAGAATAACAAAGATTGTGATTCAAAAGGAAGTTGGAGAGAATAACTGAAAGACTTCGAAGACAGGACGCTAGTTGACTTTATAAATATTAATGTACAGATTGTAACTATTTTTTCTGAGAGTACAATTATTACATTTTTGAAGCTACTTCAAAGAGGAAGACTTCTTCATTCTTTATATCTGTCTGTAATGATAAATCTAATTGTTTGATATTCTATTTCAGATGAGCCACATTCAGAGCCAAATCCTGATGTACCGGTGGATGAAAATGAGGAGTTTTCTTTGGTATTCACCACTAATTTGAACAGTCATGTCATAGTTTATGGAGCTGAAATGGATGGTTTGAGATGTGACCAAGGCCCTGTTTCTAAACCTCCTACAGAGCGAGGTCCAGATGAAATAGTAAATTATTTTAATTGCAAACAATTTATAGAGCTAAAAACAAACAGGCATATAGATCATCCGAGACAGGAAACAAGTTTTAGGTAAGCAAAGCAAAAAATGTTCCTGAATCTATATCTATGAAGCTGAAGAGTTCTATTGTTTGTTTGGTTGAACTCACTAATCTTGGGAAGGACTGGTCGATTTCAAATATTCTTGTGGTGTTAGATAGCCCAGTTATCAAGGATATATTATGTATATCATCACACTACATCCAAACTGAGATGTGTATCAACGAAAAATGTTGCGTTCAACTGTGCACTTTTCCAAAACTGTGGAATGAACTGTCGCCTGCGATATTCCCGGACCAATACGACCTTCAAACCTTCAAGAAAAGAGCGTACTCCTTCTTAAAAGGCCGGCAACGCACTTGTGATGCCTCTGGTGTTGCGGGTGTCCATGGGCGGCGGTAATCGCTTACCATCAGGCGATACGTCTGCTCGTTTGCCCCCTATATCATTCCTTTTGAGAGCTATTGTATGCACTGCGTAAATGGTTAGAGTTTCGTACCAGCAGAGCATATATCTATCTTTTAAAGATGGCTCACTACAACCTCTTTTATCATTTTTATCATAAACAAATTTGTTCATGATGTAAAACAGCACATTATGGGCAATAGAAGACGCAGAGGAAGTTGCGCCAGTCAAGTTGTATGAATTATGAAAGTCAGAGGCAGCTAGCTGTCACTGATCTAAAGTACCTAATGCATGCAATTGTAAAGCAAAAGAAAAATATAAAAAAACTTCGTTTAAAAAAACCGACTTCAAAAACTAAAAAGTATAAAATAACTTAATTTGTATGTGCTACCTATTCATAGGTTTGAAGTCAGTGCCAAGCCAATGGAATAGTAGGTACCACACTCTCTATATTTCGAGACGAACGTCAACAACGCTTCGGTTGTTTTGTTCAACGCGGAGAGCAGCTATCCCGCTCAAGGTCACGCGCGGCGAGTGCGGTACCTACTATTACATTTTGGCTTAGCACCGACTTCAAACCTTTGAATAGGTAGCACATACAAATTAAGTTATTTTATACATCTTAGTTTTTGAAGTCGGTTTTTTTAAACGAAGTTTTGTTTTATTTTTCGCTTTTTAGTCTTTCTCAAGTCTCTCATCATTATTTCATTTAAAATTTAACGATGTCTACAGAATATGAAGGCATGCAGACAATTGCTCGTAACTTCATTGCAGGCGCTCACGTAAATTTGAGGGTTTCCTTCGATTTCCTTAGGATCCAATCATCAGATCCTGATATGGTGGCCATGGGACCACATGTGGAGCATACCCTTTCGAATACAAAAATAATTTTCAAAATCGGTCCACAATTGACGGAGTAATCGATGTACATACATTAAAAAAAAAAAAACGATGAAATTGAGAACCTCCTCCTTTTGGAAGTCGGTTAATGATCTATGCCAGTGTCAACTCAGTGTCTGGTGCCCCAGATCTTCAACGCTCATTTCGAGCCGATTATGGCCGACAGCAGTTTTTAACAAAGAGGATTATATATAGCACTGTACTTACACATAATGTCAATAAACAAATTAAGTTTAAGAGAAAAGCCCTCATAAGATGTTAAGTATGTTATTACTAATAAATTAAACTTGCATTTTTAGGCGTTTCAAATCAAAGAAATGGTGGTGTCAATCGTTTCTTGTTGGAATAGACACAATATTATGTGGATACAGAAACGATGATGGAATTGTGGAAGAATTGAGAATATGTGATGTTAAGGACTTGGCGAAGAAAGCACAGGTACGAACTTTTGAGATATGAATGTACAAAAACCGCTCTTTCAATCTGGATCCATATATACATAGTACAGAGTGGTGTACTAATTCCAGTGTTCTGATTCCTGTGTTGTATAAGATTTACTGAAGTTTTTTTAAAGGAATAATTCAGTTGTGATTTATGGCAAAGGCTTGACATGCTCACCGAAGCACAGAGGGTTTAGATCTGTTAAGAATGGTCACCTATCCAAATACTGACTTGCTGTGTTTACTTAACTTTGGAACATAATAAATAACTAACTCAGTTTTCACTAAGTTACGAAGCCCTGTTTATGTTATAAGAAATGCATTGTGTTTAACTGACTGCATTTAGTCTGATTCTGTGGGTCAACATACTCCATGTATAATTACAAGTAATATTAAACTATCCAATAATAACATAATAACAAAGAATAAACCTGTTTAGTTTTAAAGTTCTAATAACTCTTGTTTATCATCAGTCGAAGTTGTCACTTTGGCATATACAAAATTTTGGCATATAAACATAAATTTATTAAATATGTGTTAAAAAAAAAACAACTGACTTAAAAGCATTTTTTGTTGTAGCGATTTTGGAATCCGAATGTCTGCTTCAATTTTCTGGACACATTTTTGGTATATGTGAAAAGATGTCTAGCAAGAAAAGTGAAACATACGTATGGCGAAAAAGCTTTAAAGAATTTAGAAACGTTACCATTATTAGAAATATTATTTGAGTGGCAGCCTGGTATGCCTGTTCAAGTATCGGAAGGTTATTCACATGAAGATGATCCTATACTCATGCCATGGTTCTTAGAAAATTATGGTAAGGTTGTATAAGTTATATATTGAGTAGCTTTATAATAGTCCAAGATCCCGGTCAGCCCAGACTTACGTCAATTTAGAAGAGGTGAAAGTTTTAGGATTGGTAGTCTAACATACACTCAGAAAGGAATGGATACTCACTAAGCTGAAAGCGCCGTTTTACAGTTAGCAGGTATCAAAGGTGGAAAAAAACCATGCTAACTTACGTCATTTACGTCAAAGCAGCGTCAAACACAGTTTAGTTTTTAGTAGTGATGGGCCGATCAGTACTTTGGCCGACTAGCCGACTAACCGATTAGTCGGTCCTAAAAAGGCCGACTAGTCGGCCGACTAATCGGCCAAACCGATCGTGGTCTCTGACATTTCCGTAACTCTTCGTTTACAGCTGATTCGCGCCCCAGTCGCAAACGCCGCCTGCGAACCTTGTTTCTTCATTTATGCTTATGTGATGGTCGGGGTCGGAACGGTGTTTTAGTGTAAAAAGTATTTTTGTGTAAAGATATTATTATTATTGTTGATTGAAATGAAGAGTTAAATGAAAAAGAAAATTACTTGTGCCATGTTTTTTTAAACATGGGGACAATGTTTTTTGTTTTTTTTTATTTTTATTTGATAGCCTGCCAAAGTGATTCTGCTGAGCCTGATGAAAGCTTGAGTAGAATCCAACAATCCAACACCATACTCACTGCGAACACAGAAAATGCAGTATAGCGTGATGAGAGAGGCCTAGTGAGATGCATTTTCACACGCCGCCTAAAGGACCCGGGATCATAGTGGAAGGGAAACACGTGCGCTGGCAGAACGAAACCGTTTAGTTCCAGAGCGTATTTCTACGACTCTGAAGCGGTGACTTCCAATGCCAGTACGTGCTGTCCTGTAGAAGATGGGAGAAAGTGGGATTAGTTGGAAGAGCTCTTCAGAACACTGTCCATGGTAAACACGGTATAGGACTGTCACAGAGGCGATATCTCCCCGCAAGTGCAAAGACTCAAGGGACTCGGTGGCATCGGGACTGTTGATTATGCGGACTGCTGGCCGCTGCAACCAATCAAGAGCATCAAGCAAATTCTGCGTGGATCCATTACAAAGATGAGAACAGTCCTCCACGAACGAGCGAACCTGGGTCTTATAAAGAAGACACAGATGCTCGGGCGCAAAGAACCGTCTCACCCTATTCAGTACGCTAAGTTTCCGCGAGGCCGCCTTAGTGATGCTCTCAATTTCTTTTATGTATTTGCTGCCAAAATGACTCTGCCCTGCCTGATGGAAATCATGAGCAGAATCCAAGAGTGGTGGTCACCATCCTCAATGTAGGTAGTAGGTAGGTAATAAGGACAATGCAGCATGGTGACCCACACTATGGCGGTCTGGTGAGATGCTCTTTCACGAACCGCTGAAAGGACCCGGTATCATAGTGGGAAGGAAACACGTGCGGTGGTACTGAGTTCCAGGTTTTGACCGCTCGGCACAGGAAGGAAGAACCGAAGCGATGAGTGCGAGAACGTATGTCTACCACTCTGAAGCGGTGACTTCCGAGGCCGGCCCGTATTGTCCTGTAGAGGAGAGGACCAGTTGGAAGAGCTCTTCAGAACACTCTCCATGATAATGGCGATAGAGGACTGCCATGGGTGCTATATTTCCTAGATGTGGCCACAACGACCCTTTAGCGTCGATTGGGGAGGTAGCAGTCCCTTCGTCGCCTCCTGCGAGCGGGGACGGCCATTTCCCGATCCCGCTCTACGGACTACTTCTAAAGCATTACGTCTGCACAGAAGGAGACCACGGCCTCCCATCCCTCACTACTCGCCAGCATTGCCGCGATCAATGCTGGTGGTGACAGGTTTCGTCCGATCTGTCCGACCAGGAGTCGACACTCGGACTCCCACGCAGGGCAGTCCTCCAGCGTGTGCTGGGCGGAGTTCCGGTCGGACCCTCAGTGATGGCATTGTGCCGTAGCCTCACGTCCGATTCTGTTCAGATACTCTCCGAAGCAACCGTGCCCGGTGAGTATCTGAGTGAATCGGTAGGTGACACAGTCGGTCCTCCCTATCTAAGCTTCGAAGCTCGGCAGAATGGGTTCGACACACACGAGTGAACCTGGGTCTTGGAAAGAAGACACGGATGCTCGGGCGACAAGAACTGTGTCACTTTGCTTAAAACACCTAGCTTCCGCGAGGCTGCTTTGGTGACACTCTCAACGTATTCGTGCGGGTTAAGATCTCTGCAGAAATCCATGCCAAAGATGTCGAGCTTACCTTGTAATTGCATTTGAGTGTTCTGAAAATTGGAAGTAGAAGGAATGGAGACTTTTTGGCAGATAACACGAACACCTGTTAATCTTGGCATTGAACTCGACCAGATTCTGAAAGCCCCATTGAGAAATGCCGCCCAGAACATGGTTGAGCTCAGAGACAAGCTCCTGTCCTTTTTCCTCAACTTCTACCAGCTTGACTGCAAGTTGTCCGGCTAAAGAAGAAACAGTGTGGGCGACAGGACGGAGCCCTGAGGTACGCCAGCGTTTACCTCTAGAAAATCAGAGGCCACGCCGTCGCATTGGACCCTAATGCTGTTATGTGTAATCAATGTCAATGATTATTTCTCGTGGTGGAAAGGAAAAAAGTGCAAACACTACAAGCAAACATTTTTTTTAATAAATGTCAGTTATGTTTTTTATCAGCAAGTAATTTTAGAATCTGGTTACCAAAAGAAAGATTGCTTGGTTTTACATTTCGTAATGTCTAAAACTGATTATAAAATAAAAATTGACAAATATATTATTGAGAAATACATACAAAGTAATAAGCCGAATAGTCGGCGCTTTTTGCCGACTATTCGTCGACTAGTCGTCGACTACGATTGTTGCCGGATAGTCGGCTTTACCGACTAGTCGTCGACTAGTCGGCACATCTCTAGTTTTTAGTCTATATTGTTGAGAAGTATGAACGCCTACGCTAACTTATATAGCAATCAATATACATGTTGCGTAAGTCTGCCATAAATATACCCGAGGTGTTAGTTCCTATAAACTTTAAACGAGTCTGGGACGGTCATAGTCCCCTCAGATTGTGTCTGGCTGATTGGAAAATATATTAATAGTCCAGTCAAATTAGACCAAAAAATAAGAGTAAAGTTACCTAAATTCTCACCAAGCTGAAAATCGGTAAGATTGTTTAAAATATCATTAAAAACAAAATTTGAAAGTTCCCCATCTTTCCCCTGTAAGGATTTTTTTTTATTCAAGGTCAAAGGTAAAAAAATTGAGTTTTGCGCGATTTTCAGCAAAACGATAAGTTTAATCATAAAAGTAGTTTGGACAAAATTGTAGATCATAAAATTATCTAAAAAATGTATAAATATTTTTTTTTACGAGCCACCGTTTCTGAGATATAACCATTCAGCAAAACGATAAGTTTAATCATAAAAGTAGTTTGGACAAAATTGTAGATCATAAAATTATCTTAAAAATGTATAAATATTTTTTTTACGAGCCACCGTTTCTGAGATATAACCATTCAGCAAAACGATAAGTTTAATCATAAACGTAGTTTGGACAAAATTGTAGATCATAAAATTATCTAAAAAATGTATAATTTTTTTTTTACGAGCCACCGTTTCTGAGATATAACCATTCAAAAAGTTATAAAAGTTGTTTCGACTGCACGTTTGGCCTAGTGGTTTAACGGTCACCACGCCGTTTCCTACTTCGCCAAGTGGGTTTAAATCTCACGTAGGACAAAGGTTTGTGTGAATCACAAATTGTTGTTCTGAGTCTGGGTGTTCTTTGTGTCCGTTTCATGTATGTTTGTAAAGTCCCCCGCGACACAGGATTTATTCCTAGTGCGGGAGTAGTCTTTGTAAGACAAAAAAAAAACTTTTTGAATCGTTATATCTCAGAAACGGAGGCTCGTAGAAAAAAAAGTTTTGATAAATTTTTTAGATAATTTTATGATCACAATTTTGTTTAAGGTACTTTTATGATAAAACTTACCGTTTTCGCCGTTTGAAAATCGCGAAATACTATTTTTTTTGACCTTTGACCTTGAATATTTTTTTTTCCTTACAGGGGAAAGATGGGGAACTTTCAAATTTTGTTTTTAATGATATTTTAAACAATCTTACCGATTTTCAGCTTGGTGGGAATTTAGGTAACTTCGAATGTCTAAATTGACCGGACTATAAAATATTATACTTGAATGATATTATATAAAATTCAGGCTTCCTAAAATGACGTAAGTTAGCATGGTTTTTGTCCACCTTTGATACCTGCTAACTGTAAAACGGACCCACTTTCAGCTTACCGAGTATCTATTCCTTTCTGAGTAAATGTTAAACTACCGATCCTAAAACTTTCATCTCTCCTAAAATGACGTAATTTTGGGCTGACTGGGATCTCAGTCTATAATATGGCATTTAAGACTTCCGTGATGTACACATAATAGTATAGAAATTCAATTATTATTAAACTTATTTGAAGAAACAAATGTCTTTTAGTTGTACAAGGTCAAAAGTAGTTAGATAAAAAAAAAAAGATTTAAGAGGATATGTAAATAAAATTTGGTTTATTTAATTTATGAGATTTAAAGGTGCTAATGAAATATAATTTTTGGTACTTGGGATTTTTTATTTAGTATTAAATATGTACTTAAATAAAAAAAAAAAACGACTTCCAAAAAACATCCAACGAAAACTCTCTGCCAAAAAAACACTTAAAAGCGTAAAATAAACTGGTTTCTTATAAATTGCCTATACCTAATTCTTTATTCATTTCAATAGTAGTATTATAATGTGTGCTAGGTACCTAGAATCTGTTTGAAGCCGGTGCCAAGCGACTATCGCTTAGTCTTTTTTAATTGTTAGTTTGTATTCTTTTTGGCTTAGCACCGACTTCAAACAGATTTTAGGTACCTAGCACACATTATAATACTACTATTGAAATGAATAAAGAATTAGGTATAGGCAATTTATGAAGAACCAGTTTATTTTACGCTTTTAAGTGTTTTTTTGGCAGAGAGTTTTCGTTGGATGTTTTTTGGAAGTCGTTTTTTTTTTTTTTATAAAAAGTTTTTATTTTTCAGTTTTTAGTGCAAACAATCATAGGTAAGTGGTAAGTTGAACTATTTCATCAAATTTTATCATCAAGAATACAAATTAAGGTCTATACGTACGTGTAATACTAAAATCATCCTCTAATTCCTAACTGTTGAAGAGTTTAACCTTCTATCATCAGCTCACCTAAATAACTTGAAAGTATACGACTGAAGGTCTTTAGATACGTATGAAATTGAAAGAATTATCCTCCAACTCCTAACCGTTGAGGAGTTGTACCTTCCATCATCAGCTTACCTAAATAAATTGAAAGAATACGACTAAAGGTAACATATATACATATGATATATAAAGATTTATCCTCCAACTCCTAACCGTTAAGGAGTTGTACCTTACATCATCAGCTCATCATCATAAAATGATGACTGCCATACGCAAATACCGGTGTAACTTCAGAAAATATACGAAAAATATAGTATGTGCCTATAAAAATGAGGGTTTCCCTCGATTTCCCTGGGATCCCATCATCAGATCCTGATATGCTGGCAATGGGACCACCTCGGAAGCATACCCTTTCGAATACAAAAAACATTTTCAAAATCGGTCCACAACTGACGGAGTAATCGGTGAAAATACATAAAAAAAAAAAAAAAAAAAATACATACAGTGGAACATAGAACCTCCTCCTTTTTGGAAGTCGGTTAAAAATAAAAAATGTATTCTCAAATGAGTCATTAGAGAATTTGGATAACTTAATTGCCGGCCGGCTTTTTTAGTCTTGGTCTTACGATAAGAAACACAAATACGTGTTAGCTTTAGAACAAAAAAAAAACTTTGATAAATAAATATTCCTCTAATAGGATATTCAAACGTTTTTTTTTTTTTTTTTTTTTATGTACATATATATATTATATTTGTTTCACCGTAAGCTGATTAGATGATAATGAATAAATAAATAAATATTATCTGACATCTTTTACAACGCCATCCAGTCCCTAGCTAAGCAGAGCTTGTATTAAGGGTACTAGACAACTGATACGAATACATTTGTGGAGGGACGGGTGTGTCATTTCCCTCCAACACTAAGGGAGGATCCTCCAACCAGGCAAGGTGATCATGCCTGGCGGGCCAACTGCCCGTTTGAATTTGTAGCATAGCGCAATAATTTTAAAAGGCTCTAAAACTGTTTATTCGATAAAAGAGATTAAAGACGAATGTTAAGAAGGGTTAGTGATGAGAAATCAGAAACATAAAGCAAACCATACATAAATGTTAGGCATACATTTTGTTTTGTTTGTTTAGTATTATAGTACATCATCGACTGCCTCGGTGACTCTGTACTTGAGGTTTCGGGTTCCATTCCCGGGTCGGACCAAATGTTTGTATGATCTGCAAATATTAGCCTGCCTCGTTCGTCTCGCGGTTGGCGTGTGCGAATGCTGATCATGAGGTCTCGGATTCAATTTACTGCCTCGATGGCGCAGTATGCGATTTCTGTGCTTGAGGTCTCGGGTTCGATTCCTGGGTCGGACCAAATGTTTGTATGATCTACAAATATTTGTTTCGGAGTTTGGGTGTTTTCTATGTATAATTATTATGTATGTATTAACAAAAAAAAAAGTATATATGTATTTGTATCTGTTGTCTAGTACCCATAACACAAGCTTTGCTTAGCTTGGGACTAGATGGCGTTCTGTGTTAGATGTCCAAAATACACACATCAAAAGTGTCTAGGGATCAACATATATTTTTACAATAACTTTTCTCCTGATTGATATTAATTAAAATTTTCTTTAAGGATTCATCAAATAAAGTGTTTTCGTTTGTCACAGTAACGATAAACCAAGTCACCTTTGCATTAATAAAGAAATTTGCCATTTTCCTAATAAAGGGATTTTTGACATTTGTACCACTAACATTAAAGTTCGAAAAATAGACTGAAATAACAGTTTTCTTTAAAATTTTATTAGGTAACTTAAACAATTAATAATCCGTGTTTCTACCGCGAACACTAACAACACAAGAACATCGGTTTGGCATACTCAAAATGAGTTCATCCAAATCACGCTGTGGAATGGCCGCCCATGTTCGTTGCAACAACAAAAAAGGTCTTCTTGCGACTGGATACCCTCCATATTCGGCAGAGCTCTTCTCTGTAGCATATCCCATGCATGCTCAATCGGGTTCAAGTCTGGCGACTGAGCAGGCCAGGGCAGGACATTGATGTTAGCTGCGGCGAGAGTCTGTCTTACAACTCTTGCGGTGTGCGGTCGTGCATTATCATGCATTAACTGAAATAAGGGACCGATTTGCACTTGTAGAGGAACGATGACGTCTGATACAATTGTCTCAGCATAAATTTGAGCGTTGAGGTTGCCTCTGATCCAAATCAACTCAGTTCTTCCGCCGATCCAAATACCCGCCCATACCATGATGGTTCCACCACTATAAGGATGGACTTCCTGGCAGGATTTTAATCGCTGTTGGCGTCCAGGGGTTCTCCAGTGTCGTATACGTCTTGTATCCGGTCTCATACCAAAACGAGACTCATCAGAAAAGCACACGAAACGCCATTGTTCTTCTGCCCAATTTCTGTGTTCAAGAGCCCATTGATATCGAATCCTACGATTGTGCATTGCTATAGGTGGTACCCGTAGCGGTCTTCGGGAATGAAGGTTCACTTCATGCAAGCGGTTTCTGTTTGGTCGCTAATTAAGTTCCCTGAAGAGTTATGAAGCCTCACGGCTAACATCATGGCGGTTATTGTTGGAGCTCTTCGAGTTAAGATTTGAATGTATCGGTCTTGTCTCCGTGTGGTGCAGCGATACCGTCCTCCATGGCGCTCAGCCACGGTACCAGTGCTTCGGTAACGTGTCCAAAGTCGACTGATAACACTCTGACTTGTATTCAGAGTCAGTCCGACCCCATACTGCGCAACAGACAGTCTCCAAGCTGCAAGAGCTGGGGTTGGAAGCTCTCCCTCATCCGCCATACTCACCAGACCTTGCACCTACCGACTATTACTTTTTCCAAAATTTAGACAACTTTTTAGTGGGTAAAAATTTCAATTCCCGAGAGGCAGTACAAAATACCTTTGAAGAGTTTGTTGCCTCCCGTCCAGCTGATTTTTACAAGAAGGGCATCAATAAACTGCCAATGCGTTGGCAAAGATGCGTCGATTGCATGGGTGATTACTTCGAATAACAGAAATAAAAATGTTTGAAAAAATAAGTACTTTCACTTATTGCATACAAAACGGCAATTTCATAGGTAAAGACCTATTATCATTAAAACTGCGAAATAAAATGATTGAAGACTTTCCAGACGATACGGTCACTTAATAAAACAATAGCCAATACTATTATACCATTTATTATCACTGCTGCATAGCAAATGGTGTAAATCAACATCCATAAAAGACTAATCAACAACATGGATATCTTCACTTAAACTAGATATACTTATATAACTAATTAATATAATATGATACATTCATAAAAAATATTTAGAAAATAAAAACAACTATTAACAAAACAACATAGAATAAAAATAAAATGGTGTCATGTTTTAATACGTCTACCAATATCTGTATATTTACATAACGATTTTTTTTCATTTAAGCAACAAATCTCATGTGATATTTTAGTAAACTGTATACTCAAACGTGTCGTACTTATTACGAAAAAAAATATAAACGACGTATAACATTTAATACTTCGCAACAATGTCTTGCGAATTTTTCGCATACACGACGTAAAGTAGTATATAAAATATACAAACAATTTTATGTGAAAATATAAACAAATATTGCGCGATGATCACAAAAAAATGTTTTAAAATAATTTCTGTACAAAAAAGATTTATTCCCTAAAATCATATTTACATTGAATTCCGAATTTTAAAACAAGCATAACAATTTTATGCCTCTATTTTTTCATGTCAATACAATAATTATAATGTAATAATAAAATATATAATTGTAAATTGCAAATTAAAATATAAACACAATTCATTCATTATAATGAATATAACATGGCAATAGATATGATTATGTAGTTTATTACATAATATTTTTTTTAAATCCATCTTAGACCGCTTTTCACTAAGTGAAATACTCTCTGCTTTATTAGCAGCAATTTTTTCAAGGCCTCTATCAAAATATTATAGAATTAAGTAGGTATGTAATTAGTCCCTCATTCTTCGTACTCATTAAAAGAAGAAGTACTTATATGTCTATTTTTTTTAAGGAAAATGTTACTAACGTAATTAGGGCGTATGTATTTAATGACAAAAATGAGAACTTGTTATAGCTTATTATCAAGGAAAAAGGATTAAAATAACCTTAGCTTTACCCTTCTAGCTCTCTGTTGTAGATAATGAGCCATTAAGGACAAGAAAATAATTGTAAAAATAGATTTTTAGTACTGATTACAAAAATATTTTAAACTACATTGTACTAAACGCCTTCACATGTAAGTAAAAGTTTTGTTAAACTGCGTACACGGACTAAACGTAAGTATGTAAAATAGTTGTTATATCAATGGGAAAGACTTCTAAAGTGTTTGGAAAACTGTTCTCGGCACAGATGTCGGTATGAAACTAAAAGCGACAAAAACATTACTTATTCACCTAATGAGCAACAAAGTGAAGGATAATATATATATATCCAAGAATTGTAAGTAACACAACCGTTGAAATAATCGAAGTTGGTGCAAGTAATTTTGTTTCTTTAATTAATAAAACGCGTTCAGGTACATATTGTTAAAAGAAAGCACGATTAGGGAATTCACCTGTGTCGGTATTCAAAGTGACGAGTGTTTAATTAGGGACGTACGTATATTAAAATTCCAAATAAGCCTTTCGATCGGACGATAAAGTAGTAGGTATACACATTTCAATTTCAACAACACAACACATAAACAACAGATAATCTATGTGCAACAACACACGTGATTGATCGCTTTAATTACACAATTGTCATTTTAATATACTTACACATTCATTCTGACATATGTATTATAGTTAGGTACTAAAATATGTGGTTGACGTGACAAATGATGTACATATATTTCTATTATATGAATTTATGCGACACGATTGGTGAAAATCGTATCGATAGTTAAACGACTATTAGCATCGAATCGCAAATCGATTAATAATCTTCTCAAAAATATAGAGAAGAAAACTAAAAACAAGTAGGTAGTAAGAATTCTCATCCATGGTTACAATAAAAATGAAATGTAATTTAATGATGACAATAGAAATAATGAGGAATTATATAAACAGTGAAATTATTTACAAAGTATTAACCGTATTAACCTTACGAGAGACGAGCCCTATCAAAATGTACAACTTATATTAATTAGGTACTAGTCGATTTGGTATGTTGTACCAAATTGGAATAACACTGATTTGATCACCGAGGTTATTCGTTACCTACCCTTTCTTCCTCGTGTGTGTAGTGATCATGAGAAGTCGTTTCTTTGTGTGGAAAATATGCTACAAACCTTAAACAGTCTTCGGTTTCACTTACATTTATCTATGTATATCCCTGTCCGATCAGTGTTTTGTACTAGCATTATAACAAATCAATATCTAAGCTTTTAAAGGACATTCGTTTCTGAGGCACAGGTCGAGGAAATAAATACGAATACGTGGCTTTCGCTATCATACGTCACAAATTATAGTTGAACTAAAAATTTAATAAAATATTTCCATAGGCCATGTTTGGTTTTTAACCTTGAGTTGATCACTTCCAAGCCGGTCTTGTTATCCACATTTTAAGCGTCATCGACGAAATCAGTCTATGTTAATAACACTTTGGCCACGACAATAATACTCAATTAGGTATCTCATCTCAATAAAGTGTACCACTTTGTACACATCTCAATAAACTTTTGCGAAGTCCAATGAATTGATTTAATGTAATTAAGAACTACTCAAAGTCGCATAAGATGTTTTTACTTCAAGTCGTCGATGTCGCTAACTTTTTTGAATTTTAATCATGAACTATATTTGTAGATACAAAGATAACACTCACACTAATGTTAGGATTATATTGATTATAGAATGATTGAATATGTCAAATACAATATTGTATATACAGTTACTTCAAACGAAGTGTAAGAAAGTGTATTTTAATCAACAATAAAAATTGCGAAACTAGTTGCAATAGGCGGTAGTTTCGTTCTGAAAAGAATTTTCAGAACGCACTGTTTATTTATTATTTTTAAATGTTGATTTTTGAAACCTGCCATCTTATGGTATACCATTGTTATACAATAATATGAGAACGAAACCTTACGATGTCAAAAAATTAGACAGGAACATTCCAAACATAGTAACTAATAGGGCCTGCCTTTCGAGACCATATCTTTAAAAAAAAGAAAAAGAAAAGTTGTACGATATAAGTACAAAGGAGTACTTTAAACAGATTGATATTGGCTGTAACTGCCGGACGACATAAAATGTTTAGTAATTGTTGATTAGTTTTTAGTAATAATGTCTACAGACATACCTGAATACGAAAGTACGGAAATAATTAACCACTCAGCAAATACAACTGTTATTTCTAGTAGCGTAATATGTGTAGAAGCGAGATATGTGCTAAGATCTTATTTACTGAGACCGGCTTCTACAATAAAATAACAAAACAGTGAATCAGTAATTTCGTAACGCCTTATAAGCTCTCGGCAGCCTTATTGGCAGGTCCAACTCTTCATTTCGCATTTTATGCGATCAATGTAAATTTAGTATATCAGTAAAATCCCTATGTGATAATAAAATATATTAAATCTTTGTGCTAACTTACAATAAATTCATTTTTTCATAAACTATATACTATTTTATAATTTTTCTTATGAAAAACCAATTCTAATTTACTAAGCGCGCTTGGCACGCTGCATTGGTCTGATTAAATTCTATATCTACATAGTACAAGACCCAACCGTAGAACGACCTACCTTCATTTCATATTCCTACGTTTAATTGAGTACAATTTTCACAAATATTTAGGGACGTGGTACGAACCAATCGAAAAATAACTGATGTACTTGTAACTTCAAAATGTTACAATGAGCCGGTGTTTAAAAAAGACAATCGAGAGGGCATCAAGTAAAAAAAAGGCGGTTTCGAGAAAAGTACATGCAAATTTTCGCTTACCATACTTACTACTCTTTATCAAACAAGAAAATGCACTCCTAATTTACACGTACTAACCTAGATAGGACGAAGCTCGTTTCACGTACATTTTAAGTATGCAATAAAAAAATGGTCGCCTATGACTTATGCTGGGGCTACACTAACGAGAAACGCCGTTAATTATCGCGATGATGAACGTTTGACGTTGGTGTAGCCACGACTTATTGCGATAATTTTACAACGGCATGCACATTGCCGTTTCCCGTTTGGCGATAACTCGAGTGACGGTACATCAGAGATTAATGCGTTGAAGCGGCCACACTACGTTTGTCGTTGTGAACAAAATTAACGTAATAATTAACGCAGTATTTATCGCGATGACCATCATTGACGTTTCCCGGTAGTGTGGCCCCAGCATTATTGCCCTCTCGATTACCACGGCGGGTATAGACACGAAATTGACTACTAATGTAGCAAGTAAGTGAGGGTAGGTTGTTCTCCGAAGGGAAGCTTGTATATACATTACTACATTCATATGAAGTTGTTGGAAATGGGCCACTAGTATATCACTATTGACGGTATCTAATTTATATAAAATAGGTATCAAAATTTCGATGTTTCACGAGGCACATACCACCTTTTTCTCTTAAAGTTACTGTAGAATCAAAGAAATGTAGAGGATGTTAGAGAATTAAACGTGAAACCTAACTCTTACAATGTATGTATTTGTAGTGACTTGACTTGGAAATTTATTAGTAAGTTATTATAAAACACAGAAAGTAAACGTGAAACTATTCTAGTGTACTATAATGACTCGAAAATCCTCAAATACACTTTAAAATGTAACAGTAAACGAAGTAAAACTGACTATTTATTATCTATACACAACTATTATAATTACAATACATCCATTTAATAGTTAATTTCAAATTAAATTATTATAACAATACAATTCATGTGAACATGTAGTTCATCTACAATATAACACAAGTTTTATTTTAAAACCGCATGTACAGTGTGTAAGTACCCTTATATTACAACTGAGCGTAGTTTTCAAGAGCTCTGCTTATAGAAAAAATGAAAACGCTTTGAGTACTAGAAAATAATTTTGGGTACTTCAGTAGCCTAAAAACATTAGTTTCGAAAATTAATCTACATCCCTATCGCTTTGATAGTCTGCAAACTTGTGTTAAGGGAACTGTTCAACATGTACATTGGGTCTGAGGTGGTATACGCTCATTTTTTTTTTGTATACAGTTTGTAAACACTTGTTATTTCAATATCTATCTAACTATCTAGTTAAAAGAAAACAGTACTTGTGTACAAACCGATAGTGCGTTATATTGTATGTTATTATTGAGCCACTTCTAGGCTCCTTTTTATAGATTTCCATCTTATGAAAAAATATATCACACTATGATGTGGTCCGTTTCATCGACAGCTGAGCTACAGTTGCTCACGACATAAAATATTATCATTTTATCCAGAAAATGTAAGAATTAAAACAAAAATTAACTTATATTTGTATAACCTGTTGGCTTTTTGAAGTTTATTACCACGCTATGCAAATAGGCAACCTAACTGCAAGCTGTCGATTGTAAGATTTATTTCAGTGTTATGTCGTTACTTAATGTCTAATAATTGATGTCACATAGCTTTTCGATTATCACAATATTTCAAGTGCATTGTTTATTGACTCAATTTTTGGGAGTGTGCGAACCAAATTTGAACTAGGTTTGCACAATTTAGCACTTGCCTTCACTGAAGGCATACATATACATTGTACTATTTCGATATTCAATTTATCGGTATCTGTACAAACGAAACCAAACTAATATTATTTTACATATGTACAAGTGATGTCATCCGGAACGGTTGACTAGAGATCGACATATGCAGTTCCATCAATTTTATCGAGGTCGGCCAGCAGAGCGGGCGTGAGGCGGTCGAGCATGTCCTCACGAAGCATGTCGTGGAGCGGGGACGCGAGTCCTTGATCACTTTCCACCACTGATTCGGGGAGCTGAGTCGAGCCACACACCGAGTTACCATTTATTAGAAAATCTCTATTACTGTAACTGAATATGCTTCTATCTTCTGAAAACTGAGGAGTTGATGGCACAGATTTTGAGGATATGCCGTTAGAGACATTGGAATAATTTTCGGCTGGAAACAGTTCTCTAGAGCGGCGCGAATCAATTTCTAAGTTTGGCGCAGCACGTTTGTAGGGAAGCGGTGTACTGGGAACCGAACGTGATGTATAATATTTATTCTTGTCTGTGGTTACTAAGTCGGTTAAATCGAATTCAACACTATTGGTTCGCTTAAGAAAATCTTCAACATTATCTGTAGCAGCAGTTTCATTGGTAAAGGTTTGATTGAACTGATTACTTCTTTCAAGCAAATCGTCAGCGGTAGGTATTATCAGTTGATCATTAGCAAGTATCTGGTGCTCAGGTAAGGGGTCACAACCATTGCTCAAAGTGTCGTTAGAATTTAATATACTTTGTGGTGGATTGGTAAGAACATCATTACTGCTATCGATAGCGTCATATATTTTGTCAAGTGTTTCTCGATTGAGTCCAGCTCTTGATATATCACAAGTATCTGCGAGGGATCCGAAATCACAAAACTCGTTCGGCACTGGAGTAGGTGGTACGGATCCCACTGGAGTGTTGTTGTAACTCAACATTCCCATATTGCCGATACCGGGTTTCAGAGGAACCGATTGCGATCTAAAGGTATCGGGACCTGACCTATAAACTAGTGAGTCTTGGAAGAACTGACTAACTTCGCTCGACAAAGGATCAGCTGACAAGGGAGGATCTCCATTCAAATGATCCCGAAATGGTGGATTAGGCAAAAAATTTAGAGAAAGATTATTAGACCCGTTCGTCAGTCCTGAAGGACAAGTGAACATGTGATTTTTGTACTGTGTCAGTATGTTTGGTGAAGGAGGAGCTGAAATCGGTTGGCAACTGTACTTGCCTGTAGCACACATTGGCATTTTGGACAAAAACTTTTGATCATTTGGTATGGCAAATTTTGAATTCTGATCAACACCTATTACTAAAGGATTGCGTCTTCTTCTGACATTGTGTTTAGGTATAGGTCTTGGACACAGTCGAGATCGCGGCACCGGCGTGTTCCTTGGACTTACAAATGGACTGGCAGCAGTGCTATGCGAAATAGGCGACGTTTGAAGAGAACCACCCATTATCACCTGTTTGTTTACTTTTGTTGGACTTTGACTTCTTTGTCCAAATCCTAATGGTGACTTAGAATGGAAATTGCCTGGAGAATGACAACCATCAGAAATAGGGACGAAGTCGTACTGTTGTGTTCTGGTGGTCGGACTTTGTGGCTCGTTATGGCAATGTCCATTGTAAAGATGGGATCCTCCGCTATTTATATTGGACTGGTTCGACGCCACATCATTAACGTAATTCACAGAAGTGCCATTCTCAGTAGGTAGAGAATTATTATGTTTTGTAATGGACACGTCGGTTTGATTTGCTAAAGTCTGTTCTGTTTCCACTGTACCAACGAGGGGCTTAAAAGCACTTGCAGAAATAGCCGTCTTAGGAAGCTGTTGCTCTTGCTGCTTTTGCTGAGATATTTGCGACTCCTGATTTACTATGGTTTGATTTGTCATGGTCTGAGAACCGGACCCACTCTGATTTTTTAAATTTTTAGCAAGTAATTCTCTTAGTTGTGATATTTTCTCGTTTTTTCCTTGGCTATGGTCATCATGTGGGTCCTGACCTGCTTCTAAAAAAGTAACTGGGTTATCGGAAGTGCTAGTGGTCCCCGTAGCTCCGGACTGGCTAGCACGTTGATGGTGAAAGTACTGCAATAATTCTTCTTCATGCTCCTGACTGTTACCCTCATTTAAATAATCGTCGAGGTCATGCTTATCTATATTGCATATGCTGATAACGCGCTCTCTATTAAGAATTTCTGAATGTTTTTCCTCGCAAATCATCCCAGTACGAATGTTAATCCCATCCAAACCGCAACACGAATCGGGAGTTGCGGGTCGCTCGGGCGATTTCGTCTGGTCCGGCGAGGGTCCACTCGTTCGGCCGCTCGGTTTCCGTAGTTTATTGCGTTCAGACGTCGGAACTTTCACCGACCGTGTCTGACTCGCCGCCTCCTGTTCCTCCCGGGCCAGCGCCGCGGCGGTGCTTTTGGACCGGCTCGTTAAGTTTTTTGGATCCTCTAAAAAAGCAACCTCGGGACGGATGGGAACGTCGGCGGGTGTCGGGGCCGAAGTAGGTGCCGCCTCTGCTTGTGCATAGCGTGCACTAGCTAGTTTGCCACCCATGATTTCAGCGGCTCGCATCTTTTTCGGGAGGTACTCGGTGCGCGGGAATTCTTCTGTGACGTGGGGCAAGCGAGCGTCTGTCTGTGCCGAACGTGGTGAGCCGGCTCTAGTTTCACTCTGATAGGTTTCCAGGATCAATTTCTTTCCAGGAAGCGGTAACCGAGCCGGCGGGGGCTCGGGAGGTCGTCGCCGCTGCCAGTCGGTTCGTTCGGTAGACAGATCCAAAGATGCGTCGCTACTCAAATTGATGGGAAGGTTGTGAGTAGCGTCTGCAGGGCGCGTGAGGTCTCGCGGAGCATACGGCGGTTCAAACGCATAAGGATCACGTAAGGGATAATCATGTATGGGAATCGCGGGATGCGGCGCGGTGGGTACGTGCGGGGGGAGCGGGGGGTGGGGCGGGTGGGCGCGGGGCGGGGCCGAGTAGGGCGGGAAGGGCGGCCGTACTTCGTATACGGGTGGGTAGGGCGGTTGATATCCATAACTGGGCTCTGATAATACTTCACTCTCGTGTTTCATAGGTGGTGGGTGATGCGCTGCATACGATGTTGAAGGCGGAGACTCTCCCGGCGCTTCCTGCCCTTTGTTCTTTTTCGGTCGACCAGGAGTACCGTGTGTCTGTAAATGAAAATGGAAAGTTAAGAATATTGGTAAATTATGATTACCGAGAATAACCTACAAGGGAGAAAGTGGAAGGCTTGTAGTAATTTATGAATTTATGCTTACGAATATTCTGACGATACAACAGTTTTAATTTAATTTCATAAAATGAGAAACAAAATATTACTGAGTTTTCAGGCATATTTGAGACAAACAGTTTATTCGTAATAATTATTACGTATTACTCACTTGTATTTTTCGTTTCAGATGCTTAATAAGCTGTCGACTTGTGGTTTCTTCCGTTGGCACTGAAAGGATAAATAAATAGATTAATAAACCATAATTATTTCATTTTCGTAGGCGATTCATACTATTCCAATTCTCCACTGATTGAAACCATTGCGGTTTCCCAAACGTTTTTGGTTTTCACAGGACTGGACCAATATGTAATCTGTGGGTACTATAAAGACGTGTGGCACTCGGGGACTGTCGCGGTAAAGCTATTACATAGCATTTTTTATCAACTTATGCAATTTTTATTTATTTTTTATTTATGCAGTATGTATAATATTGTGAATGAAAAATACTAAACTATTTTTCAAATGCTCCATCGCATTCGAAGTACACCGCCATCTATATAATTGGTGCCATGCCATACTGACAACAAACAAATGTATGTTTGGAATCACCGGACCGTTAGAATTTATCAAGTAGCATAAGAACAACAATTTTAACATTTAGTAGTAATGAGTTATTGGCTGGAAGGTGTAGGTGAATGATTTATGACGAAGGCGTCTCGAGTTAAAATCTCAACTGGGCATCGTCGGCTTTTTGTGAATGTTTCCTGGATATTATGGTAAATAAGTATTCGTCAAATAATTAATACAAAATTACACAAAAAAAAGGTACGAAAACTTCACAACAAACAACAGAGTGTGGATTTCAGAGCAGCTCGTCTCGATCTGTGCGAGCTTCGGGTGTCAGGTTTTATTTGTGTTACGGAATTTCTTGATTCGGTCGCCGCGCTCAAAGGCCTCAGAGCCCGCGATAAAAGCTATCCAATAGCTTAAAATAGTTTAAAAAACCGCACAAATGCATGCTGTACAAAAAAAGAGCCTTTTGTACATGTTCATTTTTTATTCTTTCTTTATTTATTATACCTATGGTTACTCATTTAATAGTTTTCAATTTTTATTTCCACTTTATTTAAATTTACAAACTAAACTACAGTTTATTCAATGTTTTCTCATCATGTGTTTTATTATCATCATGATGAAGAAAACACATGCAGAGACAGACTGATTAACATAGTATTAGGCCTCTCCAATTGCATACCACTTAGTACGATCCTCGACTTCTCGCATTCAGCAATCTACTATACTAGGAGCACGCTATGATGGCCGGTTTGACATATTACAAAAGTGATGTAAAATGTCAGTTAAAAAGGTTTAATTTTATGACTAATTACATGTCACTATTGACAATAAAGAACAGCATAATAATTTAGGCAAAAGGTTACCATGAGGTTGTGCTAGCGGCGGGGGAGAGGCGCTGGCGGGGCCGGGCGGCGCGTGCTGCGAAGTCGCTGTCAGCAGATGTCGCGATAACTCTGCTACACTCGAAAACTTGATGCCTACGAAACGAAAATAAATAAATAAATATTTCGGACATTTTAACACACAACGCCATCTAGTCCCAAGCTAAGCAGAGCTTGTGTTATGGGTACTAGACAACTGATACAAATACATATATACTTTTTTTTTTGTAAATACATACATATTATACATAGAAAACACCCAAACTCCGAAACAAATATTTGTAGATCATACAAACATTTGGTCTGACCCAGGAATCGAACCCGAGACCTCATGATCAGCAGTCGTACACGCCAACCGCGAGACCAACGAGGCAGTTGGTAAATAAACCAATATATTACATTAAAAAAAAAAACAATTACAAAAACTGGACCAAATTGAAATGGGATCACACAGGATACACCAGCTTTCAAATAAAAAAAGAATCATCCAAATCGGTTAACCCAGCTGAAAGTACTAAAGTAAAAAAACATGAAAAAAAATAGTTGAATTGAGAACCTCCTTTTTTGAAGTCGGTTAAAAATGTTAAAGATCTGGAAGGTGAACGAGGCATGACATCAGATAATAGTGAATGAATTGAGTACAAGTAGCGGTAGTTTTATTAAAGTGACAACTTTTATAGGCAGGTATGGATGGGGTGTAAATTTATGTAAGTCGTCATCAACACGGTTACGTGACGGTAACCTCATTCACTAGGTGGAAAGCACCGAGAGAATTGCTTAACACTGGTTTTCGAAAGCGTAAATCTGCCACGATTAATAAAATAAACGGTGATCATTACTTCTTCTTATTACAAACATGAAAATAGATAATAATTAGTACCTGGAAGACCTTTATTGGTAAATTTTCTAAAAATGAATCCTAGACTAAGGGTCCGTTCACAGAGGTCGGCACCTCTTATTATTTCACACTAAGTGCGTTCAAGCATTCTTGATGACCAAAGAAGTGCACGTGCAAAAATAAACCTTACTACAATTACTCAAACCTCTGTTTCCAATGTGATAAAAATCTGCTCTCCTCCCCGAGCCGGTCTGTGTGAACGAACCCTAAGATCGATTTATTGCCTCCGAAACACCCCGCATAAATTTCATGAAAATTGTTGGAGTCGTTTCCTAGTTTCAGATTATTTATATATACACACATCAAAAGTGTCTAGGGATCAACATATGTCTCTAGGGATCAACATATATGTCTCTAGGGTTCAACATATATTTTTGCAATAACTTTTCTCCTGATTGATATTAATTAAAAATTTCTTTAAGGATTCATCAAATAAAGTGTTTTCGTTTGTCACAGTAACGATAAACCAAGTCACCTTTGCATTAATAAAGAAATTTGCCATTTTCCTAATAAAGGGATTTTTGACATTTGAACCACTAACATTAAAGTTCGAAAAAAAGACTGAAATAACAGTTTTCTTTAAAATTTTATTAGGTAACTTAAACAATTAATAATTCGTGTTTCTACCGCGAACACTAACAACACAAAACATCGGTTTGGCATACTCAAAATGAGTTCATCCAAATCACGCTGTGGAATGGCCGCCCATGTTCGTTGCAACAACAAAAAAAGGTCTTCTTGCGACTGGATACCCTCCATATTCGGCAGAGCTCTTCTCTGTAGCATATCCCATGCATGCTCAATCGGGTTTAAGTCTGGCGACTGAGCAGGCCAGGGCCAAAGCCACATCTCAATCTCAAGAAATCCGCATAAAAATGCTTGATCCCTAGACACTTTTGATGTGTGTAGCTCGTTTTAAGGTATTACATGTATTTTTCTAATAACATGTTTTAAAATGATAGAGAAACGAGCCAGGTTTTTTTAAATAGGTAATGTAAAGTTTGGCTGTAACTAATTTAACGAATAGACAGAACAGCGTAGTGGATCACATACCTAATTTACTTTCGGCCCAATCACAAACGATTATTTCAGTTTCTCTCGACGGCGCTGCTATAGTTTCCTGCAACAATTAATAGAAGTTCATTCATCAATACATTTACTCGTACTAATTACTCGACATTGAATACAATACACGTTTAGAGTTATGTAACGAGTAGTAATGTGTAAACAACGTAATTAAACATTTCCATTTGTAAATAGACTATTGTTGTATTTGCGAACACTTCTCAGTGTTACTCTTATGAAGTAAAAGTGATGGACTAGGTACAAATAAAACACAAATAAAAAAATACAAACACCTACTATAATAACGTTAGTATTGTAATCATTCTAAGAGATAATTCCTCTGCGTTTTATAGAGATTAAAAAACTAAATTGTGTTTTGCCTTAGGTACTGTTCTGCCTTAAGTAAGCAGTCTTATTTTTTTTTAAGTACCTGGATGACCGAGCGTTTTCTAAAAATGAATCCTAGCTAGATCGATTTATCGCCCCCGAAAACCCCTGCATAAAAAAATTCATGAAAATCGTTGGAGCCGTTTCCGAGATTCAGATTATAAATATATATATACAAGAATTGCTCGTTTAAAGGTATTAGATTCAGCTGACTTTGCAATTGTACATTGTTGTATAGTTATAAAAAAATAACATGGAAGTCGAAAAGTATTTTAACAATTTTTTATCGATATTAATACATATACCTATACTTTTTTAGAGACATATGTACATATTAGACATACAAAATACCCAAACTCCGAAACAAATATTTGTAGCTCTTACAAACATTTCGTCCGACCTGAGAATCGAACTCGAGACTCATACGAGACGCATAGCAGTCGTGTCCGCTACCATTGCGCCTACGAGGCAGACCATATCATCACCAAGTGGAAAGAAATAAAAAAGTTTTAATAAAATAAACATTAAAAGGCTAAAACTTAGCAATAGAACAACGCGAAATATTATAGAAGCTAATTTTTAAGTTATTTAATAAATAATGATGTCGCATAGCAGCGTCGCAAGATAGATACTGCACACTGCAAAGTTACCGCAGCATCAACAAGTCTGTAAATAAGAAACAACTCGCAGTGCGCGCACAGCCTTAGATAACTCGACATCGCTGCTTTGAGTTAGTATGGCATTTTATAATTATGTTTATTTATTACATTACTCTATCTACGGGTTATCTTCAACACTCAGTAAACATAGATTGTTTAATAGTTTTATTTAATTAACTACTAATTATAATTTCTATGGTAGATTTTCACAGTTAATAAAGTAAAAGTTTAAAAAACTAACTACTACGTAAAAACGATTAATAAAAATATGGCCTATGGGCTCACACACATAACTGCGAAATTCGCAACGCATCGCAAATATCTGCGAGCTCGCATGAATGCACCGCACGAACTTAACGCCGCATTGCATCGCAGTTATGTGTGGGAGCGGGAGCCTAATGTCCCACGGGCAATTATTACAACTCTATTGACACCCCGTTCATTAAAATTGACTGCCTCGGTGGCGCAGTTGTAGCGTATGCGACTTCTGTGCTTGAGGTCTCGGGTTCGATTCCTGGGTCGGGCTGGCTGGTTTTGTAAATACATACATATTATACATAAAAAACACCCAAACTCTGAAACAAATATTTGCAGATCATACAAACATTTGGTCCAACCCGGGAATCGAATCCGAGACCTAAAACACAGCAGTCGCATACGCCACCACTGCGCCACAGATGCAGATTAAAGCAGTACTTTGAATAACATAAAGAAAGATATCACCTACCTTAGATGATTCGCCCAAGTCAGGGAGCTGTGGTACTTCCAATTTAATTTTTTTCCTCAAACCAGCATAGCAGTATCTGAAAAAATATAATATATGATTAATGCACGCCAGTTTGGGTTTCTTGATTAATAAAAAACACAATGTAATAAATATGTTTTTACAATTTTGTGTAGAACCTCCTAAGAGCTAATCTACACATACTTTAACTCAGGCTTTATAGAGTAAGATCCCAGAGCCGTAAGACACAACTTATTTTCTAAAGCATATAACTTTCGGTTCTCAGTAGTCTCTTGTGTACTTTTTAATACCTGAATGTTTGTGGAGCTTGCCCGGTGACACCTACGCAGGTACCAGGTGAGAAAGGTAACTAAAAATCAGAGTTACTTAACTTAAATTTTATATATTATATATATATTAAATATTATATATATATTAAATATTATATATATATTAAATATTATATATATATATTAAATATTATATATGTATAAATCAGTCATAAAAATTTAAGTTAAGTAACTCTGATTTTTAGTTACCTTTCTCACCTGGTACCTGCGTAGGTGTCACCGGGCAAGCTCCACAAACATTCAGGTATTAAAAAGTACACAAGAGACTACTGAGAACCGAAAGTTATATGCTTTAGAAAATAAGTTGTGTCTTACGGCTCTGGGATCTTGGACTATTAGACATATTTTGACTAGTGCTAGATGCAAAATATGCCTTTACGTTACGAACACATTTTTCAAAAATCTTTCTTATCGAATTTATAACCAAACAGAACATAGAGAGAATGTAATTGACCTCCATTTAACTTTTTTAAAATCTATATGCCTCGATGCAACAAACCTCATTGTAACAATTTACATGGTATAATAGTTATTTGTTATACAAGAGTGCAAAGTTGCAAATTCAATTTTACTTTATCCTCTAGTGAATAAAAACGGCTTTTGCACTCAGATATCGAAGGGCAAAAATACTCTTTACGAGCTGGTGGGATGGGAAGAATATTTTTTAATCCCCCTGAGTTTCGTCATATCGAGGTTGCACTATTATTATACAGTAAGACATGTCATATTATACAGCACAGTGACGTCACAACTACATATGTATATCTATCATAATTATTGCAGGTATATTTTACGATACTGTGATCATGATTTATTTATTGATACCTATGTTTCGTGAGTCTTGATTGCTGTCTATAAAAAGGCACCGATTTTGATTAAATCAGATTATGAATGCATCTGAACAAATTATATGGAAAATAAAAAATCATGCTATTCTTTCTTTTCTTGATTTCGTCTTGACTGCCTCGGTGGCGCAATGGTAGCGTACGCGACTGCTGTGCTTGAGGTCTCGGGTTTGATTCCCGGGTCGGACCAATATGATCTGCAAATATTGGTTACAGAGTTTGGGTGTTTTCTATGTATAATATGTATGTATTTACAAAAAAAGTATAATGTGTATTTATATCAGTTGTCTAGTACCCATAATACAAGCTCTGCTTAGTTTGGGACTGGATGGCGTTGTGTGTTAGATGTCCGAAATATTTATTTATTCTTCTATGCATTCATCGACATTCTTGTCAGTATACTAGGTCTACTTAACATATTATTGCCTACGGTAATTGATCGCCTTCGCAATTATCGTTAGAAACTGTACGCGCCCTGTGCATGCGTTGGTATATTTATGCAAACGACCTGTACTTAGATATAATTTTAAGACCCCGGTGTTAACACGACTTTTATGCGAAAATGGTAATATTTTAAAAGTAATATAGTAAGTAAACCATGAGATCATTTACTTTCTTTCACGCTCCTACTTTCAATTCTTGATTATGGAGATTGCCAGTTATCCTGATCTCACTGATAAGATGTCAGACCAATTGGGCATCTTCTAAATTTTATAGGATAAAAAATACGATGTCGAAGATATTACCACGTCCCAGAAATTTGTCAAAGTCCAACTGGTTATGCATACCTTGAAATATGCTCGTATTCTTTAAAATTACTGTTTTTAACAACGCTATTTGAAGGGAGTCTTTGAGTGTCTCCATGATTAATGTAAAGGCAAGAAACGTTGTGGAATGCGAAACGGTTAAGATCCCATGTTTATTTATGGACCCATGTTTATTTATGGAACCATGTTTATTTAGGCATTAAAAGCTGCGGTAACTCTAATCGTAACTATCCTAGTTAAACTCGCTATACTTTGTCCATTCGTTTATTTTCTTTTTGACAGCTCACGCCTATAAATTACCATATTTTTTTTCGGAATTATGTACTACAGTAATGTCGTACTTTATTGACGGTGACGGTACTTTAGTGAAGTGGTCTGTGCATAACAAACAACCACAGACTATAAAACAGTACTTGAAATACGATAAATCGATAATATGATAAAAATAATTTGACTTTATGTAAGTATTTTTTCTGTAAATTTAATAAAAAAGGAAATAAAAATAGTATCTGACTACAAGATTGAATTTTTGCAAGGAATCAAGTCGAAATCTTGGAATTTAGGATCAAACTAAGAGTAAAGAACAATAACTCTGTCTATTCATTTAGTTTACAGATTTATTATTTATATTTTTGTTTATTTCTTACATAATATAAAAAACTAATAAAGGAATAATTAATATTTCAACAAAAAATATTTAATTAAATCGATTGAAAGTTCTTCATAAATAAAATCGCTATTCGTTTCAAATCGAATCGGTAATGGGTGACGGCGTCACTAATTTCAAAATTTCTTGAACTGTCAAAAAGAAAATAAAGAAATCGACAGAGTATAACACAACAATAATTGTTGTATTGATTTTGGTAAATATGTACATATTGTCTCTATGTATTATACCCATTTTATTACTGTAGAAATACTTAGTTATACCTATATGTAATATTTTATATACCATTAACTACCACTGATACTCGAAGGCCAACTCTTGTAATAAAACTTCATTCAAAATATGGTTCCGAGGATATGATCTACTCTCAATCTCACAAATGTAATAAAATGTATGATTCTATCTATTCTATAGTCTATTATTATCTACTAGCCGACCCACGCAACCTCGTTTGCATCTCCTATTGCCCGTGGCGTGATAATTTTCCCCCGTTTTTGAAACATTTTTCATAGGTGCTCCGCTCCTATTGGTCGTAGCGTGATGATATATAGCCTATAGCCTTCCTCGATAAATGTACTATCCAACACTGAAAGAATGTTTCAAATCGGACCAGCGGTTCGTGAAATTAGGGCGTTCAAACAAACAAACAAACTCTTCCGCTTTATATATTAGTATAGATAATATATATAGTATAGATTTATTAATAACTTTATGCACATTTGTATATCCGCGAACTTAATGCCCAGTGCATTCTCTACCTTTAGGTGGTGTAGAGATCTTGTGAGGTACACATAAGTTTATATACAAACTAGCTGTCCCACGCAACCTCGTTTGCGTCTCCTATTGCCCGTAGCGTGATATTTTTTCCCCGTTTTCAAAACATTTTTATTGGTGCTCCGCTCTTATTGGTGATATATCGCCTATAGCCTTCCTCGATAAATGGGCTATCTAACACTGAAAGAATTTTTCAAATAGGACCAGTAGTTCCTGAGATTAGCGCGTTCAAACAAATAAACTCTTCAGCTTTATATAATAGTAAGTATAGATAGGTACATTGTTGTTACCCGCGGCAGTTGTTGTACCGTTAAAACAACAACCAAGAGTAACGCCGCGGGCCGAAGCTAGTTTAAAAAATTAGCCTTAGTAAATTTTTATATCAGCCAGTGAAAGTCCCGTCAATAGGTCCAGAAGTTCCAGATATTACTCGGTGGAACAAACAGACAAAAATTTTAAAATTTGATTTTATATGCATTGAATGAAAATCTTTTAATATGAAATTACAAATGGACTCTTCATTTTTTATTATTTTAATGAATGTATGGAAATCCAAGTGCTTAGAAACTCGTTGTGTAAAAAATGATAAAGCATTGTTACGAACTAAGATTATTAGCGAACAACTATCGAGAATGTTCTTGATTATTCGCGAACAACGATCTAGAAAGTTGATTTTTGAGGCACGGAATAACGAATCTTATTTCGATATACATAGCGTCGAACATCGATTGGTTGTTGCGCGATTTTTTACAACGAGTTCGCCGGTGGGCGTGTCCTTGGTACGGGGAACGCCCTCGTATGTTCGAGACGTTTCCCGAAAGCACTAGTAAATGTAAAAATCTATATAGACACGAACTCTCGTGGCCCGCAGACAGTTCAGTTTGAGCTACAGTGCGATAAACATCGAAGTGATATCAGTGATCAACCTAGCGACCTCCGCGACCATTAAGAATTGTTATTCGGAGTTATATTGTGATTGTAAGAGTGTTGTTCATAAAGTCTCTTTTACACGTCAGAAGGTTTATTTCCCAAACCCATCGAACCCTTACACATACCTAACAGTATTAAACCCAATGCAACGACTTGACAGGTCCTATAACTTACCTACCAAAGACAAAAAATGTGTAGGAATTAGTCTGTTAAAAAGTTCAGTCGCAAATATTTCTGATAAAACAATTACTTGATAAGTGATAACCTTTGCAGTGTAAGTTGATATGCCTCCCAATAACTTCTGTGTGATATAATGATAAGGAAATGTAAATAAAATGTCACGTCTGTTCCCCCCACGTGCGTTTTGACGCATGTCCTAGTCCTTAGAACGCTTATTTACGTTTTTTATGAAAAGGGAGGGCAAACGAGCAGATGTTTCGCCTAATGCTAAGCGATTACCGCCACTCATGGATACCCACCCGCAACACTAAAGGCGTCACAAGTGCGTTGCCGGCCTTTTAAGAAGGAGTACGCTCTTATTGTGTCTAAGATAATCCATACTATTTTATTATAAACTAGCTGAACCCCGCGGTGTTACCCGCGGTTATTGTTGTACGAAGCTAGTCTAAAAAAAGTTGACTAAGTTACTCCTTAGATCATCAGCTATCTGCCAGTGCACAACTGCAACCATAACTGCAAGCTGAACAAACAGACAGACAGACAAAAATTTATTAAAAAACGGTTATTTTAATATTATAAACAGACACTCCAGTTTTATTTATTTGTATAAAGGTAAAAGTAACTCTGGCTGGTATGTTACGCTTTTACGGCTAAACCTCTGACCCGATTTGGATGAAATTTGCAATGAAGATCCTTTCATTTTTTAGGAAGGACATAGACTAAAATTTAGGCAGAGCTGCAGGCAGAAGCTAGTATTCTATAACATATGTTCAGCATAAATTACTGTTGTAAATATTACACACATCAAAAGTGTCTAGGGATCAAGCATTTTTATGCGGATTTCTTGAGATTGAGATGTGGCTTTGGCCCTGGCCTGCTCAGTCGCCAGACTTGAACCCGATTGAGCATGCATGGGATATGCTACAGAGAAGAGCTCTGCCGAGTAAGGAGGGTATCCAGTCGCAAGAAGACCTTTTTTTGTTGTTGCAACGAACATGGGCGGCCATTCCACAGCGTGATTTGGATGAACTCATTTTGAGTATGCCAAACCGATGTTCTTGTGTTAGTGTTCGCGGTAGAAACACGGATTATTAATTGTTTAAGTTACCTAATAAAATTTTAAAGAAAACTGTTATTTCAGTCTTTTTTCGAACTTTAATGTTAGTGGTTCAAATGTCAAAAATCCTTTTATTAGGAAAATGGCAAATTTCTTTATTAATGCAAAGGTGACTTGGTTTATCGTTACTGTGACAAACGAAAACACTTTATTTGATGAATCCTTAAAGAAAATTTTAATTAATATCAATCAGGAGAAAAGTTATTGCAAAAATATATGTTGATCCCTAGACACATATGTTGATCCCTAGACACTTTTGATGTGTGTAGTTTAAAAAAATAAAAAACGACGATTTCATTAAATCAATCAATTTGACTATTTGAAATGAAATGCAAAAATTTTGGTAACTAAATAAACACCAGTATGGTATCAGGCGATAAACCTGACGCTGGTTTTCAATCGTAGAACATCCAGATCCAGACCAATCCAATTACTGCATCATTTGTTTGTATTCCGTCGTCCTTCTTCCGTAAATGCTTATCTACGTATAACAAAATTCAAATGACCTCTGTCGAATACAGATTATCTGTGACAGATCAATTGTTCCATATAACCCTAATCAACCCTTTTTTTACGTGTGTAAATCCCCTCGAACCGTCACCCCACCGGGGTTTGGGGCGGGGCGGTGTGTCGGACTTGAACCTACTAAAACCGCAAGGTATGCCACTCTGCGCCTGTGAAGGGAGGAATCCGGGAACTGCAGTTATTAACACATCCGGACCCCTCCCGCACTGCAGCGAGCACCGTCTGCTGTTAAAACTCTCAATTTAGGCGACGTACGGCACACGCGTACGTCGCCCCCTCGCGGGTAGCCAGTAGAGCGGATGGAGGGGAAAACCCGTCCCGACCATCCGCGGACACACTCAGCGGCATGAGGCGCTGATAGGCGCACTTCCACCGCCCGGTTCGCTGGCGGCGAATTGGGTCCGAGTAGACATCGTCCTCCCGGGCCTTGTCCGCCGCCTGCTTCTGCAAAACTGCTGTCGCTACCGGCCATGGAGCGTATGACGGCCGGTAGCGGGAGATCTCCGATGACTGCAGTGAGGGCCCGACGCTGCGACGCCCATGCGGGGCAGATCGCCAGCGTATGCTGGGCCGAGTCCTCACTGCAGTCGCAGTGGTGGCAGGCGGGACTCAATTCCCTCCTAGCAACTGAGTGCAGGTACTTCCCGAAGCAACCGTGCCAGGAAAGGAACCGCGTCAGTCGGAAGAAAAGGGTCCCGTGCTGCCGCCCTGCCCACTCGAGGATGACCGGCTGGAGAGCCTCCACGGCGGCAAAGCCAGCGCGAGGAGTCTCCAGCCGGAACAACCATCTAGCCATCGTGGCTCGACGAGCGGCTTTACGCCATTCGCGTACCTCTACGGGCGGAGGGCGAAAGCCACTCTCCACCCGATATTCAGCCACCCGTCGATAAACTTCGGCGAGCACTTCCGCCTGCAAATCCCACGGGTGTGTTCCGGCCAAGGCGCACGCCGCCTCGGTCGACACCGTACGGTATCCGCGTATGGCTCTGACTGCCAATACCCTCTGAGGCCACCAAAGGCGCCACCCACACCGGTGCCCCATACAGCGCCATCGTCCGGACCACCCCCGTGTAGAGGGGTCGCGTTGCGACGCTGGCTCCACCCAAATTGGGCAAAAGTCGGCCAAGGCCAGAGGCAGCGTCGACCAGCGCTGTCGGAAGCAAGCAAGTATGGACCAAGCTGTCGGAAGTGCTCGTCGAAGAGTCACCTACCGTCGAGGATCAGGCCCAGATACCTCATCTGGGCCCGAACCGGTACGAGGACTGAGTTGACCTCTATAAAGGCGCCGAGGGGCGGACCACGACGGGGAGTGATCCCTACCTGTACGGATACCGAAAAATGTGTATACCTATATATTTCTCTCCTACGTGGATCTACTAATAGAATGAAAATATTTTCATCATTTGAGTTGCACAAGCATACAAGTCCATTTAACTTAGACAACTTAGAAACTTAAACCCGATTGAAAACTTTTTAATCTATACTAATATTATAAAGCTGCAGAGTTTGTTTGTTTGAACGCGCTAATCTCAGGAGCCACTGGTCCGATTTGAAAAATCTATTGACAATAGAACAAAATAATGTATTACGGGTTTGTAGGTCCCATTAAGAGCTACAAAAAAGTCCGTGAGAGCATATATCTAACTATCATGGTTTAGTCACAATAACCGGTTTTGTGTTCATTTTCTTTTATTAAATCGTCTTAAGAAGGAAACTACGTTAAATGTGTATCGTAATATTAATCCTTATCCAAATTAAGCATTATGTTATCAAGGGTATTTATGTAGAAGTAAAATACTTTATGTTTTATCCCAACTTCGTTTAGAAGTTATCACGAGTATAAGACGCTAAGAGTTGGTACCTAATAATGAGTTATTTGCCAAAGAGTTTTTATTAACATAATACCTAATATTAACATTTATTACAATAAATGTGTTGTTGATTATGAGTATTAGATCTTAGAAGAGTATAATAAATATATCTATACTTAAGGGGCTGAAAACCAAAATAGAGCTAAATAAAGATCGCTTTGTATAAAACCTATCGCTCATATCATTACCAAAATCAATGTCTTTATAATTGAACATGTTCCTGACATAGTGGTTATTTCCAAAACACGATTTGAAAAACTTCACTCGATAGAAAAAAAAATCAAAGTAGCCTCCGAAAATACTTGAATTCTGACTTTACACAGTTGTGCTTTAAGTAATGTAAATGAAATTAAGTAAAATTGTCTATCATATGTAACTAAAGAAAATGGTTGAGTTAGATTTTTTATAAAATTGCAACTTTTACCATAATAACGAATTTTGTGGTTAAGCACTTACGCCCTTCTATTCCAAGCGCTCTTTCTCTGTCATTCCTATAGACATCGGCAGTGAGCGTTGAGGCGCGCTGCTAGACGGACCTATGTCGCTCGATTCGCGCGCTGACCCGATATATTAGTCGTCTATTTAGTGTATAATTTGGTATAAGTGAATCATTTTCTACAGACGAATAGTGTAAATAGATAGTTCCTAATTAATTAACCGACTTCCAAAAAGGAGGAGGTTCTATGTTCCACTGTATGTTTTTTTTTTTGTATGTTACCCGATTACTCCGTCAGTTGTGGACCGATTAAATTTTTTTTTTTCTATTCGAAAGGGTATGCTTCCGAGGTGGTCCCATTGCCAGCATATCAGGATCTGATGATGGGGTCCCAGGGAGGGAGGGAAACTCTCATTTTTTATAGGCACATACTATGTTTTTCGTATATTTTCTGTAGTTACACCCGTATTTGCGTCTGGTAGTCATCATTTTATGATGATGAGCTGATGATGTAAGGTACAACTCCTTAACGGTTAGGAGTTGGAGGATAAATCTTTAAATATCAGATGTATAAATGTTACCTTTAGTCGTATTCTTTCAAATTATTTAGGTAAGCTGATGATGGAAGGTGGAAGGTACAACTCCTCAACGGTTAGGAGTTGGAGGATAATTCTTTCAATTTCATACGTATCTAAAGACCTTCAGTCGTATACTTTCAAGTTATTTAGGTGAACTGATGATAGAAGGTTAAACTCTTCAACAGTTAGGAATTAGAGGATGATTTCAATATTACACGTACGTTTAGACCTTCATTTGTATTCTTGATGATGAAATTTGATGAAATAGTTCAACTTACTACTTACCTACGATTGTTTGCACTAAAAACTGAAAAATAAAAACTTTTTATAAAAAAAAAAACCGACTTCCAAAAAACATCCAACGAAAACTCTCTGCCCAAAAAACACTTAAAAGCGTAAAATAAACTGGTTCTTCATAAATTGCCTATATCTAATTCTTTATTCATTTAAATAGTAGTATTATAATGTGTGCTAGGTACCTAGAATCAGTTTGAAGTCGGTGCCAAGTGACTATCGCTTAGACTTTTGTAATTGTTCGTTTGTATTATTTTTGGCTTAGCATTCTAGGTACCTAGCACACATTATAATACTACTATTTAAATGAATAAAGAATTAGGTATAGGCAATTTATGAAGAACCAGTTTATTTTACGCTTTTAAGTGTTTTTTTGGCAGAGAGTTTTCGTTGGATGTTTTTTATGTATGTATGTATGTTTATCTATGTACCTAATTGTCTCGCTTTTTGATTTCGATCTCGTGATAATCGTGATCTCGTTAATCACAATAAAATAATGTGATTATAATACATAATGTGATTAATTTTTTTTTTGTTTTAGGTACTTACTTGCTTACCTAATTGTATTTATTTATCTATAACAATACAAAATAAAATAAATATTATATCACATATTTTCTATTATTTCATAGACAGAAAGTAAACACATTAATAATCCTCATTATAATATTTTTGTAAGGAATGCGCCCATTTTGCGCATGACATTTTTGCTATTTTTATATGCTGCACAAAATTTGATTAGTTGAACCATTGTTTACTTATTTAAAATTATGTTTTTTTATCATACCATTACGATAGCATTTTTATTTTGACCTATCTGAAATATTCTAAAGCCCTGTGTAAAGTGTGGTGAAACTACAAAGCGCCAATATGTTGGTTTTAGCAGAGTGAGAACTCAAAGTGGATTAGTGGTTCTCGGACTCTGTAGTAGTACCAATAACGAACCGCATCGCAACCGTGGCGCTGCATTATCGAACATTGTAAGGGGCGTGTCCATTGCTCAAGGTCGTTGGCTGCAGTCAGCGTCTTAATATATAAAGCTGAAGACTTTGTTTGTTTCGCGCTAATCTCAGGAACTACTGATCCAATTTGAAAAAATCCTTCAGTGTTAGATAGCCCATTTATCGAGGAAAGCTAGGCTAGGCTATATATCATCACATCATGCGAAGACTAATAGGATTGGAGCACCAATGAAGAATGTTTCAAAAACGGGGGAAAATTATAACGCTACATTTGTCCGATTGGTCCGATTTGAAAAAATATTTTAATGTTAGATAGCCCATTTATCGAGGAAGGTTATAAGCTATATATCATCATGCTAAGACCAATAAGCGCGGAGCATCAATAAACAATGTTTCAAAAACGGGGGAAAATTATCACGCTACGGGCAATAGGAGACTCAAACGAGATTGCGTGGGTCTGCTAGTGACATTATAAAAATTGAATTGCACTTCCAAAAATAGATATACTGGAAATAATATGCCTACTTGTACGGATATTTCAGTAGGGATATGTGACCCAGGGACAGATATCGCAGTGATAAGTTCGTCAACTGTTATCACCGGCTAATAACATATTTGTAATATAGACAATATAGCTTGTTGTATTTGTCTGATAATTGTAAACGGCATCTATAACTGCAAATTATTCATATTGTACTATTCTAGATAAGTTATTTTGTTGTAGTAAGTAAATAGATCGATTAAAACAATGTAAATAAACTCTTCGTTCAAGCAGTTCTATTCCGGAATGCGCTACCGCTTGAAATCCGGATGTCCACTAACCGTTTCGTATTAAAAAGAAGGTACATGACCTCCTTCTCAATGCCATGACAGAGTCATCGAAACGATAGCACACCAACCTATTTTCTAATATTCGAATGTTATGTAAAGATGATTGTGTGTATATTGTATACTAGCTGACCCACGCAACGTCGTTTACGTGTCCGTAGCGTAAACATTTTCCCCCGTTTTTGTAATATTCTTCATTGGTAATCCGCTCCTATTGGTCTTAGCGTGATGATGTATAGCCTTCCTCGATAAATGTACTATCCAATACTGAAAGAATTTTCAAAATCGGACCAGCGGTTCCTGAGATTAGCACGTTCAAACCAACAAACTCTTTAGCTTTATAATCTATACTATATAATATTATAAAGCTGCAGAGTTTGTTTGTTTGTTTGAACGGGCTAATCTCAGGAACTACTGGTCCAATTTGAAACATTCTTTCAGTGTTAGATAGCCCATTTATCGAGGAAGGCTATAGGCTATATATCATTACGCTAAGACCAATAGGAGCGGAGCACCAATGAAGAATGTTTCAAAAATGGGGGAAAATTATCACGCTACGGGCAATAGGAGACAAAAACGACGTTGCGTGGGTCAGCTATAACATCATCACACTAATATATAAATGCGAAAGTTTGTGTGTATGTTTGTTACTTCTTCACGGAAAAACTACTGAACGGATTTGGATGAAACTTTACAGTAATATAGGTTATACATCAGAATAACACATAGGCTACTATTTACCGCGATAACCGACATACTCGCGGGCGGAGCCGCGGGCAACAGCTAGTATTGGTATACTCGTAGATGTAATATTATATACAGTTATAGTGTTTAAACATGTACATAATATAGTACTCGAATACCCGTGCTATAAAATGGGTGTATTACAATAATTATTAGCTAATTATGAATTCAGAATGCATAAGGAAAATGCGGAAACATAATAACATACAATAACACCCACTTTAAATGCTGACTAATGTGTGGGCTGCATTATAAGTGGGAACAAGCGAATATTTATTGTATCATTCAAGTAATTAAGACAAATGACTCAAGTTTCAATAGATATATTATTTTAAACACTAGAAGTATTTAGCAGCACACAGCGCGTTATCTCGTGGGCACTTAAAGAAATTGATAAGCGTTATTAACATCGTTGCATAATCGGCGAAACATGGTCGCATGTATATCTATATATATGTATATGTATAGTATATATAGGTTTATCAGGAGATACATGATTAAGTAAAAATCACATTGGAACTTGTATATTGGGTAGGTTGAAATGTGTTTTCAAGGCCAACGAAAAGGCGACTGAGTTTTCGTGTATCGCAGAAGTACAAAAAAAACCGACTTCAAACAGATTTTAGGTACCTAGCACCCATTATAATACTACTATTTAAATGAATAAAGAATTAGGTATAGGCAATTTATGAAGAACCAGTTTATTTTACGCTTTTAAGTGTTTTTTGACAGAGAGTTTTCGTTGGATGTTTTTGGAAGTCGGTTTTTTTTTATATAAAAAGTTTTTATTTTACAGTTTTTAGTGCAAACAATCGTAGGTAAGTAGTAAGTTGAATTATTTCATCATCAAGAATAATACAAATTAAGGTACGTGTAATATTAAAATCATCCTCTAATCCCTAACTGTTGAAGAGTTTAATCTTCTATCATCAGCTCACCTAAATAGCTTGAAAGTATACGACTGAAGGTCTTTAGATACGTATGAAATTGAAAGAATTATTCTCCAACTCCTAACCGTTGAGGAGTTGTACCTTCCACCTTCCATCATCAGCTTACCTAAATAATTTGTAAGAATACGACTAAAGGTAACTTATATACATATGATATTTAAAGATTTATCCTCCAACTCCTAACCGTTAAGGAGTGGTACCTTACATCATCAGCTCATCATCATTAAATGATGACTACCAGACGCAAATACCGGTGTAACTTCAGAAAATATACGAAAAACATAGTATGTGCCTATAAAAAATGAGGGTTTCCCTCGATTTCCCTGGGATCCCATCATCAGATCCTGATATGCTGGCAATGGGACCACCACGGAAGCATACCCTGTCGAATACAAAAAAAAAAATCAAAATCGGTCCACAACTGACGGAGTAATCAGGTAACATACATAAAAAAAAAAAAAAAAAAAAAAAAAAAAAAAAAAAAAAAAAAAAAAAAAAAAAAAAACAGTGGAACATAGAACCTACTCCTTTTTGGAAGTCGGTTAAAAACACAAGACACTTTGTTGAAACAGAACTGTTGCAGCGACCGAATTGCAGGAGATAAGTAGTAGAGCCGCGCCGATTTGCAATGTCTGCATTCACAATGAGTATGGTGACCACTACTCTTGGATTCTGTTCATGCTTTCCATCAGGCAGTGTACACGTGTGCCACTTTGAAAGGCCCAAATATATATAGAAGACCACGGATGTTAGAAATATCAGAAGTAACCTTGGAATCTACACTAATATTATAAAGCTGAAGAGTTTGTTTGTTTGAACGCGCTAATCTCAGGAACCGCTGGTCCGACTTGAAAAATTCTTTCAGCGTTGGATAGCCCATTTATCGAGGAAGGCTATAGGATATATATCATCTCGCTAAGACCAATAGGAGCGGAGCACCAATGAAGAATGTTACAAAAACGGGGGAGTTTTTTACGCTACGGGCTATAGGATACGTAAACGACGTTGCGTGGGTCAGCTATATAGTTGGTTCTACAAAGGCCAATATTACCATTTTTAACCGACTTCCAAAAAGGAGGAGGTTCTATGTTCCACTCTTAGATTATAAATAGTAGATACGCTCTAATTGTCTATACATTTTTTAGTTATGTATAAAACCAGCCTGGAACGTATGATGCTTACTAAAGTATGTCTGTCTCTTACTAACCCAGCTGTCTTCACATAAGTGATAGAGCTAAGATATATTATGTCATGGAGTTCTTTCTTTTTTTGACATTATTTTATGAAGTCATCAAACCCCGCCTTGAGGCCAATTTTTTGACAGGCAGCCATTTTAAGGGAACATTTGTGGAAGTATTTGTGTTGTCAAAGTCCTCGTGTTTCAGACGTATTCTTTTGTTTTCGTAGTGATTTGTGCTTATTTGGTTACTTCTCGCTGTATTAGAAAAGACTATTATGCAGCAGGAATCATGGTGCAGTGTTGTATTACAGGTCGTAAATCAAATTCTTGGAAAAAGACCGTAGATTATCTTTTTTTATGTAAGTTCCAAATTTTGGTATATTTTGCGTGTTAATTATTATTTCTACTTGTGTTTAATCATCGTTTATGCTTTTTAAAATATTTATTAATACATAGTTATCTTAGTTAGTGTGTATCAGCAAGAAATGCGGTTTTAATAACTTGTTTACAGTATCGCGAAGTGTTGTCATGTATTTTATCGATAAAAGCAAAACTATGTTAAATATTAAAAGTTATTTACAATATTATTGTTCACAATAATACATGAATTGCTAACAGCAAAATAACGTGAAATATACCACGTGCGAGTGACTTTTCTACAATGATTACATTTTTTTAGTTTCGTATTTTCTCATTAACAGTTTAGAGTGATATGTCTTTTGTTTTTAGATTTCCAAAAAATGAAAGTCTTTATAAGTTGTGGAAAGAAAACATTGGCATCGAAAACATAAAACCTAAGTTTGCTCTCACAGCATTTAGAAAGAAATGAAAATTTGAAGAAAAAAATGAGAAACAAAATTTGATTACAAGACTCAACCAGTCTTCTTTATATATAAAGTTATAATGGAGCATTTCGAATTTTTTTTCAAATGGAAATTCTGATCATGAAAGCACTCACAAATTTATGTTGATGAAGGCAATTATTTTTATTTAGTTAAAAGATACAAACATTTTGGATTAATAACTAAATAAATATCTGGACTAAATTAATATTGTTTCGGAACTAATAAAAATCATTAGTAAAATGACATCTTTTTTTATTTGATTATTATTTCCTTTATTATTATTCTTTCTCTTCTTTCTTACATCTTACTAATATTATAAACGCGAAAGTTTGTAATTATGGAGGGATGGATGTTTGTTACTCTTTCACGCAACACTAGTTGTTATATTTAATATGAATATTCATTTTAAATTAGTCCTTTAATGGTTTATCGATATATTAGGATACAAGTAAACAAATGAGTCGCATCAGTCTATGGGAGGCGGGGTCGACGCCATTTTAAAGAAAATTTCGGCTTCACGTTCTTCACACTATTTCAGATCCTCTATATTCTATAATCAAAGGTTCCACTGTATGTATTTTTTTTCAAACTTTACACAATAAGTTATGTTAAAGAGCCTTTGTTATGAACAGATAGTGTGTCATATTTACGTAGTGTGGACGTAGTGGTCTACACGTGTGTAGATTACTCTTTTTCCAGTTGCATGCTGTATTTATTATACTGATGGCGATATATATCTATAGTAAGTAGTTGTAAATACGAACGTGTTTAATTATTTTTATATGCATTTATTATGTATAGGTATACTACACACTTTTCCTGACAATATTGATGTTGTTCATGTGTGAGGAAAAAGTAGTTTAATTGGTCCAGCCGTAGCCGTTCTCAAATGATGCACTTCCCAACGAATAGCATTTAAATTTGCTACTTGTTTACTAATCTGCCTCGATTTGGCACGCATGCATGAGCATGCCAAAATTTAATATAGTTAGTTTAAGTATACATCAAAAACAGAAAACACCTCAAATGATTAAATAAAGATTCGAAAATAATTATCTCCTAGAAGAATTGCATGATTTTGAAGATATATCTATAATCTATATTATGTTAATCCTAGTGTTAAAGCATCGTTTTATAGTTATCTATATTTGAAAGTTATATTTAATTTTATGATTCAGAATTTCAATTTTACTACGGTCTTATTTATCTCTATTGGATTACGTAGCACGTGCTGCTAGTAAAGCTCCGAATCGATTTGTTTTTTTTTTTTTTATCTACAACAATCGTCGCCATATTTAATTTAACTTTACAAAGCTTAATAAACTGTGTACCTTATCTTTCTTCATGAATCATACTATAACATCAGAAAAAAAATGAAAATCCTTCTTAGAGTTTATCGCGTTCAGACAGTCGTGGCGGGGGACTTATAATACCTACTTAGATAGAGATATCGAGCTTTTATATATCCATGATAAGATGATTTAAAGCTACCGCGCTCATATTTTATATTCTATTTTATTATAGACTATAGACCTGGTTCGGCTTCACACGGAAGTCTTTGAAATTTTCTGCTTTCTTCTACTTTAATATGCATGCAATAATAATAACCCTGAATCATTCCACCTATCGCTAAAAACTGCATTAAAATCCGTTAAGTAGTTTAAATAATCTAAGTGAACAGACAGTGGCTTTTTATACTGTGTAAAGAAGAACAACAGTGCCATCTAGAAAACAGCGTAAAGCGCTGCTACTGCGTACTAAAAATAAGTCGTCGTCGCTTGCTAATTTGACGGTGTGGCAGGGCTGTACGCAAGGCAGTTTCATTAGTGAATAACACTGCAGAACAAATGTAGTTAAAAAATCACCACAAAAATAAAACAATTTAATAATCAAAAATTTGAACAAAAAATGAACCGACTTCAAGAACTGGACCAAATTGAAATGGGACCACAAGAGAAGCACCAGCTTTCAAATAAAAAAAGAATCTTCAAAATCGGTTCACGCAGTCGAAAGTTATGAGGTAACAAACATTTTAAAAAATACAGTCGAATTGATAACCTCTCGTTTTTTAAAGTCGGTTAAAAATGTAACGAATTCCGACAACCATACCACGGCCAACTGTGAATCTTGAAATATTGTCATTTACAATTAAGAATTGTAAAATAGTAAAAAGTGGAGATTTAAAAAAAAAAAAAGATGCCCGAGAGTCATTATCAAGATACTCTATAATATTAAACCCATATCAGTGATTGATTAATGCGAACGAGATAATAAGATTAACTTATCTTAATCATAACTGTTTAGTTACCTATTGTAATATCACACAATCAAAAGGCACTAAATTTCTTTTTCAGGAGTAAGAATTATTGATACACTATGATGATAAAAATAATCTAGATGGACAGACACAGATAAAAGTATACTTTATTATCTATTGTATAGGACATATTTAGCCATCTGTTTAGTTTTGACCTCGCAATAGGGTATTTTACGAGGTACGAGAAAAAATCTAAGAATATATTATTGACATACCTTAGGCAAAAACCAGTCGGAAAATGTTAGTTTTATAGTTCATAAAATAATAAAATATTTTTTTTATAATTTATTTAAAAGTTTTCAGTTTTTTAATCTGTTAAACGTCACACCGCTTTGTAATGTAAGTACACTAGAGTGTCAACTGATCAGCCTATTCTGTAGATTGTTTATTGAAATTATATTCATGTCATCCACATTTTACAAAGCGAACTGACGTCATTACAACAGAGCAATATGGCGTCCAGCGTTTTTGACAATAACGCGCGAAATTTGAAAATGTAAATCGATTGAATAAAAAAATGTGTTTTTCTTCTGTGGTTTAATAGCACTATAGAATCTAATTGAGACACTTTTCAAAAATGGGTGTAATACCCTATAGCTTTTTTGGCGAACTCTCCTTGATGTTCCCAAAAAGCAGAAGCAATTTATAAGGATCAATTATAAAACTACTAATTACCATAAAACAATCCAACGTCCAAATAATACAATAACTTTTTAAATCTTAATCCTACTAATATTATAAACGCGAAAGGTTGTAAGTATGTATGGATGGATGGATGTTTGTTACTCTTTCACGCAAAAACTACTGAACGGATTTGGATGAAACTTTGCAGTAATATAGCTTATACATCAGAATAACACAGGCTACTATTCGCCGCGATAACCGACATACACGCGGGCGGAGCCGCGAGCAAAAACTAGTAATAACATAAAGGTGAGAGTTTCTAGTGACCATAATATATCTAAGCGAATAGAGTATACTAGTTTAGGTAGTAACAGCTGAACAGATTCTGATGAAAATTGTCACAAAGAAAGATTATAATCTGAAATAGGACATAAGCTACTTTTTATCCCAAAAATTTAGTGTTCCCGTCAGGTGATCAGGGTGCAACAGCATATTTAAAAGTTTTAAATAAGATAAATATCAAACTTCACATTATGAAGATTTCAGATTGGATGAATGTATGGTGATGTGAGCAATAAGAAGTATTTAACTGACCTGGAGTTGCCGCGAGTCCCGAGTCGCCGCGGTCGCACGCTTGGGTATACCTGCTTCATGACTTTTCCGAAATCTGCAGTTGAAAGAGGTTTCATATTGCTGCTCATACAATGTGCTCTGACAAAACAAAAACAAAATGGAATATTAAATTGAAAATCAACCTACAACACTTCTATAATGGGTACAAAATTTCAAACTACAAACCAACAAAGTCATACAATTTTTTTTTCTTTTCTTCCTAGCCTTATCCCAAGATTATTTGGGGTCGGCTAATAATTCCACCCGGATTTACCTGAAGAATATCAGTTTTTACACGGAGCGACTGGCATCCGACCTCCGCAACCCTGAGGGTAGAAACTGAATTCGAAGGTTGAAACTAGTGTCAGTATATTTGAGGGCACTGGCTTCTCAATAACGATCACCATAGATGTTCATGGCAACCGGGGCCGAAGCTTAACGTGCTCTCCGAGGCACGAGCGTATGTGATTCAACGCCAAACTTCCATACTCAAAGCTGGTGGTAATAATAATTTCATATACAAAAAACCCAATACATTACTTTGGCCCAACTCGGAAATCGAACCCGAGACCTGCATACGCTAACCGCCAGACCAACGAGGAAGTCATACAATATTTAACAAAAATACGAAGTACAACAATATTCCAATTGGATCCTTTGCAACTTAAAAAAAAGACATTAAAAATGTACATTCAAAGAATACAGAATATTATTATTGTTGTTACATGGTTCTACTATTTTTAGTTTAGGAAAAGACTAGCCACGAAACAAAAACCTAGGTACGATAAAATTTAAAAAAAAATAACAAAAAAAAACCGACTTCAATCTGGACCAAATTTAAATGGGACCATACGGGAATATTGAGTTATTCGTTAATTTGTCGCGTACATACATAATGCAAATTGAAGACTTATATGGTTTTCTCATGAATGACATGTCAGAACTGGACCAAATTTAAATGGGACCATTCGGGAAGCACCAGCTTTCAAATAAAAAAAGAATCATCAAAATCGGTTCACCCAGTCCAAAGTTATGAGGTAACAAACATAAAACAAAAAAAAAATAAAAAAAAATACAGTCGAATTGAGAACCTCCTCCTTTTTGAAGTCGGTTGAAAAAAAAAGAAAAAAAGTTGTTCTTTCTAGACGAAATTACTGTGGTGGGAGATAATATCGCGTGTTGCGCACGCGCTTTCATAAATCATGTGAAATTTAAGTAAATAATATGGATGAAAACAATTTGGTTAATATAAATAGATTATTATATTAACCCTTAAAACATATTTTATTTACAATTCTTTTTGCAATAAATTATTTTTTTATTTTGACATTACTCTTCCAATTATTATATGAATATAAATTTTATAGTTACACTTACTATTGCCCGCAGCTTCGCTGGCGTGTTTATTTCTTCGTATTTTTTACTTAAAAAAATTACGAACTTCCATGCTTTTTCCGGTTAATATTTAGCCTATCACACTCACAAATAATGTGACTTTCTATTCGTAAAACAATTGTCGAAATTGGTTCAGTAAATCCAAAGATTAGCCCTACAACCTCACTAACTTTACCTATTTATTTATTATATTATACTAGAATAGATTATAATGTATATTTACATGAATTCTTATGTATCTAGGAAAGAAAAAATAATACTGAGGGGTCTGATGTTATATGGAAGCACTATTTTATATATTCAGTATAAATTCATTTTCCTCTTGGTAATTAATATTAAAATTATTTTTCAAATAAAGATGTGCATGGAGAGTTTTTATGTTTTAGATTTGTTTAATTACATAAAATAAATTTGGTAATTCAGTACCAAAATATTAATTTTCCTACATCCAATGCAGGTTATGTTGCCAAATAAACTGTAAGTTATTATATTTAAATATTATTTTATATTTAAAAATAAAATTTATTTACAATATCTTTAGGATGCATAAAAATTTACTTTAGGATAAATTAGTTTGTTTATATATTATAAAATAAAATCTATATACAAGGTGGATACCACAAAGCAAGTGTTTTTTTAACTAGGTATACCTACACACGTTACAAGTATACCTACAAAGTTTCAATAAAATCGGTTCAGTAGTTTAGCCACAGGACACTACTTTTCGTTTTTGAAATTTACTACACGATGTGTTCAATGCACCGCGATTATCAACGGGTGAACGACCTTAGGTCTAACTACTCAAATAATTGTCACTCTAAAATATACCTTATGTCTGAGCAATAAGACCTTCACACACGTAATCACAAAATAGTTAAAAACAATAGGTAGGTATTGCTGGAAGGAATCACATGGGAGAGTAAAAGGGTCAACCGAAAATATCTTTTCTATCCTTTTCTAATTTCAAACGTAAAAAACTGCATTTGATTAGTGGGTCACGGTCAGTGTGTCGCAGTACGCGAACCTGTGACGTGTTGCACATTTTGGCAGTCGATCGCGTCGTTGCACGTTTGAAGTAGCCGGCGCTAAAGCCCTATGTCCTGTTTGTTTTGATTATTAATAATAGGTATTTTAAAGTGATAAGTGCGAAAAACTGCTTTTATAGTGACAGGACGCATTAGTTAGGTTTGTTAGTACTTAGTTGTTATTTAACGATTACTTTGTGTGAGTGTAAATGAAACAATGCCTCGATTTGGTTATACGGCTAGTGAATACTCGGATATGATATTAATTTATGGAGAATGCCGAGAAAACGCCGCTCTGGCTTTACGTACCTACACTGATATGTAGTTTGCGTACAGCTGCTCGTCATTTTCAAGTAAGTAAGCCATAGATCTATTCACAAAGTTCTAAAAAAACGAGCGTAAACCTTTAAATACAAGTAAGTACAGGCTTTATTAGATCGACGAGATATACTTTTTGTAAGACATTGCCCGTAAGACATACTTTTTGTTATTACTTATTTGCAAAGCTATTTGTTAGTTACTTACTAATTTGCAAAGTTGCGAAAAAAATACATTATTAAAAGATACGATCTGTGTATTTATTGAGAATTGAAAAATTCAAATAATAATTAATTTAATTTCATGTTTTGTGATATTATTGTGAAATATTGTGATTGTGTAAATACATGTAAATTATTATTACAATAAGTAGGCGCGCATGCACGGCAGCACCGCGCGGGCGCTCAGCTGTACTCGTATGCAAGCAGGTTAGTGAACTTAAATTGCAAATGGTGTTCTTATCGGTTTTAATATTTTTAGGCATTTAGTTTGTTTGAAAATTTCATTTTTTTTATTTCAATTTTCAAATAAATTTAACAATCCCAAAGTCAACAGACATATTTGAATGGCCCGCGGTTTCGTCAAATGTCGTTTTGTCATATCCACCCTGTATATAAAAGAAAGTCGTGTTAGTTACACTATTTATAACTCAAGAACGGCTAAACCGATTTGGCTGAAAATTGGTGGGGAGGTAGCTTAGAACCAGGAGATGGACATAGGATAGTTTTTTTTTTTTTACTTTTCGCCACGGCGTTAATCGCAGTTTGTTTTTGTACCGCGGGTAATGCCGCGGGGCTCAGCTAGTATAACATAAATGAGAACAAATTTGCTTATTGATAAAATGTTTTTTTTTAAAAAATACTCACATGTACTCATCATAGACATCCTGTTTAGGTAATGATACGTCGGGGTCTACTTCTAAATGTGTCTGTATCCAAGTTACAGTCTGTTGAAGTTCAGCCCTGAAAAATTATTTTTTACATTAAAACTTTATTTTCTGCCTCGCACAACAAAACTGTGGAATTAACTGTGGCCTGCGGTATTCCCGGACCAATACGACCTTCAAACCTTCAAGAAAAGAGAGTACTCCCTAGGCCGGCAACGCACTTGTCTAGCCTCTGGTGTTGCAGGTGTCCATGGGCGGCTGTAATCACTTACCATTAGGTGATAAGTCTACTTGTTTGCCCCTTTTTCAATAAAAAAAAAATTAAAAAATGCTGACTGTGCAGAAAACTAGCTTATGAATATTTTTATTTTATTTTTATAGTTTCAAGTATCATCATATTTAATACTAGCTGGCCCAAACAGATGTTGTTCTGTCTTAACTTTTTTTTCTTTTCACATTTTTCTTCTTTTTCTGTTGTTTGTTTACAAGTTAACTTTCTTCTGACAATAACAAATGCAATAAAAAAAGTGATTAGCAAAATTGGCACGACAGTACACAGATGATGCCATGACCAAGGAAAATAGGGGAATTTATTTTTGTTTATTTAATATTTTGTTACATATCTATAACAGGTACAAGGTGCTTACCGTGAGCCCAGCGGATTAATTGGCTGCTTTAAAGGATCATGTTGTGCAACTCCAGTAGGTAGCCGCAGGTACAAAAGTAGTCTTTCAGCCCCACTCAGTGCCTCTACAGCCTCTAAAAGCTGAGCTACCCTCTGTCGGCCCTCTTGACTAGACAACACAAAATTCATTTATTATTTACTATTGTTAAAAAAGCTATTTGATCCAAAGACTCCATTAATTTATTTACCATTTGACAGGCATTTATGAATAGTATTGAATATATATCTAGAAATTGTAAACTCTTATACAAAATTCATCTTGTAAGAACTACATTTTAAAATTAATATTTAAAAGAAATTAAGAGAAGGGATTGTTAATGGTGAACTAGGTAACTAAAATTATTGTGACTATCTACAATAGCACAAGTGTTGAATAGAAAGTGATTAGTTGATATATGTGTGTACAACACCCTCAACAGCTGTCTTACTGATAACAGTGGCCTACTATCATTGTTGAGCTATATTTGCTGATAAATAATGTGTATATGAGAGCGCAGTAGAGTTTCCTAGTATAGTTAAGGTTTGTTAGTATTACCTCAGGGTGTTCTCGACGATTTGTTGCATAGAAGCTATTTTGCTCGAGTCCATGTTGGACTCGCTGCCCTGAGCGGGCTCGGCACCGCCGGGGGCCGCAGCACTGGAAGATCCCGGTGCGTTGATTGAAACAGCAACACTTTCTTTATTGTAAGACGCAGTTTGCCTATGTTTTGGATGATTGACATTTTCCCGATGAAGTTTCGCGTCATCCACTAGTTCTCTTTCATTTTTAACATTTTTCGCACTATCGTCGGCAGCCCAAGGTTGAAATGGACTTGTACTATCCATTCTAACCCGAGCAGGCTATAAAAAATATGTTATTCAATTTCATATTGAAACTTTTTCTAATCTGAATTATAAAATGCGTAACAAAACTCCATTTTCTTGACATTTGATCAGCTGTGAGGTGAGGAGGAGTAAAGAGGGGGTTTAGGGTGAACAGTATAAAAAAATTACGAAATGGGTAGATTTATTCAATATACTTTAATTATTAAATATTTTTTAAAACTGTATGTATTTACAAAAAAAAAAACACTTTAAATATATATTTATACCTGGGTCACTATTCTGAGACTATTATGGAGTTGTGTGCCAGAGGTCTAAAATATTTTTATAACTTATATTCTTTAAATAGGAATAAATGAAGTACTTGTGTAAAATTAGGATATCTTAGAATGGATCTAATGAATGTTCTATATTCTGATTTTGTAGTATTCTGATTATGTAGGGAGCGCTGAACGAGCGAAAAGCGTAATTGGGATAGAGAGAGAAAGAGAGAGACTGAGTTTAGGTAGAGTCTATCTATCTCACAGAGTCTCCGTGATTGGTTGGTGTGATTACCAACCAGTGTTCCCAACTCTCAAAAATTTATCCCCCTAAGCCCCAATCAAAAACCCCTAAAATCGCCATAATTACTAGGGATTCCCCCTAAAAAAAATTTTACCACTGTGAATCTATAAGAAGTAATATTTTTTTTACAAAGAATAGTAATAACAATGATATAAAATAAAAAATGCAAGTGTTAGAAAGTTAAAAATCTAAAAGTTCAGTTTTTATTTTTACAAAATAACCATTATTAATAGTTTTTGTATAAGAATAAAGAAAAACATCTTTTAGATTCACACTCGTAAATACAATGGAATTACTTCACCTTTAAAGTCTGTGTCTGTTTTCCATGTCTTTGTATATTTTTGACAATACTTTTTATCTTTAGCTTTAGAATTTTGCGAATGGCTTGCTGATAAACGTATTTATTGAGTATTGAGAGGATAAATTGAACAGGTAAATAACTAATAAAGATCAACGTATTTGTAGTAAACATAAACGCAGTTTACCAACAAATTCTAACGAGTATGTTTATAATTGTGTGTGTTAGACAACATCCTGGAATGAGCGTCGCATTTTATTCTCCCTCTCACTCCTAGTAACAAGCAATCGCACTAGAAATCGCCAAGGCGGTACGTATAAAAATTAATATGATTCGCTAGATTAGGTTATCTCAGGGCCTATACTATTACACCTTTATTTTGCTTAATTTGAAATTAAAAAAGGGTAAATACTTGAAGTTATAAAAATCCCTAAAAAAACCCCTACCAATATAAAACCCCTAAAAAAAACCCAACCCACATTTTAAATAAATTGTGGTTAAATTTGGGGGGAAAACCCCTAAGTTGGTAACCCTGTTACCAACCAGTCAGAGAGAGACAGTCTACCCTTAGAGCATATATGTACATCTAGAAGGGCAGTCGAACGGGCGGAAAGGTATATATGCTCTAAGACTCTACCTAAACTGTCTCTCTCTCTCTCAACTCCTATCACGCTTTCCGCTCGTTCAGCGCTCCCTCCATATATTGTATGCTCTAAGCATTTTGTCAAAATAGTGTTCTAACCAGCACGAGTAGCCTAGTCGCTTATATAAGAAACTAGCGACCCGCCCCGGCTTTGCACGGGTGGATTTCAGATGCCCCCGCCGACGACACGATTCGTGCATTTTAAATTTGTAATATCTTCGAATATATTCATTTAAATTAGATACTGTAAAGGGCCATTTTGATCTATATTAAATGCACAATGTATTTAATTTACTTAATTGTATAAGGATTCATTTTGTATTGCTTAAAATCACTTCGTAAATAAGCCATTATTTCTCGTAAAAAGAAAGGAATAAAAAATGGTTGTTGTGGGTTATCCCTAAGAGATAGACATATACCGTCGCGGACTTTTTTGTAGTACTTTTTAAGGTGTACAATACTGTAGTACATTACTTTGATCTATCTCGTAGGGTGCAACCAGCGTTTGCAATGTAAGCGCAAAAAATGTGTTTATTTGCTACATCACATTAGAAACCTCAAAAATTAACAGTGTTTCCATACTATATTATGCATTTATTATACACAAAAACCTTCCTCTTGAATCACTCTATCTATTAAAGAAACCCGCATCAAAATCCGTTGTGTGGTTTTAAAGATTTAAGCACACAAAGGGATATAGGGACAGAAAAAGCGACTTTGTTTTATACTATGTAGTGATAGTAATGACAAATAATTTCTTTTAATGTTTGAGCCTAAAACTAAATTGACTAAAAACAACATATATAACTTACGGGCAGCTCGAGTTAATAAATCGAACTGAGCATCAATACATTTGTGTGGACAGAATCATGGTTTAAGAAAACAAGGTCTCGCATTCAGAGTGCGGTTCGATGTGACGTCACCATCCAGTTACCACGTGATATCAACAGAACACGAAATGAACCAACCAGAACCAGCGAGTAGCAACATAAGACGAAATGAGCCAACCAGAACCAGCGTTAGCAAAGATGACGTCATGTCGATCGTCGGAATGCCATACCTACCATGTTATTCTACGTTTACATGCGTGCGAGGACTTGGCAGTCGCTCACAAACTACAATCCTTCACAAGCGCTCGTGTTACGTTTACACGCGTGCGAGGACTTGGCAGTCGCTCACAAACTACAAGCGCTTGCATGCACTCACACACTTTGGCAGTGCTGCCAACTTAGTGGATTTTCCACTAAAACTGGTGGTTTGAATCCTTCATTTAGTGGCGAAATATTGTTTTTTGTAGCTGGTGGATTTGTCTAGCGGTTTAAAAAAAAATATTTTTAATTACTATAACTGCGATCACTCAGCCACTAAGTATCTTACATTCAATTCAATTGAATATATCTTTGTTGTGGATCATAGGTAGGTACATAAGTATTAAAGATGTATCGTATACATTGCGATCAGCTTGTCCCGCCCAGTACAGTAATTTCATTTCTGTCAAGTTAAATTACAACAAGATTATTATCGAATGTCTTATTTATCAAATCTTTACACATGCTACCCGTTAATAACAATAAGTTAATTTTTATAAATATCTAGTTATATTTACTTCTTTTAATATTCAGCTTTTTTAAATAATTCGGGTAACTTCTGACAAGACCCGGAAACGCTGCACTGAGCGGCACCAACCTCGCGCCAACGTGTAAACGCGTCGCAAGCGGCGAGCGCAGGCTTCCTTTGATCTGTGTTCAAAAACCGACACCGACTCGGGTCGGCAACAAGCTATCACAACCTCACGCAAGTTCACGCAACCCAAGCCAAACAGCCCGTTTACACGCGTGTGTATGTGGAGGGTTGTTGAGGCGTGCCACGCATGTAAACGCGGCATTACACCATGGGCATATTAATGACAGTTGACATTCTTTTCTTGAACTGTCAAATTTCAAGAACTTTTTGTGTTTTTTTAGCACGAGAGGGTTTTACAATATACATTTATGGGGTTTTACTTGCTAATACCGTGATTGTTCTTAGTTGAGCACTTTAAACAATAAATGCCGAGCGACACGAAGTACTATGCAATGTTTATTATAATGGCTTGCTAACTTTTAAGTTAGCACACTATATTGCTATAATGCTATCAATCCTAATGTAGTAGTTAAAACGCTTTGAATGCAAAATTCAGAAATCTTATGAACATTGCAATCCTAAAGACTTGACCACAACCGAATTGATTACATGTAAGTAGTAAATTATGTGTTTAAGTTTTCACAACAAAATTATTAGTGTTATGGTTATGATACATACATTCAGATGAATTTTGGTGAAATGGGGTATAATGGTTGCATTAATATAATTCTTCAATGAATGAGTTAATTAAAGACTTAAGAATATTATTTATGACTAGCTGAGTCCCGCGGTGTTACCCGTGCATCTTTTTGTACCTTTACAACCGCGGGTAACGCCGCGGGGTGAACCTGGTCGAAATAAAGTAGCCTAAGTTACTCCTTACATCAGCTATCTGCCAGTGAAAGTCCGGTCAAAATCGGCTCAGCCGTTCAAGAGATTAGATTGCAAAAAATGTTATTTTGGTATATGTATTATGTACTGTGTATACACACATATACATTTATACTCTTTGCGCTGTAGCATGGTGCGTGGTATGGTTCAGTAACATTTCGTTTAACTCTTGAAAGTTGCCGCTATTTACAAATTATGACTTAGTATTTCAGCTGTATCACATTCTCAATATATTAAATCATTAATAACTGTAGTAAATTAAATTAAACCATAAAGTGTAGTAAATTAATGACCCTGAATTTTGCCGATATCTGACAAAAAAAATATCTAGGGATATCTAGCATAAAAATAAAGTTACTGAAAGTGGCCCAAGTGGATTTTGTTGGTTGACTCGCCATCTTCATGTGGTTAGTTTCAATTTTTTTGTTTATTTAAAAAAAAAAAAATTAAAATCGAAAATAATTTTGAATTGTTTCTCCAAGAATTGTAATTAATCAGAAATGATTCTAAATTTGCTTATAATTACTAAAAAACGATTTTTAAAATGTGTTTTTTTTTTAAATTTATTTTAGATTTTTTAATAAGGGATATCTGTGTGATAAATCACTTAAAATAAATTTTGCAAAAAGGAAATTTAAGATTTTTTTAAATTCATGTGGTATTTTTTTTTTTTATTTTATTGTTAAATATTTCAAAAATATAAATTTTTAGCTACGGATATCAAATGAAAACTTTTTTTTTTAAATTCGTAATTCCCCTTTTCAATTACATTTAAAATTACATGTGGTTCTTTTTTTTTTCTCCTATTTTCATCAAGGATTTCTTTCTTTACAATTTAAAAAAAAGGAGAAAAAAAAAGGACCACATGTAGTTTTTATATATTATATTTTTGAATTATTATTTAACAAAAAAGCGGCCAAATGCGAGTCGGACTCGCCCATGAAGGGTTCCGCAGCAGCAAGTAACATAATATATTTTATTTTTATATTTGTGTTGATGAAAAAAAAACTACTTACTAGATTTCGTTCAAACCAATTTTCGGTGGAAGTTCGCATGGTAATGTACATCATATATTTTTTTTAGATTTATCATGCTATTATTTTAGAAGTTACAGGGGGGGGGGGGGACACATTTTACCACTTTGGAAGTGTCTCTCGCGCAAGCTATTAAAAATTTTGAGTTTCAGTTCTAAGTATGGGAACCCCCAAAATTTGGTTTTTTTTATTTTTGTGTGAAAATCTTAATGCGGTTCACAGAATACATCTACTTACCAAGTTTCAACATTATAGGTCTTATACTTTCGGAAAAAAGTGGCTGTGACATACGGACGGACAGACGGACAGACACAGACATGACGAATCTATAAGGGTTCCGTTTTTTGCCTTTGACACAGAACCCTAAAAACTTAAAAGATGTAAAAAAAACCACATGTGAATTTCAAAAAAATCTTTAATTTCCTTTTAAAAAAAAATATTGTAAGTGATTTTTCACGCAGATATCCCTTACTAAAAAATCTAAAATTAATTCCAAAAAAAAACCACATTTAAAAAATCGTTTTATAGTAATTATAAGCAAATATAGAATCATTTCTGGTTAGTTACAGTTCTCGGAGAAGCAATTCAAAATTATTTTCGATTATAATAAAATATTTATAGAAAAAAAAAATTGAAACTAACCGAAGTCCGAACTCTAAACATGAAGATGGCAAGTCAACGATCAAAATCCACTTGGGCCGCTTTCAGTAACTTTATTTTTATGCTAGATATCCCTAGATAAACTTTTTTTCGTCGGATATCGGCTAAATTCAGGGTCGTGTAAATTAAAGTAAATAAAATTAAACCACCACGCACCATGCTACTGCGCAAAGAGTATAGTAAAAAGCGGTTATTTTTAGATTACATTCAGACACTCTAATTTTATTTATTTGTATAGATGTATAGAATAGTTTTATACTAGAATATATGTATATTATTGTATATATTGTGCAAAAACAGTGAGTTAAAGTTTATATGGAGAACTCAGATGAAATAAAAAAGGTAGATAATGCACGGCCTTGTTCTTGTTGAAGCAAACTTGGAAGTAGCTGAGTTTATTTTGCTTCAACAAGGACAAGGCTGTGCGTTATCTACTTTTTTTTAAAATCTGAGATGGAGAAAGAGTGCAATAAACTGAAAGAAAAACCCAAAAATTTATTATAGGAATTTCGACTCACTTCATCGCACTTCATCACTCATCGGGTCGCATCGCAGTTCCTAGTTCGCGACCCCGCATCGTAGGAACTGCGATGCAAATTGCAATGATACGAATTCGTACGTTCGTTCGTTCGTACGTAAGAGATGTCCTAATGAAATTTTTGTATGAAATGAATGATTAAAAATTGAGATAATAAATAAAAATAATATAAATGAATTATGGATACAAATAAATAAGAAAATAGTTTCGTATTTTTTTTTTTTTGGACGTCCATTGGATTTGAACCAAAATAAAATAACATCTCAGATCCTGCAAATTATGCGTAGCGTACTCGTATAGTTACCTACTTAGGTAACTTTACACTACATATGTATAAAATAATAATACATATTTCGGACACCTAACACACAGCGCTATCTGGTAAAGGTAAAGTAAATAAAAAAAAGAAACAAAGAAAGTAGTGTCGAATTACATCGGTCGTTCTTGCGGTGCGAGCTCGCACATCATGTCTGATAAAATTGATATTGAAGAGCATGATCTATTGGACAATCCAACTATCAGGAAGATATTGACGATGCGTTGCAAAATCGCAGTTTTGTGTGGCCGCCCTTACATTAAAAATATAAGTATAACAAATGTGAATTTATTTTCAGCACATCATGTCTGATGAAATTGATATTGAAGAGCATGATCTATTGGACAATCCAACTATCAGGAAGATATTGACGATGCGTTGCAAAATCGCAGTTTTGTGTGGCCGCCCTTACATTAAAAATATAAGTATAACAAATGTGAATTTATTTTCAGCACATCATGTCTGATGAAATTGATATTGAAGAGCATGATCTATTGGACAATCCAACTATCAGGAAGATATTTCCTGACCTGTCCATTATAAAAAAAGAAATATCACAGTATGAAGAAGGTAAACACATAAATTGACGATCAGTTTTTGATTACTATCAGTCCCTGTCAGTACTCTCTATAAACTGTTTGTACATCATTATCAACAGCCTTTACCAGACCACTGCTACGCCCTCTTGGGCCTACACTTGGCCTCTACTTCTCTTGTTTATGGCCTACTATATCATGCTGGTCAGGTGTGTTGGTATATGGTTTGTTTCAAGTTGTTCTTCTCTTTGCAATGTTGTTGTTGTTACACTGCTTACTACATACATAATGTGCAATGGTCTTTATTACATTTAGCTTAGAAGATAATTCTTATACTCTTTGCGCTGCAGCATGGTGCGGGTGACTTTCGTCGTTTCGTTCGTTTCACTCTTGAAAGTTGCCGCTATTTACAAATTATGACTTAGTATTTCAACTGTACCACATTCGCAAAATATTAAATCATTAATAACTGTAGTAAATTAAACAAAACCAACCAGAATCGTCGTACAGGCAACTGTCACCCGCACCAGGCTACAGCGCAAAGAGTATAGGTACAACTGTTTTTGCCTAGAAAAATAATTGTATGATTATTTAGTGCTTGTTTTTTTTTTGAAGTTCCCATTAGCCAACCAGCTTCTAAATGTCTTTTAAACAGAACTAACTTTACACAGACCTCTCCCATTCTCATTCTGAGTGTCACTAAAGTTGATGTTAAAATTGCTACTTCTCTTAAAAAATATTAGGTATATAAAGCATGCTAGCACTTAAAATTATGTCGTTAGAATATAGGCTTTATTATTTTCCAACATTTCCCACTTCTAGTGTCTTTCATACCTTTCTACCTGCCACCACTTCTAGCAACGTGTTAGGTCAATACCTCATCACTTGAATAAAATTCAGTTTACACTTATTTTTCCAGTGTGTTTACTACAAGTAAGGGTTTACTCTATTTGCATTATATAGTTCATTTAATAGTCATCTTTTAACAGGATTAGATACAGCTGTTGAGACATCCACTTCAGCAGTAGATGCTGGTAATGATGCAGAGGTAGAATTAACAGAGTATCAAGACAGTGGCTCTGTAGCATGTGCAACAGAAAACTCAAATTATCAAAAGAATACTCAAGAAGTAGAGAAAGATAGCAAACTAGAAGTGCACCTAAGATTTAAAACATTTCTTGACTCTCTGGCTGATGATGGTTTGGAAAATAGTGATGATAGTCTCAGTAATACTTTTGAAGATATCATTCCTCCAAGTCCCAAAAAATCAACTGACTTTATTAAAAATCAGAATGAACAAAAGTCATTACGTAATAATAATGTTTTAATATTAGGATCAAAGCCCAATCTAACACCCCCTGAAACAAAAAGAATCAAAACAAAACGACTGAAAATAGAACTAAAAAATATTTGGCCCTATTTAAAAGGGAGCAAACAGTATTGTAAACAATGTTTCATATTGTTCCCGCATATTGAGGCTTTGAATTGCCATAAGAAAAATATACATACTATTGAAAACAGTGATTCCTTAAAAACAAAAAATAACGAAAATAAAAAAATATTAAAATGTAGTAATGCAAGTGATTCTCGCTGTGACATATGCGGGGTTACATTTTGTTCAAAAGGCAATCTTCTTAGACATTTGAGAACAGTTCATAAAGGAGAAGAACCTTATTTTCCTAAAAAAAAAAGGTTATCCAAACAAAAAACCACAAAGTCATCACAAAAAGAAAGAAATACGAATTCGGAAGAAAATAACCAATGTTTTCATTGCCATAAAAAATTTGAATCTCAGAGTTCTCTAATTGAACATCTTTATGATGTTTTAAAGCCAAATAATGTAGCTTCAACAAATTCTAAAGAAAGTCCAAATGCAAAAGAGGCACGCACTGCATCACCTGCTAAAAATGATGATAATATCAAAAATCGAGAAGATACTAAACTGAATGATTCTACTTCAAGTAAAGACATTAACAATGATTCACATAAAGCCTATTCTGCATGTAAAGTGTTAATCGAGTCGAAGCTTACAGAGAATATACAAAAAAAGCTAAATGAACTTGCAGAAAATACTGAATGTTTAACTAGAAATCGAAGAAGTATTATTGCTAAGAAGAATAGTGAATCAGAATCAAAGAGTCATAATTTTAATGAGACTGATGACTTTTCAGACTCTTTTTCAAATACGAGTGATAACCAGGATAAAGTTGAGGAATGTACAAACATTATCAGTATGCAAAAGATACAAGCATACCAATGTTATATATGCTCTCAATATATGAAGTATTGGAAGCGGTATAGTACCCACATGGCTGGTCATAATATAAGGAATCTAATTGCTGCAGACACAGTTATATTTGATTCCCAATGTCAATTCTGCGATATGAAAATGCCGTATGAAATACAGCGGTACAACACTCACATAACGAATTTTCATCGCGAAAGGATATATAAGAAGATAAATACACAGGAGAAAGCGTTTGACTCGGTTCTGTTTAAATGTCTAAAATGCGAAATATGCTTTTTGACTGCCAACACATCAAAGAAACACTCTGAACATGTGGCAATATTCGTTAATTGGAAGTGCCCTGAATGTCATTTATTATTTAAAATTAATGATAGAGCATTACATTTAAAACAACATTTAATGGCAAAAAATATAACTGTTCATGCTTTAAGTAACTCTGCACTGGACAGAGTTCTATATAAATGTTTGAAATGCGCAGTACATTTCAGTGAAAAAGAATACTTTAGTCATTATGCTACATGTGATTTAAAAACCCCTAATTCAGCTTACTGTAAGACATGTGATATTTTAGTCAACAGAAATGATATAGCTTTACACGAACTAAAACATAAAGATAAAAAACTGCAGTTAAGTGATTTTTCTCTTATAGAATCAGATATCATAAATAATAGAGCACAGAATAAAACATTACAGAGAATGCCCCAAACAAAAACAAAATTCTCTCTAACTTTTTGCTCTAAATGTAATTGCTTTGTACGCAACCTAGGAAGAAAGAGTCAAGCACACATCGAAGGACAATGCACGTTTATAAATCCTAGATTGTGCAGAAAATGTGGTCTTATATTCACATCCAGAGGATATCTTTCACATAAGTTTTTGCACGATAAAGTTAAAAATTTAAATCTGCAATCTTTCTATTTTTATGACGTCAAAACTGAAAAACAAATTCGACCACCGATACCGAAATATCCTAGTTGCGACATTTGTGAAGTACACTTTCTGGGTAAAAAATATGTTAAGGAACATTTATGTACCAAACAGAACTCTGTAACGTGTAACTACTGTAAGATTCAGCTTACTGAAGCTGCGTTTAAGTTGCATATCAATTTTCATAACTATAAGTTGTCATCGACTAGACTGAGTACTAAAAAGAAAGGAAATTACAATGCAGAAAACTCCATAACTAGCACTACGGACAACGATAACGGTCCTAAGAGTCTAGTTTCGACGAAAACTTCAAAGAAATATGAGATTTTAAGGTCTACTCTGAAAGGGAAAAAAAGGAGTTTGGAAGTAGAAGAAACTGTAACTAGTACCACTAGTATCATTAATAATTCATCAGCACCAAATCTGATTTCAAATGTCCCAAAAAGCACTAATATAAAGGACCCCTCGTTATTATATACATGTATCATTTGTCCGACTACAATCGATATGTACGACAAAGCAGTCGAGCATTGTCACGACCACTATGATTGTAATAAAAGTGTAACAAGACACAAAAATCGCCTCCCTGATGGCAATGTTTTTGAGGGCGTTGGAACACAAATAAAATTTGATCCTTTTTATTTTCGTTTCGATAAAGATATTTGGATTCAACATGTTTTTGAAAAAATAACAGCTGATCAAGTGGCAAATATACTTGATCATTCCAAATATAAATTCGAATACAGACTTAAACTGGAAGAATTTCAACCCGGTTCAAATTCTATCCTCAACGATTTAACACTATATCAATGCGAAATATGTCGGTGCTATGTGGAACCTGATGAATTGTACGCACATGTTGGCAGCAACTGTATCAGTAGACGAAAACACCCTTGTTCTGTTTGCGGCTTACGTTTTAACTCTGAAAGTTATAAAAACATCCATGAAAAAACTCACCAAGGCCAAGGCCCCATCAAAACCAAAAGCTCGTACAAAATAATTTTATTCAATAAACAGGTACATCACGAATTTACTCAGATGATGCTTGATTCGCGTAATAAATTTATTTTGTACCAATGTAGAAACTGTGAAGTCGTGATTGATAAATTACATCGTGAAGATCATCTATGCAGCAGTCATGAAATAATTAAATGTTCACATTGTGGGTTACTATTTTATAAAAAAGATTTGAACCTACATGTTATTAAGCATGAACTGATTAAACAATACCAAACTGAAAAAATAATTGTTATTATGTTTGGTAAGTTGAGTTGCAAAATTGACAACAAAGTAGAGCCTTCGTTCAATGGAACCATTTATGATTTTACTTTTTATAAGTGTACAACGTGCGGACTGTGTTTTAAAACAAAACAGAGAATAAAAAGGCATGTTTGTGTATCCAATTCAAGTGAATCTCAGTGCCCTAAATGTTGTTTGCGTTTCTTCCACAAAGATTTAACAGAACATTTACAACTACACGAGAATCTTTTAGAACTAGTTGCAGATGATTTTAAATCTAACATTATCAGCTTTACTAAAGAGGTGGAAGTAGTAGACACCCCTTCAAACAAAATGCAAACAGAAATAGGCAAAGAAAGTAATATAGATAATTTAATAAAAGATGACATGACACAAAGAATATACAAATGTGGGTGCGGCTTGCATTTTTTAGAAGAACTAAATGCGAAGAAACATTTTTCAAATTGTTATCCTAGGATGAAAATATCAAAGCAAAGTTGCTTTAAATGTGATTTGTTATTTACTCCTGGGGAACTATTTAATCATTTATTGAAACATCATAGTAATAAAAAGTTGCAGTATCGGTATGATATAGTAAACGTGTGTACGTACGTAGAAGCAGGTGAAAGTGAAAATAGTGATGTTTTGTAAAATATATCAGTTATTTCTTATTGTAATAAAAAAATGCTCGGAATATTGCAATTTACTACAATAAAGCGTAAACGCGATCAATCACTTCTCTGGTAGATATTTATAGTGATAAACTATTTTGTTTAAAAGCTAGTTGTTAAAAATTTGTAATAGATCTGTATGAATTTTTGTAAAAAATAAATAAGTATATTATGTCTGGTCTGTTGTATGTGTAAGGTATGTATAGGTATCAGTCAGAGGATAACGTTTGTTACGTATCGTTGTTTGGTCTTTGTCAATTTTAAATGAAAGATTACCTGTAGAGTGCAGAAACATGACTAGAAAACAAAAATTACTGTATTGTTGTTATTGTTTAAAATAATATTATAATTTGTTAGTCAAGCAAATTTTAACAAGTAAGTTATTAGATATTATATAGATATAGAATTCTATTAATTATGTGAGGCATTTAGAGAGGAGGGGTTGAGCCAAATCTTAACAAATCCTACTTTGGGGTGAGGGGGGGGGGGGAGGCGGGATCTCGTCAAATTCTACTTTTTTTTTCCGCAAGTAACAAAATAAATTGATTAATTCTAGCCTACTTTCAAAGTAATAGAGTATTACATCCATTTTTGAAAAGTGTCTTGATTAGATTCTATAGTGCTATTAAAATACTAAAAATTTATTCAATCGATAAGTGCCATAAAAATGCATTAAAATTTTACATTTTCAAATTTAGCGCGTAATTTGTCAAAACGCTGGACGCAGCGGACGCCATTTTCCTGTGTGGTATTGACGTCAGTTGGCTTTGTAAACTTAAACAAATGTGCTGGACAGTTGACACTTTAGTTTACAAAGCCGTTTGACGTAATAACATGGCGGCAACAATTTCATGGTGTTAGAAGACAGATTAAAAAAACTGAAAACTTTGAAATAAACTAAAAATATATTTTATTATTTTATGAACTAAAACTATTTTCCGACTATTTTTTGCGGTATCTCCATTGACATACAAAAAACCCAAGATGCACAGTTCCTTGCAAATATCACCTCTTAAAGCGTCGTCGATAGATTAAACAAAAATATAAATCAAAAATATCATAAGTTTTTACTAACTAAACACAAACACTACCTTACACGTACTGCACAAAGTTGCTTTTCACAAGCGAGGAACGCGTTTTATATGTCTTTTTAATTCTATGACTGAAAAACAAAGGGCGTTAGAAATCAAAATAGAACAACGAGCTTCGTGGAGAGGATTCATGTTTTTTGTTTTAATTTTGATATACTTAAGCTTCTGTTATTTTAAACATCGCTGTCAATATTGAGAATAAGTGTTCATTGTATATAATAGCCCAGTGATTTTAGGTTTTAACTGCGGAAAAATTCCTAGTGAGCTGAATTTTTGTATACAGCTTTATTACGGCGTTGTTATGGAGATGTGAAAATCGACATTGATATCGTGCCGGCTAAAAAAGTAGAGAGGTCAAAAGGTCACGAAAATCAGTTTTTCACGTATATCTCTTGACCCAATTATTATAAAATTGTTTGTCGTGAAATTATCTACAAAAAATGCCTCTTGCATTCTTCTGTAAAATTAACCAGTTTCGGAGTAGAGCGCTGAGAAACGCGACCAGAATGCACTCACATACGGTATTGTATACCGTACACCAACACGTAAACTCTATTGCTTTTTATTCATGTTTGTGTCTTAAAAACTTCTATCTGTTTAGTTAGTGTTAGTCTGGGCGTGTTGTTAAAAGTATACGTAGGTACATAAGGTGACTTATCGTACTACAATTATCGTTGGTAAAGACATAGATCTGTTGGTACTTCTCATAGCACGCACACGAATACTAAATCAACCTACATCATTTTTTTTAAACCAGGAAAAAACAATGTTAAAACAAAAATATACTCGACTGATAGCCTCAACAAGTATCCATCCACAGTGCAAGAAAAATTCTACATGCTATAATCGGATGTGATACAACATAGCGCTTTTTGGAAAAGAAAAAATGAATGTCATGAAGATGTTTGAAAAAAGACCCGAAATATATTTAAACAATTCTGCAGAAATATTCCAACAAGAAATTGCTCTCGAGATGTCATTGTCAATGCTGGAATACATTTTCTACTAGCAATGTACAGTGCTCCAAAATCAGAACATTCGTTATATAATTACAGATACTGTAGCTTTGCTAAACTAACAAGACAAAGCCTAGTTATGAAATGTCCATTATTACCACCTACTTAATCTTCATGTCTTTGCTTGTTAATTATCGATGTCCATTCTTCACACCGTACAGGGCACGAGGAAAACTAAAATATAGAAATAGTTCAATTAAGTATTTGTTTTACGGAACAGTTCCGTTATGAATCTCTAAAGTTTAACATTACATCGCCATCGTTAACATATTTGATATTAACGTAGAAGTAATTTTTATCGATAGAGAAAGATTTTTTATTGGTTTTTAAATCATTCTATTCGTTCAAAAATCAATATGTATTTTTTTTTAGGAAACGGAGTAGAGACACGAGCACTGCTTAGCTTGAGACTAGATGGCGTTGTGTATTAGATGTCCGAAATTTTTAATTATTTATCTCTCGTACTATTCCTCAGTGAAATTTGTCAATACATGCAGTTTTAGGCACAGATTTTGGCGCAAATTATTACGAACGTAACATATTATCTATTGATTTAAAATATCATTGTCGTCATGCCTATTGTATCCATACTTTGTTATTAATAAACATCCATATTATTAATAAATAAATAAAATTGAGGTGTTAAAAAATATATTTATAAGTTACTAACTTATTAATTGAAAAAAAATAAAAAATAATCGACTCCATTAAAAATAGAACAGGTTCATTTTTAATAAACGACTAAAATGAAAGGCGATCCCAATATATTTTTCTTGGGTTGATTATGCGACCATTGAAATTTGACGTCTTAAAATTGGATCCTTTACTAAAATTTTAAGACAATTTTAATCAAAAAAGCTTAATAATCGTTAAATTTACTCATATAAACAACGAAAATAAATTGGTAAACATTTTTACTTACTGAAAGTAGGATATCCCATCCTTTTGACATCCCATCCGTTCTTGACGTAATATTTTTGACGTCCGTACGTGACGCGAGCTGCGCGGCCGCGAATACTATTTTGAAATGAAGGCACCATTCCAAATTATGCCTTCATTTTTTGCGGACAGTTTTCTGACGCTGATTGTGTATCTTGGGTTTTTTGTATATCAATGGGTATCTCATTATGATATTTTTAGATATTTTTCTCATTTAAATTAAAATACCCTATTTTAAAAGCTAATTAATCTTATTTTTTTTTTTAATCTTTTGAATCAATCTGATAGTCATTGCTCTCACGTAAATAATTAATGACCAGATAGTTCATATATTTAATAGGTTTGAATAAAGTATTAAATAAGATTATTATAGTTGTTAATTGTCAAGCATTTTAGTTAGTTTATATGATTTTAGTAATATAATTTTAGTTAAGTTAATTGTCTGGTCTTTTGTTAACAGACGGTCATTAACATGAAACAAATTATGCCATTTCCGAAGCAAGCTAAACTTGTATTAATGCAGCGAGAACTTGTGAAATAAAATATATTTTTGCCGATATTTAGTTTTTTTCGTTGTTAGGTATGTATAATTATATTTTACACGTAAAAAGTTGATTTAATAAAACCTAAATGGACAGATACCTCTTAATTGTGAGAGTGAGAAGCAAAATTATAGAAATTAAAATACTGATTTGAAAATGTCAAGTAATGGGGGATTTTCAAGAAAACGAAAAATTCTCTTAAAAGCTATTAATTATCTAATAATTCTGCGATAGCTAGAGCGTGGATACAACGTTACATACGTTGGCAGAATACCTGGCGAATTACTCCATACATAGGTAAGATCGATAGATCGGGGTCCGTCTGGGCCTTCGGGTGCATTATGTCCAATTCCTAAAATATCCAACGTTGGTCCTTTGCAGCAGGTCCAGCGCTGCTTTCTCAGTTGGCCCTATTCGCAATTATCGAATATCCTTTTTAAGCATAGTAATATTTTCAGCGTAGCCACTAGCTACTTTAAAAGCTCGTGGTTCTCCGCTTACCTATAGAATGATTAATAAAGAAAACCACAGGTGACTTGATCCACCGTTCTGTATGTATATGATACAAGCAGCATAACTTTTATTAGATTTAGTGGTAGGCTCAAAACAATTGTAGAACAAATATGAGAATTTGTGAAAAGATATGTTAAAAACTACAGCCCTTTAAGTGTGGTCTCTCAATCCTCACATACCATCAGCCGGATCTCGGCAAGTATGTAAAAAATAAGGTATTGTGACTGCAGACATTTAGTAGAGAATTTGTAAAGATATATATTAAATAACTGAGCACAAATCATCAACGATAAAAAAAATACAACTACTAGACTGTGGTCCCTCAGTCCACACACGAAAGATTTTGTTATACTGAATATTACCACATCAACGGAATAAAATCTTTATTTTCTTACATAATGTTTTAGAAAAAGTCTTATAGCAATTTGTAAAAAAAAAAAAAAAAAATTGACGCACTTTGAAGATATTTATAATTAAAGCTGGTCCCTCAATCCTCACGTCCTCAAACATACTTGCATGTCTAGCTGCTAGACGACTAAAGTATCACAAAGTGTAGTGTATTAAACTTTTTGTAAAAAGTTTCTACAAAATAATAGGTATCTAAAATTGTGTGTATCTTACATTCTTACCTCTAAAATGAGATTATAGCATTTCAGTGATCTTATGAACAGATATACGAGTAGTGTGACCACACAATGAAACAAAATGTAGACTACCAATATAACTTTTATTGTAATAGTCGAAACCCAAGGTCCTACGGTTGATTTAGTGTTATGTTACTTATGTTACATTACGTATCTTTACAAAGCATGAAATAAAGTAGCTTTTAGACGCTTATCACCATTTAGGCTATGTTTCAAGGAAGCTGTAGGTACTTATAATACCCCAGTATTTTACAAACCATTATGGTAACATAGTGGTATTATTTATACAGCTCAGTTTTATTCGTTCTATTAACTGTAACGGATGTGCCGTCAGCCAACACGCCGCCATTGCCGAGTCGCCATGTTGACACTCTCCCCCCCCGCCTGCCAAGCCAGCCAGCCAGCCAGTAGTGGGGATGTGTCTATATAAGCCAATGCCGAGCCATTATTGTATCTTTTTTCGTGTGATTAAAATACATAATTGAAACTCTGCCCGACTTTTACTCCGTCTGTTTCACTCAGAAGTTGGATAAAATGAAACGACGCCACGTGTCTAGACCGCGTCCACAACAGGAAAACTCCGAATCCGAAGAAGATGAGGGAACTGCTACTCCACCTGCGAGGAAGCTTCTGAAGAGTCTGCTTGAGAAGAAAGTCCAAAAGGCCATAGTGGAGCTTCAAGAAGAGGATCCTGTCTGCAACAAATTTAAACAACATCGTGCTGCATCGCTGATCCCGGAATTCGATCCAGATTCTGACGAGTATTCCGTTACTGCTTGGATTAAGAAGATCGACCAAATTGGAGAAATACATGGATGGGATGAGACTACAAAATCGTTCTACCTGCAAGACAAACTACGTGGTCAAGCAAGAAAATGGTACCATCGTTTGGACGACTACGACTATACGTGGACGGAATGGATAGAAATGCTGTTGCGCGCATTTCCGAAGCATAGAGATTATGGAAGCATGTTGGAAGAATTGTTGCACCGTAAGAAACTACCCTCAGAATCGATGACAAAATATTATCAGGAAAAAATTGCTATGTGTTTTCGGTGTAAACTAACCGACAACGCTAGTGTTTCTTGCATAATTCGAGGCTTACCGGCATCCTTACAAGCTAATGCTCGAGCTTTTCAATGTCAATCACCGGGAGAACTTTATGAAGGGTTTTTGTGTGCATTAGACGATTATCGCAGCATGCCTCAAGAACTTGCCGTACCGAGATCAAATCGGACCGTGCTCGATAGAAAACCTAACCCGAATCCAGAAACTGACCCGTGCCCTCGATGTAAGAAAACTGGTCATTTGCTGCGACACTGCACTCAAGCTGACACTCGTACCTGTTTCAAGTGCGGGAAACTAGGCCATATAGCGTTACGTTGTCCAATGGTGGTCTCAAGCAACGCGACTGCACTCAACAGCAGTACAAAGGAGGTAAATGTTTTGAGGCACTTTAACGACGAATGCTACAAGGTTGCGAAAATCAACGGAATTTATATTAAGGCCTATGTTGACACTGGAAGCCAAGTAAATGTGTTGAATGAACAAGTTGCTCAAGCTTTGTCCCTAGAGGTCAAACCTACAACGATCGTGTTGAAAGGCTTTTCAGGAGGACTAATTACGAGCCGAGGTGAGGTGGATTTCGAGTTGGAGATTGACGAAATAGCCATTCGATGCCAAGCTTACCTATCAAACATAAAGATGAACGACGTAAATCTGCTCATCGGTCAGCCAATAATAAACAAGAGGGGTATGACTTTGGCGGTTAGCAATGGCATGGCAAACTTCGAATATTTAGCCGACTGCGCGAGCGAAACCGATGCTATCGAAGAAAACGACAGATTCATGGTGACCACAGTACAGGAAGAAAGACTTCTGCCGGGTTCCTCTATTATTCAAGTACGTGTGGTGGGAAACGGGCTGGACAATGACGTGGTAACGCCTCCGCGACACTACGACCTGCACGGCGTGACCTACTCTCTGCCTGCAACCCTTCTTCGCGGTGAAGCAGGCTACATCAAGGTTGTGAACATGAGTGCGAAACCTATCGTGTGGTCACCGGGAGAAGTGCTGACCCGGGCGGAGAGCTGCAGAGAGCCACATATAATTAGCCAGGTATGTTCCGTTTCTCATTGCCATGATTCTAGTTGCCGTGTTCCCATTTGCCATATTTCTGATAGCCATGTGTCTAAATCTTGCCAAGCCAAAGCCGTTTCATGTATAGGTGGAGTGGATATAAAGAATATTCAGATGGGGTCACTAGCCGAAAAAGAGCATTCTAAATTAATCAAATTGTTATCTAGATATATGCACTGTTTTGCTTCTGGTACACACGAATTGGGTTGTACAAAATTAGCGAAAATGAAAATTAACTTAACCAGTGATAAGCCCGTACATCGTCAACCCTATAGGCTTTCGCATTGTGAGCAAGCAATAGTTAAATCAAAAGTAAATGAATTATTATCAGCCGGTATTATCAAGGAATCTGAATCTAGCTACGCCTCTCCAGTGATCTTAGTCAAAAAGAAAAATGGTGATAGCAGGCTCTGTGTTGATTATCGCGCATTGAACGAAATCACTGTAAAAGATAGGTTTCCGTTACCAAACATAAATGATCAGATTTCTAAGTTGGCGGGCAAGAAGTATTTTACCACTTTAGATATGTCCCAAGGTTATCACCAGCTAAGCATACATCCTGAAGACACTCATAAAACCGCGTTTATAACTCCTCAAGGCCACTATGAGTACGTAAGAGTGCCTTTTGGATTAGCAAATGCACCCGCAGTATTTATGAGATTAATTAATAAATTAGTAGAATCTGTCGGTAGTTCGGAAAATAAAAACAATGTCCCTGCAAATTCAAATGAAATATTGGCATTTCTAGACGACTTGCTTCTACCCTCAGTAGATGTAGATTCTGGCTTATTAATTTTACAAAACGTTCTTGACAAACTGTCGGTAGAAAATTTAAAGTTAAATATGAGTAAATGTGCTTTCTTACAAACCGAAGTAACATATTTAGGTCACGAAATATCTGCTCAGGGCATTCAACCCGGTAAGTCAAAATTGCTAGCAGTGTCACAGTTCCCAGTGCCAACTAACGTACACCATGTTCGTCAATTTATTGGTTTGTGCAGTTATTTTAGAAAGTTTATCCCTAAATTTGCTTTGTATGCGCGCCCGTTAACCGATTTGACCAAAAAGAATGCTACGTGGGCTTGGGATAGTGACCAAAAAGAAAGTTTTAAACAACTTAAAAGTAGTTTGTGTTCTGCGCCTGTGCTAGCCTTATACGATCCCGCCCTTCCTAGTGAGATACACACCGATGCTTGTAAACTAGGAATAGCTGGTATATTATTACAAAAGCAAACTGATGGTACGTTGCGACCGGTCCAATATTTTAGTCGGGTCACCAGTCGAGAAGAGAGCATGTATCACAGCTATGAACTGGAGACCCTTGCAGTCGTAAATTCTTTACGTAGATTTCGCGTTTACATTGTAGGCAAACATGTTAAGGTAGTGACCGATTGTACCGCAGTTAGGGCTACACTTACAAAACGTGATATCATTCCACGCATTGCAAGGTGGTGGCTTATGATACAAGACTATGACATTAGTATAGAATATAGGCCGGGAGAGCGTATGAAACACGTAGACGCCTTAAGCAGAAACCCTGTCGACACTATGAACATTAACCGCTTAGAAGTCTCTGATTGGTTTTATACGTTACAATGTCAAGATGATAAACTTAGCTCCATCATTAATCAGTTGGTAAATAATACCGCCAATTTGGATATTAAGAACAATTTTGTAATTATAGATAATAGATTGTATCGAAAAACATTAAATGGGAATCGATTAGTGGTACCTAGCCTAGGTAGGTGGAAAATTGTACAGATGCACCATGATGACATTGGACATGTAGGCTTGAACCGTTGTTTGGACTTGATTAAAAATGATTACTGGTTTCCTAAGATGACTAGATTTATAAGAAAATATGTGTCCGCATGTCTTCATTGTGCATATGGCAAGGGTAATTATGGTAAAAAAGAAGGAAAACTACATCCGATTCCCAAACCATCAGAGCCTATGACAATGGTGCATATAGATCACTTAGGACCATTTTGTAGGACAAAAGAAGGTTATCAGTACATGCTCGTATTAACGGATGCATTTACAAAATTTGTAATTGTTGAGCCAACGCGCACTGTTAATTCTATACAGACCATCAGGTTATTGAAAAAGACTTTCGGTATCTTTGGGTATCCTAATCATGTTGTCACAGATCACGGAAAGGCTTTTACAAGTAGGTATTTTAAAAGGTTCAGTACAGATAGGCAATTTAGGCACACTTTAAATTCTATTGCTTGTCCGCGAGCCAATGGCCAAGTGGAACGCACAAATAGAACGATTCTCGATGCCCTGCGGGCCACCGACCCATCTGAAGCATCAGGAAACTGGGCTAATACTTTACCTGATATAATCTGGGGAATAAACAACACTGTGAATGATACCACCTCGTATAAACCTTATGACCTAATGTTTGCTCGCACTGGTAGAGCAATGTGTGATATATCTATTCCTGGGCGAGAGTCAGATACTATTGAATGGAGACGTAAGAAAGCCTCGAGTAAAATACAAAAAGCTAGTATTAAAATGAAACGCAATTTTGACAAAAGGCGCAAAAATGCCCGTATCTATAAAAAAGGGGACTTTGTTCTCTGGAGACAAGCTCCTACTAGTAGTGCAGCCAAGGTTAACACTAAACTGGATGATTTGTATTCAGGCCCATATGTCATTACTAAGGTGATTGGGAAGGATAGGTACAGAATTAGGAGTATAAAGGGGTTACGAGGTTATAAGAGTTTCACAGGTCTAGTTTCAGCAGACTCATTAAGGCCCTATAAGAGTATAGCCTCTGTTTCCGATAGTGATAGTAGTTCAGATGAGCAGTTAGAGACCGAAGACCTAATCGATTTACTGGAGAGCTAATTCGAGGTGTATGTTCCCATTGCGGGAGCAATTCTTTCAGGATGGCCGAGTGTAACGGATGTGCCGTCAGCCAACACGCCGCCATTGCCGAGTCGCCATGTTGACACTCTCCCCCCCCGCCTGCCAAGCCAGCCAGCCAGCCAGTAGTGGGGATGTGTCTATATAAGCCAATGCCGAGCCATTATTGTATCTTTTTTCGTGTGATTAAAATACATAATTGAAACTCTGCCCGACTTTTACTCCGTCTGTTTCATAACACATAAAATTGAACATTTAAAAACACAGGATTTGTAAAATATTGACAAAAAGTCCGCGATAGTACCTATCGCGATTTATATTAATAATAGGTCTTTACCTATGAAATTGCCGTTTTGTATGCACTATGTGAAAGTACTTATACTTATACTACTGCCAAGATAGAAAAATTATATGGATGCTAGAATCATGTGGGGTGAGGGCGCCGAAGGGATGTTTGCCTAGGGCGCTCTTGTTACCTTATCCGCCTCTGGCCAAGACGGAGAGATTGTGGTCCACATATACGAGGCGATCATCTGCAAACCGTAGATGGCTCGAGATCTATCTGGGTACCACACGTTTCCCTTCTATGTTACATTTAGTTCCTCGGCTGCTAGTACTCGAGACAGAGTGTGGTTTTAATCAGTCCCAGTATGACAAAACCACATCACCGATTGTCCGGTAGGGGTATCTGAATGTATTTCAATTCAACACGGAAGAAAAAGACCAGCTTTTTTTTTATTTTTATTTTTTTATTTTAGCCGCCAGAATGACTCTGCCCTGCCTGATGGAAAGCACAAGCAGAATCCAAGAGTGGTGGTCACCATCCTCAATGTGAACAAGGACAGTGCACACACTTAATTTACGCCCCACTTAAAGGCCCTGGGATCATAGTGGGAGAGAAACACGTGCGCTGGTAGTGACTTCTAGTTTTTAGCTGCTCGGCACAGGAAGAAAGCAAACTCGCCGTGGTCACAGGCTGACTCACAGGGTGTCAGCCTTTGACAAAGTAAAAATAATAATTATGATAAGCATATTTCAGAAGTTATTATACCAGAAATAACTTCTTAGAATCCTTATTTATATTATGTTCTTTCTGAAATTGGTAAGCATAAAGAATACAAATATGATTCTTCCTTAAAGACCTACATGGTAACTTATTACTCAGAATATTTATCCTCGGGGTTAATTTTTTTTTTACAAATAACAGAATAGTTATTCCTGCCAGTCGACAGTAGCCACTGTTTTAGAACAGTTTTATCTATTAGAAACATGTGTCCTCTTTTTTTCGAACAAAACGGAACTGCACAACATTGCGGCATAACTACTCGATATGATGACAGTTATTTATAATTAATAAACTTATGAGATCCTAGATTTCGAACTTTATTTCGGCGCCGATCATATGAAGTCACCTTTGACAGCTATACCTCTGGACTTAGTCAACAGTGGCCTACAGTGGCGCCAATTGGTGAGTGTGGTGAGCAAAGAAACGATAGTCCCCATTGGATGTGTTGTTAACTTAATTACGATAGCCGCATCCGTAGGATCCAAAATAAAGCAATATATAATGCATAAATTAATTTAATTAATTACTAGTTTTACAAAATAATAACTATAGCTAATTGGAGCTGATTCCAGTTCGAAGTGTGAAACAGAAATCTCCTTATAAACTAATTTTACTAAATTAAAACCTACAGCTAATTACACTAGTGATTCCGCCTCGAAGTGTGAAGCCAGAATGAATTTAAAATATGTTTCTGGTATTCGGTGGAGTTCCAATGGCGCCATCCTTATCGATGCACATTCCACAACATTTGCCGTTTTAAGTGTCCTCAAGTGTATGCGCCATGCTAAGCGTCCTCAAGTTCCATATGAATTAATATAATAATAATAATATGATTTGTTTGTTCACCAAAACCGAAATACAATACAATAATATGAAATTACATAGTAGCATTAAATTTTGTCAATTTCGGTTGTGGATCGCTGGTGCCTGAAGTAGGTCTTAACGACCTGTGTTACAGGACACCAGGTCCCCACTCGGACCACAACTAGTTGTTTCAAAATATTACTAAGATAGTTACAATACTGTTGCACAAGAAAATACAATGATTTTTAGAAAATAATAATAATAAACAAGATTTAAGAAATTAAATAAAAATAGCGTGTGCGGGTGTCTGTACGTGTGTGTGTGAGAGTGTCTGTATGTATACATGTGCCTCATTGTATTACTGTATGACAATGAGAAGTTCTTCCGTCTCCCTATATGATTTCCTCAAGAGCCATTCTGATATGATAGTTTTACATTGATGCATATTCAGACTATAAAGATTTAAAATTTGACCATGGAAATGTTTTTTTTTTTTAAAGACAACTCCCGCACTAGGAATAAATCTTGTGTCGCGGGGGACTTTACAAACGTACATGAAACGGACACAAAGAACACCCAGACTCAGAGCAACAATTTGTGGATCACACAAAGTGTTGTCCTACATGGGATTTGAACCCACGACACTCGGCGAAGTAGGAAACGGCGTGGTGACCGTTAAACCACTAGGCTAAACGTACAGTCAACACGTGTTTAGTCTCACCACGAGTGTATCACATTGTGTGAGAAGTAGAAACATTCATATTCGCTGTTGAAAAACATCCCTGTTTGTGGAATATTTACTAAAGTGATTTGGAGCAAGTTTCTATAGAAGTTATACAGGCTTTGGACACGTGATCGAAAGTTGATAAGCAAAACAAAATTAATTATCTTTCTTTTGTGGCGACAGAGCGCCTGCGCTGGCGCCGTCCTGTCGCGCCATGCGTACGTCCACTCGCTGCGCTAGCAAACAAATTGTGAGAATGGAATCTCAGCACGTATTTACGTAAGCTGGCGAAGTCCGTTCTCACTCACTCATATCTCTCTCTCACTCACTCGAAAATTCAAGCTCCCGAGAACTGTTGCGGGTTGCCGGCTTGATTTGTATATATAGTAAAGTGCATTTTAGCAAATAAGTAAGATAAGTCGTAACCTCCTCCGAGTTTCACTACTATTGTTAGATTTCGAACGTCATTATAATGGCAACATTTTTGTTTGTCACTATTTTTCTAGTTTTGACGTTTGAGGGAATCGTGATAGAACTCCCGTGAACAAGGCGAGTAATGGCGGGCGGTAATTTAATTTGATTGTGATACTCGCATAGCTTCCGCGTGAGATTGATTACACAGTGGGTTTTGTTAGGCTAACATACTTGTAGGCTCGCTGTATGCCAGCGTGAGACGATTACTGCAAAGACGCGCGTTGTGAATGGTAGACGAGTATTGTTTGACAACCGTATTTCATATTATTTTATATAACCGTATTTGATATTAAGCTAATTGTATTGTACATCGACCCGGTCTTTAGTGATAAACCGTTTGTGTGAGGTCTGGTTGGACTCGCGAGTTTGTAGACGCGTTCCGCGATAGCTGAAGCGAGTTTATTGTAATTCGAATACCTTGAAAGTTGTACAGCACTTTAGGAGTTTATGATTGTGTGACGACGCAGAGAAGAAACTACCACTACCCAAGAGATCTCTTGGAATGGAGCGCCGAGAACAGGACGCCACACAACTCCAGTGAGTGCTTAATGATTTAAGTTTAGATTAAGAACACGGTGACACAGCCGTGGTTCAGCCTTCTTGCTAGTGGGCAAGTGTAGCGAGTGAATGTTTTACTATGGGTCCTAAGACATCTCAAATGTCGCTCCACTAGTGAGAGGACTGAACAACTATCCTATCTACGGTACGAAGGCTAACAGCTGGGCCGGTTAGAATAGTGAACCACCACCTCTCCCTGGTATTTATGCTACGGATCGAAAGCTAAACAGCTGGGCCGGCCACATACCTACATCCAGTACATACTCTCTCAGCCAGCTGGCATAGTACAGGGCCAGTTTATACACATAAACCCCACGGGTCAGCAAGCACTACACTGTCCCGAAACTTTGTTATTAAAACATATAAGACTTATACGGAACTTATGTGTAGCTTTTATTATATTGACTTTCAAACACAAGGCCGAGGCCGCACTACGGCTAAACCACCGCGGTTTTAAACCGCCTGATTTTGTGACAAAAGGAAATGTATGGAAGCGGCCACACTGGCGGTTTTTTACCGCGACAGATTTTAAAACCGCGGGCGGTTCTGTCCAGTGTTGCCAGAAGGTTACTTTTGTAACGTTTCAGGCGATTTTTCATCTCTTGGTTACTTTTAACGTTACACAAACAAGTTTTTTTTTTTAATACACTCCCCTATCTGCCTCTGCCAAAATTGGAATACTTGGTGTCGACATATCGAGCGAAGTCCAGTTCAGATAATTGCATTCTTGCAGATTCCTCCGTAGAGACGTTACTGAACTGAGGGCCTTATACTCATATTATGCCGCCATAAATCTGTAATGTCGTATTCTAAAGTTTTAGGATTTTCATAAAACTTTTAAGAAATTCTTTAATTAATTCTTATATAATAAGCATTGACCTAGAGATAGGGCCATCTCAAAAATTTAGATACCAGGACAACAAGCGTAAAATCCCCGGATATTTGCGGTCATAATCCGAACACTTTTATATTTTTTTATTTTATTTAGTCGAAATAAAAATAATACATAGTTCAATTAGTCGAAATAGTTCTTTTATTTGTTTTCATAGGTATTCAGTTTAATTAAATTTAGTTATTTTTCATTGAAATCAGTGATAGAAAAGTAAAATCTCACAGTTGTGAAAATGCTTTTATTTTTGTGCAAATGATGTGCATAATTGAATGCATGAAAAACAGGTATGCCTCCGATTTAAAAAAAAAATCAGATCAGGGGTCTTTTATAAGCTTTTGAAATAATCCACATTCAGGACTCACTCGATAGCTGGAAACAGATTTCGCCAACGCGTCTTTGAATGACAGAGAAACTGTATATTCTCAACCTCGACTGTGTCAGAGAGTTCTTTAAGAACTTTTTAGACTGTAGCCTTTATTATTCCCAATTTTATTTGGGGTCGGCTTGTTTAAGTGGCAAAAACTTTTTTTTTTATGTTGTTGAATCAACTTAAACTGGCAATCAATCACATACGTGGTGCAGTGCGTTATTGATAATGTGCGCAGAGCATCCCACACCAACTATTTTCGAATTCAGATTTGTTTTAACTTATGGAATTATAAAACATTGTTGGTTCCATGGCGCTCTATTCCACCGAAGTTCGTATTACAATTATCTTCAGAAAATACAACACGTTAAAAGATCATGCTGTTGACAGGGCCCGATCTAGCTATTTAGCCGCTCCGGGCAAAGATGATTTTCGCCGCCCTTTACATACACAAAACCATATTAGTCATGAGCTAGTTATGTTGGGGGATGTTAAGTATTCAAGTACCTACATAAATACGTGATATTGTTGGGATTATACCTACCTATAATATTCACGTCAGTCTATTGGGCCTTCTGAAGCAGTGCCTATACCTATACGAAAGTTGATGAGTGTTTTTTTATTTTAGTAAGTATACAATGTATGTCTTTAAATGAATTTCACACAAACTACTGACTGGATTGATATCATTTTATTGACATAATTATGTATCCTTCTACTTTATCATCATCATCAAACTATTGCTACTCACTGATGCGAATGGGCCTCTTTTCCCTTGTGCTATAGTCCCCCGTCTCGGGCATGTTTTGCCTATCTAAGATGACCCTTTAACTAAAGGAATAATAAACATTTTTCTTTAAAATCGTTTCAAAAGTTGAAAAGATTAGGACCAAGCTGTTTACGTTTACTTGTTTAGTATGGTCAATCGGATCATATGTATTTAGTTGAGGTTCATACAGTACATATAAAAAGACACAACAAAAGATTTGTTTTAAAATGTTACACTGACAAAAAAAAAACAATTATATTACTACAAAACAAATCAGTCATTTTTTAATTGCCAAGTGGTTGGAAATGTACCTCTTGAGATTAGACTCCAAATAGAGGAGATCAAGTCGAATTTGGCACCAAAATAGACATTAAAATGATAAGACAGCTCTCAACAAAGCTATTAGAACGTTTAAAAAACTCAATAGATAGTCTAAATAATGCTACACTGCAAAGCAAATTGGCATTCCAATTTGCTTTGCACTGCCACAAAATCGACTGAATACTCGCTCTGGAAGTTTACAAAGGCGCTAGGCCACAGCAACATAAATACGCCATTAGAACTTCATCTAGCTGGACTAGGTCAAGTAAAAAAAGAGCAATTTGTTTGCTAAACACTTAGCCGCTAGCCGCCATTTTTACACCAAACGAAGACAACAATGCGGAGTTTGAAAACGAAGTCGAATGTACACTGCAGCAGGACCTACAACTATCTATTCCACCAAGGCTAGTCGCAGTTCGGGACTGAAGAGAACCATAAATGCACTTCAAAACAAAAAGCCCCGGGTTTCGATCTCATCACAAAAGAAATTATAACGCAACTTCCCAGAAAAGCATTGGTTTTTCCAGTCATGCTTTACAAAGGCGTACTTCGTGTACAATATTTTCCCAGATGGAAGGTATTCATAGTGACAATGATACACAAGCCGGGAAAGAACCCTGAAGACGCGTAATCGTATAGACCAATAAGCCTCTTGCCTGTGCTGTCCAAGATTTTCGAGAGGAACCTCCTAACCAGAATATCACCCATACTCAACAAAAACCTGGTGATACTTAAACACCAGTTTGGTTTCAGACAATACCATTCTACAGTGGAACAAGTGCATCGGATGTGTGACAATCCTTTGAAAAAAAAGGAATACGGCTCCACTGTATTTTTAGATATTCAGGCTGCCTTCGATAAAGTGTGGCTTAAAGGACTTCTCTATAAAATAAAAACATCACTTCCGCACAGTTACTACCTTTTGATGGAGTCATACCTCACACACAGAATCTTCCAGGTGGGAGAGGACGGAGAGCTGTCAACTATACAAGATATTATGGCGGGAGTCCCACAAGGATCTGTCCTTAGCCCCGTATTATATACGATCTACACTGCATACCTTCCAGAAACGCAAGGCGTTACTACGGCTACATTTGCTGGTAACACTGTAATTTTCGCAAGCAGCAGGGAACCAATTGCAGCATCCCCAGTCTTGCAAAATAACCTTGATAATGTCAACGAATGGATCCAGGATTGGAGAATCACAGCCAGCACTAATAAATCTGTGCATATCACATTTACGCTAAGGAAGGGAAACTGTGCTCCGGTAAAAATAGGCGTAAATGACCTGCCACAGTGTGACTCTGTCCGTTCCCTCGGTACGGGGGGCTGGACAGAGGGCTGACCTGGAAGAAGCACATTAAATCAAAGCGAGACGAGCTGAAAATACGGTTTAGAAACATTTACTGGTTGATGTCACGAAACTCCAAACTTTCAATTGACAACAAACTATTGATATACAAAATGGTCCTAAAGCCAATATGGGTGTATGGCGCACAGCTGTGGGGAAGTGCTAGCGACTCCAATTCACAAAAAATGCAAAGGATGCAATATGGTATCCTAAGAACTATTTCAAACGCACCATGGTTCACCACAAACACAGAGATCCACGAAGCTCTGAGCATAAGTACTGTAAAGGAAGAGCCAAAACAAACGGGAAAGAAATATAAAACGCGGCTGGAAAAACACCCAAATAATCTGGCTACCGTGTTGGCAACTAAACGATTGAAACGCCATGATATCCAAAGGTTGGTGACAGATGGTGAAGGATTGTGGATCTCCTGCTGAGGAGCTGCCTAGAATGACACAACGACTTTCAACAAATCTACTTATAGTTTGAGATTGATTTGAGATAAGCACAAAAAAAATATGAAATTGTGTAAATTAAATAGTTTTTCGGAGAATATTAAATCCTACCTCGTAATTATTTTAATTTTCTTCGCACTTTTTGTTTTGCAAAATCTTTAATAATATCTGATAAAAGTATACTGTGGCAAACCTTGTGCTTTATTGAAATCATAGCCAATCCAGATAATCTATTCTGTGTCATTGTGGACCGCAGATAATTTTCATTATTTTTAGTCAGAAAAGCTTCTTTCACAACTTGCAACTGTTTCTGGCAGTTTTCAGTTCTTAAAAGTATTCTGAGCGCAATACTGATACTTGGATCAAATCTTAAATCTGTTACAAATTTCGAAACATCTTGAGGAGATAAATTACTATTTAAAACATACAAAGGACTGACAACTCCTCACAAAGTTTTAATGCATAAATAAAAATCGCTTGAATTCTCATGAGTTAAAATAGCCTCGGGGTTCTTACAATGTTCTAACAATTCATCTTTTCGGAGTTTTCTTGGCATATATGTTATACAAAAAAGCAAAATGTTTACTGTGCTAAGAAATTTGGGAAAATCTTAATTCTAAGGAGGTTATGGCTGTATCCATTATGTGTAAAAATACTTACTTCAATTTTATATTTTTGAAGAGGCTCAATGATTGGTTCGTCAACACACTCAAATGTACATAAATTGATATTTCTTGGTTCGTGCTCGAGGTCTTGCCATATTTTCAAAGTCTAACACCTAGCAATCTATTTCAGAAACTAAAGCTTTGGGTCTTTAAAAACTTAAGTTAAATACGCATCTGAACATTAGTTTTCAAAGAAATCTTTTGTATTTTTAAGTAATTTAATGACGGAAACAAAGTCGAAATCTTTACTTTGCATTTATTTATTAACAGGGTTTATGCGATTGAAAGTTTCGTACCAAATTATAATAGAACACAAAAATTCAAACTGTTCGACACCTCAAAAATATCCGAACTTTAGTTTCGTACTTACTTAGTATCGAAATAAAAGTACCGATACTACTCAGGTATCGGTACTTTTTGCGGATCCCTACTTCTTCTTTCTTTCTTTCTTTCAAACTAAAATAATTCAAATAAAGTAAAATACTTAAATTTTCCACTATCCAACCTGAATTAGGTTTGAAGGTATCACATAAAATTCTCAGTCTGCCAACTTGGGTGTGGATGACTAATGGCTTGGTTGGAAGAAATGATTAAGTCAATTTTGCCTCCCCTCATTTCTTGCCGCTCTGGGCAAATGCCCGGCTCGCCCCCCCTTAGATCGGGCCCTGGCTGTTGAAGTTGCTTTCTTCAACAGCCAGCTCAGTTATTATCTCAGATCTGTCATTTCATTTCGATTTGGGTTTCTGCTGGTTTTAAAACTTCAATCTAAAGGAGAGCTAGTTTATCTGTTGGCAACACTTAGCGGTTTTTCCGTAGTGTGTGCGCTTCGGGCGGTTATGCGGTTTGGCGGTTTAACCGCTGGCTGGAAAAATCCGTAGTGCGGCCTCAGCCTAACACTGAAAGAATTCCAGAACTTCCCTTAGAGCATATATATTTGAAAGGGTAGTCAAACGGGCGGAAAGCGTGATCGGAGTAGGGAGAGAGACTGTGGACGTGAACGCACCACCAATGAAACCACCAAATACCAATTTCCATGACTGACTTGGCGAGAAATACACCAACCAATCAGAAGCTTGCGTGAGAGAGACACTATCCAATCTCAGTCTCTCTCTCTCTATCTCTCTCTCTCTCTCTCTCTCTCCCTATTTCACTTTCTTTCTCTCTCTCTACTCCGATCACGCTTTTCGCCTGTTCGGCTGCCCTTACAGATATATATCCTACAACAAGGAACGGCCTGAGTATCGCGTTCAACAAAACCAACAATCAATCATGAAAACATTTTTTTGTTGTTGTTGGCAATTCTGGAATAGACTTGAATAGAGTTGGCAACATCCGCCATTTAGTTGACGTTGACGTTTAGTTAAAATGAATTATTTTTTGGAATGAAATTGTGAAATCTATATTAATTTAATAAATTTAAACTGTAAAAGTGCATTTATCTCATAATGAATCAAGTTTTTAAACAAAATGTTATTAGATGTGTTACCAAATATTTTAGTTCAATTTCTACTAATTGATCTCAGCACATGAAGAATGTTAGAAAAATTTAAATAAACTCTACTTAAAATGTATTACTACGAACGTTTTTGTCAATGGCTAGGACATTTGAGACTGTCTCGTGTAATATTATTAGTTTTAGTAATATTATTTGTGGTGCCTCTGTTTACACATTACTACTTGTCTAAGGTAAAGTAAATACAAATTAAAACTTTTTTAGTATGATTATTTTTAATTTATAAACGTTTACTTGCACGTTCTATTTTTCTATAATTAATGAGAGACTTTCGTAGATAAATTCTTCACTATTTATTGAGTCCCTCATTAAATTTGATTTTTTTTATTCTTACCTTCATCCTTATTTATAGGAGTTATTTATAATACACTATATTGTCCTCGGTTATAAAACACATTGTTTTATTGTGTGCACTTAAAAGAATTACTTGAGGTAAAAGTTAATGTATTATTCATCAGTTTTGTTCTATTAGAACCTCTACGTAACACACAGTTCCTATACCAAATTTAATTAATAGATAAAAATAAAACATCCCAATTAGTTTCAATAGGCCATTGGTAAATAGGGTGGTAAAATCAAAACAAATACTTGTGTGTTTGTTGTTTGTTTTACCGGGCCATTTCTGCACTAAGCCTCTTGATTGGGCCGTTGCATCTGGGTTTGTCATCTCAATAGTCAATGTCAGTTTCAATAGGCTTGCCAGCTATTAAGTGGGGCTAAAACACCGCTGAAAAGCAACAGTGTATTATGTGGCTGCCTGCCCCTTTGGGGAAATATGTGTGATTTCATTTTATGTTCAGTTAGAAATACATTCTCAATTATTCTTATGTACATAAATTATGGCTTTCTTTATCTTCATTAAAAAAATCAAGTCCCACATTAACAATTGACTTTAAAAACGTACATGAAAGCAACACAACACTATGCCATCTTTGAAATCTATTTTAGGATTAAATTCTATCATCAGGCAATCATAATTATCTAAAGAATTATCTATCTGTCCTGTTTAAACCCAGCTCAGAATAATATTTTCTAGTATCCAACTACTTTCATATTTATTACATCAATTTATACTATAGTGAGTATTTGAAGTACTTGCCATATGTAATAAGTGGCCATATATAATAATAAGTACCTGGATCACTGAGCTTTGCTTGTTTTTTTTTTTGTAAATTATCCAAAATTAATCTTAGCTAGATTGATTTATCGCCCCTGAAACCACCTGCTTACTAAATTTAATGAAAATCGTTAAAGACGTTTCCGAGATTCAAATGAAATCTATATATATAAAAATGAATCACGGAAATGTATGTATGCTCATAACTTCCGATCGGCTGTACTAAATTGGATAATTCTTTTTTCCATATGTTCTTTATTGTTAGGACAAGGTTTGTATAGAAGAAAATGAAAAGTTAACGGGAAATTTTTTTGAGGCTTAGGCTGATAAGTATTAAATACAAGTTTTTCAGAAATTTAGAAAATCTTTAAGAATAGTACAAGATCCCAGTCACCCTAGACTTACGTCATTTTAGGAAAGATGATTTTGTAGGATCGGCAGAAAGGAATGGATGCTCACTAAGCTGAAAGCATTGCTGTTTTACAGGTAGCAGGTATCTAAGATGGAAAAAGACCATACTAACTTACGTGAAAGTAGGAAGGCTGGATTTTACATATGTTATATATGCTATTGTTATGAACAAACATATATTGTTGCCAGACTCTTCCTGTGGGCCATAATTTTTGCCAGACACTTTAAAAGTCGTAAAAAAATGTGGGAACTTACGTCACTTTAGGAAGGCTGAATTTTATATATTTTATTAACCATAGGTACTGTTATATAATATTTTCCAAAGAGCCAGACAAATCTGATGGACCAAACAAACTCCCAGACACGTTTAAAGTTCCGCTGTGCGAGAACGCGTGAGGGCATTATTCAAGTTAATTCAATATTTTTTATATATTTAAATTTTATTACACTACTAGCTGAACCCGGGGCGCGGTTATTGTCATACCAGGGGTAACGCCGCGTGACAAATTTAGTCTAAAAAAAGTAGCCTAAGTTACTCCTTAGATCATCAGCTATCTGCCAGTGAAAGTCCCGTCAAAATCGGTCTAGCCGTTCCAGAGATTACCCGGAACAAGAGACAGACAGACAAAAATTGGTACATGTATCGTGTATGCATACATTGTATATACATTTATTTAAAAGGGTTATTTTAATATTACGAACAGGCACTCCAATTTTATTTATTTGTATAGATTACAAACAGACAACCCAGTTTTATTTATTTGTGTAGATTTAATAGCCCGTTCGTTTAGAAATTGAAAGTAAAGTGTGCTTATAAAGGATATTTGGGTAGGTACATATTTATCCTTTTCTATAATAGTAAATATTATTTGTTTTTCTAATCACACCAAGTACGTGTGAATAACAATGTTTAGCTTATCGAATATCCATTCCTTTCTAGTTAGTCTTTAGACCTTATTGTTGAGAAGTATGGACGCCTCCAATAACTCACATAGCAATACACATGAGGCGTATTGTTTACCGTCAATAGCAGACAGGCGTTCTTTCATATAAACTTTACACGAGTCTGGGGAAATCTTCGGGCGGCCTGATTTGTCTGGCTAATTGGAAAATGTTTTAAAATAATATGCATAATGATATATGTATATAAAATTCAGCCTTCCTAAAATGACGTAAGTTAGCATGTTTTTTTTCCATCTTTGATACCCGCTAACTGTAAAACGGGAGCCGTTTTACAGTTAGCGGGTTAACTTTGCGAGCATCCATTTCTTTCTGAGTATTAGTTAGACTAAAGATCCAAAAAAAAATCATCTTTCCTAAAATGACGTAATTCTGGGGTGACTGGGATCTCAGTCTAGAAAGAAAAATATGGCAGTACGAAGTTTGTTGCAAATTGCTCCTATAAAGGTATTAGATTAGATAAGTTGTCAACTTTTCAGTATTAATTATTTTTATTTATTTAAACTTAATGCACATTTTGCACAAAGGCGGACTTATGCCATGGGGCATTCTCTGTCAGTCAACCTTAAGGTGATGTGAAAATATGATGTGGTAGGTGCATAATATGGTATAATTTGACATTTATTTTTGATACGGTGGTATTGGATAAAACTAATATACCTACACAAATCACTACTGGATTTTGTACATAAATACATAGATGTAATACATACACAATACATAAATGTCTATAGATATACATAAATATAAAATAATACATAATTACTCAGTCAAAGAACTACCACTTGAGACTGTTCTGCCAATTCATTCCAGAGTAAGTCGCGTACTTTCGTCTTGAATGTGAGGCGGCTAGTTGACATCCTGATTTCGGTAGGGAGCGCGTTCCAAAGAAGAACTGACTGCACAAAGAAGAAAGAATTGATGAAGTTGGTGATATGAGGGGGGCAAAGAAGAAGCATATTGTTTCTTGATCGTCGGTTTCGATCATGATTGGAGCATAGTAGACGGAAGTGGGGTACGAGGTATTCGGGTAGTGATGGGGAGTTGAAAAAAGAGAAGTGAGTGCACGTAAACTACGGCGCTGTCGAATTGGAAGCCACTGCAATTGGGCACGTAAAGCAGACACATGGTCATACTTGCGAAGATTGAAAACGAATCGAATGCAGTTATTAAGAAGATGGTCTAGTTTATTGAGGAGGTCTGCATTCAGGTCAAAATAAAACACATCACCATAATCGATCAAGGGAACAATTAGGGGCTGCATAAGCGTAGGTTTGGTTTTAGTGGGAAGAAAGTTCTTTAGACGATATAAAGCACGCAGACAAAAAGTGACTTTCTGGCTGACGTGTGCAATCAAGTGTTGAGTCCATATATAGCCCCAGGTTCCGTACTACTGCACTGCAAGGTATAGTCTGGTTATTGTAGACAACTGGTGGTATGTCTTTTATATCCAACCTATTCAGCATTTGTTTGCTCCCTACGACTATCACTTGATATTTAGTTGGATTAACTGCTAAACCGAACCTCGCCGACCAGTCCCCGATGAAGTCTAAGTCTTTGTTGACTTTCTCGATGGCATATGATATGTCCTCAACACTTGACTGCTTATAGATTTGTAAGTCATCAGCGTACAGATGATACGCTCACTGAAGATGTTGGGTTACGAGATTAATAAATATTGAGAATAATAAAGGAGATAATATACCGCCTTGAGGGACGCCGGTGAGAAGATCACACCAACTTGACGACGAATTGTCAATACGTACACACTGTTGACGTCCCTGAAGATAGGAAGAGAACCATTCCAGAGCTTCTGAGGAGATCATAAGATAGGAGAGGATGGTCAGTAGGATGTCGTGACTGATTAAACGTGATTAAAGCCAGCACTGTGACTTTGGTTTCCTCCATACCCTCCCTAATATCTTTGGTTACTTTGAGGAGAGCTGTGCTTGTGCTGTGACCGCGTCTAAACCCAGATTGAAAAGGACTAAAAAGTTTGTGCCCATATAAGTATAGATATAGGTGGGAAATGTTCAGGGAGTGAGGGGTTAGGTTTTTTAGGTAAAGGGATGATGAAGGCCTTACGCCAAAGTGAGGGAAAGATCCCCGAGTCAAGTGAAAAATTGATAACATGAGATATTGCTGGTAGAACGTGATCCAGGATAGGAATAATCATTCGACGGCTAATTCTGTCACATCCTACAGCATTGTAACGAATGGAAAGGATAATCTTTTTGATCTCCTCGGAAGATACCGGAGAAAAATCAAATGATGTCTGGTTGGTTCAGACCAGCTATATAGCTCAAGGTTTGACTCTTGGTTTGACGATCTATCTGAGATGAGGTAGAAAAATGTTGGTTGATATCATCTAATCCAAGGCTGCTCAAGTTTTTGAAAACCGGGCTAAACGGATAATTCAGATTTTTGTGGGGGGCCACTAACGACTTATTAACTAATCAAATTAAATCTTCAATGACGCTCCAAAATTTTTTGTGCAGTAAATATATACAGTATTACGAAAGCTGATGTTTATTAAAATATAAAACAAAGATAATTTTCTAACTCCAATTTGCTCAATAGAAAATAAATCTTCACCTTAAATTAATGAGATTTTTGACAATGTTTCTGTTGTACTAATTTTCTTATATTAGGATTCAAATTAGATGTTGCCAGTAACACCAAGTCAGAAATATGTTGCTCTGTTAGTGAACTGCGGTATTTATTTTTAATGTAATTAAGATCTGAAAAACCTTTTCACACACATAATATGTTGGATCCGAAACTACGTAAGAACTTTAAGGCCAGGTCCGTTATTGCTGGAAAGCTTCCTTTAGGCACCAATTTCCAGAAATCTGCAAACTCTTCTGATGAATTTTGTGCTTTCGAGGATATTTTTTCTATAAAAAGAATTTTTAACGCACAATGATTTTGCAGTTCGGTGAGTTTCAACTGAATATTGGCGGGATAACTAATTATTTCAGTTATACTGATTGTAAAGGGATTGATAAAAATTTGTATGTTTTGTTTTTCACTCTCAAAGTCCTGAAATCTATTTTCGAATGATTGCAATAAGTATCTAATTTTCGTTACGTACTTAGAAAAAATTATATTTTGGATATTGAGCTTCTTTTTTAAGTCGATATTTTCTCTGGCTAAATTAATTAAAAAAAAAATTATTTAGCTTTGAAGCCGCTTATTAAATTGTACATAGTTGGAAGTGAACCTTGCCGTGAAGCCTTGTAATTTAAGGTTCAAAATATTTAGGTAATCCGTAGCGTCAACAAGAAATGCAAGATCACTTAAAAAGGACATATTCTTGAGTAAATTAGGTTCCAAAGGTAACGCCCCTTTGTCTTCTAAAAACTCCACACTTGTTCTCTCAAGTTGAAGAAACGTTTTAACATGTTACCTCTTGATAGCCATCGCATAGCGCAATATAGTTGTAACTCTCCATATTCGCGTATTTCTTCTTCAAATAAAGACCTAAATCGACGTCTGTGAAGAGCTTTTGCACGTATGTAATTTATGCAACGTACTACTGGATCCATAATATCATCTAACTTCATATCTTTTGCACATAAGGCTTCCTGGTGGATAATGCAATGATACGTAAATATTCTGCGACCCAAGAAATTCTGCACAAAGCTACGCAACCATTGTTTTTCCCTATCATTGCAGGTGCACCATCGGTACAAATTGATATCATTTAATCCCACGCTAAACCCTTTTTCTCAATATTTTGTTTAATTTAAAAAAAATATGTCCTTTCCTTGGGTTGTATTTTCTAGCTGACAGAATTCTAATAAATCTTGCAATACATTCCAATGTTCATCAACACACTGTACAAAAATAGCCAATTGAGTATAACTAGTTAAATCGCAAGTTTCATCTAACGCCAATGAAAAGTATTTGCACTTTGTTACGATTTCTTGGATTTGACCGCTGACATCGACCGCATCGATCTCCTCCACCCGTGAAAGTGAAATACTATCAGCTTGTGCTTTAACATTTTTATCATCACAATTTTGCGCAAAGATTGTCAAAGCCTCCTTCACAATTTCTCCATCAGATAAAGGTTTCTTCTTTTTGGCTAAAAGCAATGAAATTTCTTAAGAGGCTTTGACCATGGATTCGAGTTCGTTGTGCCTTTTAACGAATATGCTCTGTTGATTAAATAATTCCCGTTTCTTTTTCAACACATAATTATCTCTTATACTACTAGCAATAGAGTAATCTTTATCAAAATTAGTATGTTTTTGCCTATAATGCCTTTCTAAATTTTTAAGCTATTGCATAGCTTTTATCGCGGGCTTTGGGGCCTTTGTGCAGAAATTCCGTTACGTAACAAAAAGACGAGCTGCTCCGAATGACGAATCAACGAATCTGTGTCACTGTCATCCACGAACACTGCTTAAAAAAAAATTGCATACGTTGATAAAAAATGCTACAGAGACAGAAACGAATCTGTGTGCGTGATAGTGAGCTGCTCCGAACGACGAATCAACGAATCTGTGTCCGAACGACGAATCAACGAATCTGTGTCACTGTCACGCACGAACATACTGCTTAAAAAAAAATATAATTGCATAAGTTGATAAAAAATGCTATGCAATAGCTTTACCGCGGCAGTCCCCGAGTGCCACACGTCTTTTTTTTTTTTGCAACACCTACTGTAGTGAAGCAAAGTAAACATATGGGTTTCTGTGACTTGCTTTGAATAAAACAGTATTTAGTTTCCCACTCATCATGAAAGGTACGGTAGGACATTGTCGATTTCGATGTACTTGGTTTTCTGTGAGCCATACTGAAACAAGTAATATTTTTAACCCTTCTTTCCGAACAAAAACATCAATATGAAAACTTATTTAATTACTAGATAAATAACATACCTTACCACGCTTACACTTATACACACTTAAACACTTGTTTAAACTCAAACTAACGAGATATATCAAATAATTATTTCGTAGAATTAGATCTTTATTATAAAAATCACAAGTCAAACTTTTAATGGAAGATTGTATGAAATATGTAGCTATTGTAAGCACGCACGTGCACTCTCTATTGTTTATCGTGGTACAATGATTTGAGTTGAGTCATCTGTAGTGCAAGAATGGACGAACGGGGTAGTGCGGATCATATGGCGAGAGGGTGGTGTCAACATTTTCAACTTGGCGGGAATTTCTGAATCTTGACTGCACGGGCCATTCAAAATACGTCCATGGGCCACTGCATGGCCCGCGGGCCTATGGTTGAGCAGCCTTGATCTAAACCAATTGTCATTTTGATCTCGGAGCATTGTTGCTTACCAATGCCTAGAGTCCCAAGGAACTTCCAAGCATTGGAAGCTGAAGAGGTTTCTAAATTTTGAATTATCACTTCTAGCCAATATTAAGTATCACTTTAAATGTGAAGTTGTTTGTGCAAAATTATCCTTAAATGAAGGGCGCGATGATGTTTGAAATATAAAAATTAAATAAAAAAAAAAAATATTAATTTTCCAGTACGATGAATCAGGTGCTCTGGCAAGTAGCCCCATGCGGCATACCCTGGAGGTGCTTGGTGACATGTCTACGATGAATGCCGCTGATCTGAAGATTAGGATAGAAGAAATGCTTAGAATTAAGGTATGCTTATTATTCATTTTCTGAGTAATAACAATGTGTATATAACAGTGTCAGTGCAAACAAGTAAAAATTATTAAAAATATGAATGGCGCTGATCTGAAGATTATAATAGAAGAAATGCTTAGAATTAAGGTATGCTTGGTATTCATTTTCTGAGTAATAACAATGTGTATATAAAAGTGTCAGTTGAAACAAGTAAAAATTATTAAATTTATGAATGGCGCTGATCTGAAGATTATAATAGAAGAAATGCTTAGAATTAAGGTATGCTTATTATTCATTTTCTGAGTAATAACAATGTGTGTATAAAAGTGTCAGTTGAAACAAGTAAAAATTATTAAATTTATGAATGGCGCTGATCTGAAGATTATAATAGAAGAAATGCTTAGAATTAAGGTATGCTTATTATACATTTTCTGAGTAATAACAATGTGTATATAACAGTGTCAGTTCAAACAAGTAAAAATTATTAAAAATATGAATGGCGCTGATCTGAAGATTATAATAGAAGAAATGCTTAGAATTAAGGTATGCTTATTATACTTTTTCTAAGTAATAACAATGTGTATATAACAGTGTCAGTTGAAACAAGTAAAAATTGTTAAAAATAAAAAACCCGACTCGTCAATATTTAACAATAAAAACATATAAATTTTATATATATTCTTAATCACCGTAAAAAATCTTTATTTTGATACCACACTCGATGTATTTTTAAATCATTTTTTTATATTACTTTTTGGCCTCATTTTTTTTTTTTTTTTGATGTACCCGTACTAATTTTGGTGTACTCTCACGACTAAGACGAATCTATTGACACCACTCTCATAAAAATACGACCAGCCGTTTAGGCTCTAGGGCGTGCCAACGAATTATACATACATACATACACTCGAAAAACATAACCCTCCTTTCGCAATCGGGTAAAAATATCTCTCATGTTTTGAACTGGAATTCACGTGACCACTCAAACACCTCACAAGAAACTGGTTTAAAGTTATTTTTATGATGTTTTTCACTTGATAACAAAGGTTACCAAATCCTGAATAGAGCTCTCACCATGATCCGCCATTTTTTCGGCTGGGGATTTAAAGAGCGGATACTATGACCCTTGAGTTGTAGAAAGGCAAGCTATGAGCAGCGGTAGTCACTTACGATTAGATGAATTGTCTGCCTGTTTGTCCCATACCTATATGAAAAAAAATGTGTCTATGATAATACTCGTTTTAGCAAGTTTATTATTGGTGTTGGAGTTCCACTTATAAATACTTTTATTATTTTGATATAAAAACCATTAAATTTCTTTAAGTACTTTATAGCAGACCATTAAGTAATATGTAGTAGAAATATAAACTTTTAAATAGTAAGAGATCTGGCATTTCAAAAGATAATTATTATGGCAAATTATCTTAATATATTTTTTAATATCATTAAGATTATGTATGTAGGAGCAAATCTAATGAGTAATTTTTCCAACACAAAATACTTAAATAAGTACAAAAATTCATTCAATTTAATTTGTGTTTCAGGCTTCAGTATCTACTGAACTACGTGAATTGGAAGCCAAACGTGGACGACTCCAACGCGAAGCTGCAGCTGCTAGTGCAAAAGCTGATAGCGCCAAAGCTGAGCACGCGCGTGCGGCCGCCGAATTACAGCGCTTGCGTGTGTCGGCTGACCAGGCGCGCCTCGCTCAGCTTGAAGCTATACGTAGAGATTCTCCAGAACTTGCCCCTCCAACGGAAATAGTTCCTTCTCGCCCACCTCCTATCCTACCTCCAGTAAGTCCAGACTCCGAAGTACATTGTCGTATGTTTTCTTGTTTCGATCATTCTCGTTGTTCGTTAACATCCGGATTTCCCGTCTACCTTTACGATCCTGACGTTTTTGCACCGTTGACAGGCGCCGAAGTTGACGGCTTTCTCAAAACTACTTTACGGCAAACATTAGGATATAACACGCATATAACGAATAATCCAAATGAGGCGTGTGTCTACCTCGTTATTGTGGGCGAGGCGTTTCCTTTTGACAAAACCTCCTCGTAAGTTCATCCTTACGTTACTTTGTTACTTCATGTACTTTTTTATTCATTGTATTATACCTAATTTAAATTTGTGTTGCAGGACTACAGGGGATACTTATAAACTATTATTGAACGAGACGGCAGTAAAAAATTTGCCTTACTGGGGCGGGGATGGCCGTAACCACATTCTGTTAAATATGGCTAGACGTGACTTATCTGTGGGCTCCGGCGACGGTTTCAGGGGAGCGTCAACAGGACGAGCTATGATCGCTCAGTCTACATTTACGCATGAACAGTTTCGACCAGGATTTGATATAGTTACACCGCCTGCACTCGGCCCTCCTGGGGGTGATGTGTGGTCTGATTGCGCGCCAATGGCTCCTGCACGAAGGAAATATCTACTGAGGTAAATAAAGTTTAAACATTAGTTGTCTTCTCGACTATGTAACAGTGTCTACGTACATACTTGACTAAATTTGACGATTTCTAGGTACGAATTCATGAGCTACATTTAGTTTTCAGGGTTCCCAACCACCGCCGAAAGGGGTAGATAAGGATCACGACAAATCCTTAATAGAGAGTTTGCAAAAAATGGTCAGCATCGCGCCTTCGACGGACTTATTTTTACTGCAGTTTGAGTGCGATCCTCCTGTAGAGAAACGAGCTATACTTCCGATTGGCGACTGGGCTCTTTGTGGAACCGACCGATCTCGCCGTGCAGTATTGAGAGATTCGACTTTTGCTCTTGTGCTAGCACCAGCGGATCGTACTTATACTTCAACTGCTCTGCTCCAGGCCAGAATGTATGAAGCGCTCAGATCTGGGGCAATCCCAGTGTTGCTCGGTGGTGACAGCATTCAGCTACCCTATGATGAGGTAATATTTTGTGCTAGTAAGTCTATATACCTGAAATAAAAATATAGTATCATGGGCACTTTTGCACTAGGAGTGACGTCATGATGGTTTAAATAAGTATACCTACTTGAATTGTATGTATCCATAAATCATTATTATTTCAATTAAGTCATATACATATTTATGTATTGTATTCATTTGAAATAAAATTTATAAGGATAACTATAATTAATTTATGTCAATAATTATCATGGTACTGACTGAGATTGCAAGGTCAATGTTAAAATTAACTAATAAATAAAAAAAAATGTTCTGTTTAATGTAAACTGTTTTTACCACTAAGATTTATTTTTGAAATATGATCTATACTAATATTATAAAGCTGAAGAGTTTATTTGTTTGAACGCGCTAATCTCAGGAACCGCTGGTCCGATTTGAAAAATTCTTTCAGTGTTGGATAGTAGGTACATTTATCGAGGAAGGCTATGTATCATCACGCTAAGTCCAATAAGCGGAGCACCAAAGAAAAATGTTACCAAAACGGGGATTTTTTTTTACGCTGCGGGCAATAGGAGACGTAAACGACGTTGCGTGGGTCAGCTAGTAAATAATATAGATATATCCTACATTTTTCTCACTATAAATTTTTGTTTTATCGTTTCTTCTACGAGTGCCATAAATAGGTATACGAGGGCCCCCTATAAAGTAAGGAGGCCATTTAAAAATTGCGCTCAGACCCCCTCACGGCGGCCGGGCGCGGGTCAAGTATAACTTGTGGGTGTCAGCATAAGTGCTCTCACTTTACGATCACTGCGCACTATGCTCCCCGAGACAAGGAAGTTAAAACTCTTTGGTAGTACACTACACCTATATAAATTCAATGTAGACCGAAAATAGCGCGATGTAATTCGATTGTAACGCCATCTAGGGAAGAAACTAGAAAAACTTTGTTTACTGTTGTGTATGAGTTTTATTTTGTGTATGATGGAACATAAACATAATTGTGTCAATCAATTCAAGTAACCCCAGTTCGTTTTGGGGTATTAAAGGTATTCCGTATTTTTTATCCATCTAATTACTGTAAAATTGCAGTTAAGAAAACGCAACAGAGTAATAAACAGTTGAACTCAGTTTTATTTTTTTTAGTACCACTCTGATTGATATTTTATACTCGTATAAAGCATATAAAAATATTTTATATATTTCTAAGTTCTCAGTGAACTTTAATAAACACAATGTTCCTTCTTATTTAAAAATGTAGTTTGCATGGCTTGTACGGAATTAAACCTACAGTAATTGATATGTCTATAATAAAATCACTGCATCATCTATTACATACTTGTTTATCGGTATTGTCACACTAATAATTATTTATTTTTCATTATTCTAGGTCCTTGACTGGCGTCGAGCTGTATTATCATTACCCCGCGCACGAGTTCCAGAATTACACTTCCTACTTCGCGCATTAGGAGACGCTGATCTACTGGCGCTGCGACGACAAGGCCGCGTTCTATGGGAACGCTATTTAAGCTCAGTTCAAACAACAGTGGACACTTTACTAGCCACTGTTAGAACGAGATTACATATACCTCCAAGTCCCGCTACGCCTACTTCAGCCACGCCCGCCTTCAACGATTCGTTTACTCCACCTCGTTTAGAACCACCAGCAGTTGACGCTGAACCAGAAGAAACATTAGGCCCCTTAGAAGCACCTTACCCAAGCCCAGCATATAGGCGAAATTACTCCGTAGCGTTATTACATGGCTACGAGCTCTGGAACGAATGGGGGGAACCGTTCGCACTATTTCCTCAGTTACCCTGGGATCCTGTTGTGACGTCGGAGGCCAGGTTTCTGGGTTCTGTGGCAGGATTTAGACCCGTGGGAGCTGGGGCTGGAGGCTCGGGACGTGAGTTCAGCGAAGCACTTGGTGGTGACCGTCCTCGTGAACAGTTTACGATAGTAATACTTACATATGAAAGGGAGGCTGTATTGGCAGCCGCGTTGGCGAGGCTTCGGGGGTTGCCGTACTTAAATAAGGTAATATCCTCGATTAATATCCCTCGTACCTGCATACATACTTCTGGATAGCTAGTACAAATACATATACACATTCTTAAGTTCTACAGTCATCGTCTAGGTTACATACAAAATGAATATAACATAGAAGCCTACGCCTTCATCGTATTACTTCTATTGCGCTGTTTTTGTTTTATTTAATTCTACTTATTTATTTATAAATACGTTTTTGTGGTTGAACGCAATGATATTCGTACCATAAAATAATAATTTGATTTGTAATTTTATGTTAGGTTTAATTTATTACGGAAATCAAAATTTTTTGTTTAGTGGTTTTGTAAAAACTCAATTAAGGACAAGAATGCATGCTTGCATTAGAAAAAGGGGCTCACACTTTGAAAATCGACTGTAAATTAAGTTTAGACCGCAAATAACTAAATTTTAAAAGTTATGATTTTTCACTAACTCCCGATTAAGTTCATTAATTACTCAGCCATTTGTCAACCTATTTAATTTTTTTATACCTCGTTGGATAGCTAATAAAACATACTTGTTTTAAGCTTTATGTTAAAGCTATTACGCCGATAAAGTTGTAAGGTGATTTTTTGTAACAAAATTGCATTTAGTCATAAGAAACAGTAAAAAGTATGAACATTTTTAGATTCCCTGAATCATCATTCACAAACGGTAGTACATTTCTGATCTTTTTGTGTTATTATTACGTATTAGGGTGTTAGCAAACTAAAAACATCAAAAAGAATCATTAAATACGCAAGTGTTTGTTTTAAGAGCACTTTGAAGTAGCGTGATCCATTTTTTTTTAAAAGGAGTTTTTTTATTTTATTTCCGAAACGGTAGGTAGGTACATTTTTGACTCATTAACCCGAGGACAATTTGATAGCTAATTATCTCTACTATCACCTCTTAAAGGGATCGCTACATGTTACCAGTAACCCTGTAGAGACAAGAAAAAAAGTACTAAGGTATTCTTTATGTGACAGCGAAGATTTAAATTGTATTCCTAGATTCATATTAATGCAATATAAGTTATATATATGTATGTTTTAATTGTAGGTGGTAGTAGTGTGGAACGGCCCGTCGTCCCCAAGTGCTATGACGTCATGGCCTGAAAGCGGAGCGCCTATAGCTGTCATTCGGGCAACTCGCAACTCGCTTAACAATCGCTTTCTGCCATACCATCTCATAGACACCGAGGCTGTACTCTGCGTGGATGATGACGCTCATCTTAGACATGACGAGATTGTGTTTGCATTTAGGTAGGTGTAACAACTCTCACAAATTTGTTTTACTATCAAAAGTGGTTTTAAATACGCTGATCTAAATTTGAAAGTAAAACTAAACCAAATCTAACTAGGTAAAATCTGTACTGTGGTAACCATCTCATCTTCCTAGCCTTTTTTATTCCCAAGATTATTTGGGGTCGGGTACTAGTTCAACCGGTTTTACCTGAATATCAGTTTTTACACGAAGCGACTGACATCGGATCTCCACAACACTGAGGGTGAACTGAATTCGAAGATTGAACTAGTTGTCAGTATATTTGAGGGCATTGATTTCCCTTATCGATTGCCATGGGATGTTCATGACAACCGGGACCGACGGCTTGACGTGCTCTCCGAGGCACGGGTGAGAAACTGTGGTAACCAGACTAATAATAAACAAACTTAAATATTTTCAAGTACTATTGTGGTTCAATCGCACTAAGACCGCACGGTTGACCTATTAGTTTAAATAGTCGCCACGCCGGTTTCTACTGCGTCAAGTGTTGTGGGTTCAAATCTCACATGGGACAACAATATCTGTGATCCACAAATTGTTGTTCTGAGTCTGGGTGTTCTTTGTGTCCGTTTCATGTATGTCTGTAAAGTCCCCCGCGACAAAGGATGTATATTCCTAAAGCGGGAGTTGTCTTTGAAAAAAAAGATAGACACGTATTATGTCTTATTTATGTGACAACACACATAAATGAGAGTGTTTATCACACACTTATCCGGGCTGGGAATCGAACTCTTGATCTTAGCTGTCACTAACTACTGAATGACTGAACCAACAGGACCATTAGATTAGTAATATTATTTATCAATAATGGTAAAGTTTTTCACAATGGGTAGATTGACTTCACCCATTTAAGTCACATAAAATAATGGCTTAGGTACGTAGCATTAGAAATGTACACCGGATTTATTCACCTTGCAATGGTTTTTTAGAATACACTAAGGGCGACTTGCACAACGTTCGACTTAAATAGCTACTAAACGAAATTAATTAAATGCCGTCAAACGCATAAACACGTTAAACTTAAACAAATTTAGCGCCCTCTTGCACAATGATGACAGCAGGTAAATTTAGTTAAATATGATAAGGGGTCGCGCGCCGGCGCGCCCTATGAGTGTGGGTGAGACGGCAGTATCCTAGAGTTGCACTCGCGCACACGCACGCGTTAAACACGTTTAATGCCGCTAAATAGCCGAGTTTCGATGTTTAACTTCGGCTGTTTCTTAAACATATTTAGCAGAAAATTATCCTTATGCAAGATGCTAATTGTGTTTAACCTTTTTATACGCATTAAGTATGTCTTAAATGTATTTAAGCTATGTCGTGCAAGTGGCCCTTAATGTATATATATATAAAATACACAAGTACTGCTAAATAAATATATATTGTAAATAGGTAGGATTGTTTTAAACGACACATTTATGTATTTTATTATTTTGTGTCGTACACAGAGTATGGCGAGAGCATCGTGATCGAATCGTCGGCTTCCCAGGTCGATACCACGCCTGGGATCTCAACTTTAACAATGGTTTTCTTTATAACTCCAACTACAGGTGAGTTGCTGCACTTTTTTAATTTATAATGCCAGGTTACCAGTTGTCCTCCTAATACAACTAGTTATAACAAAGTAGTTACGTCAGCTTCCGTGTCGCGAAATTTAAGAATGCGCGAAATTTATTTTTTATGGCAAAGGGGGCTAACGAGCAGACGTATCGCCTGACGGTAAGCGATAACCGCCGCCCATGGACACCCGCAACACCAGAGGCATCATAAGTGTGTCGCCGGCCTTTGGGAATGGTGGGAGGGATTGGGTTATGTGCCTCCGGTATCCTCATTCACTCGGTGAAACACACACCGGCCGTGGTATCATTCTGATCGAGCCGGCCCATTCATGCCGAAGCATGGCTGTCTCACGCTCGCCCATTAAAGGCTGTTGATGATGATGAGTCTGGGTGTTCCGTGTGCCCGATTTGTATAAGTGTGTAAAGTTCCCCGCGACACATGATATATTTGTAATGCGGGATTTGTCTTTTTTTAACCAACTTCAAAAAAGGAGGAGGTTCTCAATTCGACTGTATTTTTTTATGTTCGTTACCTCAGAACTTTCGACTGGGTGAACCGATTTTGATGATTTTTTTTATTTGAAAGCTTCCCGTGTGGTCCCATTTCAATTTGGTCCAGTTCTTGAAACAATTTTTTTAGGTTAAAATTTTAAATTATTAAACAAACAATACAAATAAACACTATTCAACCAGTTTTATGATAAATCTCTACCTGGCTGTTGGTATCTAATTGAAAAACTAGTCATAAAAGTCAAATAATTCAAATTTGACGGGCATGTTGATATAGTGATCCTGACTGCTAAGCCGGAGGTCATAGATTCGATTCCTACTCAAGACAAATATTTGTGAGCTTACCAATATTGGTTCTGGGTTTCATTTATCTATACAAATAAATAAAATTGAAGTGTCTGTAATATTAAAATAACCGCTTCAAACTAAATGCATATGTTTGTATACACGGTACATATGCGAAAATAACATTTTTACTGTTTGTTCCGGCTAATCTCTGGAACAGCTAGACCGATTTTGATGAGACTTTCACTGGTAGATAGCTGATGATATAAGGAGTAACTGAGGCTAGCTTTGCCACGCGTTTTTTTTTATATAAGATTATATTTTATCAGTTGCGAGCTATCGATGGTCCTGACGGGTGCGGCGTTCGTTCACCGCTACTACCTGTGGGCGTACTGGCGCACGTTGCCGGCCGCCATACGGGACTACGTCGACGAGTTCATGAACTGCGAGGACATCGCCATGAACTTCTTAGTCTCACACATCACTAGGAAACCACCGGTCAAGGTACGGTTTATCTTTGGTTTTAACTTATGTTTTAGCCGATAGCCGATAGCCAGCCAACTACGCAGGAGATATTATAGTGCACAAGTGTGTGCGCAAACGCAGGTGCACTCTCTGTTCCCTCTCTCTTAGTATCCGATGGGACAGTTATCCGACATGACCGGGGAGAGACGTCAACCGTTAGACCAACGAGGCAGTTATGTACTTATGTACATATCTATTATTTGTGTCTCTATGTTTGAGTGTACATATATTTTGTTCGAAATAAAATGAAATGAAATCATTTATTCTGCAATTAGGTTACATGAACACTTTTGCAAGTTAAACTTTTTTGTGCAGATGAGTTCGGTCTTTCCTAACTGGACTAGCCCTTCTTTTTTTTTTGTGCGGAAATACCCTCGTATACCACCGGCGGTGGTTATGTCGGACTCGAACCGACTAAAAACCGCACACCGTCTCGGGTACTAGAAGCCGGGGACCCAGGTGCACCCTCGAAAGAAAAATCCCTGGAACCCCGACGTACCTCGGGCCACCCACTATTTGTAGGTGGCCCCCTCCTGTGTAGGAACCCTGACACTTCTATTCAGAATAAGGCGCGAGCACTTTATAGAGCTCGCACCGCCGCCCCGGCCTGCTTCTGCCAGGGTGGCTGGTGGCCTCACCTGTCACCCTCAGGCTTGCGCTTATGGAGGACGGAGACCGTTTAGCGATCTCCGACGCCTGAGTCGTCTGCGGTACCTGGCCCGTTCCCGGGCCTGGCGTACAGGGAGAGTTCTGAACCTCTCCCGGTCCCGCTCTGCCATCTCCTTCGCAAGCATAACTTGCTCGCAGAAAGAGATGGCAGAGTTCCACGCGCTCTCGCTCCGCAACATGGCCGCAATCATGTTACCGAGCGAGAGAACTACCACTCCGGCCGGACTGGACTAGCCCTGAGAAGAAAGGACGAAAAAAACTCTGGGATCACCGTCTCTTTTAAAGTCCAGACAATATTCTCAAATGCAAAAGATATTATTTCAATTAAAAAAAGGATAATTACAATTTGAGTCACAATTCAATCAATCAATACAATCAATAAAGATAATGATTAAAAAAAATGTCTACAATAGCAATAATTTAAGATGAATTTGTTTCAAACTACAAGTTATCGTCACATCAAAATAAAATGTGTTCGTTCGTTCGTTATAACGAATCAAGTTGGTGTATCAATGAAGTTCTATTTATTATATTTCAAAAGTGCTAGGGTTGTGATTGATATCGTTTTTTTGGGAATTGTTCCCACGGTCTCCACACATTTCAGTGGGAACTAGGGACTGATAAGAAAAGATGTATTACCATAAAAATGCAAGGCATCCTAGGAGCAGTACGTTATTGCTGTTTTATATTTAATTTTCAATATTGTGCGGCGATTTGATTAATATTTTGTACAGGTGACATCACGTTGGACTTTCCGGTGTCCCGGGTGTCCGGTGACATTGTCTGCAGATGAGACACACTTCCACGAGAGACATAAATGTATACAGTTCTTCTCACAGGTAACTAATAACTATAATAATTAATAATTTTTCAAATTAATTAGTTTTTCACCGACTTCAAAAAAAGAGGAGGTTCTCAATTCGACTGTATTTCTTTTTTTTATGTTTGTTACCTCATAACTTTAAAATGGGTAAACCGATTTTGATGATTCTTTTTTTATTTGAAAGCTGGTGCTTCCCGTGTGGTCCCAATTAAAATTTGGTCTAGATTGAAGTCGGTTGACTTCAATGGACTTTCCACACGAGTGGAGCCATGGGAATAAGCCAGTAGTATATATTTTGACATGAGCACACATAAAAAATCTTTATATTAGACCTGACAGTAAACTTTAATATATATTGGGAAAAAATGATGTTGTCGGAGTGAAGTAGTCGGTTAAAAAGTAGCGTAGAGTGATCTTTTAATCATATTTAATCCTTATTTTGTTTCAGGTAATGGGTTACACGCCCTTACTATCGACGCAGTACCGCGCAGACTCAGTGCTCTTCAAGACGCGGATACCGCACGACAAACAGAAATGTTTCAAGTTCATTTAACGTGGTAACTAGTTCAATTCTTAGGACGATACGTATCAAAACATTACCTAAAACTTTTCTAAAAAAAGAGAAGTAATCTTAACTAAAAATAGTAACAATAATGAAATAGGAATCATTAAAACTGTTTTACTGCAAAAAAATATTATATTTAATAAGTTTAAAAAAAATGCGTTACTAAAATCAACATACCTACCAATTTTGTGGTAGATATAGTTATACATATGAAGTGTTATATAGAATCTATTCAATATGAGTTTCGGTTAGATCTTGTTAATTAATCATAACTAAAAATTTATCAATTCGACTTTTTTGTAATAATAATAATGGTTCATTTACAAAAAAAAAACTGATATTGGAAGGAATGACCACAAAGATTTTATTGTATTCAGGAATGTTTTATTCCTAAACGGTAAATTTACTATAATATGCATGTACTATACAATGTATAGTACATGTATATTATAATAAATTTACCGTTTCCTCTTGAATCACTATCTATTGCTGAAAACTACATTAAAATCCGTTAAGTACGCGAATAGATCTGAACGAACAGACAGCGGAAGATACTTCATTTTATACTATGTAAAAATATTACGAACTTGGCTAATTTCTTGTTTACTAAAGAGCTTAGTAATTCCCTTGGCGTTACTGAATATTTGAAGTTTTAATGAATTGGAAAATTCTAATGATCTTATTTTAAATCATTTTTTTTAATTTGTATTTTTCTTTATATTTATGTGTTGCCTGGCCACTACATATGAAATAAATATTTTTTTAATATTTTGATGAGATTGATAATATAATAATGGACAATATTACATTTATCTGAATAGAATTTACAATTTCCTTGTAAATTATTTCATTTAAGACAAAAAGAACTCTTTAACAATATTTTTTTGTTAAAATTTCACTAATACGACTTACACGCGGTATGACCACAATGATAGTTCTAAGACATTATCTATTATAATTCTCGTATCACGTGGTTGCTTACGATGAACTCCGAAAGTACCTAACCGATTTTCACGTATTTTTTAATGTGTTTTGCTGGCGTGCCTAAGATAGCATAGTTAACATCACGCTCAGACCAATAGGAGCCGAGCATGAATGAAAAGAGATAGACGTAGTTGCGTGGGTCAGCTAGTATATATGTTGTGTTGAAAAGCTATTTTTAACCGAACCAAAAAAAGGAGGAGGTTCTCAATTCGACTGTTTTTTTTTGTTTGTTACCTCATAACTTTTGACTGGGTGAACCGATTTTGATAATTATTTTTTTATTTGAAAGCTGGTGCTTCCCGAATGGTCACATTTAAATTTGGTCCAGATTGAAGTCGGTTTTTTTTTGTAAAAAATTTTGTAACATGCGGAATGCCCAAATTGGGCGTCAGTCAATATTAATAGTTTTACTTGAAGTGAGTTACTTTTAAATATTTTTTCTATTGCCTTTATGTTCTTTAGGAATTTGATCGATTTCATAATGTTCGGTGCTCATACGTAAGTGAAGTTCATAGTTAATTGTATATACTTTATATATTTTTTATAAATCCTAAGATATTTAACTAAGAGGGATTTATTTCTGCACCAAATTCTTTTTTTTTCAAATTGGTTTTTAATACTAGAGTTATGCCTGGTGAAGTGGTGCCTGGTGGCCAACTAAACGTAGATAACCATCTGCGTTTAGTAGACGCTCAAGTGTTTTTGCTTGCCTCTTATGGTTGTATAGACCTAAAGCCTGCATTTCAAAGATATCTCGGTCGAGTATCTAATTAAAATTAGAGATTTTACCGATGAGAGAGGTAAGAGAGATAGAGATGAGAACGATGTTTATGTCGAAATCTTCACTCAAGTATAGATTTTGACATTATGTGATCATTGATTACGTGAGGCAAGCAAAAACTAATCTCGAGCAGTGATTTCTAAGAATTTTAACTACACACATCAAAAGTGTCTAGGGATCAACATATGTGTCTAGTGATCAACATATATTTTTGCAATAACTTTTCTCCTGATTGATATTAATTAAAATTTTCTTTAAGGATTCATCAAATAAAGTGTTTTCGTTTGTCACAGTAACGATAAACCAAGTCACCTTTGCATTAATAAAGAAATTTGCCATTTTCCTAATAAAGGGATTTTTGACATTTGAACCACTAACATTAAAGTTCGAAAAAAAGACTGAAATAACAGTTTTCTTTAAAATTTTATTAGGTAACTTAAACAATTAATAATCCGTGTTTCTACCGCGAACACTAACAACACAAGAACATCGGTTTGGCATACTCAAAATGAGTTCATCCAAACACGCTGTGGAATGGCCGCCCATGTTCGTTGCAACAACAAAAAAAGGTCTTCTTGCGACTGGATACCCTCCATATTCGGCAGAGCTCTTCTCTGTAGCATATCCCATGCATGCTCAATCGGGTTCAAGTCTGGCGACTGAGCAGGCCAGGGCCAAAGCCACATCTCAATCTCAAGAAATCCGCATAAAAATGCTTGATCCCTAGACACTTTTGATGTGTGTATAATGAACGTGTTTTATTAGGATTTGTTTCTGGATAAATTGCAAAAGATATTCTATTACTTGTCTACATTCAATTAAATATTGATCTGAACTAAAAACTTATTTGAGATAATCAGAGTTCAACCGATACTTGAGACGTCTTTTGCAACACAGCCTTAATCTTAAAATATTCCTAAGCAGAAGTAACATATTTTTTGGTTCAGTTTTTAATTTTTTTTAGACTTTTTAATTGAAACCTCCAATAAAGAAAACATTGCTGGTTTATATTTTGTTAATAATTTAGTGTTATAGCATAATGAAATAATATATAAGTAATAATGTAATAATTTATCTACATAGAAGGGCGTTGCCAGGCTTATCTGGTTAGGGCAAAAATATGACGAGATTAATGAAGGACTATTTAAGGATTCTGACTGATTGAAAATCTAACATTCATATATTTTTCATGTCTATCTAGACATGAAAAATTGACGTATCGTTTCTATACTTATTGTCAGCTCTACAAAAGAAAGTACATAATGACCTAAAGTACAAAATTTAAAGAATTCGTTAGCGGGAAAAAATTTGAGAGCCTAAAAAAGCACATTTTGAATTTGGACATTTTGAACCCCGAACCCTGTGTTTTGTGATTTGTAATTGAATCGGCAAAGATATTATGATAGTATGGGCTCAGCTGTGAGTCTTTTCACGAAACTATAAGACAATTTGTAGTTTGTACTTTTTAATAATTCTTCGTAATATTGTAAAGCGGCTAAGTGCTACTCTGACCTCTTCCTGACGTTTACTCCTTGGCTACGCTCTTGTGTACATATATGTATAAAACTGTACATATATTAGGTAGGTAGTTTCTCAATTTACTGACTGCAGAAAATTCGTAAGTCTAAGAGCCCCCGCAGATTACGAACTTTTTAATCAGCCGATAGTTTGATCGGGTTGATTTATATTATTTGTCGGCCGATACTAAATCGTTATAATGGGCGCTCTCCCATACATCTTAATACTGATTAAGAAACCAACCAAACTATCGGCCGATCGAAAGTCTGCAGTTTGCGGGGGCTCTAAGAGCGTTTTCACACTATCCGATCCGATACCGGTATCGGGCTCCGATACGATATCGAAGGAAGTAAAATGTATGAATGTGTCGGCTCCGATATTCGATATCGGGCCGGACAATATGAAAGACAGATACATATTTCATATATTATAACTATGTCAGTTGTTCTACCTCTTTTGTTTTCTTGTATTTTGAACATGTGGACATGAACTTTTACGTAAACTTTGTGCTTATGTTTTAAGAATGACATTAGATAAATCGTGTACGTAATTTTTAAAGTTTATATCAGCTAGCTGATTAATCGCGGGCGTCTTCCGCGACGCTCTATCGTTGCCGAACTTTGTAATATAGACTTTAAATGTTGTGTCCACGATTTAGGGCGACTTGCACAACGTTCGATTTAATTAGCTACTAAACAAAATTAGTTAAACGCATAGACCCGTTTAGCTTAAATAAATTTAGCGCCCTCTTGCACAATGATGACAGCAGGTAAATTTAGTTAAATATGATAAGGGGTCGAACCCTGCAAGTGTGGCGAGACGGCACTATTCTAGTGTTGCACTCGCGCACACGCACGCGTTAAACGCGCACACGCACGCGTTAAACACGTTCAGCGCCGGTAAATAGCCGAGTTTCGATGTTAAACTTCGGCAGTTCTTAAACATCTTTAGCAAAAATTTATCGTTGTGCAAGATGCCAATTGTGTTTAACCTTTTATAACGCATTTAGTATGTCTTAAATTTATTTAAGCTATGTCGTGCAAGTGTCCCTTAATATCGTTTAAAGATTGTAAATTATTTTCGATGCGAGCCGTTCTATAGAAATCATCTCTTAGAAGATTATTTTATACCCAAATATATGTCTTATTGTAATACGCGTTTTAAATGGTGAGCACAATGTGCTTAATTACATAGACACCTACAATTTTATGTGTGTGCTTACTTGCTGACTGCTGTACTATATTTATCAATTTAATATATTTAGTCATTTTGATCAAATTAGTCAATAAATGAAATCCAAAAAATATTGTTACATAACTTGTATTGTAATTTTAGTCATTAATTTGCAACCTCTATTTCTGAAGACTGATTGACTTTTTTGGCATTTAAGCATTTTTTATTAAGTTATTATATAACCGTGTGTCGTTTTACATTGTAAATGAATTCAATATTATAAATATACAACAATAGTTATTTGTTTTTACTTCTATTTTTAAAGAAATCATGTGTTGAAAATATCAAATATTAAGTCATGAGAAAGCTTGTTTCTTATTTGGGAACTATCAACTACTACACAATTTTTACAAGCTTTTATTAAGTTTAACCTGTCCCGATGCTTGTCTGTAATTGAATACAGACAAACATCGGGACAGGTTCTCTTGCAAGTTAAATTTGATCCACTTCCCGATTTCCGATTGAGCTGAAATTCGAAATTTACCTTTGGTTCTTATGACAGTGCGATTATCCGCCTCCTCCGCGGGTCTGAACGGTTCACGTGTGACGTCGCGTTTTAATAATTTAAATATTGTTTTTGTGTATCCTTGCGACTGTTACCCGGTTTGTGGGCGGTATAAGGTTGTATATAGTGTTTTTGACAAATAATCTGTAAGTTTTACGCCTTATAAATACAAATATTGTGTTAGTTTCTTTTACTACGGCTATCGGTAAGTCAATTTATTTTATTCATAAAGGTAGGTAGGAGTAATATTTTGTTTGTATTAATTTTCTTTTCGTGTTTTTTGATTTTGAAGTTGTTTTTATTGATATTTCTTTTGTCTGGTGTGTCTTTGTTTGGCCATGTCGGTTGTTGGCGAGTTGCCGGATCCCGGTGGTACAAATGAATTTCGAACACCAACCGGAAATAAATTGTTTGGTAGAATGTCGCCGTCAAATTTATCGTCAAATGAAAGTAGAACTGAACGAATTAGGGCTTCGGACTTGGGCGAGAGTGTTTCGTCTCTTAGTGGTCGTGATAACTGTGGGGAGTATGATTATTTTGAGTTGGTGTCTCAGGCAACCGAATATTTGGCAAAAATTAACGAATTGGTAAACGATCAGGGGTCGCGAATGAATGTGGGGAATAGGACCGCCATTATGGACGTAACCCAGCGGATTACCGGTATCGTCTCATTGTTGGCAATTAAATCTGCTAGCAATGAAACGAAATTAGCGAATCTCGAGCGCCGGGTGGGGGGTGTCGCCGTTCAACAGCCGGGCTTGACGTACGCGGACAAGCTTAGGCTTCGCTTACCACCTGGATCAGCCCCGTGTCCGGTGTCCGCTGAGGCGCGCGTATCTAGGCCGTGTGTTATTGCGTATCCTACTACGGAACGTTCAGCGGACTATGCAACTTCGTCAGCTACAAAAGAAGCTCTCATGAAGGCTATTAAACCTAGCGACGAAGGTTTTCAAATTGTAGGCGTCAAAAAAACCGCAAAGGCAGGCGTCGTGTTGCGGGTCGCAAATGAACGGCAGCTTAAAAAACTAGAAGCAGTAAACGCCATTAAATCTGTAGGCTTACGCTTAGAAAAGCCGAAAGGCCGAAGGCCCCGTATAATTGTAAAAGACGTGCCCGGTTCTATGGAGGATCGTACCTTCCTAACAGCTTTATATCGTCAGAATATCAAGGACGAATTAAAATTAAGCGAAAGCGATTTTTTAAAAACGACCAAAATTGTCAGGCATCGTAAACTGGAAAACGGACGTCAATGGATAGGCTTAGAATTAGAGACAGAGGTTAGGAAACACTTGGCTAGCACAAAAGATAAATTATATATAGACTGGGCCACATGTAGGTTTATAGACGACTTAGAAGTAGTTCGTTGCTTAAACTGTCAACAATTCGGTCATGTTCAAAAATTTTGCACTATTAAAACTCCTACGTGTGCTAATTGCGCGGCCAGCCACGATACAAGGGCTTGCCCGGATAAGGACACACCAGATTTTAAACCGAAATGCGCACAATGCAGCCGGTACAAAAAACCATGTGACCATCGATGTGGATCACAAGACTGCTCCACATATAAACTTAAATTAGAGCAGCTAATCCTAAATACTAATTACTGAATAGCTTATACAGTAGTAGCTGTAGTACCTTTTTAATAAAATGGATAATATCTCAATAGGCCAGTTAAATCTTCATAATGATAAAATAGCCACGTCAGAATTAGATCGCTTAGTTTTGGAACAAAAGTTAGACATTGTCCTTATACAAGAGCAATATCAAAGCGCTCAATTGCGGAATTATGTAGTACAACTAGATGGCCGGTCGCGGGCTGGGATATATGTTGCAAGTTCTAATTTTACGGTAACATCTTTGCGTAACCTTATGACGTCACACTGCGCCGTTGCTGAGATCTCATCCTCTACCTGTAGGGTTTACATAGTGAGCTGTTATTTTCAATTTTCACATCCTATTGATCCTCATCTACATCATTTACGTTTCGTTTTGCGGTCCCTCATAGGACACAAAATTATTATTGGCGCTGATGTCAATGCTTCTTCTACTTTATGGTATGGCAAATTGCGTGCAGCTGACATGGCTCGTCGCTGTGCGGTTGAAGATTTTATTGCGGAAATGAATCTTACTATCCACAATACCCCTGATGCACCACCAACTTTTTGCAGCCCAATGGGTGAGTCTTCAATTGACGTGACGCTTACGCGCGGCGACGTCTCGATATCTGGATGGCGTGTCCTACCGGACGCATCCTGTAGTGATCACCGCTTAATCGTGTACGAATTCATACCAATGGTTGCACAATATCCACAAAGAACTCCTTACAATTTTAGGTATAAAACTAAAGGGGCAAATTGGGCTTTATTTGGTTCACTCTTTGCAGTACATGCCAAAGACTTCAGTCGCAGTGGTCTATCAGCTGAGGAAAGCGCAAACATATTATCAGATACTTTCACATATTGTGCTGATGTTTGTATCGGCCGTGGATCTATCACTAACACTCGTAGATGTGATTGGTGGAATTATAAATTAGTCGAATTACGTAGAATCTATCGAAAAGCTCGTAAAAAACTAAATGACATTAAAAAGCGTAACGTAACAGGAGTTATTTACAATAATGCTCTTATTGCTCTTAGAGTTGCCAGGTCTCATTATAGAGCTGCTGTGGAGAAATCAAAGGGAAATTTAATACGTAAACTTGTTGATAAACTCGATAGAGAGGGTCCCTGGTCACCTTTGTATCATGAATTTAAAGCAAATAGATCAATCGACCTTGCATACGTACAGAACATCAAAATTAATAATAGTTATACTACAGGAGTAGAACAAACCACAGAATATCTTTTAGAATCACTTGTGCCTGACGATCGGCCGGAGGATGACACGGATTATCACCGACAAATTAGGCAGTGGGCTATTGAACCACCATTGTCTCCAATGTCTGACTTACCATCTTCAGACGAATTCCTCAGTATTGTTAGGTCATTGCCACTAAATAAGGCTTCGGGCGACGATAAAATATCAAACAAAATGATAAAAGAAGCTTGTAAACTTTCGGGTGATACGGTTTTAACAGTTTTTAAACGTTGCATTGCGGAAGGAGTATTTCCTAGTGTTTGGCGGTGCGGTAATATTCGAATAATACCAAAAAGCGGCGATAAGCCGCCGGACGATCCTAAATCCTATCGACCCATAACACTGTTACCATCGCTGGGAAAGCTTTTAGAGCGTCTTGTAGTACCACGACTTCTACCGGGTGGAGTTAAATTTCATGATAGACAATTCGGCTTTACGTTGGGAAAATCGACAACTGATGCGGTTATATCTGTAAGGAAAACTGTCACCGAGTCAAGTTTTCAATACGTTTTAGGCATCTTCTTAGATATATCTGGCGCCTTTGACAATGCGTGGTGGCCCATGCTATTGCTAAAATTAAAATTAAGAGGTTGCTTTAAAAATATTTATTCCCTTATCTCCTCGTACTTCTTACAAGGTACTACTAAATTGAGACTTGGGCATCATTCTGTGTCGAAGGCGCTTACGATGGGGTGTCCTCAAGGGTCAGTGCTAGGACCATACTTGTGGAACATAGGCTTCGACGATTTTCTGGCAATGCCTGTGCCGTCCGGATGTACCCTGAATGCGTACGCGGACGACGGTTTGTTATTGATAGAGTCGGATACTAGAACGGGGCTTGAGAAGCTGGCCAGTGAATGTTTGGACTTAATATCTCGGTGGGGTGGGCGTAATCGGTTGACGTTTGCACCAAACAAAACCTTCCAGCTACTTCTGAAAGGTAACCTCAAATCACCGCCTTGTATTAAATTTGAAAATATTACTATTAAAAATAAAACCTCGGTTTGTTATTTAGGATTGGTTTTAGAAAGAAATTTTTCATTTATTGAACATATTAGAACAGTTAATGAAAAGTCTAAAAAGAGTTTCTTTGCACTGACGAGGATATCAACTGCGACATGGGGTCTGTCATATAATACACTAAAGATCATATATGGAGCTACTTATTTGGGTTCTATTTGCTATGGTGCTCCTGTATGGGCAGATAGGGCGACTGTAGGTGCTGTCCGTCGCAAACTGTTACAAGGCCAACGACCTGCATTGATTTTCTTGTGCAAGGCATACAGGACGGTTAGCACTGAGGCTTTACCGGTGTTGGCAGGTGTTCTTCCGGTCGATCTCGAGGTGCAAAGACGTGCAGCCATGTACTATTCCACACTACAAAACATGGAATGCGATTTTTTGGGCATACGAGACCGCGGTAAAATCATAAGATTGTTTCAACAAAAAACCAATGTCTATAACGACCTCTTGGATGAATGGCAGAAACGATGGGACGAATCATCTAAGGGGCGCCACCTTTACCAGTTCTTTCCATCTGTTCGCGAAAGGTTGTCAAGGACATGGCTCGAGGTAGATCACTGTGTCGCTCAATTTCTTACAGGCCACGGTAACTTTAAGAGCAAACTATACTCATTTAAATTAGTCGATTCACCATTGTGTCAATGCTCAACACCTGATTCTAGCTGTGAACAGTCGGCTCATCATATCCTCTGGGAATGTAGTCTTTGGCACAATGAACGTAACATGATGCTAAATAGCTTACAAATGACGTCTGGGGTAGTATATTATGGGGATCTTGTGTCAACTGCGGTGAATTTCCGTGCGTTTAAGCGATTCTGCCATACATACTATAGAAATCAAATATAGCTCACTTAGGACCCATAATATTTTTATCCGTGGTGCTTCCCGGTTTGAAAAAGGCGTCTGCCTATTTTGACTCCATTTTGTCTCCCGCTTTGCTAAGGAGGGAAGTGGACTTATTATATTTCCAACTCCTCCAGTTTTCTTCTGATTAATTTCGTTGCGGGTTCCAAGACAGTTAAATTTTTCCTGGGACTTCCCGAGTGTCATAACTCGGTGTTTTCGTGGGTCACCGCTGTTGATCCTGGTGTACAGGAGTTACAGTGGTGGGCGTGTGGGCGGGATTAGTCCCATGTTAGTGCGATTATATATATTCGGTATTATTATTGATCCAAAATGGCCGCCGTACCAAAATGGCGGCTTATGGCAAATGGTATCAAATTAAAGGACTTATAGTTTTTTTTTATTAACAAGTAATAAAAGCTTGTTCTTAAAAGCGGCCAAGTGGGAGTCGGACTCGCCCATGAAAGGTTCCGAAGCAGCAAGTAACATAATATAAAAGTTCTTGTAGTTCTTTGTAACTTTGATCGATGTTTTAATAATAGTGTTTTTTTTTTTTTGCGGTTTACCATTTATGACGTATTAAAAAAAAACTACTTACTAGATCTCATTCAAACCAATTTTCGGTGGAAGTTTGCATGGTAATGCATATTATATATTTTTTTTAGTTTTATCATTCTCTTATTTTAGAAGTTACAGGGGGGGGGGACACACATTTTACCACTTTGGAAGTGTCTCTCGCGCAAACTATTCAGTTTAGAAAAAAGTGATATTAGAAACCTCAATATCATTTTTGAAGACCTATCCATAGATGGGTATCTATCCACGTATGGGTTTGATGAAAAATTTTTTTTTGAGTTTCAGTTCTAAGTATGGGGACCCCCAAAATTTATTGTTTTTTTTTATTTTTGTGTGAAAATCTTAATGCGGTTCACACAATACATCTACTTACCAAGTTTTAACAGTATAGTTCTTATAGTTGCGGAATAAAGTGACTGTGACATACGGACGGACAGACAGACAGACGGACAGACAGACAGATATGACGAATCTATACCTAAGGGTTCCGTTTTTTGCCTTTGGCACGGAACCCTAAAAATGAAGAATTCACTGTCTGTTTTCTGTTATGTTTTCACGGCTAAACCTCTGAACCGACATACTATTTTGCATGGAGATACTGTGACAACGAAGGACGGACATAGGCTGCAGACTACACGGGCTATGGGCAAAGGCTTGTATACTATGAGCGCAAAAGCCTTTTTTATGGAATAGGCGGGCAAACGAGCAGACGTATCGCCTGATGATAAGCGATTAGTGCCGCCCATGGACACCTGCAACACCAGAGGCGTCATAAGTGCGTTGCCGACCTTTGGGGGGATAGGGGGAGGGTGGTTGGAGTATGCACCTCCGGTATCCTCACTCACACGGTGAAACACAGCGCAAGCACTATTTCACACCGGTTTTCTGTGAGGCTGTGGTATCACTCCGGTCGAGCCGGCCTATTCATGCCGAAGCGTGGCTGGTTCGAATTAAATCGTAATTTCTATGACATTAACTTCAGCACAACACTACCCTTGATGCGATTCCAGCGAACACCGACGTCCCTTGAAGTCCCTTCTCAACCATTCCTAGGCATGAAATATTTTGACCTAGCTTATTTATCTTTTTTTTTTTTTTTTATGTTTGGCCCGCCAAAATGACTCTACTCTGCCTGATGGAAAGCATAAGCAGAATCCAAGAGTAGTGGTCACCATGCTCACTGCGAATGCAGACAATGCAGCATGGCGACCCACACCATGGCGGCCTAGTGATGCTTCTGCATCTTTTAGTCTAGTCAACAAGTGTGGGACTTGTTGACTAGACTAATTGGGCCTCCGGTCTCGCACTCACCAACGAAACACGACAGCACGCTGTCATTTTACGTTAATTTTCTGTGCGAGGTTAGTACCGCCCCGGTCGAGCGGAGCGAGTTTATCTACCATTATTTCAGCAAGAATGACAGAAACACTGAGGTACTTTATCAAGCTTCCTCGAAACAGTCAATTTACATAGGTATGTATCTATTTTTTATTTTTTTCGTCTTAACTAATAAAGTATTGCAAAAATATTTGATTATCAATAATTCAGAATTCAGATAATTCGCAGACTTCAGACGTATCTCTGAATTCGAGACCTCTTGCTCCGCAGTCGAATACGATAACCACTAAATGTTTGTATGAGCGATTCTGTATCCGGTAGCAATATCCGACATTTGTTGCCGCAACCGCAACCTACTCAGGTAGGATGTCCACTACTTGAATTACCTACTGAACACTTGATAATTACGTGGATCATGATCAACCGCAGTCCTTACTGTAAGGTGTTACGTTACAACTCTGTAGGACCTTGATCGTTTCTTGAATAAAGGTTATTATTTATTTCTGATTGTTTTTACTGTGAATCAGAAGACCGTGCCAACTATATATAAATAGAATATATTGAATAAAAAAAAATACAAATCAAATATTGAACATCAGCAAGTAAGTAACGTACCTACTTTTAAATGTTTGTATTACACCTCATTAGATTATATTCAATATGAGAATGCCTTCTCTGCTTCAGACACCACTATACCCCTGGATTAAGTGCCCAACCATGCTTATGTATAGTATAGATCCATAAGAGTCTATAGTTACTTGATTATATAATTAGATGCTTAGGTACTGGTTAGCCAACAGAAACTCTGAGTCTATCTTTCTTAACAGTTTCAAAAAATTAGTTTTCAAATTTCTACCAATTGACCAATCTACTGAATTGGTCAAGGGTTTCTCCAAAGATACAACTACGGAAGCAAATTAGTCAGAAGTAGCAACACCTACAATGCCTATTTTCATTTACCAATTCCGGCCTATAAAGTATATAACAATTTAATATGTGTCACTCAAACAACTATAAAAATAGAACAAAAGTATCACTATTGCGTCATTTAGCTCCAATTTTTCAATTACGTATACAGTTATGAGTATGTTTGAAATAGTGTAGTCTTCCGGCCTAAAAGATGAAGTAGGTAGGTAGACGTCATGTGTCCACTTTTAGTTCGGACTGTTGATAAAAAAATCTTTATTAATAGATTCATTAAATTCCTCCTGTCAAAGTTTTACAATGTCATACATTTGATCACTACTGCCTACTCATTGCACACTATACTTACTCATTGCATGAGACACAAAACACATCAAATTGCAACAGGAGTCATAGTCGATTAACAGCTTGAGAATTGCACACAAATTCAATAGGTGTTTATGAAAGCTCTGCAGTTTAAAAAGAATCAATCAATGTCAAAACTAATGATTATCAAGTGTCGACATGTATGTACATACATATGTATGTTGACCGTCAGTGTATGTAATAACCCTAAATAAATAAATAAATATTTCGGACATCTAACACACAACGCCATCTAGTCCTAAGCAAAGCAGAGCTTCTGTTATGTGTAGGTACTAGACAACTGATATCAATACACATATACTTTTTTTTGTAAATATATACATATTATAAATAGAAAACACCCAAGCTCCGAAACAAATATTTGCAGATCATACAAACATTTGGTCCGACCCAGGAATCGAACCCGAGACCTCGAGCACAGCAGTTGCATACACTACCACTGCGCCACACAGGCAATCATGGTTATAAAATTTAGAAAAACTTGTTCCCCTTTATCAGAGTTTAAAGTGTCTGAATACCTTAAGAATTCTGAGAACCGAATTGTCGAAAAGAACTTTAAAATTAGAACGCTAGTTATCTTCTTCGAGCCGTTGCAGTCCCCAGCTACATCAACTGAGACTTATGGTATGTCTTATCTTAAGTTCCTCACTTTATCCATTTTTCTAATCTAGTTTACATTTATCCTTTCGCCGCTTGAATTACAATCTAATAACAGGCAGGCAGGAAACTGGCCACATGTCAGTAGGTTATATTTCAGACATACTTACTTATTTCTATAAATTGAACGATGCTTGAATTATACTTAGGTACATACACATTCTCACGTACCAAGTTAAATGATAGAGAAGGCTGTAATATTACCTGCAAGATACATCCTTTATGTACCCGGAGCTGCGCTGCAGTTCAGTATTACTCCTTCCCTTATAGGTATACAATATAGAACGTATCATATACAAACAGTGCCATTATATTTTTATCTAGCTTCTAATTCTAACAGTTCTAGCGTCCAATGTAGCTAAAAAAGTAAATCCATAGACAGCTGATGTCTATTTTTTGTCGAAATCTCCAATTAATCTTAGCCTTACTAGGGTACGTACACCTACATGAACGGGTGTAGGTTAGTGACCCTGACTGCTAACCCAGAGGTCGTGGGTTTGATTTTCAACCAGAACAAATCTTATTGTTATAATAATAATTCTTTATTGCAGCAAGCAGCAATTTACGACACGAACATTGACTAGTGTATGGTTGTAATTTTTCTACAATATCAATGTATTTAGATAAATCATGATAAATTCTCGTATCACAATGTTAGTTACCATACACTCCTCTGAAACAGCTGGACCGATTTTTATGCAATTTGGTGTGCATATTGGGTAGGTCTGAGAGTCGGCCAACATATATTTCTTATACCCCAATTTTTTTTATGGCAAAACAACGTTTGCCGGATCAGCTAGTATCCATATATAAGTGTTTATCAGCAGTCTAGTTACCATAGCACAGAGTCTGCCTAGTTTTGGGATCAGACGGCTGTGTGTATTATTTTATCAATAGATGACGTTGGGACTGTTGGGAGCGATTTAGATCGCACAATCGTTTGGTTACACGTCGAGGTATATGAACCTTTATGATTTAAAAATAAATTTGACTCGGTGTCAGGAGCGGTCGCAGCCTGAAATTTGGGGGGGGGGGGGGGGGTCACTATTATACTCTACTACTCACTGTCACTAATATATTATCAATTTAAGTCGAGTAAATTAGACTTTATTGTAAAATACACAATTTTATTGCACACATTAAAAACAAATAGATATCTTTTGTTTTTTATTGGTAAATCTATTGGGATGATAATATGTATTTGTTAATCAGGTTCTAGTAGCAGGGAAAAAATACATGGGTACGATTTGGGGGGGGGGATGTCCCCTATGACCCCCCCCCCCCCTGGAACCGCGCCTGATCTGAGGTACTGAAGTTTAATGTAAACGGGTATCACTGGGCTGGGGGCGTGGGGTACCTTGTGCCGATATTATGCACTTGGTAATAAAACACCAAAGTAAATAATATTATATTTATTTATAATCATGTAGAAGATAAAACTTACACTCATATATTATTTAATGTGACATTCGCTCAAATCAGTTGCACCAATAATTCATTCAGTATCTCATGTTGGTATGTTGATTTTGAACACGTCGGTTTGCAACTCGTTGCATACTTCGATAAAAACTATTTTTTAACTTAATTTAAAGTGATTTCCACACTTGTAGTAAACAGTAATATTATCAATATTGCCCTACTATAGGACGAATAAGAAAATATGTAGAAATGTATGTGCGTTATTCTTTACAGATGTATGAACTATTTAATATTTTGATTCTTATATTTAAATTTAAAGAAATTGAGTTGCTCTGAGTGAGATACATTTATAATCATATTCTATATAAATCCTACCTTAAATCTAATTATGCATAATATTCAGAATGTAGAATTTCAAATATCAAATAGTATAAAATTTTCGATTCTTATCAATATTCAAACACATTTAGAACAATAGAATTTTCTTTCAATATGGGGCGGATATCAAAAGTTACGAGAATTTATATTTGTATAAATAATTTATGTAATTATATTACTTATATTTTAAAGGTACTTTGAATTGCATTACAATATGTGAAAACACTAAACAGTCATTTATAAAAGAAAAAGATGACTGAACTATTGGCATCTCGCTCTAATGAAAGAGACAGAAGCTTCATACCGTTTTGACAGGTGTACAAAAATAATCTCGATTTTTCGATAGCTATTCTGGTTGTTCTGACGGGTCATCCTACGACGCGTCGTAAGATAACCCGTCTACAGCACACACATCAGAGTACCGCGAATGTATTTAGACGGTTGATTAAACGTCATTAATTAATCGTTTTCTTTTATTTTCCATGTACTTTATAGATGATAGCAGTATCTCCAGATGTAGCAAAGTTGGGGATTGAATTTTTTTTGTTCTTGCTGCTTCTTCAGTAAGGCAATTGTATGTTTCGTTAGGTAATAATGTGTTAAAGCTGTCGTATATATTATATCGAATCATAGTGTGTGATGTGGTGGGAGTGCCCTCAGGACATTGAGCGACGAGTCCGCGCCGGACGCCGCCGCTAGGTGGCGCTTTCAAGCCATGTCGTCAGGCTTACCGTCCAACCGCTTCAGCTAATGAAAAAAAAAACCATTAATAATTTGCATTGTCGATTTAAAAGAAATATTAAAATTTATTAAGGTAGTTCAAGCTTAAAATAATCTGATGTATACTGTATCTCTCGCATGTAATGATGACTCGTACCATAAGCGTACAACCACTTCAGTCATGGTACAGTACAGCCTGTACGTCACCTCGTATAGTACGGTCTGTACGTCACTTCATATAGTACAGTCTGTACGTCACTTCTTATAGTACAGTCTGTAAAGTCATGGTACAGTACAGTCTCTACAGAGTTGGTTGTTTCATGTGAACTTTTACATGTACAATGAAGGTGCAATGGTAAAAGTGATATGGAAGGATCTATATTGTATACCTAGACGAAGTTATTTAATAGTAACTATAGTATAGAACACTAGACGCACTTAATCAGAGTGTATTTTAATGGTAATACACTGATTCGTTGATTAAACTGTCCTTGAAATGTTATGTGATTGCTACTAGATACTCACGCCTTGTTCTACTGTCCATGCAGTAGTTGTCAGGCGTCCAGTACGCTTGCAAGGAAAATTAATAATTTTATTTAGGTTTTACAAACTTGGACTCATTACTACAGTTTAATGCAGTTTTAATTTAACTGTTCGTAAATATACATCATGCAGCTATTCTATAGATAGGGGATTGAACCAGTCATCATAGTTTAATAGTTGACATTTAGAATTAGAACCATGAAGTTCCCTGTTGAAACAGAGTCGAGTCTTCCTTTCTAGACTGCTTGAAATAGGTATCCAAATATTGATATTTCTTATTTCAAGAAAAAGGGTTATTAACTGCAGATAGACAAAGCAGCAATAGCAGAATGAGCAGCATTACAATATTTTGGAATTGTAATATAATTCGCTGATTATAATTTAGCCTGTTGTTGTCTGATGGCAGTCGTTCCATAGTCAATCATTATCTTGCGTGTCATGGTATGTTATATGGAGTACCACGGGTATTTCTTCAGATCAAATATTGTATATCGGAATAGTGTCATACCTCTTTCTCATCTCCGGCTACGGCGCGGTACCTAGGAGGGGTGATGGTTTCGACGGGAGGTGCGGAGAAGCCGTGCACGTACAAGAGAGCAGCTGCAACACCTCCAGCGATAGGACCCGCCCAATACACCTGGTCATTGACAAATTGTAAAAATGGTTAGTATTCCTTCATAGTCACATTCCTTTTTCAAAATGGAGAAAAAAAAATTGAATGTCGAATATATTTTAGTTGTGATTTTCTTTTCAGAGTTTATTACATAATATGTATTTTTTCCTTCTTTCAGGGTAGTTAATTACTACTGAATATGGTCATATTTTTAAGAATAATTTAGCACAAAAGTAAGGAAATTAATGGAATTTATAATAATACAGGCTAAATAATGATTCAGAATACTAATTAAGTAGGTACCCTAAATCAAATATGGACGTTTACGGACTCCGTGAAATATATAAATTTTACTGAAGTTATTGAAACACAATACCTACTGAAGTAAGCTACCTTGATGACAGATTGATTCACGCTAAAAATCGCGGTAACTATCTTACTAAGCACAGGCAGGTTTTACCTTCATAGTACGTAAGATATGAACCCCATGCAAAGGAACATCATTATACACAAATATATTTTTTGGAATTCTCTTCAATCCATCCATGTCATGTTTTATTCTACAATTTCTACACTTTCTTAATGTTACATCGCTTCAGTAAGTAGGTACCTATGTGTCATCAATAGATTCAATAGTTTTTTGTGTTTTTTCTCTGGGTTACCATTTTCTTCACGGAAGAATAAAACGAAGAGAACGTTAAATGAATAGAAAGCTATCAGTTTTGGGCAAAAGTACCTAAACAATTTGGGAGGTTTTGGCTCTTTGAAAGCACAAAGTAACATAATTTTTATACCACGTTCTGAATGTTCTGAAATTGTAGGTATAAAATATTCAACTTACCCAGTGGTCAGCCCATTCGTTAGCCACAAGCGCCGAGCCGAAGGAGCGGGCAGGGTTCATAGCAGAGCCGGTGTAATCCACGGCAAGTAAATGGCCCAAAGTCACGGTGAGGCCGATTGCCAAAGGAGCGGTTGATTTGTGGTCTGGTTTGTTTCCATCGCATACCTGCAAATTATGATCACATTATTAACAGGAGTCCGTTGTAGTTGTTTCACTTAATAGTTATATCATGAAAGAAAGAGAAATATTATACTACTTAGTTAATTTATAAACAGAACAGCGCAACAACACAGAATAGCAGCCGTATAAGGTGTGTTATTGTGGTAGTAAGTTGAATTAACACAGTTTGTATGGGCCGGATAGTGGGCGGGCAACGTCCTAGTGACAACGTTGCTTTCTGCCAAATAGTTGCTAAATTAAATATCTATGCTGAATATTCAGTTCTTTATACAAAATTATGTGTACTTTGCGTAGAGTCATATACAGTGAAACCCGGTTAAGTAGGACCTAGGTAAATGAGAAACCTCTATTATTAAGAATTCCATTGAGGTCCCGGCACTTTTTCATCGAATTACCTCTGTTATTGTTACTATTCAACCTGGTTAAATGAGATTTATTTGATTTCTAAGATTTTTCAATGTTTACCTATGTAATTGGGACTCTGTAACTCAATTCCATGTATATGTAAGACTTTTTATCAGTTTGGGATAGGTTTCGACACGTTTGTTTACAACGTTTGAATTTATTTTGCACATCCTTTGTTTTTTTAATAAATATGTACCTATACTTAATTCAAAACACCAAAAAAATACGTATTTTTATTGGAATTCGACCTCTATTAGCGGGGGGCCTCCGTGAATGGAACAACTATAAATTTAAACCTGTCTAATTGGAAAACCGGGTAAATGAAAACCTCTCTAAATGGTAGAAAATCCTTGGTCCCTTGAGATCCCAATTAACCAGGTTTCACTGTATTTATGTATCCTAATGTGTCGGATGAAATGTAATTGTCACTTGCATATTATTTCGATGAGTACCTATTCATTTTTATCTATCTGAATCTACTAGCCACTAGATTTTTTTTTAATGGGACTAATCCCGCCCACACGCCCACCACTGTAACTCCTGTACACCAGGATCAACAGCGGTGACCCACGAAAACACCGAGTTATGACACTCGGGAGATGTTACATCGAAATGCTGAATGTGTCTACTAAGTAAATGCTAGATATGTGGAAAACTTATTCAGCAAGGTTTGTACATGAAAATACACAGACTGTGATCACGAACCTTTAAGAGGACAAGTTTTATTTGAATACCTCACAAGCCAGACATCAATGAAATGAGCGAAGTGTGAAATTAGAATCATTAATTTTCTATTTTGTTGTTCTTTATAAGTACTTAATTACTCCTTAACTATAGAATTCAGATGTTTATAAAGGTACATTGATAGATGTAAATCAGTATATATAATATGTATCTAAGCTTGTAGCTACGTTGCCATAAATTAATTAAAAGGACAATACATCTATACTATAAAAGTATACCCAAGTAAACGCTATGCTTCTATATTTTACGGTTACGATTATAGTCCTTACATATAGTTTGATCTCTGTTACAGTTAATTGGCCTATTGTCATTTTAGGCGTAAAGGGCTTCCATACATAACTGCGAATTCGCAACACATCGCAAATATCTGCGAGCTCGCACGAATGCACCGCAAGAACTTCAAACCGCATCGCATTGCAGTTATGTGTGGGACTCAGTGGGAGCCATTGATCTAATATACACTAGATTAGCAAATACGAACCAAAAACACACAGGCCGAAATTAAGAGAATTCTCTTATTTGAGGCAAACTTCAGTTTAGTGTTCAATGTCGCGCCAACCGAAGTTGACGTAGTGACACGTGACATAAAATGGACAAATACGTAGTGAAAGAATGCGATGCAAGGTCAAAAAACTATAACAAATCAAGCAGAAATACTTTTTACATGTATATATAGTCTAATTGTATTGAAATTAAGGCAAATAACGACATAATCGAAATAAAAAAATAATAATTGCAATTTAAAACAGGGTTGACATTCCCACATCTTTTGTTTTTCCCAAATTAGGGGGAGAATATGTAGTTAATTAAATAGTTATACTTTATTCGCGAGAATAAGGATATTTACGTATTACAATTACATATTGATATTAAAATGATAAGAACTAGTATTGGATTACTTAGTCAACACAGTCATATTTTTAAAAATTGATAATTTAATAAGCAAATTAATTGTAATCGTGAAATTTCGTGAACGTATGATTTAATTCCTACCTTTTTACCTACGTTTTTTTTATAAACTTTTTAACAAAAAGGGTTCAGCGGTGTATTAGTCATGCGTTATGTCATCCGTTTTGTAGTTTAAAAGATCTAAGCGAACAGACAGCGAAAGCGATTTCATTTTATACTACGTAAAATAGCAAATTTGAACAATACATAATTATGTGAATATTCACGTTACATTAATTACATAACACTTCAGACATATTAACCGAGTTTGATAGCACTGTTATCACTATAGATCTTAGTTAAACACATATAAACATTACTATGAATGAACATCGTGTTTAATACTTGTTTGCAATAATAATATTCGTTCAATTATAAGTACACAACTTAAAATATTTAAAAAAAAATCCCGCTTTTATGGGTAAATTTTCATAGATAGTCAACGGTCCGCCATTGTTATGTTTATGCTTTGTCTTTGTCTAATCATAGCGACGTCGTTGTTCTTGTAACGCGTGTGAGTGAGACATGCGTTTGTTGACTTTCATTTGTGTAATGGTTTCAAAGCTACATCGTCAACGTTCAAAGCGGTTACATTTTTTGAGACGTGTGGTAATGAAGTTTGCGCCTCTAGGTATATCTATCTCAAATTCTCAATGGTGGGAGCCATACATTTCAGGTGTGACTATTTATTGTTTAATGCACTTCATTTGTGTTGAAACTGGCTGGGTGAAAATAATGAAAATATAAGCGTAATATAAATATTGCGCTAGTTCAAAGTTACTAGTGTTACTACTGTCACAGAGATCAGAGAGATATAATTAAAGGACTGTAGGTATCCTAGGAGTTGATAAATTCTACACTGTTTCATGTTGTTCTGTTCTCTACACAATTCATGTTTTATTCGTATGTACTTAGGTACTTAAATTTCTCAATAATGTATGATAGGTAATGTAAGAAGGAAACAGTTGCTGTGCGAATGATAATTAAATTATATATGACTAATATTTCATAAACATACAATAAATAATAAACACTAAAGTAATAAAATTCTAGTTTTGTTTTTGAACAAGCCCCTATCTTCTTAGATTTTTCTTTGCACAAACAAGAAATTGTTTCAAATGATAAAACATTTTGTAAATATTGCTAGATTGCCATATTATTGCAGTTAAGCTGATATACCTTGTCATGAAGCAAGTGCGGGCACGTGGGATGGCATTATAGAATATTGAATAAGTGGGGATTGTTACAGTGATTACGTGTCGTCACGGTAATCAATCTGCATCTTCTGACGTAACCTTGATGTCTTCTAAGCTGCGAAAATCGCTGTAATAACTTAGATGATGTATTCTTCATAGTAAGAAAACTTATTCGTAAACATCGAGATATTAAGTACTATGTACCTACTAGAGGAGCCACTCAAAACCATTCAAAGCCATTCAAATATGTTCCGTTTATATTTGAATTAAAACTAAAAAGCGCTGCAGCGCAGCCAAACAAATTAGTAGTCTAATCCAACAGTATTAACAAGCAGCGTTCTATCGCATTTGAGCTATAGTTTCCTCGCGAGCGAAATGTCATAAGCGCCGTGATTTTCATGGCGCTTACGCGTTTTGGCCAACGAACTGTTGCAAAGATTCGCTTTCATGGAGTAAGCGCCAAGCAACAAAGCAGAACGGATAAATAGCTTTATACCTACGAAGCTTTATTAGGAAATTCACACTCAGTAAATAGTTTTTGCAATAGCTTTGACAGTTTCAGTTTTTTTGTAGAATGCATCGAGGTATAAAATATAAAAGCAGTTTTTTAAATTATACTTTAAGTATAATTTTAAGTGTAATTATTCCAAAAAAAGTGTTATGGGTTATTTACGAAGCTATTTTTAACAACATATTATTTTTCCTTATCCAATTAAATACGTTAGATACGTTGTGCATTTAACGTCAGTTAATTCTACCTAAATATCACTTCTGTATGTTTTACTCTAAGTACTCTATGTCGAGTGAGGCAACAATGGCGTCTTAAAAGATTTTGTTCGTATTTAATTTTAAAACAATTATATCTAGTTAATTACTGGTGAAAAGTTATTCCTTTGTTTTTCTCCGTATTCCTTGTATTATTAGTGCAATATCTCAAGACACAAAATGGCATATTTCACGAGTTTTAGAACGTTTTTAAATTTAAACAATCACACGCTAAAGCCACCGCTTCTGCAGAGTGTAGCTAGCAAGCGACTGAAGGAAGTGCGGCGCAAACGCCGCAATTGCATGGAACACCGCACTTATGAGTGGCGTCTTCTCTATACATAATGTATAGTAGGTATGTATATAGTAATGTAAATCGGATTTGTAGTTTACGAACATCGAGATATAATTATCTCGATGTTCGTAAACTACAAATCCGATTGAATCGTTTAAAACATAATATCCATTTCGTTTTTAAGGCTCCGTCTCCAAAGAGTAAAACGGGATCATATTACGTAGACTCTGCTGTCTTTCTGTCTGTCCACCAGGCTGTATATCATGAACCATGATAGTTAGGTACATAGACAGTCGAAATCAGGGATGATGTATTTCTGTTGCCGCTATAACAACAAATACTATAAAACAGTATAAAATAAATATTTAAGGGACTCCCATATAACAAACTTGATTTTTTGCCGTTTTAATAGATAATAGTAAGGAACCCTTTGTGCGCGAGTCCGACTCGCACTTAGCCGGTTTTTTATTTTAGTTATATTGGGGTTCTACGCATGATCGTTGATACCTACTTAGATTTATGATACTTCTCCTACTTATTTATAAAAATGTTTGAAAAGTTTACTTAATGTTTAACCTTTGTCTTTGAAAGGGTTTAGAATGAGGTACCATGTCACTTATCAATAAGAAGGTAAGCATTTAGCAAAAATTATTTTATGCTTTACACGCTAACTGTCGTGTTTAGCATTTAAAGTGCATAATAAACTGTAAATGTCATTGCTTTAGTTGGACTGTCTGTGACAGTCGTGTACATTTTGTGAGATATTGCTAAGAATTTATTGGAATACACAAGCCTGTGTTTTTAAGTTTTTAAATCACATAAAATACTATTTCTTATTTTATTTTTATATTTGAGCCTGCCAAAGTGATTCTACTCTGTCTGATGGAAAGCATTAATAGAATCCAAAAGTAGTGTTCACCATACTCATTGAGAATGCAGATAATGCATCATGGTCACCCACACTATGTCGGGGTGACCAAATCCCCCAACCCCTCCCCACATCCCTTTCCCCATCGACTTATTGAGATGCTTCTGCATCAGTGGGCCTCGAGTCTTGCAAGTCGCATTTACTAACGGACCATAACAGCACGAATGCTGTCATTTTAGATTGGTCTTCTGTGCGAGGGTAGTCCCTACCTCCCCAGTCGGGACGGCCCGTTTGTGCTGAAGTCAGGATGGCTCTACTACCTTGAAAAAAATGGCATACCCGTTAAAAACATTTACCAGTTACCTTCACAACTTCTCTACAAGGCTAGTTTCGGTTAACTTCTATACACTTCAACTAGGAGTTGGTATTGACCACCAAGCTTTAATTTATGGTAATGTTTCAATATTCGCAACCTACAAGTCATTACATAAGGACACAAGTTTTGTATAGGTACCTACTGGTTAACGCTTACCTACGCACCATGCCATAAATGTCTACCGACCTTGCTCTATTAACGTTATTCATTCCCAGATTTATCTCAAACGCTGTACATTGAAAAAGACATTAATTTATAAAAGTAAAAAAGTATCTATTTTTTGTGCCTTCATCTATTCTTCTATTCTTCTTCTATATATAATAGGTCTTTACCTATGAAATTGCCGTTTTGTATGCAATAAGTGAAAGTACTTATTTTTTCTAACTTTTTTATTCTGTTATTCGAAGTCATCACCCATGCAATCGACGCATCTTTGCCAACGCATTGGCAGTTTATTGATGCCCTCCTTGTAAAAATCAGCTGGACGGGAGGCAACAAACTCTTCAAAGGTATTTTGTACTGCCTCTCGGGAATTGAAATTTTTACCTAATAAAAAGTTGTCTAAATTTTGGAAAAAGTAATAGTCGGTAGGTGCAAGGTCTGGTGAGTATGGCGGATGAGGGAGAGCTTCCAACCCCAGCTCTTGCAGCTGCTTCACGACAACGCGCGACCCCATACTGCGCAACAGACAGTCTCCAAGCTATCCAGGGTAAATCAGGGGATGAAAGTCTGCGTGACTTGACTGCCTCGTTGGTCTAGTGATTAGCGTAAGCGACTGCGGATCAGGAGGTCTCGGGTTCGATTACCGGGTCGGTTTGCTGTTGGGTTTTTCTTACAAGAAATTCTTAATAGCAGCCCGGAGTATGGAAGATGGCGGTGTTTCCCGCCCGTGCCTCGGAGAGCACGTTAAGCCGTCGATCCCGGTTGTCATGAACATCTATGGCATTCGTTATTGGGAAGTTAGTGCCCGCAAATATACTGACAACTAGTTCAACCTTCGAATTCAGTTCACCTTTCAGGGTTGCGGAGGTCCGATGCCAGTCGCTCCGTGTAAAAACTGATATTCAGGTAAAACCGGTTGAACTAGTAGCCTACCCCAAATCTTGGAAATAATAAAGGCTAGGAAGAAGAAGAGAAGAAAGTCTGCGTGAGCGAAGCCGCGTGCAAAAGCTAGTACTCAAGAAAGGAAAGCCACAAAAAAAAAACTGAGCAATTGTGTCATTTATTGATTATGTTGATGTATTTGTAGTCGGTAGATGTACATATCTACTATTTCGCGAAATGTACTGCGTTTGAACACGCGATCCTCACGGCCCATTTAGTCTACGTTTCTTTGTAGGATTCCCTCCCTAAACTTTATTTAATAGTATGCAAAGATAAGCGTGTAGGCCGAAATAACAAAGCGTTACTTCCAAATCATTGATAAATGTTATTTTATCGTTTAGAGATTCTATCAAGCACTATTAACTCGTGTAAAAATTGTAAATGACTAATCACCTATCCTAAAAGTTCAGACCAGGCCTGGAAACTGCAGGGCCCAATATTCATTGACATCTGCCTAATTTCTTTAAACAAAATTGATTTATTTAGTAGCAATTCATGCAAATGGACGGTTGACTTTTTTCACCAATACTCGAACCTCGAAGATTAGTATCGTGATGGTTTGTAGGCACCAAAAGCTAATAAGGATTGTCAATGATTATTAATCCTCTCTATTCTGTTCTTTTTATGTTTAAGTGAGCCTCTTTATAGTACCTAAACATGAGTACGAAGTCCAATCACGTTTGTTATTAGATATCAGCTTTATCTACTGCTTTTTGTAAGTATTGCATGAATGCCTTTGGGGTATCTGAATTTAAAAAAAAATTGCCTGTAGCGCTTGTTTGAGGCAGCAAGGAATAATAATAGGTATAATAAAGTCCTTTTAGACAAAGCCAATGCTGTCACCTCGCACTGTCTTACCATGGTCTTACCTTACTCTAGGGATAAGGGCCTGTTTGGAATGTGTAACTACCTATAAATTACATTTAATAACTATAAATTCTCAAAATTAAAAAGACCCCCGACTAACCTGAGTTCCCGTTAAAAAGTAAAAAACACGTTATGCGCTTTCATTTGAGACCCCACTCGATGAAATTTTTGCAGGCATTCGGTTACTCTTCCCCACTTTCACCCCCAAAACTTTTAAAGGGCTCAACCGATTTTCATGAAACATCTAAACAAACAGTCTAAGAACACTCGCACGTAACTCACCTTTCATACAAAAAAACTAAATTGAAATCGCTTCAACCGTTCGGGAGCTACGGTGCCACAGACAGACAGACAGACACGTGAAACTTATAACACCCCTCTTTTTGGTCGGGGATTAAAAAGAGGACATTACACGTTTATTTTTATGTAAAAATGAATCGAATTATACTTGCCCGGAGGCAACTTACTACGTTACTTATTAATTTTTTAAGAGAAACTTTCGTTGTGCAAAATTACATCATGCGTTTAAAAGTTACAGCAAATATCTTTATAACTATATGATGTTGGAACTTGTGCCAATGAATGAAACAAATGATAAACCAAAGGATGAATGAAAGAAACTATAGGTGATTTAGCCGATAAATACATTGAGGTATAGCAGTATCAAAGTATTTATCAAATAAAGTGAAAAAAAGATACCGCAGGTAAAAAAACCCAGTGCTTTCTTACGTAATAATATAGGCGTCTAACTTTGCCAAACCATTTTATACCCCAATTTCCGTTATAACCAATTACAGTACAACAATAAGGTAATTTGTTAAAAGCTGAGTAAGAATTATTAAGCACCGAGGTCCAATGTCATAGTGGAAATAACTACATGTATTTAAGGACACAAGCCTACATTGAATTACGTCGAGCCTACCTGAGCTAATAAATGCATATTTTATAAGTATAATTTATGTACATAGTAATTTACTATGAGTGGAGCCCTGATACTGGATATTGTTTGCATAGCATGTTTATATGATTATATTAGGAGCATTGCTTTACTTATTAAAATAAATCTTAATCTTGAATTAATTTAAACTGTTGGTTCGTTTGGTTCGCAATAGTCATAATTTAAAAAGAGGATGCAGTTTAATTTATTAGCTAGATATGAATCAACACACGAGAAATATAGATACAGGAATAATGATAGAATTATCACACAAGAAAGAATACTGATGTACTTGTTTAAGTTTGAGGATGTAATTGATTTGGCGAACATAACTGTGAATTATATGCATTTTTTATTTCGTTTTACGATATAAATTAATCGAGGTACAATTTTCTTGTATGGAAAACCTCATTATGGTCATCAGCATCACTGCCCCAGACTTAGCGGGAAAATTATAAGTTGGAATTGACCCGATTAAAACACACGATGGTAAATACTGTTTGGTGCGATAAGGCCAAGCTCTTGGAAGGGAGTACAGTGCTGTTATTATCGAGTTTATCTCATGTATTAACAATTGATGGTAGCATGTCTTGGACATCAGTCCTAATAATTAAAGTCACTATAAAACGCATATAATCGCTTCCGTTATTATCGCTGTGTCACGAAACACGTCAAGTTTTACCTCCAAGTTGATGTGTTCCAGCAAATGGATTAGATCATACTAGTAATAGAACTAGTACTGTGGTATTTAAGTGTCAGTTTACGCTGTTATACACAGGTGCAATAAATAAAATTATATATTATTATTATTTATTATATTATTACCATGCAGATGGTAGGTATGAGGCTTAATCTAAATAGGTACTTATTTATATGTTTGTTAAGATAGGTGTCAAAGCTACTATGTCTCAATAGATCCAGATCCCTTCTACTTTGAGCCTAGTATGGCACTTCGTGTGGTTTATACTCGTATATTTGAGCGGGCCGTACCCAGGGAGTGCCATCTACGTAGCCCTTACGGGGCACGGATTTAAAAATTTACATATATTTCGTATGAAGCAGTTTATATAACATAGTTCATGATCCGTGTCCGTGATGTAGGATTAAGAATACGCATTATCACTACTCCTGTTTATCCCGTGGATGTCGTAAGGGAGAAAAACCACGGAAGAAAACAGAGCTGCAAAGGGAAGGAAAATTTGACACAAACCCGTCTGGTCAGCGTGGTATGGTAGTCCAAAACTGAACGATACTTTATAAGTACAGGCCTATGTACATTAAAGGCTGATGATGGTATGTGATGTATATTTAACAAGGATACCAAAGAATGTTGTTACAATCCATTGGCGTTAAGAAAATTAATCCCCAATTAATTACTCGGGATCCAATAAATTATCGTTTCCGTTTATATAATTCTTCTAAAGCACCCATATTAGAAATATTTCTTATGACGCGGGGGACTTTACAAACATACAAGACACGGACACAAAGAATACCCAGACTCAAAACAACAATTTATGGATCACACGAAGTTTGAACCCATGTGTGGGTGCGGCGACCGCTTAAACCACTCCACTGTTTCTGAAGTCATGGTTGGAACCTGACTAGTCAAGTTGCTGACGAATGGTAGCTCATCATCATGAGCCTATTGCAATCCACTGCTGGACATAGGCTTCTCTCATTGCACGCAACACTGATGAACTTTGGACTTCTGGCATCCAGCTCCTGCCAGGTATCTTACGCAAGTCGTCACTACAACTGGCTTGTGTGCGTCCAACACTACGTTTAAAGTTAACTAATTAGGTGAAAATAAAAAATATCTAAACGGACCACACGTTCGATGGAATTCCTAGTTCTCGTAAACCACATACAAATATCGGTACACAATTTCGTAGTTTAAAAGGCATAGTAAATTAGTTTTAGTTATACTATGTTAATGAACTAGTTATCACGAGTAGTGTGTCTAATCTCTGCGATAATTAACTGCCTCTTAAAACGAACTGGTGTTACAGGTAATAATTTATTGCATGTCATACCTATGGCTATTGTGAAGGTTTTGTCATTAGTTAGTAGCCATGAAAAGACACACGAACGTTCCTTATACATAATTTAAAAAAAAAACTCATAATATATCAAATTGAAAATCTTAAAAAAATATTTTTAGAAAAATTCTTATAGTTGCAAATTAATAATTACTTAATTAATACAATCTAAGTTTGAGTCACAAATCTAACTCTGTGTTTCTTGATAGATCATAATTTAAGTAAGGCTTTAATCGGATTCCCTTTCAGAAATCGTAAATGACAATATTGAATTATTGATCATTGTAGATGTTCAATTACACTAAATAGCGAATTAATAACTTACCCCGCAAACTACGAAGATCAGCACAAATCCAAGGAAGAACTCGATACCAAAACCTTGCAGGGGTGTGACGTCAGTGCCCAGCCCGGTAACACCGAGCTTTCCAGCAGCGCGTTCAGGAGTTAAAGCCTTTAGTAAGCCGGAACCGGCTGCAGCTCCTGCACACTGGGCGATTATGTAGAGGACCGCTCTCACTGGTTTGACCTTTCCGGTTGATGCGAGCCCAAGGGTCACGGCGGGATTTATGTGACCACCTGATATGTGACCTATCGCCTGGTAATAAGGAATAATATTAATATTATTTCAGTTCTCATTTATTTACAACTAAATAGTAAAAAAAAGTAATAATCTAAAGACAGCAAAAAATATGTTCTTTAAGACAATATATTCAATAGATTTAATGATGATGAACACAAAGGTTTATAAAAACTTCAAAAGTAATCAGTAATACCTCTTCAAAATCAAGAAGTCAAGAAATAGGTCCTTTTACATTATTTCGAAATAATGCGTGTAATTATTAACATAATATTTAAACAAACAAACATGTGAGAATTAGAAACAGGAACAGGTAGTATAATAACATTATAATTATAATGTCGATTCTGTACATTCGTGACGTCTGCAGAATGATTTATTATTTATTTTATTTATGTCAGTGGGTGTGAAAGTTTAGTATATTGTCTGAGCTTATCTCATTTCAATGTCATCTTTACTTTGAAATACGTTTTATATTATACGAGTATAAGATTACGTCAAGAGTAATACATTGTATTTCCAGTTGTATTTACTATTGAGGAGCGATTCGGGGAAACAGGCAAAAACGACAAAATTAAGAACTCTTTTGTATTTTTTTCCCTATATTTGGCAATAAATATTTTTATTATATTTTTAATTAACGGGATTTGGTACAATTATTAAAAAATATGATATGATGTTAATGGATATTATTACTTTCTTAATAATAGTGAGCTTGTGAGTAAACAGAAGATAGTACTGAAACTTGTTTCGCATATATTGAACAACTGAAGTTAGGATTGTATTGATTAATTTTAAAATCATTTAAATTATGATAATGACTATGGTTTGAACCACTATGTAAAAACTTTTTGTGGAAAAAGTAAGGGTTGTCTTACAGAAACGGCCGCGAACACGGCTAGACCGAAGGCTAATGCGATGAGCACGATGTCCGGCGCAGCGTTTGTTCCTTGCGAGATGTTGATGCACGCACCGCAACCGAAGAGATTCAGTAATAGATTACCTACACAAAAACATATTATTCAAGGGATTTACTTCCAGACCTATTTCTTAGCCGTCCCTGGTTCGCCATTCAGTGTTAGATAAGACATATCAGCGACAGCGCCTGGGGCCAGAAACCAGATCCCTAGACAAGTGGTCATTCTACAAATGTAAATGATAGTAGTAAACTAACAAATGCATGGGAATGACATCATCTCAATGCTAATCACGTAATCAAAACAAAATATTAGCCAATAATGCAAACTAATAAAATACTAATAAAAGAAATGTAGCGTGTCTCATACATTATTAATATTTCTATTTGGAGTGCAGATGACCCCCGAGCAACTGTGTCTGTCTAGCAATTATTTTATCGATATTGTGTGAACTCTATATCTAATTTCTCGATAACAAATAAAACGCTTTGAGTGCCGGCGATAAATTTTATAAATTTACAGTCCATATCAAAAGGTGCTAAGTATCTATATTATGATAACATATTATTAGTATACTATATTCCTTCGGAAAACTTAAATAAAATTTAATGTACCAGGAATTTGTTACATTTTATTGAAGTTAGAAGTATTAATTATTATTAAATTATTAAAACAGATTACGTTAAATTTCTAATTTATGTTAATCGGCACCATTACGTGGTAGCAGCGATACCATGCCTTAATCAATCATTTTGTTAGATTTTCAGTCAAAAGCCGGTAAGTCATAAGTAATATTATACAATATTTGGTGTGGAATTTTTATTAACTATTGATCTAGTCACTAGGTACTGATGTCACCTATTAGGGTTGTTAGATGATTCCTTACATGGAGTTCTCTATCACCATCGCAGTGGCGGATTTACATATTTGCCGCCAGTAGGCTATTCAATTTTTGCCGCCCCTTCTAACTCCTGTAATTCAATATCCATTTTTATACTAGTGGAAACCATTTCAAGCTTTTATTCTACAGGGGTTTGCGTGTAGTGTGTCGAAATCATAAAGCTACGCGGTGTTTAGGGGAAAGAGGGGGGATTGTAACTCAATCACCGCTATTGCCCTAATTGCACGAATTTACAACTATCGTCATTTGCGCCATCAGGCCCTTATTTCAGAGCTAAGAAGCTGGGCTGAAGAGTTCGCCTTCAACCTTCTGCAGGTGCAGAGTGCAGAAAGTGGTTAAAGGCGTTTCCGTACAACACAGGTGAAACACACGCCCCCGTTTATGCGCTGTTGGTCCGAGGCTTCAACCAGGCCTGCCAATAGTTGTTTAAGCACCCACATACAATGCCAACAAAGCTGGTCTTTTTTACAGAGTCGAATTGTAATATATTCAGATACCGGACGATCTTTGATGTGGTTATGTCATCCTGAGACCGAGTAAAACCACACTTTGTCTCCTAGGCCTAGAAAGGAAACCTCTGATATCCTGACATATCTTGAGCTATCTACGGTTTAAAGATGGCGACCTCACCTCATGAATGGTGACCACAATCTCTCCTTCCTGGTTCTGAAGATCTAACCCAGGCCTGCTTCTGCTATCGCGATACTTGGCGTCACCTGTAACCCCCAGGCCTGCGCCTATCATCACTCTGAGCCACGTGCAGAGCCTGGTCCGTTTCTGGACCTACCAGACTAAGACTAAATCTTTCCCAGTCCCATTCTGTCCTTCACGAATTCCATCTGAGTGAGAGAATCCCTACTAATGGTCGTCCTGATAATTCACCTCTACTTGTCCCGTATTTCCTCCCAAGCCAAAAGGTAAAAAGTAGTCTGTTTGAACTATATTACTGGAAAATTTTATAAAAACCCTTTAGTAGTTTCTACATGAAAGAGTAACACACATCCATTCTTCCAAATTTTCGCATTTATAATATTAGTAGGATTATGGCTAAGCTATAAACGCTAATAAAGATTAAAATTTACTAAATTTTTCATAAAGTATAGTGAAGAATAGGAGCCCTTGCAATTATTTTCGTTCACTAATCGGCACAGATGTCATTTTTATGACCTAATAAAATATACGTGTATTACTTCCAAACTATGAGAATGCTTTATTTTCGTTTCGATATTCGATTTAGCGGCTTGCTTGGAATTGCCGACTGTGTGCATTGTATGTGCCGCCCACCCGCACCTGCCGTTGTTGTTGAACACCGCCACGCATTTAATAGCCTTCACAACAACGGGTTGCCAGAGTGCCTGACGCGACAAGTGGTAGCCACGCCAGGTCCAAGATGAATATCTGAGGCGTCGATCTATGTCGTGCAGTGTTCCACAGAGGGCTGGTTTCGGCATCTTGGTACTGGTGCCATGCAAAACACTTCCGACTCGGGCGTAATCTGTTATGCGATTGACAGTTTGGTTACAGCCCTAGGGGCAACCTTTAAAGAGGTGGCCACCAGGGATGTCTCCCTGATGATCAGTCGGTGGACTTAATGGTGGCCCTCTACAAAAACGTAAGTATCTTCATTTCATGAGCCCCGTCGTGATCCACCTTATGGCACCTCAATCGTGTTCAAATCGGTTCTCGTGCCAGATCAATTTATCTGTTCCTTAACGGTAGGTGGCTCTTTGACGAGCACTTCCGTCCGGTTACTCAAAAGCCGGTTGGCACAACGGCTGCCCTTCGGCGACTTTTGCCCAATTTATGTGAACTCAGCGTCGCGACGCAACGGCGACTATACGGTACCCTGATGTTGACAGTCGCTCTGACCACACAGAGTAGGGCGCGTCTCTAGTACCCTTACAACAATACTCTCCGTATTGTTGGTTAGAGCTTGGAGCCATTTGTCTAAGAATGTGGCGTGCGCGTTGGCTAAATTATCGGTAGGGATTCTCTCAATCAGGTGGAACTCGTGAAGGAGAGGGCATAGTGGTACTGAAAAAGATTTAGTCTTAGTGTGGCAGGTCTGAGAACGGGCCAGGCTCTGCACGCGGTTCAGACAGATGATAGGCGCAGGCACGGGGGATTACATGTGGGATTCGTTCCGCGTAACGCAAGTTCTTTCCGGGCCCGGTTGCTTCGGGAATTATCTGCACGTGGTTACTAGAAGTGAGTTGAATCCCGCCTGTCCAGTGTACTGAGCCGATTGGCTGTGCCAGTGCTTGGGCATCGCAGCGTTGGATACTTATTGCAGTTATCGGAGAGCAGATCTCTGCAAACCGTGTTACGCACCATGGCCGATAGCGGCAGATGTTTTACTTATTTTTCAGCGAAGACTAGCTCAAAAAGAGGCGGTGGAAAGGACCAAGGATGAAAATTTCTACGCGAACCTAATTGGCGCCGCCCGGTAAAACAGACGTCGCGGTGCATTCTGCCGCCCTCAGTAGTAATTAATAATAAATGTTAGTCGAAATTATTATTTTAAATTGTAATAATAAATTGCTACTGAGATGTTTTAAATCCATATTTCCAAAGATTTATTTAGTAATTTTCAAGCGTTTAGTAATTTTCGAAGCAGTAGTAAAGTTCTTTTTTGTTAAACTGCCAAGACTTATTTTCTCCGTTTGTATTAGTTAGAATAATATTTAATTTTTTTCAGTACGAAAAAAAATCCTCTAAATTTGCCGCCCCCAAAAATTCGCCGCCCTAGGCTCCAGCCTACTCAGCCTAGTGGTAAATCCACCACTGCACCATCGTGTTATACGAGTACAATTCCAAGGTAAGCCTTATATAGAGAACGTTGACATATCTGTCAAACAGCTATTCTCGTAATCGTATGACGTCGGTTTGTTCAAAATTATTACCAATAAATTCTGCTAGGAGTGCCCGACTGATGCCAACCGCGCCACCAGTCAACTCATTGAGGCCAAGCTTAGCGCCGAGTTCTCCCATGATTCTGTAAAGAAAGAAAAATTGTAAATGATGGGTTTTAATTTTTACCATAATTTTCCACTATACTACACTGCTTATAAAGGTTATTAGGGTCACCAGACCTAAGTGACAACGAATAGAGAAAGAGGTTCGGCGTAAGTAATATTCGGTTATTCTTTTTGTATATTATTCTAGTGTATTTATATTTAGGTAATGTTTCTTCACGGGAGACTTTATACATATAAAATTTACAATGCCTGTATCCGACCAAATGTTTTATTAGAAACGTTATTCTCCTGTTTGACAGTTTTGAACTTATCTGAAAGTACATACGTTTCTAATTTGAATGAATTTTAGCTGTAAATTTATATATAAAATGAGGTGTTACTGATCTATATCGTTATAATACATTATCAACAATATGAAGACCTCCTCCAAAGAGAGCCAATCAATCTAATACATGAGGAAAATGAATAACAGAGCACCATTTAGGGTCTTGTCTTTTAACAATTTTCAACACATTTCTTCTGTAAGCTGTCATGCATCACATTAAAAGCCCATTGTGTCACAAGAGGGAGCAGAATAAAAATTAGACAGGTACACAACTGCCTACATCGGATTTCAATAACAACAAGTTAGACTTTATATGTATTTACATGGTGCTAATGATAGGTTTGTGGTGACAGATATGGTGTGTGATTTGGTAAAGTACATACATATTTTAATTCAAACATTCTTCCATAGGCATGCATCGTTAGTCCTGTACATCTGATAACAATTTACTGTAGGTCGATTTACATTTTTACTAATGGTGTGAGATTGAACGGTGGTGATAATTTAGGAATACATGGTTTAGTTGTAAGTCAATGTCGAGTATAAGGCCTTCAAATGTACATAGGTACATTTGAAGGCCTCAATTCCGGTCTCAATACAGCATAGGCTTTCCATAACATCATTGCTGAATTGAGACCTTTCTTTAGAAAGGAGGTTTTGGTCGTCTATATCAATACATAACAACTGATTTTTATAATTGGTGTACGCCTATGAAAGCTGATTCAGGTCATATTCGGTATCAGAGTTGAAGACATTTTGATGTGTGTTGTCTCAAAAACTCTTTTACTCTGATCGCCGATGATGGCTAGTTTTGTAGAGATTGAGTGGAAATTATTTGAATGATAGCCGGACGTATATTATGCAAATTAACTATGGGGTGCATTGTGCAGTCATCGTACTGTGACCAGTTTGAATGGAACAATTAGCAGGAAATTGGGAAAGCGGTCTTCCGGAAATCAGATAAAGCGCCAATTACTTTTGTCGGGGTATTTTACTAAGGTACTTAATTACTATATTTGAGTTATTATTTTATCATTACGATATTGTTTTCGGTCAATGTTGGTGTGGTTGTCCTGTGATTGACCATAGATAACCCAGCAATAAAAACACTCTTCGTGTAAGCGCACTCACACGGAGAGTTTGTACGGCGAATTGAAAAAGTAAATATGTATGTGTGCAAAATATACAGATACATAGATAACTCTTTATTGTACAATAACAGAAAGACACAGTCACAGTTTGTAACACTAAAGGCCCGTATTCACTTTGATTAGTGCGAGTGCAGGTGTGAAGTGAGGTGATCAATGATTAGTAGAAAATACGCGTGGATGGCGAATACGCGGTCCGAAACTCACGTACTTTCCACCAATCACCGATCACCCGCACTAAGAACCTGCACTCGCACTAAGCAAAGTGAATACAGGCCTTAATAAATTATAAGAGAAAAATTTAAAAGGTGCACAATATTGTGACACTTAACGTTTTACCTGGAAGGCTCTCTAAATAATAAATAAATATTTCGGACATTTAATACACAACGGCATCTAGTCCCAAGCTAAGCAGAGCTTGTGTTATGGGTACTAGACAACTGATACAAATACATATATACTTTTTTTTGTAAATACATACATATTATACATAGAAAACACCCAAACTCCGAAACAAATATTTGTAGATCATACGTACATTTGGTCCGACCCGGGAATCGAACCCGAGACCTCATTATCAGCAGTCGCATACGCCAACCGCGAGACCAACGAGGCAGTCCATATATTTATTATCCACAGTCCACAAATAGATTTAGGTATTTATTTTTAAAATTCATTTAAGGGGCGCGTCCCTAAAAACGCGCGAAAATGCACTTGCATTTAATTATGTATGAGCTGGTCAATTCCTTTTTAACCGATTTCAAAAAAGGAGGAGGTTCTCAGTTCGACTGTTTTTTTTTAGTTTGTTACCTCAGAGCTTCCAACCGATATTGATGATTATTTTTTTAAAGCTGGTGCTCCCGTGTGGTCCCATTTCAATTTGGTCCAGTTCCTGTAGTAGTTTTTTTTTTTAATTTTAGTATTTTCTTACATTTTATGTATCCAATCCAAATACCATTTAACTAGTTTTACATAAACTCTGGATTACGTGAAGGTAAAACTGGTAAATGTTGTCAATTTTGACTTTAATAATAAAAAATCAATGTAAAATGGAAAAAACTTTACCGTCGTACCCAAAATCTGTTTAAAGTAGGTATGCATTGCATGTAGAGCTACAATTAGCTATCAATCATTATCATTTCTATTAGGCATTCCAACGGCAGTTACGCCCAGGTTGTCTATAGTTATCGAAGAAACGCTTTGATTTTATTAAATTAATTGGCTATGGCCCTGGCCGTTGGATCTTACCAGCTAAATACACAAAATTTTGCTAAAGTGTTAGAACTTCAATTTGATATATCTATATCACAAATTGTAGATATAAGTATACAAAATGATGCATATAGTACTAAATGCGTTTCGTTACTTTTGTTCTACACTATCAGTAGTATTTATTTATTAAGATCCGAAATAATTGGAGCGATTAGAAAAATGATTATCTACCATTGACAAACGAAGATAAAAAGTAGGTAGATATTTCAGACAACAGATATTAAATCTTAAGTGTTGATAAAATTCAATATTTTAACTACAATAATCTTTTTAATACAAATTAAAAACCTTGACAGTAATCTACATGGTGTGACGTGTGACCTAGCAGCAAAGGATATGCCGTTTACCATGACCGTAGCACTATGTAATTATTTGCCATAAAAGAGATTATCTGAACTCTTAAAGGGCGCTGGACCGTCTACATTAACGTATTTAAAGGCGATTTGAACGATTTTAGTATATTATATAAGTTTCTTACGTATAGTATTAGTTTCCTAGCATAACAAAAGAACGAAGCGATAACACATGTCTCAGTTTTATATTTACTCCATCGCGCTTTGCTACTGTCTGTATCACGACATCTGAAACGCGTTAATTGACCAATCACATCATTGAATAATGACGTTAACTGAAGTTTGATGCGTGAATATAAAGATGTGTGAGTATGATCATCCTGGTATGGCCGTCGAAAAGGTAAAAGACATAGAAGTTAGCCCAGGGCATGCTATACCCATTTTGTTTAACTAATTCTACCAAGCGAGTACATTGCACAGACGTAGTCTACTTCAAACGTAACTCTGGCTGAAATCGAAAGAATTTCTGGCATTCAAAAAACAATAAGGTCAGTATTTAAATGTTTGTCTTTAATAATCTAATTTTAGAATAGATAATTGTGACTTGTTTTATTTTACTACACAAGTTTGTAAGCACCGGATTTAGTTAGACCAGTATTTTAATGGTCATTCAGTTTCTCATAAGGTAATCAGTAAGTTACAACAGAATCATGATTCATTATTATTTTAATAGTTTGTTTCAATAATAAATTAAAGTTATACGATATTCCTAATTCTTATACTACTAAGTCATGAACTAAATGCGAATGTTTACAAAACGCTCTTTAAGCATACGGCAATTGTGAGGCGCTGTTTGTAATGAGCTTAGGTTTAGCTGCCGGTTAATATGTTAATGCTTTATGATAACACGTGAGGCGCTACTGTGATATTAGTGTAGCCAAAGATAACGCGATGACTTTCTTGCCCATATTTATTTCGGTAAATCGTGTAATTTTATTAAAGATAAAAAAGTAGGTAACTAGAGCAACAAAACGTTTTTACAGATAATATTGAACGTTTCCAAAAGTTTTTTACTCACATTCAGTCCACTGAAAATTTTGGAAAAAAAATTGGACGGCTGCATTTTTTTTATAGAATCCGGGTATTGCCATCGCACTTGACTTTGGCAGAAATTTGGACATCGGCACAATTTGAAATTAATTACGAAAAAGAAAAGAAAAGTGGTTTCGCCTTGCTAATCAAATATTTAATTATTTTGGACGTGATGTGAATGTTATGACACACAGAATCAATTTCTGTGGTTATCTTGATTTTAAAGTAAGTTAAAGTAAATAAAAAAAAAAGTATTTTAATTCTACCATCCTGAAGGATAGATATCGGGTTTTAAGAACAACCTGATAAATACAACAACTTCAGACGGATATTTCACAAAATAAGTACTAAGTTTGCATTACATTCTAACGTCACGATTACATATCTCAGGATGGATTGACATTAATGATAAATCAGACCAATGAATGACACATAAATAATTACTGATACTTATTTGCAATAATTACAGTAAGTAGAATAATATAATTACATTATAAGGGCTTAAGCTATCGTTCTTGTGAGAAAGTGATGTGATTTATTGTTATCTACACGAAATAGACCATTCTCAAGTGCTAGCTACGAATAATTTTAATGTGCGTTCTGCTGGAACCCATCGTAGAAGTTTTTCAGCAGTGTAAATGTCTCATAGTATTCTTTATGATTTTTGGCATATATTATATTTAATTATATTACTTCCCACCGTGATTAATATCGTTTGTACTTTAAATGCCTGTATATTATGAGTTTGTTCAAATAAGTAAATGGTAGAGGTAAATACCATTACTGTACGTGTTCTTGGCAACTTAAGTATACATCTTAATGTTATTTGCTTGCAGGCTAGCTTTGTAACAAAATATTTTATTATTAATTGAAAAACAAAGCGTTTAGTGTAGAATATATGCATACATCCAACGGAGATTGTTTCCGCTACGCCGGATTCACTGGTAAACAGGTGCAGGTGTTATACTATATTACTTGGCATCGTGTCATGCTTTGATTGCCGGGGTAATGCATACCTCCATTCCATTGTGATTTCATTGTTGATCCGGGTTCACATGTAGTGCATACCCAATGAATATAATCATACGGAGGAATAACCATAACAGGATGGGGGAAAATCACGATGTAGTACATTTACTAAATCTATGTAAGTGTGTCTCTAGTGTCATACCGTACAGTATTATGTATATCATGTAATTCCTATGTCAAAAGGCTGCAGTGCGCGATGCGAGATTATCGTTCGCTACATTGCATTGAACATAAATATAAATCTGTTGTTGAGGTAGTGAAACGACCCATGCATTGTAATGTTACGATTAAAGGCCAACATGACGATTGTCTAAATTGAGAAAAGGTAGACAATGCACTTGGGTTATTTGTATTTCATGAAATATCTTAGGAAGAAAGAATATGAAGGAAGAATATGAACTTGAAAAAATCGTTGGTTGTAGGTAGCACAGGACCGGTTGTTGTATAGTGCCTTGCTTGGAGGAAGCCTATGTCCAGCAGTAGTAGATATCTTTAGGCTAAGATGATGATGTAACACATATTGTATTAAGTTCTACCTATTCCTATAAAATTGTTAGTGACCGACTTGTTACTTGTTGTTGCTGATTAAAATGAATTCATTGTGTATAAGATGGATGTAACTTGGATGCTCAAGATATGAATGACTACATTACACAAAGCCTGAAATCAACGGATACAAAGTTAAGAAGCATTAGGTTATCCTTGTAAGGACATGTGGTGCGTAGAAATGAGCAAAATGTTGTGAAGGGTTTTATTTGAGTCGAAGGAGATAGAGGGCGACCGAAAAAAAGACGGATGGACTACGTGAATACAATCACTCGACAGTTTACTCCTTACTCCCTGTAAGGAGTGAATTGTCGAGTAATAGAGGAGATTGAGATAAGGGTAAAAGAGGATGTGTAACTTGTCATGTATCATGAATCGTTGTTCTTACATTATTAAACAGTTCCTCTACTTTGTATTCCGAGTGTTGTGATTGAACAGAGTACCTTATAGGAGTGAAATGCTAATCTTCTCAAAGGTTAGACAGGATGCGTATGACTTAATAAGTTTAAACCGTTTTACTATTGTCCTCTTCCCAAGTTTTGACAAGGAAGCGGAAGTAATGCCAATATGTATGATATATTTTTGTATGTAATAGTCCTCATTAAGTTTTGCCACATTCGCTATACCGTAACAGCTTCGTTTTTTAATACGAAAACACCTAGGTGGGTGCATAAACATGTCAATGTTCGATTCAAACGTGAGAGGAATATTGAAAGTATAGTTTTTAGGCGAGCGTATAATTAGGGCCATTACTAGTCCGTTTTGTAATCTGCCTGTATCTATAGGTAAGCGGAAACTGAACCAAATAGATTCTGCACAAGAAGAAATTACTGAGAGAAAATTCGCTTGAAAACACGCTTCGGGGTATAAAATAAAACCTGATTTTTCGTGTAAGGGTATGACTTTCTGCAGTTAACGGCAACTCCAACTAAAATATCAGATTAACACGATGGTTCATATTTAACTAGCTTTTGCCCGCGTGTTTGTCGCGGTTATCGCGACATGTATATCCTTCACTAAGGTCCAATCTATTTCTATCCGAAATTTATTCAAATCCGTAACAGACAGACAGAGTTACTTTCCAATTTATAATATTATGTTAAGTTAAGAAAATGTAATGTACCTTTGTATGTATATCAGCATCATGTAAACTTTATGGTTGCTATTGAGAAATACAATTTATAAATATAAACCGACCCCGATAAATGTTGAATAAACTGATATATTTTTCTAGACCAATAAAGCTAATGCTCAGTATACTAACCCGCATGTAAGCGAAGTTGTATGCAAAGGCCTGCCACTAAATTACTAATGTTCAAATATTATAATAAGGTTTATTATCCCTTGAATAAAAGAGGCGGTAAATTGTATGATTGACGTCAGAATATTGATTTATATGTATGATTAGAAATGAAGATTCATGTGTTTTGTGATTCTAGATTTATGATAATGGATGATTTTTGGAGTTGGAACGAGTGACCTCGAGTGTTGTACAGTCAAAAACGGTCATTATAATATCAAATATATACTAAATAATGATAATATGTAAACGATGTGTTAGTATTTTGTAGATACGTTGAAGGCATTAGACATATATTCAAGGTTCAAGGACAAGCTAACTTTATGCAGGTTACAGTCAATTTCCTTTGAAATAAAATAAAACCTACCAATTTTTGTTTGTCACGAAAGGGCTGTATCGATAAATCCATTTAATATTATAACAATTACGTACCTATATAGCTACATCGATTACAATAGTCTACTAGTAGAAACACCCGTCTGTGTTCAATGAGATAGGAATTTTGGTTCATTATTCGGTATATAGGGTAGGATCAAGTGGTTGGTCATGAGGTACGGAAGGGGGGACTCCAGAAGCCGCTGATGAGTTCCTGGAGCTCCTCCAGACTGCCAAGGTAGGCCGCCACGGGGTTTAGTGGGTAGAGGATGGACCTTAATTTGCTTTGTAATTTAAATGTAACTAACTAATATTGTTTTTTTTTATTTTTAAGTTAGTTACTAATTTTCTAATAATAGCGACTGTCGTCACTTCGCCAGTATGTGCATTTCAAGGAAAAGAAATAACAGATAACTCCTGAAAACAATTGATAAAGAAGTTAGTAGAAAATGTTATTTGAATCTGAATGAGGTCATGGTTAACAAGCGTAATGTACTACACACGTTATATATTTAATATGATAAATGATATCTATATCATTTCTTTGTTTGTATACAACACTACCACTATTTTAAATTCAAGACGCTACTATTTTTGTTCGAGATATAATAGTATGCTTGGTGAGATGCCTATTTTTTACGTTGGCTGAAAGTGGTTGATATAGCGATGTTGGTAACCCTAAGATTGTTGCTATATGTATTTAAATTAATAATAATAACATTTATTTCACGAAAACAAAAAAATACAATCTGTTTAACTTAAGACTAATTTAAGCTATAAATCGAACATGGGATAGCCTCCGTTGCCAATCTAGGTAGAAACCTGTATTTCAGCTAACGGAAAATTGTATTACTTTTGAACTACATATGTAGATCCTCGGATGCACTGAGAGTTTTGAATTCGTTCCCCACATGGGACAGCACTGTAATTCACAAATTTATTGTTCTAAGTCTGGGTGTTTTTTTATGTCTTTTTATGAATGTTTGTGAAGTTCCCCGTGACACCGGAGATGTTACTACGGCGTGAGTTGACTTTGAAAAAAATACATATTTATGTACCTACTTAGATACTTTTATTTCTTTAGGATTATTTATAGTTTCATGTTACAATGGAAAAAATATGTACCGTATACATATTTTAAAATGGTGAGTCTATTTCTATTTGATTGTATTTAAACATGCGCTATCAGAAAGTAGGATATTATTTAGTTCAACTAAAACATCAGACCCAGATACTGAGTGTTAGCAAAAACACAGACATACCAGATTAGATCATCATGAATGTAACCTATTTCACCTACACTATCCGTTTGTGCCATAGCGGTCCGACGACGACGCGAAGGTGGCATGTGATGCTATATGATCTGTGTGGTAGGTTGACGAATATCATCCATCCACGTACATTTTGACGAATAAAGCGTCAGGGATTCCATGTCTAGGACCAATAAGGCATTATTTCTAAAAGATGTAGTTTCTTCTCGTGGGTTACGAGACTAATATAATGACAGGCTAGGTGTGAATGGGAAGATAGTCAGTCACTCATCCTTAAACTTGTCTGGAAGAGTGCCTTGGTCCTGGTTATTACCAGAACCACACTTGCCACTAATAATCAATTTATCTTAGGCTATTGCCTGAGATAAATTGATTATTAGTGGCGAGTGTGGTTCATCATCATTAAGTCCTGATTGATAGACAGATGCCTTTTCTTAGCAAGGAGATTTTGTCCTACTAATTAGTCGGTAACGGTATAGTGGTTTGTATCAAGTTTTCCTTCTCCGTGCAGCCCCTTTTGTCGGTTTATATGACACACGCGGAATAAATAGTGATGGCGGTATTCATAATCTGTCACCAAACGGAATGCCAAGTGCACAGCAAAAAATTTTGCGTTACAGCACGGTATATTTTTTTTATCTTTTCTTTTAATTTCCTTATAAATACCATTCATGTTTTATACTTAAGCTTTGTAAGCACATCGACACTAGGCATTGGCGTATTAATATATATGTAACTATAGATTCTGGCATCCGTAGGCCTCGTTAACAGCGAGGTATGGTATCTACTGGTAACGTCAGCAAACTACGCAGGATAAGATCACTGTAAAGAGAATGAAAACTTATAGACTATGGGCCCGTGTCGAAAATTGATGGGACATCTGAACCACCAGGAGACCTTTTTAGAAAGATACAGGACAATAAAACAATAACATTCAGCACTATGCCGTCACTTGTAAGCTGTATATTCTGTCCAACTAAGTACAGGTGAAAGGGAGGTGGTAACAACCCTCGATTTTTCTCCCTTGTCACATGATTTTTATATGGAGTTGCAGAATAGTGTATTAAAAGAGGTATTGAAACAAAATAGTGCGCCACAAAGTTGGATTTCTTTTTTGATTTTCCGGCGCTTCGCTCGGTCAATTTGGTCATTTGATTTTGTACCGCATCGGTTCCATACAATTTCAATACCTGTTCTAATCCATTATTTCGCAACGCCGTACAAAAATCATGCGACAAGGGAGAAAAATTGAGGGTTGCTACCCCGTCCCCTTCACAAGTGCTCAGTTGGACAGCTTACAAGTGACTTAGTGCTGATGCTCCTGTATCTTTTAAAAGTGGTCTCCTGGTGGTTCACATGACCCATCAATTTTTGACATGGGCCCGTAGTCTATTAAACCAAAACCTCTTTACTAAGGAGATGCCTATGTCTAACAGTGGACTGTTGAAGGTTTGGTGTTTCACCTAATTCACCTTGACAAGTACAGTACATCTGTAGCATCTGTTTGTGTCGATCTATGATTTTTTAACTTCTGCTTTAATTTGACGTTCATAATTGTCACTTAGTGTCAATTGAATAAATGATTTTGAATTTGAATTTCAAGGCTGTTGATATGAGTCACTTAAACAAAATATAAGTAAGTAAACACACTTATACTCAAATAATTTAATTGATTAATAAATAATAGAAAACTAATTATAATTTTAGTCAGTCTCTTATTATTACTCTGTTAAATAATGAAGCAACCACATTACTTGATGTTAACGTATTCAAAGCGTGTGAAGAATTTGATTAGCTTTTAAACATTTCATTGATATTCCTACTACGGATACTCAAGAATGAACATACCTTACTAGTTACGCACATTGTATTGAGTTTTACATATTATAAACATTAAGTTTCGCTAGGGTATAGGCATACACTTGCAAGTTTAACAAAATAATAAATAAATTCAGTGAAAAAATAATTTAAAAAAAACACGCTTAGGTCGGTTACAAGTAAACAGACGGGTAAACAAAAGAGTGTTATGAAAATCACCGTATCTGGACGCTATTTTCTATTCCAATTAAATTTTTATGATTGTAACAATTTTTTTTTAAATAAATCTTTCGCACTAGGAATATATCCTGTATTGCAGGGTATTACAAACAAATGAAACTTCACTGCCTCGTTGGTCTCGCGGTTGGCGTGTGCCACTGCTGATCATGAGGTCTCGGGTTCGATTCCCGGGTCGGACCAAATGTTTGTATGATCTACAAATATTTGTTTCGGAGTTTGGGTGTTTTCTATGTATATGTATGTATTTACAAAAAAAAAGTATATATGTATTTGTATCAGTTGTCTAGTACCCTTAACACAAGCTCTGCTTAGCTTGGGACTAGACGGCGTTGTGTGTTAGATCTCCGAAATATTTATTATTTATTTATTTATTAAACTGACACACGAAACGCCCAGATTCGAAAAATAGATCGAGCGTTGAACGCACAGTATGATATCAATTTACACACTGGTTCTATTCCCAAGTGGGAATAGAACCTGCAATACTCAGCTCATCAGGAAGTGGCGAGGAGTCAATTAGTAATAAAATAAGTCAATAGTCAGTAGATTATAATTTTTTTATGGATCGTGATCGTTTGCATTGCACTATTCGTGTAACTCCATATTTATACACAACACGTAAAACGACAACGAGTAGATACAATTTTTCAATGTGTCATCTTTTTTATGTATGCCTGCCAAAGTGACTCTACTCTGCCTGATGGAAAGCAGGAGCAGAATCCAAGAGTAGTGGTCACCAAGCTCATTGCGAATACAGACAATGCAACAATGCAGAATGGTGATCCACACTATGGCGGCCCATTAAAATGCTTCTGCATGATTGGGCCTCCGGTCTCGTACTCACTAACGAAAAACGAGAACACGAATCCTGCAATTTTAGGTTGATCTTCTGTGCGATGGTAGTATACCGCACCGGTCGAACCGGTGTGTTCGTGCTGAAATCAGCATGACTCTACTACCTTTAAATTTTGCAAATTTCCTATAGTTATGTTATGTACCATCTGGTGAGAACGAGATATTTTTTACTGTTCTTACTACGTATGTTTACGAGAATGGGTCGACGACGAAACCATATCACCGGTAGAAAAAGTAGCTTGCCTTTTCAAGATCTTTATTGTCTTTTTGATCATCGATAACAAACAAGATTAGTGATAAAGTTAAAAAAGTTTATAAGCAAGCCAATAACCATGTACACAACTTGTTCGTCGATTGAGCGATTAAGCGAGCAAGATCGCGAACAAGTCATGGTAAGAAGTTGTATCTTTTTGAAAACCTGATGTGTCTTATCTACATATCAATACGTTTAAAAAAACTTTGTACCCCTTTTTACTAAAATTGTGCGAACGGAGGAGTTTGAAATTTGACACAGTTAAGGTTTATATGGTGTAGGAGTGCAGAAAGTAACAATATTAAAATATGTTGTTAAAGTGTACGTTGTTAAAGTGTTATGGTGCGTTTCTATGTAACGTGTGACTACGGCTTTTGAAACTTGTTTCATACTTTTTCAGCGTCGTTTTTTGTCGTAGTTGGGTTTTAGTTTATACTTTTTTTTATTTAAAATGTTTTGGTGCCATTATCAATATATAATATATATATATTTGAAATGTACAAGTTACGCCCTTTCCAATGATACCAAACACGGCATATTTATCTCAAATTATTTTTTTAATTCATTACTTTATGTCGGCTAGAGGGCGCCACATTAGATTCAGCGACACGTCATATAGCCTATAACCAGCAGACGATCAAGACGCTTCTAACGATACCTCATTTGTCCAGTTCTAATAAGTAGTTGAGGAGCTATGAGGGAACAAATGAACATACATACATACATACATAGCCTGTCAAAATCATAACCCTCCTTTGGCTTTGCCGTAGTCGGGTAAAAAAAAGAATTATGGTCGAATTTCGGCCACGAGGCTACACTAGTCAGATTAATTGAGTTTCTCTCAAAATAAATTGATATTGTTTTGATCTTATTTTAAATACTTTCTAACCGTTTAAACTTTCCAAGACCAACATTTGCTGAATCGATCTCGGCATTCACGAACGACGATGAAGCAATTTCAGGTGGATGACATAAGTTGAAATACTTTATTTATTCTTCCGAAATAAATGAGAATCTAGATAGATATCACAACGGGTTTTGACTACGACTGCAAGAAAACAGCTACATAACGGATAGCCGCTAAATAATATTCTCGCTCCACAAATAGGGGTGAATGACCCAAACGATGCTTTTGTAAGTTTGTATTAAATTTGAATACAAAATATTTCATCGAATGGGTAATTTGCAGTTGGTGTAAATCACTTATTCACTACTTTTAATCATAATAACATTTTGATCTTCAAACTTTATAGGTTTATTTGTGGTTTCGCTGTCGTTTTAATATATCAGGTTCAGAGGAAGTTTAGAATTGAACTAAATCACCATTTTCACGCATGTTTATGCACTTTACTTCAGATACTTAAGTTCTTGAAGGAAGACTTGTCTGGGTGATCAAAAGGATTTATGTTATTCGTGGTTAACAATGGTAACGGCAAACGTGATACAAATCAGAACTTAATATTTTATTCCCGTTTGTTATAACACAAATAAATGTATTAAATTTGAATTAAAATAAGAATTGTAGTATAAAGTCAATTGCTCCGGTTCATATTCGCGTTGTTGCTAATTTTTTTGAGCAATAAATAGTCGTTACCTTATAGTATTCTGAGTAAATACACCAAGACATTGAAACAGGGTAAATAATGATACTTTATATTTGGCACTTGTCTTTAGCACTTTTCAGTTCGAGCGATGAGGCCGTGGTGTCAAGAACAAGTACGTGGCCGTAATGTAGAAATTATTGTAGAATGGTACAAGTTTACGATTGGAGTAACAGCGCCACTGATATTATAAGCTTTGACAGCTACAAATATTAACTTTTAATGTTTATTACACTTACTCATTGCTGTCTTCTGCCAGAACCATTAAATTTAAAACACTGTAACATTCCTTTGAACGATATATTATGAATTACTTCATGCATTGAAGTTTGCTATGATTTATGAGTATAACAGAAAATGTAATGGTATTTGTATTTAGCACATTCTTACATTATTTTGAAATAAATAACTTCTACTATTTTTAAACATCACAAAAATAGAAGATTCTAAGAGTTTCTAAATGTTTAAAATATATAGCTTTCGTAAAAGGAATACCTACTAAAATTGTTTTCGTTTCTTGGTACATGAAAAGTAATAAAAAGAGATATTAATAATCGTTAAATATCGACTATTTCCACTTATTATTATCACTTCCATTTTATCGCTTTGTGTAAAATAAATTGCTTAGGGCCAGTTTCACCAGTTCCTGATAATATTTCAGATAGTTATTCGTCATTTAGCACTATTTAAAAGATAAATGTCGTTGATAAATGTATGTTTATTTGTAAGTATTTGTGTTTCACAATATGTCTACCCAAAACTTGGGAAACCGATATCTATAGTTTATCTGGCAAATAAGTTTAGAATAGTCTATCAGGGTTTTTATTAGCAAATGGCAAATCTGGCCCTTAGTCTTTTTTAAAAAGCTAATATTTAATTCAGGGAAAATCACGGCGCGATGTTGCATGACGACGGAAATAGATAATTTAAGAGATAGATAAAAATCATTGTATAATTTTATCTCCAGATAAACAGATTTTGATAAATCTTTTCACAATAATGGCACCCATGATATTGACACGATCTTCAGAAAAAGTTACGTCATTGTTAAGCATACAATACCATATCAAAATGTTATCACGGAGGAATTTGTTTGACGAAAAATGTTATTTTAAGCCTTTTGACGTAATAGCCTCGCCCGCCTTCATCACTTTATTTATTACATTATAGCTTGATATTAATTTCGCCGCAATAAAAACATTATCGTGATAATTAGGGTTGATAAATTTTCATTGAAAAATTACATTAAATTCTTTATTAGAAAATGAAGTAATGCAAGGTAATAAAATATATTATTTGCCTTTATGTTTCTTTCTGATATAAAATGAATAACGATTTTCTTGGTAGTAGTTTTCAACTTTCAAGCTATTCTCGATAATTCAGATGTATCACCGAAAAAACTCCCTCAGACACAGCTGAGGAGGCAGTAATAGAGTAAATCGTAGCTACTTCCAACTAGTAACAATAAGAATCTGAAGTTGAGTGTCATTCTTTATTTTCTTGCTACGTGTTCATTAACTACTGAAAGTCTACAGTAGCACGACAAGGCCGAGAGCAAAACCTAGCAATAGTACCTAATCTTCATACAAAATAAATCAACCAAAATGCAAGATGTGGTTACACATTTGTGATAGATCGCTCATAGATGACAATCATTTTTTTCTACCTTAGGTTATAATCGTTTCGATTTTGTGTAACATACTCTTATAAGATGTTAGTATTGTGTGTAAACAGTTCAATTATTATCTATACAACTGATTTTTATTTATCAGTGTAGCAATAAAAGTAATGTCTAATTTACTTTGACGCAAAAGAATAAAGTATGTATAGCTATTAATTTGAAAAACACTTTTCATGTGGGATTAGTAACCCTACTCTCATGGTCAAATTGTTCACGCTGTGGGTTTATACTTTATAAAATGCGAGTAAAAGCTGGAGTTTTAATTGGGTCGAATTTCTTGTCAACATTCCTGCCTGGTTATTTCACCTTGGTATATTGTAAAACAAATTAGGCTTATTGAATGTCAACACAGAGGATTCAATGTTGATTTGCAATGATAATCCCGTCCCAGAGGATGAACTGTTGATAGAACCTTCGTGTTACCTTAATAGTCGCTGGCGCAGACACATCGGCCTTTACCCGCATGCAATCATTACAAGAACTACTTAATTATTCAAAACATGATTTATGATAATGAGTAAAACCCGCGTAAACAGTAAAAAGTCATTGTGATGTGAGACACCGGATAAAAAACAAAACAACAAAGAAATACAGCATCATTTACGGATTGGATAATAGAGGTACGTCATAATTGCAATAGGATTGGAAAAATATTTCGATCGTGGAGATTTAAAAATTTCCATCGTGAATCATGTTAATTATGAATATTTAAATTATCTATATGTAAAGGAAGTTAGATTCCAAGACATAAATATCACAACCACCACCTCAGAGTTGCAGATTAATGTCGGATAAATGATCACGTCATTCTATTTCAAAGAATGGTAGCTGGAAGTTTTGTAAAGGCATCACGCAACCTACCATATCAAGTTATTATCCTGTTGTGGCTTTTAGTGAGTTGATATTCGGCGAAGTAAGATTTTCTGTGATCATAAGCACACCTCAGGTCCATTAATGGACATAAAATGTAGGTGTTCAAAACTATTAAAGAACTATGTGGCACGCACATGTGGGTATATCATTATCGTACGAAAATTGGCCATTTCTAGTATTTGACAAGCCGCTTTCGACACAGCATTACCCATGAGTAAAATTTGAATAATGGAAGAGCTTTTAGAAGTATTAAAGTCTACGTTAAAACACTCAAAGCAGAACTTCGTGTTTTAATTTACAAATACGTTATATGTGACTGCCAGTCATTTAATTCGTAGGCCACGCTTAACACGGACATTATAATTAATTAAATGAATATTCTCACGTGGCTAATGTTGAATTACAATATACTTCGGTCTTGGTTTCGCTCGTGGGTATTATATCATTCATATAAATTGATTTTTCATCCGCTATATTCCTCGCTGCCGCCAATTTATTGAAATAAAAAATTATTTAATCATCATTAAAGTCTCAAATTTAGGTTCTATTGACATAATAAGATACACACATCAAAAGTGTCTAGGGATCAAGCATTTTTATGCGGATTTCTTGAGATTGAGATGTGGCTTTGGCCCTGGCCTGCTCAGTCGCCAGACTTGAACCCGATTGAGCATGCATGGGATATGCTACAGAGAAGAGCTCTGCCGAATATGGAGGGTATCCAGTCGCAAGAAGACCTTTTTTTGTTGTTGCAACGAACATGGGCGGCCATTCCACAGCGTGATTTGGATGAACTCATTTTGAGTATGCCAAACCGATTCTTGTGTTGTTAGTGACCGCGGTAGAAACACGGATTATTAATTGTTTAAGTTACCTAATAAAATTTTAAAGAAAACTGTTATTTCAGTCTTTTTTTCGAACTTTAATGTTAGTGGTTCAAATGTCAAAAATCCCTTTATTAGGAAAATGGCAAATTTCTTTATTAATGCAAAGGTGACTTGGTTTATCGTTACTGTGACAAACAAAAACACTTTATTTGATGAATCCTTAAAGAAAATTTTAATTAATATCAATCAGGAGAAAAGTTATTGCAAAAATATATGTTGATCTCTAGACACATATGTTGATCCCTAGACACTTTTGATGTGTGTACTTATTGAGGCTGATATTCCAATATCAGCCTCAATAAGTATCTTTTTCCTACACGCGATGTAAGCAATTCAAATAAAAAAATAAAAAACGACCGATTTATTTACGATATGAATTTAGGAATGTAGACAGTTTGTAAACATTTTGGAGTGATTATAAGAGTATTATATCATAATAATTAAGTCATAAGATTACTGTTAGTTATAACCGCTATAAATGTTGTAATGTGTAAGCGTCGTAACATTCGTTAAACAAATAGAATTAGCATAATCTATTTACTAATAATACGCAAACAAGATGAAAGTTAATACAAATATTAAGAACTCTCAAGCATGTTAATTCTTGTGTAAAAAAGACTCTTCCTTTTTTCCTTCATTGTATATCATTTCTTCTTTTGATTTGTTGGATGAAATAACAATTTTTGAAATAACAATAAGTACCTACGCTCAGTGGTCCAAATACTACCATAATTTTCGCAAAAAGGGGTACAAAGTTTTTGCTTCACGTATTCTTGCGCAATCTTGAAACAAATATTTTTAGGTAACAATAAATACTCTAATATATCCGTCATTTTATTTACTATTAGTATGCTTTTATAATAATTGACTGATAATATTCCTACTTGGAAGTCACGGCTAATTGGCGGATGTCATTATTATCAACGGGATTGGAATATAATTCTTTAAATACCAGTTCTTGGCGATTCTAGTTTTAATGATTCATTTTCTTCTTGCAGCATTAAGATTTCCTGTTTCTAGTGCGTCATCAATCTGCGAATAGTAATTTAAAAACCTTTCTGTTTTATAAAATCCCGTCCATAAATTCATCATGACTAATCTTTGGTTGTACACTAAAATCATCAGGATTATTGGAGTAGAGATATGTAAACATTTTTTGAGGGAAATTAATTCATCATTATCATCTTAATTGTCCGCCCGCTGGACTAATTAATTTAATTATAAAATTCTAGTATGAGAACATTGTACAGGTTTTGTATCCGATGAATGTTTCCGCCGTGCTTCGAAGGAAGCGAGAATCGAAGGATTAAGATATTTTCGTACAATGTTCTTTTTATTATTATTATTTTTTCATTCTACATCTCACTAGGTTCTACATGACATAATACACAAATCGACCACATTTTATTTTTTACTTTTTTCGTTTTTTGAACTCCTTCTCCATATAACCTTAACTTGTGCCTTTCATATTCCTCCGTTCGCATAATTTTTGGTTTACATATTGCACTTTACGTAAAAGAGTTCAAAGTTTTTGCTTTACGTAATAGTATATAGATATTGGAATTTGTGTAGATAAAATATAATATAGTCTCATCATATTTCTACATCAGCGAAGAGGGACTCGTAGAGAATGCCTTATGCCTTGGGCAATTAGCCCGTCTATGTACAAGTTATGCATTAATTATTATAAATAAAGAAGTCGTCTTCGAAGTATGCCTTAATTAATTAATTGGCTTTCTTATTTTTATTTTTTTAAGCTTCGAGCAAATTAATTAAATAACCATAAATGAACTGTTGAAAGACACGCCTTGGTATTGAGTTCATACTAGCAATGGAGTCAGCGCTACAAATGGCAATGAAGTAATCGTCGGCTTCCCCCAGGGAGGCAAGGCGTGCCAGTTGACGTGCAGTTATTGTACTATACTCAATTCTCGAGAAGGTAGTTTATGTATCTTACTATTTTAACACGTTCCATATTATGATATTTTTAAATAATAAATTGCCAATCGCAATTTGATATTACATAAAAATATTTCGTTCGGTTCCGGGTCGTATTTAGGGTCTGACACTGGTTGGTACGAGTCGCCCTACACCTCCTTACACTTCTATTAATGTCACCGTTCAAATTTCATTGTAAGCAGAAAGGTTTAGCCAAAAAAATATAGGTTATTTAAGTACATTTTGTAAACACGCATGGTGATTAAGTAGTCCTACAAATTCCTAATATTTACTTATCTCTCAGTGACACTGATAACAATTTATCAGTGTCATTGATAATATCTGATAAGTATGTATTTTGGGAATTCCTATTAAACTGGTAAAAGTGAAATGAATTGACTTCAGAGCTAATTAAAGTGCATTTGTTTTAAAAAAGTTACTCTACCGAAGATATTCCATAGTCACGACATAGATTCGAAGCGTCCAAGCAAAATAAATAAATGATAATTGTTTTATAAGTATTATGCATTTTACAAACATATAGCATATACACAGCATACAGCTTTTTATATTTAGGCTTTAATCGGGTGAGAGGGTGCTATTCACCTAAGAAACTCTTAACACAATTACCGATTGGAATTATGAATATTGACAGCATAATGAATGTAGCAAGGGAAATTATGACTGGTTATAATATACCTAAAAGTATATCTTATAAGATACAGAATTAGATATGCCGTGTAATTTAATTCCCCGTACAAGGCCTCGTTTCTCGAAAGGTACATTATTGCACTCGTATGTTCCTAGGTTGCCTTCTTGCTTTATACAATTCTAATATGATGTTATTTAGTTGTAATCTAATGCTAATTCAGCTATATTTTTAAATGCATTAAAATCTTCTGATTTCTTTTAATTTATATTTTATATTTAACTACATTATACTTTTTAGTAAAAATGTGAAGGAAGAGGCCTATGACACTTGCGCATTACAGAAAAACAAGATAAGTACAGATAGGTGCAACCAAAATCAATGATAGAGAAGGTTTTTACTTTCAGAGAATGCTCAAGACCTATTTTTTTATAAGTAACCATAGTCTTTATTAATAATCACAAATTTAACAAAAAAAAACCGACTAGAATCTGGACCAAATTTAAATGGGACCATACGGGAATATTGAGTTCTTCGTTAATTTGTCGCGCACATACTTAATGCAAATTGAAGACTTATATGGTTTTCTCATGAATGACATGTCAGAACTGGACCAAATGGAAATGAGACCACATGAGAAGCACCAGCTTTCAAATAAAAAAAATAATCATCAAAATCGGTTCACCCAGTCGAAAGTTATGAGGTAACAAACATAAAAAAAAACAGTCGAATTGAGAACCTCCTCCTTTTTTTGAACTCGGTTAAAAATGCATCCTTTTCGGACCTAAATATGTTTTGTTCATCATCAAAAATTTAGAGTTTGTTAGTGGGTCACCTTGAAGAAACGCAATGCAAAAACTTGTGACTCTTTTTATACCACTGACTTCTCAGTACTAAAAGTTAAGATCTTTTTCCGCGACAGGATTATTTGAGTCATTTTGTGAAAGATGCCTTAATCACACACAAACTAGCAAAACACTTATAAAGTTATCTGAGGAAGCACCTAAAAAATATTCCTTCTAAAGAGACTTGTAGCATGTCATGGTCAACTTTCCATTTGAGTAAACATGATAAAAGTACAGGTAATGAAAAACAAAGGAAAAAATAAACAAATGATATACTAAACCATCTGGCCAGCGTGGTATATGCATTAGGCTAAAACCTCCTTGGTAAGGAGAGACCTATGGATAGCAGTGAACTATGAAAGGCTGTTGATGAAGATGAATCAAAAATAAAATGCATGTAAATATACAGAGATACTAAATTGCAGTCGGTTCAAAACTACATGCATTTATAATCAAGGAAAATTATATAACCTTCCGAGTCACATTGACACAAAGTGTAGAGTGCGGTCATATAATTGCCCATTATACTGGTTTTTCATGACCAACTGAAACTTTATAATGTCATGATCTTGACAAAGGTTGCGGTTGTGGTTGTATTGCAACCGGAACTTGCGACCGAAGTTTCGGGAAATATTTAACTCTAGAAAATCGGCCCTCACAGTTTGAATCTTGTTGAATAAGATATGGACAAGTAGAGTTCAAGAGCGACGTGGGCCTTTAACCGCCCTTAATAATCAATTACAATTAAATATTTTTTTAATACATTGAAAAGATGATAGTATCAGATATTATATTAGTGTTACCTATCATCATCATTATCATCGTTACTGAAAGACCTACTGCCGCTTAAAGAAAAAGGGATTTTCTACAGATTTAAAACCAAAAGCAAAATCTTGAGATACTTAGTCGACTTCTACAAGCTAACAAGTTTTTGATAAAATACTAAAAATAACTCCTAAGAAAACTTACATCATTTAATTATAAGTTCATAAGTCGTTATCTGTTTAGAAAAAAATAATACAATAATAAATAATTAAGTAGAAAAAATATTTTTTTTTTTTTTGTTGAGGACTTAAGTGCAAAAAATATATTATTTTGTAGCTGTTTGAGCTAACGTTTGCTTCTGTATAATCAAATCTTAACCAAGGTCAGTAACTTATATAGCACATCTATACTTCTATACTTATTATAATTATTATAATAATTATTATAAAGCTGAAGAGTTTGGTTGTTTGTTTGAACGCGCTAATTTCAGGAACCGCTGGTCCGATTTGACAAATTCTTTCAGTGTTGGCTAGTACATTTATCGAAGAAGGCTATAATAGGCTATATATCATCACGCTAAGACCGATAGGAGCGGAGCACCAATGAAGAATTTAACAAAGACGGGGGAATTTTTTTACGCTACGGGCAATAGGAGACGTAAACGACGACGTTGCGTGGGTCCGCTAGTTTGATATAAAATCTAAAATGACCAAATAAGATTATGGGAATCATAGAACAAAGAATGTAGTCAAACAACTAACAGAACAAGTTCCTATAGGGGATATCCGTTACAAAATGTTTTAACAACTAAAGTTTTGAAACTGTGAAATTATGCCTTGATGGTATTATATCATTACGGCCAATGAAAAAAATAAAAAATGACTCTCATGACACCTGAATGACGAGAGTGTAGTTAGGTATTTAAATAATCATCATTATTTCGTATGGGGAAACTTGTCATAGATACGTTAAGCGGTAGATAAGGAATCATTGTAATCAAAGGCATTACTGGCATCTGTTTCTATTTATTAAACAATTTCGAGAAAACACGTATTAATGTTTTGTTTTTGGAAAAGATTAAAGAAATACTATAAATTCCAATAGCTGCCTTTTAAATTACTTGTGATGGTGGTGATAGATACTTTTCTCATTGCATAGACGATGTCTTAACTTTGAAGGGCCATTATTTATATCATTATGTGTAAGAAGCACGAACTCCATTCTATTGTAAGAGGTTACCGTTGCCTCTGAGAGCTACCTTTAGCATCAATATTGAAGTATAAAAAAGCATTATTTCTCTTGCCAACCAAAGACCACTTCTCGTCTACTTTCTCTTAAGTCTATGCCGCCTCGTACGCCGCGAGACAGACTCAATTATCTCTAGTAGGTATCCACGTACCCACATACGCTTGTTTTTTGATACCTTCGGATAATAATGACTGTGGCTCGCCTCGAACATAATTGCATCCCGGGAACTGAGGAGGTTAACGACGGGTTTACGCACCGTAAGGCTCCATGACTTGGTAATTCACCTTCAAAAAGTCCAAAAACTTTTTTGGGAAGAGTGTCTCTCTCTATTGACATTGGCCCGACAAGGACGGACTACCAAGTTCAATATCCATTAACTTTTTTTATATTCAGCTACGCTCTGTTTGTTACCACAGCTTTGTACAAGATGGAATATTTCTTTTTATAGCGACGATCAAGCCTTTCTCCATTTGAAGTTATTATTATAGAATTGGTAGTATACTTTCGGTAAGTTCGGGTTTTAATATTATCATAGACACATTTGAAAAGTGAACAGTTAGTAGTTGACATTGGCAGACTACTGTTACTGCGTACCCCACATTATAACTTCGAAATGCATGCAGAACTTTAGTGAAAATATTTTGATAACCAATTTAAATGTTCTTTTTATGCGGTGTAGACACTAATAAGGTTGCGAAAGCCTGCCTGACAGATGAGTTTAATCTTCACAATCATGTTTTATTAAGTTTAAATGTCCTGTACCTTGTACTGTGTAGTTAAAAATTTTGAAAAACTTTTATATATTTTTGATTTATGATTAGTGAAAAGATACTTTTAATCTTCACTGATCTTGAAAATAGTTCAGAAAATATTTACGCAATTCTCATAAAATTTAATACCGTGAAGTTCATTAGCGTTTATCTTGAAACGTTACATGGCATTCATGTTTATATACATCTAAGCTAAGTAGCCATTTGTGAGTCAAAGCACATGCAGAATTGGACATAACAAATATGTGTTAGCAAGTTATCTTACGTGGGCGGGTAAATAATTGTCTTCAGTATCAGTCTTTCATGTTTGATCAGCTTACAGTGAAGCTTTTGTTTCCAAGGTATATTTTTTCTTTAATTAGGTAAACTACCATTGAAATATATGAAACGTAAATCTTGAAAGCATTAAGAATGATATTTTTAACCGACTTCCAAAAAGGAGGAGGTTCTATGTTCCACTGTATGTATTTTTTTTTTTTTTTTTTTTTTTATGTATGTTACCTTTGATTACTCCGTCAGTTGTGGACCGATTTTGAATTTTTTTTTTGTATTCGACAGGGTATGCTTCCGTGGTGGTCCCATTGCCAGCATATCAGGATCTGATGATGGGATCCCAGGAAAATCGAGGGAAACCCTCATTTTTTATAGGCACATACTATGTTTTTCGTATATTTTCTGAAGTTACACCGGTATTTGCGTCTGGTAGTCATAATTTTATGATGATGAGCTGATGATGTAAGGTACCACTCCTTAACGGTTAGGAGTTGGAGGATAAATCTTTAAATATCATATGTATATAAGTTACCTTTAGTCGTATTCTTACAAATTATTTAGGTAAGCTGATGATGGAAGGTGGAAGGTACAACTCCTCAACGGTTAGGAGTTGGAGAATAATTCTTTCAACTTCATACGTATCTAAAGACCTTCAGTCGTATACTTTCAAGCTATTTAGGTGAGCTGATGATAGAAGATTAAACTCTTCAACAGTTAGGGATTAGAGGATGATTTTAATATTACACGTACCTTAATTTGTATTCTTGATGATGAAATTGGATGAAATAGTTCAACTTACTACTTACCTACGATTGTTTGCACTAAAAACTGTAAAATAAAAACTTTTTATAAAAAAAAAAACCGACTTCCAAAAACATCCAACGAAAACTCTCTGTCAAAAAACACTTAAAAGCGTAAAATAAACTGGTACTTCATTTTGGTTTTTGGTTTTAAGTGACTATCGCTTAGACTTTTGTAATTGTTCGTTTGTATTCTTTTTGGCTTAGCACCGACTTCAAACAGATTTTAGGTACCTAGCACCCATTATAATACTACTATTTAAATGAATAAAGAATTAGGTACAGGCAATTTATGAAGAACCAGTTTATTTTACGCTTTTAAGTGTTTTTTGACAGAGAGTTTTCGTTGGATGTTTTTGGAAGTCGGTTTTTTTTTTTATAAAAAGTTTTTTTATGATTTTCTCTTTCAAGTGCTTCCATAAATCTGAAAGTGAACATATTTTTTGATAGTATTCGGAAAGTGAAACCGAAAACTTGTTATTAAATAAAAGATTCGTAAGCGCATTGAAGTCCTGAACGCAGATTATTGTTACTGATTAACTAACATATATGTTAGTTGAGAGACTGCTATGTCTCGTAATTAAAGTATATATACTTTAATTACGAGACATAGCAGTCTCTTATGTATCAATTATAGTTAAAACGCAATTAATTCAAAATGTATTTACTTTATTAAGAGACACAATTGGTTCACGTAATTCAGGCGATACGCTACTAGCAGTGCTAATGCGATCACTAGATAAAAAAACCTGTCGACGTGATTCATGTCTTGTTAATTTATTACATGTCTCAGTTTTTGCCCCAAACCTCTTGGTAAACTGGTTCCGTTTCCAATGTCAAGGCTTAAACTTGAAACGTAGGAGTACTGAACCGCGACGACGCGACCGCTCCGACAAAATTTCGTGTAGGTACATGAAACCAGAATTTAATTATACAGTTTTGACTTGTGATAATGAGATACATCTTTTGGTTAAAAATAATTTCCGTTACTAATGTTTAAAAAGTATTTAATTGACATACGATTGTTTTGAGATTTATCATCATTAGGTAGGTACCTCTCAGTGAGCTGTATTGACCAATATACCTACTCGTACTACCATTACATATTGTTCCTAGATTTTCCCGGGCTCCACCTGTGCATAAGTCGGTTATCGCGATAAAATGTAGCCTATGCCCTTCCTCAAGAATCAAATAAATAATAAATAAATATTTCGGACCAAAGACCAATAGGATCGGAGCACAAATGTTACAAAACGGGGGAAAATTATTACGCTACGGGCAATATAATATAAATATAAATATATATATATAAATATAGGAGACGTAAATGATAATTGCGTGGGTCAGATAGTTTAAATATACCTAACAATTGGTAATATTAGTATGGATTTTAAATAAGTGTATGCATTTCTATGTCACTTTCTGAGAACTTTTACTATTGTGAGCAAATCTTTAAAGCCGAATGAATTTTAAGCAAAAATTCAAGGAATCGATTTAAGTAACATTTTCCTTATACCTGACAAGGAAAGTTTGAAACCTGTTCTAAGAGCAACTCCCTTTTCATTCATCATGCCTTAATGGTTTAAGGTCCCATTCAATCAAAGCATTGTGTAAAAGTTTCGTTCTTTAGAATAAGGCATACGTTTTCTTACCTAACTCAATACCAACCTCAAAGATCATCTTCTATGAATCCGATGACTTATCTTAAACATTTATGTCTTTTTAAGTACGTATTTTATGGCTAAACTGCATCGGTTGTAAACACTTACTATAGTCACTAGCCTTATACGAGATTTTGTTTACTATGAGTTTGAATTATTTTGAATGCTCGTGGGAGAGTCGCGCTTCGGCATAAATGAGCCGGCTCGACCGGAATGATACCACGGCCTCACAGAAAACCAGTGTGAAACAGCGTTTGCGCTGTGTTTCACTGAGTGAGTGAGGATACCGGAGGCCCATACCCCTCCCCCATCTCCACTCCCCAAAGGCCGGCAACGCACTTGTGGTGTCTCTGGTGTTGCGGGTGTCCATGGGCGGTGGTAATCGCTTACCATCAGGTGATACGTCTGCTTTTGCGTTTGCCCCCTATTCCATAAAAAAAATGTAGTCGATTTCTATATTACGGTACGGTTCGGTAATATGTCGATTATTTATTACGTATGAGATAAACACAAAAAGAAAAGCAAGTGCTTTAAAAAGAATTAAAAAGTCGGTTTATAAATTAACGGAGAAATCGGTGAACATACATAAAAATACATACAGTACATAGAACATCGTACCTTCTCCTTTTGGAGTCGGTTAAAGATGAAATGGTTTAGACCCAACTATGTGAATACCACGAAACCGTAGGATCTCGTAGGATATAGGAAGTAGGTTTACAAAATTCTATGTGGTTACGTTGAATATCCCGAACGAATGCCTTAATTTAGATTATTATGAAAAAGGTTTTGAATATTAGTTTATACTAGCTGTTGCCCGCGGCTCCGCCCGCGTGTATGTCGGTTATCGCGGCAAACAGTAACCTATGTGTTAATCTGATGTATCTTCTATACTTAAAAAAACCGACTTCCAAAAAAACATCCAACGAAAACTCTCTGAAAACTACTATTGAAATGAATAAAGAATTAGGTATAGGCAATTTATGAAGAACCAGTTTATTTTACGCTTTTAAGTGTCTTTTTGGCAGAGAGTTTTCGTTGGATGTTTTTTTGGAAGTCGGTTTTTTTTTTTATAAAAAGTTTTTATTTTTCAGTTTTTAGTGCAATCAATCGTAGGTAAGTAGTAAGTTGAACTATTTCATCAAATTTCATCATCAAGAATACAAATTAAGGTCTATACGTACGTGTAATATTAAAATCATCCTCTAATCCCTAACTGTTGAAGAGTTTAACCTTCTATCATCAGCTCACCTAAATAACTTGAAAGTTTATGACTGAAGGTCTTTAGATACGTATGAAATTGAAAGAATTATCCTCCAACTCCTAACCGTTGAGGAGTTGTACCTTCCACCTTCCATCATCAGCTTACCTAAATAATTTGAAAGAATACGACTAAAGGTAACATATATACATATGATATTTAAAGATTTATCCTCCAACTCCTAACCGTTAAGGAGTTGTACCTTACATCATCAGCTCATCATCATAAAATGATGACTACCAGACGCAAATACCGGTGTAACTTCAGAAAATATACGAAAAACATAGTATGTGCCTATAAAAAATGAGGGTTTCCCTCGATTTCCCTGGGATCCCATTATCAGATCCTGATATGCTGGCAATGGGACCACCTCGAAAGCATACCCATTCGAATACAAAAAAAATTTTCAAAATCGGTCCACAACTGACGGAGTAATCGGTGAACATACATAAAAAAAAAAAAAAAAAAAAAAAAAAACATACAGTGGAACATAGAACCTCCTCCTTTTTGGAAGTCGGTTAATAAAATAACATGTCCTGACTGACTGATTCATCATCGCCGAGCGGAAACTATTAAACTTGGGAATACAAAATTTGGTGAGTATGATCGTTTCATTAAGTAGATACCCATTAAGGAAGGAATTTTGGAATTTCTACCCCCAAGGGGGTGAAATAGGGGTTGAAAGTTTGTATGGAAGTCCGTCATTTTTTAAGTTAGAAACATGAAACTTTATTTTTGGGCTACTGATTAAAAATGAGTAAACACGTATTTAAGCGTTTCTGATAGATAGAGCGGATATTCTACTCCTTAAGGGTGAAATAGGGGTTGACGTTTTGTATGTAGGTTAGTCTGGAAGTCCGTCATTTTTGAAGTTAAAAACATGAAAGTTTATTTTAGGGCTATTTAAGAAATATGAAACTTTATTTTTGGATTACTTATAAAAAATTGTAGATATGTATTTCAACGTTTCCTAATATTCTACCCCTAAGGGGGTGAAATAGGGGTTGAACTTTGTTTGGAACTTCGTCATTTTTAAATTAGAAACATGAAACTTTTCTTTTGGTTTGGGCTACTGATTAAAAATGAATAGATACGTATTTAGGCCTTTCTCGATATTCTACGCTGAAGAGATGAAATAGGCGTTGACATTTCGTAAGCGGGTTAGTCTAGAAGTCCGTCAGTTTTGAAGTTAGAAACATGAAAATTTATTTTAGGGCTATTGATAAAAAAATAGGAGATACGTATTTAAGCGTTTCCCAATATTCTACCCGTAAGAGGGTGAAATAGGGGTTGAAAGTTTGTATGGAAGTCCGTCTTTTTTAAGTTAGAAACATGAAAAATTATCTTTGGGCTAATAGTTCAAAACGCGTAGATACTAAGTGTCTCTGGATATTATATCTACCCCCTTTTTTGTGCGGAAATTCCCTCGGATATCAGCAACTGGTGGTTATGTCGGACTCGAACCGACTAAAAACCGCACACCGTCTCGGGTTCTAGAAACCAGGGAACCAGAGCGCCCTCAAAAGGAAATCCCATAAATGATATTTCTACCCCTAAGGGGTGGAATTAGGTGTTGAAATGTCGTAAGTAGATTAGTTTGGAAGTCAGTCATTTTTAATTTAGTAGCCTGAAACTTTGTCCTTAGGCTTTTAAGTACAAATAAATTAATACCTATATCATCATTTATGGGAATTCTATTTCTAAAGGGGTAAAAATAAGGGTCGAACGTTAGTATGAAATCTTTTTTAATGGGCTATTGATTAAAAATAAATAAATAGGTACGTTTAAAAACATGAATAAATTATTCATACATACTTACACAGTTTTAATTAAATATATTGTAAATAATCAACTTCCACGCGAGCAAAGCTGCGGGCAACAGCTAGTAAGCTATATTACTGTAAAGTTTCATCCAATTCCGTCCAGTGCTTTTTGCGTGATGAAGTAACAAACATACACCCTCACAAACATTCGCTTTTATAAATTAGTGTGATGTGATAAAATCGAATACGAAAAACAATGTTAAATTTATCACTACAGTTAAATGAAAAATTAGACATAACGAATGAAGCTTATTTTCAAAGCGTAAATAAAACTAAATTAATTAAGTATCTACAACTAATTCAACGAAAAAAATGGAAGGTATCTACAACTTACTAAAAGAAATTAAAACACCAACAAATAAGGCTAAGTAATTAAATATTTGCAACGAAAAACATCTGCTTACCTATGCCTATACCAATAACCTAACAAAATCCTATAAAAAAGTAAATTATAGGTACCTAGGTACCAATGCTATAATCTTACAAAATTCTAAAAATACCGAGAAAAAAACTGACTTCCAAAAACATCCAACGAAAACTCTCTGTCAAAAAACACTTAAAAGCGTAAAATAAACTGGTTCTTCATAAATTGCCTATACCTAATTCTTTATTCATTTAAATAGTAGTATTATAATGGGTGCTAGGTACCTAAAATCTGTTTGAAGTCGGTGCCAAGTGACTATGGCTTAGACTTTTGTAATTGTTCGTTTGTATTCTTTTTGGCTTAGCACCGACTTCAAACATATTTTAGGTACCTAGCACCCATTATAATACTACTATTTAAATGAATAAAGAATTAGGTATAGGCAATTTATGAAGAACCAGTTTATTTTACGCTTTTAAGTGTTTTTTGACAGAGAGTTTTCGTTGGATGTTTTTGGAAGTCGGATTTTTTTTTTTATAAAAAGTTTTTATTTTACAGTTTTTAGTGCAAACAATCGTAGGTAAGTAGTAAGTTGAATTATTTCATCAAATTTCATCATCAAGAATACAAATTAAGGTACGTGGAATATTAAAATCATCCTCTAATCCCTAACTGTTGAAGAGTTTAATCTTCTATCATCAACTCACCTAAATAGCTTGAAAGTATACGACTGAAGGTCTTTATATACGTATGAAATTGAAAGAATTATTCTCCAACTCCTAACCGTTGAGGAGTTGTACCTTCCACCTTCCATCATCAGCTTACCTAAATAATTTGTAAGAATACGACTAAAGGTGACTTGTATACATATGATATTTAAAGATTTATCCTCCAACTCCTAACCGTTAAGGAGTTGTACCTTACATCATCAGCTCATCATCATAAAATGATGACTAACAGACGCAAATACCGGTGTAACTTCAGAAAATATACGAAAAACATAGTATGTGTCTATAAAAAATGAGGGTTTCCCTCGATTTCCCTGGGATCCCATCATCAGATCCTGATATGCTGGCAAAGGGACCACCACGGAAGTATACCCTGTCGAATACAAAAAAAAATTTCAAAATCGGTCCACAACTGACGGAGTAATCAGGTAACATACATAAAAAAAAAAAAAAAAATACATACAGTGGAACATAGAACCTCCTCCTTTTTGGAAGTCGGTTAAAAACCAATTAGAATCTACAAAAGACTATTTGCTAATTATTACAAAAATCGCCTGCTTATACCTATGCTATAACCTGACAAAATCCTAAAAAAAAACTTCGTTTTAAAAAAACTGACTTCAAAAACTAAAAAGTATCAGTTAACTTAATTTGCATGTGCTACCTAGGTTTGAAGTCAGTGCCAAGCCAAATGTAATAGTAGGTATCACACTCGCTACATTTCGAGACGAACGTCAACGACGTCACCGACGCTTCAGTTGTTTTGTTCTACGCGAAGAGCAGCTATCCCGCTCAAGGTCACGCGCGGCGAGTGCGGTATCTACTATTACATTTTGGCTTGGCACCGACTTCAAACCTATGAATAGGTAGCACATACAAATTAAGTTATTAGGTACTTTTTAGTTTTTTCGGTTCGGTTTTTTTAAACGAAGTTTTTTTTATTTTTCACTGTTTAGTCTTTCTCAAGTCTCTCGTCATCATTTCACCTAAATAACTTGAAAGAATACGACTAAAGGTAACATACATGCTGTACAAAATCGAAAGGACTTCAGGTATTTTTTTGTAATAAAATCTCAAATGGACTATCTTCTATAGGTTACTATAATTCAAGTGATTTGAGGTAAACTGACTATCTGAGGTTAACTCTGATATCGTTAAGACCCGTTTTATATATTATGAAATTAAATGATGTCTACAGAATATGAAGGCATGCAGATAATTGCTTTAACTTCATTGCAGGCGCTTACATAAATTTGAGGGTTTCCTTCGATTTCCTTAGGATCCCATCATCAGATCCTGATATGGTGGCCATGGGACCACATGGGGAGCATACCCTTTCGAATACAAAAAGAATTTCCAAAATCGGTCCACAAATTGACGGAATAAGCCGTGTACATACATAAAAAAAATATACCGATGAAATTGAGAACCTCATCCTTTTGGCAGTCGGTTAAAAAAAATATACCGATGAAATTGAGAACCTCCTCCTTTTGGAAGTCGGTTAAAAATACAGAAGAAATATTATAATACCAAGTAATATTTATATTAGGTAGAACAAAAATCAAGTAAATAGTTCCAAAAACAACTTTTTATCCGAATTTACATTCAAGAACTACTACTGGGCTTTTAAGTCGATTTGGGTGCGTGTGTCGCGTAGGGAGCCGACCGACCGCGCGGGTACTGCTTTTTAAACAATTTGGACGTGTTTGGTGACCTACGCAGGGCAGTACTATGTATTAGTTATTCTGTGGCAGGGCGCAGGCCACGCGCCCGCGCTGCCTTTCGGGTACCTATCATAAAGATGTTTTGTATCATTTTCTGGTAAATTATGATGAACTATTATGTTATATGTTTACTCCTCTTTCAAATATTTTAAACTTAAAATAAATATCATAATTATAAATGACCATTTAAAGTTTATGGCATTCTAGTTTTTGGTTCAGTATCAATAAGAGCGTCCTCCCAAAAAATCTAAATTTCTTTAATGTACAGAATTGATCTTATACACTTTTCTTATGCGTTTAAAAGTAATCATATTACGTACCTATTGTAAAGTTAGTTACTTGATTCCAAAAGATGTCGCTGTTTTAAGCACAGTTCGTCAGTGAGCACAGAAACAATTTTCAAGAAAATGTAATTGCTTTAGTATCGATTAGAGAGCCCTCCCAAAAAATCATCTAAATTTCTTTAATGTACAGAACTGAACTGTTACATTTTTATTATACGTTAAAAAGAGTAATCATATTACGTACCTATTGTAAAGTTAGTTACTCGATTCCAAAAGATGTCGCTGTTTTAAGCAAATAAATTTTTCAAGAAAATTTAATACAACCCTTTCTATGGAAAGAGAGAACATAAAACAAATAACTACCTATCAAATACTAACTATATACCACATTAATCACAATGCTTGTGCATAAAACGTTCCCACGATTATTTTGAATATTTAAGTCATGCGGGCACAACCAAACACACAGATTCGACGTCTACAGAGAGATATAGATATTCTTTTTCCTATGGATAGAGAGGTTGCGATAAATCAAATACTTAATGCTACACCGAATTATACGTAATACGTTCTACGATTATTCCACGATATATTAATCAAAGTGTTATTAATTACGCATGGCTGGCAATAGATGTCACTACATGTAGTTTCACGTAATGATAAATTCTTTATAATTTTTTTTCCAATAGATAGAGAGATTGTGATAAATTAAATACTTTATGCTACAATCTTCAGAGTATCTCCTTTCTAACAAAAAAAGAGTTATTGCGATCGGACTACTCGTTAATGAATTACAATTAATTACACATTTTGACTTTCATCTCCCCTCCCAAGGAAACCGTCCGAAATTTCGGAATAAAAAGTATCCTATGTCCTACCTCGGAGTATGAACTCAAATCATGCCAAGTTTCATTTGAATCCATTCAGTAGTTTCGGCGTGATGCGCGGCCAAGATACAGACAGACAGACAGACAGACAGACAGACAGACAGACAGACAGACAGACAAAAATGAAAAAAAAAATAGTTTTCGTTTCAGTATCGATAACAGAGTGTCCTCCAAAAAAATTTTCAAAATATCTTCAATGTACAGAATGTACAGAATTTGACCTGTTACATTTTTATTATAAGTATAGATGATACCTAGCTATTTTCAGACTTACTGTCGCGTGATAGCTGATTACATAATGGAGTTATTTCATTTACCAATTAGGATGGAATAATTATATTTACGAATAAAATAATTCATTCAGGGTAGTAAATAGGACTTTTTTCAATAAATATTTGATTTTATATCTTAATGTTAATTCAAAAACACAACAAATTCTTTTATTTTTAATTTAAGGCCTTGTGCTATGTGCCTATCTTTAGTTATTATTAGTATAATATTCATTAAAACAATTTTAGTATAGTACTATACTACAACTGTTAAGGTATTTATTTAATGAGGAAGTATAATTTTCCCCGTTGAACGGAGATCTCCCCGCAAGGAGCGCCAACTATCCTGGATTTGGTTTATCCACCACTTTCTTCAAATTGTCAGTCCATCAAATTTATTTTGTATATTTATATTTGAAATTTTTTCTCTTTGATGATGAACGTTAATGAAGATGTGTTACACAGGTTCTTATTCTTACTAACTACGTATGTACTTTAACCTGTCCCTGTTTTCATAGAGTTTCAACGTCTCTTCTACCTGCTCATCAGCAGTACCACAATACAATGTCTGGCTAAAAACGCTGATTAAGCACTGTACTTTTTATTGTTTAAGTACAGCTAAAAGGATAATATTTCAAAATATTTAATCTAACACACAACTCCATCTAATCCCAAGCTAAGGATAGCTTGTGTTATGGGTGGGTACTAGACAACTGATGTAAATACATATATACTTTTTTTTTGTAAATACATACATCTTATACATAGGAAACACCCAAACTCCGAAACAAATATTTGCAGATCATACAAACATTTGGTCCGACCCGGGTATCGAACCCAAGACCTCAAGCACAGCAGTCGCTTACGTAACCACTTGCGCCACCGAGGTAATTAAATTTCATTGCCTCCTCCTTCCCCAAATGATTGATGACAGAGATGATTCTTCTTCATCGGCTGACCATGTTAGAAAAGCACATGCTAAGGACTTTTTTTTGAAAAAAATAACAAACAATATTAAAGAGAGTGAAACTACGGACAAAATCTAGTCTAAAATAATAAAATGTGTGAGATTACTGTTTATTCTACACAGTTATTAGGATAAAAATAAGACCATATTTATTCGTCCGTGATTAAATATATTGTCTGCATGTTACTTGGTAGTGGCGTGCCGACATTCATTACGAACTGTGATTATCTTCGAAAGAAAAATTTAACAATGTCACGGAAACAGAATCCACTAATTAAGATAAACTATTTTCATTTATATCCATTTTGGTATATTTATGATAAAATATTGTATGTTACTGTCTTGTATTTTAGTTAAGCCTCGTTTAGTATACTGCCTCGTTGGTCTCGCGGTTGGCGTGTGCGACTGGTGATCATGAGGTCTCGGGTTCGATTCCTGGGTCGGGCCAAATGTTGATCTACAAATATTTGTTTCGGAGTTTGGGTGTTTTCTATGTATAATATGTATGTATTTACAAAAAAAATTATATATGTATTTGTATCAGTTGTCTAGTACCCATAACACAAGCTCTGCTTATCTTGGGACTAGATGGCGTTGTGTGTTAGATGTCCGAAAATATTAAAAAAAAAAAAAAAAAAAAAAGCACTGTTAATATATAAGTAAGTAGGTACTCTAGGTTAATGAAATTCACTATTTCAGTGAATTTCATTAACGGTAGGTGTATGAGGCGACGCCTCGTCTGGGAATAAGTAGTTAAAATTTCTTCAATGAGTATCTATTATTCTAATTAGCTTTTTCATACAAACAAATATTATTTAACTTCAAAGTTAAGATTTTCTCCAGACCAGCTAATGCAAACCATAAATCAATACTGTTCTCTGTTTTTCTATATTGTCTGTTTTGTGCGGTTTATTTACCGACTACTTTAAAATACTTTTAATGTCATAACAGTGTTGAACAAACCATAGCAATCGCATTTCTAGTACGAGCAGGCCTTATTATTGTTTTATGGAGGATACGAATATTATGGAAAGACTAGCTGACCCGGCGAACTTCGTACCGCCATATTTACATGTCTGTCTCAGCTTCCCACAGGCCGTGTACAGTCGCGGACAAAAAAAAAGACATTTCCCGTTATCTTTTTTTTTTTCTTTCTAGCAAAAAAAGAATGAATGAAATCGGACCATGTGTTATTGAATTACAACTATGTACCTACATATTTTGACTTTCATCCCCTCTCTCCAGGAAACCGTGCTGAATATCGGGATAAAAAGTATCCTATGTTATACCTCATAGTATGAACTCAAATCATGCCAAGTTTCATTTGAATCCATTCAGTAGTTTCGGCGTGATGCGCGGCCAAGATACAGACAGACAGACAAAAATGAAAAAAAATACAGTTTTGGCTTCAGTATCGATTATAGAGAGCCCTTCAAAAAAAAATTTCAAAATATCTTTAATGTACAGAATTGGACCTGTTACATTTTTATTATAATGGAAAGATAAATTAAATTATACGTATGTATATTTGTACACAAATGTGCGTTTACTATTTACTAAACTTGAACATGAAATCTTTGGTACAACGACAGAACCCGGGCCTTACACATTCTTCTTCTTGAGTGGAGGCCACGTTGTCCTCCTCGAGCTTTTAAAACTGTTCTATTGAAGTATTTTATGTTTGTTTTTTCGATTTCTAGGGTATAACTATCAGAAAGTAGTTGTTTCATGGCCAGTAATTGAAAATACACTGTAGTTGGTTATATATGCTTAAGTCGGACATCCGGTCCGCATTTCTCTTTAATACTTTCCCCTTCCGGCGCCCGCCCACCATAGCTTATAACTACCCGCATTGATTTGCATACTAACGCGGTATTCTTTTTTTAAATGACCTTAGGGCGACGAGTAAAAGAAACAAAGCTAGTTTAAATCACATTTAAGAATTTTAAAGTAGATGGAAAGCCCTAGGTTACCCATTTCTAAAATCTTAAATTGTAAATTATAGGGTTATCTCATGTAGTGGTGGTAACTTTCAATAATTAATTGATTAGGTTTTCAGATTTCAAAGGATGTATTATGTACCCTCGTAGAATCAAATAGTTAAAGGAAGCATCAATAAAGTGAGATCACATAGTTCTAGTAGTAGCCATCGTAATAATAAACCAGACAAAATAATGAATGTCCATGTAAACATATATATTATTATGAGAGTTTGATACACAAAAACCATGGTAGGTAGACACTTAGAAAGTTTAAACATTTATAAACACATTGGTGTTCACCCTGCCGTAGATTCGATTAAGCTGACACTAAATTATTATGGTCTCAAAATACTCAATTTAGGACACCGGTGCATACACATGTGTTTAGTACCGTAACTACCGTAGTCTAAACTTAGCTGAAAACAGACCAATGTTATTCTTATTTACGAATGAAATTCTTCTTCAACAAAATAAATGTATCCTCATTGTAATTTATTGAGTTTTTAATATATCAACACTGCGTTTTTATTGGTGGAATCAGCAGCGTCCGGTACGTCTAAAAATTAGAGTAGGTAGGTAATACATTACTGGCAACGTTTTATATGTTTGTGTATATAATAAGTGAGGTTTTTGCTCGCTGTTTATGAACGCGGCAAAGCGATTGATGCCAGCTTGATAGTAAATGTCGTAATCTTTACAGGCTGTAAGATAAACGATACGAGCTAATATTTGTATGGATAGCAGCTGTCACCTGTGTATAACATACGGTTAGTTAAAAAACCGCCTTGATTGACGTTGTCCACTATGAGATGAGCAAACATATCTCTATGAAGTTTGTAGTAAATGCAAAAAATGCTTACTACTATTCTGGGTAACAGAGACGTGAGATTATGAATACATTAATGTGTTTTCTAGTTATACTCAAGGAAATTTATTCTTATTTTATAATTTATAATGTTATACTGTTTAAAGTAAAAAAAAAACTTCGTTTAAAAAAACCGACTTCAAAAACTAAAAAGTATAAAATAACTTAATTTGTATGTGCTACCTATTCATAGGTTTGAAGTCGGTGCCAAGCCAAATATAATAGTAAGTACCACACTCGCTATATTTCGAGACGAACATCAACGACGTCACCGACGCTTCGGTTGTTTTGTTCTACGCGAAGAGCAGCTATCCCGCTTAATGTCACCCGCGGCGAGTGCGGTACCTATTATTATATTTTGGCTTGGCACCGACTTCAAACCTATGAATAGGTAGCACATACAAATTAAGTTATTTTATACTTTTAGTTTTTGAAGTCGGTTTTTTTGAACGAAGTTTTTTTTTATTTTTCGCTTTTTAGTCTTTCTCAAGTCTCTCATCATTTCACCTAAATAACTTGAAAGATTACGACTAAAGGTAACATACATACACGTGACATTTAAAGATTTATCTTCCAACTCCTAACCGTTAAGGTGTTTTATCTTCCATCATCAGCTCATCATCATGAACTGATGACTACAAAATGTAAATACTGTAATAGCTTTAGAAAATAAATGAAAAACATAGTAGGTACGTGCCTAACAAATTTGAGTGTGGCCTTCGATTTCCTTGGGAACCCATCCTCAGATCCTGATATAGTGACAATGGGACCACATGGGGAGCATACCCTTTCGAATACAAAAATAATTTTCAAAATCGGTCCACAATTGACGGAGTAATCAGTGTGTATTGTATGAATAAATAGAGCAAGTAAGAAAAGTGTGAGCGTATAAAAGCTGACCATTTTTAACCGTCTTCAAAAAAGGATGAGGTTTTCAATTCTGTTTTTTTTCTTTGTTACCTCAGTACTTTCGACTGGGTGAACTGATTTTGATGATTCTTTTTTATTTGAAATCTAGTGCTTCCCATGTGGTTTCATTTCAATTTGGTCCAGTTCTTGAAGTTGATTTTTAATTTTCTCAATTTAACCGTATGTTTTTTATGTGTGTTCGGATAACTTCGTCGTTTATGAACCGATTTTGATGATTCTTTTTTTAATGGAAAGGAGATATCCCAACTGTGGTACCATGACAAGGACACTTAGATTTGATGATGGCGCCTAAGAGAAATCGAGTAGAACCTTGAAGTCGGTTTCTGTTTTTGTTAAATTTTTTTGTTATTTTTTTTATAATATGCAAATTTAACAATAAAGTATTTATAAAAGCAAGGTGCTATTACAAAAGTGAACAGCCACGTTAAGAAAAATATTTTTAACACGCTTTTATTGGCTTCAGGTGTATGTTTGTTTGTAACCCACTTTTGTAAGCGTGTTTTTTAAGTTTTTTAAACTATTTTATGTTTCACTTGTAGTATTTTGCAGTTCCTATAGAGGTGTTAACTTTATCATTTATAACTACATACAAGCCGACCATGACGTAGCATTTTGACATTCTATTTGTAGAGACGGAAGTATCGACATGGAACCCAGCTTTTTGTCATGCATCGTTACAATAGCCGTAATGATACAATTTATGATATAAAAATTGAAGGCAGTAAAACGATTTCACACACAGCGTAAGCCTTCTTCTAATACTTTCATATGACAAAGTTTTATTTATAAGTATGCTTAATCCGTAAAGTTGTCGGAAAATTCTGTCCATTTAAGTTATTAGCTTGAGTATCAAATAATAAGACATTATTTTTTGGAATTAATACCTATTCTATCTATAAATTTATATATACTGTAAATAATTTTATACAGCTTTATTTTAAAATCAGAAGTGTGTAAATAGTTTTTAGCATAACAGTCTTTAAAAATAATCTTTGTGCATGTAACGGCGCATACATACTTCATTATTGTCATGATTACAATAAGACAAGGCAACGAAGGCATGATGTTCATGAATAGAACATTCGCCACGGTGCTCTAGAAGCTGTTGACGTATACCACCATTTCACACGCTCTTCGTCATAGTTGTCACATAACGAGTATTTCTAGTAGCATTTTAGCTACGAGCTACGAAGCATGCCACGGTCATCGTCACTAATAAGCATCACTCAAATGGACATCATTCCAAACAGATGTTTAATCTGGTCTAACGGTTTGTTTATTCATATGACATTAAAATGTCAAGCTTCAGTTTGGCTTATCTGTGATGTGATGATGTTTAGAAAAGGGTTTTGTTGTTGATAATAGAATTACAGCCGATTAAAACTAAGTAACTGAAAGTTCTAACTATGTATACAGGACCCAAAATATAAACGCATGTATGTTTTTTGAAGATTTAAAATATAATAAAAAATTAGATGATAATTATAATTTGTTCTCAAATAAGTAGAGTACCTACTAAAATACGTAATAAAAAATGTAATAATTAATTGGCCGAAGAGGTATTTCTGTTTTTTGTTATATCTATTCGTTCTTAAATTATTTCTGAGAATAGAAGCTAAATAAATTCGCCGCGTATTGGGGAAATCCAGTATTACGACAACGATGAAATGATTACAGCAAATTTCGTATCTAAATGGCGGTCTATTACGAGAAAAAACCAACACAGCAACGAAAGGAGGAAAATACCACAAAAGTATTGCATGTTACATTTATGTACATTTGAATCTTTTGTATTCAAGTGAGTAGCTTTTGCAATGTGCACGAGCCACGACTAGTATTATGGCTAACGTCAACTCAATTGTGTGATCGTTATATCAGGTACCCGGCATCGTGCTCCCGGAACACTTCTTTCTCCATTGGGTGGTTTTGTATTCCGGGATGAAGATATGTAAAACAAATAAAAGAAAGACACGATAGAGATTTTACTTGCTGAATGGTATTCACCAGTATTTAAAGCTGCCATTGCTTACTGCTATTTCTGTAGGGGAAACGACCCTCAATATCCTACTAATATTATAAACGCGAAAGTTTGTAAGTATGGATGGATGTTTGTTACTATTTCACGCAAAAACTATGAACGGATTTGGATGAAACTTTACAGTAATATAGCTTATATATCAGAATAGCACATAGGCTACTATTTGCCGCGATAACCGACATATACGCGGTCGGAGCCGCCGGCAACAACTAGTATTTACATAAAATCTAGTCTCTTGCTCTCTAGTCTTAGTTTATAGTTTCTATAAACTATAAACTAAGACTCTATTCTATTCCTTATTATATCTAATAATAAACGATAATGGAAGAGTATCTGGCAATTATGGATATTATGGTTTATGTTATAGAAGTTTTCTCCTATTTTTTAACCGACTTCAAAAAAGGAGGAGGTTCTCAATTCGACCGTATACATTTTATTTTTTAATTTGTGTTTGATATGTTGAACCGATTTTGATGACTCTTTTTTTAATGGAAAGGAGATATCCCAACGGTGGTACCATGATAAGGACACTCTGATGATGGCATCCAAGAGAAATCGAGTCGAACCTTGAAGTCGGTTCTTGTTTTTGTAATTTTTTTATTAAATTTAGTTTATTTGGAATTCAGGTTTTTGAGGGATTTAGTAATACTGTTGTCCGTGCCTATTCAGCTTGTAGTAAATGTTAGATACGTGGTTCTGAAAATCAGTCCATTGTAATTTAACCTATTATGTCAACTGGTGACCAGCCACTGGCTTCCTGCTCTCAGGGCATGTCTAATCGTTTAGCGAGTTTTCGTCACAGTACCAACACTACCAACGTAGCACTTACATGATAACTGGATATGTTTGCACTGTATATTTTACTTACGATTTTCATGTCTCAATGTCAACGAATGCGGTACTAAACGATATAGTTTGTAAATGAAAAATTTATAACATGTTAAGTATGTCATCATCGTGAAACTATATTTAATAACGTGTAGTTACAGTCAAATCAAAGAATTGCTGGAATATTATTATACTCATTTGAAAATGTTCTTGCAGATATCTACACCTTCATTTAAATGTATAGGTACTATCTGTATCGATTTACAGATCATTTATATGTTGTATAGGTACTATGTGTATCGATTTATAGATCTTTATACCTTGTTTCTATAAGTTTTATTCAGAAAAAATGCTTGAGAGACACATACTTACTTATTTCTAATGAATCAGAATAGTTAACAGATTATTGGAAAACTTCGAAAATACACAGCACCGAATAAAATGTAGGTAAGTATTTAAAATTATATTATCGTGAAAATGTGATTGCTACGTACCTACGTATCAATTAGTTAGAAATATAGCATTCCTATATTTTTAATAGAATTTTTACAGCTGCCGAAATGATGTCTTTACAGCACTGCAAAGGGTTGAAAAACTACGGCAGTGTGTCTGTTGAGCGTCATTATAGCTTTTTAAGGCTCTGAGTCAATATCCAAATGTGCGCCCAAAGTGTCAAAAATTATATAGGTAATTTATATCTAAGAATAAACGATAATGGAAGTCTCTGGCAATCAATGGTTTATGTTAGAAGTTTACGCTTATTTTTAATTTAAGTTTATTCGTAATTTAGTTTTGTGGAATTCATTTATACTTTTGTCTGTATTCAGCTAGGATATATTATGTTTACGATTTTTTTTGTTTTATTTATACATTCGTTCGCAGATTAATATGTTTTTTTCGTATTAATCTATACCAATCCTGTCTTCAAATCCGGTTCAGCAGAATGATTTAGATAAGGCTTTGTTTAAGGTATCGAAGTTTTCAAATAATCTGTTGTAACTATTGTTGTCGTGAGAGTTATGTCTTCAAACATAGGTACGCCTGAAAATTGCTAGAAAACTGTTACACGCACATTTCGACGTGTATTTATTTCTGTTTTCACACACTAGATCGTTTTTTCATTATTATGGAAATTTTGCCGTGATCGCGATACATTGAAGTCTACAGGGCACGACTCCAAAAGTACGTCACGGAATTCTAGGTATGTATGTAATACTAGGTCTCTCACTCTCTTTAATTTTCTAGGATTGAATATAAACATATCTACATTTTGCTTAGTGGTTAGACTAAACAGTAGGTTTATAGTTTTCTGAAGGTTCTAATTTTAAAATTTTAGATTTCAATAGAGAGTATAGAGACTGTAAACTGACATAAACAAGAAAATTGACCCACACCCAAACTTAGTCTTTCTAAAAAAAACAACTAAAAATAGAAAAAAAAAAGGTTTTGCCTTTATTGAAAGTCTCATCGGAGTAAAAACCACAAATTAATATTTTTTACCCGACTACGGGGAAGCCAAAAGAAAATTATAGGTAGGTATAGTTTATGCGCTTTATAGTTTACGCGCTATGCGTAAACTACTGAATCGATTTTATGAATGAGGTGTCTCATTGGTGTGAGGAATAAATTCAAAAAACAAGGCCCGGTTGATATTGGCTATATAAAAGTTTTTACGTAGTCAGGATAGTAATTAACCTTTTTAATGTTATTCAAAATTTTGATGGCAACATTAAAGTACTATTACCCATGTGTTCTATGAGTTAATCTAGGAATGCAAGTGTTTTGTAAACAAAATAAACAATTGTCCCAGAACCGTAACGTTTACAACTGGTATCTTATCTTATCCAATTTATCAATTGTGAAAATGATGAAGTGCTTTGTCAAACTACTGCGATCCCGGTGACCCCAATAGAGAAAAAAATCATTATTAAATATAACTTATTGTTAAAAAAAAACTTAAACATATTTTCTAACGGTCTTTCATTATGATGTAACATTAATAATAAATTCTCTACCTTTTTAGCAACATCAATATTTATTTTCCGTAACCAAAATTAAAGAACAAACATTGCTTTTTGCTTTATATTATTTCTTGAGTAGGTATGTATATTGTGAAGAAAAATAATACTCACGTAGTAAAAATAAATAAAATTATAAAATTTGAAACTTACGTAGTTAAAAAAACTAACTCCTGTGACAAATTCTTAATTGAACTAAACTCGCGATGTTCACGGATCTAGTCACTTCACTATCTGAAGTTATTTCAGTTAGAATTCTTAATAAATATTTACGAAATCTTAAGTCCGTAACTTCAATTGTATTTAGTTTGTCGCAACCGTCTGGCGCGCTTTTGTGATGTCGTTTGAATAAAATGTTTTGAACCAGCCGCCTAGGTGCGTTACGTAGAAAGGGCGGTAAAATTTATTCATGCTAGCGACATCTATATAGTTTGTATATTTTGAGATGAATAACGCCATCTATTGGTGAGTAAAAAAATCTTTCACAGAGACGAATGTTTGTTTGGTCATTATCATTACCCATTACGTTGTGGCATTTGACTTATTACAATAAAATTATGTTTGATATTAAATAAAAGGCAGAACCATAGTTTATATCTATTTTATTTTCTTATAAATTAGATGGATTGTGTTGAATTAATTCAATCATGTCGTCAAGGTCACATTTCATAACATTAGAAATAGATGACAATCATTATTGTAAAAAAAGACAAGTACATAATGTAAACGTAATATAGATCTTTTAAAATAACACTAGATGTACTGATCTACTACATTATTGCATATACATGTTACTTTTAAATGTTGTACAAGTTGTATTATTATTAGAGGAATTACATCATAAAATTATTTAAGAGTTTATAACTTTAATGTTTTATTAATATAACCATAATCTGAACCAGCATTTCTAATGAATAATACGAATCAATGCTTATTTTTTATATAATAGGCGTAGTTGATAATTAATTTACTGACAGCCTAAAATCTAAGTACCAAAATAGAGAAATGTCGGAATTGCATGGTTTTCTACTTAGATTAAACTAAAGACTATGTGTCGTCGTCTATATTACACCGTGTAGGCGTAGCCTTATCTGATTTACTAGGAGATTCTTTTGTTGATTCTGAAACAGATTTAGTAAATTGTTAAAATTGTCTTTGTTAATAACTTCAATAATTAGAACACATTGGGGTCATTAACCAAGACTTTCTGGAGATCAAGATTTGGTCAGCTTTAGCTGAATATTATAAGTAACTTGTTAGTCTTGAACATGAAAAAAATATTATACTAACCATCTCCGACTAGGTTTTTAATAGCTGATGGATCCGAAGTGGGGAGCTTTATGCCTTGTTTTAATACCATTGTGCCATCCTGAAACAAAAACGACACCATACATTTCATGTTTTTAAGTAACTATTAATTAACATGTACATTTTATTTGAAATCTTTTATGAGACCTTGTTATGTATAGTATTGTATGTTATGTTCGAAAATATTATTCAGAAACAATATGTGTATATGCTCATACATCCAATAATTGTCGTTATACATTGTTGTTAAGTAGTAAGACTTCAATAAACAGTAGACTTTTATAATAAAACTTGAATATAGCTAGATATTGTGCATGGCTCTGATATATATTTAGCTCAAGTTCATTTTTGATCCCCAACAACTTCGTTGTGGATAAAACTAGAAGCCTGAATTTTCAGTTACCATGTTGTGTTTTCAGTTATGTAATTTATACACTCGATTGTCGGCACTTGATGGAACTTGTTGCAATACATTCTATAATTAAAATAAATTGTACTTATTCCGCTATTATATCATCATCAAAGATTAATGGCTATTTTGAAAATGGCCATTAACCTTTGATGTCATAAGGGGAAACCGGTCAGATGTAAATATAAATAAAATAGTAGAATGAGTACAAGTGATTATAATTCTACTAGAACCAGGCATTATATAAGCACAGTATAGTTCATATAAGATAGTGTTATAATACTCACCTTCATTTCTACGAGTCCCTTTTTAGCCATTGCTTCCACTTCAGCTTTAGTCATGACGATTTTCTGTACTTTTACCACTTTCTTGCCAATCTGCATTTCGCACACTTCGCCACCAGACAGCTCTAATAAAAACAAACTTACGTTAAACGACTTTGTGGTGTACTAAAATCTATAAAAATAGGAGTTTTATATATTTAAATTTATTTTATATCATTATCTAAAAAAAACAGGTGCTTTTCAATAACATTTTTAAGTGAATAATATAAATGTTAATAAAAAATACTGATGATGTTCTCCTAGCTGATTATAGCCACAGCGGTCAGTATCAACGAAGACTAGCCAACTACGCAGGAGATGTTATAGTGCACAAGTGTGCGCGTAAACACAGGTGCACCCTCTGTTCCCTTCTTGTCTCATAATCCGATGGGAAATAGTGATGATCTGATGATATTTATACAATGAAAATAGCCAAGTGTCCAATTATTTATTTAGGCGAATTATTATTTCTGATTAAAATGCGATTATACTCACGTCTGGCATTGACTGGTAAAGGCAGCGGTTTTATACCAGGAGGCAGCGATTTTATCGGTATCTGTAAAAAATGTTAATAGTATTTACTAAGCTATACACGTCTAGAAATGCTTGGGGTATCTTGTAATTAAAATAGACTTCAAAATTGGAAACTCGAAATACACGAAAGGAGCCACGCTGATTTCGGCACGAACGGGCCGGCTCGATCCGGGCGGTACTACCCTCGCACAGACAATCAACGTAAAATGACAGCGATCGTGCTGTCGTGTTTCGTTGGTGAGTGCGAGACCGGAGGCCCAATTAGTCTAGTCAACAAGTTCCATACTTGTTGACTAGACTAAAAGATGCAGCAGCATCACTAGGCCGCCATGCTGCATCGTCTGCATTCGCAATGAGTGTGGTGACCACCACTCTTGGATTTTGCTTATGCTTTCCATCAGGCAGAGTAGAGTCATTTTGGCGGGTCATACATAATAAAAGAAACACAGTGTTTCCGATGTGGGGTTTGAACTCACACAGCTTAGCTCAGTAACTTCGTAACTAATCTTTTTAATATTTTTAACAAATAAAAAATAATAATACCTTTTTCAGTGTCTGTCCCGTAGGCGACACCAATACTCCGGAGGCAGGTTTAACTTCGTCGACTGGTTTAATATCCTTCTCCTTGAACACCAAATAAACACCAACATAAACCACGGTACATAAATACTTATTTTAATATACTAGCTTTTGCACGCGGCTTCGCTCACGCAGACTTTCATCCCCTGATTTACCCCCTTAGGGATGGAATTTCCAAAATTCCTTTCTTAGTGCTCACTTACGTTATATAAAGAACCTACATGCAAAATTTGCATGTATGCAGGATTCTAGCTTCAGCAGTTTGCTGTGCGTTGATCTCTGGGTATGTCAGTCAGGGATATTCCGATTAGGATTAACCTAACCGAAATAATCTGTTATTAACCCTTTTGAAAATGGGTTAACCTAAATTTAGGATTAACATAAATAGAATTTACCGAATTATAACTGTTAACAGGAATAGTCTAATACAGGATAATTACGGTTAACCTTAACCGAATTGCATATAGGTTTCTGGATATTTGTAGGTCCGTGACTAATTTTTCGTTACAGTCGGCATTATTTGAGTGAGATGGGAAGAGGGGGATCTCGGCTAATAACAAGTAATTTTTTTTTCACAAGAGATCAAGTAAAACTGATTATTTGCGAATTGCGAACGTCGTAAAATAACCGAAATATTGGGTTAACTTCTATCATTTGGGTTAACAATTTCAAAAACATAAACCCTTTAATTTGGGTTAAAACAATAACATATACAATCTGTTAACCGAATCAAAGAGTAACCCTTTGAAACGGTTACAGATTGATTCGGTAACCGTTTATAACGCATACCGTTATGCATGGGTTTTCCGATCCCTGATGTCAGTCAGTCAGTTGGTCACATTCCTGTTTCATATATAGATTAACTTTACATATTATATCGCAGGCATAGTAGAACAAAATCTGTAGTTATTTCTATTTCTTTTTTTACGTTATTAAACCAGAGTCTAAGAGAAATATGTTTTTATTGAAGTTCACCAATCGATACTATATCTTTATATATATAATTCTTGTGTGAGTGTCTTGTGTATGTCACTGAACTTCTCTCAAACGACTGGACCGATTTTGATGAAATTTTTTGTGTGTGTTCAAGGGGATCCGGGAATGGTTTAGATTCACAAAAACGTAAACGATGTTACGTGGGTTAGCTAGTGTATTATAAAATCGAAGGTAACTGTATCTTTCTGTCGTTCTGTTACGCTTTCACTGAAATTTGGCAGATACATTAATTCTTGAGAAAGAAAAACCGACATTTATTTATTTATACAAACTTCCTGCAAACATATTGCACAAGGCGGACTTAATGCCACAGGCATTTTCTTCCAGTCAAACCTTTGGGCGACATTCACGTGGTAGGAGACGCGAGCAAAAGCTAATTTACAAAACTTACACTTAGATTATAGACATTATATTATATCTATAATCTAAGTGTTAGTTACATTTGAATTGAACTTACAATCTCCATTTTTTCATTCGCTTTTCCAGCTGGCGGCGCGTTTACTTTAGGCTTGATTACGTTTTCACTTTCTTTACTATCGTTTTCAGGTTCTTCTGGGTCTTCTTTCCTTACTTTAGCCGTCCTAGAAAAAGGAGTTACATACTACTGTCTTAAACTCGTGTACAATTGTAAAATTCAAGTACAATACAGATGTAATATAAGAAACATAGTAACCAAAAATAAACATGTCTTAACCAAATTTTTTATCTGACTACAGCAAAGAGCCCATGGATTCGTAATAATGGCCCGGGTGGCACAGGTTATATAACTTTTATCAAAAGCTTTTGCGTGTTATGGTTTTTAAAACTTATTAGTTTATTTAACTAGCAACCCGCCCCTGCTTTTAATGGATTTATTTGAAATTCTTAACTTTTCTCTGTCATAACATACATGTATTATACACATAAACCTTCTCTACGATCACTTCAATGAGTGAAAATAGCATCAAAAATAGTTATGTAGTGTAAAAGATCTAAGCGTAAAAAGAACAAAAAAAAGGAAAAAAGACTTCCTTTCACTTGCAATATTCTTATACAATGTATAACAATGGTATCTTTTGCTGACAAATTGTCTATGGAAGTTATTCGAATGATTAAAATACAAGTACACTTACGTGGCAGGTGTGTTAACTTTCCTTGGGCGGCCGCGCTTACGTGTAGCGGGCGTGCTGGCCGGCGACGCAGGCGCAGGCGCTACCGGCGTCGGCTTGGCCGCCGTCTTTATACTGCCCCTACGGGCTTTGGGTTTCTACAAAATACAATAAAAATAATCATAAACATTTATTTTGTGAGTTTTGAACGACGAGATTAGTGTGATAATATATTATGTTTACGCGATATGTAAATTCGAATACAACAGATCTGATGTGTACAGTGTGTAAGTTAAAATTTTATGATAAGGATCTTATACTGGATATATTACATGTAAGCCAATATAAAAAAAACACGAAATATTTCATACACGACCGATTTTAATTTTCGATTTCGATACTCGCTCGAATTGGCCCGCCATGCCATATTGGGTTTATTTAAATTTAGGCAATAATTAACTTTGTAGGAATCCCTTTCAAATTTGATCTTCAATTTCAACTTTTGTAGAAGAGAAAAATTTTTGGGAAGGCAGAGGATGATGTTTGTAAACTAAAATAAATATTGAAAACTTAATATTTTTCAAAGGTTCCTTTAACCTAGGCGTCTGAGGTGGGAAATTTCGTTAGTGAAAGAGCACCGACCATGATGAAACTATTGACAATTTAGTGCTTACCTCTATAATCTTTTCAGTTTCCTTGTATTCTTCGTCAACCTCATCTGAATCATCGTCATCGTCACTGTCCTGTGATCTGCATCAAAATAAAAAATATAGCAATTACATACAAATACACATATAAGTTCCAGATATCTGTGAAATACTACATATTTTGATTAAAGTCTTGGTCAGATTTCAGCAACTTTAATCTGTTGCATAATGTTATATGGCAGGTAACTAGCTGAAACTTATCAGGGACTAAACAACAGCTTGTAATGACCTGATATACTAAAGTGTTCTGACACAGTGAAGAGGAATTTTGAGATCTTTGGTACCTGTCACGAATCATTTTCGCATAATCCTTGATCTTCGAAGGTCTAGTTGAACGGCGAATGCCTTCTTCTCCAGCGCTTTTATCATTGGTCCCGTTTTTGGCGACATTCTGAAATATGATAGCATATGTTGGTAAAATACTAATGGGTAGTAGAGCCACGCTGATTTCATGGCCGAACGGGCCGGCTCGACCGGGGCGGTACTACTCTCGCACAGAAAATCAACGTAAAATGACAGCGTTCGTGCTGTCGTGTTTCGTTGGTGAGTGCGAGACCGGAGGCCCAAATAGTCTAGTCAACAAGTTCCATACTTGTTGACTAGACTAAAAGATGCAGCAGCATCACTAGGCCGCCATGGTGTGGGTCGCCATACTTGTCTGCATTCGCAGTGAGTATGGTGACCGCCACTCTTGGATTCTGCTTATACTTTCCATCAGGCCATAAAAAAAAAGATACGAATTGAGCAAAAAATCATTTGTTTGTTAGTATTATTTCACACTAGCGCCTCGCATCGACTTCGCACGTATTTGAAATTCTCGAATTCCTTCTACTATAATATGCATGTATTACATATAAACCTTTCTCTTGAATCACTATCTACCGCGTAAAAAATGAATTAAAATCTGTTGAGTAGTTTAAAAGATCTAAGCAAACAGATAGCGGAAGAATTAATACCATGTAAAGACATATTTACGACTGCAACTAAAATATTTTTTAATATTTACCTTCGGTGTCTCTTTCTCCTTCTCTTTATTGTCTTTTTCCTTCTCTTTATTATCTTTTTCCTTCTCTTTATTGTCTTTTTCCTCTTTTACACTAACATTGTTTCCTTTCACATCTTTTACTTCTTTGGGCTCTTTATTTTCTTTGGTGACAATGCGCCTCTCAGGTTGTTTCTTTTCTAAAGCTGGTGTTTTTGTAATTATTTGAGTTTTCTTTTCCTCCACTGCAGGCGTTCTGTGACATATAAGCACGATCAAAGTAAATGCATTAATAATCTTTAGTCTTAAAATTAAACTTGTATATTTAGTTCAATTGACTACATTTTAACATTATCTTATTACTCACTTTAACTTAGGAGTAGAGGTGTGTATCTGCGGCCGCCTGTTTCGTAATGTTTCTACAGATTTTGCTGGTGTTTTCACTACTTCAGTTCGCGTATTAGTCTGAAATCATTAATGAAATAATTATCTTGTTATTTTGCATTTTTCTTTATGTACTACTTTTATAGGCCAAAAATACGATTAGAGTGTCACGTGACGTCGCTTCCCACCACTAGACCACCGCTCTGCCCCCACCGAGACACCCTACAGCTCAGCACACCACTATATAAGTCAGGACTGGCTGAAGACGGCCTTTCTCTACGCCGCAGCAGCCAGGAAGTTAAGTGTTTCCTCTCTCTTGGAGGGTCACCGCTCGTGGAATACTTCTTAGGACCTCGCCCTGAACTAATCTCATGTCTTCTATATACGCGAAGTCAATTTACTTCATTTAAATGTGAACCTTGTTTTTATTTAACAATTAAAACTGTGAATTATCTTGATCGAGTCTAATTTGTATCTCGTTATCTCACCATCAAGGCCTCACCTTGAACCTTCTTGGCCCCTAAAGTCCGTTAACGTTACAAGGGTAAACTACAAGTTAGGTACTTACTCTTTTCAACTCCTGCAACTCCTTTTCCAATAAGCGTAACGACTTGTCGTTAGCGCCAGCATTGTTACCCTCTGTTTTTGTATTCCTTTTTTCTGGTACGGCTTCGATTGTAGACTGCACTTTGCGTTTAATTTCTTCTGCCCTTCGTAATATAGGAGCGGTCTGTAATAGATTTATTGTAATTTAGTACCATTGGCATGGTTAGTACAATTTTAGTGGTTCCATTACATATTGGTGTATGATGTTCTCCTAGCCTACGCAGAAGATATTATAGTGCTTTGACTGCCTAGTTGGTCTCGCAGTTGGCGTGTGCGACTGCTGATCATGAGGTTTCGGGTTCGATGCCCGGGTCGGACCAAGTGTTTGTATGATCTACAAATATTTGTTTCGGAGTTTGGGTGTTTTCTATGTATAATATGTATGTATTTACAAAAAAAGTATATATGTATTTGTATCAGTTGTCTAGTACCCATAACACAAGCTCTGCTTAGATTGGGACTAGATGGCGTTGTGTGTTAGTTGTCCGAAATATTTATTTATTTATAGTGCACAAGCGTGTGCGCAGACACAGGTGCATTCTCTGTTCCCCCACTCTCGTAATCGGGAGGGATGGGACGTTTATTCGACACGACCGGGGAGAGATCAGCTTTACGTGCTCTCTGAGGCACTGGAGCTGACCTCGACTTCCAAACTCCGAGCTCTGATATTAAGTTAGTAGTTATATTTATATAATCAGAAAAACTCGATAACATTGGTGTGTAACTGAGTACTATCAGGATATATTCTGCTGTAATTTAATAGTGAAAGATAATTACCTGCAAATTATTCTTCTCTGTGTTTTTAGAAGCCGCAGCTGCAGCAGTAGTGGATAGAGGCTTTTCAGAAGCCGGTTGTGCCGCTTCTTTCTTGATTATGGCTAGTGGGTCCGCGTTTGCTAAATCAGTAAAAGTCATCTCTGAATCACTTTCTGAAAAGAGAAACATAATACATTGATTTACCACCTATTGTATGCAAATTCGTAGTTACTTAGATACAATTTATTGAAGTTTATTTGTTATATTAATGTAGATTAACAACTCATGTTAAAATGCATTTGTGGCACTAAGGCTTACCTTAGTGCCACAAATGCATTTTAACTTATACATTCCACTATCATTATAATGTGCCACAAATACATTAAAATGATAGTGAACCACTAAAATGTTGTTGAGTACAGTCATATATTGTCAATAAAATATTTATTTACCTTCAGAATTAGTATTTTCAGCTCCCAATTCTTCACTTTGTGATGTTGCGAGCTGTAAAATAAGAATAATTATTATTACTTTTATATACTGTAAATATAGCTTACGATGTAATGAAGTTGAATATTTACCATAAAATCATCAGGCTTCTTTATTTCGACCACCATGTGGTCATCTTCTTCTTTTACTGAAATAAAAATTTTACAAAATGTGTTACATCAGTAGCATCAACCATTCAACACTAGTTGCGAAAGTTTTGTAAAGTCAACTCGGCAACAGACCACAAGCAGAGAGCGGGAAGATCCCTACTGGGTCCGGGAGAGCTCAAATATAGAACTAGACATACAGATAGTCCGAGAGCGTCTCAACCTTTTCCGGGACACACCAGTTCTTTACTAGTGCGACAACAGCAGGGGTAGTGAACGAAAGGTCTACTACTATGTAGATACTATGTTGATACCTACTACTATGTAGTTTACCGTGGGAGAGCCACGCTTCGGCATGAATGGATCGGCTCGACCGGTGTGATACCACGGCCTAACAGAAAACCGATGTGAAATAGTGCTTGCGCTGTGTTTCACCGAGTGAGTGAGGATATCGGAGGCCCATACCTGAATCCCCCTACTCCTACCTCCCCATCCCCAAAAGGCCGGCAACGCACTTGTGATGCTTCTGGTGTTGCAGGTGTCCATGGGCGGCGGTAATAGCTTACCATCAGGCGATACGTCTGCTCGTTTGCCCGCCTATTAAATAAAAAAATAAAAAATAATGGACTTAAGAGCCCCACTGAGGCCAATAAGTTTAGAGGCCGACAAGTCTACGTGATCGAGAACTTGTCTAGTTTAGAGTAGACAACAAGCTAGGTTTTTGTAAATACTACTTAAAAATGCTAAGAATACAATTTCTAGCCTATATTTCAATATCTCAGACCTCTCAAGCAATAAGGTCTATATTGAAATACATACTTATACATATACATACATAAAAGAAAATTGCTAACGCTTACAATTAATAGTAGCTTCCTCTTCATCGTCTTCTACGTCCATTTCAACCGAAGATTCATCCTGTGCCGTCTCCTATGGAAAAATTATTGATATTATACGAAATTAGCATACGCTTAATCATGATGGCCATGGATTATATAAAGACTTTATTTTTCAGTTTAGGTCCAAGTTCATAGTGACCTATTTGTTGGTGGCCAGTTACTTGTACTATTTTTGCCTGTATTTTTTTTTTCTTCTAAACTTTTAAGATCATTAATTTTCTGCAATGTTTTTTTTAAATTTCAAACCACAAAATTTCAAAAACAAATATGCAAAGAGACCGTCGACTTCACGACAACAGTAATTCGATCATCAATGTTCCGTTATTATTTTACCACCTCTATTTAATAGAAAACATTATAAAATTCAATATTTTAATTTTAAAATATAAGAATTGATACCTAATCTAAAAACATTTCAACACGTGTACTTTTCGTTTGGCTTTGGGTATGGGCGGTGTTATTTTCGTTCGGATCGCCAGACAGTTCGGATCGCCAGACAGTTCGGTCGTATCTACGACGTTTATTAAACAAAGGGTTGTATTCTTTAAATTCTTGAGTATTTTATTTCAATACTCTTCGTTTTTAGCTATTATTAAGTTTTTTCGAGTATCAGCCTCGATGCTCAGTGTCATCAGCAGGCAATCTGACATGTACAGGCCAATACAAACTTTATGGCAGCTCAGACATCGTGCGGTACGATGCGTAGAACGCAATATCAGGGATCAGCGGGATGTGCATCCGTACACTACACGATCCAAGAAACGATCTTCCTATTTAATTTCGTTTAAGAATGAATATTCTTAATATCTAATATTTTGACTTGGTGTTCGCAGCTTACTTTCGAACCGCCTGTAATTTTGCATTGAACTATACCTACATTATACTGAATAATACATACCACACTACGTAGTTCTTCTTCATGAGCGTTGGTGATGTGATTGTCCAGTTTTTCTTTCGAGGTGAATACCAATTCACACAGATCACACATAAACTCAGTACCTGTTGGACAATAATAGAATTTTGTCACATCATTGGATTGCATTTTAATGTAAGAACGTTCGGATTTGACAGTTTACGTTCCTTTCCAGTTTTCCCATTTAATGATTGGAGCGACATTAAGGCATCATAAGCCGAAAACAGAATTATATTTATTTTAAGACAACTTCTGCACTATGAATAGATCTTGTGTCGTAGGGGACTTTCCAAACATTCATTCACCGTGGGAGAGCCACGCTTCGGCATGCATGGGCCAGCTCGACCGGAGTGATACCACGGCCTCTCAGAAAACCGGTTTGAAATAGCACTTGCGCTGTGTTTCACCGAGTGAGGATACCGGAAGCCCATACCCCAAATCCCTTTCCCCATCCCCCAAAGGCCGGCAACGCACTTGTGACGCCTCTGGTGTTGCCGGTGTCCATGGAGGGCGGTAATCGCTTAATATCAGGCGATAAGTCTGCTAGTTTGCCCCCTATTCCATAAAACAAAAAAAAAAAAAACGGACACAAAGATCACCCAGACTAAGGGTAACAATTTGTGGCACACACAAAGTGTTGTCTCGTGTGGGGAGTGAACGTGGGTTGTGTTGTGGAACACTAAGCGCAGATGGAAAAGACGAGGTGACCGTTAAGCCACTACGCCATCCGTACAGTCGGTAGGCGTAGTGCTGCAAATAAATCACTTGAAGTAAATGCGAAAAAACTTTATATGGTACTAGCTTTTACACGCGGCTTCGCTTACGCAGACTTTCATCCCCTGATTTACCCCCTTAGGGGTGGAATTTCAAAAATTCCTTTCTTAGTGCTCACTTACGTTATATAAAGAACCTACATGCCAAATATTTCAGGATTCTAGCTTCAGCGGTTTGGGCTGTGCGTTGATCTCTGGGTATGTCAGTCAGTTAGTCACCTTCCTCTTTTATATATATAGACTAGCTTTTACACGCGGCTTCGCTCACGCAGACTTTCATCCCCTGATTTACCCCCTTAGGGGTGGAATTTCAAAAATTCCTTACTTAGTGCTCACTTACGTTATATAAAGAACCTACATGCAAAATTTCAGGATTCTAGCTTCAGCGGTTTGGGCTGTGCGTTGATCTCTGGGTATGTCAGTCAGTCAGTCAGTCAGTCTGTCAGTCAGTCAGTCACCTTACTCTTTTATATATATAGATTATGACTGAATTTCTACTGCGTTTGCGTAAAACTGTGATGTTTTTACATTAATGAAGGTAATGCCAGTTGGTTGATGTTGGAAGTATAAACGGAAACTAAAAACTCATGCAGTAACATTTACGTTTATCTGAGTAGACGCATAAATAATACGTTTATGCAAAAAATAGAGTGATATATAATGTATACTTTCATTCAGCATATATATACTACTTCGATAGCATTCATGCATTACAAAAATCATGCAGTGCCCACATACCATTCACGTGCGACTTGATATGAACAGTAACTGCATCAACGTCCTCGAACTTCTCTTGGCAAAGAGGACAGATAAGGTTCTGAGTTGCATGTATAGCCGAGTGATATATGAGATCATCTTGAGTTGAAAAGGTGTCGTCACACTGTTCGCAACGATACTGATCTGGGGACTCGCCGAAAGGTCCTCGGCAGGTGCTTATAACCTCACGATGTTGAACGCGAAGGTGTCTGGAATAAAAATACATAACTTTTTTATTATAACACCTGTTATACACAGCCTGCTTAAGACCGGGATGGTTGGCATTTCCTGAGGGAAGAGCTTTCTTCAGCAGTGGAAAAATCTTGACAAAACTGCTCAAAATTAAAGTATTAAATCAATAGGAATATTTTTTTCGTGTTTCTTAATATGTACCTGCTTAAATGTTTATGATAAAAATACTTTCAAGTGAGTCGATTCAAACCAATTGCATTATTAATAATCAAAAATTATAATGATAATTGCATGAGTTACTTACCTGGTGTAATGGTGAGACTTCATAAAACTCTTGTTACAGTGTTTGCATGGGTAGGACCTATCTCCAGCATGACCACGAACATGGCTCGTCAGTTTTGATACTGATAAAAAACCTATAAAAACGTATCATTTTTAGACATTTATAAAAATATGTTTAAATTCATTTCATTCGCACATTATTTTTATGAATAGTCCTCAAAAATACATTCGATTGACAGTGTAAGGTTTATTTGACTTTTTATAACCAATTTCTTCTAAAAACAAATGAACGAATGAAATACAAGTTGACCTTAACTATTACGCATGTTCATAGCTCATTTCTATGTTGAAATAATTTAATGTTCTAGTGTAAGTAATGGTAAAATATAGTGATTTTAGGTGTTGACTCACGCGCTGGGCAGTATAGGCAAGCGAAGGCCGCTTCTTTATCGTGAAGATTAGCCTTGTGCCTTTGGAGCGTTGTTTTTTTAATAAATCTGTAAAATACATATATACAAAGACATATACATTTGCGTGTGATGAAACCTGGTCGGGTACAAATTCGCAAATATCTCCGAAACTGCAAATGCTAGCAATTGCGGAAACCCAAAGAAAAAACTGAAAAATACTTTTTTCAATTATGATAAATATTTTTTTCTATGATTTTTGTTGTCAACCATACCAAACGCCAATAGACACAACGGTGTATAGTTATTAGTCATTCATAATTCAGGTTAGTCCCCTCAATGTGTTTGAAATATTGATGTTAATGGGATTCCTGATATAGAATATTCACGCATACGGTGTTTGATAACGTACCCGATTCCTTACGGGCGCTGTTCTGAAATAGTATATTTCATTACGAGTACGGAAAGCCTGTCATTGCAAAGAGTTCCGACAAATGTCTACCCGAGCCGAGGCGCAGCCGAAGGTGAGGGTTGACAGTCGGAACAAGTTGCAATGACGGTTCCGCACGTGTACTAAACACCAATTTTTAATACAGTTGAAAAAAGGTAATTTAATATAATATTAAAAACACAATAAACTAACTAATCATTTATTGTCCGAAGCATTTTGTGCAATTATACTGAGTTCCGGTGGTGTTAATTCAAATAAATTATCGTCGAAATTACTCATTTTGCAACAACCAACTAAACTCGCAAAGAAAATTTTTGGAAAATGGCGCCAACCGTAAAAGAATATAAGCAGAGATTTTTTTTTGTTTTCTTCACCCATTCTGGGTAGGCAAAGGAAACTATGCCCATACAGCCAAGTCTTCAGAAGAATTTTTTTATTGATATGAAATGAAACCTAACTCATTGAATCAAATCATTCAATCTGATATTGAAACAAATTAGTAGCTTCTTTTTAGAAATATTTGCATGAATCATAAAAACTTCTATGATTTTTTTTTAATAAAAACTTCGTGGTTGGTTATTTCTTTTTAATAGACATTATTTTGACAGTTGGGAAAGAGAACGCACGAGTTCAGAAAAGGTAAAAAAAGCTCGAGTATGTAATAGCCCACATCCCGAACGCTATACGTCCCTGCAATACGCCACTTTTTGAGCAACTGTATTAAAAAAACTTTTTATTCGTATAGTAGCGTAGCGTAGTACGTCGTAGCGTAAGTAGGGTAAGCGAATGGACTGTAACAGGCGTCGTCGTCATGCATGTATCAAGATGGGGAAAATTCTATATTTGTCTATCACAGCACATTCGCATGCAGCACAAAAAGTGAATACTTACGTACAAGATGTAGGCATGAGACGAATAGAATGGCCCTCATGTAGTCCTAGCCCCAATTTGAAAGATTAAAGAAACCCAATCACAATTTCCAAGTTTAAATCTACTTTGATAGAACAGTAGCACCCAATATGAAATGAAATGATTTTCATCAAGTAGAATCATTTTGGCGGCTTATACACAAAAAAATATTAAATCAAATCATGTCGGTGTACAAAAAGCATGCAGATACCAAATACTGAGAAACGTAATAACAATTTACTGTAAAAAATTGCTTGTATTTTATTCGATTTTACTTGCTTTGAAATTCCTAGAGATATTTGCAAAATTATTACCGTCCTGGATACATTGCACGTGAGTGTGCTATTAAAAACGTTAAGTATTTAGTTTCTTTTATTCAATTATTTATCATATTTATACTATGGAATTTATAATTTCATATAGATAATATCAATGTTATAAAGCTAAAGGGTTTATCTGGTTGAAGGCGCTAATCTTAGGAAGTACTGGTTCCAATTGCTGATTTTTATTAGTGTTAGATATAGACAATTTATTGATGAATCAGGCGATACGTCCGCTCGTTTGTCCGCCTATTCAAAAAAAAAAAACATAAAAAATGAATAATTTTAGGGTGCTTTCAAACCTTTTGTCGCATGCGTCGCAGGGAAATTGTCTTTCCATAAAGAGAGTATGTTTCTCAGTATGTGTATCTAGTTCATCTTGACTTAAGAACGTAGCCGGACATGAGGGACATGCTAGCTGGGCTAAATCTGCGTGTAATAACTGAAAGATTAACAGAGATTGGGAGGTCGTCTTCCTATAAATACGTTTGGTAATCATACATGTAACCGCAAATTTAGAAAAAAAAGCGAAAATTAAATGTAACAAAGCAATAGTTCATTGAAAATCATATCAAATTTATAATTTGTAAACAGGAAGGTGTTAAAACAAAGTTTAAAAATTTTAGTATAACGTCATAAAACCATTACAGTCAAAACGATAATTTATGTTAGTACAGCCTAACGATTAATTCTTGACAAACGTGAAACGGAACTTAAAATACCAATGAGTCCCAAATGAAGTCATTTTTGTTAAGTAAACTTTTCAACAGTTATATTTGTCACATTGTTTGAATGCAAAAAATAATTCAAAAGCATTTTTACGAATATCCATACTGCGGAGGTACGGGTCACATGTCCCTCCAACACAAAGGGAGGATCCTCCGACCAGGTGAGGTGATCATGCCTGGCGGGCCCCGGCCCAACGGTTGATGTTGGGATGTTGTATATATGATAATCGGCGCGAGAACTTCTATTGAGCAATTCAGGATTGGTAGTTTCTTAGTTTCCTTCGTTACTCCGTAGTTCAACTTATCTACGGCCATCTAGGCTCTGTAGTATGTTATGTTGGCGCTGTATGTGGAAGTCGTCACAATACTATTACATAGGTATTATAAATTTGAAAGTAACTCTGTTAAACTTTCGCGACTAAACCGCTGCACCGATTTCTATTAAATTTAGCTTGGAGATACATACTTTGATTTATGAGGAAGTGACCGCGATAACCGATAAACAACGGGTAAAAACTGGTAACTAATGACCTGTATTTTTTTGTGATTTTATTTCTATGACAACATTGTGTGCAAAATAAAAAAAATTGCTAATTTAGATTTTAACTCTGAAATTAGTGCAAAAAAAAAAAAATTTTAAGCACGAAATTCCCTATATCATTACGTTAGCTTTACCTTTTCGTGTCTCTTGAGAAGCATAAGGCGCTTAAACTTTTTACCACAAGCTAAACATTTGAATACCAACTCGTCAGTGGAGTGTCGCAGCTGATGTGTGGCTAAATCATGATTATTAAAGAATTTACTGAAATAATACAAAATAATCTGTATGAAATTCTGAATTCCTTATCTTTATTACTCCACTAGATCATTACAACAAGTGCATAAAGGAGATTCTATGTATAACCTGTTGGTTTATTCTTTTTTAAACATACATATATGTTTAAAAAGAATAAACCAACAGGTTATACAAAACTGAGTTTTGGGACAAAATGTATATGTATACAGGGTGTCCCAAAACTCAGTTTTGTAACATCCTATATGTTAGAGGCCTATGTCCAGCAGTGGAAATACAACCGAGATGAATGAATATATGTTATTTAACAGGGATTTATTAATATGACTGATTAGCTGACTGAATATTGTAATGAAGGAAAATATAATAATGGTGGTGATTCTCTTGTTGTCATCACTAAACTAAAATTCACTAAAATTTGTTTTTGGATTATATACTCTAATTTCATCTACTTACAGTCCATGTTCCTATTTCTCAGTTTAGTTTTGTACCAAATACACATTAATCAGAAACACATGTTTGTTTATTATTTGAAAAAGAAAAATTGACTGTAGGATAACCGAAATTAGTTAAATTACTCAACTTAGACCATATTTTTCTTTTGCTATTCTTGTGTTGAACGTTTAAAACGCGTAACGTGTGACGTAAAACTTGTCGTGTCGCACTAAACTAAACTTATACGTCGACTAAATACATGCTGACTAAATTACCTACGCAATTATTTCTTATGATTTTTACATTTAGAGTTTAGTTTTTTTTTTACTAATAAACAAGCGTGTACCTCTAATCAACTTTTAGTCCGTACTGAACTAAATTTAGTGAAAACTGAGATATTGAAAAATGGTCTGTAAGCAGAAGAGATTAAAGTATAATTATAATGATCAAATTTTAGTGAATTTTAGTTTAGTGATAACAACAGAATTACCACCAATATTTAATCTAAAATTACTCAAGTAGTGGTGCACCAACTTCGAAAAAAATCTAAGTCTGGATGTTCTTTGTATCGGTTTCATGATGTTTATAAGGGCGTGGGAGTAGTCTTTTTAAAAAAATTAAAAAGTGACAAGTTTCAAATGTAATGTGACAAGAAGTGACGTAAGATTGTAGTGACATTAAATCGAAATATGGCCATGTTTCAAGCGAGCACGGTTATTGTTCTGATGTCTATGGATAAGAAGACGAAGCTCATTACACACTTTGAAAGAGTCTGGCATCTGCTTGTCATCAAATCGAGAAAAAGTTCGTGAAGTTTATTTTAGCAGAACCAGGTGCACAGAAATTATTGTTCATTCAAGAATAACGGATGGCGGATGAAAATAATTTCAGACATGCTATGGTTAGCTGTTAACTATGATGATACTAAAAGAGTAACATTAAGACCTTGTTGGACTACGATAACGCATTGCTAAGAAAAACTTACTACTTACTAACTTACTGGAATAACTTACTTATCACATTGATTGCACTGAAAATTCCTTTGTCTATGTTTTTGCATTTTGTGCAAGTTTAATAGTTGCTGCAGAGGATAGGTACAGTTGCACTCGTCACATGGCCACAGACCATCCCGCAAATTTGTTGGTAACTCACCAATAGCATTAAGCATTTGGTCTTTCAGTTCCCACAGGTTTCTGGATGGATGTTCATCAGCTGTTCCAATAGTGTCATCAGGCTTCTGGTCACCTTCATCATCCGTATCTGCACCATAAGGCACTTCAACTACTCAGCACTATAGTTACAGTTTAAGGTACATATTACCTAAACTGTTTAAAGAAATATCTACTTTATTACAAAGTAATAAGTAGCATAATAGTTTATATGTATGGTAAGAGCATCATAGCCATATGAGCATATTTTTAGTAAAACTATATTTCATTAATGAAATTATCAACTATTGAAATAATTATAAACATGCTTCTGAAAAAATACAATGTTTATCAAATCAATTCTGTTCTACTGCATCAATGCTTACTAAACAGTCTTACCAGTATCAAAATTAAATAATCACCCGCTGATGGAAAACACTCGCTGGCAATATATTTACTTGAAAGATATATTTACAAATATATTTTTCACTGTTAATTATTATTATTTATTTTGTTAATAAGAATGATGAATATCGCTTTTCTTGCAGAACTCTATTGCTAAGATAGAATGTGGTTGTACAGGATTTTGTGATAGAATGATAACAAATTTATTAACAACGAAAGAAAACAACATGATAGTATGTATGTGTATGATAAGTCAACTTGAAAAACACAGTCGAAGCGAGAACCTCTTTTTTAAGTTGGTTACAAAGATTGGACAGTTAGACATCTTCTAAAGAAGACACGCATGCGCCGCTTTAATATTTGAGTAGGTATGTCCTGACTTTAGGTAATACCACAGAATAACTAATAGTTCTAACGTACAGAAGTCGTAGTACGATTCACTCTCGAACAAACGTCAAGTTTAGGCATAAAAGTTAGTGGACATCCTTGGGCGAGGCCATGTCCAGCATTGGACAGTGAAAAAAGATTTGATGAGAGCATTCTATGTTAGTAATAGAAATCATGCTATAATAGACATAAATAAACATCAACCTGTAAAATGAAACACAATCAAATATGTATATGATGAACAGTGACATACAACTAAACTATTGAAATTTGCTAAACCATGCATAAAAATAAACATTAAAAATACATATATGAAGCTATGAACATACGCAATTTCTATTAAAAAAAAAGTCTTACATCCTAAAACAAAAACACAAATATCAACTACTACACGGCATTTTAACTTTGTTACCTTTGCCTGCTTTTGGCTTCCCCTTGTTTTGTTTATTGCCTGTAACCACTTTGACGCGAGCATTTTTAGGCCCCTCATCGGATCCATCGCCAATCTGAAAAAAAAACCTTCAGTTCACCACAGGACTGGACTAAATTTTACCACAACACTTATTAATAGGGGCTGGAGGCGGTGATACGTAACTGTCAGTACACTATATTCTGCATAGACCTCTATTATGTATAAGAATGTATAGTGAATGTATAGTGATAGCAGTGTTAAATATATATTTATTTATTTTTTAACACAACGCCATCTAGTCCCAAGCTAAGTAGAACTTGTGTTATCGATACTAGACAACTGATATAAGTACATACATATATATACTTTTTTTTTTGAGAATACATACATATTATACATAGAGAACACCCAAACTCCGGAACAAATATTTGCTGATCATACAAACATTTGGTCTGACCCGGGAATCAAACCCGAGACCTCAAGCACGGCAGTCGCATATGCTACCACTACGCCACCGAAGCAGTTTATTTACTATAAATTATTTACTGAATACAAATAAAAATAATTCTAGAGATCATCTGTGTGGCTATAGATTAAGAATACAGTGTCACCACCCTTATTCATCCCATAGGTGTCATAAGAGCATACTATGTAGGACAACATGACTGCTATAGAAAACCTGAAAAAAAAACCCTGTATCAACCTGCCTAGCTTGCATGCTGTAGTAGGCTAACGTTTATTCAAAGGAGAAGCATATGTCCAGCGTGGAGTGTTGAACGCTGTTTCGATAGAAGGCTTTTGAAATAACTGGAGTTCTTGTGATAATCTACACTATATAATATTCTCGTGTCACAATGTTAGTTACCATACTCCTCTGAAATGGCTGGACTAATTTTTATTAAATTTGGTGTGCATATCGGGCAGGTCTGAGAATCGACCAACATCTATTTTTATAGCCATTTTTTTTAATGGCAAAACAATGTTTGCCCGATCAGCTAGTACCTATATTTATAAAGAAATAACCTTTCTTGCATTATTTGTATTTCTCAGACCTACTTACAAAGTTGTTCAATTTCAAACAAAATATAAAAGTGAAATTGATTTCAAGAAAGTAAAAAAATAAAATATTTAAGCCATAATTGATATTTTTTATTATTTAAACAAAAAAAATTGATGTTGCTATATTCTGCTTGTTAACAAAATTATAATAGGATACTACAAAATTATGAGCATTTTCCTTCTGTTCAATTACTGACCCACGCAACGTCGTTTACGTCTCCTATTGCCCTTAGAGTAAAAAAATTTCTCCGTTTTTGTAACATTCTTCATTGATGCTCCGCTCATATTAGTCTTAGCGTGATCATATTATATAGCCTTCCTCGATAAATGTACTATCCAACACTGAAATAATTTTTCATTTCGGATCAGCGGTTCCTGAGATTAGCGCGTTCAAATAAACAAACAAACTCTTCAGTTTTATAATATTACTAGCTGATCCGGCAAACATTGTTTTGCCATTAAAAAAAATGGCTATAAAAATAGATGTTGGTCGATTCTCAGACTTACCCGATATGCACACCAAATTTCATAAAAATTAGTCCAGCCATTTCAGAGGAGTATGGTAACTAACATTGTGACATGAGAATTTTATATATAAGATTTACTTTAGAAATAATATTCACCTTGACGTTGTAAACATTTTCATCATCTTCGTCTTCACTATCAGATCCATTGGCAGTGACTTGGATAGTGGCTCCTCCCTCAACAACTGTCTTCATTACAGCAAGCTCCGGCGCAGACTTTGTTGCTACACGAAACAACTGCAAGATAAATAAAAATAATTTAAAATTTATACTTATCTAATAATTTTAAACAAGCAATTCCTGTATATATTTGTATGTATTAATCTGAATCTCTGAAAGGGCTCCAATGATTGTCATGAAATTAGTATGCAGGGAGTTTCAGGAGCGATAAATTGATCTAGCTAGGATTGCTAGGAATCATTTTAGAAAATTTACCCAAAAAAAAAACCAAGCAAAGATGGGCATCCAGATACTTGAGCAAAGATTGGTCATTCAGATACTGAGTATTTGGTTAAAATACTTATTTCATTATGTATTCTATAATAATCTCACACACCATTGTCTGATCTCACACTAGATAAAGCCTGTACTATGCAACTCTTGGTAAAAATATTAATACATACCCATACATACATAGGAAATTATAGATAAATTACACCCAAACACAAAATAAATGATGCTGCTCATCACATCATCTCTATGGTTACATATACTCATAAAACCATGCAGTCTAACATGCAGAAATGAGGGTGTCTGTCATGGGTAAATAATATCACAACTATCTCAATGGTGCTATGTTGATAATTCCGTTTTTTCATTAATTGATGAAAATGTTTTTATACTAAATAATCACAAATTTTAACAAAACAAAAACTGACCCAGTTCTTGAGAACTGGACCAAATTAAAATGGGACCACATGGGAAGCACCAGCTTTCAAATAAAAAATTCATCATCAAAATCGGTTACCCAGTCGAAAGTCATGAGGTAACAAATATAAAAAAAAAACAAATTGATAACCTCCTCCTTTTTTGAAGTCGGTTAAAAAACAAAAATATATTTCTTAATTTCCTATTGTATCCTCTTTCTTAGTTTGTTGAGTCTACTGAAGACAGATAGTGATTCTTCAGTGATGTTTTAACCAGTTACCATTCAATAGGGATAGCGTATCTTCAATTAAATATGAAATATAAATAAATAAACAATATGTTTTGATAGGTAGTATAAATCTTAATCATATTAAGGTTTTATTAATAAAATTGCTAGTGTTACCTTTTGTAGAGAAGATGGCCAGGCTACAGAATTCAAATCCGTCCCGCTCTGAATGTATTGTAGAACATTTTCATCAGCCTGTCTACACATTTGCTTGTATTCATAACTGATATCCATGAAAAATTTGCATCGATTACAGATATATGATGGCATTCTATCTGAAGGGAATACCTGAGGAAAAGAAAAGTAGTTAGACATAATTGCATTTATGTGAAATTTTGCTCAACTTCTCAAAAGGCCAGCAGGTGGCGCTCCTAAGACAAAAATTAACAAGAAAAGTATTTTAACCCCATAATTACATGGTTTAACTGGTTCAAAATTTTGATATGACATTCACTACTTTATGAGTAATCTATAACATACTCATATGACTACATATTTTTGGTAAACAGTAATAAACAAACATTTATTGTTCAATGCATATTCGGCGCCATTATGATAAACGTATACAAATGTTATTTGATTTTCAAGCATCGTTGTATACAAATAATTACACATGATATTATTAACAAAAATAGTTACAATATAATTACCTCGATTGAAACGCAGGACAATATTTTCAGTGGGAGAGGAACCGAGTTTTTTGGCGCTCGATTTCTGTCATATAAACTAGTAAGTGTTTCATCTTGGGATAAACAAAAACGGCAAAGTTTCAAAGCTGTTAAATTATCTTTTCTTGTTTCCATGTTGAACGAAATTTATAACAACACAATACACACGGAATTTAACTTCACTCCATAACCTCTTCAAATACACCACACAAACGAACCAAACCAAATCATTGGTGTTTCTCCTCGTTGACACTAGCGCCACTAGTTGTATGACGCGGATGGACGCCGCCGTGCAGCGCCTCATGCGGTGACTAGGCGCAAATAAAAAGTTTCATGCTATTCCCAACTAGATGGCAAATATGCAATTTTAAGGAAAAAAAATTAAAAAATGAAGTAAAATAATATAATTAGAGTCGTGACTAAATTTAACTAGACGTTAAAGTTTTTAACATTTACTATTGGCATCCGATTATTAAATCTGCACATAAATATTCTTAGTAAGCTGCAGTGTTTATAAAGGAGTAGAGGCGCTGCTGTCGGCAAATTTGTGGAGTAAAAAATACAAAGAAAAAAAACAGATTCGTAATATAATAATTTATGCGAATTCAATGCGTATTATATTGATTTCAATTAAAAAGGATTATTTTATACAATATCTAATGGTGTGTGAATTTTACCTAGCTGCCGATATGTGAATATATGTGTGATATGTGACTGCCGATCAAGAGGTCTCGCCGGCCTCGGATTTGATTCCCGGATCGGACCAAAAGTGTTATTGGCTTCTTCTTACAAGAAATTCTTAAAACAACCCGGAATGTGGAAGTTTGTCGGTGTTTTACAGTCCTGGTTGTCATGAACGTCTCTGGCAATCGTTATTGGGAAGTCAGTGCCCTCATATATACTGGCAACTAATTCAACCTTCGAATTCAGTTCGCTCTCTCCGGTTAAACTAGCAGCCGACCCCAGCTGCAGGCCAGCTGCAGCCGAGCATTTTGTTCAGAATAAATGTTAATAATGCTAATTATACTTAGGGCGCATGAAGCTTGGCATCTGGTGACCTTACTCAATGCAAAGCATCAAAATTCCCTAAAATCTATTTCATGTAAGACCATGTCACTCCGGTTTATCCAGTCCATTTGTGACGAAACATGACCGTTGACAGTGGATAGATCTTTGAAGCCACTATTTTCCACTTCCAAAGTGTACATCCGTGTGGTGATGAATTAAGAATACAGAGTGTCATAATGCTTTTTCTCCAATAGGTTTCGTAATAAGCGATTAAAGGTGAAAGCTATGCAGAAGCACTGCAAAGAGAAGGACAACTTGAAACAAACCCTATACCAACCGAGGCAACCGATCTGGCCAACGTGATATAGTCCATTCGCTTAAATATGGTCTCCTTGATCGCGCCGCCGTCGCATGTGCGGCAAGCCGCCACAAGCAAGCCACCTCAAGCAAGCTACCTGCTGCGTACACCCAAGCAAGTATGATTTGTCAGTTTACGCCGTTGCGTTGAATGAATTAATATATTCGTATTTTACAACAAAAACCGAAAGAACACTGTCTAAACTAATGGACTATACCCTCTCCCTAGCAAGGAGCACCTCCTTTCTAAGAAGAGGGCTATGTCCAGCTGTGGAATATTAAAGGCTGTTGGTGTGGTGTGTGGTGAAGTCCAAGCATCTTTATATCATGCTCGCTCCTTTGAACTTATTGTAGAATGTTCACTTAGCACTTTGTTTTGAAAGAAACCATAAAATTTCCCTACACAAAAATTGTATTACTTAACATGTTATCACTATTTAATAATAATCTGGAACATGAGTAGTCTCGTTCTTGTTTGCCTAGGTGGAACAAAAAAAATAGGCTTCTACTTCCGTTTTTGATAGTTACCAACGATTTAGAAAATGGTATTAAAATTATTTATTAACTGGTAATAAAATATGTCTGTCTGATAATTTTTTTTTGCTCTTGATTGTGTTGCTATGCTACAAAGTAATCTATATATATAAAAGTCTTCTATATATATAAAAGTCTTCTATATATATAAAAGAGGAAGGTGACTGACTGACTGACATACCCAGAGATCAACGCACAGCCCAAACCGCTGAAGCTAGAATCCTGAAATTTTGCATGTAGGTTTTTTATATAACGTAAGTGAGCACTAAGAAAGGAATTTTTGAAATTCCACCCCTAAGGGGGTAAATCAAGGGATGAAAGTCTACGTGAGCGAAGCCGCGTGTAAAAGCTAGTCCCCGGATAAAGATAGGTACGATACGTGCAGAGGCGGATTAAGTAACAAGAGCGCCCTAGGCAACCATCCCTTCGGCGCCCTCCCCCCCACCACCATGATTCTAGCATCCATATAATCTATCTATCTTGGCAGTTGGCTTATCTTCACTAAATTATTTTTTACGTGTTAAACCCTTTTGAGATATATATATAATATTCACAAAAAATAAATAGGTATCTTCTGAAACACCTGAATGGTGTCATTGATTGTAGGTAGAGCTAATTATAATATTTGTATCTAATTTTTATGCATGAATATCTCAACAGCTAAGTATAAAAATTACAAAACATTAATCAGAATTGAATTGATAACATTTGATACTATACATATTTATGAACGCTTTATCTCATAATTATAAATACGATTATTGTGTTATCAGACATATGTAGAATATTACCAGAGACATCACACAAGTGACAATATATTATACTGAGCTTATTGTAATTGCAGTGTTAATATTTTAATAAGAAATAAATGTAAGTATACACATGGAAGTGAATAAAGAGAGTACTCAGAATCCTGAGAACAGTGCTGTAATACTTCGGAATATTATACCATTCTCGTAAGTTTTTTTTTATTCTTCGGATAGGTAGAAACGCATCATTAATTAATATTTCATGTGCACAAGCAGAAACTCCAATCCACATTTTCTTGGTACCGCGTTTCGATTGAATTAAACAAACCGTGGTCGTGAGTTAAGTCTGTCATGTGTGTCAGGATCAAGTCCCGATTTACCTACACATTTGAAATTAGCAAAACTTTAAAACCAATATTAATATTCTACTAAAACATTCTTATAAACATTCAAACAACTTTGTTCAATGGTGATACCTACGATGGAGTGGTGTAGAAAGCCTCCTTGTGTTATGCCACTGCTTCTTTGAATATCGTTGTTGCTTCTTTGCGATGTCTTAACCTTCACTTGCTCCATGTGTTCTTTTGCTTAACAAAGGAGATCATAAGTAGAGAAATGAGAAAAAAGGGCATACTGACAATTTTCGTATTATTTTAACAACTTAAAGGAAAGAAATAGACTTATCATTACGTTCCGATGGTAGCGATAGAATAACAAGATGCTCGATCAAACACTTGGCCATATCAAACGTGGTTTGTACCTAGACATGATGAATGACTTTTTTAAAATTATAATCAATTTGTTTGTACCTAGTTGGCGACCTAGTTGTATTGTCCATACCGCTAATGATATTATGAGGAATATACACGGTAATAATCCCGTATTGGACTCAAAGCCATCAGTAAATAATAAAAATAAAACGGATGTTCCTCTTGACGCAGCAGTTGGATCATCGAATAATGAAAAGGTAAATAGCACGGTTTTATTTGTGACAATTGAAAATATTAAAAATTACCGTAATAGTTGTCAGATAAAAAAGTACTTACCCTTTAATTATGTTACGTAAAATGCAAAAGTTAGAAATCAGAATATTAAAAACAAAAAGCAAATATATTAGAAAATCTAAAAATGAAACCTACAAGGACCAATACAAGGAAAAAATATTAGAAAAAAAGTGTAAAAAATCAAGGGCATGCATGGTTCTTTATCTTTAAAGTCAATGTATCCGGATATTAGATAGATAAAGTTTTTATCATATGATTTATAAAAATATTTATTTATTACACACGTGTTTCTTCTACAGTTGAAAAGAAGGGAGTCCACAAAGTCGTTAAAGGACAAATCACGAAGAAATATTATTGTAAATATTGTGTTAGTGGAGGCTAAGGGGCTCCCCGATGTACCAGATGATGGACTATCCCATGGAGTTTATTGCAAATTCCGGTAAAAGATCTATTATAAATCATCACCCTTATCATCATTATCAACAATTTTGGCCTTTAATTGACCACTGTTATGCATAGGTCTATCTTTAGAAAGGAGATTTTGGTCGTACTCTACCATACTGCCAGACGGGTTTTATAGGCTCTTGTGTAATTTGCCCTTAGTCGGCTCTTAGGACACGCATGGGATGAATAGGGGTAATAACACTCCGTATTCTTTAATCTGCCACCACACGGAAAATAAAACCATAATTAAATATCATCATCATCAGTTCAGCCGAAAGACGTCTACTGTTGGACATAGGTCTCCCCCAAGGCTCCTCATAACAATCGGCCCTGTGCTGCTTGCATCCAGCGGTTTCCTGTGACCTTCACCAGGTCGTCGGACCACCTTATAGGGTCGCCACTACAGAACTCTTTGGCCCTCTCGAAATTACCCCACCTAGCTGGATAGTCTGTCCTAGGTATATATATATATATATAATCAACAACTTCGAGTGTAGAGTCTCCAATTTTTACTGGAATGGGTGCGAGATGGACGTTCGACATAATTTTCGTCTTGTCCTTGTTCAATTAAATATAATTCTTATTAATTATGTTTTTATCATTCAATTTGTATCGAGCGGCATTCGTTTTTGCTGTGTGTAGACTCCAAGGTTTAAGACGTTCATTAGACACGCCTCCCTAGCCAAGATGATGTTGTACAAATGTAAACGTTATTAGAAAACTACAAATGTATGGGAATGTCGTCAACGCTAAATCGCGTGGTCAAAACGATATATTAGCCAATAATGCAAGAGAATATAGGCGTTAGCGATTGTAGAAAGACAGTCGACGCAAATCACTTACATATGTTGGAGGCCCAATGATGCAGAAGCATCATTAGGCTGCCATGATGTGGGTCACCATGCTGCATTGTTGCATTCTCTGTATTCGCAATGAGTATGGTGACCACCACTCTTGGATTCTCATTATGCTTTCCATCAGGCAAAGTAGAGTCATTTTGGCAGGGCCATACGTAAAACAAATCTTGACTAAGGAGGCTGGTTAGTCCACAAATAGTGGCTATATAATGTTCCAAATCACCATGCAACTATAACCTTTTTTTACCACTTGGTTGCCATAATTTACTCAGTTAATTTAATAGTGAATCCTTCTGAGATTTTATACCAAATGGAACGTGTGCCACTGAACCAAACGTGTTATGCACCTACCTGGTAATTTGTTGTGTTATTTTTGAAGATTTACATAATGGTTTAAAATATACTAGAGAATTTCGAATTTTTCTTTTTAATTCATTACTATAAAAATCTCGTAAAAATGTATAATGGTCTTTTTTTTCAAATTGTTCTCTTTTAGATACAGCATACGATGCATCAACATACCATGATTTTCTTTCATTGGAACTTCTCTCAATAAGAACGTAATACCTTTCCGTTAAACATTGGTACTTTTGCAGATTGGGTTCTCATTCTTGTAAATCAAAGTCGGTGTTAACTAAACGATACCCGCAATGGAAGGAGAGATTCAAATTAAACCTTGAAAGTGATCAGCTTCTTCATATATCCCTATGGGATAAAGGAAGACATAAAAACTTTATGGGCAGGTAAGTCAAAGAATCTTAACAGTGTAGTTATAGTATTTTATATTTCTATAGGTCACTAGGACTGATAAAAAACTAATCGATAATTAAGTTTATGTGAATGTTGTATGGGAATTCAGTTAAGACTATAGGTACCTATTTCCGACGGAGACTAGTAAGCTATTTAAATAAACTTGGTCAGTATGCAGTTAAACTTTGTCAATGATTCTAGACTTTTGTTGAGAGGGCAGAAGGTCTGATCAAGGTAATAACGATTCACTTCGCGTATTCCGATATTCTTATAAATTAACTAACGTGAAAAAAATATGGCTGTCGTGTTTATGCCTAGTTTTAGGTATATTTAGAGCACCAGGATTTATACCATATTGTTGTTTTGGCTAATGCTTGTTTATCAACTTAATAAAATGAGTTACAAGGTTGTTGGCTACTGTTTGATTGCGCAAGATACATGTATGTTTATCATGGGCCGGGGCCGGGAATGCTACTATGTATAAACATAATGTGTGATTCTTAACCCGTTATCGCAAAATATTGAAACACCTAAGCGCCGTTAGTCACTTCCTTTCATTAGTTTGGGTCAGTCAACTTTAACTTCCTATGTTTAAAACACTGACTGATATATAAATTGTACGTTATAATAATACCGAAAGCTACAAACAACCATTTTCAAAGAAGTTTCAGTCCTGGTTTCTTCCGAAGCAAGTGGTTAATCTATATCTATACTTATAATAAAAATGTAACAGGTCCAATTCTGTACATTAAAAATATTTTGTAATTTTTTTTTTGGAGGGCTCTCTTTAATATTTACTGAAGCCAAAACTGTATTTTTTTTTCATTTTTGTCTGTCTGTCTGTATCTTGGCCGCGCATCACGCTGAAACTACTGAATGGATTCAAATGAAACTTGGCATGATTTGAGTTCATTCTACGAGGTAGGACATGGGATACTTTTTATCCCGAAATTCAGCATGGTTTCTTGGAGAGAGGGGATGAAAGTCAAAATATGTACTTAGTTGTAATTGAATAACACATAGTCCGATTTCTTTCATTCTTTTTTGCTAGAAAGAAAAAAATAGAAGATACCGGGAAAAGTCATTTTTTTTGTCCGCGACTGTACACTGCCTGTGGCAAGCTGAGACAGATATGTAAATATGGCGGTACGAAGTTTGCCGGGTCAGCTAGTGTAGAATAAAGGAGACACTCGTTAAATATTTTTCGGAGCATTTACATCTGGCAGTTTCGGCACCGTCTCTGTTTATCGTCTGCTATTCATGTAGCTTGGCTGAGACGATGACAGTTTCGGATATGTTTGCCTTTAAAATCAAGTGCCTTTAATGATGTATAGTTAGGTGCCGACACAAGATCCAACATTTATGCATCTTATCATCAAGATATATATCACTTAACTACAAAGGCCATTTCCGTGCAAAAGTGGATGAAAACAAATAATTTTCGGCATTATCTGATGAGTATTGACTGCCTCGGTGGCGCAGTGGTAGGGTATGCGACTGCTGTGCTTGAGGTTTCGGGTTCGATTCCCGGTTCGGACCATGTGTTTGTATGATCTGCAAATATTTGTTTCGGAGTTTGGGTGTTTTCTATGTATAGTATGTATGTATTTACAAAAAAAGTATATATGTATTTATATCAGTTGTTCTAGTACCCATAACACAAGCTCTGCTTAGCTTGGGACTGGACGGCGTTGTGTGTTAGATGTCCGAAAATATTTATTTATTTATAATATATTTCATAATAACATATAGAGTCGAAATGAGACTGATTACGAAATAGATTTAGCGACAGATTTTCCTATTAATTCTAACTTACGTTCGCGTTCCCTGGATGTTATGCTTTACATCAGAAGAACATAAGGGAAGACAGTAAAGATAATACCAGGCAGAAACAGAATTAAATAAAGCTAGAAGAAAGTCAAAGGATAGTTGATGCACCTTCCTGTAAAGGGACTGAGTAAGAATCAGGCACGTTCAACATGCTAGGCAAGTCTGACAATGGCTGATGTTAGCTTGATGTAGAATTGTTGAAATTGATCGCTTAAGTTAATTATGAGTCTTGTACATGTTAATGCTTTACTAGCATAATTAGTCAGTAGTAGCTCTGATTAGTTAAAGGAATCAGAGCAAATAGCTATTAGGTAGGTACTATTTTTTAAAACATGACTGCAACCATTATTTCTACATCTTAATTTAATTATTTTAAAGTTGTGTTCTAGATCTGTCAAATCTTGAAAAAGAGCGGACACATGATATTTGGCAACAACTGGATGAAGAATATGGCTCTATACACCTATCAATCACAATATGTACCCTGAGGCAACTTGAAAGTACTCCTAATCAAGAACAAAAAGTTGATGACTTAAAGTCTAAATTTGTATGTATCCAAAAAATATACCTGTTAGTAGTAGAGACCATAATAATATTTAGGTATATACTTATATCTATACTAATATTATAAAGCTGAAGAGTTTGTTTGTTTGGTTGAAGGCGCTAATCTCAGGAAGTACTGGAGTGATTTGAAAAAATATTTTACTGTTAGATAGTCCAATTATCGAGGAAATATGTTGCAAAAACGGGAGTTTATTTTAAAAAGATCTAAAAAACAAACATAATTCTATCTTTTGAGGTTGCCGCACTATACCCGTTTTTATGGTAACCAAATTTGTTCACGATTTAGGTACAACATTACGCTAAGGGCAATAGGAGAGTTAGACGAGGTTGCGGGGTCAACTATTCGAAAATAATTATCTAAATGTAGAGCCATCTAATCTAGAATACTGAACGGCACTTTTGTTGACCATAAAGCATTTTGATGTATGTATTTAAAAGTAATACAAGTAGATTTAACATTGGGACAAATACATAAAATCATATTCCAGTTTCAAAAAAGAGTTCTTTGTAAAAATTAAACCGTGGGAGAGCCATGCTTCGGCATGAATGGGCCGGCTCGACCGGAGTGATACCACGGCCTCACAGAAAACCGGTGTGAAATAGTGCTTGCGCTGTGTTTCACCGAGTGAGTGAGGATACCGGAGGCCCATACCCCAATCCCCTACCCCTACCTTCCTCCCCCATCCCCAAAAGGCCGGCAACGCACTTGTGACGCTTTGGTGTTGAAATTCTAAAACTTGATATTCTAATATATTATAATGGTCTTTATGAAGTATAATATATGTATTATTTTTCTGATATAACAGTGAATATTTATTGTTTTTAGGCTTTCTATAATGTAAGCACAGATTTAAATATCGTTGGTCAATTGCATGTCAGAGTTTACGGAGCTAGGGGTTTAAAGGGGAAACCTAGTGCATACTGTACATTGGAACTGGACAATGAGAAAGTACACACTCCCAAGGTTTCTAATAGCTCTGAGCCTGTTTGGGACAAAAGTTATGTTTTGTAAGTACAGCTGTTTATTTTTAGCTGGTATTACGTGGGTCATCTGAAAAGTTTTTATTTTTTTATGGAATAGGTGGCAAACAAGCAGACGTATCGCCTCATTGTAAGCGATTACCGCCGTCCATGGGCACCCGCAACACCAGAGGCGTCACAAGTGCGTTGCCGGCCTTTGGGGGAAGAGGGGGAGGGGTCTCCGGTATCCTCACTCACTCGGTGATACACAGCGAAAGCATTGTTTCACACCGGTTTTCTGTGAGGCCGTGGTATCACTCTGGTCGAGCCAGCCCATTCATGCCGAAGCGTGGCTCTCCCACGGTAACCGACCTAAAGATGATACGAGACGTATTTTTTTTTTTTTAAATAATCTCCTTGAACTCTACACACTTCTCCTAGAAATGCGCAATGCAAATGCAAAGGTGCACAACTACATTCACTAGATTTGAATAACCTTGGCCATGCTATGTTATGTTATCATTTTAAATATCAAGTGAAATTTGGCATTGCGTAAAATATTATTTAATAATTATAATTTATAATCCATGGTCATGAATTAACTTTTTTATACTTTGCAGCAACATTTATGACGTCACTTCAATCCTTGAAGTAAAAGTGCTAGATGATTCAATAAACTCTTTACTCAACGACTTCCTAGGCAGAGTGACGATACCGTTACTCAGGATAAGGCATGGTGAGATGCGCTGGTATGCACTCAAAGATAACTATAAAAGGAAAGCTGCAAGAGGAAACTGTCCTAGAATTAGATTAGAATTGTCTTTGGTTTGGAATCCAGTAAGTGTATTAAAGTTATTATGCCCTATGTATGTGTAATATAGCGATTATCGTTATAAAAAGTAGTAAATGAATTTGCTACCAAATTATCTCCATCCCAAATTTAATTAAAATTGGTTCAGCGGTTGAGCCGTGAAAGCGTAACAAATAGACCTTTGAACCTATAGTAATTAGCATAAGTAGGGATTAGGAAAATTAATATGGCTAAGTTACGAAGCAGCTTTTGAAGTTATTAAGAAGTTATAAAAATATTATAGAATCCAACTCCCTTTGGCGTCCTCAAAGGTTAATGGGATTGGATGAGGATAACCTTTGAGGATGCCATAAGGCGACACCGGTCAGGTGTGAACTTAATTAAAGTAGTGGAATAAGTACAAGTAAGTTTGATTCTAGAATGTATTGCAATAAGTTCTATCAAGTGCCGACTATCGAGAGTACAAATTATAAAAATAGGTATCGGACTTATTTTAGCTTATTTCTCGTACCTTAGAAAGAACTAAAAAACATTCATGTTACTGTGTTATATGAATTAGACAACAAATTTACTGATTGTTATTAACGTTACTGAATCGGACCCATCGTGATATTTGCTATTCAATTGTTTGACGCATTTCTCTCTACTAACTGTACTTTTTATAAGTGAAAAAGTTAATCTATATAAATTTGTATTTCGGTTTACAATTAGTCCTAACGGTCAAGTATTTGACCTTTGTCTTTTCAAGAATTATTGATGTCCACATACTTGCTTTTGAAATATGTAAACAACCACCATGAAGAGATTAATTAAGTGATAAGAAGAACAACATAATCAGGATCTGTAACAGTAACTGTAATCCGTAGAAAAACTATGCCTTGAGATATCGTAATTTATTGTTTATAATGATAAATTATGTATGTTATCTTTTAGGTGACCGCTTCATTGAAACTGTTCCGTCCTAAGCAGGTCAAGTACATAGCCAAGGAACCAAAATTTGACTTAGCGCTTGTTTACAAGAATGTGAAATTCATTAGAGATACGTTCGAGTTTCTTTTTGTTATCAATGAATATTTCAAGTAAGTTGCTTCATCACAATTAATCATCAATTGTGTACTATTGGGTTTTCTTAAGGTTTCGGCTTATTACATATAACGCTGGCTAAATTTTAAAGGATTTGTCTCAAGTGTTTCGCTCTAAGCAAGTTGCTTAACATTAGAAATCGTTGCTTTATTGATTAAAATAATGATTTCGTAGTTTTATAAGATGTCAAGTAATTATCAACTGAAACTCTAGCCTCTTAATCCAGTCACTAATTATTTCTAACAGTAGATTTTGCAACTGAATGTATTTGTTTTGTTTTTTTGTTTGTGCGTTAGATTTTAAAGCTTTTTAATAAAAGGAATTTCAGGTGGCAACAGCTTGCATACTGTTTACCTTACATGTAATAATAACACTATTGCATCTGAAAATCAGATTTTGAAAAAGAGTAGCCATGAGTTTCTTTGCCAGTATTCTTCTCATGAGCTCTACGCATTTTGGAAATTGGAAGTTATGGATCGACAGAGGCAGGTAGTAGATTTTTGGTGTTTTCGCCCAATTACCTCGACAATACAGCACATGCTGTGGCGTCTGTTTGTGTCGATCTATGATTTTTAACTATAGCTTCAATTTGTCGTTCATGAGTGTCACTTGGTGTCTTAGATGAATAAATGATTTTTTATTTGATTTGATTTATTTCTGTGTAATTGTTGATCTCTAATAAGTTGAATAGTATTATTATTTCTAGGCCAAAACATTATTAAAGTTATTCAAAGTCATTTGCGGTCAATTTGCTCAACTTTGTCTAACTAGTACGAGTACAATATTAGCAAGGTATTACTATATATCTAAATTGTTTTAAATAAATCAATTAACACATTGATTAATGAGTACCTACTGATCCATTTTCCACTTTACGTTTCGTGAATGATTAACATATTTTACATATATCTACGTTAAGCGTTGCGAAATCTATAGCGATGGTGGTTTAACAGGATTTCACATGTCAACCTTTCAATATATTTACCTTCAAAATTTAGTTTTTTATAAAAAGTAATTTGTTTTTGTTCAGAGTTTGAGTTTTACTTTTCAAAATTTCAAAATTCTTATGTTTGGAACGTATACCTAACTATAAAGCAAGAAGAAATTTACTAGAAACATTTGTTTACCACATAACAACGGGTCACTAAACTCTTACAATAACAAGCTCAGAGTTCCAATGATAAAACTGTGCATATCTGCATTGTTGCAATATTTAGGTATAAGTTGGTAGAAAGACGATAAATTGGCAGATAATTGAGGGATACGTCTTAAGTGTCTTTGTTTGTGTACTATAACGTAGGTACTTAGCTTATGCGCAACTTAGTATGTAGGGCTTACATTGTTGAACGAAAATTTACGTAGCCTTTTTATAAAACATCTCCCGCATTAGAATTATGTATATACTTTGTCGCGAGGAACTTTACAAACATGCATGAAACGGACACAAAGCTTTCTGCTTAGTTTAGGACTAGATGGCGCTGTGTGTCAGATGTTTGAAATATCATTATTATTACAAAGAACACCCAGACTCAAAACAACCATTTAAGGATCACACAAACTATTTTCCCATTTAGGGTTTGAACCCAAAACATTCAGCGCTGTAGAAAATGGCGTGGCGACATCTTAGACTACTACGCCCTTCGTACAGTCAGAAAAATCAATCGAAATCGTGTTTCCCTCCCTTCATAATCCCTGGTCCTTTAAGCGGGGCGTGAAAAAGCAACTTATTATTGCCCTGTCCGCGTTAGCATTGAGGATGGTGACCCACTGGATTCTACTCATGCCTTCCATCAGAAAGAATAGAGTCATTTTGGCAGCTAAGACATAAAAAATTTACTGTTGTATAGCTGATTAATGCAATAATTCTATTTTATGCAGACTTTTATTCGAGTGGGAAGATCGAGAGTTCTCAGCAGCTGCGCTAATTCTATGGCTTATTTTCTGGTACTATTTTGAACCATGGATGGGTCCATTGTTGACGATAGCAATGTTTCCTGTAGTCTACATTTATGATCAAGACAAATGTAAGTGTCCAGTCTCTATATAGAAAATGTTACATCTAGTTTTGTATTTTTTTTTTGGATTTTTTGACGTAAATATGGTTTTTTTGTATGTAAATATGGTTATTTCTTTTTTTAAATATTATTTCCTTGAAAAATTAAATGTTGTTGTTAACATGTCGCCAAAAGTTTAAAAAACGAAAACCCTGTCCAGGTAGCTACTGAGTACTTTAAAAAACAAAAATATTAACAAAAAAAACCGTTTCAAGAACGGAACCACACGAGAAGCACCAGCTTTCAAATAAAAAAAGAATCATCAAAATCGGTTCAACCAGACAAAAGTTCTGAGTTAGGTAATAAACATAAAAAAATACCGTCAAATTGAGAACCTCCTCCTTTTCTGAAGTCGGTTAAAATAGTTTGGATATGATTTTATTAAAACCCAAGAACCCTAATTCCTATGCAATTAGATTTATTACACTGGTGATGTTCGTCAGTGTCACGGTCACGTGTCACAGTCACGTCATTTTCTGTTTAGTTACATTAACATATTTACTGACTGCCTCGGTGGCGCAGTGGTAGCGTAGCGACTGCTGTTCTCGAGGTCTCGGATTCGATTCCCGGGTCGGACCAAATGTTTGTATGATCTGCAAATTTTTTTTTCGGAGTTTGGGGGTTTTCTATGTATAATATGTATGTATTAAAAAAAAGAAGTATATGTGTATTTATATCAGTTGTCTAGTACTCATAAAACACAAGCTCTGCTTAGCTTGGGACTAGATGACTTTGTGTATCAGATGTACGAAATATTATGTTATTATTTAATTTAATTACAAAATGGTATGAAATAAAAGTATGTATTACACGTATTACAGGTTGGGATTTTACAAAAACACGTGTCCCAGAGGAATTGGCGGATACGGGAACTATTGAAGATTTACAGAACGATGATTCAATCACTGACAAAGTCAAAGGTTTGCCAGAGATGACCTTTACAATAACGCATGGTATCGAATATATGGTGTCGGTAGCTGAACGATTATATAAGTAAGTTCATGAACTAACATAATTATTATATAACTCAGTTTAACTGTTGGTAATTCTAAATAAAAATGAAGGCGTCATGCAGTTTGACGACCAAATAATAGGTCTTTACCTATGAAATTGCCGTTTTGTATGCAATAAGTGAAAGTACTTATTTTTTAAAACTTTTTTATTTCTGTTATTCGAAGTAATCACCCATGTAATCGACGCATCTTTGCCAACGCATTGGCAGTTTATTGATGCCCTTCTTGTAAAAATCAGCTGGACGGGAGGCAACAAACTCTTCAAAGGCATTTTGTACTGCCTCTCGGGAATTGAAATTTTTACCCACTAAAAAGTTGTCTAAATTTTGGAAAAAGTAATAATCGGTAGGTGCAAGGTCTGGTGAGTATGGCGGATGAGGAAGACCTTCCAACCCCAGCTCTTGCAGCTTGGAGACTGTCTGTTGCGCAGTATGGGGTCGCGCGTTGTCGTAAAGCATATACAGCTGTTCACTTATTGCATACAAAACGGCAATTTCATAGGTAAAGACCTATTATAACATTATTTTTTTTTTAACAAGCTGAATTTCTCCTACTGAATCTTTCTTTTTTTATATCTTTTGAAAAACTGGTGTTTTCAACAGGTTCCACTGGACGCGGAGGTTATCAATAACGGGTGTTGTTTTCTTTATTGTTGAAAATATAAATAGCTCAGTTCCTTTAATTTAAAGATATAAATAATCTTCGTACTAGAGCCGTAGTTTGACAGAACTAACATTAAGGCCTACGCCCGTTATAACTGCCTCCTTTGTGGTCAAAATCTAGACGTATTCTAATCTAAAAACGTACGATTTGTAATATTTTTTTTATTACTAAAAAAAATTAAATTCTTAGTCTAAAACTTTCAGATAATGTATCTGCATGGTAGCTTACAATAAAATTACTATTCTAATACGGCTGTACCTTGTTTTTTGTTTCAGCTTGGCAGCCTTCAAAGTTCCTTTTCTAAGTTTTTTGACAATAGTATTACTTGGTATTGGATCTGCTATCCTTTACTCATTACCTTTCAAGTATTTGATGATTTCTCTTGGTAAGTTTATACATTTTCATTGGTATTTGACTTCATTTTTCTTTACTTAAACGTAAACAAAATATTGACTTCAACAATATTTATTTTGATTTTTATGGGCAAACGAGCAGATGAGTTGCAAACAAGAAAATAATTGCTTTTAATTGCTTAATTGCAGATTTCAAGAAAAGCATGGGAGACCCATACTTTGCTTCTCTTTGTTTTTGTGACCTACTTTGTTTAATATTTTCTCCATTTCTATTTTCATCGTTTTTCTCAAATTTTTGCAACTACCTTTCGACACTAGACCAGATTCATTTCTACAAATATAATATTAATCAGTCAGGGGTTCTCTGACCTTATTTTTAAATAAACAATTTGCAGTGCATATTAATTTTAAATGTTAATGTTTTTCTATTTAAGGTTTATATAAATTCTTTAGAAAACGTATAAATCCTCAACGAGTTCTGAATAATGATTTATTAGACTTCATCTCAAGGATACCTGATCACAGAATGTTGGTAAGTTAGTGTTGAATAAGTGTGATACAGTAGGTTTTATGTGAGCTAAACTTGCACATTTGGTCAAAGCCTCATCTCTAAGAAGACGCCTATGTGTAGCAATGGATTATTAAAGGTTGTTGTTGTGACGTGATGATGTAAAGCATGCACAATATTTAGTATCGATTGACTCCTAGCCAATTTTGGCCACGACGTTCAGGCTGACGGACCATCCAACTACGCAGGATATATTATAGTGCACAAGTGTGTGCGTAAACACGGGTGCACTCTCTGTTCCCTCACTCTCACAATCGGATCGGACGGCTATCCGACAAAACCAGGAAGAGATCAGGCGAATTAATTATTGTGTTAGAAACCATATTAAGAATTACCTACGTAAGTAGTGGTCAAGGACCACAAACTAGTAAATTATTGGTTTTATAAGTAGGCGCGTCGCCTGGTGCTAAGTGCAGCGGTTCTTATTGATCTGCAATCCAAGAGTCGTAAGTGCATTCTTTGAGTACTCCCCCCCTTTTTTTTGGGCCCCGGTAACCACCCGGTAAACACTCCGGTCGATTCGGCTCTTACGCTTAAGTGTTAATGATTATGGCAATGGCAAATGACCCATACCCCAACCGCTCCCCCATCCCCCAAAGGCCGGCATTGCACTTGTGACGCCTCTGGTGTTGCGGTCCATGGGAGGTGTCCACGGGTCCACCTCTGGTGTCCATGGGAGGCGGTAATTGCTTATCATCAAGCGATACGTCTGCTCGTTTGCCACAAATTTCGTAAAAAAAAGAGCTATACCTATCACTGTAAAGTTTTGGATAGTAGGTTTTTAATCCAAAAGCTTGAACAAACAACAAATATTCAGGACACAAGTGGTAGTTGAACTCTGACACCCATGATAAAGAACTTGTGTGATGGGTATCAGAGTAACATGTATAAATAAATAAATAAATATTTAGGACATCTAACACTCAATGCCATCTAGTTCTAAACTAAACAGAGCTTGTAATATGGGTGCTAGGTTTCTTGTAAATGCATACATGTTTATGTAAATGCATAGATAGATAGAAAACTCCGAAACAAAAATTTGCAGATCATACAAACATTTGGTCCGACCCGGGAATCGAACTCGCAGTCGCATACGCTACCACTGCACCACAGAAGCAGTCAAAATAAAATAGATTGCAGGCACTCTCTTATCTAACAACAACTTTGGTAAAAGGTAGTTGAAATTAATTAAAGGTGCAATATTTTTATTTACATTACAGAAAGACTGGAAGGAGCTCAGCGTTCCCGAACCTCAACAGCCCAGGATATCTGGTAATTTTGGGATCAAACCAACTATATCTAATGCTTCGTAAATGTATAAAGATCCATTGTCTACAATAAGTATCGCGCTGTGTTAGTATAAGGTTGATATTATATTTTTATACTCATGCAAGCAATTAAATTATAATACATTCATCAAAAATTAGTCCATCTCATAAGAGTTAAAGTAGGTTAGGTACCTATATAAGATTAAATGAAAGTTCGTTTTGAAAAGGTTATTTCATTTATTATTCTTATTATTATTCTTAAATTAATCATCACATTTTCTTATTAAATAACGTATTATTTAAAATCGTATAGCATAATGCTTTTACTGTTAGGTACAGTTTAGTATTAATTGTTACGTTTTAGTGTAACAACAAAAAGTGTGTAGCCTGCCTTATAGTCGCAGCAGGATACTCGTTGAGTAAGGCCTCCTACACACCTTGCCGACGGCATCATTAGGCCCCGGCATAACCACACGTGTGTAACCTAAGGGCACCGTCGAGCCCGAAACACACACACAGGTAAAACTACCCTTATATCTAATTTAGTAAACTATTGTGAGGTGACACATTTGTAAAATGGCGGCGACATAAACATCGTTTAATCTTGTCTGTCAATGAATTGATAGGAAGATTGCTTTACAACTAATGGCAAATTCAAATCCACATAACATTTACAAATCAAATATTTCATATTTGAAATGAATGCGGATTTAAATAAATATAACTACCTAGCGTACTTAAATAATTAAATATAAATTAATTTTTAACATTTCAGATATTTGAGCAAAAAAATTGTACGAGTTTGCAACAATCACAAATGCTTAATAATTGACTCCTAATTACCTTCTAGTTACTTTTTCTTAAATATTGTACTCTTAATTTTTTACTTTTATCACGTTTGTTGCCTTGACTCTGTTATTGAACGGCTAGAAAGAGCATAGATTACTCTACTACCTTACCATGTCTAATGTGAAATAATAAGATTATAGATAGGGAAGTAATAAATGCATAAAAAAAGTAGTTCAGTATTTGAATTCATTCTGTATTCCACTTCAGTACTCATTTTTATTTAGTACGAGTATAAAACCAAATTTTGTGCAGTTTTTGTATTTTTACTTATTATTAAAACAGATTTTATACCGCGAAGATGGCGTTACCAGCACACCATAAAATAGATGATACTTTAATTCATATACCTTTCCCACCTCTTTTTATAATTAAATGAATGCATTGGAACCAGGCCTGCGCCTTTTTTAAATTAATCATAAATAATTATATTCAAATTATTATTTGACCTAGTAAGACGTCACGTAATGTAATCATAGGCTCTAGGGACTAGCCTCCGTAGTCTAAATTTATAGTTTTAAATACAAAAGTAATTTGAGCTTTTAAACAGTACATAAAGTACCCCTGCATATGGTACCCATCATAATTATTATTTTAAGTGTTTATTTTATCGCTTTTTGGAACCTGATCTGCTGAGAGATTGTTCAGGAACTTTTAATTCTCGCCATTGTTTCTGAAAAGTAAGTTCTTATTAAGATATTTGAAAATAGCATTTATGTATACCTGAAGGGTATGTAGTATACAAAGGGCTAAACAGAGATTTACACAGAGTTTAGTTTAATAGTTTATCATGTGATTGATCCTCAAATCGAAATTTGTTTTCTTTCTTTATATACGTATAATTAAAACTATTTTACATAATATGTTATATATTAATCATTTATATAGATGTATTATTTACATTATTATTTATATAATTTGCGTTTAAAAAAGTACTTACCAACATTTTATCATCTGGTACACGCGAAATGAAGTCCAAAATATCATTGTTTGGAACTCTATTTGGATTTAAGTACTTCCGCGTAAACTTATAAATACCTGAAATAAAGAAACCTTTTCAAGTATAATTATTATAATATTTAAAAAACATCTTTAATGGCATCTATGGGAGGATTAAAACCGAATAAAATAATGTACATTTCGGGCTATTAAAAGTTAAAGTTTCACAGTTTATACTGGCACACTAAGGTAAAGTTTACATTTGTATTTTGTTGTCAAAACTGTTATAGTAGAAAAAAACAAAATTATGTGAAATAGTCGCAATTTTTCCTAGCTTAGTTTTTGTCAACTTAACCGCGGAAACCGTAACAATAGTCTCCGCTACGGTAGCTTAATACATTCTACTACGCTACGGTGCTAAACATACTCTACTCCGCTTGTGTAGCTAGCGATCGCGGTGAAGGTATAACATTATCAAGTGAAGCAAAAATGTTGCACCCCTTTTTACAAAAATTATGCGAAAGTCGGAAGGTTAATTTAGCGTTGACTTTGATTGAAACGAATAATTGATATATTAAGTTAGGACATTTAATTCAATGCCACAATCAATTTTTGTCTGTTGCTATACAACCCAGAAAAATAAATTTTACCGAGAGATCGAAAAACTATATTTACGTTGATAAAATAAATACGTTTCACTAACCTAATGCCATAAATATATAATTGATTGGTATAAGGTAGAGTCCAATTGAGGCCGCAACCAACGCTGTCATCACCAAGATACTTAAATATGGCACCGCAAACTTGAGTAAACTGAAATAAATTTTTTCAATTATTACAAAAAAATATTATTTGAACCCACAACACTTAGCGCAGTAGAAAGCGGCATGGCGACTGCTTAAACCACTAGGCCAACCGTGCAGTCAGTCAACCTATATCATAATTTTTGGGCAAATGTTGGTTTAGCCTGTAATTTCTTCAATATGTATAAGTAGGTAACTGTAGTTCTTTTTCGAAGGACCTCATTCTCAATTTTAAATTTCAGCGAAACGCCAAGAATATAAGCTTGATCCTTATCAAACTGGTTTAAAACTCTAAAGTGGCATAAAATACATCATTATCACCAAAATGCTGATTAAAAGATTGAAGACTTACTTTTTTATCCTTTGCAGCAGTGAAACAATGTAGTCAATGCCGTCTTTTATTGTGAACGTGAGATCTTGAAGTTCGTATAGCCGAGTTTTTATTGTCTTGTCATCCTAAAAGAATAGTATTTTATTCTATAATTTTTTATTTATTTATTTATCTTTATTGACAAAGTAAATTAGTACAACAAAATCAGTTACAAAGTATGTATAACAATTGGCGGTCTTATCGCTCACAGCGATTTCTTCCAGACAACCATACATAAGCATTTACATACATAAGCATTAAGTTTTGTACATAAGCATTTGCAAGTTCGTGAATACCTGTCATGGACAATATACCTAGTAATGGTAGTCTGTCACTATATAGGGGATGACCATAAAATTTATGAAAAATTTCTCTTCTTGCTGAATGGTGACTAATTTGTCGTGTTATTTAAGCGAAGAAAGTTGGAATAAATGCATAATCTATATTTAATCTAACTAAGGAGGAATTAATATCATTATTTAAACTTTTTTCCTAATTCTTCACTTGTTTCAGTTGTTTCTGATTGTGAAAATGTTCTTTAAACGTAGAAAGTTAAAAATATCCATTCACTTATGATTTTTGTCTAATATAGGAAGAATTAATGTAATTTTTTAGACTTTGTTTTTCAATTGTTTCTAACTTTAACCATACAAATTGAGTTCAAACTACACACCTTCGTCGATTCTAGATCTTCTTCAGTTGATTCCTCTTCTGATTGAAGTGTAGGTATTAAACTAGTGTTACCTGTAAAATAAAATAAAAACATGTTTTGTAAAATCCAATTAATACTACAACAGTGCTACCCATCAGACAGAATTTGCAGTTTCTATTTGTATTTCTGCCGAATTAAGCTCCATTGGTTTTTATTAAATTGTTCCCAAATCTTTATCCAACATTTCCCTTACCTATTAATATAATTAAAAATAGTAGAACAGGGTTTCACATTCGATTAAGTCTAATCGGATAAACTGCTAGTAAATAATGTAGATACGATGTTAGAGATAGAGATAAATGGACAAAAATGGAGGAGGCCTCTACTCTTCAGAGAGGTCCTTGATAATAGTGTTTTGTATTTTCCATGTAATAATGAATTTTATTACTAGTTTATTTGAATTCATATTGATTTTTTTGTATTTTAATTTCTCAAAATGTACCAAATATTTAACTATGTAATTTTTATTAAGGAATAAATAAGGCTATATTATTATTATACTTACTGTGATTGAACCAGAAGTAGACGAATGGCAAGACAATTACTAGTGGCGTCATCCACATGCGGAAGAAAAACCAGAAGATCAGCCACGCTCCCAGCGCTATCGCTGATTTCTCACGGTTTTCCCACTCGAATACATACCTGGAAAAAATATATTTCATACTATAGCATGTTCAAGGAAAATATCATGAACTTCAACTTGAATTTCCGGTCATAATAGAAATAAATATCAATAAACTTGACTTGAATACCTGTCATTGTTCTTCTTTTAGTCATAAAATGTTGACACTGACGTGTCATTGGTACTAATTAGTCATTGTTATTTATGACGAGAAGCTATTAATTTATTTGAAGTACTTCATTGAAATGAACATATAACAGATGTCAGTTGCAATAATGTACCTATAGGTATTTTTTTTGTAGCTATTTTTATCTAGACATAAAAGTTCAAATATTTTTCGAGATCTAAGTGTAAGAGACACAATTTCCGTTTGAGGTGCACTACGAAATAGTAGTATTGAGTATAATAAGTTATTTCGGTTCTACACAAGCATGTGCCTAGATGGTTGAGGTGAATATAGATTATATTATTAACACACTATTCGATTCATTGTGAACGCTTACATATACCAAGAACCTTGGCACCGTACCACAAAGAACCAGGCTCTTTTGCCAATATTTTCAAGAGGTGGTTATTTTTATATGAGTGATGTTTCAAGAAAAGGGAAACACTATGAATAAGTGGTTGACAATTTAGTCAATTTACGATATAAATGCCACTGTTATTTTATTTTATATTTTTTTTCTTGTCTGTAATCATGAAACCGACCTGGCCTATTCCAACTATGGGTAATGCATTTTTTTTATAAATACAGCAAATAATGGCTGTATTTGATTCACTGGTTTGGTGTTTGTCAATTTACTTAGTACTTTCCCCCCATTGTCCCATTGGTAAATAGGTAGGTACTATATGGAGCAGTCATTGAACGACCGAAATAATTTACATATTTGTAATTAAACAAATTATTCAGTAGAGCTATTTAACTTAAATATGTTTAACCCTAGAGCCACAATTGTTTTACCGATCCATAGACTACCAATACTTAGCTTAACTAGCTTGCACTAACATAAGTAAGTAAACGTATTAAAAATGTTGTTTTCTAGACATGTATAGGCACCGGCACGTAACAAATTAACGTATCTATCTCAAGGGTCTTTGGGATAATCATTTATCACAAAAAAATTTAAGGGACGTACCTAATGATTTTGTAATTCGGCAGGAAATTTAATTACAAATGAAGTTTGTGAAGTTAGGGTTAGTAGAGCTAGGGCGTGTACTCGTAGATTCAGAAACTTGGCTCTACATGAGATCTAATTTTTTTTTCACAGGGTAAGCCATATGTAGTCGGCAATATTTTACATGAAAATACTTTTGGTGGGATTTCATTTCTTTTTGTAAGTTGCTTATTTTTTATTAGTTTTTTTCTTTTTTTGGGCTTTCTTGTTTCTAACAAAAAGCATGAAAATTAGTGAAAGTCTCATACAAACTTCCACCCCTTAATTTTCGGGGTTGTGGAGCAAAAGTAATAGGTTTCTTATTTTTTTTTGTTGTTTGTATACTAAAGTTAGTTTAAATACTAAAGTTCAGCTTTCTAGCACTTCAGGAAGTACCCTAACAGTTTTGATGATCATCAGTGTATCAGTGACGAAATCGATGTATTTTAGATATCAATAAAATCTAAAGTATCAGAGCTATACAATTGAAACTTTGTATGTTTAATAAGTTTATTAGTGAGATGATATTCTGAGAATTTGAACTATCTGGTACATATATCGGAAACCAAAGTTATGAGGGTTCAGAAAAACGACGAAACACTTCGAGAAAAGCTAGGTATTGCTCTTGCGCTTCGCTAGGCTCGTCTTGGCGGGGGCACGCGTGCCCCCAGATTTAAAAAAATCTCCAATTGGAGATCAGATGGGTAATCCAATACTTACTTCAAGTGTTCATTCCCGTAATAGACAGCGGAAAATATGTCTTTGATGAATTTCAAGTTGCTATAGAGAAGAGGAATGCTAAATTTCCTTTGCGTTTTTTCTGTATACTTGGTTTCTTTAGGACTTAATAAGCGAAGTGAGGCCTTAATCTGAAAAAAAGAGAATAATTAAGGCTAACACATTAGTATGCATTTATAAGCGCAATAATTTTGGTTATAAATAGTGTTGTACTCACAAGATCTGTCCTCATCATAATTATGACTAAAGTAACTAAGAATACTACACTGCTAATACTAGCCTGGCGAAAAGTCTCTTAGGTGGTAGTTTTATGTAAAATTACAAGTCTCTTAGGTGGTACTTTTTTGAAAAATATAGTAACAGTTGATATTTACCGGATTCCACACGATTGACATCTGCAGTTGTATTTTTGGTGAACTTCCCTTTGAGATAGGATTTTTCGATTTGTTATCTAATGGCAGCCATTTTTTTTCATCGTTAACTATTGTAAGTAGAGGTATCGATATCTTGCCAATAGTTTCATCCTTCATTGTGTTGATTATTGATTCGTCTTTTACCGTAATCGTTAGCATTGATGTGACGTCATTGACAGCACTGTGAACAAATTATCCTTACATAAAACACTTCCAATTGAATATGTTACGATGGACGAGTACTTTAGATTTACCGTAAAAGAAACTGTTATAATAGTTATACAATAACTAACGGTTTGTTTTTTAGATACACACGTCTCATTGAATCTACGGTAAATCATAAACTAAATGAATAAATAAATTTTCCTGCTCGTACTCAATATGAAAAACAATTGAATTATTTGACGAATTGCAGATTTATGTATTTTGGTATCCTTATAACTTCTAATTTAAATCTTCTTATGTATATTCTTGTACATTACACACGAGAATGTGTCACACGTCAAGTTATGTATGTATATTCTTAATTGTATCAGCAATATTTGTTTGAAATTAATTAAATTATTTTTAAACATACCATTACCGGGTTTTGAGTTACTATTTTTAAATCTTATAGGTATATATAATGTTTTAATACTAGCATAAGTGCGATCAAAGATCAGTTCCTAATGTTAATCATATATTAAGGACTCTGATCATAAATTGAATTGTAAACATTCTTCTATTCGTAAGGACATTGTTAATGCGCCTATCTATTCTTATTTCCTGTACATTGTAAACATAATAATATTTTTATTATTGTAAACTTTGAATAAATATTTCTTGTAAATAAAAAAGTAAACAAAGTTTCCATTATAAAAATATAATTTGCTTAAATTTGAATTTTAATGAATTACTTTAATAAGAAAAAAAAAATACCAAAAATAACTTTAATTTGACGGCATTTACAATTTTTTCTTTATAATACAGTTTCTGTATTCTGACTGCCTTGGTAGTGCAGTGGTAGCGTATACGACTTCTGTCAAAATTCCCGGGTCAAACCAAATGTTTGTATGATCTGAAAATATTTGTTTCGGAGTTTGTGTGTTTTCTATGTATAGCATGTATTTATTTACAAACAAACAAGAAAATGTGTATTTATATCAGTCATCTAGTACCCATAGTAAAAGCTCTGCTAAGTTTTGTACTAGATAGCGTTGTGTGTCAGATGTTCAAAATATTATTCTGCAAAAACAATCAAAATATAAATCAAAACTAAGTAAAACTTATACTTAGTTATGATTTATATTTTGTTTGTTTTTCTAAAACTACTTCATCATCATTACTCTTGTCTATGCAGTTTTATACAGCACTCCCTATCAGGCTATCAAGAGCCGTTTCCTTGAACTCCTAAAACTACTTAATTTGTTCGTAATATGCTGATGTGCTTATTTCAAGAAAATTACTTCTTTATTTATAATTACTAATATCACATTTAGGCTCTAAGTTGTGTTGTGATTCGTAAATGTAGCCTAAATGGAATAACTTGTCATATCTATCTATATTTATAAAATGCATGTAGGTACGCGCATAACTTCCGATCGGCTGCACCAAATTGTATTTTTTTCTTATGTGTTCGATAGTGTTAGGACAAGGTTTGCGTATATGAAAAATTAAGAGATAACGAGATAAGTCATTTTTCTTGTCCGCGACGGGAAGCTGAGACAGATAAGAAAATATGGCGGTACGAAGTTCGCCGGGTGAGCTAGTTTAAAAAAAATAAACGATCACAACTTATTACAATATATCTTTGGTCCCCGTGCGAAAATTAGGACACGTACTCTGTACTCAACTCACTGACGACAACTAACGGTAAGGATCAGGGTCCTATTTGAACTTATACGGTTAGCTTATGTATCTAAGATTATTAACTGAACCCTAAAATATATTTAAAACACATAACATCTATGACATCACAAAATTAGTGTATTATCGATTTTCATCCATTACAACTAAACACGCTTAGTAGTCGTCCATGAGTTGTGATACCAGTAGTTGGTAAAGTAATAAACAACCTAATATTTTTGAGGTTCAAGGTTAATGTTATGTTATTTTTTTTTAATGTATTTCCTATTCGTTATTACGTAATTTTGTGACCTAAAACGCTTGAACTTCTCCACGAATTCAGTGACAAAACTATTTCCGTCTTTTGCTCGAAATTTCGAAACTTGGTAACATTGCTTGAGATTTTTTTAGGAAACAACATTTTTATTTTCCTAAACACTGATCTGTTTGGTTTGATTTGGTTTCTGTTTTCGCACTTAGCCTCTTGATTGCGCCATTGTACGTGGGTTTTGCCATCTTCTTACTCCAACCATCCTAGATCATCCCAGAAGCTTAGCAGCCTTCTCAGGTCACTACATGTTTCCGTGAGTGATGTTGATTGGAGGATGTCTGCTCGTTGATCTGCCACATTTCTACATTCTGTAAGAACGTATTGGAGAGTTTCCTCTGCTTCCTATTAACAGACAGCTCTCTGTGCAGGGGATGAATGCCCTGTACAGAGAGCTGTCTGTTGTTGCACCTATAGTGAATAGGTTACAATATCCAGTTACGATACTTCCTACTTCTTCCAGATAATGTCCCTTTTCAGTCTGATCAGGTTGCAGGCCGTGTTAGTGTTATAAATATATGTTATATCTATTACATACACACATACATTACATAAATAAGAGATAAGTTATAAACTTACAAGTTATAACTTTTGTTCCATATTGGATCAGATGTGCCAGGTACAGCATGTGTCTGCACCCTCGAGTTGTCCAGTTCCAACACGCAGTAAGCATTTGCCTTCCCGCTGAGACCAAGTGCAGTTAGCCCTTCTGCTCCGTAAACAGTTACTGACAATTCACCGACCTGATCCCAGTCAGTGTTGAGGCGGTACCATGACTGGAACAATATGTAACAGTTAGGAATATAATTGAGCATTTACTATAACAAACAGACTGTCTTAGTAAGAAATTAAAATAATTTATAGACATTTCTACAACGAGAATGATAGTAACTAACAATAGTTATAATCTAAGCATTGCTTCATTTTTATTTATCACTAGCTGTTGCCCGCGGCTCCGCCCGCGTGAATGTCGATTTTCGCGGCCAATAGTATCCTGTATAAGATATGTTACTGTAAAGTTTCATCCAAATCCGTTCAGTAGTTTTAGCGTGAAAGAGTAACAAACACACACACTCACACACATTTTGTGTTTTGTTTCTGGTAATTTATCATAACTATTAAGTTATATGTTTGTTTATATTAAAAATTATAACTCCTAATTCAAGTATTTCAAACTTAAAATTGATATTTTACATTTTTATTATACGATAAAAAAGTAATCATATAACGTACCTATTGTAAAGTATCTTTTAGAAACTGTTTAAGAACTACCAGATGTGGATGTTGTGTTAGTTACATTGAGATGATAATTTTAGGAACTGGTCACACACACTTTTTTGGAAATATAAATACAATGTAGATTATTTATATATTATTTATTAACTTTATGCACTAAGAATGTACATCGGCGGACTTAATGCCCAGAGCATTCTCTTCCAGTCGACCTTCGGGTGGTGGAGAAATCTTATAAGGCAGGTGTGTGAAATCTCATATACATAAGAAGTCCGTTAAAATCTACAATAATCACATCATATTCAACGTTATACATACAAACATACATATATAAGTAGATATACATATACATATTACGTATACATAAATACAACATTTATACACTAAATAATGGAAAAAAAACCTCGTTTAAAAAACCGACTTAAAAACTAAAAAGTATCAAATAACTTGTATATGCTACCTATTTATAGGTTTGAAGTCGGTGCCAAGCCAAATGTAATAGGTACCACACTCGCTATACTTCGAGACGAACGTCAACGACGTCACCGACGCTTCGGTTGTTTTGTTCTACGCGAAGAGCAGCTATCCCGCTCAAGGTCACGCCATATCAGGAGATATGGTGGCCATGGGACCACATGAGGAGCATACCCTTTCGAATACAAAAATAATTTTCAAAATCGGTCCACAAATTGACGGAGGAGTAATCCGTGTACGTACATACATTGTGACGATGAACGATGAAATTGAGAACCTCCTCCTTTTGGAAGTCGTTTAAAAAGGACGGTAAGCTATAGATTAGATAATTCTGCCAGTTCATTGAGAAAGAGCTCATGTACTTTATTTTTGAATGTATATCGGTTAGTGGACATCCTGATTTCGAGCGGGAGCGCATTCCAGAGTAGTACTGCTTGAACAAAGAAGGAACAGTTCACGAAGTCGGAGTAATGAGACGGACATGAGAGAAGCAGAGACCGTGGGAGAGCCACGCTTCGGCATGAATGGGCCGGCTCGACCGGAGTGATACCACGGCCTCACAGAAAACCGGTGTGAAATAGTGCTTGCGCTGTGTTTCACCTAGTGAGTGAGGATACCGGAGGCCCATACCCCAACCCCTCCCCCTATCTCCCCCCCGCCATCCCCCAAAGGCCGGTAACGCACTTGTGACGCCTCTGGTGTTGCGGGTGTCCATGGGCGGCGGTAATCGCTTACCATCAGGCGATACGTCTGCTCGTTTGCCGGTCTATTCCATAAAAAAAAGCAGATTATTAACTGAGCGAAGATTTATATCGTGATTAGAGCACAGGTATCGGAAATACGGAGCAAGGTTGGTAGGTAAGGATGGCGAGTTGAGAAATGAAAATAGGAAGGTAAGAGCTCGCTGATTGCACTGTAGGCGAATAGGATTGCATTTTAACTGGGAACGCAAAGCAGACACATGGTCATACTTTCGAATATTGAAAATAAATCGAATGCAGTTATTAAGAAGACGGTCAAGCTTGTTAAGAAGGTCTGCATTCAGGTCTAAGTAACACACATCACCATAGTACATTCAGTGTTCCGCAAACTTTTTGGGTTCAAGGTACATCTAGGAAGATTAAAAATTTTGGAGGTACACCATAATTTAAAAATATTTTTAAGTAATAAAAAACAATGTTTCTTATTAGTCACAAAACTATATTTTTATTTTACACTTTAAATGAGCATAGGCGGTCTCATCTCTCGTCGATCGTCTTGAGGCGTTCCCTTTTTTGTTTTTTACTGTGGTAAGAGTTAAAAATCCTAATTCACATAACTTTAAATTTTTCTTATCTAGTTTTATGGTTAGGCAGATTTAGACAAAATAAAAAGATCTCAGAAATTACAGAATAAAAAATAAAAAGTCCTCAGAAATCAGAACAGACTTGTCTGTAAGTAAATTCTGAAAGCTGCAGCACTTTGAATAGGAAGGGAAGAATAGAAATAGGGCGAAAATTTTCAGGAAGGAAAGAATAGAAATAAAGCGAAAATATTCAGGAAAGGGTAGAATAGAATTAGGGCGAAAATGTTCAGGAAGGGAAGAAAAGGAATACGGTGAAAATGTTCAGGAAGAGAAGAATAGAAATCGAGCGAAAATATTCAGGAAGGGTAGAATAAAAATAAACTTCGTACCGCCATATTTACATATCTGTCTCAGCTTCCTACAGGCAGTGTACAGTCGCGGACAAAGAAAAATACTTTTCCCGTTATTAAAAAAAAATTAAATTAAAAAAAAATTAAAAAAAAAATCTATGTCCTACCTCGTAGTATGAACTCAAATCGTGCCAAGTTTCATTTGAATCCATTCAGTAGTTTCAGCGTGATGCGCGGCCAAGATACAGACAGACGTCGCGGACAAAAAAAAAAGACTTTGCCCGCTATCTTTTAATTTTTCTTATACACAACCCTTAATTTCATTCGTGTAATAATATATGATGCCTATTTAAAACCCTTAATTTAATAAGTGCTTCAATTTGACAGTCAAAAGTTTGACAGGAAAGTTGGTAGAACAGTTTATATGGGCAAAAGGAAATTGTTGTTTTTATTATCTTCCCCGCAATTTTTCCATATTTTCTCACCGTTTAAACCTTCCCTGAACCACGGCAAACATTTCAAAACCTAAATCAGCTAAATCGGCCCGGCGGTTCTCGAGTTTTAGCGAAACAAACGAACAGCAATTCATTTTTAGGGTTCCGTGCGAAAGGCAAAAAACGGAACCCTTATAGATTCGTCATGTCTGTCTGTCTGTCTGTCTGTCCGTCCGTCTGTCTGTCCGTCTGTCTGTCCGTCCGTATGTCACAGCCACTTTTTTCCGAAACTATAAAACCTATAATGTTGAAACTTGGTAAGTAGATGTATTCTGTGAACCGCATTAAGATTTTCACACAAAAATAGAAAAAAAAACAATAAATTATGGGGGTCCCCATATTTAAAACTGAAACTCAAAAAAAATTTTTTCATCAAACCCATACGTGGGGGTATCTATGGATAGTTCTTCGAAAATGATATTGAGGTTTCTAATATCATACTTTTCTAAACTGATTAGTTTGCGCGAGAGACACTTCCAAAGTGGTAAAATGTGTGAAGTTACAGGGGGGGGGGGGGGAGCCGGCCTGTAATTTCTGAAATAAGAGAATGATAAATCTAAAAAAAATATATGATGTACATTACCATGCAAACTTTCAACGAAAATTGGTTTGAACGAAATCTGGTAAGTAGTTTTTTTTAATACGTCGTAAATCGTAAACTGCAATTTACCTTTTATTCAATCAACACAAATATAAAAATAAAATAAAAATTGTATTATGCCACTTGCTGCTGCGGAACCCTTCATGGGCGAGTCCGACTCGCACTTGGCCGCTTTTTATAGGATATAAAAGAAGAAGAAGATATACAAATTGTTTTGTCAACTTTGCAAGTTTTTTCTAGTAATCTATTACTGTAAAACCAGCAAATTAAATACAGTCTACTGAAAAGACGTCTTCCTTCATACATTTGGACCTTGCTCCTTTACAATGACCATTTAACGTTATTATGGTATTTTAGTTTTTGGTTCAGAATCGATTAGAGCGTCCTCCCAAAAAAATTCTCTAATGTACAGAATTATTATAATTATAATATAATTATATTAATCTGTTTTTTTTAATATACCTACTTTAAAAATTAATCATATATAGATTACTCGTATATAGGATAGGTATATCCTTCTGTGAAGTTAGTGTTACTTAATTCCAATAGATGTCGCTGTTAAGTTCAGAAACATATTTCAAGAAAATTTCATTGCTTCAGTAACGATTAGAGAGCCCTCCCGATAAAACATCTAAATTTCTTTAATGTACAGAATTGATCTGTTACATCACATTTTTATTATACGTTCAAAAGAAAATCATATTACGTACCTATTGTAAAGTTAGTTACTTGATTCCAAGAGATGTCGCTGTTTTAAGCAAAGAAACTGACAAACTCAACGTCTACAGATTTATTATACGTGATATATTTATAAATAGATCACGGAACAATATTTAAAGTACTTGCTGTCTAGCAAAAAAAGAATGAATGAAATCACGTGTTATTGAATTACAACCAAGTACATATTTTGACTTTCATCCCCTGTCTCCAGGAAACCGTGCTGAATTTATGGATAGAGAGGTTGCGATAAATCAAATACTTAATGCTACACCGAATTATACGTAATACGTTGTACGATTATTCCACGATATATTAATCAAAGTGTTATTAATTACGCATGGCTGGCAATAGATGTCACTACATGTTGTTTTTCGTAATGATAAATTCTTTATAATTTTTTTTTCCAATAGATAGAGAGATTGTGATAAATTAAATACTTTATGCTACAATCTTCAGAATATCTCCTTTCTAACAAAAAAAGAATTATTGCAATCGGACTACTCGTTAATGAATTACAATTAATTACACATTTTGACTTTCATCCCCCCTCACAGGGAAACCGTCCGGAATTTCGGAATAAAAAGTATCCTATGTCCTACCTCGGAGTATGAACTCAAATCATGCCTAGTTTCATTTGAATCCATTCAGTAGTTTCGGCGTGATGCGCGGCCAAGATACAGACAGACAGACAGACAGACAGACAGACAGACAAAAATGAAAAAAAAAATAGTTTTCGTTTCAGTATCGATAACAGAGTGCCCTCCAAAAAAATTTTCAAAATATCTTCAATGTACAGAATTTGACCTGTTACATTTTTATTATAAGTATAGATAAGAATCAAAAATGTTATAAAAATGAATCGTCAGTCATAATTTGACTTTATCGTAGTTAAGTTAAAGTAAGCTATAAAATATTATCGTCTATTAAACTCATTTGATTTTAGTCATAATCTAATTAATTGTGTTCCATTCAAAAATTACAATATGGAAACCAGTCAAAAAGCTTTACAATTAATTAAACAAAAATAAAATTAGTTTTTTGACACAGCTTTTATAAATGTGTTAATCTTTAGTAAAGTACAACTATCAACAATATAAAACCGGTCAACGATCGTATGTAGCTGCATAGGTATGCAGGTATGCTATAAAGCTATACCTAATGTTTAAAAATGTAAGTTTCCAACTTTTTAACAGGAGAGGTACATAAGTTTACCTACTAAAATGAGATTTCCAGTATCAAAATGAGATTTCCAGCATTAAAAAGACGTCGAGAAGATACGTTATCGATATTATAAGAATTTCAGTGTGGTCGTTCTGTGTTAGTCACAACTCACAATGCTTCGTGACGTGGGCGTTTTCCTAAGATCTAAAACATGAATTTCGCGATGTGTTTTTTTTACACTTACCAGATATACATTGTAGATTGTCTTTAGGTCTAATGAGCTTTTAAGGTTTTTGAACGTAACATATGAAGTAATATTGAAAACAAATGGTTATTAATTACTTTTTTAATTCGCTTGAAAATAAGAATGAAAAGAAATGTAGAACAATACTTTAACTTAGTGGAATGTTTATAGTCGGGATGTTTGAGTTCAACACGAACAGGTTTTCATAATAAAAAAAAGATTTTTTATAAAGCTATTAAACTTTTTGCAAGAAATGTATGTAGGTATTAAGACTCCGCAAACTACTATCTGCTGCTTATACCAATCATGGTTCGGATAATGCATATATAATTTATGGTCTTCGGTTTAATGGTACAGTCAGTTTTTTGCAGTCTTTTGTTTTAGCCACAATTTTTTGTTTGACAAATTAGATATATTGACGTGGTATGTTTGTCGACAAGAGCTCATAATTTTTTTACCTTATGACGTCTTATTTTGACCTGAAATGTTAGGCAAGTATATCATCAATTAAACAATAAAGTTGTGCCGTGTTTTTGACGTATGGAAAGTCCCATGAGTCGTCACTTCGCCTAGGTTAATTTAATGCTAATGCTGTGGGTTGCCTGACTAGAAACTATTACACCAGAGACCTGGCCTTAAAGGAATCACACGCATGTTAATATAATAATTATAGTATGACAATATCCTTTCTACTTATAGCTTTTATGTTACTATTTTCATTCATAAGAATTTGTTATGGATATATGTCATTTGATATAGAGGTCGTGCTAAATAGCACAGCATAAGGAAATCCATATTATAAGAAAATATTTATCTAATACCTTAAAATTAGTAATTCTTGAATAAATATAATCTGAATCTCGGAAACGTTTTCACCGTGGGAGAGCCACGCTTCGGCATGAATGGGCCGGCTCGACCGGAGTGATACCACGGCCTCACAGAAAACCGGTGTGAAATAGTGCTTGCGCTGTGTTTCACCGAGTGAGTGAGGATACCGGAGGCCCATACCCCAACCCCTCCCTCTATCTCCCCCCACCATACCCCAAAGGCCGGTAACGCACTTGTGATGCCTCTGGTGTTGCGGGTGTTCATGGGCGGCGGTAATCGCTTACCATCAGGTGATACGTCTGCTCGTTTGCCGGTCTATTCCATAAAAAAAAAAAAAAAAAAAAAAACCGCTCCAACGATTTTCAATGAAACATTGTGTGTAGGGGGTTTTGGGGGCGATAAATCTAGCTAGGATAGGATTAGAAAATTTACAGAAAATAAAATACCGAGCAAGCCTTGATCTTCCAGGTACTATTATATATACTAGTGGTCGCCCAGGGTCGAAATTCGACCTTTTCTTAGTTTTCTGCACTTCTCCTCGTAATAAATTTTAATTGTGCCAAAATTCATACTCCTCCGTTCGCATAATTTTCGTAAAAAGGGGTACAAAATTTTAACTTCACATATTAATAAATAGATATGTACTTATGTGAACATATATCTATGCACACTATGTACGAAAAGAGCGTGACCGGCAAAATTTAATGAAAACCTTATAAATATCAAACGATAAATTGTAATCAATTAACTCTTTTGTTCTTTGATGCTTTATATTAATACGGTCGAATCTCCATTATTGTCAAAAATCGCTTGGCATCTTCGTGGCATATTTTCCGCCAAACTTTCAACATAGCTGTGACGTAAAGACCTCCACGCGGACTTCAGTTTACGAGCAAGGTAAACGACGGTCACTGCATTTTTGCCCTTAGTTTAAGCTTCATCCACGCCCAAACATTTTCAATTGGATTGGCATCAGGGGACCGTGAGGGCGAATCCAATACGTTAATACCATGTTCTGCTGTCCAAGTGGTGCAGAGCTGACGGTGTTTAGGATCATTCTCCTCTTGCAGAATATGCAAGCCTGCCTTTTTTCAATATGCGTTTCAGGAAAGAGAGGTTTCTTCACAGTGCTTAGATATTTCACGCCATTTACAACTAAATGCCTTTTGATGGTGTCAAGAGATATTATTAAACCCTTTTTCTTCAACTGTTCTTGGCCACAGTGAAATGATAATAAAGGATTCTTGGCAAACAGCTGCACAATCCGTTAATCCTCTGCGATTGATGTCTTTTTCGATTTGCCACGATCTGGTAAGTCATCAGTCATATAATGGGCGGTCTGGTCACGAGATATTTAGGGTATTTTCGGATGAGTACAGAGAAAAACAGCTTCAAAACGGGAAGCGAACGCGGCACTTATCGTAAAAATAATTTTTTTAACAAGAAAAACTGGAGGGAAAAGGTTTTCCCTATTCAGCCTAATATTTATTTTTATAAATTGCATTCAAAAATTTATAAATATGCCGGTCACGTTCTTGTCAAACACACTGTACATATAAAAACAGATCTTTCTGGGTCACAGATTCTCCAAGTCAACACTAAAAGGATACACGTCTGTTATTCTTTAAAAATCATTAACATAAGATCTATCGATTCTTTTCAATGATATATCATTTCTTCTTCATTTTTCTTTTATAGTGATTATATATATATAATAACTATAAAAGAGAAATGCCTATTATGATTCGATCAAGTAATTAGGTATGTCGGAATTGAATCGCACAAAATGTTATACTGCATGTCGTTAAACTTTATTTATTAATATGAATGATTATAGTTAATTCTACACAATAAAAATTAAAAAACAACAAACTAACTTTTTGTAATAACAAAAACTGAGTACAATAAATTTTGAGGTCTTTGACCGTATTCACCGGGGTGAATACGCTCAAACCCCATTGTAGTTACGGTTATTTCACATCACTAAAAACTAGGTTAGGAACAGAATGTATAGAGCATTCATTTCTAATCGAAATCATCTATTCGTTTACAAGTTTTTATTGTATGAAACCAAATTAACAGTATTCATAACGACAGTTGTTAATTCTTCACTAGCTTAGCTTTTTAAAAACTTTTTATAAAAAAAATAACGGGCTTCCAATAAACATCAAACGAAAACTCTCTGCCAAAAAACACCAAAAAGCGTAAAATAATCTGGTTCTTCATAAATTGCCTATACCTAATTCTTTATTCATTTAAATAGTAGTATTATAATGTGTGCTAGGTACCTAGAATCTGTTTGAAGTCGGTGCTAAGCCAAAAATAATACAAACGAACAATTACAAAAGTCTAAGCGATAGACACTTGGCACCTGTAAACTGATTACTCCGTCAATTGTGGACCGATTTTGAAAATTCTTTTTGTATTCGCAAGGGTATGCTCTCCATGTGGTCCCATTGCCACCATATCAGGGTCTGACGATAAGATCCCAAAGAAATCGAAGGAAACCCTCAAATTTACGTGAGCGCCTGCAATGAAGTTAAGAGCTATTGTCTGCATGCCTTCATATTCTGCAGACATCATTTAATTTCATATTAAGTAACTAGTCCATCGATATTGTCAGTTTACCTCAAATCTATGATGATGATGAAGATTTTATTACAAAAAATTACCTGAAGTCCTTTCGATTCTATACAGTATGTATGTTACGTTTAGTCGTATTGTTTCAAGTTATTTAGGTGAAATGATGATGAGAGATTTGAGAAAGACTAAAATGCGAAAAAAAAAAAAACCTCGCTTAAAGAAACCGACTTCAAAAACTAAAAAGTATGAAATAACTTAATTTGTATGTGCTACCTATTCATAGGTTTGAAATCGGTGTCAAGCCAAAATGTAATAGTAGGTACCGCACTCGCCGCGCGTGACCTTGAGCGGGATAGCTGCTCTTCGCGTAGAACAAAACAACCGAAGCATCGGTGACGTCGTTGACGTTCGTCTCGAAATATAGCGAGTGTCTTTAATGTATTCATTTAAATAGTAGTATTATTATGTGTGCTAGGTACCTAAAATCTGTTTGAATTCGGTGCCAAGCGACTATCGCTTAGATTTTTGTAATCGTTCGATTGTAGGTAGTAGAGCCACGCTGATTTCAGCACGAATGGGCCGGCTCGACCGGGGCGGTACTACCCTCGCACAGAAAATCAACGTAAAATGACAGCGATCGTGCTGTCGTGTTTCGTTGGTGAGTGCGAAACCGGAGGCCCAAATAGTCTAGTCAACAAGTTCCATACTTGTTGACTAGACTAAAAGATGCAGCAGCATCACTAGGCCGCCATGGTGTGGGTCGCCATACTGCATTGTCTGCATTCGCAGTGAGTATGGTGACCACCACTCTTGGATTCTGCTTATGCTTTCCATCAGGCAGAGTAGAGTCATTATGGCGGGCCATACATAAAAAAAAAAAAAAAAAAAATCTTTTTGGCTTGACACCGACTTCAAACAGATTTTAGGTACCTAGCACACATTATAATACTACTATTTAAATGAATAAAGAATTAGGTATAGACAAGAATTGGCACATAGTTATTTATGAAGAGCCAGTTTATTTTACGCTTAATAGTGTTTTTTGGCAGGGAGTTTTCGTTGGATGTTTTTTTGGAAGTCGGTTTTTTTATAAAAAGTTTTTATTTTTCGGTTTTTAGTGCCAACAGTCTCGTAGGTAAGTAGTAAGTTGAACTATTTCATAAAATTTCTGCTGATGCAAATAACTTACTTACTCACCACTTAGGGATAAAATATCCAGAAACGCTATGTAATTCGTTAATACTCATTTTTATCAATAGCCCAAAAATAAAGTTTACGTTTCTAACTTAAAAAAATACGAACTTTTATACAATCTTTCAACCCCTATTTCATTCTCTTAGGGGTAGAATATCCAGAAACGCTTAAATACATTTCTATTCATTTTTAATGAGTAGCCCAAATATAAAGTTTCATGTTTCTAACTTAAAAAAGTGGCCAAGTGCGAGTCGGACTCGCCCATGAAGGGTTCCGCAGCAGCAAGTAACATAATATAATTTTTGTTTTATTTTTATATTTGTGTTGATTGAATGAAAGGTAAATTGCAGTTTACGATTTATGACGTATTAAAAAAAAACTACTTACTAGATTTCGTTCAAACCAATTTTCGTTGGAAGTTTACATGGTAATGTACATCACATATTTTTTTTTTAGATTTATCATTCTCTTATTTTAGAAGTTAAAGGGGGGGGGGGACACTCATTTTACCACTTTGGAAGTGTCTCTCGCGCAACCTATTTAGTTTAGAAGAAAATGATATTAGAAACCTCAATATCATTTTCGAAGACCTATCCATAGATACCCCACACGTATGGGTTTGATGGAAAAAAATTTTTTGAGTTTCAGTTCTAAGTATGGGGATCCCCAAAATTTATTGTTTTTAATTATTTTTTTTGTGTAAAATTCTTAAAACGGTTCACAGAATACATCTACTTACCAAGTTTCAACATTATAGGTCTAATAGTTTCGGAAAAAAGTGGCTGTGACATACAGACGGACGGACAGACAGACAGACAGACAGACATGACGAATCTATAAGGGTTCCGTTTTTTGCCTTTGGCACGGAACCCTAAAAAATGACGGACTTTCGTACAAACTTTCAACCCCTATTTCACCCCCTTAGGAGTAGAAATTCCAAAATTCCTTCCTTAGTAGGTGTCTACTCAATAAAAAGATCCATATGAATAACTTAAAAAATACAAATTAAGGTCTATACGCACGTGTAATATTAAAATCATCTTCTAATCCCTAACAGTTCAAGAGTTTAACCTTCTATCATCAGCTCACCTAAGTAACTTAAAAGTATACGACTAAAGGTCTTTAGATACGTATGAAATTGAAACAATTATCCTCCAACTCCTAACTGTTGAGGAGTTGTACCTTCCACCTTCCATCATCAGCTTACCTAAATAATTTGAAAAAAAAAAAAAAAAAAAAAACTAAAGGTAACACATATACATATGATATTTAAAGATTTATCCTCCAACTCCTAACCGTTAAGGAGTTGTACCTTACATCATCAGCTCATCATCATAAAATGATGACTATCAGACGCAAATATTCAAACCAATTTTCGTTGGAAGTTTACATGGTAATGTACATCACATATTTTTTTTTTAGATTTATCATTCTCTTATTTTAGAAGTTAAAGGGGGGGGGGGGGGGGACACTCATTTTACCACTTTGGAAGTGTCTCTCGCGCAAGCTATTTAGTTTAGAAGAAAATGATATTAGAAACCTCAATATCATTTTCGAAGACCTATCCATAGATACCCCACACGTATGGGTTTGATGGAAAAAAATTTTTTGAGTTTCAGTTCTAAGTATGGGGATCCCCAAAATTTATTGTTTTTAATTTTTTTTTGTGTAAAATTCTTAAAACGGTTCACAGAATACATCTACTTACCAAGTTTCAACATTATAGGTCTAATAGTTTCGGAAAAAAGTGGCTGTGACATACAGACGGACAGACAGACAGACAGACAGACATGACGAATCTATAAGGGTTCCGTTTTTTGCCTTTGGCACGGAACCCTAAAAAATGACGGACTTTCGTACAAACTTTCAACCCCTATTTCACCCCCTTAGGAGTAGATATTCCAAAATTCCTTCCTTAGTAGGTGTCTACTCAATAAAAAGATCCATATGAATAACTTAAAAAATACAAATTAAGGTCTATACGCACGTGTAATATTAAAATCATCTTCTAATCCCTAACAGTTCAAGAGTTTAACCTTCTATCATCAGCTCACCTAAGTAACTTAAAAGTATACGACTAAAGGTCTTTAGATACGTATGAAATTGAAACAATTATCCTCCAACTCCTAACTGTTGAGGAGTTGTACCTTCCACCTTCCATCATCAGCTTACCTAAATAATTTGAAAAAAAAAAAAAAAAAAAAAAAAACTAAAGGTAACACATAAACATATGATATTTAAAGATTTATCCTCCAACTCCTAACCGTTAAGGAGTTGTACCTTACATCATCAGCTCATCATCATAAAATGATGACTATCAGACGCAAATATTCAAACCAATTTTCGTTGGAAGTTTACATGGTAATGTACATCACATATTTTTTTTTTAGATTTATCATTCTCTTATTTTAGAAGTTAAAGGGGGGGGGGACACTCATTTTACCACTTTGGAAGTGTCTCTCGCGCAACCTATTTAGTTTAGAAGAAAATGATATTAGAAATCTCAATATCATTTTCGAAGACCTATCCATAGATACCCCACACGTATGGGTTTGATGGAAAAAAATTTTTTGAGTTTCAGTTCTAAGTATGGGGATCCCCAAAATTTATTGTTTTTAATTTTTTTTTTGTGTAAAATTCTTAAAACGGTTCACAGAATACATCTACTTACCAAGTTTCAACATTATAGGTCTAATAGTTTCGGAAAAAAGTGGCTGTGACATACAGACGGACGGACAGACAGACAGACAGACAGACAGACATGACGAATCTATAAGGGTTCCGTTTTTTGCCTTTGGCACGGAACCCTAAAAAATGACGGACTTTCGTACAAACTTTCAACCCCTATTTCACCCCCTTAGGAGTAGAAATTCCAAAATTCCTTCCTTAGTAGGTGTCTACTCAATAAAAAGATCCATATGAATAACTTAAAAAATACAAATTAAGGTCTATACGCACGTGTAATATTAAAATCATCTTCTAATCCCTAACAGTTCAAGAGTTTAACCTTCTATCATCAGCTCACCTAAGTAACTTAAAAGTATACGACTAAAGGTCTTTAGATACGTATGAAATTGAAACAATTATCCTCCAACTCCTAACTGTTGAGGAGTTGTACCTTCCACCTTCCATCATCAGCTTACCTAAATAATTTGAAAAAAAAAAAAAAAAAAAAAAAACTAAAGGTAACACATATACATATGATATTTAAAGATTTATCCTCCAACTCCTAACCGTTAAGGAGTTGTACCTTACATCATCAGCTCATCATCATAAAATGATGACTATCAGACGCAAATACCGGTGTAACTTCAGAAAATATACGAAAAACATAGTATATGCCTATAAAAAATGAAGGTTTTTCTCGATTTCCCTAGGATCCCATCATCAGATCCTGATATGGTGGCAATGGAACCATCCCGGGAGCATACCCTTTCGAATACAAAAATAATTTTCAAAATCGGTCTACAATTGACGGAGTAATCGGTGAACATACATAAAAAGAAATACATACAGTGGAACATAGAACCTCTTCCTTTTTGGAAGTCGGTTAAAAATTTAATTGTCAATGTCTTGCTGCTGGTATGAGGTCCCAAGTTCTTTGCAAGTGTCTGTATAGTTCTTGTTCCGTCGTCAAATTTGGCGGGAAATCTCGCAATGCTTTTCGTTATAACATGTCCCAGGCATGCTCGATGGGATTTAAGTCGGGCGACTGCGCAGGCCAATCCAAAACTTGAATTTCCTGATCTTGAAGAGCTGTCGATACCAGTCGCGCCGTATGAGAAGGAGCATTATCGTGCATGAATAGAAACTCCAGGCCCATTTGGATTCTGTGTGAGATAATCACAGGCTCTACTACCTCTTCGAGATATTTTCGTGCAGTCATGCTGCCTTAAATCCAATCGAGCTGGGTTCGCCCACCAAGACAAATTCCTGCCCACACCATGATTGTCCCGCCTCGGTAAGAGTGGACTAGATGAGGGTGCCGCAGACGGCTAACTCTGCCTGGAGTTCTCCAAACATGAGTTCTTCTTGAATCCAAATGAAATCCAAACCGGGACTCATCAGTGAACAGCACCGATGACCATTGTTGATCACTCCAAGACAAATGCTCCCGAGCCCACGAAAGCCGCCGTGCCACCGCATTGCCACGTCGCAGAGCTGGAGCACGTAGCGGTCTTCGAGCATGAAGGTTGACTTCATGCAACCTCCTTCGCACGGTTTGGTCGCTTACCAGCAGCTGGTGGTCCTCCTGGAGCCTTTGCACAAGTAGCAACGCCGTGATATTGGGTTGTCTTTCGGCGTTCATTTGGAGGAATCGATCCTGTCTTTGCGCAGTAACCCGTTGTCTACCACTGTGCCGTTCAGCCACATCCCCAGTAGTGCGATAACGTGACCACAATCTTGATATCACGTTTTGGCCGGTATGTAAGGTCTCAGCAACGACGCGTTGAATAGCACCATTTTCTAACATGCCCACGGCTCGTAACATTTTATCTCGACTCAAATGGCGACGTGAAATGACTTTTGAAGCTAGCAGCTAGCACAGCAAGTTCAATTAAAAAAGGCAATCTAATCAATTTTAATTCATTAACAGCTTATAAACAATTTTAATTTTTCTTCTCGTAATGAATTACTGTGAATTACCAACAATTTTGCCGCCGCATTTGTTTTTAGCATTGTTATTCTTTTTATATTCTTAAATTTTGAAAATAGATTAAAAGAGGTTTCATTTAGTATGTACACTTTTTATGGAAACTAAAGGTTTTTAACTATAAACTCGTCAATAGTATAGGATTATGATATCCCTAGACTTTGTTGAGGTGTGTATGTATAGGTAATCTAAGAATATTATATATGTATCATTACCACAAAATTACATTTATTTAAGACTAGCTGTTGCCCGCGGCTTCGCCCGCGTTTATGTCGGTTATAGCGGCAAATAGTAGCCTATGTGTTATTCTGATGTATAAGCTATATTACTGTAAAGTTTCATCCAAATCCGTTCAGTAGTTTTTGCGTGAAGAAGTAACAAACATACACACAAACTTTCGCCTTTATATATTAGTGTGATTTTGGAACGAAGTTCCTTATGGAGCGGAGAGGTAACCTAGCCGGCAAAAAGCGTCCGTAACGTAAGATTAACTGCCTCTGTGTCACACTGGTAGCGTATGCGAATGCTGTGCTTGGAGTCTCGGGTTCGAATCCCAGGTCGGATCAAATGTTTGTATGATCTGCAAATATTTGTTTTTTCGGAGTTTGGATATTTTCTATGTATAATATGTACCTATGTATTTTTACAAAAAATAAAATAAAAGTATTGCATTTATATCAGTCGTCTAGTACCCATAACACAAGCTCTGCTTAGCTTGGGACTGGATGGCCTTGTGTGTTAGATGTCCGAAATATTTATTGACTAGTTGTTGCCCGCGGCCCCGCCTGCGTGTATGTCGGTTATCGCTGCAAATAGTAGCCTATGTGTTATTCTGATGTATAAAGCTATATTACTCTAAAGTTTCATCCAAATCCTTTCAGTAGTTTTTGCGTGAAAGAGTAACAAACATCCATCCATCCATCCATCCATCCATACTTACAAACTTTCGCGTTTATAATATTAGTAGGATTTCGTGAACGAAAAATTTAGTATAGCGCCATCTGTAAGTTATAAGTAACAAGTACGGAGTAATTCTAGACAGAACTTGTTTCAGTAGAGATTACTAGGTGGCAGCACAACTGACCATTTTCTTTATACCTTGCATAGAACTTGAAATTAATATTTTTATAATAATAATTATTGTTGCAGTTTGCTATTATTATTTTATAAATCATTTAAAAAAAAAGGTGTTAAGACAATTTTGTGGTTTTTAAAGAGCGTGAACGAAAAAATTTGTATAGCGCCATCTGTAACTTCTATGTATTATTATATTTTATGGTAAGGAACTTCGTTTCTATCTGGTGTCCCACGACACCACACGACTTTTTTAAGTAATATCTAATTCACTGAACCATCACGAGTAGAGAATGCTAGCAGTCTGCTTTAATTGATTGATCCGTTACAACCTACGTATACTTATTCTCAAAATATCACGCGTAAAAGTTAAATCAACTTTTATCTGCGTCATTACTATAGGAAAATTCCAACTCAACAGAAACCGGACTGGCACCCAGCAGAATATCTTTTATTCCATGTAGGTATGAATCACTGGACTCACACGTAAAAACCCGACTTTTAATTATAAAATTCTGTATGCATACAATGTGAAGAAGAAAAGAAAAAGAGAAGTATGTAAAATGGAGTAAAGCATTGCTTTTTAAAGATTTCAGATAGTTGCCAAGTAAAGTTACAGTGTAATATTTCTGTCCTTGTTTCGATTTAGATACCTATCTCATTGGAATATTTATCCTTCATTAGGTAAATGTTTAAAGAATGTATAGTTTTATGTGTATACATATATTAAAGAGTGTGATTTAATTGCTCATAAAGCAGCTTTAATTATTTTTTTGTGTTTGATACTAATCTATACTAATATTATAAATCTGAAGAGTTTGTTACTTTGTTTGTTTGTTTGAACGCGCTAATCTCAGGAACCGCTGGTCCGATTTGAAAAATCCTTTCAGTGTTGGATAGTATATTTATCGAGGAAGGTTATAGGCTATATATCATCACGCTACGACCAATAAGAGCGGAGCACCAATTAAAAATGTTTCAAAAACGGGGGAAAATTATCACGCTACGGGCAATAGGAGACGCAAACGAGGTTGCGTGGGTCCGCTAGTTTGTCATAAAAACCGAAATCGAAATCATAATCGCCGAAATGTATGTACGCGCATAACTTCCGATCGACTGCACCAAATTTGTCAATTTTTTACTAGCTGACCCACGCAACCTCGTTTGCGTCTCCTATTGCCCGTAGCGTGATAATTTCCCGCCGTTTTTGAAACATTCTTCATTGGTGCACCGATCCTATTATTCTTAGCGTGATGATATATAGCCTATAGGCTTCCTCGATAAATGGGCTATCTAATGAATCTTTCGAATCGGACCAGCGCGGCGGTTCCTAAGATTAGCGCGTTCAAACAAACAAACTCTTCAGCTTAATAATATTAGTACCTGACCCGGCGAACTTCGTACCGCCATATTTACATAATATCTATCTCAGCTTCCCACGTGCAATGTACATACAGTTGTGGACAAAAAAAGACTTTTCCCGTTATCTTTTATTTTTTTTCTTTCTAGTAAAAAAAGAATGAATGAAATTGGACTATGTGTTATTGAATTACAACTAAGTACATATTTTTACCTAAATCCCCTCTCTCCAGGAAACCGTGCTGAATTTCGGGATAAAAAGTATCCTATGTCCTACCTCGTAGTATGAACTCAAATCATGCCAACTTTCATTTGAATACATTCAGTAGTTTCGGCGTGATGCGCGGCCAAGATACAGACAGACAGACGGACAGACAGACAGACAAAAATTAAAAAAAATACAGTTTTGGCTTCAGTATCGATTAAGGAGAGCCCTCCAAAAAAAATTTCAAAATATTTTTAATGTACAGAATTGGACCTGTTACATTTTTATTATAAGTATATAGATATATATAGATATAGTTAGTATAGATATGTGTTCGTTATTGTTAGGACAAGGTGTGTATAGAAGAAAATAAAAAGACCGGAAGTGATGTATTTTCATCTGCGACTGTACCTACACTACGTGCGTGGGAAACTGAAACGGGTATAAATATTAAAACAAGTTTTTCAGACATTTTGAAAATATTCGCGAAAAACATATGGCGGCACGAAGTATTTAGTGGAACATAATAGTGTAAGTATAAAGGATGCTCCATTTTTAACTGACTACAAAAAATGAGGAGGCTTGCAATTCGTCGCAATCTTTTATTTGAATGCATGTTCGTCGATATTTTTTATACCTTTAGGAGAATACATCATCAACTTATCATATAAATCTTTATGAGCATTTTTTTCATCTTGATAATTGTAATTCGTGCTTTGTTTTTACCTATACCTACCAATAGCTTTAATAACCAATGACGTAAGTAACTAATTTATACCATTGGCAGATATATGAAATTGATCAATGTGCGACACAAAACAAATAAAAAGAATCTGGTTAGACCAGTTATAACATTTTAGATAAGACATTAATTATAAAAAAGTAATAAGTTGGGACGAATGAAGGCTGCTGTTTTTTGCCAACCTCCTTAACTTAACGCGTCAAAGAAATTAATAAAAATTATAACCCAAAACAATCTATATAATACACGTTAGATGAAATTAACAACACTATAGATCGAAATTGTAAAGAAAGAAATATGAAAGTTGGCCTATGTCCAGCAGTGGGCAGCGATAGGCTGATGATGATAATAAATCTAAATTCTGTGTCCTGTAAATTGTGTGGGACGAAATTGTGTGTAATAGAGATAAACAGTCAATTGATCGTGAGTTCTAATTAAAAAGAAATCCGTGACTTTACACTCGTAGGACAGAACAAACAGGCTTTATTGTTTAATGGAAAAACCTATTTTGATACTAATGACTCATATTAGTGTTGATCCCCGCCAACCTGTTATAATTATGGGGTCTGAGAATTATCTTTAATAACTCTCAGACACGGATATGGTAAGTATGCAAATTACAAATTTCCGCGTTGATTGAGGCTTAAAATACAAACGTCACAACAATTAATTATCTGTCTATAAAGTAAAAGCATAAACAACATTCAAATGGGAGCTCTTTTTTTATCGAAAGTTGGTTCCCATTTCATCTCATCCACATTTATATATTTTTTATTATATTTCATCACGACGAAGACTTAAGATATAAAGACTTTAAATACTTGACATTAGTAGAAATAGGTGATTCAGCTGGTTGCCATCTCATCAAAAGAACAAGAACATTCAACTGTCAAGAAAAAATAAAAGAATCATACCAAAAAGGTTTTTTTTTATCTATGAACCTTACGGACAGAGAGAAGTATGGGACAAAACAGAACAATAATTTCAGTGATTATCTCTTAATTTTTACTGGCGAAACGTATTAAAAGGATTACCACCTTCGATCAAATATATCAATCGAAGATTACCACTCTGTTAACGCTCTCACAAGCGATACGAGGTCGTTCCGTAGCATTATTTTTCTTGTTACGTACCCTACTACATAATTTGTTCAAACTAACTTTATTAAAGTCTAACTTTACAACAGGGATAATTTTGTTGTCGTTATTGTGGTTTAGAATTACGAAACTAAAACATTTAAAATAATGAACATTGATTTATTTTGTTACATTGTTCTATATTCTAATATTTTTGTATAATTAATACAATAGTTGAATTTGTGTTCTAATGCTGCGGAAGGGAAGTGACAATTTTGCAGTGAATAGAAAATGCTACTACCGAGGTTTAAAAGGTATTTAATTTTATTTTTTATTTCATAGCCAGAACCGATAAGTATTGTTCGTTACTTAGACGGCCCCTAGACTATCATTTATATTGCGCAATATTACGAATTGTGCAATATTATTGACGGTTTAGGGTTGAAATTGAAGTTTGTGCAATGATTGAACAAAAGTTTGAACGAGTTTATTTTTTATTGCGCAATATTTTTCTATTGCATTGTATAGGGTTAATATTGAGTATTATTTTAAACCAACTTCCAAAAGGAGGAGGTTCTCAATTTGATTGACATTATATATTTTAAGCTATTGCATAGCTTTTATCGCGGGCTTTGAGCGCGGCGACCAAATCAAGAAATTCCGTAACGAAAATAAAACCTAACACTCGAAGCTCGCACGGATCGAGACGAGCTGCTCCGAAATCGGACGAATACATAAAGGCGGGCATACACGTTCATGTATATTTGCGCAAGCCTGTCTGTCTGACAGACAGACAAAACAGTCTGGGTTTGGGCAAATATACTTGAACGCGTATGTCCGGCTTAAGCAGCTGTTTGTGAGAAAGTATATAGGTGTATAGGTATCCATCATAACTTTATAACGCCACACTTACCGCATGTGTGTTACGTAATAAGTATACATGTTCAAAGAAAAAAAATGACTCCATAAATAAATAAATAATTATAATTGCATAAGTTGATAAAAAATGCTATGCAATAGCTTTACTGTGGCAGTCCCTGAGTGCCACACGCTTTTTTATCTATGTTTCATCTTGACGTAGTAGACGTGCAAGTGATGCAAAAATACAAAGATATGTTTCCACAGGCAAGGAAAACATTGCACTTCGCAATGCAATTCGTAATATTGTGCAATATAATTGATCGTTTGTATTCTAAGCGCCTTTCAATCTTATTGCACAATAAAATATATTGTACAATGTTATTGTTGCGACTATAGGCGGCCTTAGAGTTATTTGAACATGTAGGTACTTACGTATTTCTCCTCTGCTGGCAACGTGTGACGCACTCCATTGGTTGTGGGCACGTTGTCTATCTGCATGTTTCTCGTTATGCTGTTCAATGTGATCAATAAGTGTAATGAGCCTTGGCCGCACTCCAACTGCTGCCACAGTTCATGGGTTTTCTCCTTTTCTAGTTGCGAGAGGTCGATGGTACACCTGGCAAACGTTATTTCACATTTAACTTTTAGATAATTAGGTTAATATTCGGGCAAGTAAGACTTGCATCAGTTCTCGTATCAGTCTGACTTCAAATAAATAAGTTAAGGATGGATTACCATGTCTACCTTTTTATATTTTTAACCGAATTCCAAAAGGAGGAGATTCTCAACTTGATTGGTATTTTTTTTAATAAGAACATTTCTACCATACGAATCATTTTTTATACTTTAACTAAGTGGGCTTAGTGAGCATCGTTTTAAATTTTATGCTCTGCGTCACATAATATTGCGTGCTTATGGCGACCTATGGGTTGACATGTTTGATCTTCATTGTTGACTTATTTCTTCGTGCCTATATATTCTAATTAAACAATTTATGTTCGGTACTACTTTATCATTTTAACCTAGAAATATAAAACATAATTACACTATTAAAAGTATACAATAAAATTTGTTATACAACACAATAGAACCGACCGCAAAAAACTAAAGATTTTATCTCGCATCAATTTTAGAACAAGAAACGTGGGTAGGCAATACATTAATTTACACGTATAAAATAATACTGGAACATTCATCTTTAGTGTTTAATAAATACCTGAGTAATTTTATAGGTACAACACCTTGTTTTATTAAAAGCGCACCGCTTGAACGGTATTTTTCCATTGATTTGCAACCCGGAACAACACAGCTATGCTACTTAACGTGGGTTTTGTTTACAAGCTGTAAGTTATCTGATAATGAAACTGATCAGCGGCAAAAGTAACTAAAAGTAGACGACCCTGAGGTTCATTTCCTTGCATTTTTAAGAGGGGCAAGCATATTTTGAAAGGGCAATGACAGTTCAAGGACTGAATTGCGTTCCTACCTGTTTTCTTGAAAGGGCAAATACAGTCATTCTTTTTCAATAAGATTGTTTAAATAACATGTTAAGGTTTCCTTATCCTAAAGTGTGAAACTAAACATTTCAAAATACCCACATTGTAAATAAATAAATACCCCAATAGATAAATAAATAAATAAATACCCCAATTGTAAATCAGCTAAGCTTAGCTTAAATTTAGTTTTTATTAGTTGGTCACCACGTTTTGAGTAAAACATGACTGCTGACCACGATTACGATAGATTTTAGGTCACGTGACGTATTTGACTAAAAACTGTATTAATTATATAGTGAACAATGATGTATAGGACAGTGGACAACTAATTTCACTCTCAATACAGTAGTACGATAGGGAAGTTTTCCAATTTTATGCACCTATGACGATTTTATAAGAGTAGATTATCTTATCAAGGTTATATTAAAAAAGAAAAACACGATTTTCGAAAGCTAATGTATCCTACCGAGCATGAATAGTGAGGGGTTGTAATGGGGATAATAGCGAGATGAGAGTCCTGTCCCAGTAACTCCAAACAAAAATATGGTTTGTTTACACAGTTAATATTCAGGTGCTAATGTTTCGTTAAGTGTTAATAGTCTGAACTTTTTGTCAATTCTATCTTGTTAGCACATTTAAGAGATATTTGTTTATTACAGAAACGACAATAAATCGACACAAAATGGACACGATAAACTGTATGTTGATGCACTGTTTACTAATAACTGTGAATGTTTTTTTTATTTTTTAAAAGACAATCTAATATCATATTTATGTTGGAAACATCTAAGAGAAACATTTTTTCTTTCAAGCTTTCCTTCTCTTCTGTTGACCTGTTTGTTCCCCTAGTCGGCTCTTACGGTACTCACGGCGACTTCAATAAATGGTGCTGACTTAAATTGTTATTAAGTACAATAAATAGTAACGTTTACAACTAGGCAGCCTCCCATGTTCATTCATTGCTTCTTTGTTGAATTTCAATCAGGTGTTTCAAAAAATTGAAAAAAGTTAGCATCAAATAAATAATAAAAAAAAAAATTGTATACCTGCCCATAAAGGTTTTCTGATTCCCCTTGTGCCAAACTGTCACCTCCAAGTTGTTGTCATCGTATAAGTACAAGTTGAATCTTTCACACCATGACGACTTTGACTTTGACAGTTGCTTTGACTTTTGACTTTCGGCACCCAATCTATCAATAAAAATAAAAAAACAAATCAAAGACACGTATATTTTATAAGTTTTTTATATTATTTTATTTAATAAATAAATATTTCGGACATATACACACAACGCCATCTAGTCCCAAGCTAAGCAGAGCTTGTGTTATGGGTACTAGACAACTGATACAAATACATAAATACTTTTTTTTGTGTAAATACATACATATTATACACCCAACTCAACAGAAAACACCCAAACTCCGAAACAAATATTTGTAGATCATACAAACATTTGGTCCGACCCGGGAATCGAACCCGAGACCTCATGATCAACAGTCGCACACGCCAACCGCGAGACCAACGAGGCAGTGTATATGAGTATCGTTACTATAGATTTAGATTTTTTTGAATGTTTTATAATTCCAGAGAAGTCAAATTCAAATGATTATTTTTGAATATGAGCTCCTTGGGAGAGGTCTTCGGAGGCATAGGCTGATGGTATTCAGAAACAATATAGGCTCCAAAAGATGATTACAGTATGTGATTATAAACGTAAATGAATGTGCGGGATATGGCTAGTTTATTTGTGTGTATGTACACATACATAGGTATAAATTAATGATTCAGTTTTTATTTAAATTGATTTTATGAAAAATGCAGTTAATTATCGATAGTGCATTAAATAACTTATTTTTAATTTATATATCGATATTCTCCGTGTCTTCGGAAATTAGGCAATGGAGTAAGTATCGTCGACCTGAACGACGACGAAATGAAGGATAATTATGTCCTTCATTTCATTGTTTTTGAAGATACGGCTTTTAAAAAAAAATACTGTTTTTTTCAAGCTGTACTGCCCGAAGGATAAAAAAAAATAAGAATGAATATATTGTGGATTTTAAAAAAGAAATAGTAAACCTAAGATAATCCTTAACTTTTAAATTAATTACACGAAACTGTTGCCAGGTTCATTACTAAGGGATTATTATTATTATTTTTTCTTAAAAAGACAACACTTACACTAGGAATACATCCTGTGTCACGGGGAACCTTTACAAACATACATTTAACGGAAACAAAGTACTCTACACTCAGAACTACAATTTGTGTATCACACAAAGTGCTTTCCCATGTAGGATTTTGAACCCACAACACTTGGCAAAGTAGGAAGCGGCGTGACGACCGCTTGAACCACTAGGTGCAGTCTAAAAATAATATTTTTTGTTGACTATAGAACATGTTAAATGTTATTAATTTTTAAGCTGGTGACTTTATGATAATGATAATTTAGGTACTCAAGGATAACAGTAGATTATAATTACGGAACTGTAGAAAAGACGTCATATGCACATTTATATTATTGCATATGACGTCTGCTACTGAGTAGTAACTCGAGTGTGCAAATTAAATAAAAAATCACTATCTTTTACTATATAAAAATAAGTCGGGTTTTCCTTCCTGACGCTATAACTCCAGAACGCACGAACCGATTTCCACGGTTTTGCATTCGTTGGAAAGGTCTCGGGCTCCGTGAGGTTTATAGCAAAGAAAATTCAGGAAAATTTTCAACAGAAAAGCGGGAAAGTGTTACATAAAACGAAGCCATCTGGTGGCGAAACGGATTTCGCCGGGTTTGCTAGTTTAATATATATTTTTACCAAATATGCATAATATGACGTTTAACATAAACGAGGTTTTGCTTTAAACGGGATAGTTTTATTTCCTATAAGAAAGTTTAGAGGTAAACACCTTTTGTAAGGTTTTTTCTTTAATATATTGCCTAGACATCTGAAACATGTCATTCTCTGGTTTTAGACCTAGCATATAAAAAACAGATTGATTAATAGATTTTAAGTACTTTAGTTTTGTAAATACATACGCACCTATACAAAGTATCATTTTAATAGATAGAATAATACACATTCTGAAACCAATATTTGCAAATGAAACAAACATTTGATGCGACCGTATGACACCGTAGTGGTAACGTCTCTAACTACTGTGCTGAGATTTTAGCGTTAGGTTCCAAAGAGGCGTTGGTTAGTAAAATGAGTTTGGTACTATTGTGTACTTACTTAAATTTACAGTATAGTCCATTGATGCTGTCGCTCGGAATATCTTTGGCATCAATCAATACGACGTTCACACTAGACTTCCATGACTTCTTTAGAATGTCGAATTTTCTGTTTTTCCAAACATACTGTTGACAACATACAATAAGACTTGAGTACCAGTTAATATTGGTTTTATATTTTGTATTTTGATAAATATGAAATAAAAAAATTCACACATATTAATAGGTCGATATCTGACCTGATGATATTTTTTTTGTAAGTAAATCTTTTACAGATATTTATTTACGGACTGACATTTTTAACATCTGTACATTAAAACTCAAAACAGTCAAATTCAAAATAGAACTCAAAACAAGTTTTGAGAATATTTGTTTGTTTTGTGTGTTTGTGGGCGCTAATCTCAGAAGTGTATTTAGCGATTTGCATATGGTTTTCCCTTATGTATTGTGGTAAACCTCACTTAACATTAGTGTTTATTTTATTCCAATCGATTTTATTCAAATCTAAAATTAATATCAGTTTAAGTAACCACCGCGATAACTGATATATATGCCATACAGAGCCGCAGGAAAAAAGCTCATAACGAATATGGTATAATAAGTAATTGCGAATATGATCATGCTCATATATAAACTAAAACAATTATTGTTAATTATAATATGATAAATTTTATACTAATAGATAAACTTCATACAAAATAATACAACACATTTAATAAAAACAGCACTCTAGCATAAAAACATAAAAAGCGCGTGATGTGATCTGAACAAGCCTTTCATTTGATTGATATATTTTGTTAATTAATTTGTAGGTAATAGACCTCTGAGTAGGTATAATAATATCTCAGTTTAATAGTCAACTCAACTCAGTTAGTGAGTTGCATTTTAGTGCTTGAGATCTCGCGGTATTTATATTCATAAACTCGCGAGATTGCATTCCCTACATACATGTATAAGTATGAACCCTGAAAATATTATAAGTATTTAGGTATTTGATTTTATTTATTTTATATTTAAACTCTTATTGACAAATATGAATTAAACAAACTTGATTTGTTCGAAAACCCGTTCTTTTTCCTCAATATCCATTTGACCTCTTTAGTAAGAAAGGACAACCCGTATTAGCCGTTACCATAAAAAAGAAATCAAATTTAACTTTGACCATGACAATCGACCAGTCGGTGGTCAAACATGACATGACTAACAGTCAAGGTTAGTGACCGCATGAAAAGTTCGACACACATGTCATGAATACGGTGGTTTACTAATGTAACCACAGCTTTTAAATTAATAACAAACTCGTCACTCTAATATTTTATCAGTGTTTATAGTGATAAGAAATGTTTTCAATAAAAGAGACAGAACCTAGAAATCATTAAGAATACCTACTAGATTTTTTTTCTTTTAGAACTGCCAGGAATGTTTATGCCTTTAAAACAAATTTACTCATAATGGAAAAGTAGCTCTATGAAGTTCGATTTTTTTTGCTCTCTATTCCATCATCTTTAAAGATAGGCTTTAAATATTTAGCAAGATGTTTACGTACCTACCTTCTGAACTTTTTTGCCGTGCTCCCTGAGTAAAGTCAGCCCACTGCCAATGCGGTCCATGAATTCTGTAGAAGCCGCAAGCGCGGTGGGCGCCAGCGGGTCCATCACCAAACCGTCCGGTATTGTGAATGACCTGCACCAGAAACGCATTCATCAAAACAAATTCACCAAACAAAAAAAGAAAAATTTTTTAAAATTATATTCGTGAATAATCGTAGTTTTTGATTTTGAACACCCAGAATTTCACAGAATTTTTGAAAATCGAATATTCTTGCTCTAGTTCTTGCACTCATAAACTTTGACGCCACGAATAAGGCGATTTTACTAAAATAAAAAAGCAGTAGAAAATTTATTAATGTCTAATAAAATAATATAAAATATTTAACCCTTTAATATATTGTGCTGACCGCACTATGCGTGTTTTACCCGCGGCGCATGACGATGCACTCTGCTCAATGAATACTTTAATTTATTCTGATAAAAAAATCTTGTTCGCATTAACTTGACTCGATGGTCTCAATGCCGGCATTTCACCCAGAAGGAGCTACGGCAATAAAATGATTATGATTTAAAATATATAAATTATTTCGTATGTAGGTAAAGCTTAAATAACATGTCTTTGAAATATAGCGTTTGCTATTAAGGAGGTCAAGACATGCTAACGGGACCTGTCCTGTGATATTGTATTAACCAAGTCTGCAAGCATCTCTTTGTGAAAATGCGTTAGCTGTAACACTTTAAATCAGTATTTTTGGCTAAAAGTAACAAGAGTTCGGCTGGTTTATTGCCATAGAATAGAAATTAGGTATAAGCCTATTTTTTTTAAGGTTATACTCATCTAGTAGAACGAAGTTTTATGAATTAGTTAACTATTTGCTGTCAGGAGTTTTATTATTTTGCTACTTACTGTTGACTGCCAGTACGACCTTTTTTAGTCTTAACAAGTACAAATTATTAAAAATAAAAAACCCAACTGCGTCAATATTTAACAATAAAACATATAAGTTATATATATATTCGTAATCACCGTAAAAAATCTTTATTTTGATACCACACTCGATGTATTTTGAAAACATAATTTTTTTTCATATTACTTTTTGGTGCAAAATATCCTCATTTTTTTTTTTAATTTTGATGTACCCAGTGTCACTCTCACGACTAAGATGAATCTATTGACACCACTCACATAAAAATAAGACAAGCCGTTAAGGCTCTAGGGCGTGCCAAAGAAATATACATATATACATACATACATATACTCGAAAAACATAACCCTCCTTTCGCAGTCGGGTAAAAATGCGGCAAAATTTACATGCAGAAGGTAAACAAAGGTAATTTGTCCAAAGACGGTCCAAAGAGTCCTTAACTTATTTATTCAAATATTTTTAAAGACACTTGTCTTTTACATTCGATGTAAATCTTCTCTTATGTATAAAAATGAATCGCCGAAATGTATGATTTACGCGCATAAATTTGATCACCAAATTGGATAATTATTTTTTCTGTTTGTTCGTTATTGTTTGGACAAGGTTTGTATGGAAGAAAATGGAAAGCTAAAGGGATTTTTTGATTTTAGATATTTACGAAAGGAAAATATGCAGCTAGTTAATAATAAAGAGGGCGTTAACCCCTTGTCTAACCTTAATGATCTGTGTGTTTATAAAGGTAGTTTGAATTATGTTCAGACACCTTTAAAGTTTTCGTTTTTTCATCACATTACCTTTTTATGTTTCTTTTTTATTCACTGCGTAATAATAAAACCTAATTATGTTGATCAAGAAGTTATTTTACTGTAAACCCCTAGCGTACCCTACTAATATCTCTCCTACCACATACTTCGGAGTTCAATGGAAAATTCCTTTTTTTTTCTCCAATTGAATTTTTGAATTGATAAATTCTATAATACATTGTGAATTTGTTTTATCAACATTTGTGACAAATGATTCAAAGATAATTTCGTTTTAAATACAGATTCATGTTTTATTAAGTTAAAATTAAAGTAGGTACTCAAGATATTATAATTAAGAAATTGAGACATATTTTCAAAAAATAAATCAATCCAGTGATGAACAAAGAAGTGTTAGGTAGACAAATATTGTAAGGCACTTGAAAGCTTTTTAATGAAGCAATATTATTTCAAACGAATACCTACTTATAAATTGAGCTAGGTTCATTAAACTAACATAATATTTATATATCAAGGGGCACCCTAGATGTCTTCCAAGTCTGGCAAAAAGGGCGTAGCCGTAGCTTCTTTTTCTCGAATCTATTAATTAAATTTTGACCATAGACCATATACCTACTTGGAACTTTTGTATGAAGAAGATGGACTTCTGAAATTAAGTGATATAAAATGCACTTCGTAATAAATTTAGGTATGTTCTCAAATTACGTACTGTTTGAAAAGGCAGTTTCAGAACATTGCAAATTACAGAATTTTAGTATGTCATTAATGCACTCAAGATCACCAAAATTATAATCATCAAAACTTCTGGCAGAAAAACAAAACTTCTGTTTTAAGTGTTGCATACCAAGCTAACAGACCAACTTTAGTGACAGAAAAAGAACGGTGGGCTCGTTTACCTTACATAGGGCAAATTTCGTATAGGTGTTCCAGATCCCTGGATATAACAAAACCAGCTTTTTACACGACCCGTAGCCTAAAAAACATAATAGGTAACAATATAGATAAGACTCCTATCGCAGAGAAAAGCGGGGTGTACGAACTCTCATGTGCAGTGTGCAACAAAAAATACATCGGCCAAACAGGCAGGGCTTTCCAGACCAGAATAGCAGAACATGCTAGGGGTTGGAGGCTAAAAAAGACGGAGTCCAATTTTGCGGAACATTTGCTGTCAGAAAAACATTCGTTCAATCCTAAATTGGACTTTAAAGCACTACATGTATGTGACAAAGGCAGAAAATTAACCGCTTTGGAGGCGTTAGAAATCAATAGGTTGTTATTAGGGAATCGGGACAAGGTGTTAAATCAACAATTAGATATCAACAATTCACCACTATTAAAATATTTCAAGTAATGTCATCTACAATATTTGTAAGGGGAGTTTGTATAATTTAGACGGGTATAGTTAACACATTTAATGACTTTTATGAATTTTTGACATATAATTTAATAGACTTAAAGTATGACACAATTTTGGACATTAAATATAAAGAGGACATGACATAATCATTTTATTTCAAAATTTTTCAGCATTAATGTCGATTTTAATAATTTTAATTATTAAAATTAATATATTATTTGTAATTAGTATTTCATATCATAACTGGGACTTTGTATAGCTGTAAGTTACTAATTTCACAAATAGCGTAGGTGGAGACAAATACAATTTCCCTGATTTCGGGGAAAATTCCTTACACGGACACACTGATATTTACATGTACCCGCAGTTGGTGGGTTTTAGATGTGAATATTTTATTTTGTATAATCAGTAACCTTTGATGATGCCATAAGGCGAAACCGGTCAGGTGTAAACAAAAATAAAATAGTGGAATAAGTACAAGTGATTTAATTCAAAAATGTATTATAACAAGTTCCATCAAGTGCCGACAATCGAGAGTATAAATTACAGAAAAACAAACTTCAAATTTTGTATGTTTACAAACAGTGTTTATTCAATAAAAACAACAAAAACTTAAACATATGCAAATCACAAACTCTTTATTTTATTACGAATATGGGATTTAATATTAATGAAATATCAATATGGTCCACTCCTACTATTAAAATAGGTCTGAGAAGGTCACTAAAACATTAATAGTTTGTAATTAAGAATTAGATCCTACATCTTATAGCTGTATACGGAATGCGTTGTAATTTGGGTTTTTAAATATGTTTTGATGAAATTGGTGTTCAGAACTAGTATCATATTGAACACATAGCATACATTCGCCCTCTGACGTCATATTTTTGTACAAGTGTTGATAAGCGTCAAAGCCTCCAAGCATAAGCAATAATTATTAAAGACATCATATAATTTTTCGCGCATTAGATGTGACAGACGCAAAATAGATAGTTTTGAGAACTTTGACTCATTGGGCTTAAGGGAAATTTGCCGTAATATTCATAAATCTTTCATTGTTTTCTTAGCTTTATGTTTAAAAGTAATTAGTAGCTATGCAATTTTTGCATCTAAGGAACTCCGGAAGTTTTTAGGTAGATACTTGACAAACAATAAACCAATAGACATAAAATATACAAGGAAGTATAACTATTTAATTGTATTATTACTACCAAAGAACACTTTTGTATAACTACAGCCTCAAACGGCGTAAGTACCAAAATATAATAGGTAATTACAATTTTGAACCATTTGGGGTCGAGACGCTAGGTTCATGGGGTCCGAGTGCTCGCGCTACGATTAAACAACTAGCTAAGCAACTGATTGACGCTTCTCGCGACCAGAAGGCCGGCCTTTTTCTAGCACCGAGAATCAGCATTGCCATTCAATGCGGCAATGCTGCCAGTCTTTTAAGAACGCTACCAGTCGGCGAATATGTGGAGGAGTTTTTTGACGCTTGTATCTAAATATTGTTATGGTTTTTAAAAATTATTGTTTAGACTAAGGGGTTGTCCTTTGCATCTCTGCAGAAGACAGATTATTAGGTATTCGACCTCCATGACAACTGGCCAAGGGGTCTGGTCTGGTGTGAAGAGTTCCTCGGGATTTCCCTAATTAAAAAATGACAAGATCCTTAGTTAATATAGCATGCGGCTTTGGTCAGTTTAATGTCAACGCACAAATATACTGCGCACTACTATCTATGACGTGTTAACCCACCTGGGTTTCCACACGTTACTCAGATGTGACCACCTAGACCACTGAATCGGTTTTCATTCATTTTCAAGTACAAATAATAACACAAATGCGTCATTGTTTAAGTTATTTTATTTATTTTAAAAGACAACTCCCGCGTTAGGAATATATCCTGTGTCGCGGGGGACTTTACAAAAATACATGAGACGGACACAAATAACACCCAGACTCAGAACAACAATGTGTCGATCACACAAAGTGTTGTCCCAAGTGAGGTTTGAGCCCAAAACACTAAGCGCAGTTGAAAGTGGTGTGACGATGGCTTAAATGTCTTAATTTATTAAGTCATCATAGTATCACCGTTGGGATATCTCCTTTTCAATAAAAAAAGAATCATCAAAATCGGTTCATAAACGACGAAGTTATCGCTGAACACACATAAAAAAATTAAAAAAAAACATACGGTCGAATTGAAAACCTCCTCCTTTTTTTAAAGTCTGTTAAAAATAACTTTATATATAATGTTTGGCCTGAGAAATTATGAGATAATTGTGTAAAAAAGAAACCTTTATAAAATGAAAAGCTACAGTTAGTAAACCTAACAACGCTTATTATGTACGGTCTGTGTAAGTTATCAGACTTATCTATAAATATGAACACAAATAATTAAATTTGTTGGCACTACAAAATTAGTAAAAAAATAACATTTATAGATAACGAGTTAATTTGTATATTTTCTTCGTATGAGAGTGTATGAGTGTGTGTGATTTTCTTCTCCTTGCTCTAAATAAATAGAAGAAGTAAAGAATTCTAAGCGTTAACAGAAAAATAATTTCGCCTGCTTATAATATTTTTTTTCATATTATATTTAATGAAATGGAAGTTTCACGTAAGTAACGCGTTTATTTAAGGGCTATATATTTAAAATATTATTTTACCCACCGAACTTAAACCTTAAAATCCAAAAACAAAAAACCACCACTTAAAAACGTGTTCAAAATCACAAAACAACAACAAATTTGACCTTTCACAGACTCGAGGTCAAAAAAGTATGTAACGATGAATTAAATTTTGCACAAGTATGTCTGGCAACAGAATATTAGAAAATGAAACACACACGGAATTCGAACTCGTTAGGACATAACTTACACTATTCGCGTCGACTCAAAGAATCGGTTCAAAGCCTTCTGCCACCATTTATTTGACATCAGGAAGTCTTGCGGAGCCAACGATCGCTTGCGAGATTAAAAAGAAGACTAAACATTCTTCTACAGCACGTAACTGGTTTTTAATACCGCCCTTGGTAGTATTTTTTGTGCTGTATTCATTGGCCATTGCGATCATTATAGTGGTTAGATCGTCGATCTTTGGCCATCAGAGACGTGTTCACTGAAGCAGTACCTACGTAACTGAAGTAATTACTGAAATTATATGTTCAAAATAATTTCGTGAGATGTGATGCAAAATTTGACTTTCTTTCTTTAAATTTAATTAAAAATATTGTGTAAAATATCAATGCATGTAATTTTATACAAAACTATTGTTTTTTTAAATCGGATAATATAATTTAAAAGTTGACCTTGAGAATATATTCTTTGTTTATTTTGTTTAAAGTAAGCTTAGCAATAGGTCTACAAGGAATTAAAATAAAATTAGTAATAGGTCTACATAAAAACGCACTATACATTTTAAACGTTTCTGATTAATATCTCGCCTAAATATAAATCTATTTATAGTGTCTCTTTATCTGTACAAAATAAATCATGGTTTTCAAATAAATTTATTGTATTTAAAAAAATTGCTATGGTACGCTTTTAAAATGCTACGCAGGTATGGTTAATGACAATTATCAGGGTTCCAAATAATATTCAGACTATAATGCTACTTTATACAATTTCAACAAAAAAAAATTCGGTCTTGTTTTTTTTTTGGAATATGCGGGCAAACGAGCAGACGTATTGCCTGATGGTAAGCGATTACCGCCGCCCGTGGACACCTGCAACACCAGAAGCGTCACAAGTGCATTGCCGGCCTTTTGGGAATGGGGGGGGGGGGAGGTAGGGGTAGGGAATTGGGGTATGAGCCTCCGGTATCCTCACTCACTCGGTAAAACACAGCGCAAGCACTATTTCACACCGGTTTTCTGTAAGGCCGTGGTATCACTCCGGTCGAGCCGGCCCATTCATGCCGAAGCGTTGCTCTCCCACGGTAGAATTCTTTGCTTTGTCTTAGAATTATGTGCTTTTTTTATCTTCACTCTTTTTATGTATGTTGCGCTTGGTCTGGCTTTCCGCGGCTTAGCTTAAACACTACCTATTACCTACTAGAAATCTGTAATTGTACATAGGAATATTTATTAATTGCTCAAAGTACTAAAATAAAAAAATGGTCTCTTACACGTACGTACACCTACCCTACCCTATAATGTGCAGTAGATTTAGTTGGAAAGATGTTCTAAAACATTGAGGGCAAGTACGTACATTTTTTTTTAAATTTAGTGATTACGTCACAAAATCTTTAATTACAAAATGATTAATTTGTGCTTGCTTGAATCGACAGTCCTAGAAGACTTCCCTTATGGAATTACACAACCTACACCTAATTCCTTCTATTAGTTAAAGAACTAAGTGTTGTTGCAACTAATATTTTTAAGTTACCAACAGTGCATAAACCTTACATAAGTATTAATATAGTATTATATACAATCAATAATTTAAAACCGTATTACGACTGAGTTATTGCTTCATTGTTGATATAACACGTAATTACACGGTAACCATACCACTCTTATCGCTAGGTTTAATATTTTATCTTTTTTATATCATTGAATGTCATCATAAAATGCAATAAATTTAAAGACTTCTGATAAAACTAAAGTAGCCTATCTTACCCTTATTACGAATCTATTGAAACCTCATTCATTAAAATCGGTTCAGTAGAATAGGCACTATGCTGGAACATTCGACCACAAGTACGGTGGAACATACTTTGATTCTATTTTTTTATTTACTGATAGAATGCCATTTGCATGTTAAGAAGATTGCCAGGACTTTAAAAGAGCCGATGATCCCTGGGTTTGTTTCGTCTTTTCTTCTCAGGGCTAGTCCAGTTACGAAAGGTCGAACTCATCTGCTCAAAAAAAAAATTACTTGCAAATATATTACTTATAGCCTAATTGCAAAATAAAAGATTTCATTTCAGACATAGACTGCCAAAATTATTACTCTTCCTTTTGGCTTCGCTTCGCTTTTTCTGTCCCTATATCCCTTTGTTTGCTTAAATCTTTAAAACTACGCAACGGATTTTGATGCGGGTTTCTTTAATAGATAGAGTGATTCAAGAGGAAGGTTTTTATGTATAATAAATGCATATTATAGTATGGAAACACTGTTAATTTTCGAGGTTTCTGATGTGATGTAGCAAATAAACACATTTTTTTGCGCTTACATTGCAAACGCTGGTTGCACCCTACGAGATAGATCAAAATAATGTACTACAGTATTGTACACCTTAAAAAGTACTACAAAAAAGTCCGCGACGTTATATGTCTATCTCTTAGGGATAACCCACAATAACCATTTTTTATTCCTTTCTTTTTACGAGAAATAATGGCTTATTTACGAAGTGATTTTAAGCAATACAGAATGAATCCTTAGACAATTAAGTAAATTAAATACATTGTGCATTTAATATGATTCAATATGGCCCTTTACAGTATCTAATTTAAATGAATATATTCGAAGATATTACAGATTTAAAATGCACGAATCGTGTCGTCGGCGGGGGCATCTGAAATGCACCCGTGCTAAGCCGGGGCGGGTCGCTAGTACTTATAATAAAAATGTAACAGGTCCAATTCTGTACATTAAAGATATTTTGAAAAAAAATTTTGGAGGGCTCTCTATAATCGATACTGAAGCCAAAACTGTATTTTTTTCATTTTTGTCTGTCTGTATCTTGGCCGCGAATCACGCCGAAACTACTGAATGGATTCAAATGAAACTTGCATGATTTGAGTTCATACTACGAGGTAGGACGTAGGATACTTTTTATCCCGAAATTCAGCACGGTTTCCTAGAGAGAGGGGATGAAAGTCAAAATATGTAAGTACTTAGTTGTCATTCAATAACACATAGTCTGATTTCATGTATTCTTTTTTGCTAGAAATGAAAAATAAAAGATAACGGTAAAAGTCTTTTTTTTGTTCGCGACTGTACACTGCCTGTGGGAAGCTGAGACAGATATGTAAATATGGCGGTACGAAGTTCGCCGGGTCAGCAAGTGTTATACATAAACGTTCATGATAATAATTATTGTAGTGCGTTATTGGCATTGATTCGCTGTATATCTAAGACAGCAATCGCTTTTTCCTTAACCATCCAAATATAAACTATTGGTTCCAACGTTTTAATCACATGAACTTGTTATACAAGGTTTGATTCAAGGTTACAATTTTATAGCTAATTTACAATTACAATTCATCAATGTCTCAAATACCGTTTAATTATAAAGTATTTCTTTGACGTTAGTTGATGATTAAGGTATAAAAAACTGATGGTAACATACCTACACATAAAACTATACGACAGGTGCCTAATAAATTTATTTATGGGTACAATCGATTTAAGATGTTTTAATTAACAAATACGTCATTCTTTGTTTTTGCATCTCTTATTTATTTATATCTGGCTTCGTGTTATAATTACCAAAGGTTTTTTGGGAAACCGAGCTACGCAAATCTTCGTTGAACAACAAACTTAAATAAGTATGAGGTCAGAAAATATTACTTTAGCACGTTATAAGGTTTTGGAGTCCTTTGAATATAATAATATTTAATACTGTCTCTCTACATGCGGGCTTTGCCTAGCTTGGGAGTCAGTACCAGTAACTGTTTAATACACAATCAAACTGCCATGTATTTCTATTGCATTGTATGATTTCTTATTGATTTCACATAGGTGTGAAATAAACATATTATTATTTTTAAACTTGTCTGTTTGCAAAAGTCAACTTGAAAATGATTTAAATTTAAGTTTAAACTTGAACCATGAAGTCTAACTTACTAAAAAGACGATGAACAGTAGTTTATTACTTAAAGCAACACAAACAGTCACAAACACCTTTCATCATCATCATCATCATCAGCCTATCGCACCTAGATTCACTACGTTTACCGAGACACGGTCTCCACTCAAGAACTCGTTTACTCCAACTGATAACCATCAGTTCTGCGGCTAATATGGCCAGCCCACTCCCACTTCAGCTTGCTAATCCTGTGGGCTATATCGATGACCTTGGTTCTCTGCCGAATCACCTCATTCCTGATGCGATCCCCTAGAAAAACGTCGAGTATAGCCCACTTCATAGCCATAAGTTCAAAGTCGCTCAGCGGAGTGACTTTGAACTTATGGACCGTAAGCCGTAAGTGTCCACGTTTCGGCTCCGTATGTCATGACAGGAAGGACACACCGATTGAAGACTTTCGTCCTTAGGCATTGTGGGATTGACGATGAAAAGACGCCGCTAAATCCAGCTGAATTCTCCTGTTCCCCTCGTCCTCTAAGTTATTTCTACCTAACTGCAAAGTCTGCCTGAGATACATATATTTTTAATAACTTCGAGAACGGCACCGTGTACCGCAACCGGTTCCGGTAGTACACGTTCATTGAACATGACCTTGGTTAAACCTTTGCGAAATTAGTATTCTTTTATTTCTCCCTCCGAGCCTTTTTACCAAACAAAGTTGGGCTTGGGCTTGGCTTAAAATCTACTACGATGGATGCGGATGAACTTTGATTTTTTACATGAAGCGACTTTTTTTTTCCCGTGCGGTAATCCCCTCGGATACCACCGTGCGGTAATACCCGGTGGTATGTCGGACTCGAAACGACTAAAACCACACGCCGTCTCGGGTAATTAAAGCCGGGGAACTAGGTGCACCCTAGCAAGGAAAACCCTGGAACCTCGACGTACCTCGGGCCACCTACGTGTTCGTAAGGAGCCCCCAACTGTTTGGGAACCCCGATGTTCCCGTTACTTCCCCTGGGGCGCGCACGCTCCGCAGCGTCCACGCTTCCACCCGAGCCTGCTTCTACTGCCATCTGAGCCATCTGTCACCCTCAGGCTTGCGCTTATGGAGGACGGAGATCGTTCTGAGATCTCCGGCGCTCGAGTGGCCTGCGGTACCTGGCCTGTCCCAGGGCCTGGCGGGCCGGTAGTTCTAAATCTCTCCCGGTCCCGTTCCGCCGTCTCCTTGGCAAGCATAACTTGCTCGCAGAACGAAACGGCGGAGTTCCATACGCCCTCGCTCCGCAACATGGCCGCAATCATGTTACCGAGCGAGAGAACCCCTACCCCGATGGCCCCCACGAGATCACGCCTCGGCTCCCCCCACGCCGGACATTAAGCCAGTGTGTAGAGCGCCGTGTCCACGATCTGGCCTTTACAGTGGTGGCACTCAGGCGTTGGCTCCTTACGGATCAGACACAGATCTCCAAAGCGATTACATGGAGCGACTGCCATTAGACTTTCTTAACATAAGTAGGTACTAGGTGACATCGGATATTTGTAGATAACTGTTGTCGGACTTTATATGGCTCCAACTACCCGTCACGATTCCCATAGATGTTCTTTAGGCAAAATTATTCAATTAAGTGTAGGTAATTGAATGGTTAAAAGTGGCTATTATAGTTTATTAAACTTTACTTTAATTTTGTTTATTCGAAAAATATTCCTGTAAAATAAAATTTATTGTTATTTTCAACGAATCAGCAATATTTGAGGCCGTCACTATATTTTAAGTTTTAGAAAACTGTAAATAAAATGAATGAGGAATGAGGAGTTATAATATCAACTCTAGCTATAGTTTTTTTTATTCCGGTTCAATTCTTAGTGAATAATTATGAAACAAAGAACACGTTTGTATAATAATGAACAAAAAAAAATTTTACGATGTTGAACGTTACTTTTTTTGCAAAAGCTTCGAAGTGGTTTGAAGTCCACTGTAATATTTTAATTATTTTTTTTTTCTAAAATAGTAAATAACTTTTACTTTCAAGATATCAACTACCTACATAAAATATAAATTATGCTTTAAAAATTATTCAACTTCTGTAATAATTTGTACACACTGGTGCTGATTCTGTTGTTTATAAACTCCCTAAATAAAATCACAAAATTTTGTTTAGTCCTATCAAATGACGTATCTATACTATCATACTAATATTATAAAGCTAAGAGTTTGTTTGTTTGTTTGAACGCGCTAATCTCAGGAACCTCTGGTCCGATTTGAAAAATTATTTAAGTGTTGGATAGTACATTTATCCAGGAAGACTATAGGCTTCGATCCATATATCATCGCGCTATCAATAAATCCGCATCCACCAATAGGAGCGGAGCACCAATGAAGAATGTTACAAAAACGAGGGAACTTTTTTACGCACAATACGTACAATAGGAGACGTAAACGACGTTGCGTGGGTCAGCTAGTCGTACTATAAAAACGTAAGAATAAACAACAATACTTTTACGAATCACACATGCATACATGTCAGATCATAATGAATGAATCGTAGTTAAAGTTTGGTAATAAATTATTACTAAAAAAAATATACAAATTGATAGATATTTTTAAATTATTAATTCGGAAAGCTAAATTGTTTTTGATACTTCTGTCTGACACTAAAGTCGGAAGTGAAGGGAACATTCATTAAGAAAAATACAAATTCTCTATGTAAAATACTCCAAACGTAATCGTAAAACAATTTTTTTTACATTTTTTTTAATTTCACAATTTTAAACTATATGAAACATTGACCTTGTGTGGTAAGGTGTTGAATATTTCCGTTTTAGGATATACTACTCCTTCGTCGTCATGTCTGTCTGTCTGTCTGTCTGTCCGTCCGTCTGTCTGTCAGTCCGTCCGTCCGTATGTCACAGCCACTTTATTCCGAAACTATAACAACTATACTGTTGAAACTTGGTAAGTAGATGTATTCTGTGAACCGCATTAAGATTTTCTCACAAAAATAAAAAAAAATTGGGGGTCCCCATACTTAGAACTGAAACTCAAAAAACATTTTTTCATCAAACCCATACGTGTGGGGTATCTATGGATAGGTCTTCAAAAATGATATTGAGGTATCTAATGTCATTTTTTTCTAAACTGAATAGTTTGCGCGAGAGAAAATTCCAAAGTAGTAAAATGTGTCCCCCCTGTAACTTCTAAAATAAGAGAATGATAGAACTAAAAAAATATATGATGTTCATTACCATGCAAACTTCCACTGAAAATTTGTTTGAACGAGATCTAGTAAGTAGTTTTTTTTAATACGTCATAAATGGTAAACCGCAAAAAAAAAACACTATTATTAAAACATCGATCAAAGTTACAAAGAACTACAAGAACTTTTATATTATGTTACTTGCTGCTTCGGAACCCTTCATGGGCGAGTCCGACTCGCACTTGGCCACATTTTTTTTATTATTATGGACAAAGCACCATTCGCTTAAACCGTGTAGGTTTTTATGACAGAGGGGACAGTGGGGGGTTAGTGTACATAACTGCCAAGCCCGAGGTCGTGTTGTACCCACGACCTTTGGGTGATGAAATGGATCATTTTTTTCTCTGTCTGGCTGTAATTTATCTATAATATGTACGTATACATTTTTCAGTCTATGTAAGTATGTATGTTTCATAGCTCCAGCAGTGGGCTATAAGCTGTTGATGTGATGTGATGTATGTATGTTCCACCGCAGTGCCTAAACTACTAAACCGATTTTAATATTTTATCAAACATTTTTCCGTAGTCTGGTTATGGTTTTTTAAAACTTTTTTGTTATTTTGAAATAAACGATCTAGCATACAACCGTTCATCCCTTATTTATATTCAATAGGCAAAAAAAAACATCCTTTCTTAGTTAATGCGTTCAACATAAATAGCATCAGCTCAAGTTTGTAGCCCCAGATGTATAATATGTAAAAATTTACAGTTACGAGTTGTCTTATAATTAGATACAATGAAATGTATTGCGCGTTAGGTACTGATCCTATTTCCCAAACCAGGGGGGTTTCACTTCTCAGTTTTGGTATGTTCCGCCGAGCGCGTCCCGGGAAGGACTACTAGGCACTAGGTAATGGTTGACACTCGGCGCTCGGCTCGCACTCTAGCCGCGTCGCATCGCGTCGTGCGTAATCAAGTTGAATATAACGTATACCGCGAAAATGAGTACGAAACGAACTAATTATTATGTTTGTAGTTACTTAGCAATAAAATTATTTAATTAGTTTTTTAAAAACTATGTTAAGACAGACATGTATTAATACACTACAAAAATTAGGTAGTTGTTCGAACGCATAATAACTATTATTATGGTGACAAAACTCTAAAAAATCCTTACAATCTAACGTCGTCTGCTGACGGACATCAGGGAGGAATCAAATTAAAATACTTTTAGAAGGAAACTAAAAAAATATTCATTATATTCACTATAATAAATTTTTGTACATACCTTTAAAAGTTTAAAAATAATTTCTTATTTTCATAGTTGTAAGTTTTGTATTCAAAATTGTTAGTTTTCTTTAGTAATACTATTTTATAAGTTCATAATTGTGCGGTGATTCAATCCCCCAGTCAAACAATCAACCAGGTTTTCGGGGACAAAGATTGTAATTCAGTTTGTTTTTCTCTGTGTTATAAATAAATAAAATAAAAATATATAAAGTAAATAAAAAATCAAATAGATACCTTCTACGACAGGTAGGACAGGACAGGACAGGACCAGCAGTAGACAAGATTATCATGTTTGTTAAAACGTTTTTCCTTACTTTGTTACTAAAGGTGTTATCTTTATTATTTATTCTAATATTTACCTTATCGACAGCAAGTGGGAACCCTGGGCTCTTGCTGTAAATCGAGCGGTGTTTAACGATATTGAACACTCGGGTCACACGACAAGATTTAATTTCGCTTGCGAGGTGACAGAGTTGAAAAAAAAAATGCCTAAATTCGACTTTTGTTCGACAGTGGAACTTCTGTACGTAAGTAGGTACTATTAGTTTTTAATTACACTCACACTCTGACACTAAATGAACTCTCACCGTGTACTGTTTGCGAAATTGCGAAATATCCAATATTATCAACACTAGCACTGGCCTAGACGGTATGAGCACCAAATGATTAAGTGCTTAAAAACAATAATTATTGAGAGATTAACGGACTGTATAAATGTGTGTTTATCACGCGGTATCTTTCCCGATACGCTCAAGCTTGCTAGGGTCAGTCCTATTTTCAAAACCGTAAGTAGAACTGACCCAAGTAACTACAGATCGGAATTACCTGTGATATCTAAGACATATGAACGAGTTTTATATACACGCCTAATAAGTATTTAACTCAAAAAAGTTTTTAATAGACCAACAGTAGGTACGGCTTTCGTTCAAAATCCAGTACTCTAACTGACGCAGTAGATTTAATTACAAAAATTAAAACCCATATCGATCAAAGGAGTTTAGCTTTAGGTATTTTTTTTAACTTAAAAAAAAGCATTTGACACAGTAAGCCATCAAAAGCTTTTACAGAAATTGGTTTAGCTTTAGGTATTTTTATCGACTTAAAAAAAGCATTTGACACAGTAAGCCATCAAAAGCTTTTACAGAAATTGGTTTAGCTTTAGGTATTTTTAGTGACTTAAATTATAAAAAAAAAACCCGACTTCCAAAAAACATCCAACGAAAACTCTCTGCCAAAAAACACTAAAAAGCGTAAAATAAACTGGTTCTTCATTAATTGCCTATACCTAATTCTTTATTCATTTAAACAGTAGTATTATAATGTGTGCTAGGTACCTAGAATCTGTTTGAAGTCGGTGCCAAGCGACTATCGCTTAGACTTTTGTAATTGTTCGTTTGTATTCTTTTTGGCTTAGCACCGACTTCAAACAGGTTTCAGGTACCTAGCACACATTATAATACTACTATTTAAATTAATAAAGAATTAGGTATAGGCAATTTATGAAGAACCAGTTTAATTTACGCTTTTTAGTGTTTTTTGGCAGAGAGTTTTCGTTAGATGGTTTTTGGAAGTCGGTTTTTTTAAACGAAGTTTTTTTTTTCGCTTTTTAGTCTTTCTCAAGTCTCTCATCATCATTTCACCTAAATAACTTGAAAGAATACGACTAAAGGTAACATACAACATACTGTATAGAATAATAAATAAATATTTCGGAGATGATGTTTACAGAATATGAAAGCATGCAGACAATTGCCTTAACTTTATTGCAGGCGCTCACGTAAATTTGAGGGTTTCCTTCAATTTCCTTGGGATCCCATCATCAGATCCTGATATGGTGGCCATGGGACCACATGGGGAGCATACCCTTTCGAATACAAAAATAATTTTCAAAATCGGTCCACAATTGACGGAGTAATCAATGTACATACATAAAAAAAAAAAAAAAATAGCGATGAAATTGAGAACCTCCTCCTTTTGGAAGTCGGTTAAAAAGATATTGTACGTGACCTTCCTCCAGCACGTCAGTTGGCCTGACCCACGGTCGGGCCATCCTCCCCATGCCTGCAGCCACATCACAAGCTCCGTGGTACGGGGAGCCACGCCTTGCAGGACATGAACATTAGGATGTCCTTGCCACACTTCACCCGAATCTTATAAATGCATCTCATCCGTATCTAAGAAATACTTCTCACCCGTATCTAAGAACAGGTCTCCTCACCCGTATCTAAGAAGCCCTAAGAACAAATACACTTTCTAAGCATTTTTTAAACTAACAAAGAACATTAAAAATAAAAGTTTGAAACAATTTTCTCAACTTACCTTATGGGCACTTAATATATTACATGATTACTACATGAATTACACAGACAGACACAATACACCTGTTGTGTTCCAACTAAAGTAGAAAAGGAAGCGAGACTGAAAACAATCCTTTTTTATATACATTCTCATGGATTGTTCCAGAAGTCTCCCACTTATAATCTCATTATGACTCTCGGCACCGAATTCAAACCTATGAATAGGTAGCACATACAAATTAAGTTATTTTATACTTTTCAGTTTTTGAAGTCGGTTTTTTTAAACGAAGTTTTTTTTTTACGTAATAGTGTACTTACCCACTAAGATTTTTTAGTTAAGAATGTGTAAAGTAGAATAAAGAAACTGTAAATTTCTAATAGGAATTTAAGATTTTAGTTTTATGATGTATGTGATGTTCTTGTGTAATATATAATGTGTTAATGAGTTCATATGAAATATATACTGAGTTTGAGCTGATTGTTGTTTCTTTGAAGAGATCCTAGGAGCAGCCACCCACACACACATTTATCACTTTGATTTTTTTAGTTATTCTCTTTTGTGTTGAAATTTAGTATTATTTATGTAACGGCGCCCTGGGCACTTATGCTCTTATTGACTGGCTGGGTCGGCCGGAGAGTAGCACCCCCTGTTCAGGTCAAGGGGACTGCAAGGTCGAACCCGCCTCCTAGGTAGGTCTAGGGTTGCGACATGTGATCTGCATGGTTCGAATCCGCCTCCTAGCTGGGCCATGGGTTGCGACTTGCGAACCTCCTGACAGGTTTAGGTGTTACAGTCCTCAAGGCTCAATTATCATTACACTACTGTTTTTAATTTACATAAACAATATTAATAACATACATAGGTGACACCTAACTTTATATGCGGACGATACATGCCTATTTTATTTTGGTGAATCAATCCACAATATAATAACAAACGGTCAAAACGACCTCAATATTCTCAACGAATGGTTAAAATATAATTTACTTACGATAAACACATCAAAAACATCATTTGTGCTATTCGCGGCAAAAAATAAACATATACCCGACTTTATACCACTTACAATGAATCTATATCTATACTAATATTATAAACGCGAAAGTTTGTAAGTATGGATGGATGGATGGATGGATGTTTGTTACTCTTTCACGCAAAATCTACTGAACGGATTTGGATGAAAGTTTGTAACTTTACGGTAATATAGCTTATACATCAGAATAACACATAGGCCACTTCTTGCCGCGATAACCGACATATACGCGGGCGGAGCCGCGGGCAACAACTAGTAACGAAATAATCAAACGATCTCATCATGAAAAATATCTTGGATTGTGGGTAGATGACAAACTTACCTGGAAACTACATATAGATCACGTCAGAACAAATAATTTCAAAACAATTTCAATACTAGGGGCAGTGCGTAAAGTATTAAAGTGCATTCCAAACAAAGTCTGTACTATTATTTATAATTCTTTGGTGAAGTCGCACCTTGAATATCTAATTGAGATACGGGGATCAGCAGCTGTATCTAATTTGAATAAGAATACAAAACTAAATAATTAAAGTACTATTTCATTACCATTACCTAAAAAACCAAATCCTACAAAAGTATTACTTATATGAAAAAACCAAATTACTGAACCTCAAACAACTTTACACCTGTATTACATGCATTTTAGTTAAAAAGATCACAAACAATTCCGTTCAAACTGACATATACTTACACAAGAAACCAAACACACATAATTTAAGAAATACAAATAAAATACAACTAACGAAAGTACGAACTAACTACGGAAAAAAAACAATATTAAATGAGGAAGCACAGCTGTTTAATAGACTGCCGAATGAATTAAAGGTATGTGACAGATTAAATGTATTTAAAAGCGGGCTAAAGAAATATGTTTGTGCAATGTGCATTGTAACTTCCAATACGCTGAAAGGTGAATAATGTATTAGTCATAAGTTATTGCCATGTATCTCATTATAAGTGAACTAACTGTAAGTTCTCATGAGAAATAATTTTTTTAACACAGTTAGGCCAAGTTCACATGACCGCGCGGTACCGCGCGAAACAGCTTACCGCGCGGTACAAGATCAATCCAACAGTGGTAATTGTTTACATGAACGCGCGGCATAGCGCGGCGCGCTCCGACCCTCGCGCTGATCTTGTACCGCGCGTCAGCCGCGCGGTAGCGCGCCGTACAAGTTCTACAAACCTGTATTGACCTGTGCAATTGATGGTTGGATAAATTTCTTATTGAATATGTCTAACAATATCCCTGTCTGTCAATAAGTTTACTTTTAAAGCCGCAATGTAAAGAAATGGCCGTTAGTTGGTCTCTCGGCGAGAATTCTGACCGCCAACCGAGCATCGCTGAGCAAGTATCGCATAACGAGTATTATCCATGATAGCTTTTGTCGCTCAGCGACAAACTAGTACAGCGAGTGCTCGCCAGCAATGTAAACAGTCAGCGATTAACTATTAATCTGTGCATCTCTTTTGTTTACACAGAATGTTAATTTCTTGAGCGAAAAGATAGCCGGTAGTTAGTCGTTTTCTCGCTGACGGTGGCGGTGGGACTACTGCCTTATCCAAGTAAAGATATACCAGAGACAGTGTTATTTACATGTTATTTAAAGAAAGTTTCAGTAAGTCTCGCTAACTGAGTAGACGCTAGGGCCATTACCGCTCTTCGTCATTATTATACATGTAGCTCCTAAACGACGGCGCGGCCCACTATGAAACTTGGCATGAAGCTTAAGCATAATAATAGGTCTTTACCTATGAAATTACCGTTTTGTATGCAATAAGTGAAAGTACTTATTTTTTCAAACTTTTTTATTTCTGTAATTCGAAGTAATCACCCATGCAATCGACGCATCTTTGCCAACGCATTGGCAGTTTATTGATGCCCTTGTAAAAATCAGCTGGACGGGAGGCAACAAACTCTTCAAAGACATTTTGTACTGCCTCTCGGGAATTGAATTTTTTACCTTCTAAAAAGTTGTCTAAATTTTGGAAAAAGTAATAGTCGGTAGGTGCAAGGTCTGGTGAGTATGGCGGATGAGGGAGAGCTTCCAACCCCAGCTCTTGCAGCTTGGAGACTGTCTGTTGCGCAGTATGGGGTCGCGCGTTGTCGTGAAGGAGCGGTGGGGACGACCGATTGACCAAAGCTGGTTGGAGATGTGCAAGCTTCTCCATCATTCTCTCCAGTTCTTCACAGTACACATCTGCATTAATGCTCATGCCGTTTTATAAAAAGCTGTGGTGAATCACACCCGCACTAGACCACCAAACAGTGACCATCACCTTTTTAGGGGTCATTTTTGGTTTAGGGCATTTGCTTTGGTGCTGAACCAGGGTCTAACCAACTTGCTGAGCGCTTTCGATTGTCGAACAGAATCCATTTTTCGTCGCACGTAACAATTAGTTTCAAAATTCCTTCATTTCTTTGCCTGTTGAGCAGCGCAAGGCAGGTCTTGATGCGTACGTTGCGCTGGCGATCGTTAAGGTCGTGGGGCACCCATTTATCAAGCTTTTTTACCTTGCCAATTTGTCGCAAATGGATCAATATTGTTTTGATGCTTACATTAAAAGCTGCTGCTAGCTCAGCTGTAGATTGAGTTTCGTCAGCTTCCACAATCGCCTTTAATTCATTATTGTTAACCAAAGTCTCCGGACGACCACGAGCTTCGTTTTTCAAGTCAAAAATTCCAGAACGGAACCGGGAAAATCAATAACGGGTTGTGCGTTCGTTTGTACAGTTCTCTCCGGAAACGTTTTTGATGTTATGTGCCGTTTGTGTCGCGTTGGTGCCACGACGGAACTCATATTCCATAATTACACGAATTTTTAAAGTATCCATTATGACGAAAAATGTTCAAATGTAATGAAAATACAACGCTAATCAAAAAACAAGAGACTGAGTTTGTAAATAGAATGTCATGGTTTTAAAACAAAATTAATTTGAATTTAGAATACAGAGCCATTACAAACTTTTTTTTACTTGAAACGACCAGTACTGAAGAAAGGCAATTTCATAGGTAAAGACCTATAGTTTAATGATATTGATTAATAGTATTGATCTCTGATTAATCTGTAAAAAGAAGACTGTATCACCAGCTACGTTATGTAGTAATAAAGCCATTATTATTTTACTTATAATATATCTTCAAAATCAAGTTGACGTAACGCCTGTGTCACTATAGAATTGCGGAAGATACTAATACCTGCAACACAGTCTTTACTAGCTAGCTAGTATTAGGGAATCCCATATATTATATATATACGTCCCATATAATATTAGTATTTGAAAATTTTATTGCTTTTCATTTTAGCTTGTCATCTTATTTGTTTTGGCAATGAACGACGATAAGTTATCATAATCAAGTTGATTTCGTTTATAGTTATTATTTTTTGTACACTTCATTAACGGTCCATTTTGAAACGCACAAGGAAACGAAATCTTTGTTAATTCAACTTGAACTTATGAATCCGGTCTGAAATCCGGCCGGATTGTAAATAACACCGGATTGCAATCCCTAATCTCTTACAGGCAACTATTAGATGGCGAGAAAAACCTGATTATGAGATAGTGCAGGGTAGTGTCTGGTGTAAAACTAGGTAAGACTAAAAAACAAATTAAATAAATAAATACAAACAAGGATTATAAATTTATTAAAGATTATAAATTTTATAGAAAGATTTTATTATATTTAAAGATTATAAATTTTATAGAAAGATTTTATTATATTTAAAGATTATAAATTTAACTACATGTTACTAAATTATAGTATACTAGCTTTTACCCACGGCTCCGTGCATATGTATGTCAGTATTGGTCGTGAAGTAGCCTATGTGTTATTGCGATTTCTAAGTTACATTAATATAAAGTTCAGTAAAGCAACTAAAATAAAGCATTTCAATTCTTTCGCATTTATAATATCACTAGGATTATATTTTCCAATCATATTACTTAACATAAGTACATATTATTATTTAGATGAACCAGTAATAACAAGACAGGTTTTATGAGCTAACTAGTGAATAAATTAGCACATTGTCTGTTTAGAAATAATCACAACAAACAGGTTCAATATCTTAGTGTCTCCGCTGATATAAGCGTAATATATAAATACCACCTTTGACCGCTTGTAACTTTTGACTTACTGCTGTTACAAATTAATCACTTATTTTACAATTGTTTGGGAACTTTTACTAAAGCCTAATACATACATCCAAAACCTTCAAATTCCAATGTGGTCCCTCAATGGGAACGCAGGCTGATAAATTAAAAAGCAATTAACCTCAAAATAGAAAATGTTTAATAATAATCCTTGTGTTTCAGCTGTTTTCACTACCGGGCTTTCAAAGGTTATTTTGCCGGGTATTTTAAATAAGCGAGTGGTTCTATTATTCTACATAATTATAAAATATGTATAAATAGATCACGGAACATTATTTAAAGTACTCGCTTTCTAGCAAAAAAAGAATGAATGAAATCGGAATATGTGTTATTGAATTACAACTAAGTACCTACATATTTTGACTTTCATTCCCTCTCTCCAGGAAACCGTGCTGAATTTCGGTATAAAAAGTATCCTATGTCCTACCTCGTAGTATGAACTCAAATCATGCCAAGTTCCATTTGAATCTATTCAGTAGTTTCGGCGTGATGCGCGGCCAAGATACAGACAGTCAGACAGACGGACGGACAGACAAACAGTTTTGGCTTCAGTATCGATTATAGAGAGCCCTTCAAATTTTTTTTTTCAAAATATCTTTAATGTACAGAATTGAACCTGTTACATTTTTATTATAGGTATAGATTTTAAACTATTTTATAAATGATTTTAAACTATATCACAACAGTCCCAAGTTGGCAAGTTTCCTTAGTTATTAGGAGGATTAGCGTTTATCGGTATCCATCTCAAGTCTATTTATCAAGTGAAAAGTGTTATAATTATTAAAATGTATATACAAAAACGCTAAATGGGTTTGTAAACACTTAAAAAGCTCAAAAAAACTCCACCATAAACAAACCGATTCAAAGTTTTTTTTAAATCGATGTTCGCGTCAGTTTTGTTCCTTATTTCTTACATCAATGCAACAATCTTGTGCCCCAGCCCCAGCCAAGCGTGGTAGCAAGTATATTATAATTTAAATAATAAAAATCGAGTATAATTATTGGAATGACCTCTATAAGAACGCCTTCACATAGATAACATGTCGGAAGTATTATTTATTATTTTGGGAAGAAGTCTATGAATAAATTATTATTGTAGGTACTTTATACGTCAATTGAGAGTAAATCTATTGAAAAAGGAGAATTGAATTTTGTTTTGTTGAAGTTGAATTAAAAATGACTAACTAATGAATCAATGCACACACTTGAATCCCCTAAAAAGTAAGGGACCAAATTAGAAAACGATTTTGAACTGAGAAAAATGAAAATAAATATTTAATTTTGTACTAGGTATAGGTTCCAGCGCCAAATATTGTTATTTCAAATTTATTTATTATGACCCGGCGAACTTCGTAACGCCAAATTTACATATGTGTCTCAGCTTCCCACAGGCAGTGTACAGTCGCGGCCAAAAAAAAAGACTTTTCCCGTTATCTTTTATTTTTTTCTTTCTAGCAAAAAAAGAATGAATAAAATCGGACTATGTGTTATTGAATTACAACTAAGTACATATTTTGACTTTCATCCCCTTTCTCCAGGAAACCGTGCTGAATTTCAGGATAAAAAGTATCCTATGTCCTACCTCGTAGTATGAACTAAAATCATGCCAAGTTTCATTTGAATCCGTTCAGTAGTTTCGGCGTGATGCGCGGCCAAGATACAGACAGATAGACAGACAGACAGACAGACAGACAGACAGACAGACAGACAAAAATGAAAAAAAATACAGTTTTGGCTTCAGTATCGATTATAGAAAGCACTCCAAATAAAATTTTCAAAATATCTTTAATGTACAGAATTTGACCTGTTACATTTTTATTATAAGTATAGATTAATTTGTTATTAAATATTATTATTATACATATGAAATATATATTATAAAGAATTGCGACTACCAGCGCACGTGTCTCCCTTACACTATGATCGTAGTGGAAGGGACGCCGTAGCGCAGCATAATTATAGTACTATCGTAGGGCGTGTGCGTGAAAGTGTCTCACTAGGCCCCCATGGTGTGATCACCTTGTTACATTGTCTGCATTAGAAATGAGTATGGTAACCACCACTCTTCAATTCTACTCATGTTTTCCATCAGGCAGAGTAGAGTCACACTTTGGCAGACATAATTATCAAAAAATGTATACGGAATCCAGAAAAAAGTAATTAGTCGCAATGAAATCGGTTTAAATCGGACTAAAACCCGTGTTAGGTCACAAACATTGCTAGAGACATGGAGATACATTAGTTTATATGTTCTTGAGCCATGATAACCCTGTTAAATAAAAACACGTACCATAAATCCATACTATAATATTATAAAGCTGAAGAGTTTGTGTGTTCGATTGAACGCGCTAATCTCCGGAAGCGTACTCCTTCTTAAAAGGCCGGCAACGCACTTGTGACGCCTCTGGTGTTGCAGGTGTCCATGGGCGGCGGTAATCACTTACCATCAGGTGATACGTCTGCTCGTTTGCCCCTTATTTAATAAAAAAAAAAAAAAAAAGCATTAGTCCTATTTGAAAAATTCTTTCAGTTTTAGATAGCCCAGTTATCAAGGAAATCTAAATGCAGAGTATATTTTTTTTGCCAAAACGGAGGAAAGTTATTCATTTTGAGCTTTCATTCCGTGCGTTACGTAAACAGTTAGGTACAGTTTTACAAAAACAATGTGTAAAATAATTGTTCCCCCTTAAAAATTCACCCCAAAAGATTGGTGACAGCATTTGTCTATCTTTTAAGGTTGGCTTTTATGGTAAACAAAGTTGTTAATATAACATAACATCCCGCTATGGGCAATAGGAGTCGCAGACGAGGTTGCGTGGGTCATCTTATCTTACGTATATACGACTTAAAGAATAAGCTAATAAAATAACCGCCGGCATTGTTTTAATAACCAATGTTAATCATTACCAAAACAGTTCTTGGGAATCAGAATTCTTCTAGTCCCGTTAAGATTTTCCGATTTTTTGTCTTATGATCATATTCCATGATAATAACCGTGTATGTAATTAGATAATTTTATTACTCACAACTAACAAGATAGGTACCTACTATGAAAACAACTTAGTTCAAAAAAAGAAAAGTAAACAAATTTTGTTCAAAAAATTTATTACTAATTGTTATATCTTTTTAGTATGTTTCTACAACTGTTTTATCATTTTAAATGACGCAACCTTCGATCAAATATATTTGATCGAAGGACGCAACATTATGATGAGAACGTGCATCATGAGCAGTTGACATTGGGCCATTGTAATTTAGATAAAATCCATATAAAAAAGGTGAAAATAAAAAAAAGGAGTTTACGATTTTTTACTTTAAAGTGATGTAAGCATATAAAGTTGGTTATCATTTTTAACCGACTTCCAGAATGAGGAGGTTCTCAATTTCATTTAAAAGATGATTACTATACACTTTTCATTTCATATTCACATATTTCTAAATATAATTAGTCTTGCCCTAAATATTGTTACAAAGAAAAACATTTTTTTATTGTACTTTAGTAACATTTATTACTATTACAGTATGTTAGTTTAATACATTTAATATTAAACCATTAAAAATATATAAGCTTATACGAAGTGGTCTCCGTTATTTGCAATACAGTCCTTTAAACATTGAGGCCAGTTATCAATAGCAGCACGCACTCTTTCTATGGGAAAGTTCTTCACTGCCAATTAGTGCCAATCGTATGGATTGTTTTAGGGACACCAAATTATCACGGTGTTTAGAGCAAGCCTTACTCTCTAAAACTGACCATAAATCATAACCCAGTGGATTAAGGACTAGATAACGTCAGTCTTCAGCTCTGATGAAGTCCGGAACGTTCGTTTCTACCCAAGCTTTATGACCCAGCGCTGAGACTTGCTGAAAGGACCATTCTTGGTTATTAAACACATTGTTGTTAAGGGGTTTAACTACCTTCTCAAGAAAAGTATCTTGATACAATTGTGCCGATGTTTTGATACCTTTTTACAAAAATATGGCTCGGTCATTCCTTCATAGCTAACATCCCACCAAACCATCACTGAAGTCGGATAATGCCCACGTTGTACTCTATTGACTAACTGGGAAGCTTCTTTAGAGCTTCCAGCATAAATACGAACATTACGTTATTAAAATATTGCTCAATTGCAAAAAAATTGTCACCCGTAAACAAAATTTTTTGTGACCTCCCTTTGCGTACCGTTTAACAACTACTTAATTTTAATTTTTGATTTTACCACCCTATTCTTTTTTAAATTATCGTTTAAGAAATGACCAGCGCATCACTTATAGGCTGCAAGTCCTAAGTCATCTTTTAAAATACGTGACATGGTTCTAAGTGCTATCTTCATCTCCCGAGATCTTTTGCTTTCAGACAGGATTTCTTCAAATTCTTTTCCTTACTGCTTTGATCACCTTTTTTCATACGAACACTACGTAGACGGCCAGATCTTTTTCTGTCACAAACAGAGGAGGTTTCATTGTACCTATCAATAGCCCGGTACGCAAGCATTTGACTAACACCAAGCGTATGGAGGATTTTAAAAAGGGTATTCGGCTCCACACCTACCTACTTTATGTAATGCAATCACGGTGTTTCGGTTCTTTTTATCACCCCACTCCATTTTAATATCACAAAATATTTTACAAATAATTGGGGCGACAATAAGAAAATACAATGAACAAACGTATAAAAATGACAGATTCCAAATTCAAAAGTAATGTTTTTTATAACTTAATTGCTTGTGAAGGGTCTCTTATTTCACCAATTTCAATATCGTAATGTATCTCATTACGTACCTACTTGTGCGTTATTGTAATGTAAAACGCACGTTTTATTTTAAATAAAATAAAACTCACGGTTAATCAAGATGCTCGAACAATACTCTTTTAAATATTGGCAAAGAGTTTTTATGTCAGAAAAGTGGTCAGCATTTTATGAGTGAAAGTTGAAGGAGTGAAAGAGAGTGAGAGAGAGACTGGTGAAATTTAATTAACAATAATAACTTGACAAGCTTAAAAATGCCAACTGGCAACGTAATAATCAATCTTACAAATTGTTCAAATTTTTATAACTGCTTTAACAAGTAATTAAAGATTTATTCGATCAAGAAAGTCCGAGTTTTTATTTCCTCGCAAATATGATACAAAACGTCGTATGACATACGTGCGCTTTGATAATATTACAGCCTCAGCTTTCTTGTAGCCCTCGCCTGCGGCTCGGGCTAGCAATATCGCCTCGGTTGTAATTTTCAACTTACCGCACTTATATCATAATTTACTATTACAATGTTTATTTAAATTATAACAGTATTTACGATCAGACTAAGTATATAATAAAAAAAACTTCGTTTAAAAAAACCGACTTCAAAAACTAAAAAGTATAAAATAACTTAATTTGTATGTGCTACCTATTCATAGGTTTGAAGTCGGTACCAAGCCAAATGTAATAGTAGGTACCACACTCACTATATTTCGAGACGAACGTCAACGATGTCACCGACGCTTCGGTTGTTTTGTTCTACGCGAAGAGCAGCTATCCCGCTCAAAGACACGCGCGGCGAGTGCGGTACCTATTATTACATTTTGGCTTGGTACCGACTTCAAACCTATGAATAGGTAGCACATACAAATTAAGTTATTTTATACTTTTTAGTTTTTGAATTCGGTTTTTTTAAACGAAGTTTATTTTTATTTTTCGCTTTTCAGTCTTTCTTAAATCTCTCATCATCATTTCACGCAAATAACTTGAAAGAATACGACTAAAGGTAACATACATACTGTATAGAATCGAAAGGACTTCAGGTAATTTTTTGTAATAAAATCTCAAATGGACTGTTCTAAGGTAACTATAATTCAAGTGGTTTGAGGTAAACTTACAATATCGTTACGACCCCTTACATATTATGAAATTAAATGATGTCTACAGAATATGAAGGCATGCAGACAATTGCTCTAACTTCATTGCAGGCGCTCATGTGAATTTGAGGGTTTCCTTCGATTTCCTTGGGATTCCATCATCAGATCCTGATATGGTGGCCATGTGACCACATGGGGAGCATACCCTTTCGAATACAAAAATAATTTTCAAAATCGTACATACATAAAAATAATAAATAAATAAAAAACCGATGAAATTATGAACCTCCTCCTTTTGAAAGTCGGTTAAAAATAGTTTTTGTTACAGTGCTGTATAGGTAAATAAGTAGGTACTTACTTTATGAAATTTAGTAAGCTGGGGGTTTCGGGTCCTTTAAATCGAAAAAATAACTACCAATAAATAAATAACGACGAAATAACGACCAAAAAATAAATTCGAAAAGCAATCTTTTTCAGCTTGCTTACATGTTGTTCGTATTAAAATGTGGGGAAGGCAATTATTTAAAATTAAGAATAGCAAGAAGTGGTATATGTATGAGCGTGGTGTGGTATGTATATTACACGAACATACACACATCAAAAGTGTCTAGGGATCAACATATGTGTCTAGAGATCAACATATATTTTTGCAATAACTTTTCTCCTGATTGATATTAATTAAAATTTTCTTTAAGGATTCATCAAATAAAGTGTTTTCGTTTGTCACAGTAACGATAAACCAAGTCACCTTTGCATTAATAAAGAAATTTGCCATTTTCCTAATAAAGGGATTTTTGACATTTGAACCACTAACATTAAAGTTCGAAAAAAAGACTGAAATAACAGTTTTCTTTAAAATTTTATTAGGTAACTTAAACAATTAATAATCCGTGTTTCTACCGCGAACACTAACAACACAAGAACATCGGTTTGGCATACTCAAAATGAGTTCATCCAAACACACTTTGGAATGGCCGCCCATGTTCGTTGCAACAACAAAAAAAGGTCTTCTTGCGACTGGATACCCTCCATATTCGGCAGAGCTCTTCTCTGTAGCATATCCCATGCATGCTCAATCGGGTTCAAGTCTGGCGACTGAGCAGGCCAGGGCCAAAGCCACATCTCAATCTCAAGAAATCCGCATAAAAATGCTTGATCCCTAGACACTTTTGATGTGTGTATATGTATGAATAAGTGTATTAATAAAATAAGTAGGTATGTTAATTTGTAGGAGTAAAATTAAATCTGTCTTTGTTTAATCATGAGACAAATAGCACACAGAAATAATACCTTTTTATATTGTGTTCAGTTCCGCTAATGGTTTGGAAACAACTGTTATGACTTATGATGCTATATTATTTAAATATTAATTATTCATTTATTTAAAACGTTACTTGTGTACTTCACACATAATGACGATATACCTGAATATAAAGCTTTAACTAGAAAAACACATTAGTATTGAACGGTATTTTTCCTTATTTCGTCATTTTTTATTTTTGTCGTCCTCAACAGTTCTTTTACATCACTCTATAACTTCGCAAGGAATGAAAAGGGGTTCACCACAGTGTTTGAGAAATTGTTACTTAAAGTCGTTTTCAATTTGATGCACGTTCAGATGTAGAAAATAAAACAATCATCAATTCTTTTGTTTTTGTAACTTACTTGTAAATAAAGGTACCTAAGGAAAATATTTTGTTTTTTTTTCAATTTAAGTATTTTAATTACAAAAGTTAATACGCATATAAAGTATTCTTTTAAGCAAAATTTTTTCCGGCTAAAATACCTAATTGCTCATAATATGCAAATATTCAGAAACAAATATAACTTTTGAAAAAATCCACATATCTGGTAGGTACAAGATATGTATGAAAATCTTAAGATTTAGGTACTTACGATTTACGTTTATTGTACTCAGAGACAGTTTGCAATCCCAGTGATTCCTTTGTTTTTTTGACTTTGTGGATTAAACGAAAGCTACGGCTGGGACTAGAATACGGCTCAGGATCTACAGATCGTTCACTGAATCCGAAAGCTAATGTCTCTGTATTGTTTAATGTTTCATTAGGCAACGATGCACTTCTTACTGATGTTGGAAAATTGGATACTAAAGTATTATTTCTATCCGTCAACGTCGTATTCTGAATACTCTCTCGTCTACTTTTTGATCTAAATGAGAACCTCTTCAAAGACATCGTGGTGGTAATTAATTTGACTTTACGAACACAAAGAATGCCAAAAAAACTAAGACACTTAGGTAGTTCAATAACCTTAACAATTGCACTATTTTCGTTTATAAACACGAAAGTTGATATTAATGACCTAAAACACAAATTTAGCGGATCTCTGTAAAAGGTTATTTTTCAGTTCTAATAGTAAGAAAACACTTTCAAATTACACGCGTACTCAATAAAGATCAACAATAAATGACTATTCAAACGATTGACGCAATGTTACTAAATGATTTCAAACGTGAAACTGAATGTAGAACAGAAGAAGATGGTTTCATCAATTAACACTGCACCCAGCCACACAAGATAATTAAAGACACCACATCAAATCAGCATCATTAGTTAACCTAAAATCATTAAAATGTAATCAAAATAGTTCGCTTGAAACTTACATACCTCGATGTCACTGCAATGAGTAGACTCGATCGGATCGAATAATCACAAACGACTGATACACAATATTCGTTCGGTTATTCAAAGCAGTTCAACCTTAGGGTCCATTGCATCTTAACAAGGACACTGCGAAACATTTACACAATTGTCAGTCCCGTGATCACCTGTTCGCACCAGCGTTCACTCAAATAACAAAAAACGTCTCATCACACACATCATATACTTACGACGCTTACGACTGTCTGTCATTCAGTTCGAATTGTAGCGTGGGTACACGCATAAATTTCCATATAAACATTATAACTTGACAAATAGAACACAAAAGTCCAAGTTGCTGTGGTAGTAACGTCATCGATCTGAGTAATGTTATGCAGGGGAAACCACCTTAGACTTTGACGTCCACAGCTAAACCAGATTATCACTCTACTGACTATAAACTAATAAATAAAACCAATAATAAGTAGTTTAAGGTACTTACTAACTTGGCTGTAAGGTTTTGTTTTAAAAGGACTCTAAGTTACGATAGTAAAGATCAAAATTGAAAAACATGTTGAACACTTTTCTAAACTATCGTAAACTAACCAAGTTTACTGTTGAAGGTCAAGTTTGTATTCACATTTTACGAAAAACCTTGTGTAATGTGTATTTAATGAGTCAAAGATATACGGTTAATACTTCTTCTGAACTGTCTGTAAGTATTACTTATTCAAACAGTATATTTCTGTGAGGGATTAGCGGATATGTGTAAAAGTGTAATCAAAACTTAGAATTTCGGATGACGGTTACCTCATTTATCAAACCCATAACTATATTGATGATGTATACTGAGTATATAGTATACTGAGTGATGACACAACATTATTTAATTTATTTTTTAAATCAGACGGATGCGGAAATAGCTTTAACGATGTAAATAATACTATTAATCAAGCATGTAATATGTTTACTGTCAATAAATTAAAGTGTTAAATGAAAAAATGGATTAAAATTTTCCTATACTTAAAGTAACACTTAAACAATGGCTACGTACTACGTACACTACGTAAGGAATATTAAGTTAAATTAAAAAACTAGCTGAAGCCCGGGGTGTCACCGGCGAGTACCGCCACAGGGCGTAGCCAGTCTAAAAAAGAAGCGTTAGTTACTCCTTATATAAGCAGCTATCTGTCAGTGAAAGTCCCATCAAAATCAGTCCATCCATTTCAGAGATTAGCTACAACAAACAGACATTTTTTTTTTAATCTCTTTTTTTATGTAAGTGCCGTATGTATTTTCATATGCATTTAGTAAAAAGCTGTTAATTTGAAATTACAAACAGACATGTCAATTTTATTTATTTGTATAGATATAGTAGTATAGTATAGTATAGTATAGTATAGTATAGTATAGTATAGTATAGTATAGTATAGTATAGTATAGTATAGTATAGTATAGTATAGTATAGTATAGTATAGTATAGTATAGTATAGTATAGTATAGTATAGTATAGTATAGTATAGTATAGTATAGTATAGTATAGTATAGTATAGTATAGTATATAAACCTGGGCCCTGGACAAGACGGAAACCCTATTGTTCCATGGGCCCCGTCGTGGTCCATCCGCCAGCGCCTCCATAGAGGTCAACTCGGTCCTCGTACCGGTTCGGGCCCAGATGAGGTATCTGGGCCTGATCCTCGACGGTAGGTCAGGTAGAAGTCATCTCGCAGGAGGAGGTGGCGGAGAAGGCCCGGCAGGATGATGTCCACTCGGACCCAATCCGCCGCCGGCAGGGCAGGAGCTGGGAGTGGTCCGGAGGTGTTGATAACTGCAGTTCCCGGACTCCTCCCTTCAAAGGCGCAGAGTGGCACAACGTGTGGTTTTAGTCGGTTCGAGTTCGACACACCGCCCCGCTGAAACCCCGGTGGGGTGACGGTCCGAGGGAATTTCCACACGTTAAAAAGAATAAAAAAAAGCGGCCAAGTGCGAGTCGGACTCGCCCATGAAGGGTTCTGCGTAACATAATATAATTTTTATTTTATTTTTATATTTGTGTTGATTGAATGAAAGTTAAATTGCAGTTTACGATTTATGACGTATCAAAAAAAAACTACTTACTAGATTTCGTTCAAACCAATTTTCGTGGGAAGTTTGCATGGTAATGTAAATCATATATTTTTTTTAGATTTATAATTTTCTTATTTTAGAAGTTACAGCGGGGGGGGGGACACATTTTACCACTTTAGAAGTGTCTCTCGCGCAAACTATTCAGTTTAGAAAAAAATGATATTAGAAACCTCAATATCATTTTCGAAGACCTATCCATAGATACCCCACAAGGGTTTGATGAAAAAAAAATTTTTGAGTTTCAGTTCTAAGTATGGGGACCCCCAAAATTTATTGTTTTTTTTTCTATTTTTGTGTGAAAATCTTAATGCGGTTCACAGAATACATCTACTTACCAAGTTTCAACATTCTTGGTCTTATAGTTAGGTCTATAGGTCTTATAGTTTCGGAAAAAAGTGGCTGTGACATACGGACGGACAGATAGACGGACAGACAGACAGACAGACATGACGAATCTATAAGGGTTCCGTTTTTTGCCTTTGGCACGGAACCCTTAAAATGGGCCCCCGGTATCCCCACTAACTCGGGGAAACAAGCAACCGTTGTTTTACACCGGTTTTCTGTGAGGCCGTGGTATCACTCCGGTCGAGCCGGCCCTGCCGAAGCGTGGCTCTCCCACGATTATATATAATTGTGACAGAAAGTTTTATACGAACAACTAGCTGATCCAAGCAACCTCGTTTGCGTCCAAACTACCATCCCCCGTTTTAGCCCCAAAAGGGGGTTGATTTCTAAAGATACATTATTAGTACACCTCCACACCATCTATAGAGCATACATTTTAAATTGCAAGTCTCTTACTTCAAAAACATAGGACTTTCATACAAACTTCCAACCCCCGTTTAACACCCTTTGGGGTGGAGTTTCGTAAAATCCGTTCTTAACGGATGTCTATACCCTATAAGGAACCTACCTGCTAAATTTCAAGTATGTAGGTGTTTCTGAGATTTCGTGATTAATAAGCGAGTGGTATTTCGCTTTTTTATAATTATATAGACTAGCTTTTACACGCGGCTTCGCTCACGCAGACTTTCATCCCCTGATTTACCCCCTTAGGGGTGGAATTTCAAAAAATCCTTTCTTAGTGCTCACTTACGTTATGTAAAGAGCCTACATGCTAAATTTCAGGATTCTAGCTTCAGCGGTTTGGGCTGTACGTTGATCTCTGGGTATGTCAGTCAGTCAGTCACCTTACTCTTTTATTTATATAGACTAGCGGCCGCTTGCGATTTCGTACGCGTGGAGTTATTATTTGCACATTATTTTTAACCGACTTCCAAAAGGAGGAGGCTCTCAATTTCATCGTTTTTTTTTTTGTTTTTTTTTATGGATGTACACGGATTACTCCGTCAATTTGTGCACCGATTTTGGAAATTATTTTTGTATTCGAAAGGGTATGCTCCCCATGTGGTTCCATGGCCACCATATCAGGATCTGATGATGGGATCCTAAGGAAATCGAAGGAAACCCTCAAATTTATGTAAGCGCCTGCAATGAAGTTAAAGCAATTGTCATCATGCCTTCATATTCTGTAGACATCATTTAATTTCATAATATATAAAACGGGCCTTAACTTAACGATATCAGCGTTAACCTCAGATAGTCAGTTTACCTCAAATCACTTGAATTATAGTAACCTATAGAAGACAGTCCATTTGAGATTTTATTACAAAAATTACCTGAAGTCCTTTCGATTCTATACAGCATGTATGTTACCTTTAGTCGTATTCTTTCAAGTTATTTAGGTGAAATGATGATGAGAGACTTGAGAAAGACTAAAAAGTAAATAATAAAAAAAAACTTTGTTTAAAAAAACCGACTTCAAAAACTAAAAAGTATCGAATAACATAATTTGTATGTGATATCTATTCATAGGTTTGAAGTCGGTGGAAAGCCAAAATGTAATAGTAGGTACCGCACTCGCCGCGCGTGACCTTGAGCGGGATAGCTGCTCTCCGCGTAGAACAAAACAACTGAAGCGTCGGTGACGTCGTTGACGCTCGTCTCGAAATATAGCGAGTGTGATATCTACTATTACATTTGGCTTGGCACTGACTTCAAACCTAGGTAGCACATGCAAATTAAGTTAATTGATACTTTTTAGTTTTTTAAGTTGGTTTTTTTAAACGAAGTTTTTTTTAGGATTTTGTTAGGTTATAGCATAGGTATAAGCAGGCGATTTTTGTTGTACCTAAATAATTAGCAAATAGTCTTTTGTAGATACTAATTGGTTTTCTTCGGTATTTTTAGAATTTTGTAAGGTTATAGCATAGGTACCTAGGTACCTATAATTTACTATTTATAGGATTTTGTTAGGTTATTGGTATAGGCATAGGTAAGCAGATGTTTTTCGTTGCAAATATTTAATTACTTAGCCTTATTTGTTGGTGTTTTAATTTCTTTTAGTAAGTTGTAGATACCCTCCATTTTTTTCGTTGAAATAGTTGTAGATAGTTACATAATTTAGTTTTATTTACGTTTTGAAAATAAGCTTCATTCGTTATGTCTAATTTTTCATTAACTGTAGTGATAAATTTTACATTGTTTTTCGTATTCGATTTTATCACATCACACTAATTTATAAAAGCGAATGTTTGTGAGGGTGTATGTTTGTTACTTCTTCACGCAAAAAGCACTGGACGGAATTGGATGAAACTTTACAGTAATATAGCTTACTAGCTTTTGCCCGAGGCTTTGCTGGCGTGGAAGTTGATTGTTTACAATATATTTAATTAAAACTGTGTAAGTATGTATGAATAACTTATTCATGTTTTTAAACGTACCTATTTATTTATTTTTAATCAATAGCCCATTAAAAAGGATTTCATACTAACGTTTGACCCTTATTTTAACCCCTTTAGAAATAGAATTCCCATAAATGATGATATAGGTATTCATTTATTTGTACTTAAAAGCCTAAGGACAAAGTTTCAGGCTACTGAATTAAAAATGATGAACTTCCAAACTAATCTACTTACGAAATTTCAACACCTAATTCACCCCTTAGGGGTAGAAATATCACTTATGGTATTTCCTTTCGAGGGCGCTCTGGTTCCCTGGTTTCTAGAACCCGAGACGGTGTGCGGTTTTTAGTCGGTTCGAGTCCGACATAACCACCAGTTGGTGATATCCGAGGGAATTTCCGTACAAAAAAAAGGGGTAGGTATAATATCCAGAGACACTTAGTATCTACGCGTTTTTAACTATTAGCCCAAAGATAATTTTTCATGTTTCTAACTTAAAAAAGACGGACTTCCATAAAACTTTCAACCCCTATTTCACCCCCTTACGGGTAGATATTGGGAAACGCTTAAATACGTATCTCCTAATTTTTTATCAATAGCCCTAAAATAAATTTTCATGTTTCTAACTTCAAAACTGACGGACTTCTAGACTAACCCGCTTACGAAATGTCAACGCCTATTTCATCCCTTCAGCGTAGAATATCGAGAAAGGCCTAAATATGTATCTACTCATTTTAAATCAGTAGCCCAAACCAAAAGTAAAGTTTCATGTTTCTAATTTAAAAATGACGAAGTTCCAAACAAACTTCAACCCCTATTTCACCCCCTTAGGGGTAGAATATTAGGAAACGTTGAAATACGTATCTACAAATTTTTATAAGTAACCCAAAAATAAAGTTTCATGTTTCTTAAATAGCCCTAAAATAAACTTTCATGTTTTTAACTTCAAAAATGACGGACTTCCAGACTAACCTACATACAAAACGTCAACCCCTATTTCACCCCTAAGGAGTAGAATATCCAGAAACGCTTGAATACGTGTTTACTCATTTTTAATCAGTAGCCCAAAAAATAAAGTTTCATGTTTCTAACTTAAAAAATGACGGACTTCCATACAAACTTTCAACCCCTATTTCACCCACTTGGGGGTAGAAATTCCGAAATTCCTTCCTTAATGGGTTTCTTAATGAAACGATCATACTCACCAAATTTTGTATTCCTAAGTTTAATAGTTTCCGCTCGGCGGTGATGAATCAGTCAGTCAGTCAGGACATGTTATTTATTTTATAAGTATAGAAGATACAGATTAACACATAGGTTACTGTTTGCCGCGATAACCGACATACACGCGGGCGGAGCCGCGGGCAACAGCTAGTACTTATAGTAAAATGTAACAGGTCCAATTCTGTACATAAAAGATATTTTGAAATTTTTTTTTGGAGGGCTCTCTATAATCGATAGTGAGTTCATATTACGAGGTAGGACATAGGATACTTTTTATCCCGATATTCAGAACGGTTTCCTGGGGGGAGGGGATGAAAGTCAAAATATGTACATAGCTGTAATTCAATAACACATGGTCCGATTTCATTCATTCTTTTTTTGCTAGAAAGAAAAAAAATAAAAGATGACGGGAAAAGGCTTTTTTTTTGTCCGCGACTGTACACTGCCTGTGGAAAGCTGAGACAGATATGTAAATATGGCGGTACGAAGTTCGCCGGGTCAGCTAGTACTACTTATAATAAAAATGTAACAGGTCCAATTCGGTACATTAAACTCATTAAAGATATTTTGAAAATTTTTTTAGGAGGGCTCTCTATAGTCGATACTGAAGCCAAAACTGTAATTTTTTTGATTTTTGTCTGTCTGTCTGTCCGTCTGTCTGTCTGTATCTTGGCCGCGCATCACGCCGAAACTACTGAAGGGATTCAAATGAAACTTGGCATGATTTGAGTTCATACTACGAGGTAGGACATAGTATACTTTTCATCCTGAAATTCAGCACGGTTTCCCGGAGAGAGGGGATGGAAGTCAAAATATGTATTTCGTTGTAATTCAATAACACATAGTCCGATTTCTTTAATAATTTTTTTGCTAGAAAGAAAAAAAATATTGGGAAAAGTCTTTTTTTGTCCGCGACTGTACACTGCCTGTGGGAAGCTGAGACAGATATGTAGAAATGGCGGTACGAAGTTCGCCGGGTCAGCTAGTATTATAATAAAATGTAACCGGTCCAATTCTGTACATTAAAGATATTTTGATAATTTTTTTTGGAGAGCTCTCTATAATCAACACTGAAGCCAAAGTTTATAAATTATTTAGGTATAATATTCTTTGAACCCACACGTATTACAGCCAGTAGTGCAACTTGTATTGATAATATTTTCACAAATGTGAAACCAATTAATAGGTGTATTGTAAGTGAGCTAGATTCAGATCATTGCGGGCAGTTCGTTACTTTTACTCGAACAAAACCAGAGGTTCAAAGGAAGCGTATTAGTTACGTTCCGATTACGGAGAGCCGCATGAGCCTGTTCAGGAATAATATGGCGGATAAGTTGTTAAGATTGCCCTATGATAGTGACCCTAATCAAGCTTTTGCTTTGTTATTTAATATGATTAATAATGAATTTAAATTAACTTTTACATCAAAAACACTAACGATTAGTGATCGTGTAGTATTCAGTGACTGGGCCACTGTAGGCATCTATAAAAGTCGACAACGGCTATATGAATTGTATTATGAAAAAACATATAATCATAACTTAGATTTTATAGAATATGTCAGAAATTATTCAAAGATGTTTAAACGCATCTGTTATGTTGCTAAATCCCTATATTTAAAAAATAAAATAAAATCATCTGGCAATAAAATAAAAACCACATGGGAGATTATAAACGCCGAAACCGGAAGGTCTATTGTACGAAATCGTGACTTCCATTTAAAAATTAATAATGTAGATATAACATCGGATGTGGAGGTTGCGACTGAGTTTGAACATTTTTTTACCAACATTCCTATTCGAACAACCAAAACTCTCTCGTCATCGTCTTCCTCCGCTTGTTTTTTATTAGAAAATAGTGTAAATCGGTGTGATAGGGGTTTTGAATTTTCAGCTGTTAGTATAAATGATGTTATCAAGGATTTTAAAAGTATAAATGTAAAGAAAACAACTGATTTATGGGGGCATTCAGTACATACTATATCTGCAATTATTGAAATGATATCTCCATATTTAGCAACTGTTTTCAATTCTTGTATCGCATCTGGTGTGTTTCCTGATCTGATGAAACAAAGTAAAGTTATTCCATTGTTCAAATCTGGTAGTAGTTCAGATCCATCTAACTTCCGACCTATCTCAATACTTCCAACATTGAGTAAAATTTTTGAAAAGTTGCTTTTAAACCAAATGTTACAACATTTTATTAAGAACAACTTGCTTCATCAAAAGCAATTTGGTTTTACTAAAGGTCGTTCAACTACGGACGCGGGCGTGGAATTACTTAAACACATATATGGCGCCTGGGAGGATTCACAGGATGCGTTTGGTATTTTCTGTGACTTGTCTAAGGCTTTCGATTGTGTCCATCATCCTACACTCATTAGGAAGCTACAGCACTACGAAATAATGAAAAATGCTGTAAATATTGTAACGTCGTATTTGAATAAGAGAGTTCAAAAAGTTGATATTAATGGTAAAACATCTTCGGGATCCCCGGTAACAATGGGCGTCCCACAGGGTTCCATTCTAGGGCCATTTCTGTTTCTCATATATATAAATGATCTAGCTTATTATGTAAGTGACAATCATGAGATTGTATTGTTCGCGGATGACACATCCTTAATTTTTTAAGTTAGGCGCCAACTTGACAGTTTTACTGATGTCAACAGTGCACTCTTGAAAGTGGTACATTGGTTTAATACAAATAACCTTCTCCTTAATGAGAAGAAAACTAAATTCATTAAATTCTCTACACCAAACGTTAGGCATGTTACAACCAATGTTCGATTGAATGGACTAGAGTTGGATCCTGTGGAATCTACTGTATTTTTAGGTATTACTATTGACGCTAAGTTACAATGGGGTCCCCAAATAGAAAAACTATCCGGTAGGCTAAGCTCAGCGGCTTTTGCTGTAAAAAAGATTCGACATTTAACTGATGTTGATACAGCTAGAATAGTTTTCTTCAGTTACTTTCATAGCATAATGAGTTACGGTATCCTACTCTGGGGTAACTGTGCAGATATTAATGCCATATTTGTTTTACAAAAACGCGCCGTACGAGCCATTTATAAATTAGGCCCTCGAGTTTCTCTCCGTTCCAAATTTAAAGAGATAAATATTCTGACTGTATCTTCACAATATATATACGAAAATTTAGTTTATGTTCAAAAAAATATATCAAAGTTTCCTAAAATCAGTGATGTTCATTCTGTAAATACCAGAAACAAACATAATCTTAGTGTTCACGTCACTCGTCTCCACAGAGTAGGCAACTCGTTCATGGGACAATGTATACGCTTTTACAATAAACTCCCTATTGATATTAGGAATTTGCCATTAAAGAAATTTAAGAATACCATAAAATCTAAGTTATCCGCAAAGGGATATTATACCATAGCAGAATATCTTGATGATAAAACCGCCTGGGATTGAGCTGCCCATTCTGCACATGCTGTTTATTTTGAATGTTTAAATTTATTTTGATGTGACGATAATTTATAGTTTGAAACAAATTCAATTTAAATTATTGCTATTGTTGACATTTTTTTAAAATTATTATCTTTGCTGATTACTGTAATTGTGACTCAAATTGTAATTATCGTATTTCTTTTATTGAAATGATGTCTTTTGCATATTGTCTGGACTTTAAAAGAGACTGTGATCCCTGAGTTTGTTTCGTCCTTTCTTCTCAGGGCTAGTCCAGTTAGGAAAGGCCGAACTCATCTGCTCAAAAAAAAGTTTTACTTGCAAAAGTGTTCATGTAACCTAATTGCAGAATAAATGATTTCATTTCATTTCATTTCATTTCATTTCATTTCATTTCATTTCATTTCATTTCATTATAGGGAAAATATTGACAGCTGATTTTCATCTTTTACTCGAATTTGATTGACAGTTCCTGATTCAAATTATGAAATGCACCAAAAAGGATCCATATAAATTTATAAAATCATAAATTTATTACAAAGCCACATCTCAATCTCAGGAAATCCGCATAAAAATGCTTGATCCCTAGACACTTTTGATGTGTGTATATGCACACGAGTGTCGCTAATAGTAAACATACAAAGTCCCGATTTCGTAGTCAAAACTCCCAAATTACCTATATGGGGGTTTTCAAGGTCGCTGATTACGAATCTGATGTCCGATTTGAAAAATTCAAAATGGCGACTCCAATATGGCGGACTTAAAATTCGAATTTCTATTAATTTGACTGAAATTGATTACTCGGTAGTTTTTGGGATTGCTGATTACGAATCTGAAGTCAGATGTTCAAAATTCAAAATGGCGGATCCAATATGGCGGAATTAAAATTCGAATTTCTATTAATTTGATTGAAATTGGTTACTCGGGGGTTTTTGGGATCGTTGATTACGAATCTGAAGTCAGACGTTCAAAATTCAAAATGGCGGCTCCAATATGGCGGACTTTGCAAATAACAGCTCTAACGACTTTTCATCCTCGTGTACTTGTATCACATCTTTGGTTTTTATTTAAATCGCATCTTTCAAAACGTCAATGACGAATTCCTGTTCATTTTTATACTGTCTTTCACCATAAAGAGAATATCTTTGCTTGGCAATTACAGATTTGGAGATTTGAAAGACTCTGTAAAATATCAATAAACGTGTAAATACACTAAAATAATTTATTACTACTTAATGATAATTTTCTAATTCCTCCGCGTTCCTCCATCAAAATTAGTCTCACTGCATAAGGAGCACTCCTGAGCAGCCAGTTTTTTAATATATTATATTTACCACTATACACTATCAGTTCGTTGTCGAAACAAGGTCGAGACTTGCGAAGACATTTTTAAAACTCCATTAGAAATTCGATTTTAGATAAAAAGTGTATTTTTTTTTTATGTTTACTTGTCACGAGATTTAAATATTCTAACGCATCCAGTTTATCTTCCCAGGCACTAAATACACTTTCTAATAGTTCAACACCAGCATCAGTTGTTAAGCAACCTCTTCTAAAGCCAACTGTTTCCCTTGTAGAATATTGTTTTCACTTAAGTAAGTTTGCAGCTGATTTAGTATATTTTTTCAAATATTTTACTGAAACTAGATAACACTGAAATAGGTCTATAATTTGTGGGATCTGACGTGCTACCTGTCTTAAATAAAGAAATGATCTTACTATGTCAGGAAATACACCACATTCAATGCACTAATTGAAAATTAAAGCCAACTGTGATGCAATAGTGTCATCATCATCAACGAAATGAGATGAACTATGTTACCGCTGCTAGAAGCGGTGCTTACTGCGTAAGTTACCATTTCGTGGTTAATGTTGATGGATTATGGTCAGAATACTCTTATAACATCAAAAGCAATCAATCGCGGTGATAGAAGATAAATTGAGGGTGAGTACGAGTTACTAGCGAGAAAAAATTACAGGTGCTATTTTTGTTGCTGTGACTAAATTATCATTTTTTTAAAACAAGTCTGTAACAATAGAATGAAAGGGAAGCATATTTGAAAGGAAAAAATACATACAGTGGATCATAGAACCTCCTCCTTTTTGGAAGTCGGTTAAAAATAACAGTTCCTTTCGCAGATTTGTCAAAATCACGACACATAAGTGCTATGTCTATTTTATAGAAATTGTGTAAAGATTTAATGGCTTTTTCACGGTCAATGATACACGTGAACAAAACGCGTTAATTATATCAAAGCACTCATATTACAATAGAGCTTTAAAATTTGTTTTATATTAATATAAATTATAAATAAGTAGACATGTATTATTCATAGTTCTTACGCGTGTTTCTTATTTTTATTTTAGTTTTGGTATCTGGTTACTTTATAAAATGGCGCCAAACGAGCAGGTAGGACTTTTAAAAAAGTGTCTCGTAGGCAAAAAGTACTCAATCGAAAATTTCTTGAATGGATTGATAGTCTGTATTAATTCTAGTGATGTCATGCCGTGAATGTCGTTTATTTTGAAGGCGTTGAAACAAGCGCTGTTCCGATGAACGAATAGTCGTATTCGTTCATCAGAACAGCGCTTGTTTGGTTTTATAAAGGAACAGGGTCTATTTTTAATAAAACCATGAGGTGATGACTGTTATTTATAACATAGGGTACTTATTATCTTTCACCAATTTTCAATTACTGTCGACGCTCTCTGTCACTTGTGGTCTGAAAACTGACTTCCATGGAGTCAGAATTTAAATTCTATCCTTCTTTTCCATTGTTTTTTTAAAACAGACAACTTCTACATTTAAATAACTGTATTTAGTTATTCAATAATTTAAATTTAGTTAAGTTTAATAGGTCAACTATAATTAATACGTACTTATTATGAACTAATACCACAGAATACGTACACTAACGTGCTAATACCTAGGTTTGAAATTATCATACCCTTAGCAGTTTATAGACACAAGTGCATTATTAAATACATTTAGTTTATTTCTACGAGTGATACGTTCACAGTTGACCTTTTTGCACTTAAACCAATTTCCTCTTTTACATTTTTCTTTTATATCCATACTACCGGTTCTGAGATATTATGTTCCTTTTGGTCTTGAGTATATTCGCTAGAATGGCTAGTTTCATTTGAGCATTTGTGCATTACAATCGATCGAGGTCGGTCATTAGAGGAACATGAATCCTCTTGGACATTATATTATGTCGTTGTTAATAAAATAGTGCACTTCGTTTGGTTCTCTTAACAGTGTATTAATAATAGCGGTTTTTGACTACAAGGAAGGATATTCATTAGCATATAATGACTAACTGTAATCATTACCTAATAGTGTGTATTATACACACATCAAAAGTGTCTAGGGATCAAGCATTTTTATGCGGATTTCTTGAGATTGAGATGTGGCTTTGGCCCTGGCCTGCTCAGTCGCCAGACTTGAACCCGATTGAGCATGCATGGATATGCTACAGAGAAGAGCTCTGCCAAATATGGAGGGTATCCAGTCGCAAGAAGACCTTTTTTTGTTGTTGCAACGAACATGGGCGGCCATTCCACAGCGTGATTTGGATGAACTCATTTTGAGTATGCCAAACCGATGTTCTTGTGTTAGTGTTCGCGGTAGAAACACGGATTATTAATTGTTTAAGTTACCTAATAAAATTTTAAAGAAAACTGTTATTTCAGTCTTTTTTTCGAACTTTAATGTTAGTGGTTCAAATGTCAAAAATCCTTTTATTAGGTAAATGGCAAATTTCTTTATTAATGCAAAGGTGACTTGGTTTATCGTTACTGTGACAAACGAAAACACTTTATTTGATGAATCCTTAAAGAAAATTTTAATTAATATCAATCAGGAGAAAAGTTATTGCAAAAATATATGTTGATCCCTAGACACATATGTTGATCCCTAGACACTTTTGATGTGTGTATTTGGATATGAACTTATAACGTTGAAAAAAAAACAATTATTATAAGGGTTCGTATCAAGATTCGACTTCTAAAAAAATAAAGGCAAGTATTTAAAAAAATACTTGCCTTGAAATTCCTGTCTGAAGATTGTAAGCGGAAAGTGTAAGTTGAATAACATTTAGTTTAGTACTTATATAAATAATAACTACACGAATTCTTATTGCATCTTGTGTGATGTTTTTTTTCAAGTTTCACTTTAAATAGGTAACTAGGTTGTACTTATGTTAGCTGCAGTCTTGTCTTGAGTGTACTCTATGTCAAGGACTATGGTGACTGATGTCCTGGATACTGTGTGGTTTTTGTCGGTTCGATTCCAAGACCATGCCCCAGGGCAAAACCCGGTAAAGCTACGGCCCGAAGGGTTCTCGTGGTTCTTCTCGTAGACCCCAGCTAGGGTGTCGGGGTAACTTTTCCAGGTGTGTAGCCTGTTTACGTGATGATCTGCGCCGCCTGTAACTACAGGTGGGTCATTGGGTTGGGCCCTATGATGGGCCTGTTGGTAGTTCCGGGGTGTTGGTCCGGTGGAGAAGGGGGGTGGGCTGACTCACGGTCGCATCTTCGCGAGTAGACCCCATGGGGTGACCGACCTGTTAGTAACACCTGGGTCTTATCCGATATATTGACCTGTGCTTAGCGAGGTCGAGCTCCTAGGAGTGTAGACCCAAAGGAGCGCCCGTCAGCCAGCACTAGATTGAGGGTTGAGGTAGTCCGGTGGGTATTGAGGATGGTCCAGGAGCAGTTGCCGCAGAGACGATGTCGTGACAGGCCATACCTGTCCGGCAGTCGCCGATGGTAGGGCGCGTGTTCCCGCACGGGTGGCGAGCTTGCGATCCGTCAGCACGCACGAACAGGTTGGTTCTCAAGCGTCCCACGAAGTCATCCAGGCTCTCTTTACGCGCAGGGGGCATCTGCAAGGGTGCGTAGTGCGAGCGACCGCTGCGCACGCAGCCGACGGCGGTTCGTCTCGGAGACAAGGGTGAACCAGGCGGGGCACCATAGGTTAGTTAGGTGCGAATGTACGCCTTGTACACACCGAGCTTCGCGCGGAGCGGCAATCGGGACCATGGCAAGGGAATGTGCGGCACGAACCTCACCGTGGGAGAGCCACGCTTCGACATGAATGGGCCGGCTCGACCGGGGTGGTACCACGGCCTCACAGAAAACCGGTGTGAAATAGTGCATGCGCTGTGTTTCACCGAGTGAGTGAGGATACCGAAGGCCCATACCCCAATCCCCTACCCCTACCTCCCCCCCATCCCTAACAGGCCGGCAACGCACTTGTGACGTTTCTGGTTTTCCGGGGGCCATGGTGCAGGTGTCCATGGGCGGCGGTAATCGCTAACCATCAGGTGATACGTCTGCTCGTTTGCCCGCCAATTCCATAAAAAAAAAAAACCTAGGCAACGACGTTATTGACGTGAGGCTTCATGGAGAGGCTGCGGTCGATGGTCACGCTGAGGTATTTCACCGTCGCGGATCACTCGATATTCTGCACCATGAGCTTCAACTGGGGGGTTTCCATACGTAAAAAGGCTTAACTTGCTTAAATGGCAAGTAAAAATTTAACTAAGAAGCTGTTTTTTACCGGACTTAGTGTACTCGGTCATTTCTATACCCTCTGGTATCAATTGACAATTCGCTAAACGGGATGCACCCAATTTTTTTTCCTTGTCTCATGAGTTCATTATATCGTTCACCCTGCTCTGAGATGTGCTCTGTTATCGCAGTGCTAGCACTCAGACCTTGGCTCCTTCCAGATCAGCCACAAGTGATTTTTGAAGCATCTGTTATCGATAATCACACACATAAGTACAGAAGTCACCGAAAAACAACACAAATAAATCATTAACACACGAAAAGTAGGTAGGTATATAACGTGGATAGCATATACATATACACGGCAAATACGCTTAGATACAAATACTGTCGACCATCGCTTAGAGTGTGCTACTTTGTGATTTATGATTTAAACCTTTTTACTAGATTTTAGATAATTTAAATACCTAACAAGAATCATCATAAAATGATATAAATGATAAATTTGAAGTGAAAATACCTTTATTGAATTTATAGTCTAAATAGGCCTTCATACCCACGTACATACGTTCGGTACTTCATACATACGGTACGGCTGGTCCACAAGTTCAAAGTCGCTCAGCGTGCTATGGAAAGACTATGTCGGCGTTTCTCTAAGGGACCGTATCAGAAACGAGGAATTCCGGCAGAGAAGAGAACCAGAGTCATCGACATAGCCCACAGGATTAGCAAGCTGAAGTGGCAGTGGGCTGGCCATATTTGTGGTGGTGGTGGAGTGATCATTTGCGCAAGACGGCTGGCAGGAGCTGTATGCGAGAAACCGAGGCTCGAAATAAGTGGCGTGAAATTCGAGAGGCATATGTCCAGCAGTGGACTGCGATAGGCTGATGATGATGATGAGGCCTTCATACATTGTTTTCATGTAAGTCTATTGGTTTACTTAACACATGTCATTAAATTTCCCACTTGGCAATTCTAAGTCAAATTTCTACAAGGCTTTATTATTGTACCTGCTCGATCATCCATTGGTGAAAATCGTATATTCTATCGGAATATTTAGAGATCGCGTTGAGACATATAGACCGAAAACGGAAAGAAGTGACGAGATAGCCTTTTTAGAGCTATGTAGTCATTCATTACTTGGCTTTTTTTATTTTATAGTAACATTATAAATTATTTAGTAGTTCAAGTTCAATATAATATTACAAAATACCGCAAAGTGCGTTGGCTACCCATTCGTTTGATGTGTTCTACACACAGCCTTGACTGATGACCGATTATTCAGTTTGTGCATTCGGTAGGTAATAAATCTGTTACCTACATCTCTCGGAGTTGGTGACCTATAAAGCTTTAGCGTCATATAACCTTATATGTTGCTTCATTATTAACATTTTAGAAGTCAAGTCAAGGCATTTACCTAAAATAGATGACTGTAGGTACAATCAAACGGATACAGTAACTTCTAAATCAATTTTACCTGTTAAAGACCTTGTTTTACTGACTACAATGGACGTTACGTGATTATTGTCTTATGTATCTATGTACAGTCAGCACCATAAGCCTTATGGCATAGCACGTCAATAAAAATACTTTGATAGAATAACATAAACCTTTGCCTGATGTGGCTGATGTTATATTTGAACATATTAAGCCGGGTCTCCTGCGACACTGTTTAGTGTTTTTAAACACCAAACATCACATATTTATCAAAATATGGGCGTGGCTTAACTGCTTTGTTAATTTTAACAAGCAAACATGTTATCCAAAGCGGACTGAAAACATCCCAGCGTATACTTCTCGTATAATGAAACATTAATACTTATATTATTCATATTTATACCATAAAAGTAAGTGAGTAAGTGTACTATAAGTCATTTTGTCGAATAGATAAAAGATTTTTGCTTTTCGTGTAATCGTGTTTGATGTTCGTTTAAAAGTCCGTCTCCTGCGACTTTTCGCTAACATGTTTAGGTAACAAGTTTTGTTAATTTGTTTTGTTAGTTTTAGCCGCAGGAGACACGCCTTTAGTTTAATCAGTATTATGTGTGAGTAAATAATGTTTAAAGTTAGGATTTAGAGATAGTTTGCATATAACGGTTTTATTGTTAAGTGTACCTACTTATTGAGTAGCCTGTAAGTGAGTGATAAAGATGTATGCTCATGATCCGTGTTTGACCATGGTATATAACTGGGGACAATTCTCATTTTTAATTAATTCGACATTTGTTGCTGCTTTTGGTCTTGGTAAATGTGATAATTATAATAATTTAAATAATCCTACTTCCTACTGATATCATAAATGTGAAAGTTTGTGAGGATGGATGAATGTATGTTTGTTATTCCTTTACGCAAAAACGGATGAACGGATCTATATGAAATTTAGCACAGATATAGATTATAGTCTGGAAACTCTGGATTAGTACATAGGCTACTTTATATCCCCAAAAATATAGAATTCCCGTAGGATGAACAAGGTACAACAACATCCAAGGGTAACAATGTGGGGCGCAGCTAGTTGGTTATATTATATACATATTTTGTAGCTTCACCTTCAGAAAAATGTTATCTAAGTGTCCATAGCCAGAAAAGTGTGAGTCACAAATACGGCATGTGTCTATACTTAGATGTGAGTGAAATTAGAAGAAGCTGAAGTAGGTGGGTAGGTAAATTATTAAAACTAAACTTCTGTACTAACTCATGCCCTTTGAGAAAACTACAACTCAATATATCTTTAGCGTTTTCATATCACTTCAGAACAGTAAATTTATTCTGAACTAGCTTTGACTGCGGCTCCGCCCTGCGTAAAAGTCGGTGATTCTTCAAACTGATGTAACTTTTGTATTTATAAACCGATTGAACTGAAACAAACACATACATAACTAAATACGAACGCATTACGCATTAGTGAAAACCGCATTTAAATCAGTTAAGCCGTTTCTGAGATTAGCGTGGACAAACGTACAAACAGACATACAGACAAAATTTCTAAAAATCATTGTTTTGGGTGTTATTGATGATGATGAAGGTTAGGTAATTTTCTATGTCCTAACAATGTGTAGGTGTGCATATCATGGAGCTGTGTTTGTAAAAGACGAGAAAATTTCAACGTGATTAATTAATTTGAGTAGTTAAGTCGTAAAAACGTAACAGAAATGCACAGCTACTTTCACTAGTTAAATTGTTTAAATAATTTTAGAGATGAAGTTGCTCGAGGTATTAGATAGATAACAGAATTGAACCTGACCCTGACACTATTACCTGCTCTAAGATACGCATCACGTATTAAATGTGTACGTTACGAATGTAACGTATTTTTAATGAATCACGCTGAATACAAATTATTAAAATTTTCATAGTAATTAAGTTTTATTACATGTTTAGTTAATATTTATATAAGTTACATATATTAGTGTGTAACTTGCCCGTAATTGTTCGTATATGCTGTTCAGAAGTGTCACATAATATTTAACCGACTTCAAAAAAAGGAGGAGGTTTCTCAATTCTTCGGATAACTTCGTCGTTTATGAACCGATTTTGATGATTCTTCTTTTGTTTGAAAGGAGATGTCCCGACGGTGGTACCATGACAAGGAAACTAGGATCTGATGATGGCATCCCAGAGAAATCGAGGGTAACCCTCATTTTTTTCGGGCACGTACTATGTTTTTCGTATATTTTCTGAAGCTATTCCGGTATTTGCGTCTGGTAGTCATCATTCAATGATGATGAGCTGATGATGAAAGGTACAACTCCTTAACGGTTAGGAGTTTGAGGATAAATCTTTAAATGTCATATGTATGTATGTTACCTTTAGTCGTATTCTTTCAAGTTATTTAGGTAAGCTGATGATGGAAGGTACAACTCCTCAATGGTTAGGAGTTGGAGGCTAATTCTTTGAATTTCATACGTATCTATAGACCTTTAGTTGTATACTTTTAAGTTATTTAGGTGAGCTGATGACACAGGCGCTATGATGACTAACCCCTTAATGTATTTTGCTTTAAGTTATTCGTCTGCTTCTATTTCAACACGACATTTAAGCTTGAACACGATTCCTATTGCCCCGTAGACCACGTTCTCGGTAACAGAAATCTTGCATCTCAACATAATTTTGGAAACTGAGCATAGGTACTCAGTTTGGCTTGGCGCCGACTTCAAACAGATTTTAGGTACCTAGCACACATAATAATACTACTATTTAAATGAATAAAGAATTAGGTATAGACAAGAATTGGCACATAGCAATTTATGAAGAGCCAGTTTACTTTACGCTTTTTAGTGATTTTGGCAGGGAGTTTTCGTTGGATGGTTGGATGGTTTTTACAGAAAATTATTAGGTACTTAGGTACGCATTGTGATTTTTTCGTGACTAATGCAGATGTGGGGTAGGTAAAATTCCCCGCAGGTTTTGCCAGCGTTATTCTAAGAACTTTTGTAAATATATTTTAAATTAAATTAAACTTAACATAAACATACCTACCTACCCAATGTTTATGTTAGATGAAGAAGATGAAAGAGAAGAGTAGGCATACCTACCAGTGTGGATAATTTAATTTAAATTGCCCAGCCGTTTCATAGTGACGCACTCTTAAATAATACTATTAAAATATGCTATTAAATAATTTTTAAAGTTAAAATTATATTTTCAGTCATCAAGAATAAATAAATCTTCAGATTCTTCTAATTTATTTTAATACTTAAACTAATGTTTCTACTGTTTTGTCAAGTAATTTTTGTGGTTTTAGGGGTAGTATTAGTAAATAAGCAAGGAAATATATATACTTGCTTATTTAAAATTAATTAAGCTGTCTTTTATCCGAATACGATGCGTAGTCTAAAACACTTTTAACACACATTGCAGTTTTTTTAAACACACGTGTAAAAACCCGTAGAGTTACGTTTATGAGAAATATAAATAATAACAATTGAATTCATTGTTGTCTAAAACTTTATGAAGAAAAAATATGTTATCAGGATGTTAACAAATGTTTAATAGCCCCAGTACACGTTTGGTTGGACCAACGCGCTCGGCGTGAGTGCTCGGCAGATTTTCGTGGTACCGTTCACATGTTGGCCTGTTTCTTAATTACTTTGATCTGTGCACGAAATACCGACACTAATCGGGTCGTCGGCCAATGTTGGTCGCAAAAGACAAATATACGCAAAACGACCCAGTACACGTTCGCCGAACGCACTCGCCGAGCGCGTTGGCCCAACGTGTACCTACTGGGGCTATTATTTTAGATGTTATTTTCTTCTTTAAAAATGCACTTAATAAACATTTTTTTTATTCACTTACACTTACAATATAGGAACACTGTATTTAATTACCATTTTAATATTTCGTCCCAGCTAAGTTATATTTAACTCTGACTATGGTGGCAGTTAGGCACTTTACGCAACTTAAAAGTAATTGGCATGTTCATTGTTTTACGACAATTTATTGCAGCACCTATTGTGTCAATCAATTCAACCGGAATGTCGCTTTGATTTCGTTACTTCCTTGACTGTAAATAGAACACAATATTTTTAACTTCTTAAATATGTGTTTCACTCAATTATTTGTACGTAGGTATTTATTCAATCTTCCATATGGGTACTCGTAATGTATAAATTGTACTATAAATTTATTTTCCTACTCTTTTCTAATACTGGTGTATTACCACCACTATACTTTTTATCAATGCTCTTTTTTCCATCCCACGGTTGCCTGTGAGAGATTGCCTCCAGGCGAAAAGGCCGATAATTGTATTTCCATATTTAAAGTTTTCCTAGTTAAGTTAACCTTGTTACTAATCTGGTACCTACAATAAAAAGATTTATTACTATTATTATTTTTGTGGGAAGTGTATTTCGAATACACACTTTTTCTTATTTCACTTTTACTATAGCAAATAGAATTTATATTATAGTGATGTAATTTTACCACAGTCCTTGACTGTTTGTGTAACCGTCACCGGAAGTACCTATAGGAAATAACACCGCTTTAGTGTAGGAAGCGACTATTTTCCATTTTGGTCACGCTGACGTGTGACTTTAAAAATTCTCGTAAGACTATTGAGAAACAATTCAGTACATTTTCCTTGAATATCTCCAAGGTACTTTTGGATGGCTTCATGTTAGCAAATCACGTTCATCTCGCTGTCCTCGTGGTATTGATTGAGGAAAATAATATAGAGTCACAGTCACAGAAGACAAGAGCGTATCTAAAGCAAGATTTTTAACTTTTCTTTCAGAAACTAAAAAACTAAAACAAACTACCTTTAGAATAAAATTTTGGAAAGTACCAGTGAAAAGATATACCTACCTAATTAACCTTTTTCAACCCCCGACGCAAAAAGAGGGGTGTTATAAGTTTAACGTGTCTGTCTGTCTGTTTGTCTGTCTGTCTGCCTGTGGCTCCGTAGCTCGCGAACGGATGAAGCGATTTCAATTTAGTTTTTTTGTATGAAAGTTGAGTTACGGGCGAGTGTTCTTAGAAATGTTTGATGAAAATCGGTTGAGTCGTTTAAAAGTTGTGGGGGGTGAAAGTGGGGAAGAATAACCGAATTTCTGCAAATATTATCGAGTGGGGTCTCAAATGAAAGCGCATCTCGTGCACATTACAAAATAATATGTTCAATGAAAATCGGTTGAGCCCTAAAAAACTCTGGCGGTAAAAGTGGGGAAATTACCCAATTTCTGCAAATATATGTGGTGGGCAGAAAATGAGGATGGAAATCCGAATATCAGCAAATTTATTTAAGAATCTATGTATATTAACAACTTAACAAAATCTACATTATAATTAGTGTGTAGGTACCTATAAAAAGTATAAAATAAAAATTAAATTAAACCAAGGCCAACATCGCGTTATATAGGTATGCTCATATACTTTAATAATTGTATTTTTTTTTAAATTGTTAATACACGTACATACTTAGGTACTTTAAGATTGAGTTTCTTTCATAATTTTTGACTTTTTAAAGGAATTCAGGTTATTGTGTCAGGGGTTTTTTTAAGTGTGTCAAACCTCGCGCGACGCCGGCAGCGACGCCAGTGAAGCCACCCTCACCTGTGCACCATACAGCGCCATTGACCGGACAAGTCCGGACAACCCCCGTGTAGAGCCGCCTTGTCGCGACGCTGGCTCCACCCAAATTGAGCAAAAGTCGTTCGAAGTCAGAAGCAACGTCGACCAGCTTTGGAGCAATCTGTGAGAAGTGCTCGTCGAAGAGTCACCTGCCACTTATCTAGGAAGGTTATGGGCTATACAATATCATGAAAAATGTTGCAAAAATAGAGAATATCTACCTATTCCTTTTCATTTTAAATATCTCCATGATATCTGATTAAACACCGGATTACCTTTACTTGGAATGTCGTATAACATAACACGATGTTTATTTTACATCCCGGCCGGTAAGACGTCATACCTACCTAAATATATTGTGTGTACCAACCGAAAAAAACTAAATAATTTGAAGAAAGCCTTAGAAATAGGATAGTTTTATTGTTTTAAAAGACAACTCCCGCACTAGGAATAAATCCTGTGTCAAGGGGGACTGTACAAACATACATGAAACGGACACAAAGAACACGCAGACTCAGAACAACAATTTGTGGATCACACAAAGTGTTGTCCTACGTGGGATTTGAACCCACGACACTTGGCGAAGTAGGAAAAGGCGTGGTGACCGCTAAACCACTAGGCCAAACGTGCAGTCGATAGTGTGTATTTTTTATAGAAGATCCTGCCAAAATGACTCTGCCTGATGGAAAGCAAAAGCAGAAACCAAGAGCGGTGGTCACCATACTCATTGCCAATGCAGACAGTGCAACAATACTAAATAAATAAATAACAGTTATACTCGTATTGGTACCTACCCAAAGTCGTAATACTTAATCTTGATTTCTGACGTGACAGTGATTTTGTCGAGTTGACTGAAATGGTATTAGCAAATAGAGAACACTGCTTCAAAAGTTAGAAGACTAATCTATATTTTTAGGGTTCCGTGCCAAAGGCAAAAAACGGAACCCTTATAGATTCGTCATGTCTGTACGTCCGTATGTCACAGCCACTTTTCTCCGAAACTATAAGGACTATAATGTTAAAACGTGGTAAGTAGAAAAAAGATTAACACACAAAAATAGAAAAAAAAACAAATTTTGGGGGTCCCCATACTTGGAACTGAAACTCAACAATTTTTTTTTCATCAAACCCAACCGTGTGGGGTATCTATGGATAGGTCTTTAAAAATGATATCGAGGTTTCTAATATGATTTTTTTCTAAACTTAATAGATTGCGCGAAAGACACATTCAAAGTGGAACAATGTGTCCCTCCCATGTAACTTCTAAAATAAGAGAATGATAAAACTAAAAGATATATATGATGTACATTACCATGCAAACTTCCACCGGAAATTGGTTTGAACGAGATCTAGTAAGTAGTTTTTTTTTAATAGGTACGTCATAAATCGTAAACCGCAAAAAAATGTACACTATTATTAAAATATCGATCAAAGTCACAACGAACTACAAGAACTTTTATAGGTATTATGTTACTTGCTGCTTCGGAACCCTTCATGGACGAGTCCGACTCGCACTTGGCCGCTTTTTAAATCTCTAAGACGTTGCGCAGACATTGACGTACTAAAAATGCTGTATCTTACACTCTGTCAGTCCGTTATCAGCTATTGCATCCTGGTATGGGGAGGTGCTGCTAAAACCAAGTTTATTGTAGTGGAGCGAGCACAGAGGGCTGTCCTTAAGGTGATGCTTGGAAGACCATACAGATTCCCAACTAGTAGGCTATATGTGGACTGCCAATTGCTTGCTGTAAGACAGCTCTTTATCCTTCGTGAAGCTCTCAGAAAGCACAAGGAATTACCCCCACCAGACCCTACAACGCGTAAAGCAAAAAATCTTTTTTGCATTTAGCATTTGCTAGGCGCCAGTTTTACCTTCAAAGCACAGTAATTCATAGAAAAATATATAAAGCCATTCAGATAGTTGGGTTGAGTCACCATGACGCTAAAGTTAGAGTACAAAGTTGGCTACAAGATCAGGACTACGCTCAAACAGAAGAACTACTATGCCACCAGCAGTAGGAGTAGTCAGTCATATACAACACAGTATCAAACACCATCATCCAAACGATTATGCACCGCGACATATACTTTTAAATACAGACTCCCACATATACACACTCACAGACACACCCACACACTCACATACACTCCTCAATTCTAACATATACAATCACTCACATATATACCCATAAACAGCCTTATACTTTAAATCGTATTTTGAATTCCTTGTTCTTCTATGTTTCTTTAAAACTATTAACTGTAATCTGTAATGTTAACGACTGATAAAGCACTACAATAAAGGTTTTGTATCACATTGACAGCAGAACACCGACTCCTAAGTCACAGGATTACCTATTTTAGGAGTCAGGGTTTACCTTATCCGTATTACCTTTAGTTTAACCCAGTTATGTAGGTATCCTAATTTTAAACAATGTCTAAGAATGTTTGTATCAATAAAGATTTTTATTATAATTGTTTTTTGAAATAGGTAGTTCAACATTCTTAGGTAGGTATATTATCTCAATGTCTGTGAACAAAATTGAATATTTTTAAAATACAGTAGGTACCTAGTTACTTAATGAAAAAAACGGAATTGTCATAGTCAAAATGTAAAACGTGAAAGGTATCTAAAATACCTATACCAGTGAGTAACACAAATAGCTATTTTAATTAAAGACCAAGTGTCATATTTGTTCGTCACTACGTAGGAAATGTTATTAATCTAATTGCACTTGACCCCAGCACTTGCCATTGCCAAGTGGGAATAATTTCTTACTCATACTTAGTGTAAATTTTAATAAACTACTTGTTTAATAAGAAAAATAAAATAACAAACAATTTAATACATAAACGAACATTTATTATAAAACCTATTTGATTAATTACATTTTTACTTAAGTGCGATTTATATTTAACCTAACTATATTATCTATGATAATAGGTGTACAAAAAATCACTTGTATATGCCAATTCATAACTATTAGCAATAAATGCAATTTTAAAACAAGGGACAGAAATAAATACATTTCAAATTTCCTTATCAGGTACTTTTAAAGTGTACAGTAATTTTGCTTGTAGTTGAAAAATAATTTAGATCAAAATGAATACTAACGTCTATCCTGTACCTGACACGATTTTCTAGTAAGTACATGTGTCTGAGCTAGACAGAGTTATAGTTCAAATTCTTCATACTAACGGTATGAGATTTTTTAATGAAAAATAACTCCCCCTATCTCAATAGTTATATTATTTATAAGATATTCTGTCTCATTTTTGTCACTCTCATTGATAAAATAATAATAAAATTTACCTAAATAACGAGTGTGCTTTAGACCACACGACAAGTAAAACTTCTTTATATATAACTGGCTATGAGAGAAAGAAAATGAATGTGTGCTCGCACCTCTATCTTGCCCCTACAGTAATAATATAATAATAGACTTCCGTTCGCCATGCCCGATCACACTTTTCGTAACAATCTCTTCACGCTTTCACCAGCTTACTCCACAAATCTAGCATGGGTAAAGAAGTTTTACTTCAATAAAATAAGTAAATGTATATAACACATAAATAAAATAATGGTCCAGAATAATAATAATGATTAATACATTCATATAGGTGGTATTTTTGTGGCCGTACAATTAGGTCCAACATTTATTTGTTACAAAGTATTACACAATTTTATTTCTGATTACAAAGAATGATTCATTACAGAGATTGAATCATTAAATTTTGCAAGCTTTCCAATTTATGCATAAATAATCGTAACCAATGGACCTAGTAGATCTAGTGTACAAATTTATTGGTATAAGTGTTAAAAAATTCAGTCTACTACAGATAATTACGTCTATTTTTCTTGATTTAATTAAATGAACAACTTATGGTTACTTATATTATTTTATAATTCATTGTACTATCGTTTGTTAATTGAATTTCAATATATAAAAAAAGCAAGTTTTCAGTAACATAATGCTTAATACTCTGTGTATTATCGTAACATGACATTGTGTTTTTTTGCTTGCAATAAATACATATTACAAAAATATTGTTGTAATTAATTTTTAAGCCTATACTTAAATACATTGTATAAAATATTAAGTGCTTATAATCACTAAATGCATGTTTTTTTTAATATATAAAGCAAAGTAACAAGTTTAAAGGTAGAACAAATTTGTCAAATTACCTAGAGAATTGAGTAAAAAGTTAGCATGCTCTATATACATAAATTTGAGCTAGGTGTAACAACACGCTTGATTATACTGGTGAGAGACATGCTGTTTTAAGGCAGATTCTTTAACTGTGAACACAGTTTTTTGTTTAGTAAATCTGGCTGAAGAAGAAAAAGCAATTATATGTGCAAATAATTAAGTAAAGCAGTAAGCAATAAGTAAGTAATAATTAAAAGTATAGCGGCAGGTGAACTTATATAATAAGGTCAACATCAAACATCTATCTATAACAAAAGTCATAATAATCCTCAAGTTAATACTATTAGCATGTTAGTAATACATGTCAATGAAACAAGTCATAGTATACTTAGATAAGCAGCATAGTAGGTTGTTCTATCTTTCATTAACTAAACTGATAACATCTAAGAAATAAAGGAATGTTAGAACACTTGGACAGAATTTGTCTAATAAGAAAACATGAGATATGTTAAATGCAGTGTACACAGGTCTTTCAGAAACACCAGGTTTAGTTGCAACTGTTCACTGAAAGTCAGTCTTTTGTTTTTTTTTAGTAATCAATACATCAGTGAACACGAAAATTTTCCAGTCATTTGTTTAACATTGTCACATCTTTGTTGTAGCTTCCAGTGAGCGCAGTAGAGGTGCGCGGGCCATATACTAGAAACGATCTTTAGAGGCATGCATATCAGGGTTTGTGAGGTACTGCAGCTCCTGCAGTTCTTGAAACTTCTCATGATCTCTAATATGGGCATAATTTGCAGATAAACACATCAAATGGTGTACTAAACTCAATATCACAAGTACGCAGGCCACCATCGCTAATATAAACATGAACTCAGCCTTTTCAACATAATCCTTGCAGAACAGCTTGACTTTGTGGGCTTCGCAGATTCTCATATCTTCTTGTCTAACAGATGATGGGAACATAAAGTCAAACTGTGTGAAATCTATACATGTTGAGAGTTCAATGTTTCTCGGATTCGAACATAGTTTCCAAAATATCGTAAATAAGAAAGTCGTTATAACTAAAAAGCCCAATAATATGATCCATACAAAGGTCAAAATGTAAGTTATGATCATAAAAACGGCACAGGATATTCTTCCTCCAACACGAGCTCTCCAAGCCCGGTATACTTTTTGTCTAGTAGCACCTGTTGTCAAACATCCCAAACACAACAGCATGAATCCAAGAGCCGCCATACAGGCGCTGCCTACAATAAAGATCATTTGCAAAGCTTCAATCCACATTAAACGGAAATGAAATACTTGATCAAACATCAATATAGAAAGAGCGGAACCCCGGTACATGGTCCCGCAGAAAACACCAACGCCCAAACAACACATTATTGTCGCAATAAGTGTGGCATAGGGTACCCTTGTGAGGCAAGCTTGACAAGCGTCACCCATGATTGTAATGTATAAAAATTGTTCACAATTCACTAAAAGACACTAGATAACTATTTACATCCACAATTATATGAAATATTGTCACAAAAGGGAAAGTGTTTTTTCACGGAAACTGCTGCTTGATATTAGTATGACAAATAACTTTGACGTTTGTTTAGGTTTTTTAATTGAGTTCAGAAACTTGTAATGTGATTGTAAAAGAACTTAAGTTCTTTATCATAAATTTTATAACTGGTAGATTGCTACAAGTTTTATAATATAGCATAAAATTTAAAAATATTAATTGATGTTGACTTGAAATTTTGACGACATTAAATGTTTCCGAACGGGCAGAAGGAAAACGGCCACGTCAAAATTGACAATCAAGTTTTGGAATAGTGATGTACATACGAAGTAAGTAGATTAAAATGATTTATGCAATGACTCGACTACATTACAGACTCTGGTTTTTATGGTGCCAAACATTTTTCTTCATTTTTTTCTTCTGGCATCTGGCAATGTTCCTAATATACATTGAACATAACATTTTATGTTTCCCTAAACATTTTAATGGCAAACATTTCCCCGTTTCGGCAATCCTATATGGTGTTAGCATGTAGGTACATAGCCTATAGTCTTCTTCGATAACTGTGATATTCAAAATTAAAATGATTTTTCCTATTATTTCTTTTATTATAGTGTGGGTGAGTCGGTCACCGTGTTGCTTTGTTGCAGTGTCTGCTTTCGCAATGCATGACCACCACTGTTGGATTCTACTCATACTTTCCATCAGGTAGAGTAGAGTCACTTTGGCAGCTCATACATAAAATAAAATTAAATATTAGCGCGTTCAACCAAGCAAACTTTTCAGTTTTATACCATTATAATAATAGTAGGGACTGTTTATCAGAACCAAGTCTTTAATAAAACAGGAAAAGGTTTGAATGAAACGGAAAATAAACTAAATAAGGATTGTTAAAAATATTGATTCTGAAAATGTGGTATATGTGGTTTAAGCTATTAAAACGATATTTTAAGACAAAATTATTATGTTTCGTATTTTTAGCAGGTATCTTTTTGAAAAAAACAGTTTAGTATAATAGGGATTACATCAGTGTTACATAAAAAAAGAAGTAGAACAAAATGAACTGACTGACTAAAACTAAAATAGATGGGGAACTTGGAAACATACTAAACAGTTGACAGCTATGAAAATCATACTAGTCCATCTCTAGAGTAGACTCGACTCCAGACCTACAAAAATTCAACTGTTCTGTACTTGTGATGTATATTTTTAATTGGTTAAATTAAATATACTTTTTTAGTCTGAAAACAATAAAATTATCTAGAAATGGAAACATTATATCACCAGACGAACCAGCTCATCCAAGAGACTTCGGAACTCTTTCAAAAATTGGAGAGAGATCCATCCAATTTTAAAGAAATAGAAAATGCTATTCAATCTAAAATTAATGCAATTAGTGCGTAAGTTTTGACTCTTATATTTAGATAAGTGTGAGAATGTTTATATCCTTTTCGTTTTACGTTTTTAATAGTAAAAGACCATTTATAAGGTTGAAAGTGACTTAAGTATCTCAAAGATAACAAATTGTTAATTCTAAAACTATTCTCTTATTATAATTTTAACTGACGTGTTACTAATTAGCGACTTATCAATTTCAGAAATTGCGAGAAGTTGGATATTTATGTATACAAAACACCCGTGAACCAGAGACCAATGGCAAAAATGAGGGTTGACCAACTGAAGTATGATAATCGGCATATTCAGGTAATGTGTATTGTAATGTACAATGAATGATTTTAATTGTTTGCTTTATATCTATTATAAATTATGGAATAATACAAACTAGAAACACGATCATTTGTTTTTGGTAAAATAGAAAACATACTTTCAGATAGTGTGCATCTTAAATCTGCACTCTCCTATATATAATTATTCCAATGGTCTTATCTTGCATGATTGTTGAATATAGCTGTAATAATTTTCCTGGTCAATATTATTATAGCCTATGACACTCAGAAATAATATTATGATTTACAAATTTATAAAATTATTTTCTAAATCATTTCAAGTGATCTAGGGATTAACCCCTACAACCTCACAAACTTAACTTGTTCAATTTAGATTTATATTTATTGTATTTTACGTTTATTTAAAGATTTCAATTAATCCCCAGGCATCACTTGCAAATAGTCAAACTAAGAGGCAAAGACGGGAACAGGAGCTCTATGACAGAGATCAATTGCTGAGTCGTAGATTTGGCCATGACCACACTGCCATAAATGTGGACTACCTAGGCCAGGAGCAAGTCTCTTTGCAGAATTCACACAGGAATGTTGATGAGATGATACATACAGGTAGGTACAATATTAAATTGTTTCTAGATTTACATACTGAGGTTATTTGTAGGGACACGGTAGCGAATAGAAAGTATCGATACTGTACTCATGAGTAGTATCGAAAAAAAAAGTATCATACTCATAAAAGTATTGAAAGGAAAGTGTCACTAAAGGCGACCTTTTTTTTTTTAGTTGACTTGTAAAGAATCGAATTTGATACTTGGCCAAAAGTACTCATTGAGTTCTGTAAGGTTGCAAGTTTTAAAGATTACTTAATTGATACGATACCTGTCCAAAGGACTCATTGAGTAAAAGTATCAAATGCAAAGTATCAAAAGTACAAAAGTATGGGTATTAAAAGAAAGGTACTCGATACCACAAAGTATTTATACTTTTTTCGTGTCCCTGGTTCTTCTTCTTCTTCTTCTTTTAATTCAATGGCTCCATCGGATATCGATGATTTTGCCAACGTCAAGGTGGGCGGTAGATTTATTAGTTAAGGTTGAAAATATTTGGAATACCAAGCGGGAATTGTTGTAATTTCAACAGTTTCTGTTTGTGGTTCTGTGGTACGAGAAAAAGAAATAAAAAGGGGGGTATAGTAGTAAAAGTATATCTTGTAAAAGTATCAGAAAACATTATAAATTTATTTTATTTATACGAATAAAATTGTAGAGGATCTTAACAAATGGGGTATGTACTACAGTTAAGAGATAAGCCAAATTAACGGGTCGGGATATTTGTTCAGGGAGTAAATCATACAGAGGTACAATTAATTTAGGACAAGAGAAGAAAATATGTTCCAGAGTGCCTTCGTCGAGACCGCACTCACATAGAGAGTGATCACGAACCCGAATTTTGGCAAGAAAAACTGGGGTACTGACAAATCCTAATCGTAAGCGAATTATGGTAGAGGTGGCTGACTTTTTAACCTGTTTTTGTTTGAAGAACCAGGCTCTAGAAGGAATTTGGGGTTGTAGAGAGCCGTAAAATTTACCCTTGGTCATTCTACTGCTTTGCCATGTATTATTCCAGGACTCAGTCAATGAAAGTTTGGCTAGGGAACGCAGATCTCGGGCGAAACAGTATTTGTGGGATGAGCATCCAGTCTGAGCTGCTATTTTGGCGCAGGAGTCCGCAGTTTCATTGCCTGCTATACCTGAATGACTGGGGATCCACGCTAGAACTACTTCAATACCGGACAATAGGCATCTGTGAAGAACCTCTTTAATTTTAAGAATTATAGGAAAATTATTACGAGCTTTGAAAGGATTTTTTAAAAGATCTTGCAGGCAGCTCAAAGAGTCTGACAGAATAAGTGACTTGTTAAGCTTATGAGATTCCACATAGGAGACCGCTTCCAATAGGGCAATAGATTCTCCTGAAAAGATAGAGTTGTAGGAAGAGCATTTATAGCTTAAAATAATTTTAAATTTGGGTATCCAAACTGCGGAACCCACGAATGCGTCTGAAGAAAGTTTTGATGCGTCTGTATAAAGCATAACCCAATCAGACCAGTCCTCCGCAATGATGTGGAGAAAGGTTTGGTTGGCTGCCGGAGAATGTTTATTAATGCCAAAGTCAAGAATGATTTTTGGTTTAAAAATTAGGAATTATAGTCGTGCTCAAAAAGAGGATTTAAAAAAGATTGAAAGATAGGATCAGATAGATTTTTCATTTTAATAAAGGAATTAAGGAGCAAAGGGAGGGACTTGTGTCTCCAGTAAAGTGAGGTGGTGGCCAGACTAGAGAGTTGAAACAAAATTGGAAGAAGGGGATGGGACTTAGTTTGGACTGCATTAAAGAAGTATCTGTCAGCTAAGAATTGACGGCGAAGATGAAGGGGAGGTTCCAAGCATTCGACTTGGAGGGCGTTTACTGGAGAGCATTTCATAGCACCAGTTATGATTCGAAGGCACTTAGACTGGATCAGCTGTAGCTTAGAAAGAGCAACTTTATTACATGGTTCCAGAAGGTAAGAACCATAATCGAAGTGACTGCGAACTATAGCATTGTATAAAAGTTTTTGGCAAAAGGGGTGGGAGCCCCAACGGACCCCAGATAGGGCCCGCATAACGTTCACACCCCTTTCACTCTTCTCAATGACATGGTTTAAATGGTGAATACCCGATAATTTAGAGTCAAGAATGAGGCCTAAAAACTTTACGTTATCTTTTATTGGAATTAATTCGCCTGCGACAGAAAGGTTAATATCAGGGATATTACGTTTGCGAGTGAAAACAAGGGCACTACATTTAGTGACAGATAGAGAAAGATTGTGGTCTAAAAGCCAAACGTTTAAGTAATAAAGAGCGGAATTTAAACGGGAAGTGGCAGTAGCGAAGGATGATGACTTAAAATATAAGGCAACATCATCAGCATATTGAAGGACTTGACAGAAAGAATTGACGGACTGGTCTAGGTCAGAAGTATAAATATTATAAAGGATGGGACTAAGCACTGAACCTTGCGGAAGGCCCTTCCATACGAGACGGGGAGGGAGAAGGGAACCCTGATGACGAATAGAAATAGTACGACACATGAGCATATTGCAGATGACGTGAACTATCCTCGCTGGAATACTCGGATGTAGCATTTTCTGCCTGAGAAGAGGAAGATGTACATTATCATAGGCTGCAGAGATGTCCAAGAAAACCCCGATTACATTCTCGTTGCGAGAAAAAGCGAGGCGAATTTCAGAGGTAAGGATGCTGAGGCTATCTAAAGTGCCTAAACCCTTTCTAAAGCCATACTGGTTTTTGGCTAATAATTCGTTGTGTTCCAAAATCCATTCAAGTCTAAATTTTATTAAGGTTTCCATGATTTTAGCCAGCACTGAGGAAAGCGCAATAGGGCGATAGGAAGACGAATCTTTAGGATCTCTACCAGGTTTCAGAACAGGAATGACAATTTGAGTCTTCCAAGAGTCAGGTATTTGACCAGAATAAAAGATGGCATTGAGGATACTAAGAAAGATAATTTTGCAAGAGTTTGAGGATTTACAAATAAAAGAGTAAGGAATACCGTCAATGCCAGGAGAGGAGTCACGTAGATTATCAAGGGCATAGGATAGTTCTGTAAAAGAAAATGGATCATCCATAGTATTTGGAGAGGAATTTGGAAAAAAAGGATAGGAAGGGGGGAAACAGTCATGTTCCGGAGCATATGGGGGAGCCAGTTGGCTATGGAAGTCGAGTAGGAATGAATGAGGGTCATTACTAGAGATGTTGGTGTCATCTAGACTTCTTCGGAAAGACATGAACTTTTTCCAAACAAGTGATAGACTAGAGCGAGGAGATAGTGACTCACAAAAGGTATGCCATCCTAAAGATTTTTTGGTTGAAAGAAGTCTAGTTGTGCTAGCAGAGATCTTTTTAAAATTGAGAAAGTCTGACATTGAAAGGGACGTAGCAAATTTGTTCTCAGCCTCTTTACGCTTCTTAACACTGGCAGTACATTCAGAATCCCACCAGGGGGGAGAAGAAGTTAATTTACAGGAAGGTTGTTTAAGGGGGATAGAGAAATCAGCAGCTGAGTAGAGTGCAGCAATAAATTGGTCATAGAGAAGAAGAAAATTAGAGGGATTTGTTTGAGGAAGTAGGGCTAAATTTGCATCTAGTGAAGTTGCAAAATCGTCCCAATTGGCTTGGGAAACTCTGTATTTGAGAAGAGGATGTAGGGTTTGGGGGACATATGAAGCAGGGGAGGAGTAAGAGATTAAAATTGGGAAGTGATCACTACCAAGGGAGTTAGGAAGGGGAGACCAGGATAGGTGGGAGACTAGGGATGGGGAAGATAATGTAAGATCTTACACAAAAATTTTTTAGAGATGGGGAAACACGACGAGTCGCAGATCCATCATTAAGAATGCACAAGTTGCAATCTTCCATAACGTCAAGTAAGATTGAAGAGCATGGGTCAATACAGTGAGAGCCCCATAGAGTGTGACGGCAGTTAAAGTCACCTAAAACTATCATAGGTGAAGGAATAGCTAAAAGAATTGTTTTTAATTCAAAAATAATGTTTGTGTTGGGATGGGGGATGTACACAGAGACAAAGGAAACATTAAAAGCTCTGAGGGCAACAATGTTTAAGCCAGGATTATGGTTTGGTAATGGGATTTGAGAGAATGAGATGTTCCTATTGACCAACAAAGCGCAACCGGCATAACCATCATTTCTATCATCTCGAAGGCAGGAGAAACCCGAGATCCTGAAGTGGAAATCAGGCCTCAGCCAGGTTTCTGAGACTGCAAACACAATAGGTTTATATTGGTTAATTAAATAGGTAATATCTTGTTTGTTACGTCGAATACTCCTACAGTTCCATTGGAGGACTTGGAGAGCCATTGGAAGCATTGGATTTAGAGAGAACAGAAAGTAGTTGTTCAACAAGAACTGCAACGTCGTACGGTAGGGCATCTGACATTTTAGACAGCATATTAATTAAAGAGCAAAGAAGGAGCTGGACAAGATTGTCATTGGGAGTAGCAAGAGGAGTAGTTTCAGTAGGGGGTTTAAGGCAACAACCGTTAGGACGGGAAGCAGAGGGGGATTGGGTTATTGTATTGTGGGCATGAACGTCATATGACTGCCCAGACATAGATATACGGCGAGGGGGAAGATTGACAGTTTTTTTGTAAGATATTGAAGGAGAAGCAGAAGAGGGGGGTATGGAGGATGGGTGAGTTTGAGGATTTAGAGGGAAGTTAGTACGGGGTTTAGGATTGGCAGCAGCCACAGAGTATAGCCGCTTAGGAGACTGCGGGTATCTGGCTGATGCTTCCATGTAACTCAGATTTTCCTGAGACATAACAATTTTTATGGACTTTTGTCTGGAGTGTTCAGGACATCTGTTGTCAGTAGCACAATGGCTACCACCACGACATAACAAACAAGATACCTCCGAGTCAGGAACCTGGCAGGAGTCACCAGAATGAGGCTGAGCGCACTTATAGCAGCGGGGCTGAGACCTACACTGTTTGGCAATATGGCCGAACCGACAACAATTCCTACATTGAATGGTAGGTAATTGGTAAAGGGACACAGGTAGGGATGCATTAAAACAAAAAAAATTTTCTGGGAGACTCTGCCCCAAAAATGTAAGCACAACAGAATTGGATGGAACCCAAACAGAGGGTCCTTCTTGTCTATGTTTAACGTTAAGACGTCTAGCACGAACTACTTCTCCACAATTTTTAGGGACAGAAATTCCAGATATTAGCTCCTCTAGATGCTACTCAGTAGGGATATCCCTAACAACACCCATACGGAATATTGCAACATAATTATATTGTTTAACAATTGGGGAGTTAATAAAGTTATTTGCAGAAATAGCAGAAATGAATTCTACACAGACTTTGTTACGACCCAAATTTTTAATAGTACCTTCTACAATGTCAGGTATTTTGTTTATATATAGGAACTGGGCGAGTTTGAGTGCCTTAAGAGATAGGCCGGATGATGGATCAGGTTCAAGCCTAGATACATACACAGTATATGGACCCTTGCCCGATACCGAGTATTCAAGCTTGGAATCCAACTCAAATCCAGGTTTTGAGTAAGTTGACTGAATCGATTCAGCTGGAGAACGTGTTTTCTTCCCATCGAAGTCAACGGAAAAAACTGAGTCCGACTGTCGCTTTACAGCCTTGGGTTTATCGGGGGGTAACACACCGCCCCCATCAGGGGGGTCTTCCGCGCTCATTTCCGTAGAAATGAGCGCGGTTTTAATATTCACTAACCTTATTAAGGATAATTCCCGTAACAGAACCACACAGACACTACTTAGAAAGCACAATAAAAAATTATTTGCCAAAATACGGAAAATAACCTATAAACTCACTACACTCGCTTCAACCACCAAACGACGAAAAAACAAATTCCACAATTTCCACAGACCGTGTCCCTGGTTATTTGGTTATTTTGTTGACTTTTGGTTGGTTGGCTATGGTTGACTACCATAGTGAGTGGTCCTAAGAAAGAGTTCTAAAAATTTCTAGATAAATTAGCTCTGGGATAAGCTAATAAAATATGATTCTACTAATGGAATCTTTATATTCTTCAACATCACAGCTGCCATTAATTGTTCATTAAAGTTTAAACTAGCTGAAACCTGCGGTTGTTGTAACCGCAAATAACGCTGCGGGCGAAGCTAGTCTTACTAAAGTGGCCTATGTTACTCCTTATATCATCAGCTATCTGCCAGTTCAAGTCCGTCAAAATCGGTCCAGCCCTTCCAGAGAGATTATCCAGAACAAGCAGACAGACAGCCAAAAATTTCAAAAAATGATTTTTTGATGTATGTACTTTCAGTTTCACTAAATGAAATGCTGTTAAAATTTTTGAAATTCCAAACTGCCACTTCAATTTTATTAATTTGTATAGATAACTATAGATTGATGAGTTGAATGAAATAATTATAGTGAAATATTAGTTCTGTAGTGGTATTCACTATGGTGTATTATATTAAAAACTTATTCTATGAATGTATTAATTATAAAGAAGAATATTTAAACTAAAAGATAGAAAAGATTACGAAAGACATACTTAATGTAACATAGAATGCTTTAAGAATCATTTAACACTTCTGGTTCAAAGTTCTTTCAACTAGTATGTAATTTTCCCTCGAGTTACTAGAGGGCGTTACTTGTGTGTGTCGTCTTAAGACTGTAGTCCTTGTAGTGGAATTTGTGATTGATCACCCACATTCATATTTTACATGCACACAAACGCATCGGGCACTGTTGCATACTAACCCTGGCAACTAATAAATTTACTTTCGGTTTTTTCTTCTAGTTACATATTCATTAACTGTTCGCCTTTGAAGAATATTTAGAATGTCCTACAAAGCACGCAATGTATCTTAGTCAAATCGGAAAGCCCGCGAGCTTTAAGTAACTCTTCAACGGCCGAGAATGGGTTTCAAGTGTATTCATTTTTAATTCATTTCATGGACAAATCTATACTTATAATAAAAATGTAACAGGTCAAATTCTGTACATTGAAGATATTTTGAAATTTTTTTTTGGAGGGCGCTCGATTATCGATACAGAAGCCAAAACTGTAATTTTTTTCATTTTTGTCTGTCTGTCTGTCTGTCCGTCTGTCTGTCTGTCTGTCTGTCTGTCTGTCTGTCTGTATCTTGGCCGCGCATCACGCCGAAACTACTGAACGGATTCAAATGAAACTTGGCATGATTTGAGTTCATACTACGAGGTAGGACATAGGATACTTTTTATCCCGATATTCAGCACGGTTTCCTGGTGGGAGGGGATGAAAGTCAAAATATGTACATAGTTGTAATTCAATAACACATGGTCCGATTTCATTCATTCTTTTTTTGCTAGAAAGAAAAGAAATAAAAGATAACGGAAAAGTTTTTTTTTTAATCCGCGACTGTACACTGCCTGTGGGAAGCTGAGACAGATATATAAATATGGCGGTACGAAGTTCGCCGGGTCAGCTAGTAATATTATATTTTTACACAGTGTAAAATTAAGTCGCTGGCGCTATCTGTCAGCTTAGATCTTTTATAGTAATCAACGGATTTTAATGCTATGATATGAAATAAAATTTGTATGATATATGTTATATTAATGGAACATAATGTTAATGTTTCTTAAAAATATAATTTTTGATCGCTTTTATTGCTCATATTGACTAAATTTTACTACATAGATGTACGCCACTTTTTTCACTTTTTGACAAAAAACGACGCTGAAAAAGTATGAAACAAGTCTTGAAAAGCCGTAGTCAGTCCTTTTTAAGAGTTATGGTACGTTTCTATTTTAATTTAAGTTTTTTACTTTTTTATTTAAAATGTTTTGGTGTAGTGATATAAATAATTTATATGCAAAGTATATTTTAAATAAAAATTGAATAAATACGAACAAAGTCACCAGCAAATGCTAATAATACCTATATATATATATTTGAAATTTACAAGTAACACCCTTTCCGATGATACCAAACACGGCATATTTATCTCAAATTTATTTTTTAATACAGTACTTTATGTCGGCTAGAGGGCGCCACATTAAATTGAGTGACGCGTCATATAGCCTATAAGCAGCGGACTATCAAGACGCTTCTAACGATACCTCTTTTATCCAGTTCTAATTAGTAGTTAAGGAGCTATGAGGGAACAGATGAACATACATACATAGCCTGTCAAAATCATAACCCTCCTTTGACTTTGCCGTGGTCGCGTAAAAAAATAAAAAAATACAGTTAATTTATAAACTCCTTCTTTTTTTAAGACTTAAAAAACAAACTATTTGTCTTAAAATTAATATTAAGAGTGTAAAACTTTGAAATGGAAACTTCCTTAAATATATAATACTAGCTTTTACACGCGGCTTCGCCCACGCAGACTTTCATCCCCTGATTTACCCCCTTAGGGGTGGAATTTCAAAAATTCCTTTCTTAGTGCTCACTTACGTTATATAAAGAACCTACATGCAAAATTTCAGGATTCTAGCTTCAGCGGTTTGGGCTGTGCGTTGATCTCTGGGTATGTCAGTCAGTCACCTGACTCTTTTATATATATAGAAGAATTAGATTACAGATATCAGATAATGTAACGGATAGGGCATCTATTGTTTTACAATTCACCAATTGATTAAATTCGAACATATGGGATGAATAATAATGGAAATGACGTCTAGTGTAGATGGGACCCTTTTTTACAATTTTTGTCTGTCTGTCTGTTTGTTTGTGCCGGCTAATCTCTGGAAAGGCTGGAGCCATTTTGACGGGATTTTTACTGATAGGTAGCTGATGATATAAGGAGTAACCGCGGTTGGTGTAGTATCGCGGGTAAGACCGTGGGGCTCAGCTAGTTTTGTTTTCAAAAAAGACAACTCCCGTATATATCCAATAAATCCTGTGTCGCGGGGGACTTTACAAACATACATGAAACGGACACAATGGACACCCAGACTCAGAACAACAATCATGTGGATGTGTGTGTGTCACATGTGGGATTTGAACCCACAACACATGATACAGTAGCCAGTAGGAAGCGGCGAGGCAACCGCTTAAACCACTAGACCAACCATGCAGTAAAAAATAAAACTGTAATTTTAAGTAAATTTTCTTTCATTATTTCAGTAGTAGTTATTCAATTCTAACAGAAATCATAAAAAACAAATACTTTTTAAAAACAATTTCTCAAAGTGTCTCGGTCTGTCAAAGTGTCTTCAAAGTACTCGTCAAGACAAATCATACGACTCCAAACTCGATAGGTTCCGTCGTTACAAAGTTCCTATGACCACCTTCCAGCTCCAACATCAGATCAGCTCCATGTCATCATAATATAGCATTGTCACGCTATATACATATGCCTACAAAAATTCAACCCAATCGGTTGAAGATATCTGCAAAATTGAGTTGCAAGATTCCGTCTTAACAAATATAGTTAGATATTATACATACATAGCAAGTTAAAAATTCTTTGAAATTATTCTTTAAAAAAATGAAATTCAATTCAAGAATACAAATTAACAGTTCCAATGCGACACTCACTAGCAACCCACCCTAAAACTTGTCATTTACGTATTATGGAGCTCAGTACGAACTACAAACGGACGCGGTGTCACCTTGAATATTCGGAGGGCACTGAATTTTTTGAGCGCGATAAAACTTATTTATTGCAATTTACGGGAGACGATATCCACGTATTAAAATGTATGGAACTTTTGTCGCTAAAAATGAATGATGTTTAGCCTTAGATTATGGCTTTTTGGTGAGAATTAATAAAAAACTAAAACGGTAAATCTTTTCACCATACTTTTTTTTCGCGAAATAAGAAAAAAAAACATTTAAAATAGAGCACGAAATAGGACTGAGTGTGCTAATTAAAAAGGTCGATTTCGATGATTTTGATCTTTGTCAAGGCTTTTTTTCACAAAAATAAGGAATTATTTTATAAATGTCACTCGGTAGATTGGTAGACTGATTTATGAAACTACTGAGATTTTTTTTTTGTGTCAAATATTGAATTGAGTTGTTTGTGTTTTGCAAAACTGCAAGTGCCTTTTCGCACGTTTTTAGGGACGCGCCCCTTAAGGCCGCCATACATGTTCAAGTATACTTGCGCAAATCCAGACTGTTTTGTCAGGCAGACGGACTTGCGCAAGTATACTTGAACGTGTATGCGTGTCTTTAGTCTAAAAGCCAATCCTAGTCAAACTATTTTTAAAGGTTTTGGGTGAGGGGTCTACCACTCGATAGGGAGAATAATTGATTTAGAATACAAATGAATTTACGATCGAAACATCTTAGTGTTTTTTCATTTTCTTTTCGATAATTAGTATTTTAATAATACAAGCTATGCTTTTTTATAAAAAAATATTATACGTATTGCTGTTTATAATATAGAAAAAACAAAATTAAAACATGTCATTTACGCTGTAAAATGTGCAAAATTAAATTCAACTTTTTCGTTACTTTACGTAAGGTTTTTTAAATTAAAAGGGAAAAGGAGTGGATAAATACTGTTTAAATCTGGATATCAACATAATATGGTGGAAATATGTTCAAACTGCAAATTTTTTTGGTATTCAATTTGTATGGAGAATTCAGTACCCGCCGGCCAGTTAATTGAATAAGGAATAATGCTGTATTGCTTAAAATCGCTTCGTAAATAAGCCATTATTTGATTATTTATCGTAAAAAGAAAGGAATATGAATGGTTATTGTGGGTTATCCCTAAGATATAGACATATACCATCAAGGACTTTTTTGTAGACCTTTTTAAGTTATAAAATACTGTAGTATATTATTTTCATCTATCTCGTAGGTTTCAGCCAGCGCGCAGCGTTTGCTATGTAACCCTAAAAAATTTGTTTATTTACGACATCGCATTAGAAACCTCTAAAATTATCAGTGTTTCTCTACTATATTATACATTAATTATACATATAAACCTTCCTCTTGAATCACTCTATCTATTAAAGTAAACCGCATCAAAATCCGTTAGATCTAAGCATTTATACTTTATAGGGACAGACAGACAGCCGAAGCGAAGTGCTTTATACTATGTAGTGATTATGGGCTGTGATCCACACATGTATACAAAATGCAATTACTTACTTGGAGTAGAACAATATTATAATGTACGATAGGCCATATGTAGGGTACAGGTGTTGCCTTTATACTTGTGTTGTTTTCCGCAACTAAAGCAAAATGAAAAGGAAAAGTTTACAATTGCAAAGAATGATAGGTAGTATTTTTTAACCGACTTCAAAAAAGGAGGAGGTTCTCTATTCGACCGTATTATATGTTTTTTTTATGTGTGTTCGCGGATAATTTCGTTGTTTATAAACCGATTTTATTGATTATTTTTTTAATGGAAAAAAGAATCATGAAAATCGGTATCCCAACGGTGGTACCATGATAAGGACACAAAGATAATGATGGCATCCAAGAGAAATCTAGTCAAACCTAGAAGTCGGGTTTTTATTTTGTTCAAATTTTACTTGTTAAGATTTTATGTTTACGGCAAGCATACAATGGTATCCCACTTTCATTGCTACGAATTTGAACTCCACACGATTATTAATTAATAATTCAAGCTTGATTATTTGATCCTGTACATGGTAAGGAGACCGCTGATAAACTTTTCGTGGGAGAGCCACGCATTAATGAGCCCGGCTCGACAGGAGTGACCCCACGGCCTCACGGAAACCGGTGTGAAATAGCGCTTGCGCTGTGTTTCATCGAGTGAGTGAGGATACCGGAGGCCCATACCCCAACCCCTCCCGCCATCCCCCTCCTCATCCCTAAAGGCCGGCAACGCACTTGTGACACCTCTGGTGTTGGCGGTAATCGCTTACCATCATGCGATACGTCTGCTCGTTTGTGGTGCCTATTCCATAAAAAAAAATACGGTCCTGTTGTTCTAGCGGTTTGCAAAACTGACTGGTAAGCCGGAGATTCGATTATATTTGTGGACCATGTCAAATATTTGTGTGATGAGCTCAATAATTTCTACCTTTTTTTATTTGATCTGAGTCTATAATATGTATGTATTTATTTACTAGCCAAGCAACTGATTGACGCTTCTCGCGAACAGAAGGCCGGCCTTTTTCTAGCACAGAGAATCAGCATTGCCATTCAACGTGGTAATGCTGCCAGTCTTTTGGGAACGCTACCAGTAGGCGAAGATGTGGAGTTTTTTGACGCTTGTATGTAAATATTGTTATTTTTTTTTATAAATTATGGTTATGTACATAGGTTTCTATATTATGTAATAAATGGACATATTTAGCAATATATCAGTATATTTATCAGCAGTTTGATTACCATAAATGGTACAGACTCTGCTAGTTTGGAATCAGATAGCCGTGTGAGATGATTATTATTAGTATTTCTAAATACGAGATAATACGAGATAAACTACACTCAGACGGAGAAAAATATTCTGCACATGACGCAGTATTTTTGCTGATGGGATTCGAACTAATCAAAAGCCTTACAGGGCTAAGGACTGTTATATAATCTACTAGCGACCCGCCCCGGCTTCGCACGGGTGGATTTCAGATGCCCCCGCCGACGACACGATTTGTGCATTTTAAATCTGTAATATCTTCGAATATATTCATTTAAATTAGATACTGTAAAGGGCCATTTTGATCTATATTAAATGCACAATGTATTTAATTTACTTAATTGTATAAGGATTCATTCTGTATTGCTAAAATCACTTCGTAAATAAGCCATTATTTCTCGTAAAAAGAAAGGAATAGAAAATGGTTGTTGTGGGTTATCCCTAAGAGATAGACATATACCGTCGCGGACTTTTTTGTAGTACTTTTTAAGGTGTACAATACTGTAGTACATTATTTTGATCTATCTCGTCGGGTGCAACCAGCGTTTGCAATGTAAGCGCAAAAAAATGTGTTTATTTGCTACATCACATTAGAAACCTCGAAAATTAACAGTGTTCCCATACTATATTATGCATTTATTATACATAAAAACCTTCCTCTTGAATCACTCTATCTATTAAAGAAACCCGCATCAAAATCCGTTGCGTAGTTTTAAACATTTAAGCAAACAAAGGGACATAGGGACAGAGAAAGCGACTTTGTTTTATACTATGTAGTGACTAACTTTTAAAATTACAATTATATGGAACACAATGTAAAAATTTCATTAAAGTCAGTATGAAATTCTTATAAACGTTAAACGGATCGTGGCAGGATCCATTTTAAGGATTGTTTTCAGGGACATGTAAACATCAAAGAGTAACATAAAACTATCGTTTATTAATATGGTGAAATACTTCGAAATGTAATTTGACATTAAGGCTATTTATTGTCAGAAGTAGGGAAGTTAAAATGAATCTATTATACGATTACGCGTTTACTTACAAATAACATCAACAATTCATTATATCGTCAACATTACGCGGAAAAATATAAAAGCTAATTATGAGAGGTTTTTAATTACGATTTAATAACGTAGTTATAATGTTATAATGCCACTATTTAATACAAGATACAGCAAGACGTTAGTTATAATGTCACTATTTAATACAAAACGCAATTGATTTGTTTTGCAACTTTAAGATGGGGATGTATAATACTTTGTAGATTGATTTCCACTCAGAACAAATAATTGTGTGATAAGTACAAATATTTGTTCTGTGTTAGTATATATTTAGAAAATACCACACATCAACAGCTTTTAACAGTCTACTGATATGGACATAGGTCTCTCGTTAGAAAGGAGATTTTGGTCCAACCAGGCTAGGTTTTCCTTCTCTTTACGGGGCTGTTGTGTTGTTTTGTGTAGTTTACTACCTTAGTGTGGGCGCACACAGGAGTCGACAGACGGTCACCGACGAGACATTTTGTCGAGGCTCGATTAGGTTGCCATAAAATGCGTTGTGCTAGGTGGGACCGTCGCACACCAACATTAAGGCCGTTTCAGATAGACTGTCTCCGAAGAGACAGTTTGTCGAGGCTCGATTAGGTTGCCGTAAAATGCGTTGTGTTAGGTGGGACCGTCGCACACCAAGGCCGTTTCAGACAGACAGTCTCCGACGAAGTTTAAATAAATAAATAAAAAAAAGTAAACAAACACTTTTCAAAGACACAATATTGCCAGAATCAAATCGTCACTTCTCCCTCTTCGACCGTTTGTTTGGTCTCATGCGGTGTGCGTCAGCACATATACAACAACAGTCGAAAACCGTCTCGTCGGTCGCGGACCGTCTCGTCGAAGACCATTTCGGTGTGCGCCCGGCCTTAGTCGGCTCCTACGAGACCCATCGGATAAATAGGGGTGGTGACAGGACGTACCGTATTCTTAATACGTCACCACGTAGACGGACACGGAATTTAGACATATAATATTATACCTAATAGTCCTTCAACTCTTTTCGAAAACAGTAACTAATAGGTACACAAATGGTTGTCGGTGAGAGAAGATTTTAGACACTACCCACGTATTGGTTCCGTCAACACACGGGAACAAATTTTTTTTATTAGAAATATATAAGTATCTTATTTAGTGCCCAATTGAGGAAAATAGGGTTGACACCTATTAGAAAAGTGGCAAAATGCAGACGTATAAGAAATACGCCTTCGAGGATCAAATGAGTGAATCGTTTGTTCTCTATTTGCTATTATGTTTATTTGCAGTTTGGTTACCACAGCGCAGTTTTTTGACCGACTTCAAAAAAGGAGGAAGTCCTTAATTCGACAGTTTTTTTTCATGTTTGTTACCTCAGAACTTTCGACTGGGTGAACTGATTTTGTTGATTCTTTATTTGAAAGCTGATGCTTCACGTGTGGTCTCATTTCTTGTTAAAATTTCAGACTGCTTTATAAGAAACGCCATCTTGTAGAGACTGTTGAAATTATATTGTCTTAACCATCATAAATGCTGCAAGTTCTCTTTTTATTTGTAAAGGAGTCAATGTTGTATGTTATGTCATAGTTACCTTAATTTTATTATATTTTATTTGGAATAATAAACAGTTGTACAATATGTGTAATAGCAGTGAAATACATCTTCTTAAATATAAAATTCTCGTGTCACAATGTTAGTTACCGTACCTACTACGCCTCTGAAACGGCTGGACCGATTTTTATGAAATTTAGTGTGCATATCGGGTAGGTCTGAGAATCGACCAACATCTACTTTTTATACCCCATTTTTTTTTTGTTTTTATGGCAAAACGACGTTTGCCGGATCAGCTAGTAGGTAACATATAAATTAATGCACAACTAACCTAATTATCCACGCTATCTGAACTAAAGATGTAAATTATTAGTGAAAAACAAAGTTAGTATACCGTGGGAGGGCCACGCTTCGGCATGAATGGGCCGGCTCGACCGGAGTGATACCACGGCCTCACAGAAAACTGGTGTGAAATAGCGCTTGCGCTGTGTTTCACCGAGTGAGTGAGGATACCGGAGGCCCATACCTCCCCGCATCCCCCTCCTCATCCCCCAAAGGTGGGCACCGCACTTTGACGCCTCCGGTGTTGCGAGTGTCCATGGGCGGCGGTAATCGCTTACCATCAGGCGATACGTCTGCTCGTTTGCCCCACTAGTCCATACAAAAAAGTAAGACTAAGATGTGTAAAGTTATTACTTTGTTAAACTGATTTATATTAATTAACGATGCTAATTAATTATACAGTATATGTAATGTATATGTATGAACATTATTTTAAATCGATAATCAACCATGCAGATTGCATCACGCACCTAGTTTACCACGGTTGGAGGCTCGGGGGCGCAGGTAATACGCCTCCGCCCTTGACCGCTGGTGGGTATCTCTATGACATAATACTTTCGTTGCCGGTACGCTTACGCGCTAGTAATCTGGGTCAAATGTTTTTTTAGAACTATGATACCGACATTTAGTTCCAATTTATAGATAAATAAATAGTTTTTTTTTTGTATTAGCGGAAAAATGAGTATTCGTGTTACCGAGTAGAATATTGCTAACTAATAAAACTTACCTAAATTTGTTTATTGAATACTAATGCACAGAGAAAATAATAAAATGTACAAATTGGAATCACATCACATATTATGTGCAATAAATGTAACGTTTACAACTAACGCCATCTTGTAGGCATTGTTGGAATTATATTGTCTTAACCATAAAACAAGTAGAAGCAAAACTTGTTTTTTTTTTTAATTGTAAAGGTAACAGTCTGTTGTGTTATATTAAACACAAACTTATTTAAAGATGTAAATATATTCAAAAACAAAGCCAGAGTAAGTTAAGCAGATGTTTAGCGGTAACTGATGACTCGTCGACTTTTTATGCAGTGGATAATCTTGAAATGGTAGATAGATATAAAAAAATATCTATACAAATAAATAAAATTAGTGTCTGTTTGAAGTTTTTAAAATAACCGCTTTTTACTGAATGCATATGTATGTATACACGGTACATAAACCTGTCGATCTGTCTGTCTGTTTATTCCGGCTAATCTCTGGAACGCCTGGACCGATTTTCATTGATAGGTAGCTGATGATATAAGGGGAGTACCTACGTGATATGTACCTACCGTGTACCTATACCTACGTATGCATTTGCCAAGTGCGAGTCGGGCTCGCCCATGAAGGGTTCTGTAGCAGCAAGTAACATAATATAAAAGTTCTTGTAGTTGTAACTTTGATCGATGTTTTAATAACAGTGTTTTTTTTTTGCGGTTTACGATTTATGACGTATTAAAAAAAACTACTATCTCGGTCAAACCAATTTTTGGTGGAAGTTTGCATGGTAATGTACATCATATATTTTTTTTAGTTTTATCACTTTGGAAATGTCTCTCGCGCAAACTATTCAGTTTATAAAAAAAAAAAATTAGAAACCTCAATATAATTTTGGAATACCTATCCATAGAATACGTATGGGTTTGACGAAAAATTAATTTTTGAGTTTCAGTTCTAAGTATGGGGACTCCCATTTATTGTTTGTTTTCTATTTTTGTGTAAAAATCTTAATGCGGTTCACAGAATACATCTACTTACCTAGTTTCAACAGTATAGTTCTTATAGTTTCGGAAAAAAGTGACTGTGACATACGGACGGACAGACAGACAGACAGACATGACAAATCTATAAGGGTTCCGTTTTTTGCCAATTGGCAACGGAACCCTAAAAAGCGGTTATTTTAATATAACAGACACTGCAATTTTATTTATTTGTATGGATGTATAGATAACCATATATATAAAACTAGACTACGTCTATTTTCAAATATGCAAAACACACATTTAAAAAAATACGTGAAAAACCGGTTTAATAGTTTCGGAGTTCATCGTGAGCAATAACGTGACACGAGAATTATATAAAACAGATTTTTGTTTTCCTTTTTTCTTCTGTACATCTACACTATTACACTAGTGCATCTACACTTCTACACTATTTATTATATAAAGAGGTAGTTTGTGCGTTTGTGTACCCCTACAACAGGGTAATCTCTGGATATACTGAACCGATTTTGAAAATTCTTTTACCAATAGAAGGCTACGTTATATGGGAGTGACATAGGCTATATAATATAATAACCCGAAAAGTGGAAATAATTTATCGTGGTAGCTGAATTTGCAAAGTAAGTCGGAGAAACAAATGTTTACCGCCCAACGAAGTTAGTACGGGTCAGCTAGTATTTTATAAATTTCTGTAAAACTTGTTTCAGTAATTATGCCCGCCTCAGCTTCCCCCAGGTTATAGTACAGTCAGGGAAAGAAAAATAACTTTTCCGATTATCTTTTAATTTTCTTCTATACAAACCTTGTCCTAACAAAAATGAACACATAGAAAAAAAGAATTATCCAATTTGGTGCAGTCAATCAGAAGTTATGCGCGTACATACATTTCGGCGAATTATTTTTATTTATATAGATATATAATAATAAAGAGAATAATAATATTATGTTAGTGTAATGTATTCGGGAACTCCAGGAACAGTAGGGATACGGAATAAATTACACACCAACTTATGATGACAACGTATATTGGCAGATTGAAGTACTTGTCACAAAATACAACAGATGTCTATGATCTACCCACATTCATACATATATCACAGTTAGGACTTTCAACACGGCGCTATCAACAACAACACACAATTTCTACACACACTTGTAAGATGTAGATGTAGTTGATATTATTTTCAGAATTGTATTGAAAATTATTGAAACACTCGTAACAAGTATCTCTGAAAGCATTTCAATATCTGGTGTTGTAATTACTTGTAATTGAAGTGACGACAGATACAGATCTAAGTCACGGAAAAAGTAACATGATGAAATGACAACGATTAACAATGCTGTAATGGTTTGCTTTGGTGTTTGTAAAGTTGTTTCATTGTAAGAAACGTAGGTCATCATGCTGATCGTATAATTGTGTTAAACATTAGATGTTATACATAATTAGGTACACAGCTAGTATAATGAATGGCCCACGTTGCAGACGCTGAAACTTGCAACTTGTTTTCCAATTTATAGTATTTGCTTTAATTTCATTAAAATACAAAAATACATTAAAAGTAGCCTAAGTTACTCCTTATGTCATCAGCTATCTGCCAGTGAGATTAGCCGGAACAAACAGACAATTAATAGACAAACATTTTAAAGATTGATTTTTGATGTAAGTACCATAGATACTTTCATTTGCATTTAGTAAAAATCTGCAAATTTAAAACTTTAAACAGACACTATTTTTATTTATTTGTATACTTATATTTAGTAACTGTAAATTATATTTAAATAAAAAGAAATATTTCGAACATCTGACACAATGTCATCTAGTCCCAAACTAAGCAATGTGGTTACTAGACAACTGATTTACATAAATTTATACCGTGAATACACACATATTATAGATAGAAAACTTCCAAACTCCGAAACATATATTTTACAGATGATACAAACATTTGGTCCGACACAATTATTATAGTACTTGGATGGCCGGTATATTTTTTCGTAAATTTTCTATAAAAAATATCCTAGCTAGATCAATTTGTCGCCCTCGAAACTCCCTGCATACTAAATTTCAAGAAAATACCTGGAGCCGTTTCCGATATTCTGATTATATAAACAAGTATTGCTCGTTTAAAAGTATTACGAGTAGATTGTAGTTGTCCTTACTAATGTTATCAACTTCAGTACCTGAGCATTTGAAGTACTCAATAATATAATAGTGTACTTTTTATCCTGGATGAGATGGACAGAGTACTTTCATCCGAAGGATAAAACAATAATACGAGCGAAGTCCTTAGGCGAAGTCGCCTACAAAAGCTTGTTAGTCAATAAACTTTTTGTATCTATATCTCGTTTCACAGTAATATAGCCTCGTTGGTCAGGCGGTTGGCGTATGCGACTGCCAATCAAGAGGTTTCGGGTTCGATTCCCGAGTTGGGCCAAAGTAATGTATTGGGTTTTTCGTTATGAAATTCTTATTACCACCAGGCCGGAGTATGGAAGTTTGGCGGTGAACACAACACACGCGCCTGTGCCTCGGATAGCACGTTAAGACTGTAGTCCTTGAGCGTGGGAATTTGTGATTGAACACCCACATTCATATTTTACATGCACACAAACGCATCGGGCACTGTTGCATACTAACCCTGGCAACTAATAAATTTACTTTCGGTTTTTTCTTCTAGTTACATATTCATTAACTGTTCGCCTTTGAAGAATGTTCAGAATGTCCTACAAAGCACGCAATGTATCTTGTCATATCGGAAAGCCTGCGGGCTTTAAGTAACTCGTCAACGGCCGAGAATGGGGTTCAAGTGTACCTATTCATTTTTAATTCATTTCATGGACAAATAATATATTTTACACAGTATAAAATGAAGTCGCTCGCGCTATCTGTCAGCTTAGATCTTTTACAGTAATCAACGGATTTTAATGCTATGTTATGAAATAAAATTTGTATGATATATGTTATAGTAATGGAACATAATGGTTCTTAAAAATAGAATTTTTGATCGCTTTTATTGCTCATATTGACTAAATTTTACAACATAGATCTTGCTTACTTACGTACTTTTTTCACTTTTTGACAAAAAACGACGCTAAAAAAGTATGAAACAAGTTTTGAAAAGCCGTAGTCACGTGTTTTTAAGAGTTATGGTACGTTTCTATTTTAATTTAAGTTTTTTTTTTAATGTTTTGGTGTAGTGATAATAATAATTTATATGCAAAGTATATTTTAAATACCTAACATAAAATTGTCTGTAATTATTTATAACTTTATATTCGCATACAATGTAAAAAATGTTTTCCTGAATAAATAAATGAAATGAAATGAAAATGAAATGAAATATAAAAAAAATTGAATAAATACGAACAAAGTCACCAGCAAATGCTAATAATACCTATATATATATTTGAAATGTACAAGTAACACCCTTTCCGATGATACCAAACACGGCATATTTATGTCAAATTCATTTTTTAATACAGTACTTTATGTCGGCTAGAGGGCGCCACATTAAATTGAGTGACGCATCATATAGCCTATATGCAGCGGACGATCAAGGCACTTCTAACGATACCTCATTTATCCAGTTCTAATTAGTAGTTAAGGAGCTATGAGGGAACAGATGAACATACATACATAGCCTGTCAAAATCATAACCCTCCTTTGGCTTTGCCGTGGTCGGGTAAAAAAATAAAAAAATACAGTTAATTTATAAACTCCTTCTTTTTTTAAGACGATTAAAAAACAAACCATTTGTCTTAAAATTTATATATTATATTATAAAGAACCTACATGCAAAATTTCAGGATTCTAATGTCCAGTTGATCTCTGGGTATGTCAGTCAGTCACCTTCCTGTTTTATTTATATAGATTACAGATATCAGATAATGTAAGAGATAGGGCATATATTGTTTTACAATTCACCAATTGATTAAATTCGAACTTAAGGGATGAATAATAATGGAAATGACGTAAAGTGTAGATGGAACCCTTTTTTAAAATTTTTGTCTGTCTGTCTGTTTGTTTGTGCCGGCGAATCTCTGGAACGGCTGGAGCGATTTTGACGGGATTTTTACTGATAGGTAGCTGATGATATAAGGAGTAACCGCGGTTGGTGTAGTATCGCGGGTAAGACCGTGGGGCTCAGCTAGTTATTTTTTTCAAAAAAGACAAGTTCCGTATATATCCAATAAATCCTGTGTCGCGGGGGACTTTTCAAACATACATGAAACGGACACAATGGACACCCAGACTCAGAACAACAATTCGTGGATCACACAATGTTGTCCCATGTGGGATTTGAACCCACAACACCTGATACAGTAGGAAGCGGCGAGGCAAAAATAAAACTGTAATTTTAAGGTCTTTCATTATTTCAGTAGTAGTTATTCAATTCTAACAGAAATCATAAAAAAATATTTTTTTTACTTTTTTAAAAACAATTTCTCAAAGTGTCTCGGTCTGTCAAAGTGTATTCAAAGTACTCGTCAAGACAAATCAAACGACTCCAAACTCGATGGGTTCCGTCGTTACAAAGTTCCTATGACCACCTTCCAGCTTCAACATCAGATCAGCTCCATGTCATCATAATATAGCATTGTCACGCTATATACGTATGCCTACAAAAATTCAACACAATCGGTTGAAGATATCTGCAAAATTGAGTTGCAAGATTCCGTCTTAACAAATATAGTTAGATATATACATACATAGCAAGTGAAAAAAAAACATAAAAAAATAAGTTCTGTGTTAATAAAAAATACTAATATTTTTCTTTGAAATTATTCTTTAAAAAAAATTCAATTCAATTCAAGAATACAAATTAACAGTTACAATTCGACACTCACTGGCAACCCAACCTAAAACTTGTCATTTACGTATTATGGAGCTCAGTGCGAACTACAAGCGGCCGTGGTGTCACCTTGAATATTCGGCGGGCACTGAATTTTTTGAGCGCGATAAAACGTATTTATTGCAATTTACGGGAGACGATATCTACGTACTAAAATGTATGGAACTTTTGTGGCTAAAAATGAATGATGTTTAGCCTTAGATTATGGCTTTTTGGTGAGAATTAATAAAAAACTAAAACGGTAAATCTTTTCTCCATACTTTTTTCTCGCGAAATAAGAAAAAAACATTTAAAATAGAGCACGAAATAGGACAGAGTGTGCTAATTAAAAAGGTCGATTTCGATGATTTTGATCTTTGTTAAGGCTTTTTTTCACAAAAATAAAGAATTATTTTATAAATGTCACTCGGTAGATTGGTAGACTGATTTATTAAACTACTGAGATTTTTTTTTTAGTTTCAAATATGAATTGAGTTGTTTGTGTTTTGCAAAACTGCAAGTGCCTTTTCGCGCGTTTTTAGGGACGCGCCCCTTAAGCCGTTGGTCCCGGTTACCATGAACATCTATGGCAATCGTTATTTGAGAAGTCAGTGCCCTCAAATATACTGACACTAGTTTCAATCTTAGAATTCAGTTTCTACCCTCAGGGTTGAGGAGGCCCGATGCCAGTCGCTCCGTGTAAAATCTGATATTCTTCAGGTAAAACCGGGGTGGAACTAGTAAGCCGACCCCAAATAATCTTGGGATAAAACTAGGAAGAAAAAAAACCTAACAAGGTAATTTACTCGTTACAAACAAAGTCACTAATAAACGGTCATGAAATCAATTAATTGGCCTTTAGTCGTTTCTGCATTCAACTTCAGTTTTTTCATTCAGTTCAGTCTTCCATACGTAATGGTGTCATACATTTGTCCTATATTAATTCTATGTTACCTGCAATGGTCATTGTTTTTGTAAACATTTTATTGACATTTTTTTTAGAAAAGGATGTCCCAAAAAGAAAATATTTTCACTGCGATAGCTTTTTGCCCAAAAGCATCAGTACCTAGTCAAACGATCGGGGCATGAAGCGCGATAACAAATGACGAATGGTGGCGCAAATATCTTTAATTTCTCGATTTCGATTTCAAGATAAACATAATTATGATCTTGTAAATCGATTGAAAATACTATCTCGGTGGTGGATAAAAGCTTCAAAATAGCCTTTTCTACAGCTGCATTAGAAATTACTATCCATCCCTACAATAATGAAATGTATTAAAGTAGAACTAATTTGAATTAATCCCATAATTAAAAAAAAGTTAAAGTAACTTATTAAAAATATTTACGTTCTGTAGAAACTGATAATGGCAGCTATTGACCGCTTTTATGAGTATAAAAAAGAAAATTTGTAAAAAGAATGAAAACCTTGAAAAAAGGTCGTTATCAATGGTAGAAGAGTCTAAACTACATAGTTTTTAGAAGGTTTCGGTATGCGGCGTTGCAGTCACCAGACGTGTTTTTTGTTCATCGGAAAAAATATAAACAAGAATAATTGTTATTAGTGTGTGTAAAATATTACTACACTTTTGCATGCAATCGATATATAACGTAGTGATTGCGTCTCAGTTATGGAATAAGACTGTAACGTGGAAGGTGAGGACACTCATTAACTGTATTTATCTAAAACTGCTTTATTTATTGTGTTTCTGTTTGATATAGTGGTGCTAATGAGTTGTAAAGTAGTTGATTAAAAATTAACTACTATTTACTTACCACATCTTGAATCAAATGCTGCTTAACGTCGGCACGACACACACAGGTACAAAGTATCAAACCACTAATCAATAATCCCATAAACAACAACATTAATTGACGGCTAAGCACATGACCGCACGGTATCAAGGCAAACTTAAAATACAAGGTAGTTTTTAGAGATAGCCTAGATTGTGATTACTCCACCTCCTGGCACTCGACTGCTAAACACCACCGTTAAACATTCACTAATTTTTAATATAAAATGTCCACTCCCTATTATGTATTGTTTATACGAAAATTTACAATAACCAATAGAAGAGATAATATTGTTTTTTTTTATTTATGATTAGTCTGGCCTTGTCCTCTCGGTGAAGTGAGCAAGAGACGCAAGGTAAAACTCTATTATGATTAAAAACTGGTTACACATTTATAATTCGCCAGATATGGCCGCTAGCTAGCGCCCATATCATTAGTATCACTAATCCAAAATTTCTTGTAGGATTGTCCTTTATACATATATTAATTTAGTCAGGTTTTATTACGGTAATGGCGAACGGCCAATGTTTTCGATAAAAGTCGTTGTGTAAAAAAAACTGTTTATACTTTTACAAATTATTTTCGCCTAAAATATTAAAGACTTAAAGTAAACTTAACATAAAGTTTTGAGGAGTTCCTAAAACTTATAACGTATATTAGATAATCCCTTAATCACTTAGTGTATTAAGTTAATAATCAACTTTGTGACAGTGTCAATATTAGATTTTTTTTAAAGAAACCGAAGAAAAAGCATATGGAATATGATAATGATGATCTATACTTATAAATAAAAATGTAACAGGTCCAATACTGTACATTAAAGATATTTTGAATTTTTTTTTGGAGGGCTCTCTGAATCGATACTGAAGCCAAAACTGTAATTATTTTCATTTTTGTCTGTATTCTGAATCTATTCTGTATCTTGGCCGCGCATCACGCCGAAACTACTGAATAGATTCAAATGAAACTTGGCATGATTTGAGTCCATACCACGAGGTAGGATATAGGATACCTTTTATCCCGAAATTCAGCACGGTTTCCTGGAGAGAGGGGATGAAAGTCAAAATATGTACTTAGTTGTAATTCAATACCACATAGTCCGATTTCTTTCACTCTTTTTTTTGTCCGCGACTGTACACTGCCTGTGGGAAGCTGAGACAGATATGTAAATATGGCGATACGAAGTTCGCCGGGTCAGCTAATATAGAATATATAGCCGAATTTCATAAAATACGCATTCTGACATTTTAAAAGAAAAAAAGCGTATCGTCCCTATATGCACATGGACAGTTATAAATAGTTTTATATATAGGTTCTCGTTCTAAAGGGCACGGCTCACTCCATAAACAAGGACACTACCTTTATTAGCGTCTTATGCCATACCATTTAACTATAAAGGAAGTAGTTTTATCATATTGTAATACAATGTACATACAAAATAAGATTTTTTATTTTTTTATTTTTTTGATTTCAGGTACAAGTATTCTGGAGACATTGAAGTATAATCGAGAGACATTAAAAGGAGCTCACAGAAGAATTATAGATTTGGCAAATACGTTAGGGTTGTCAAACGCAACTATATCGCTTATAGAAAAAAGAGTGTCGCAGGATAAATATGTTTTGTTCGGAGGAATGTTCGTGACGTTAGCCGTGATCGTTCTTGTTGTAATGTATTTGACTTAGACTGATATACATTTACTAAGAACCATATCCATTCCTCGATCTGTGTCGAAAAACAACTTCAATTCACTGGTTCATGTTATTTTATTTATCAGAATGCTTTCATACTTTTATTATGCATATTGTGTTATCAGAAAATGATAAATATGATAGAAGGTACTCAAACGGCATTTCAACTTTTACGTGTCGACAGATAGAAGTAAATTTTCTCACACGTTTTATTTATTATTATTTTTACGAAATTTTGTAATGTAGAAATTCGACTTTATATCCTAGTAAATAAAGTACATGAGGTATTGTATCATTGTGTTTGTCATAATAACGCTTGTATTATGTGGCTAACGATCCAAAATAAAATAAAATATACATAATTGTTCGCCACTCACGTCCAAATGTCAAGGTGCAGTTGGAATTTATTATATTTCTATGAAATTTTACAATTTATGATTACATTTGATATCAAGCATTGACTGTTAAGTTCAATCAGTGACTTTTATATCAAAATGTGTGTAAAAAAATATCACAAAATTTTAGACTTCCTAGTTACATGTTACATATAGGGTTGCCAACCATACTTTATAATAACGTATCCTACTTTATTTTTGGTAATTATACTTTATACTTTTGCATACAAATAAAGTATATGAAAATACTTTATTTCCAACCTTTAATGTAATGCGTAAAACAAAACACTCATTATGGGTATTTAACTATAGTAACAGTACACTTATGTCAAAAGAAAAGTACAGTTGACAAATGGAAATATTTACTTTAAAATGTATAATCTGATAGCTTACCAAATGTAAAAAAAAACTTATTTACACTATCCCGCCACTTCATCTTTCACTGAAAGAGTTTTTTCAGTGATGAATCTAAAATGGCGAGAAAAAAAGTTATAGAGCGTCAATAAATTTAAATAGGAACCAATTGTTTATTTAAATTTTGATTGTCAAACAGGCTTGATACATTTGAATATAGCAAAAAATTTAGCATGTGCTAAAACACGCAAAAATAGGCTTTTATGGCATTAAAGACAAATACTTTTTGTTTTCTTCCAAATACTTTTTTTTCCAATTGAAATCATTTTATACGTTTTTTCTGGCAAAAAAAGTTGGCAACCCTAGTTACATACCATGCCGGGGGTACTGCCGCCGTCAGCCTAGTCGCGCAAACAAGCCGCCGGCATACGATTATTAGGTAGGTATATCCACCCTATATTTTTAATCGACTTCTAAAAAGGAGAAGGTTTCTCAATTTGATCGTACATTTTTGTTTTTTGTTTGTTTTTGTTGTACTCTGTAGCCGACGGGTTATTCATAACTGAAATGCTGGTCTGTGGCCTGTACCGGCGGCATACCAACGCGGCCTAAACACGCCGGCCATGCCACCGGCATGGTGTTCAGTAGGCCTTAAAACGGTTATTGTCGATTTAGTGTAATATTTATTTCTTACTAGCTTTCGCCCGCGGCTTCGCTCACATTTAATGAAAAAGTATCCTATGTTGCTTCTAATACCTCCAAGAATATGTGTACAAAGATTCATGATGATCTGTTAAGTAGTTTTCCCGTGAAAGCGTAACAAACAAACTTACTTTCACCTTTAATATTAGTGTGATTAATTCTGTGTCAAAAGTTATGATCTTGAAAATGTTGGAAATTTGTTTATTACAAAGCAAAATCTATATAAAGTCAAAAAGTCTACTGCCTTTATAATAATAGGGACACATGAACCAGCGATTATAATAATAACTAATTGCCAATAAACTGTTATTGCAATTTTATCATTTTTTATAATTTTTGTTTTGGTTGAATAAGTGTATATGTAGGTATATTGTAAATATATCGTATGTGCTAAAATACAAAGTTTTCCATTATATAAAAAATGAAATGTTCTAAATATCCTGTATACGACTAGAATTGTACTCGTATTACAAATTTTCGTCTAAGAATACAGTAGTACATTGTTCACCGAGGGAGGAAAGGGACCGATTACAAGCGAGGGAGCTTGTGGCCAACCAACAAGTTTGTGGCCCGAAGGCGCAGCCTAGGGCCACAATACTCCCGAGGTAGGAATGGGACTTTCACCCGAGTGCTACACAGTGCTTTATACTACACCCGTGAGGAACATTTTAAAGACTTGTATTTTAAAAAGTATTTAATAATATGAAATAAAAAAAAATTACAAAGAACATGACTAACCTAATTAAAAGTTATGTTTTCACTGCTAGAAGTCGACATTTTACTTTATTTTTAAAATAAAATCAAAATATAAGACACCACATAAGACACAATTTAGCTTAGAATTTGACCAATATTTCGCGCTTCTTTTGTTTTTTTTTATTCTTCACAAAAGTATGTCAGTGGCACGGAGATTCCATATTTAAATTATATGAAAACTCCTTGGGCAGGCGAGCGCCATAGATAAGATAACACATGAGAAATGAAAATTCATACAACTTTCTCTCCCGCTAAAACACATCATCATCATCAGCCTATCGCAGTCCACTGCTGGACATAGGCCTCTCCAATTGCACGCCACTTAGTTCGATCCTCGGCTACTCGCGTCCAGCTTCTGCCAGCCGTCTTGCGCAAATCATCACTCCACCTGGCCTGTGGACGTCCTACACTACGTTTGCCGAGACGCGGTCTCCACTCAAGAACCCGTTTACCCCAACGGTAGTCGGTTCTACGGCAAATATGGCCAGCCCATTGCCACTTCAGCTTGCTAATCCTGTGGGCTATGTCGATGACCCAGCTGGATTCTTCTGTTCACCTCGTCCTCATAGTTGTTTCTACCTAACTGCAAAGTCTGCCCGAGGTATACATATTTTTGAACAACTTCGAGAACGGCACCGTGTACCGCAACCGGTTCCGGTATAACATGTTCATTGTACATGACCTTGGTCTTGTCCAAATTCATCCGAAGGCCGATGCGTACAGAAGAGTCAGCTAGGTCATTCAGCATCTGTTGTAGGTCCTGCAGCGTCTCTGCCATGATGACGATGTCGTCTGCAAATCGCAAGTGAGAGATGTATTCGCCATTGATGTTGATGCCGCGCTCTTTCCAGTGCAGCATCTTGAACAAGTCCTCCATTGCATTAGTGAACAATTTCGGGGATATAACGTCCCCTTGTCTCACTCCTCGATGCATTGGTATGGATCTTGTTTGCTGATTCTGTACTTGGACGGACATAGTGGCGGCTTCGTAGAGACATCTCAACACTTGGATGTATCGCCAATCCACTTGGCAACGCTGCAGGGACTCCAGAACAGACCAGATCTCGATCGAGTCAAAGGCTTTCTCATAGTCCACGAATGCTAGACACAGGGGCTGATTATATTCTTCGGTCTTCTGTATAATCTGCCGCACTGTGTGGATGTGGTCTATGGTGCCATATCCGCTCCGAAACCCAGCTTGTTCCGGTGGTTGGAATTCGTCGAGTCTTCGCGCAAGACGTTCGTGATGACTCTTGAAAACAGCTTGTAGACGTGGCTTAGAAGGGAAATGGGCCGATAGTTCTTCAACCTGGTCTTGTCACCATTTTTGAAGAACAGGACGACCACACTCCTACTCCACGCCTCTGGAGTTCTCGCTTCGAACAAGACAGCGTTGAAAAGCTTTTGGAGCTCCCTCAGTACGGGCTTACCTCCAGCTTTCAGCTCCCCCCCTCTCCAGGGGCTTTTCCATTTTTCAGCTGTCCAAGAGCCATCTCGATTTCGTCACTGCTGACTTCTGGCAGATCTTCGGTATAGTGGCGTGTTAATGTGGCTCTAGTGTCCTCATTTTCGGGATCAGGTCGAGATGCATGCGAAGCGTATAAACAGCTATAAAAGCTTTCCACCTCCGAAAGGGCGGCCGGCTTGGAAGCAACGACTTCTCCACTTGCTGTAGTCAACTTCGTCAGGTGGCTTCTTCCAAGAGATTGTACGAACACTTTTAATCCCCGATTCTGCTCGATCGCTCTTTCAATCGAAAGAGTATTGGAGCATCGGAGATCGTGTCCCACAAGCCTACTGATCTCTCGGTTAAGAACCCGCTTTGCCGACGAAGTGACAGGTGGGCTCTCACGTCGTTCCCTCATTAACCCTAGTGTCCTCTCTGAAAGCTTTGACTTCCTGCTTCCACGCCGCATTTCATAAAATCTCGTACCTTCATCCCTGAGGATCCGAACCACATTTTCAAAGTTCCGCTAAAACACGTTAGAAATGATTTTCATACATTTTTTCCTCCCGCTTATTCAGGTCAAGGAAAAGACTAACCTTCTCTTTTCATTTTCAGGGAATATTGACTACTGTTCCGATCAGGTGTAGTATAAACAGTTTTTCTCAAAACAGTTATACTTTGTCCATTTGTTTATTTTCTTTTTGACAGCTCACGCCTATAAATTACCGTTTTTTTTTTTTCGAAATAATGTACTACAGTAATGTCGTACTTTATGGACGGTGACGGTACTTTAGGGAAGTGGCCTGTGCATAACAAACAACCACAGACTATAAAACAGTACTCGAAATACGATAAATCGATCATATGTAAAAAATAATTTGACTTCATATAAGTATTTTTTCTGTAAATTTAATAAAAAAAAGGAAATAAAAATAGTATCTATGACTCCAAGATTGATTATTTGCAAGGAATTAAATCGAAATCTTGGAATTTAGGATCAAACCAAGAGTAAAAAACAATAACTCTGTTCATTCATCTAATTTACTGATTTATTATTTATATTTTTGTTTATTTCTTACATAATATAAAAAAACAATGAAGGAATAATTAATATTTAAACTAAAAATATTTAATTAAATCGATTGAAAGTACTTCATGAATAAGATCGCTTTTCATTTCAAATCGAATCGGTAATGTGTGAGGGCGTCACTAATTTCGAAATTTCTTGAACTGTCAAAAAGAAAATAAACGAATGGACAGAGTATAAGTGCCTACAATTGGATGGAGTGCTCATGTTAATTACTACTAAAATAAACACATATTTTATTGAAGTGTTTAGGAAAACCTTTTTCTATTATATGAGCCTGCCAAAGTGACCCTACTCCGCCTGATCGAAAGCATGAGCAGAATCCTGAGAGTAGTGGTCACCATACCATCATTGATTATTGCGAGTGCAGATAATGCAACAATGCAGCATGGTGACCCACACTAATAGGCCTACCACACGCGCAAGTATCACCACAGATTTGCTTGCGCAGGCCGGCTTGTACACGAAACACCGTGCGTGCGATTGGTGAAACTGTATCACGCGCCAACCCCATAGCGCATCGGGCATTTTTACTTGTTTAAAATTTTGCCTGCACTAGTCCGGCCTGTGCGTACTTGCCTGCGTGTGTGTCTGGATGTTGTGTTCAAGCCGCAGTCGAGGCTTGTGGTGACAATGAGTTTATGTATTCCATAGGTTTAATCAATGTTTTGAATTGAAAATTGATGTTTTACATGCGAATGGATTTTTCTATTTAACAGCCATCTCTTTGTCCATTCCGATCGTTTACGCTTTGACTTCTGTATAGTAAGTATTTATTTTCATTAGAAAACATTGAAAAAATACTAGCAGAAGAAATAGTTCCTCAGTGGGAAACATTGTTACCATCTAAGAGACAGTACGGTGTCTGTTTGGGTACTACGGACTTCGATTTTCAATAATAAGTACCTATTATTTCTTGCAGTATTTTATAAGTAGGTATATACAAAATAATCAGTACTATCTTGAAAAATGCAATTATTATTATTTTCTATCTTAAGATTCCGACTGACACCTTTTATTATATCTATATACATAAAAATGAATCGCCGAAATGTATGTACGGGCATAACTTCCGATCGGCTGCACCAAAATAAATAATTCACACATCGCCCAAATAGTCGTGTTGAGTAGATGTGTATCTACAAACTAGCTCACGTATGATGAACAATTTACGTTAACTTCCCGTGGTATGACGTACGTCACCTTGATATTTTGACCCCACTTTTTTAATGAGAAACACAATATAAAGTTTAAGTACATATTAGATTATTATCTCTGTTATTATGGCAATTACAACATACACGCGTTGTCAACGATGTTAGTTTATTACACGTGTAGTAAATTGTCTACCGTTTTACCATTTCACTATTTGAAGCATCTATAGGTACTTGTGATCATTTACAGCCACTTCAGCCTATTTTCGTCCACTGCTGAACGAAGGCCTTCCCCAAAGAGCGTCAACCATCCCGGTCTTAGGCAGTCTGCATCCAGTCGCAGTCAGCCATTTCCCTCAAGTCGTCGGTCCATCGTACCACAGGGTGCCCTATACGTTTGCCTAATCGCGGTCTCCACTCTAAGATGTGTCAGCTCCAGAGACCATCAGTCAGTCTGGAGACATAACCGGCTCACTTCAGCGTTCCGAATCTCCCTGTGATATCGGTAGTTCTTTTTTTTTTTTTTTTTTTTTTTTTATGTATGGCCCGCCATAATGACTCTACTCTGCCTGATGGAAAGCATAAGCAGAATCCAAGAGTGGTGGTCACCATACTCACTGCGAATGCAGACAATGCAGTATGGTGACCCACACCATGGCAGCCTAGTGAATTGTTTCTTTACGAATTCTATCGACTAGACAAACACCCAGAATTGCACACGCTCCATCGCACGCTCAGTGACTCTAAACTTGTGGACCAGTCCAACGGTCAGTGCCTAAGTCTTGGCTACGTAATACTCCGCATGTAATTACGGGTAGAACGCACTGGTCATTTATGAACAAAATTAAAGTAGATATAATTGAAGAGCGCATAAACAAAACAGTGTAATCCCTACGCTCGTTGCATTAGATACCTACCTTTTTTCTTTTTAGTTTTGGACAGCAAACGTACAGACGGGTTATATAATGGTAACCGCCGCACATGAAACCGACGTACGTCCGCAACAAAGCCACAAGTGGGTTGCCACCCCTTGAATCCTACCCCTGCATCAGGCGGAGAAGTAGTGCGGGCAAGCGCTGGGAGGGGTCTGGATGGCGTAATAACAGCAGTCCCCGGACTCCTCCCTCCTCAGGCGCAGAGTGGCACACCGTGTGGTTTTAGTCGGTTCGAGTCCGACACACCGCCCCGCCGCAAGCCCCGGCGCGGGTGACGGTCCGAGGGGATTTCCACACGTAAAACAAAAAAAGGGTAAGTGAGGTTAGCAGGGCAATATTAATGCAAAACAAGGAAAATTTGAAACAAACCCAATACCAGTCTGGCCTGTGTGTAAGGAGACCTATGTCCAGCAGTGGACTGTTTAAGGATGATGATGATGTGAGGTTGCCGGCGGTAACTTCACTCGCTCGGCAACCTAAGGATGGAATTCGAAGGTGGAATTAGTTGTCAGTATATTTGAGGGCTTTCTAGTGACGACTGCCAAAAATGTTCAAGACAAACGGAGCCGACGGCATAACATGCTCTCCGACGCACGGGCGTGAAACGCCGCCAAACTTCGATACTCCGGGCTGGTATAGGTATTTTTTTAGATTCGAGAATCAAACTCGAGACCTCATGCATAGTTGGTAGTCGCATACGATAACTACTAAACCACATTTAAAAATATTATAACATTTTATTCAATTGGGATTATGGTAGAAACGGAGAAAATATACTCTATGGGTACAACAAATTTTGATCTGGTTAAAGAGAAAAATGAAATAGGTACCTACATATTGATATATTGTAGGTATGCTACACACATACCTAATGTATATATCCATATATATATACTTTAAAATGATACAAACATGATATTTATTCAACAGTGCCATCAATAATTTGCTATTTGTATTCATGTAGTATTCACTGTTGTAGAAGAGCAAACTTTTCACTAAACTGGAACCAATGTAGGTACATACTGGTCTTATATAGTCTTAAATTATAATATAATATGTATTTTAGATATGATGATAGTTATGGTAAAATCAAATTTTGAAAAGTATGAAACAAGAAAGTGTTTCTGCCCAACGTACAAACCGCATTGTCTGCTTTCGTAGTGAGTATGGTTGCCCCCACTGCTGGATTCTGCTTGGGCTTTTCATCAGGCTGAGCAGAGTCACTTTGGCAGGCTTGCAAATAAAAAATAAACGATTAAATAATTACTTCAATGGGTTTTGTGCTATGTTTACGTAAAGTACTGTAACTGTTTTTTTTATCAGTTGTAGGTCAGGGACTCAGGTGGTACCTATGTAGTATGTTTGCATACAAAGTAAGAGTAGGTAATAATTTTGAGTAATATATAATATTAAACACATTTGTGACAAGAAAAAGTTTAACAAAGTAGAACCAGAATACGTAAAAACTTTTGATAAAATCTAGGTAGCCTATGTAACCTGGGCTAGGTACCATTGACACCTTAATTATTAAAATCGACTCAGTAGCTTAGGCACCACGGTGGAACTTACAAACATACATAGGTATACTGCTAAATCCATTAACCTTCCCTTTGGCTTCGCCGTAGTCGAGTAAAATCAAACAAAAAATATCCGGTAAAAAATGTTATTTTATTGATGATTTCTACAGAATCCGGCGCTACTTATTTAAAACCTTGAAACAGATTTTTAATAACTGTAAAATAATTAACAATTTTAAACTGTCATGCAGTTTGGCGAAATCAATTAAGATGTACCTACATGTATCACATTTGTAATTAATACTTTTTTTTTTAAAATAGCCCCGGTTATACAAAATATATCCTAATGGAGGAAGCTAAATATTTATTATTGTTTCTGTTAAAAAGCTGACTCCGTATTTTTAAATATATTACTTCGGCTCGAGGGTACAATTTTTGTAAGTTGCTTTCACAATTATAACCAGATAATTGAAAATTGATAGTTTCTGTTACAATATAAATATCAATACTTTGAGTAGGTACATTAATTTTTTCTAAAGTAAATACCATCAAAACAAGTTACAAATTTTAAAATCGTGGCGTTACTATAATTTATAAAAAAAAGTTATTAAACAAGAGGTAGCTGTATAACCTACTAAACATACTGCTATCTACTTATTCGAAACAGATATATCGACACAGTTTCAACAGGGACTCGGTTCTGTGTCTCGTTTATAAGGATCGCAGCAAGGTTTCTGCGGTTCCACATGGGGACAAGCAAAGGACACATCTTCCTGTTTCTTTGGCGCACAAGGCCCGGTTGCTTCAGGTGGAGGGTTAACGCATTCGCCGAGAGGAGGCGGCGGAAGGTGAGGGTAGTCAGCTACTCTAACCGCCGCTGGTGATATCTCGGGGACTTCACGGCGTAATTTCTTCACCCGTTCGTAGGCTTCGGGAGGCATCCGCATGTAGTCTGGAATCTAGGAATGTTCATAGATCATATTTATCTAGATCATAGAATGTTTATAAAATTTGAATAAATATTGTTTGAGCTATGCGGTAGGTTGTCCGACTTGGTCCAGGTCCTCCCCAGAGTAGGCGCCACAGGCCGAATATATATACATACATAGTTCTTCAGAGGAACAATTTTATAGCTATTTTTGTGCAGATACAGCTATCGCTAACTGAAACTTTTTGATATCTCATTATCACACAATCGTCTATTATCCACTCATTCATCTAAAAAGGGCATAATACACCTATACATGTAAGAGCCTTTTTACAAGTCAATTTCTACAGATCATAAAAACTCGTAGTACCAATTTTATGGACCATGAGATGGGTTATTTTTAGAGCATGAGGGTTTAAATTCCGATTCATCTGTTCATTAAGTAGGTAACCGAAGTGGCGATCAAATAAAATGGAGAATACGAGCTGCCGTACCAACCATAGGTTTAGCAGTAATTATCTTATTATGTACTTAGTCGTTTTCCTGAACATCGTGAACTAAATAACTACTTTAGTATGCTATAATTGGTGTTTTATATAAAACTTTATTTACAGGAAAACTAACAATGGAAGGATAGGCACTTTATCTTATTTTTTTAAATTAAGTGTTAACAATGTATCTGTATTGTTTACATAAAATACCTATAAATTTTATTTTTAATTTTATATAATTAACTTAAACGTATGTAGGTACCTACATACGTTTAAGTAATTTTAGTACTTTGGGATCGTATTTTATATCTGTTTTTTTACGATTATCATTTTAATATAATAAAAACATACATAATGTCAGAACTCAGTCAAAGATCAGTTATGATGAAGTTTTTAAAAATTGAATACCTAATTAATTTTTAAATCTAGGTATATATTAAATCTAAACAGACTTTTTACACATCTATTAACAACAATTTATATCAAACAGATATTGATATTGCAAACTTACATATTTTAAACAATCCCAACTGTTTATGGAAAGACTACAAACTACAACAGTTCCATGACAAGGTTGTCGCAGCCTCGCAGGCACCATCTACGTTGACTAAGCTCAAAACAGTAAAACTTACCTCTTTACAGTCCACGTCAAAAGTGCCGAGATAGCCAGGAAGCTTTTGTTCAAATTTTTCTTCGCCAACAGGTGTAACTTGTTGGGCTCCAGGGATAACTTCGAAAGCGCACTCATCGCGGGCTCGGCGTCCTGAACGCGCTTTGTCCTCCTTATCATAAAAATATGAACTAATTAGGTGAAAAACATGCATTGGAATATATATTGAAAAGTAGAAGTAGAAGAATATATTTTGATGTTGATTGTATTTATGTTTTATTTTGTAGAAAATACACTGTACCATCTTATGTTCTCTATTGTTATCAGGGAAGTTTTATCTACTGTTCTTGCTATAATAACTTATAGCTATATATAAAATTCTCGGGTCACAATCTTAGTTACCTACCAGACTCCTCTAAAACGGCTAAACCGATTTTTATGAAATTTGGTGTGTATATCGGGTAGGTCTGAGAATCGACCCACAATTATTTTTTATACCCCAATTTTTTTTTCTGGCAAAACAACGTTTGCCTGATCAGCTAGTAGTTATATAATTTCTCGTTTGTAGTTCTTTTTATCGATTTAATGCATAGAAAGGTTTGTAATATCGTTTCTTTTATTTAGTCTCAAGGCCGCTTATTGTAATTATCTATGTATGTCATTTATACTATGTAGAATTCAACAACCAATTTTTGTGTGTATGCTTCAAAAAAGGTTTTTCTCACCAAAATCGAAATAGCTGTAACGAGGTCAATTTATTTCGGTGATCGTAGCAACTATAATTGCCTATTGTGATACGCGTATAATAACAGGATACAAGTTCAAATTATGTAATTATGTTATTGGCATGTCCTCTTCATAGTCGTATCGCGTACTTTAACATTTTTATCGAAATTTGTATGTAATATACCTATGACTACGCTAAACTAGTAGGCGTAGGTTTGCAAAAAAAATAGATGGGGACAGTGAAATATGTATTTTACATTGATTTTCCATTTAAAATATAAATTGTTTACAGTCCTCGTGAAATAAATATTTTAATAGTTTTGAAAAAAAAACGTAAGTACTTGTCATTGATGTTTATCTTTTAAAACCAAAGTCAAATCATGCATCAAAAGCATGATTTGACGATGCTTAATGTCATAGTTAGTCAATATTCTTAAGCCGGGTCTCCTGCGACACTGTTTAATGTTTTTAAACACCAAACATCACATATTTATCAAAATACTAGCTGTTGCCCGCGGCTTCGCCCGCGTGTATGTCGGTTATCGCTGCAAATAGTAGCTAATGTGTTATTCTGATGTATAAGCTATATTACTGTAAAGTTTTATCCAAATCCGTTCAGTAGTTTTTGCGTGAAAAAGTAACAAACATCCATCCATCCATACTAACAAACTTTCAAGCGTTATTAATATAGGTAGGATTTTTATCGATATAAAATTATGATACAAAATGTATTGGTACCTGAATAGTTTTATTTTCTTTACCTCGCATAGAACTTTTATATATTTTTATAAATCACTTTAAATAAAATAAAGGGGTTAAGACAATTTTGTGAAAACTAAAAATTTAGCATAGCGCCATCTGTAATGATTTATTTATTTCGTGAACGAAAAATGTAGTATAGCGCCATCTGTATTTTTGATATGGAACTCATTCCTATCTGATGTCCCACGACACCACCCGATTTTTTTTACAACTAATACACACGTTTTACTATTAAAAACTTATTTAAGTATTTATATATGTACATAAAATATAAAGTGTTTATATGAGCTTATTTCGACATTTGACAACGACCGGGTCTGGCACAGCTCGCTTCTCTCCAAGCTCTCGGCATTCGGTCCGCCTCCTAGACCCTGTCACTGGATTGACGCTTTTCTTCATCAGCCCCGCATTATGGGCCTTTGCGACGGCACGGCCTCTGATGTTCTGGATGTAAACGCTGGCGTACCTCAGGGTTCAGTCCTGTCACCCACATTATTTCTTCTGCATATCAATGACACGTTAGCTCTTGGCAACATACATTGCCATGCAGACGATAGCACAGTTCATGGGCGATATTTTTGACACCGTTCAGCCAAGCTGGCAGACGTTGAGGAAAATCGACAGAAGCTTGTCGCTGAGCTCGACCGGGTTTTGAACCGCATTTTACAATGGGGTGATAAGAATCTGGTCGAGTTCATTGCTACGAAAACACAGTTGTGCGCGTTCTCTACCAAAAAGTCTCCATTCCTTTCCCTCCCCACTTTTCAGAGCACTCAACTGCCACTACGGGGTAAGCTCGGTGTCCTGGGCATAGATATTTGCCGGGACCTCGAGTACTGTTTTCATCTTTGTGATGGATACGCGCAGTATTTGCTTGATGCTTTCGATCGGTTGCAATGGCGAACAGTCCGCTTTACCAACAGTCCCGAAGCCACCGAGTTCCTTGAACCTCTGCAGCTGCGTAGAGATATCGCCTCTATAGCAGTCCACTACCATCTGTTCTTCTTCATCGTTCTTCATCTACCAGCTCTTCCAACTGGTCCCCCTTCTCCCTTCCTCTGCAGAATAACATGTTCACTCTCAAACCAAACGGTTTGGTTCATCCTTCCTGTGCCGAGCAGCTAAAAACTGAAACTCACTACCAGCGCACGTGTTTCTCTCCCACTATGATCCCGGGGCCTTTAAGTGGGGCGTGAAAAAGCATCTCACTAAGCCGTCATAGTGTGGGACGCAATACTGCATTGTCTGCTTTCCCAGTGAGTATGGTTGCCCCCACTGTTAGATTCTGCTTGATTTTTCCATCAGGCTGACCATAGTCACTTTGACAGCTTCAAATAAAAAAAGTACTATTTTAATAACTACGTTTTTTCTTTTGCCATATTTTGCCAAAATATGGAGATTTTGTGGATTTGATATACGTGAGTATGCTGCCTCACTTAAGCATCTGTCCTTGGGTTTTGATAATATTGTTATTGGAAATGCTGTTTTCAGCGGAAACTGCATTCTTTTAAATTAAAATGTCAAATAAGTTGGAATTATTGGAATACGGGGAATTAAAACATTATCTTCTTTTGCCATTCCATGCCTCATGATTGTAGCTTTTACAATGTTGTACCCCAGTTGTGTAATATTTAGCCATGTACTATTACAGTGCTTTGGCGCTCAAGATACCTCATTTAATAGTACTGGAACATTAACTTGCAGCCTCAACTTATGGGTAGGCACTCCTGATATTTCTAAAGACTAAGTATTCGACAACATCTCCCTCCACGCCTGACATGATCCGTTCGTTTAATTGATAACTATCTCATTAGTCAGCTGATCAGGATCGATATTATTTACATTTTACCAACAGCTAGCTTATAATGACGATACTTCTGTAGAGAATTTTGAAGTTAAGAAACGCTGTTAATTAATTATATTAATTTGGCTTATTTATTTCTATTAATATAATGAACATACAAATCAGATTGACGAATATATACTTAATATCTTAATATTTATTTTTTGTATATATGTATAATATCATTGCTATCATTGTTAAGTCTTCATTAAAAAAGTGAAATATTTTTTATGATTGTGACAGCCTTGTTTATTCGTTGTCAAGACGCCTGACGTAGGTAACGCGCAGGCGTGTGGCGAGTGAACTCCCAGAACAACCTTTCATCCCCCTTTTAAACCCCTTTTTCGCATTAAAAAGTAGCCTATGTCCTTTCTCAGGCTCTAGACTATCTGTGTACCAAATTTAATTCAAATCGGTGCAGCGGTTTGGCCGTGAAAGCATGACAGACAGACAGACAGAGTTACTTTCGCATTTATAATAATCAAATTTTTCAAATTGGACCAGTAGTTCCTGAGATTAGTGCGTTCAAACAAACGAACAAACTCTTCAGCTTTATATATTAGTATAGCTGACCCATGCAACGTCGTTTGCGTCTCCTATTGCCCGTAGCGTGATAATTTTCCCCCGTTTTTGAAACATTCTTCATTGGTGCTCCGCTCCTATTGGTCTTAGCGTGATGATATATAACCTATAGCCTTCCTCGATAAATGGGCTATCTAACATTGAAAGAATTTTTCAAATTGGACCAGTAGTTCCTGAGATTAGCGCGATTAGCTGACCCACGCAACGTCGTTTGCGTCTCCTATTGCCCGTAGCGTAATAATTTCCCCCCGTTTTTGAAACATTCTTCATTGATACTCAGCTCCTATTGTTCATAGCGTGATGAAATATATATATATATATATATATATATATATATATATATCATCACGCCTATAGCCTTCCTCGATAAACGGGCTATCTAACACTGTAAGAACTTTTTCAAATTGGACCAGTAGTTCCTGAGATTAGCGCGTTCAAACAAACAAAAACTCTTCAGCTTTATATATTAGTATAGATGTATTTATTATACTCTTCTAAGATCTAATACTCATAATCAACAACACATTTATTTGGATAAAGACTAATATTAGGTATTATGTTGATAAAAACTCTTTGACAAATAACTCAATAATAGGTACCAACTCTTAGCGTCTTATACTCGTGATAACTTCTAAACGAAATGTCCGAATGGGGTGAAACAAAAAGTATTTTACTTCTACATAAATACCCTTGATAACATAATGCTTTATTTGGATAAGGATTAATATTACGATACACATTTAACGTAGTTTCTTTCTTCAGACGATTTAATAATTTTTTTGAGCACAAAAGCGGTTATTGTGACTAAACCATGATAGTTAGATATATGCTATCGCGGACTTTTTTGTAGATCTTAATGGGACCTACAAACCCGTAATACATGATTTTGTTCTATTGTCAATACTTTTTGCAGCGCACGCAAAAATAGGTTTTCGAGTTTACACCTTGGGTTACAAAATAGCAATTTTCTTACGGATCTCAATTTTTTTTGAAAATAAAATATAGCCTATAGCCTTCCTCGATAAATGGACTATCCAACACTGAAAGTATTTTTCAAATCGGACCAGTAGATCCTGAGATTAGCGCGTTCAAACAAACAAACAAACAAACTCTGCAGCTTTATAATATTAGTATAGACTAGCTGTTGCCCGCGGCTCCGCCCGCGTGAATGTCGATTTTCGCGGCCAATAGTATCCTGTATAAGATATATTACTGTAAAGTTTCATCCAAATCCGTTCAGTAGTTTTAGCGTGAAAGAGTAACAAACACACACACTCACACACATTTTGTGTTTTGTTTCTGGTAAATTATCATAACTATTAAGTTATATGTTTGTTTATATTAAAAATTATAACTCCTAATTCAAGTATTTCAAACTTAAAATTGATATTTTACATTTTTATTATACGATAAAAAAGTAATCATATAACGTACCTATTGTAAAGTATCTTTTAGAAACTGTTTAAGAACTACCAGATGTGGATGTTGTGTTAGTTACATTGAGATGATAATTTTAGGAACTGGTCACACACACTTTTTTGGAAATATAAATACAATGTAGATTATTTATATATTATTTATTAACTTTATGCACTAAGAATGTACATCGGCGGACTTAATGCCCAGAGCATTCTCTTCCAGTCGACCTTCGGGTGGTGGAGAAATCTTATAAGGCAGGTGTGTGAAACCTCATATACATAAGAAGTCCGTTAAAATTTACAATAATCACATCATATTCAACGTTATACATACAAATATACATATATAAGTAGATATACATATACAGATTACGTATACATAAATACAACATTTATACACTAAATAATGGAAAAAAAACCTCGTTTAAAAAACCGACTTAAAAACTAAAAAGTATCAAATAACTTGTATATGCTACCCATTCATAGGTTTGAAGTCGGTGCCAAGCCAAATGTAATAGTAGGTACCACACTCGCTATATTTCGAGACGAACGTCAAGGACGTCACCGACGCTTCGGTTGTTTTGTTCTACGCGAAGAGCAGCTATCCCGCTCAAGGTCACGCCATATCAGGAAATATGGTGGCCATGTGACCACATGAGGAGCATACCCTTTCGAATACAAAAATAATTTTCAAAATCGGTCCACAAATTGACGGAGGAGTAATCCGTGTACGTACATACATTGTGACGATGAACGATGAAATTGAGAACCTCCTCCTTTTGGAAGTCGTTTAAAAAGGACGGTAAGCTATAGATTACATAATTCTGCCAGTTCATTGAGAAAGAGCTCATGTACTTTATTTTTGAATGTATATCGGTTAGTGGACATCCTGATTTCGAGCGGGAGCGCATTCCAGAGTAGTACTGCTTGAACAAAGAAGGAACAGTTCACGAAGTCGGAGTAATGAGACCACGAAGCAAATACAAAGAGGAGATGCCCTAATGAAATTTTTGTATGAAACAATGCGTGACAATTTGCGGGGGTGAGGGGGGGTTACTTTGCCCTTTGCCATCTACCAATCAATAGCAAAACTACTTGCATCGTTACATGTTGATGTTGCTATGTAGTTTAGCTATTTGACACTAAGCGTACGATGTAAGGGACATTCAGGGACGTACTCAGAATTTTCTTATCAGGTAGTTATTTTTTTAAAGTCAATTTTGTAAATCATTTTGATGCATGTATCGCAAAAATATTATTAGTAAGAAACATCGTACATAACATCTATACTAATATATTCTATACTAATATATAAAGCGTAAGAGTTTATTTGTTTGAACGCGCTAATCTCAGGAACTACTGGTCCGATTTGAAAAAAAAAACGAATTTTTTTTTTTTCAAAAAAAAATATGTTTCAGTGTTAGATAGCCCATTTATCGAGGAAGGCTATAGGCTATATATCATCACGCTTAGACCAATAGGAGTGGAGCACCAATGAAGAATGTTGCGAAAACGAGGGAAAATTATTACGCTACGGGAAATAGGAGACGTAAACGAAGTTGTGTGGGTCAGCTAGTATAGTATAAAAGTGAAAGTTTGTGTGTTCTTTATATCTTCCCCGTAACCTTGGTGATGTACTTGATTTATTACTTATTTAAATATGTCACCGTAAGATTATAAAAACCGTAAGATTATAATCTACCTAGCGAGATTGCCAACTATCGATGTGATATACTACTTACGCGCGTCAAATTGTCAACTTTCCCTGATTGTTCGGTTTTATAGTAGGCCGATCAATGCCCATAGAGATAGTTTAGGTTATTACTTCTTTGATTAATCACAAATTGTTTTTTCTGCCACAGCAACTTTATATAACTAATCCTAAAGCTGTGAGGTATTTTCAACATGAAATCAATTTACAATCACAGAAATACTTTACATTTGGCATCAAAGACAAATTAACAAACAAATATGGCGGCGCGGGGACATATGCTGTTCAACCAATCAGCGCGCGACTTGCGATTCGTAGATACCATTTTACAATCTCGCGAGATATATTACAATCAAACGGTTTTGACAATCTGACGGTAACATATATATATTAGAGAGAGAGAACAAAAACAAAGAAATATAGTACAACAACAAACACATACAATAAAGAGCACAATAACATACAAGTAGGAGTATAATACAAAAAAAAAATGTTTCTACAAATTAGTTTTTCGTTTATTATATTTTCAAATTCTTCAGTTTTCGTTTGATTAATTTCGTTGTGGGTTCCGAGAAAGTTTAATTTTCCTGGGATTCCTGGGATAGAATTTTAGTTAGTTAGAAAACCTATCAAATAATCAGTATAAGTAAAATTTGTTTCATTTTCAAGTACTTTAAATTCTAGATTAATATAGATATAATTTGAATATAGATAAAAAAATTAATTCTAATTACGGCCCTGTCTCTTTGTTCTGTTGATGTTTGTTTTCCTAGTTGACGATAGACGGCAGTGTTCACAAAATGATTACAAAAAATACAAAAAATAATACTTTTTCGATTAAAAATTATTTAGGCAAGAATGCAGAACATATTTTAATATTTTTTTATGATTTACTTTATAAATACTCAGCTCTACGAACCTTTGTATTTTTATTTCCCATCACACAAAGTTTTTCCATCTAGTGGCGAATAGATTTAACTATATTTCAACAACACACTGAGAGATTTTTCTAGAACAATTTTAAGAAATTGTGTATAAAATTACTTACAAATGAAATATTATGCCATTCATGGCACCAGAACGTCTATCCAAGTTATTTGTACAAGATAATACACAACACTTCATCTTTTATAAGGAATAATCCGAGAATATTCAAGGATTGCGATTTTTCGATAAAGTTCTAGAACATTGACGTTGACAGTCTAATTTGTAAGTCGCGATAACTGCGATGACGTCGGGACCTGTATTTTGTCACGGGACCTATGCGCTTATGCCATCTCCTCTTTGTATTTGCTTCGTGAATGAGACGGACATGAGAGAAGCAGAGACCGTGGGAGAGCCACGCTTCGGCATGAATGGGCCGGCTCGACCGGAGTGATACCACGGCCTCACGGAACCTAGTGAGTGAGGATACCGGAGGCCCATACCCCAACCCCTCCCCCTATCTCCCCCCCCCCATCCCCCAAAGGCCGGTAACGCACTTGTGACGCCTCTGGTGTTGCGGGTGTCCATGGGCGGCGGTAATCGCTTACCATCAGGCGAGACGTCTGCTCGTTTGCCGGTCTATTCCATAAAAAAAAGCAGATTATTAACTGAGCGAAGATTTCTATCGTGATTAGAGCACAGGTATCGGAAATACGGAGCAAGGTAGGTAGGTAAGGATGGCGAGTTGAGAAATGAAAATAGGAGCTCGCTGATTGCACTGTAGGCGAATAGGATTGCATTTTAACTGGGAACGCAAAGCAGACACATGGTCATACTTTCGAATATTGAAAATAAATCGAATGCAGTTATTAAGAAGACGGTCAAGCTTGTTAAGGAGGTCTGCATTCACGTCGAAGTAACACACATCACCATAGTACATTCAGTGTTCCGCAAACTTTTTGGGTTCAAGGTACATCTAGGAAGATTAAAAATTTTGGAGGTACACCATAATTTAAAAATATTTTTAAGTAATAAAAAACAATGTTTCTTATTAGTCACAAAACTATATTTTTATTTTACACTTTAATTGAGCATAGGCGGTCTCATCTCTCGTCGATCGTCTTGAGGCGTTCCCTTTTTTGTTTTTTACTGTGGTAAGAGTTAAAAATCCTAATCCACATAACTTTAAAGTTTTCTTATGTAGTTTTATGGTTAGGCAGATTTAGACAAAATAAAAAGATCTCAGAAATTACAGAATAAAAAATAAAAAGTCCTCAGAAATCAGAACAGACTTGTCTGTAAGTAAATTCTGAAAGCTGCAGCACTTTGAATAGGAAGGGAAGAATAGAAATAGGGCGAAAATTTTCAGGAAAGGAAGAATAAGAATAGGGCGAAAATATTCAGGAAGGGTAAAATAAAAATAAACTTCGTACCGCCATATTTACATATCTGTCTCAGCTTCCTACAGGCAGTGTACAGTCGCGGACAAAGAAAAATACTTTTCCCGTTATTAAAAAAAAATTAAATTAAAAAAAAATAAAAAAAAATGTATGTCCTACCTCGTAGTATGAACTCAAATCGTGCCAAGTTTCATTTGAATCCATTCAGTAGTTTCAGCGTGATGCGCGGCCAAGATACAGACAGACGTCGCGGACAAAAAAAAAGACTTTGCCCGCTATCTTTTAATTTTTCTTATACACAACCCTTAATTTCATTCGTGTTATAATATATGATGCCTATTTAAAACCCTTAATTTAATAAGTGCTTCAATTTGACAGTCAAAAGTTTGACAGGAAAGTTGGTAGAACAGTTTATATGGGCAAAAGGAAATTGTTGTTTTTATTATCTTCCCCGCAATTTTTCCATATTTTATCACCGTTTAAACCTTCCCTGAACCACGGCAAACACTTCAAAACCTAAATCAGCTAAATCGGCCCGGCGGTTCTCGAGTTTTAGCGAAACAAACGAACAGCAATTCATTTTTAGGGTTCCGTGCGAAAGGCAAAAAACGGAACCCTTATAGATTCGTCATGTCTGTCTGTCTGTCTGTCTGTCCGTCTGTCTGTCCGTCTGTCTGTCCGTCCGTATGTCACAGCCACTTTTTTCCGAAACTATAAAACCTATAATGTTGAAACTTGGTAAGTAGATGTATTCTGTGAAACGCATTAAGACTTTCACACAAAAATAGAAAAAAAAAACAATAAATTATGGGGGTCCCCATACTTAGAACTGAAACTCAAAAAAAATTTTTTCAATAAACCCATACGTGTGGGGTATCTATGGATAGTTCTTCGAAAATGATATTGAGGTTTCTAATATCATACTTTTCTAAACTGATTAGTTTGCGCGAGAGACACTTCCAAAGTGGTAAAATGTGTGAAGTGACAGGGGGGGGGGGGAGCCGGCCTGTAATTTCTAAAATAAGAGAATGATAAATCTAAAAAAAAAATATGATGTACATTACCATGCAAACTTCCAACGAAAATTGGTTTGAACGAAATCTAGTAAGTAGTTTTTTTTTTAATACGTCATAAATCGTAAACTGCAATTTACCTTTTATTCAATCAACACAAATATAAAAATAAAATAAAAATTGTATTATGCCACTTGCTGCTGCGGAACCCTTCATGGGCGAGTCCGACTCGCACTTGGCCGCTTTTTATAGGATATAAAAGAAGAAGAAGATATACAAATTGTTTTGTCAACTTTGCAAGTTTTTTCTAGTAATCTATTACTGTAAAACCAGCAAATTAAATACAGTCTACTGAAAAGACGTCTTCCTTCATACATTTGGACCTTGCTCCTTTGCAATGACCATTTAACGTTATTGTGATATTTTAGTTTTTGGTTCATCAGAATCGATTAGAGCGTCCTCCCAAAAAATTTCTCTAATGTACAGAATTATTATAATTATAATATAATTATATTAATCTGTTTTTTTTTTATTATACCTACTTTAAAAATTAATCATATATAGATTACTCGTATATAGGATAGGTATATCCTACTGTGAAGTTAGTGTTACTTAATTCCAATACATGTCGCTGTTAAGTTCAGAAACAATTTTCAAGAAAATTTCATTGCTTCAGTAACGATTAGAGAGCCCTCCCGATAAAACATCTAAATTTCTTTAATGTACAGAATTGATCTGTTACATCACATTTTTATTATACGTTCAAAAGAAAATCAAATTACGTACCTATTGTAAAGTTAGTTACTTGATTCCAAGAGATGTCGCTGTTTTAAGCAAAGAAACTGACAAACTCAACGTCTACAGATTTATTATACGTGATATATTTATAAATAGATCACGGAATAATATTTAAAGTACTTGCTGTCTAGCAAAAAAAGAATGAATGAAATCACGTGTTATTGAATTACAACCAAGTACATATTTTGACTTTCATCCCCCCTCTCCAAGAAACCGTGCTGAATTTATGGATAGAGAGGTTGCGATAAATCAAATACTTAATGCTACACCGAATTATACGTAATACGTTCTACGATTATTCCACGATATATTAATCAAAGTGTTATTAATTACGCATGGCTGGCAATAGGTGTCGCTACATGTTGTTTTACGTAATGATAAATTCTTTATAATTTTTTTTCCAATAGATAGAGAGATTGTGATAAATTAAATACTTTATGCTACAATCTTCAGAGTATCTCCTTTCTAACAAAAAAAGAATTATTGCAATCGGACTACTCGTTAATGAATTACAATTAATTACACATTTTGACTTTCATCTCCCCTCCCAAAGAAACCGTCCGGAATTTCGGAATAAAAAGTATCCTATGTCCTACCTCGGAGTATGAACTCAAATCATGCCAAGTTTCATTTGAATCCATTCAGTAGTTTCGGCGTGATGCGCGGCCAAGATACAGACAGACAGACAGACAGACAGACAGACAGACAGACAGACAAAAATGAAAAAAAAAATAGTTTTCGTTTCAGTATCGATAACAGAGTGCCCTCCAAAAAAATTTTCAAAATATCTTCAATGTACAGAATTTGACCTGTTACATTTTTATTATAAGTATAGATGGGCGTGGCTGAACTGTTTTGTTAATTTTAACAAGCAAACATGTTACCTATCCAAAGCGGACTGAAAACATCCCAGCGTATACTTCTCGTATAATGAAACTGAACTGAACTAACATTAATACTTATATTATTCATATTTATACTATAAAAGTAAGTGTACTATAAGTCATTTTGTCGAGTAGATAAAAGATTTTTGCTTTTCGTGTAATCGTGTTTGATCTTTGTTTGAAAGTCCGTCTCCTGCGACTTTTCGCTAACATGTTTAGTTAACAAGTTTTGTTAGTTTGTTTTGTTATTTTTAGTAGCAGGAGACACGCCTTTTCTTTAAACAATTTTCTGAAGATTTTTTATTACTTTAAAAAAGGCAAATCCGGCTCTAAGAATATTCCTGTCTTTTTTGGCAGGAACTTTACAAACACACATGAAACGGACATTAAGAACACCCAGACTCGGAACAACAATTTGTTGTTCTGTGTAGGGTTTGAACCCACTACACTACAGACGTGTCGCCTGATGGTAAGCGATTACCGCCGTCCATGGACACCTGCAACACCAGAAGCGTCACAAGTGCGTTGCCAGCCTTTTGGGGGAGGGGGGGGGAAATAGGGGTAGGGGGATTGGGAACAGAGCGCTTGCACTATTTCACACCGGTTTTCTGTGTGGCCATGGTATCACTCCGGTCGAGCCGGCCCATGCCGAAGCGTGGCTCTCCCACGGTCAAACTTTAAATTAGTCCTTTTACAGTCTGCCTAACCTCGTCTTTGAGTTGCACGCAAAAGTCTGGATCGTCATCGAAGTGTGGCTGCTGTCCGGGAGGATACGATATTTTGGGCTTGGTAGGGTCACGGTGTTCGTCTGCCGCGGGACCGCTGAAGCACACCACTTTTTGATGATCGTCTCGAGCAGCAACCGATTTCAGAATACCCTTCAGCGGGATGATGTTGTCACAAGTTGGTTTGCTGAAAAAAGGAATAGGTTCGCTAACTGAATGTCAAAACTCATCTAAATAAATAATAGAATAAAATAATCTTTTTTTTTTGTATATACCGGTGTCCACGGTCGATATTGACAATATTATTAATTAACTAGTGTTACCCGCGGTACAACAACAACCGCTGGTAACGCAACGGGGGAAAAGCTAGTCTAAAAAATAATTAGTTAGTCCTTATATCATCAGCTATCTGTCAGTGAAAATCCCGTCAAAATCTGTCCAGCTGCTCCAGACATTAGCTGGAACAAACGGACAGACAGAAAGACAGACAAAAATTTGTAAAAAAAATTGTTTTGGTAAATGTATCGTGTATCCATACATATATATGTAATCATGAATTCTAACATTATATAATTTATAATAATAATAAAATAATAATAATTATATAATTGTCAATATACAAAAATGTAGAGTGTTAGAATTTCTGATTGCGGGTGACGTATAAATAACGATTTAACACTGGTTTTATTAATTTATAATTATTATAACACCATTGCAATGATTGGCAAATATCATTTTGTTGAGAGACATATTAAAAATCGTAAGTACCTGGCCCGAGAGACACGCAGTGTGTCGTCGTAAGGAAGGACATCAGTAGTCATAGGTGGTGTTGGAGCCCTCGGCGGGGAGGTACTGCCTTCAACCACACTTAGAGCGGTAAGGCACCTTTCCATGGCGCTTGGTTCGGCGACAGCTGCTGACCCTATCTTAGCCAACTGTGCACGAACTTCCGCAGCTTGCTCTTCTTGGATAGCCGACTTGATAACGAAAAATTAATATTTAGTGTTGGTTATAATAAGTTAGACAAAAGATAAGTTTAGATACTACCGGTCAGAACATTACTTTTCATTTGTTATCACTTTTCATTTGTATAAAGAAAACCTTATCAATAGGACACTTATTTTAGGTATATGCTGAAAACGGTAATCTAATAGTCTATTCCGAAATGATTATATACTAAATAAATTACCTAAATAATCACATAATAGAAAGATAGAGAAAGAAAGATTAATTGCTTTAATCATCACCTCTAAGTCAGCCTTCAAATTGCCTTCTCGCATGTGATAATTGCGGACATTGTCGATGACCTCTTGTGGGAACTTTTCAGGGTTTGCAGTCATATACCGATATACAAACAGGTCACAGCCAATGATCTTGAAACGATGCTTGAATACTATCACTATTCCACCTATCAAATAGAGTAATACTTTTAGGCAGCGGTAAAAAACCGTAGGTTATAATAAGCTCGTTCCTGAGTTGCTGGTGCAGTTGGTACGTGCCCAGGAATGACTTTTAATTCTTACAAGAAATGACTATTTCATACAATTACCTTTTTTGCTCATTATCGAGTACTAGTACATCCAAATTCACCATCTAATCCTAAAGTGTCCAAGTTAGCATTATATTAGATAATTCAAACTAAATCTAGGTATAATAGGCAAAAAGCTTTTATACACAATCTGTTGAGATTACATTAAAAAATCAACTGAAACATCAGAATTTAAAATTTAGGCAAGTAATATATAAAATCTCAGTTTAATAATAAATATTTAAAATCTCAGTTAATTAAATCAAAAATATTTTGTTTTTTTTTTCTATTTGCAACGCGGTATATCGGAAAGTGTTACGAATAATAATAATAATCTTCGAGCCTTATCTACGCACACAAATACACACACACTTCTTATCGATCTCCTGAGGCAAGGAATAATGGACCTTATTTCTATATGCATAGTGTCGGATATCGATTGGTAGTTGCCCAATTATTATTAACTTCGATTATTTTTATTAGCGTTTTTTCGAGACGACTCTCAGGGGTTCGATCGTCGTTTCTAGAATGGAAGAATAATAATTATATGAGTATAAATAGAGCGTCTCGCGGGCCGCAGGCAGTTCAGTACAGTTTGAGCTATAGTGAGATAAACATCGAAGTGATATCAGCGATCAACCTAGTGACCTCGGCGACCTTTAAGGATTGTAATTCAGAGTAATATTGTGATTTGAATAGTTGTTTTAATGAAGTCTCTTTAACACGTGATAAGGCTTCTTTCTCAAATAAATCGAACCCTACACGTAACAACTGGTGTCAGAAGTGTCAGACTGGTGACTGGTGTCAGAGTAAGGCATCTCCACAGTTTGTGAGAGTTTTTAGCCAACATACTTGTACGTTTTAAAATTATCCAAGTGATGCCGTTGACAGTATTTTCTCTAGTAGGTATTTGCCGACGTTTACAATAATCTTTCAGATAGATAATCAACATTACTTACCGATAAAGAATCTATCCGGAGTGTAGTATGTGGGGAAATTAGGATCAGATTCTGGAGTTTGCAATTTCATAGCTTTTAAAAACTTTCTGCCGGTGATACCAGAGTTCCTACGCGGTATTTCACCAATCTTGATAGAGCCATCGGCAAGGCTGTACGACAACACAAACTGCCTGCCTTTATCCTCAGGATGAATCCAGTCCAGTTCGCATAAATATCTTAAATTCTGAGAGAAACACATTTAAAATATTTGAGTACAATTTTTAAGTTGCATGGTAGTTAGAACATTGTCGTTTTATATGTTTCATTTTTATATGGTACCCAAGAAAGCTTTTTTATATTATACTATTTTAAAATTAGTGACTGCAAGATTATATACTTGGCGCTGACGACTGAAGACGCACTCAAGCAAATACAATTTTATGTGTCACGGCATATTGTTTTGTTTGTTGTGTTTCGTCTTACCTAGTAGTTTCTTCAAATGTAGGTACTTTTCGGAACAAACGTGGTCAAACGAGAGTGCGAAGTGCCTATCATTATGTTAATAGCAAAGCAATCGGCTCATTTTAACTTTCCCAAGCATTTTACGACAGAACATAAGTTGTTAACTCTTTGTTGATTAGTTTTTGTTTTGTTACTGAATGGGTAACTTCGAAATATTGGCAAATGTCTTATTTCTTCGTTAATTTCTGGATTGCACAGGTTTAGTACGGTAGTTTATTTGTAAAAAACTCAGAACTATTTCTTTTTATACTGTGCTAAAGTATTTGGATATCAACGTTTGTGAATATTAGAAAAACAAAAAAATCTTTCCAGTTACATTCTCCATGGCGTGGTGTGAAAAGCATTCCCCGTGTTAGCGAAAACGGAACAGGTGTGGGGGAATGGGTGTCACAAAGGGAGGATCCTCCAGGCGAGGTGAGGAGATGTTGGGATGTTTTATATATGATAATATGCGCGAGAACTTCTATGGCGCGATTCAGGATTGGTAGTTACCCCTTGTTGTGCGTTACTTTATAGTTCAGTGTATCTTCGGTAGATGGCGCTGTCATATGTTTTTGTTGCCGCTGAATGTGGAAGTCGCCTCACAGGTAGACTAATTTATTATTTCTTTTTTGATACATAAACACACCCTTCGTTCAAGTTATTGCACTTTTTTGTTATCAAGATTACAGATTTGTTTTTTAATATGCCTTATATATCTATTTCAAATTTGCTATAATCCAAAGCTCTTAGAAAATTTTAAACAGAACGCCAACAAAAACGTTTTTAATTTTGCCTCACATTAAAAATGCCATTTTGAAAATTACCTTATTAGCATTGAGGTTGTATTTGATGACATCTTTGTGTGGAGGTTTCGGCATTAGTCCGAAACAGGAGCCCAAAGTATCCTCCGGAGCCCCAATGCCAATATGTGGTGGAATACTCTGTAAATATAATCGTCAAAGAATCGACATAAATATATTTCTGATTTGTAACTTTGCAGGACTTGTGGTGCACAATAACAACTGATATATAGATTCACAGGTATTAAATATTTCCTATCCTTATTACTTTAAAATAAACACAACAACATGACCGAAATCGGGACAGCAGAGGACTGACTGTTGTGAAAGACCTTGGAGGAGACCTATGTCTAGCAGAGGACAAATTGCGGCTGAGATGATCATGATATATATTTCTCTATATGTTATTTATGACCTCTAAAAAGGTTTGCGGCATAACTACTGACCTTGGGAAACTCTTTCTTCGTCTCGTGGTGTACTTCGACGGGTTGAGGCTGTTCAATGTTCAGCATTGACCTGATTATTAGCAGATATATGAAATAATATATTATCGAACTACATGAACTTAGGTAACATTTTGCATTGATGTTGTCTGGGTTACATTAATGGATTTAGATTTCACAGAATAAGATAATTGGCAGCCAAAATCTAGCAAGAGACTGTTATTGTTTTTCTGTAGTTCTACAAAATAATTGTCTAAAATAATCAATTGGAATCATATTAGTTCACTTAATTTAATTTAAATTTTATATTGATATTACTTGATTCACACACAAGGACACATTCAAGGACTCAAACAAATACATATTATGCATTATGTAATTGTTTAAGTCCTTTACAATAAGCTTGTTTATTACTTCTGTCATAATTTACATTTTTTATTCATTTAGGGCCGGTTTTTCAATAGTCAGATAAACAGTCAAATAGCATTTATTCCTCAGTTAGCGTAAGTTTGGGTCTTTCAATAGTCAGACATCAGTTAACAGACGAATAAAGCTGTAATCTGACTGATAACTTTATCTGTGCTTTCAAACCTCAGTTAGTGTTTTATTCTGTAGAATAGTGATTTGACGTTGTGTATTTCTCTTGTACCTTTTTGTGGTAAAGTTTAAGTACGTTGTCGTTATTGAATATTTGATAGATTATGGATGTTTTTGACTCGATTGACTTTTTGTTCTGAGGTAAAAAGGGTTATTAGAGAAATATAGGTTATAGATACTATAGAGAAGATGAAGATTTTTTATTTCACACACTGCTATCTAGTTCGAAACAAAACAGAGCTTGTACTATTGGTAACGAGAAGATTTCCCTAGTGGCCGTTTGCGGAACTAACGTATGACAGACACTTCTACCTGGCAGTTTAATGTACAGAGCGAGTGCATTGTTATTGTTTCATTGATAGACGTCTACGGAGAAGTAAAAAATACGTATTTTAAAAGTGGAATGTTAACGTGTATACGTATTTTTATCTGTCATACGTTAGTTCTGCGACTTGCCGCTAGGGAATCTGCTCGTCACCATTTAAATTCTTTCTACAATGATTTCATTGATAGACGTCTACGGAGTAGTAAAAAAAATACTTTAGGACCACTTCGTGAGGGTAAACAGTATTCTAAAAGTGGAATGTTAACGTGTATACGTATTTTTATCTGTCATACGTTAGTTCTGCGACTTGCCGCTAGGGAATCTGCTCGTCACCAATAGGTACAGAGAACTGACTTATATACAAATATACTTTTTACTTTTAAACACATATTTATTAAAAGTAGAAACACCCGTTTAAAAAATTACTATGCACCACCCGCAAACCCGGCATTTCATTATTATAAATTTTGATTTCAATAATTGTTAAGGACTCTACTACAGGAATATCTTAAACGACTTTTTACTAAATTATTATGTACTACATCTATTATAGACAAATAATAATTATAATCGAATGCTTTCATTTCATTTAATTAAATATCCCAAACCGCCAATCATAAAAAAAGACAAAAAGAAAAAGAACAGTCAACTTGAATGTTGTCTAAAAGTTTCTGGACCTTATCTAACGTGTGACTACCTGTATAGCTGCATCTCACTTGCGCATGATTACAGTGAACATAGCTGTGAAGGACCATCAAGTAACTATCTGACTGTTTACTCCCGATTGAAAAACACAAAAAGTTTATTCGCTTGTTAAAGAGCTGGATACATTTATTCCCTTGTTAGTTATTAGACCGTTTAACTGCGGATTGAAAAACCGGCCCTTAAACTTATTATTAATATTGATTAATAAACGCAGTACCTACACTTCAAATCTATATTAAGGCCTTTATATATGTTCCAAATTGCAGCTTAGTCGGTTTGGTAGCTACGGAGCAAATTTATTTTGACAGACAGAGACGTACGAGTAATCCAATAAAGGCTCCGCTTTTTCGTCCGTAGGTACGAACGGAAGCCTACTTACTTAATTATTAAAATTTAATATTACACTTGCAGCTTTCCACATTTATAAAATGCATTTCAAGGAGCAATAACATAACAATACAATAATGAGGCAGTGAAATTAGAAAAGATAGAAGGGAGATTGTGTTTTGTGTGAGGTATCTGTTAAAGCAGTTAGTCATTTGACAGAACTAACTTATCATTTTTAGTTTGAGTTTCAAATATACATACTACTATCAGCTTTTGTAGTTCATTACTTTCATTATCCTTCTTATTCTTTACAGCCAGTAAATTTAACGCATAAAGGGTGAATTTTTGAGACGTACAGTAGGGGCAGGTACCTTTTTGTACAGGAAAACGCTTTTAGAAGACTATCCATACTTTTTTAAGATATTCTGAACTGCATTGAAAAAATGTACATTCAGTACAGTACAGCAAGAAAATGGTAATTTAATTTTAAACAAAAACTTTTTTTAATAAATCGATCCTGTTTCTTATAAATATCAAAAGTCTCTACTGGACCGACTGAGGTTTGAGTCCTAGAAATGTCAGAAATCGCAAAAAATCTTTTCTCATACATTTCGGAAAAATAGTCAAACCTCTAAATTAACACAACTCTTTGTTATGGGTAGATCTGCCATAATCCGCTGTAAGGAATAGTGGCTGAAGAAGTAGGTAGGTAAGTAGGTTATAATTTCAAACTTCGAATTAGATTCAGGTCATTCTTATGTTTGTGTTGAGAAAATTCTAGATTGTTAGTTGTAATTGATGTACTTCTTGTTAAAAAATTTCTTTGAATAGCAAACGTTTGGACTTAATTGAAGCGTAGGTATTTTGTAAATAATAGGAACACGGAATCCGCAATGGTGTGGTACGCGAATAAGTATCCATTGCGACAAGTACCATCTCTCAGCCTATTGCCGTCCACTGCTGAACGAAGGCCTCCCCTAAAGAGCGCCAACCATCCCGGTTCTGGGCAGTCCGCATCCATCCGTTGCCAGCCATTTTCTTCAAGTCGTCGGTCCATCGTGCCGCAGGGCGCTCTACACTGCGTTTGCCTAATCGTGGTCTCCACTCTAACACTTGTTGGCTCCAGCGACTATCAGTCCGCCTGGAGACATGATATGCGTGCGATATCGGTTCACCGCTTCTCCTTCGTATAGTCTCGTTACGAATTCTACCTAGTAGAGAGACACCCAGCATCGCATGCTCCATTTTGCACGCTGAGCGACCTTGAACTTATGGACCAGTCCAACGGTGAGTGTCCACGTCTCGGCTCCATACGTCATTACGGGCAATACGCACTGATTAAAAGCCTTGTCTTTCAGTGATTGCGGGATCGACGACTCGAAGATATGACGAAAATACCATCAAGAAAGGTAATTACAAACCTTTTAAAGAATCTCAAAGAATATGGTTCATTCAAAAAGAAGTTAGTGCGGCAGCCTCGTGTACCTACTGGACATAGACACGGAGATTGCTATTTTAATCTATGTGGCCACCTCGTAGCCCCGATCTAACGCCTCTCGATTTTTTTCTGCTACCTAAAAAACGAAGTCTACAAAAACAAATATAACAGTATTCAGGAGCTGAAAGATGCATTAAGAAGGATTATAAATGATATCCATCCAAGAAAATTAGCGCCATCTGTTGAGCTGTTTCGCAACTACGAAGTACACTAACGCCCTCTATTATTTAAATACTTGTTGAACAATATTAAATGAGAAACTGGCAAAATAAAATAAATAAATAATTATAATTGCATAATTGATAAAAAATGCTATGCAATAGCTTTACGCGGCAGTCCCCGAGGCATACACGTTTTTTGTTTAGGATACAATACAATATTCAAAAGCATTCTTTTTTTTTTCATTTTTAGTTTTACCATTACAAGTGCAAGAGCTCCAGAAAACAAAGGCAAACCCAGAAAATCACCAATATCTTTTAGAAAATATAAATGAAAGTGTAAATAATATAGTTAGAAAGGTTAAATCAAGGCAGGGTGAGAAATAGACTGGTACTTTCGAGTGCTGCGTGCCTGAATAAGATTAGGTGGCACATTGTACACACCTGAGCACCTGCGTAAACATTCATTTAGCTTTACTACACTGACTTTCCTTACGGATTTGTACTCGAGAATTTCGTACAATGCATTTCAAATACAAATTCACACGCGAATATTTAGGCTTAGTTTTCTGAAAGCCCTATGAATCAATAACAATTTTACGGAGTCAGATACAAGAGTGATTAAAAGAATGTTGGGCTGGTAAAGAAAAATTGGTACTTATGTTATCCTTTAACTGACTGAATTGAATCCTACTACCAGTTTCGTTCCGTGGAAAAGTAATCACACAGCTCGCTGATATCATCGTAACCTGTGTGTGTCCGTAACTCCAAGACGATATCATCATCATCATGATCAGCCCGTTGCAGTCCACTGCTCCAGACATCCAAGACGACATAAAAACGGCAAATCAAAAATCAAACGGCAAAAGCTTTTCCTTTAAGGCGGTTTAAAGATTTTTTTGGAAAATTGGATTAAATATCACAATTGGAACAATCGAACAAGCAGTCCAAAATAATGATAATATGGTGGTCGATGTGCGAAAATTCTCAATTTTTACTCGACTGTGGGGAAGTCAAACTTAAAGGATAATAGTTTTGGCAGTCTATGTATGTTTTTATGTTTCTCCCTAGCGCCTAAACTTGACTTAAAAAAAAAAACTGAACCGATTTTAATGATTGGGATTGAGGTGTCAACAGATTCGTAATAATGGTACGGGTGACAAAGGCTACATACATTTTGACAAAAGTTTTTATTCAGTAGTTTATCATGATGTTGTAATGATAAAGAAAGAAGATTATTGAGAGCAATTTTCATCTGCAAACTATCATCGTTTGTTTCTGGCTTAAACGTTTCATAAAATAATATTAAATATTATTTCATCACATATTAAAAACTTTTTACTACAAATTTTATAGTTATGTACCTTCATACAGTATACTAGCTGACCCGTCGAACTTCGTACCGCCATATTTATGTACAATAATTAGCAATAAATTAAAATTGCGACTATAATTTGAGATTTAAACTATCCTATCTCTCAATTTGGATCGAACTGCACATGGTGTGCAAATTTTATTATAATCGGTTAAGTGGTTTAGGAGTCCATTGACGACAAACATTGTGACACGAGATTTATATATTTTTATATAATAGCAGAATAAATTCAAATTACAAGTAACCGTGAATTACTCGTTTAATTTTAGATTTTAATGTTTACGTAGCACGGGTATGAAGTGCGTACAGCTCACCTGGTGTTACTTATTAATGATGGAAAACGTTTATAGATGTTGCTAATAATTAATGAAACAGAAATTGAGTCGTACCAGAATATTATAAAGAGGTAAATTTGTGAGGTTTAAAGTAATCTATAAATCTAATGAACCGATTTTGATAATAGTGAGTTTTAAAGGCTATTTATTAACACGAGAAATGATTACCGCGGTATCAGAAAGGCAAGTCGCAGGCAAAAGCTATTTTAAAATATGTTTGCCATAAGTATAATGAAAAGCAAACAAAAAATGTCTTTTATCCAATCTTTAAACTACTGGGAAAGAAAGATCATGATTGATATTGATTCATTTATTTCATAGATAAATTTTATACTAAACAATAGAAATATTGCTGTTTTCTAATTTTGCTGTTTGAAATTGTCAATCATCAGCAGCATATCCATACTTCAATTCCCGGACATATGTTGGGCTCTGCTCTCCTAATAAGGATATTGACATTATATACAAACATCGATGTCAAAAAATCGATTATCATTGTGGATGACAATGATGATAAATACTTTTGGTATGAACCTATTTCAATTTTATTAGATATAAAACAAATAAGTCCAATTCATTAGTAGATTATAGGTAAACACTTTTACTTAAAGTCGTAGGTTTCTGATTTTGCTTACTGGAGACAAATCTGGTGTTCATATACCATATTCCCAACACTTAGCGGGAAGACCAAAAACAAATCATGCAATTTAAAGCTATTTACACAGATTAGTTCGTGGGATATGACAAATTGGCAAATGGTGTCTATTTTAAATTTTCCTTGTAAAAAAGATCCTTAATATAATAGTCTAAGATCCGGCTGCAGAATCTATAATTATAATAAAAGGCTCACGTTAAAAGGCTGGATCATGGGTCTGATATAGAAGGCAGTCCTTCTTAACAGGGCACGTATAGTGAGGAGGTTCCTGTCTTTGAAGCCCTAACCACCGGTTTCTTGGCCCCTGTACCCGAAGTCGGTGGTCTACTATTTTTATATTTTTAAATATGTATTTTATTTTACTTTTTACATATTTAAAATGTTATCAATATGTTTGTAAAATGTAATAAAGAGAATAATAATAAACTTTATTTCTCTCACAAGTCGGTGGTCTACAATTTTTATATTTTTATAAATGTATTTTATTTTACTTTTTATATATTTAAAATGTAATCAATATGTTTGTTAAATGTAATAAAGAGAATAATAATAAACTTTATTTCTCTCACAACGAAGGTACATTTTAGTTAACAGGACGTTTAGGTAAAAATTAAAAAGTTTCTAAAAATTGCTTATTGAGAGCTGGAGTCCATACTAGGCGCTTAGCCTGTGCCACAGATCTTCAGGCTCACCCTAAAAATATACTGTCGGCCACAGTACTTTTTTTTTTTATATACGCTCAACAAAATTATACAAAAACAAAAAATAATAATAATGAATGTAGAAATTTGAGTATCTACGTGTGAACGTATAGATTCTACAGCCGGATCATAGACCATAATGAAAATAATTAGAAGAAAAACGAAACGTACACCAAACACTGCTACTTTTTTCTGAGCACGGCTTAAAAAAACAATATTTTACGTCTAGTTAAGTTAATGATAAATCAGTCGAGGTCGAGATTGCGGTGGGCTTTAGGGATACTTTAGCAAACATGAGCAGGAAAACTGTCTCAATGTAGCTCGGATATAAATCTACAAATAGTTTGTCGGACATTTTCCTTATATACCTACTCCATAGTCTTGTATAATGTACTTTGAACGGTGTCTATCAAGGAGTCGTTTGATACCCATCAGAAGCGTTTGTCACCTTTCTGTAATCCTACAGCTTTGTCCTGAAGCTTCCCTCACAAAATTTGGTCTTGTCAGAACGGCAGAAAATATATTTTTATTATTAACTAGCTGTTGCCCGCGGCTCCGCTCGCGTGTATGTCGGTTATCGTGACAAATAGTAGCCTATGTGTTATTCTGATGTATAAGCTATATTACTGTAAAGTTTCATCCAAAGCCGTTCAGTAGTTTTTGCGTGAAGAAGTAACAAACATACACACAAACTTTCGCCTTTATATATTAGTGTGATGTGATGTGATGATATACTAGATTGTTTTTTGCCCGCCGTGAAAACGCGTTTGGTGGAATTTCCTGGAATGGCCTAGAAATTTTGTCTTAGGCGAGAAAGCATATATTATTACTAGCTGACCCACGCAACCTCGTTTGCGTCTCCTATTGCCCGTAGCGTGATAATTTTCCCCCGTTTATGAAACATTTTTCATTGGTGCTCCGCTCCTATTGGTCGTAGCGTGATGATATATAGCCTATAGCCTTCCTCGATAAATGTACTATCCAACACTGAAAGAATTTCTTAAATCGGACCAGTGGTTCCTGAGATTAGCGCGTTCAAACAAACAAACTCTTCAGCTTTATATAATAAGTATATAGATAATTTGGGAAACTTTTAGAAAATTCATCTAAAGTATTGTATTTTATAAACATTGCTCGTAACATAATAGTGAAACACGACGCTAACTTCCATAAGCTACTTAACACAAGATATATTAAGCGCTTATATGACTTTTTAAACAAATACACGCATAGATAAGCCACTATTTTCTTAATGCGAATGGACTAAAGGTCCATTTTAAATTGAGAAACTAAGAAGACCTTCCTTCGTTAGAAAAGTGTGTCTTAACATTAACTTGGGGTATTTTAAAACGCAATATAAATTTATGACAATAACGGTAATAGGTCTTTATAGTCTAATTTATACGTATCAAATGTACAACTCCATTTTTACGGGCCATAACTTAATCAATGTAACTTTTATGTTTATTGTGTATGTACAACTTTTACAGGTTTATTAATGAATTGTATTGCTGTAGTTTATTTTTTTACTATTTAATTAGTGCGCAAAATGAGTAGGTATTATTCTCAGAAAGTACTTTCTAGGACTTCATGTTTTATATTGATTACAGATTCTTTATACAGATGAAGTAAACTTAGAAACCAATGCATCAGTCAGTCGAATTTGATGTAGGTAGATATTGTGATATTTGGTTTACTCTTTTCAATTCATTATTTTTAAGCAAGATTCCACCCGAACCGATCGAGTTCAGAGCAAATTAACACTCTCCGTATTATACTGGAACAGGCATCTGAATGGCAAAGGGAGGTGTATCTTACCTTTGTAGATGTCGAAAAAGCCTTTGATACGGTAAGATGGGCTAGCATCTGGTCAGGTCTACGCGACTGTGTGTTTATACGCAACTAATACTTACTACTCTTTAATTTTTAATAGATAAATAGAAAGTCCGACTTTACACAGAGGTTGAAACGAGGGTGAGGGTATAAAAGTTTTATGGAATGGTTGTGATAAGAAAGAACTAGCTAACCTGTAATAATTTCGAGTGAAGGCATCACAATCGCAGATGAGCATCCTTCGCCCAAGCGCATAAATAGTCTGGCCAACGATCAGATCCTTTGGTGCGTAGTACTCAGCACTGATTTCCTCTTCGGTAGTCTCCAACACACAGGACGGGAAAGAAACTGTAAAAATCAGTTAGGTAAAACGTAAACTAATGTCGTCTTTAAATATAAATACTTATTTCAATTTTCTTAACACGTTCCGCAAGAGATTTGAATCATGTATAGCATGAATCTGACATGACACTGCACTGGTACGTCGATGCAAAGGAGACGAAGCTGTTGCCTCTTCTTTCTTTTACTTCCCTTAATCTTAGGTGAAGTTTCCACAATTTTTATTGTGTAGCGCTCTATTTTAACTAACATAGAAATACCAGATTATGCTTTTTGGACTAAAATAACACAAGATTAAAACAGTACATTGTTGAGACTCTTTTTAATTTCACATATTAAAATTATGTAAGGAATTATGTAAACATTAATCGTTGCTAAAATAAAAAAGCCAATTATCAGTTCACCGGTAGCTATTATAAAAGGACATTCGCCTAGTTTTTTAACCGACTTCCAAAAAGGAGGAGGTTCTATGTTCCACTGTATGTATTTTTTTATGTATGTTCACCGATTACTCCGTCAATTGTGGACTGACTTTGAAAATTTTTTTTGTATTCAAAAGGGTATGCTCCCGAGGTGGCCCCATTGCCACCATATCAGGATCTGATGATGGGATCCCAGGGTAATCGAGGGACACCCTCATTTTTTTTAGGCACATACTATGTTTTTCGTATATTTTCTGAAGTTACACCGGTATTTGCGTGTGGTAGTCATCATTTTATGATGATGATCTGATGATGTAAGATACAACTCCTAAACGGTTAGGAGTTGGAGAATAAATCTTTAAATATCATATATATGTATGTTACCTTCAGTCGTATACTTTCAAGTTATTTAGGTGAACTGATGATAGAAGGTTAAACTCTTCAAGAGTTACGGATTAGAGGATGATTTTAATATTAAACGTACGTATAGACCTTAATTTGTATTCTTGATGATGAAATAGTTCAACTTACTGCTTACCTACGATTGTTTGCACTAAAAACTGAAAAATAAAAACTTTTTATAAAAAAAAACCGACTTCCAAAAAACATCCAACGAAAACTCTCTGCCAAAAACACACTTAAAAGCGTTAAATAAAGAGAGTTTTCGTTGGATGTTTTTTGGAAGTCGGTTTTTTTATTGCGTAGAAAAATACCTAAAGATGTATTGTTTTTACGATATATACATCTTTGGTGATTTATATTGTTAGCAGATAAAAAAACAAAACAAATCTACCTCATGCTATACAACCATAGTGTAAACTTCTCAGAACTTGGCATAAGTTTTATCATATTTTTAGGGACTACCAATATCTATTCCTGCGATATAAATTCGCCCGGGTAAAGAAGTACAAACATACATGTGCCAAAATCTTAACCATAAGTCAAGCGTGTATAATATATTGCTCAAATCTATACTTAGAAAGAGCAATGAAGTATAAGCCGTTAAAAAGTAGCATACAAGTGCTGTCTCAGCGAAGATTTTCCAACATAAAACTTACTCAACTGTCTGTCGACACAAGCTTCGGAGAGCCAAAAAGTGTTTCTTTATAACGAAGTCTATCATATTTTTCGGCATTTTTTATTTTAATTTCGGTATCCACACAAAATGTAAAGCCAGTTTCTTATACAAGAACTTGGCATTGAAGAGGGTTTGGTGAACCGGCGGCGTCCTCCCGAGATGTAAAGGGAAGTCGAGTAGTTACATCGATTATTGAATTACACAAATATTTTACTTAACACACTAGTGTGTCGATTTTTTTTTAATAATATACTTAAGTTGTCAGCAAGTGCTGAGATTTTAATTGATGGCTAAGGTTATATAAAAGTGATCAGATAAAAAAACTAACAGGAAAAGTTGGAAAGATAGTGATGAAAATGATAACCCTCGCGCGCTCCAACGATGTGTTGCATAACATTATTTTCAAACTGAAATGATACTACTATTTATTTCGCTTTTACTAAAGAATTAGGATCTTGACTAATTCAGAAACTCCTGACAAACATAAAAATGGACAAGCTGTCATCCGCTTCTTATTCATAAATTTGTTTAAAAGAATTTAATGTATTTAAATTAAATAGCTATTACTTTACCTGATATAATACAACATAGCAATAGAGGTGGCTTGTGACGGATAATATGTTTGCAGATATGAACTTGAAGATAGGTCGTAAGTAGTACTTTCATATTATTGGGGACGTGAATAGATATGAGGATGATCTCTGTTTAGTGACGTGGCTAAAAGTGTTTTACTTAATGCTTTCCATCAGGCAGAGTTGAGTAATTTTGGCAGGGACAAATATAAAAAAAAAATACGACGACCAAATGCCCATATAAGAAGTAATGCCTGAATTATTAATTGACTTCTTTCAAAAATGAGTGATCGAATCGAAAATATATCCATTGCAATACTCAAGCGCAGATGGGTCACCCAGGAGCGTCTTTACCTTTAAAACGGTGCGGTGCACATGGGCGCACTAGTATTAGGGGCGTCGTCCGCGGCACTTTTAATTAATCTGCGTGCTTACTGAAGGGTGCTACGCTTACTAAAGGGCGCTAGAATATTGATTATACACGGGCGCTTCACGGGCTCGAGAAGCTTTAGGGTTCAACCGATGTGAAGTAACTACGGAGGCTCTTGGGCACCTACTCTACAACTCAAGAGTCATAAATGCATTTCTGGCCTCTGATTCCTCACCCAGAATCAGAGAAGGGAAAGGTTTCGTTTTCGGTAACATCACTTACTCGGTAAAAAGCAATGAAACAATTACTTAACACTTTTCTGTGATAATTCGTTTCAATATTTTATTGTTATTCTACTTCTTACAAACGTTTCTTCTAATCTCGATAAATTACATCTCCGTGGGAGAACCAAGCTTCGGCATGAATGGGCCGGCAGGCCGGAGTGATACCACGGCCTCACAGAAAGCCGGTGAGAAACAGCGCTTGCGCTGTGTTTCACCGAGTGAGGGAGTAATAATGTAATGGGGAGTAATAGTGTAATGGGATGTAATGGGGAGGAATATGAGATTGTCTTTTGACGATAATTCGTCGGTTTTCTAAATTAAATAACAATCTTACTTTATCACAATGTCGTTAAAATAAATGTTAATCGCCGAATACAGAAAAACACTAGTTAAAAAAATGTTTTTGTCTCACAATTTTCGTCGCAATCTTAATTTAACATTAAACTGTAATTTAGTATTTAGTTTCTGACCTGAACTTTAGTACTATCATTACTTACTTCATTAAAATTAATAAACGACGATTTATAAAGGCTTCATAGTGAGGCAGCGTTTTCTTCGTTTGCAATAATTCATAATCTCCTTATAGAAGTCTCGAGGAGAACGAGGCGCGGCAACTTCTTAAACTTTCATGGCTTAATCTCCTTAAAAGCTATTAATATAAAGCCAGTGGGTATCTCTGTCTATTCGAGTACAAATTAATAATAATTAAATAAACAGTGATGTTTAAATATTGAAGTGTAAATGTGTGTGTGTAAATATAATGTAATGTTTAGACTCATAAATAACTGAAAAATATTTTTTTTTAAATGTATAGTGTCATTAAAAATAAAAAATTGGGCAAGTGCGAGTCGGATTCGCGAAGGAAGGATTCCGTACCATTATCTATACATTTCAAGCGTCTAACTGTGACCACTGACGAAATATAACTATAGACTTACATCGCATGAACTTAGAGTTGTACGCGGATGTATAATAAGCTTAATGTTCACTAGATGTCACTAAGTGTATCAAATTGTAAATTTCAAAGATATTTTCTGAGCTTCTACTCCGATACGAATCCGAGAGTAAACTGTCAAGTTTATTTGTTTTTGTATTAGTGCAAATGTCCCACTAGATGTCGTTTTCCACATAATTACATTAGTAATTTATGTGATATTTTATTAAATCGTCCAAGAGCACACAAATAAATAAAATTGAAATGTCTGAATATAATTTCAAATAAACAGCTTCTTAATAAATGCTTCTCAGTAAATACGGTACATGAATACATATTTTTTTATTAATTTTTGTATGAAACTTTTTAAATTTTCACATAAAACTCTGTATGTAGGTCTAGCTACTTAATTGTGTTATAATAATCAAAATTTGTTGAAAAAATCCATATATTATATATGTTATATTAGGTTATATTATTCAGTGATGAAAGCTCAGTAGGCTGAAGCCTAGGGCGGCTTCTTTTAGGGGGCGGCAAAAGAAATGATTTAAAAAAACTACATTACTGTAATAGAAATGGAGAAATTAAGTCTTGGCAGTTTAACAAGAAGAAATAATGTATTAATAGTACTGTTTGAGAAATTCTATAAGCTTGTTAAAATACATCTTTGTAAATATCTGTTTATAAGACATCTCAATAGCAGTTAAATACAATTTAAATTAGTAATTTTAACTAAACATTTTCTTAATTACCACTGAAGGTGGCATGAGTTGCTAGAATGCACTGCTGCGTCCGTTTCAGTGGCTGGCGGCAAATTAGGTCCAAGTAGAAAATTTCATCCTTGGTCCTTTCCGCCATCTCTTTCTGTGCAATGTCATCTTCGCAGAAGATAAAACTCTGTTGCTATCCACTATGGAGCATAACATGGTTGGCAGCGAGAGATATTCTCCCATAACTGCATTCTATATCCAACGCTGCGATGCTCAAGTAATGGCACAGTGAATCGGCACAATACACTGGACAGGCAGGATTCAACTCACTTGCGTGCAGGTATTTCCGAAGCAACTGTGACCGGAAAGAACCTGCTTTACGCGGAACAAATCTCACATGGATATTCCTGACAACGCGCATTCTGCCTCCGTAGACATTATGTGATAAACGCGTGTGGCTCAAACCAACAACACTCTCTACTGTCTACTCTCTACTCTCCTGTGGCGCACCCTACTCTAGGCGGTCAGTGCTACCGTCTACACCGGGTACCGTAAAGTGTTATTAACCGGAGAATTCTGCGTTCCATCTTGTCGCAACACTCAGTTTACCGTTTATCTTGGAACGACACGTATATTTTATTATGTCACAATAATGATATCTATGTCGATTACTGAAAGAAAAATAATGTAACAGCTCATAATCTTCACTTTTTAAATATTTAAGTAAAACTTAATCTTTATTATGTTAATTTTTTTTTTCGTGGGTAGGTGTTGAAAAGTTCACACGCATTTGTAAAAGCTCCTTGAATATTTTAATAATTTACTCAGTATTCGCAAGGCCCTCATTGTTTACATGTGTTCACTGAAGTTTCTAAGCCACCTGCCAGCTTTTTTTTGCACAAATATAAACATCTGCAAACCAACTCTTACAAGTTCATCAAGTTCCTCAAATAATTTTATTGTTCTGAGTATACAAAATGTACCTATTTCTTATTTCACGCAAAATTCAATTCACTATGATTGAAATACTAATATACAATCGAATCGAATCGTCAATTGTCAATTCGGCTGGAATCTCTGGCGCTGCACGCGCTGTGTGGAGACGTGGCTCCGTTACGCATCTGCTATCGTATTTACAATGGGGAGTACTCCGAGCAATTGATTGAATTGATCCCTGCCTCCTTTTTTTGCCATCATCCTACGCGACTGCAGTTTCATCCTCATCATTTAGGTGTCAACTGTGCGCTTTTCGAGAAAATTTCTGCCCTACACAACAAAACTGTGGAATGAACTGTCGACTGCGGTATTCCCGGACCAATACGACCTTCAATCAATCTTCAAGAAAAGAGCATACTTCTCCTTAAAAGCCTTGTGACACCTCTGGTGTTGCGGGTATTCATGGGCAGCGGTAAATAATAAATAAATAAGTTGCCGTTCATGAGTGCATTGTTTCTCGTTGTTTACTGCGTGTTTTGGTGATAATGATGGTTTTGGAGAAAATTATTTGCTTTTTCCAACGGCTAACTGGATAAAATCACCATCTTCATCCTCACAGTTTTTTGTTATGGGGACTCTTTAAGAAATTAACTAAATTACTCCTAAATATGGTCCTTAGCAACTTTGCTGTTGGATTTTTGTTGCTTTTGCCGAAATTGCGCAAACAAATTTTCTATTACATCCTGATTCAATTTTTAACCGACTTCAAAAAAAGGAGGAGGTTTCTAAATTCGACCGTATATATGTTTTTTTTTTATGTGTATTCGCGGATAACTTCGTCGTTTATGAACCGATTTTGATGATTCTTTTTTTAACGGAAAGGAGATGTCCCAACGGTGATACCATGATAAGGACATTACGATCTGATAATGGCATCCAAGAGAAATCAAGTCGAACATTGAAGTTGGTTTTTGTTTTAGTTAATTGTGTAATTTTTCAAATAATTTTTGCCCGTCTTTATCGCATTTAATGCATGTGTTACTTTTTTGAAACAATGCGTGTTTCTATGGCATCTCATATTCTTTTATTACTGTTCAATGGGCCTATCTGTCAATTTTGTAAGTGATCAATTCAAGTTTTAAGTTTTGTCTATTTCGTATGGTTTGGTAACATCTTGAAACGAAATTTGCTCATTGCCGTTAACATAGTTATTGTTTAAAAAATGATTTTGAATACTTTTAATTAAATGTGGTACATCAAAAAAAGCAAATAATTTTACAAAACGTTGCAAAAGAAAAAGGGAAAGTTACTAGATATCCCTGATTTCTTGCATGTATTTTGGTTTTTCGTAGCCCGACCGCAAAAAACAGCTTTTAGCAGAAGCCCACTTATTATCAAATAGTTTATTTATAGTAGCTTTTAAAAGAGTTGTAACAATTCTGCTTTTACTGCTGATGGAATATTATAAGTTACACATTATTGCGATTTAATCGAAAGTGATCACACAAGCTTTATCTTTAATTAATGCATTTCGAATTTCTGTTATTCTTTTTTTAAATAGATCAGGGCAAAACAATCGGATTTTGCTAGCCACTTTCGGAGTTTCGGATTGTGGTTGGAGCGGCAAGTACTACACCTTGCCGCCTTAGAAAAAAATGCACTTTAGATTTGTAAAATAATGACAAGCTGAATTTATTTTTGTCTTCTGTCCAATTCATAACCTTTATTTTCGTAGCTGCATCAATGTCAATTCTCTAGAAACCTCTTCTGAACTCTTTAGATTTTAAAATGCTCTCATCAGATTTTGGATTTTGCCGTAATTTAAATAATAGGATAAAAAAATTGTTAGAAAACTGTTTAAAGTGTATGTATATGAAATAATATTTATTTGTTAATCTCCTGACTGATTTAATGTGATTTTAATATTACTTGTTGTACAAATTAAAATATGTATAATAAAAATTTGAGAGGTGTCAAGGAACACCCGGATGGAACGAAGTTTATATATATATTATATTTGATATGCTCCTACTAATAAAAATGCGCATAAAATACTCAAATTATTTTAGTAATAATCAAGCTTTACAAAATATACTATAAAACAATATATTTTATGTAAATAAATGCAAAAACCCAACATCACGTGGTGTTCCCAGGCGGTCACCTATCCAAGTACTAACCACGCCCGATGTTGCTTAACGTCGATGATCGGACGAGAACCGGTGTATTCAACATGGTATGGACCTTGGCAATCAGTTTGTTATATTTAACGGTGAGTATCCAGCACTATTAGCACTATATATTTAGAAGGTAGTAGAGCCACGCTGATTTCAGCACGAACGGGCCGGCTCGACCGGGGCGGTACTACCCTCGCACAGAAAATCAACGTAAAATGACAGTGTTCGTGCTGTCGTGTTTCGTTGGTGAGTGCGAGACCGGAGGCCCAATTAGTCTAGTCAACAAGTTCCATACTTGTTGACTAGACTAAAAGATGCAGCTTCACTAGCCCGCCATAGTGTGGGTCGCCATACTGAATTGTCTGCATTCGCAGTGAGTATGGTGACCACCACTCTTGGATTCTGCTTATGCTTTCCATCAGGCAGAGTAGTCATTTTGGCGGGCCAAACATAAAAAAAAAAAAAAAAAAACTGCCGTCAATTCAATGTTAAAGTGTCGTTACAACTTTTGGCACGAAAAGTGTCGTTACATTTTTTCCCGTCTAGCCCCCTTTCGCGACGCGCGATAAGGAACTTCGTTCCAAAATAAAGATTATACTTTGCAGTTCAATCATTTATTTTATATTAAAATGACATATAATGACCTAAAATTTATTGATTATGCCATATCAGACAGGAAATAAAATCGCTCAACATTATTATCTACAACATAGATTTACATGATTGAATAGAATATATTTAAATTAGGGGGCTTCCATTAATTACGTAAGGTGTTTTAGGGGGGAGGGGATTGAGCTAAATCTTTTCAAATCTCACTTGGGGTCTTGGCAAATATCACGTAATTATTGTGTAAAATTGCGTGAAAAATTATTTCCGAATAAAATATGGCCAAATCTGACACAATAGTGTTTGTCGTATTCGTCCGAACTCCACAGAGCAGCGAAGTAGCATTCGATTTTGCTTTGCTAGTCTTCAATAGAAGTAATAGAACAAGTTCAATAATCCAACACGTTTACGGGACGGGGGAGGGAGTTGAGGAAAATCTTACGATATCTCACCAAGGCGGGAGGGGAGGTCGAAAAATTCTCAAAAATGCCTCACGTAATTAATGGACGCCCCTTTACGATATTTCGTTGAAATAATTTGTTTGTTTACTTACTCTTCGTAAGACAACTAACCATTTGACAAATCAAAGTCCGACGTAATTGTAGCCACTTGGTGGCGCTATCATCGCGCATCCAGCATATAATATTCTATATGTCATATCAATAACTTATAAATGTGACATCTAGCGTAGTAAATAGGTCATTATATTCAAGTTTATTTAAATCGATTGCAACGACATCTCCTAAAAATAGGTGATAACTTATAGTTACGCAATTGAAAATGATTTTTTTTAAACAAGCATTAGAAAGTAAGATTTATATTCGAAAAATAATAAAGTAATTACTATAATTGAAGCATATCAATAAAATAGTGATAGAGTTTGTTAAACTATTTCTAGTACCTTATTTTTGCGCGCCATCTAGATTTAGGTGAATTTTTCTAGCTTTTATCGGTGTACAGTTTGGGCCAGGGGAGGGTCGGTCTATTTAGTATATTGTGTCATTGCTGTGACGTTATCAATATCGAGCAAAAACGAGCAAAAATTCATGTTTAAGAGCCCCCTTAAATACTTATTTTATTCTGCTTTTTAGTATGTTGTTATAGCGGCTTTAGAAATACATCATCTCTGAAAATTTCAACTGTCTAACTATCACGGTTCATGAGATACAGCCTGGTGACACAAGGACGGGCGGACAGCGAAGTCTTAGTAATAGGGTTTTACCCTTTGGGTACGGAACCCTAAAAAGTAAAAGCAAATGACTGTATTGTATTCGCCATTTGAAATGATAGTTTTCAATAATAAAAATACCGTAGCATTTTTAAAAAGCGATAGATTAGTCACGAAGAGTGTTTCCTCCTGTTCCGGCTTCACTAATTAAAATTTGGTTTTACATTCGCAAATCGATTTCACAGCATAATTTTTTTTTTTTTTTTTTGGACATCTAACACACATCGCCATCTAGTCCCATGCTAAGCAGAGCTTGTATTATGGGTACTAAGACAACTGATACAAATACATATTTACATTTTTTTTGTAAATACATACATATTATACATAGAAAACACCCAAACTCCGAAACAAATATTTGTAGATTATACAAACATTTGGTCCGACCCAGGAATCGAACCCAAGACCTCATGATCAGCAGTCGCACACGTCAACCGCTAGACCAACGAGGCAGTGAAAATGATTATTTATTTGAATTTCTAGAGAGAACGTTATTCAGTTAAAATTAAATGCATGCAGGGATTAACTGCGCGCTCTCGGGCGGATTGAGCCAACACAATAGAACATCGAAATGCTATTTGTGGAGTTAAAAACGCGGAAATGGTTTTCACTGTTGAAATGAGAACTTTTCCTCTTTAAATAAGTTACTAGCCATTGCCTGCGGCTTTGTTTGCGTGATTATTTCGTGTTTCTTTATGTCGTAGTCGTATGTTAACTTTTGTACAAGTGTTCATCCCTAATTTTACTTCCTTAAGAATGACATTTCCAAAAACGCTTTCTCAGAGGGTGCTTACACTATAGAAAGCATCAGGTGTCAAAATTTCAACTTTTAATTTTATTTCCTTCCTATTTTTCCACCTATTTGGTCGACCCAGAAAAGCCCGTTATTCAAGTGGTTAGTGAGCCTGACTGCTAAGCCAGAGGTTATCGGTTCTCTTCCCGCACAGGTCATATGTACGACTGCACGGTTGGCCTAGTGGTTTAAGCGGTCGCCACGCCGCTTTCTACTGCGTCAAGTGTTGTGGGTTCAAATCTCACATGGGACAGCAATTTGTATGATCCACAAATTGTTGTTCTGAGTCTGGCTGTTCTTTGTGTCCGTTTCATGTATGTTTGTAAAAGTCCCCCGCAACACAGGATGTATATTCCTAAGGTGGGAGTAGTCTTTAAAAAAAAATGATGAACACGATCATTCATTCATTCAGTGTCTGGGTGTAAATTGTTTATCAGCAGTCTGGTTACCACAGTACAGACTTTGTCCAGGTTGGAATTAGACGGCCATGTGTGATATGTAAGGGCTCCCACACATAACTGCCAATTCGCAAGGCATCACAAATATTTGCGAGCTCGCACGAATGCGCCGCAAGAACTTCACGCCTCATCGCATCGCATCGCAGTTATGTGTGGGAGCCCTTTCTACTATTACTAGTTAACCGACTTCCAAAAAGGAGCAGGTTCTATGTTCCACTGTATGTTTTTTTTTTTTTTTTTTTTTAATGTATGTTCACCGATTACTCCGTCAGTTGTGGACCGATTTTGAATTTTTTTTTGTATTCGAAAGGGTATGCTTCCGAGGTGGTCCCATTGCCAGCATATTAGGATCTGATGATGGGATTCCAGGGAAATCGAGGGAAACCCTCATTTTTTATAGGCACATAGGATAAATCTTTAAATATCATATGTATATATGTTACCTTTAGTCGTATTCTTTCAAATTATTTAGGTAAGCTGATGATGGAAGGTGGAAGGTACAACTCCTCAACGGTTAGGAGTTGGAGGATAATTCTTTCAATTTCATACGTATCTAAAGACCTTCAGTCGTATACTTTCAAGTTATTTAGGTGAGCTGATGATAGAAGGTTAAACTCTTCAACAGTTAGGAATTAGAGGATGAATTTAATATTACACGTACGTTTAGACCTTAATTTGTATTCTTGATGATGAAATTTGATGAAATAGTTCAACTTACTACTTACCTACGATTGTTTGCACTAAAACCTGAAAAATAAAAACTTTTTATAAAAAAAAACCGACTTCCAAAAAACATCCAACAAAAACTCTCTGCCAAAAAAACACTTAAAAGCGTAAAATAAAATGGTTCTTCATAAATTGCCTATAACTAATTCTTTATTGACTATCCAAGTCACAAGCCAAGTGACTATCGCTTAGACTTCTGTAATTGTTCGTTTGTATTCTTTTTGGCTTAGCACCGACTTCAAACAGATTTTAGGTACCTAGCACACATCATAATACTACTATTTAAATGAATAAAAAATTAGGTATAGGCAATTTATGAAGAAGGAACCATTTTATTTTACGCTTTTAAGTGTTTTTTTGGCAGAGAGTTTTCGTTGGATGTTTTTTGGAAGTCGGTTTTTTTTATAAAAAGTTTTTTATTAATATATTCCATTGTATCAAATTGGCATATGATTACCCTGGGATTATGACTACCCACCTGGGATTATCTAGAGATTACAAAACATAAAATATTGTGTTGTGATTACTGTATCCAAAGTACTTTACTTTTCACAAACAATTTACTTTACCCGTAGGGGATTTACGTAGATTTATGAGAATTAATCTGTCACATTTGTCTACAGCGAATATAAATATTATTTTATGTGGGATTTGGTTTGTGGGGAAAGGAATAATCGTTTATTATAAACGGTACTTAAGTAGTGGGAATGTAAGTACACAACACCATCAAAGATTTATTATCATCAAGAGCCTTTGAAGTTCACTGCTGGACTCCTTATAATAGGCTTCTCCTTAGAAAGGAGATTATGGCTTACTTTACCACGCTGGCTATTAGTTTCTTCATTATAAAATAACCATTATATGAAAGTTTCACGAGTGATCAAAGTTCTTGTCATACCTAGTTTGGTCTGAGAAACAAAAAACCGTATACGACTTACAGCAGACTAATATGACTTTGTAATGTAATGTTCAGATTATACTGCCATAAGTTAACCCACATTTAATACGTCACAATGAACTTTCAATATATTACCTCTACTGCAATTACGACCTAGTTAGAGCACAAACTTTGTTGTGCTGACTTCTTTTTGTTGGCAGTATATACTTATGGCTTTTACCGAGGTAGGTACGTGATGGCCGTTTATCTATTTCCCAATATCTTATCTAGCATTATGAACAGAACCATATAAATCGGGATCAAAACATATTTCTATAGAAATTTACTGTTTACCTATACTCTTACATACATACTTACATATGTATATACTCTTACTTAGCTACTTAATAACGTTATTGACATCTACTGGATAAATTGCTACTGATAATTCTGAATCTGACACAAAAAAAGAACTTAGAAAGCTTTTGAAACCTAACAATTTTCACAAAAGAATTGATTAAACATTTTACTAACAATAAATTTACTTCTCGATTGTAGGTATATCCAAAAATACAATCAGAATAAAATACATTCGCATACCCAGGTATTCTGTTTGAGTCGTTATACACGGCAGAGTATATATGGTTAGGGAATTCAACATTCTTATGTAAAAATCAGCCCATACTGAATTGTAAACACCATTAGGGATATATCAGCCTTTTCCTTCTTTTGGGATTTCCTCAACGATTTTAACAAGCGCCATTGAAAGAACATTAATATTTTTTGTGCTTGCTTGTGTGTACTAGCTAGATCACGAGTTTCTTCGAGTGACAATAAATTACTTGCTGACAATTTTTTACCGTGAAATTTATGAGAAGAAGTAAGATACGATTATTAGGATGGAAATAAAATGATGGTTATTTTTAGTGTTAATTGACTTCAACATTCTCTTCTCATCCTACAGGTGGCACAATTTATATTCAATTTGTTATGAGAATCAGAATTAACTGCCATAAAAGCAAGGAGCATGCGATAGGAATGTACTGTTGCTAATTTCCTGTGGCAGGTTGTGGTTTTGCTCAATTATAGCTAATAACTCCACTAATGCAGTAACAACAGATCGTTTTGATCAAATTAGGCAGAACATGGCTTTTGAATACTAAATGCGTTTCACAGTCAGCATTTAGCTGGTTAACCACTGAAACCGTAGTGCTTTTTTTTAACTTTAGTCTCTAAACATTAAAATAATACAGAAAAATAAGTTTATATAATGTTGTTTTGAATTTTAAATTTATTTACTGTGCCAAATTATAAGTCTAACTAAAGTCTAACTAATATTTAATAAATTTCTTATTAATCAAAATTATTTGAATTGATTACGCAGTAAAAATGACCCTTAAAAAGCACAAAAAAAGACATGGAAAGTGCTTTATGTCAATGTGCGAATGAAAAAATTTAAAATCATTTGTAACGTTGTATCCATTTTTCCAGGTTAAGAAAATGTTGTATGTTGCTGTATGGTTCTGTTTCTAACGATCTTAATATGATGATGAAATACCAACAAATGTTTAACATTTTAAAGGGATTCCTTTGACGTGTTAGTGGAAACTTACCAGGCTTTTCTTTCCATTTCTTCGGTAGTTTAGTCTTCTTGAGAAGCAATGGAAATGGATCTTTGCCTCCTTTTCCGTCGTGTATTTCCTGTGAAAATATAAAATTATTTTAGGCTTTTTAGAACAGGTATTTTAGAGAGATAGTTTCAAGACTAAATATTTATGAGCTTAGGTTTTTTTTATAATGCGTGATTAGTATATTATGTTCATGCGAAACTGCAAATTTTAGCATTTATAGTCTGGTCGAGATATAGTGTGGACAGATGGACGAAGGTGACGAAATTATAAGGCCCCGACCCGAACCCGAAATCAGCTGAAGCATTGCCACCGCATCCGCGCGCCATCTTGGGTGTGCCCTCTGTTTTCAAGACTGCAGCCTAAAACATATCGAAGTAACGTTACGTTACTCCACAATGTTATAGGTCTGTACAGCGAGCCGAGCCGTACGATAATTATTTGTAAATCAATTGTTTGGGTATCAGCAATATGAAATTGTTTGGTTAAGGCAGATAAGATAGACAAGATGATTGATCCAATAATAGTTAATTTTATTTCATTCAGAGGTACGGAACCTTAATACGCTCTCCCGCGTAGCTATTTGACACTTATTGGATTTCAAGTGGTAAAGACAGACAAATGTTTCTAATACATTGTCGCGTCAAGGTATCTTGCAGTTTATTGCATGTCGTCACCCGGTATTACTTTTGAATAGGACGAATTATTCGTTGACCTTATAAGGTTAGCCAGTTCTCTAGTACGACATTGATTTTGATTTACAAGAGCTGTACTTTGTCAGAAACAAAGGTCTCTGAAAAAGTGCAGTTCTTGTAAGCTCTTGACTCGCGAACTGAAGGTTTTTAAGGCACCGGCGATAGCTATTATCCGTTAATATTGACAAGGCATGCACCATGCATGCATGTAGAGAAATGCGACATATGCCGACGCTTCGATGAATACAACCCACATTTATTAAAGGTTGCAGTTGCCTCTGTTATAGACAAATTGCCAGTCGTGTTTTATGTTTAAGTTCTGTTCCACCAAATGTTTAAAGTTATCCAAATAGATTTTTCTTTCGATTATGTTCACTCGAATCCAGTCCCCGATATTGATTTCATCAGTTCACTTAAATATCAAGTTAAAAGTATTAAATACCTTAAATGCAATACGATCATCCTGAAGGAAGTATAGCATTTTATAATTCTTGAGTTCACCAAATGCGGAGTCACGATCATCCCAGACGACGTTGAATCTGTAAGTAATTCATCAATATGTATTCAATGAGATAATTGAAGGTGATGAGGATAGCGTTGAACAGTAAAGCAGTGGACCTACGAAATACCAATACACCAGTATATTGGTGACTTGGTGTTACGCGCGTACCTAAATTGAAGAAACTAGTCAAGGCTGTGTGAAGTCTGGCTTAGAAGGGATCCAAGAACTTTCTGTGTATATTAATATATTAAAGCTGAGTTCTCAGTGATAACAAAATACAAAGTAGTAGTAAACCGCCTCCTCTTTAAAACATGGTTAAAAACTTGTAGATATACCGTGCCTTAAGGGAAAATCCCACTGTGAAATAATACGAGAACATTATGTAATCTATATATATAAAAGCGAAATACCACTCACTTATTAATCACGAAATCTCAGAAACTATAACACCTACAAACTTGAAATTTGGTAGGTAGGTTCCTTATAGGGTGTAGACATCCGCTAAGAACGGATTTTACTAAACTCCACCCCTAAGGGGGTAAATCAGGGGATGAAAGTCTGCGTGAGCGAAGCTGCGTGCAAAAGCTAGTTATATATAAAAATACGAGTATGTCTGTACACATTGGTGAGCTTTTTAGTTTTGCATAAGACATCTGAAATTTTGCATACGATTTTTTTTTACATGTTAATATGTTTAGTACGTAAGATAAGGCGATTGAATTTAGATTCAAGGTATTGCTAAAAAACATATCGAGGCTTGTCTACGAAGGTACTTAGAGCAGTCTAGGAATATTAGGCTGTGTTTTGGAGAATCTTACAACTAAATGGATCCTATAGTTATCTACTTTAAATAGTCACAAACTGACTCAACAGCAAATTCTCTGAACTTTTTAAAGATACTACGAAAACGAGTATCGGATATTTTACTTAGGTAAGTAAAATATCCGGTATAATGAAGTTAAAAAGTTAAAGTCACTTCGCTATTGAAAGTTTATGACACATGACGTGGATACATTGTGTGTCAATCACTTGCAGCGAGGCAGCTCTCTTAAATTAGCCGAGCTCACAGAAAATTATGGTAGTACTGAAGTATAACCACTTTATAATTTTACAAGGGTCTAAATGACATAACTCTTTAATAATAAAAAAATGACTATTTTGTGAGTGCATTGTTGCTCTACTTTCTTCTATTGACTTTCAGGCACATTCATAGCAAGTTTTCAGCCATTACTTTCAACGCAAAATATTGATATTTCTGAAAAATTGTTAACAGTTTTCAAGTGTAGAAATATTTGGCAAAGATTTGAATGATTCAACACATCGCAAACCGATTAAAGCTGTTAATATGCCAGCCACATTTTGTCGGGTGACGCATACCAGAATTCCAATTTCACTGTGTAATAAATAATTAAACAAACCACGGACCGCCCATAATGTCGAAGTAATAAGGATGTACCAGTAAGGTGGCGGATCGCTTGGTTCTAGGCACTCGTCGAGCCAACTTATTTATTAGAAGTTAGCCGCATAGTAGGTTCCATTAAAATATTCTCCTTGTTACATGTACTACAAACTGACAAATCTATATCCTGTGGCAGTATGTTGAATGTTTGACAAAATTAGGAAAAGCGTAGGGATAATTCTATTCGGAAAAGCGATAACGGTCTATCCAATATCCAATAGTGATTTAAGGATGACGTATTGGTTTAAGCGGTCGCACCGCCGTTTTCTACTGCGCTTAGAGTTCGAATTCCACATGGGAGAACACAAGAACATAAAGATGAAATACACAAATTGTTGTTCTGAGTCTGGGCATTCTTTGTGTCGGTTTCAGGTATGCGACGTAGGATAAACATCCTCACACATTAGTAAAACTACTAATGTGTGAGTTGTCTTTAAAAAAACCTAAAGAAAAATTTCTCATACTGCTAATCAAAGTTTGATAGTAGACAGGTTTAACAGCGTAGAGATTACACGTAGCCTATCTAGTGGTAATTGGTATGTGGTTTATATAAACTACATCGTCATCTTATTGAATCAAGTTTGTAGCGATCTTAGTATAAAAATTCCTATTTACAATGCAATCCCAAAAGAGTCCATAGAAAAGCTGAATAATGGTAAAACTAATTACTATGTTATAAGATAATAAATACAATGACATTATAAACACTTCGCATCGCCGCCGCCGCTCACTTTTTAGGAGAAAATAATGTAATCTCAGATAATAAAATTTCAAGTAGCTGCGGCATTCATTTTAAGTGTTTTCATTTTAAAGAAGTTGTAATTTATGACACGCTCAGTATAAAAAAATCCGAGCAATAATATGGGTTCTTATTTATAGCTCATAAAAAGCCAGTAAGAGTGAATTGACTTGTCAAGGTTTGACTCGGGAGTCAAGTTAATGTATTAATATACGTAATAATAATATATGTGTGTGTTACGTGAACGACATATGAATGAAAGGAAATAAGGGCGAGGAATATTGAGATTACATTTTCATTGAACGATAACTTTATATGCTGCCAAAAAATGAAGAAACTAGGTACCTAGTTTCTGTAGTGTGGTGATGTAGTCTGTACTTCCTACAGAACCGCTAACCAAAGGTAGTTGCATAGCAAGATAATATTTCGCACCCCGTTACTCCTGAAAGCGTTTGTCTACTTTAAAAAAATCACGTTAATTATTTTTAATCTTTTTTCATTCCCGGAGTTGAAAATCCCTTTGGATCTCTTGCTTCTTTGGGACTCAGCAGTTAGAAGTATGTGGTGATCCCACTATAAGCCACCTTGACTGTGGCCTCAGGCGCCTAATGCAGAATGACCGTCCGGGTCATTGTTCAGTACGCGCCTGATTTTCACTTCTTATGTGTTTTCAGGTCCCCACCTCATCGAACCATGTTCTTGGCTAATATAGCAATTTGTAGATACAAATTCACTTTAGCTAAAATATTGAGGATCGAAGTTCGTCTATGTCGACATTGATAGATGCAAACGCGATTCACATTCTGAAAACATCTGGATTGACCATGACTTTTTATTATTATTAATATAATTTCAGTGACCTGACCTATTTTTTGTAACATCTTTTTTTATAGGGACAAAGAAAATTTTCCTACCCAATACTTTACTTAAAGATACATATATAACACAGAGTTTTGTTAAATTTTCTAATACTGAAAATGTTTGTTTTACTATTAACTGTACTGATATTATCGTAACAAAATATATTAACGATTCTTTAGTAAGTAGGTAAGATGACACCAAAAAAAACAGTATCGATTACTTTCCATAGCATAATTACAATTTTTTTTTTCAATCCTTTACAACAAAACCGTTTAAAAAAGTTTATTATACAGCAAAAAGCAAGTACATTATTATTATGCTAATGTTTTAATGAAGTATATCGACGAGGATGTGCTATATAAACATACATTTCATTTCAGTTTTCCATAAACTGGTTAATTTTCAGAAGAGCGTTGGGAATTTAATTTGGTCCAGGTGAGGTTGGCAAATGAGTACGGTTGTAAAAGTAATGATTCTGTTTTAGTGATATTTCAATGTAAAAAGTTTATTACAAAAGCTATGTTTAAGCCTATTTTGATATAAGTAAAAAAATCAGTTAATTCTGACATTATTACACGTTGTGAAAGGAAATACGTTTTTTATGTCAAACGAATATAATAATCAATGGAGATTTCTGATCAGAATTTCATGCAAGTCAGTGTCAGTGCAACTGACAGCAAGTTGGCAAAACACATGATTACTATTAACTAATAACTATATGTCGGAAACGAGTATTTTTCGGGGCAGAAAACGAAGTAGGTACAAACAAATAATCTTCATTATCAAGTAGGTAACTTTAAGTGGGAACAACGAGCCGTAAGGTAGTTTCTAGACTTGTTGTCCGCGCGGTGGCCGATCGGTAAGTGTGCAGGTGCTCTGCCCGGCCCGCACGAACACTTATCTAGATTTTGCCGAAGCGATGTCGTTTCACCGATTGCATCCCGTTTACTTTTGACCGTTCCGACGTATATAATTTTGCGTATATTTTATGAAAATGATATAGAATCTATTTTATACAGAAAAAGTATCACTGCGAGGGTTATAAGAATAACTTCTACGTGAATGAAACCTTCTTACTTTTCACTACACTACAACATACTGAAACGTAGTGAGAAATCACGAATGGGGGCACACTGTTTTCGGGATTCGGGTAATCCAATAAACCCACAGAGACTCACGTTTATTCGAGTATCTGAGTAAGGTTGTTCCCCACGGATAACTCGGATAACTACAGCAGTTAAAGCAGTGAGCAGTTCCAACCGAATTATCATTAGGTTTGGCATGCGCTGCCTAATTACATTTGCTGAGATTCAACAATCTACATCAAAGTATATGTGTAAGGAATAGGGAGATGAGTCTATGACAACAAAGTTATTTTTAGAGAATTATTTCTGTGGCTGGGTAACTACTGCATGCAGTTATTTAGTCAAGAACAAGAATACCTTTGATCACAAAAAAACAAATAATGCTACGACTTATATTATTATGGCTAGAAAGATATAAAGGAATGATAAATTAAAATGGAAGAATAAAATATATTGTGCTATGTTATACTAAAGAAAATCGAGATAACGACAGCTGATGAAATGGATCAATAGTTTATTAAATTAATTCTTCAAGCTTTCATTTTATTAAACAAGAAAGTTTAAAAAAACTATAACTAGACTACGTCATCTGGGTTATTCTAACAAAAAAAAGTAAAAAAGTTGGATTTATGAACAATTTAGAAGTAATAATTCGTAATTTTCCTTGATCTCGTAAAGAGATGACGATTAAGATAATGACACCTGTTGTGTAAGATAAATTTTCTTAGCTCAGACAAAAGTGCCTTTGCCATTAGTGCTTACAGGTGTTTGTTTGTATGATGTACTTTGTGTGTCACAGGATTACAAAATATTGACAAATTGGATGGAATCAACTCAGAAAATTTTGAACCAAAATTTTGATAACTATAAGTGTAAGTGTAAATAGTGTAAGAAAAATATAGCTAGAGAGTAGTGAATACGGCTAGTTGTTTGTTGTTTATTTTTTATTTTTATTTATTACAACATCACCTTCACTAGCATTACAGGTTGCCCTAAGGCGATAGAGAGGCTAAGTTACATTTCTAATATTATGTCTATTGCTTTACAAGTGAACAAATAACATTTATACAGTAACGACATATAAACTCAAAAAAAGTAACAATCAATCTTAAAATTAAAAATATAAAACAAAACATTGCAGCTTTTATGTCTTGTAACAAATTAAATTTACAAGACATTTTGCGAGTACACTTGTAACATCGTTTTTTTTTACTTTCATTGTTAAACAATTTTGTTTTCAGCGCCCTCTCGTTCACTATAGTTCGAACTACAATTGGGTGTGGAGCGCGATCGAATTGCCGGGCTGTTTGGTGCACCTAGGTTGCACTAGGTGGCGTATGTTTTGAAGGATTTTTTTTGTTGACATTAGGACACTTAGTAACAGTGAGAGATTATCATATGTGTATCATACGATTCTCATTACATTTTAAATTGATCGCAAATAAACAAGCAGTATAGAAGTTGTACGTCTTGTTCGCACATCCAGAAATGGGGAAGGGGTTTCATCGAGAGGATTCGATATTAAGGCTATAAAGATGGGTGTGTGGCAGATGATTCTTCATTTCTTAATCTTCTCGTTTGAACTCTGAGGAAGCTTTACTTACTGTGAATATTTATATCTTTGTTGGTAGTGTTTGTGAGTGTTCAAGTCCCACTGTCTGTGGTAAGTTAACCTCAAAAAGGTTTTTCCTTATTATCTTTATGTATGTAGAATATGTCCTCAGGTTATTTAATTTTGTTTATAGGGTCGATAGATTACAGCTGAAAGTCTACCTACATTGTACCCGTCTTGTGGTTCGTGGTTTGTTGCTGAGGAGGATTGACTATTGGCAGCTCACAGCTCACTCCTCAAGATTTCTGCCCTACCTTGAGGAAAGTTCACATAACTTTAAATTTAATTAATTAATACTTTTACTTAGCACCTACAAGTGGATCACTGGTGGACGTCTCCTCAAGCTACCTTGAGCTGGAGAGAGTCTACAGCTGACTACCTCGAGTCAGCAAGGTGACCAGAGGGTGGCTATCCTGTGCTGTCAAGTCTACAGGCTTATTGTTAAAAAAGAAGACTGTATAATTTTTATTTTTTTCTCAACCTACCTTGTATGTATCTTTATAATTTTCTTTAACAATTGTAATCTAAAAATAATTTTCTTGAACTGAATAAAAGTTTGTATGTGTCGTAAGTTGTTTCTCCGAAGCCTCCCGTGGACCCTCTGCACCCTCACTTTAAATTTATCAAAATTCTTACGGCGCCCTGAGGTCTCATATTTATCCTGAGTCGAAACCGGTGAGTTTCCACCTGACAAGTTCAGGGGTTACACACTCAATTGACACGAAAAAATATCTAAATCTTTTTTTTTTTAGGTTTGGTTCCGACTATCCGTCATCACAATAGTAGAGATTGACATTTTTTTTTTTTATGTTTGATCCTGCCAAAATGACTCTACTCTGCCTGATGGATAAGAAGCATAAGAAGAATCCAAGAGTGGTGGTCACCATACGGTGAATGCAGACAATACAACCATGCAGCATGGTGACCCACACCATGGCGGGCTAGTGATGCTTCTGCATCATTTGGCCTCTGGTCTCGCACTCACCAACAAAACACGACATTTTATTTTCTTCTTTCAATTTAAACCTTATAGAGTACTAGTTTTTACCCGCGGCTCCGCCCTCGTGTATGTCAGTTGTCTATGTCTCATGTCCTTCTCCAAGATCCAGTCTATCTCTATACCGAAAATCATCAGAATTCATTCAGCGGTTTAGTAGAAAGCGTAACAGACAGACAGACATAGATAAAAAAAAAAAGAACTATGCACAGGATAAAATTTTTGAACATGTAGCTGAAATGCGAATATTAAGATGCATGTGTGGTGTGACTAGAATGAATAAGGTGAAGAATGACTACATTGGAGGAAGTCTGAATGTAGTACCAGTGAATGAAAAGTTGCGAAGCAACAGGTTAACCTGGTATGGACATGTGATGCGTAGAGATGAGCAATACTAAAAGCGTTATTAAAAAACTTTTCTTCCTTATTGAAAAATATTCACACGTAAATAGATATGTTTCAAAAAAAAAGAAAAGCGTCAACGTATAATTGAACCTATAATTTCAAAAAAGGCATGTCATATTTTTTAATACTAAATCACTTTTTGACGCTATTTTATTTCTCGTTGCGTTGTGAAAAAGGCACATCTACCACAAGTCAACTTTTATGGCAAACTAGCTGAGTCCCGCGGTGCAACAACAACCACGGGTTACGCCACGGGGTAACCAAATGTCTGCCGTCGTAACGTCCCTACGATTTTACAGTTTATCGAGTATCCATTGGCATTAGGTTCCGAGTGAATAGAAATTTATCAATAGAAATTGTTATTGCAATACGAGATTTAGAATTTATTCAGGATCAATACCAAGAAACTGCACCACAATACAAAAATAAGAGTAAACAGGGATGTCCCAATACGCTCTTCGTTAGTGTATAGGTAGTGTACTTTTCGCTATATCTTCACACCCATAGCGCGTAGGATTCGTTTTTAAGAAGTAAATGAAATCCAAGTATGCAAACAGAGAACAAACAAAGGAATTCTGGTAATCTCCGTAGAAGTAATGTCTCGTAATGTCTGATAACTCATTACGAGAGCTAAATAATCTCTAACTGCATTGCCATTGATTGGAGGACGAAGAGCAGAGGAAAATATTGGATGCGCTTTTTAATTATACGATGGAATTGACAGTATGGTCATTTAAAGACTTTCATCGACCGATCGATCAAGACGTCTGACTTATTAGTTCAGTCCAGTTAAATGGCTAAGTGTAAACTAAAAAAGTGACAGGCCATATTCAAAATGATATTATAAGTTTTCGATCAATGACTTGAAGGAATATTTTTAAGTCATTTAAAATGAAATAGCATATTTAAAATGTACATGAATGGTGTTCTTGTTTTCGAGTTGTTTTTAATTAATATTAAGTTTAGTTGAGTGTACGTAATAAACCTGTCAGTTATTTAAACAAGTATAAAGTTATTCATTAGCTGTTCACTTGTACATTTACAACGATGTTCTTTGTCATCGCCATTTCTGTTTGCGCTACCGCCAGCCATATTCGCCACCGACGCGACTGTCTCATTGTTCGTTTGACAGTGCAGTTACAGGCGACATATTTACATTTTGTTTACTCCACAGCTGGGTTTTAAATGTGCTTCTTTGATACTATAGTATTGTTCAGTCCTCCCACCAATGGAGCGATTACTTTGTGATACTTGTAATACCTATAGGACCCATGAGTATAAGCATTAACTCGCTACTAGTCCATTGGCGAGAAGAATGAACCACGGTGCTCCACCGTGTTCTTAATCTAAACTAAATCATCAAGCACTTACTGGAGTTGTGTGGCTTCAGTGTTCTCGGCGTTCCAAGAGATCTCTTGGGTAGTTTCTTCTCTGCGTCGTCACACAAACTTGCTCCAAGTGCTGTATATCTTTCAAGGTATTCGAATTACAATAAACTCGTATCAGCTATCACGGATATTCGAATTACAACTCACTCGCTTCAGCTATCGCGGAACGCGCCTACAAAACTCGCGAGTCCAACCAGACCTAACAAAACGGTAAATCACTAAAGGGACCGGGTCGATGCTTAATTAGCTTAATATCAATTAAATTTCGGTTCTCAAAACAACAATCGTCGACCGTTCACAACACGCGTCTTTTTTGTACTCTATTAACCTCAAACGTCAAAACACGAAAAAAGTGACAATCAAAATGTTGCCATTATAATGACGTTCGAAATCCAACAAGTATAGAGTATATAACTTTAGGTGCTGTAGGTAAAAAGGATATTGTTATATTAAGTATACTTCCGTACATAGCTATTAGATGTAACAGCCAATACCAAAGAAGAGACAGTCGTGCCATGCTTTTTCAAAGCCGTTGACGCCATTTTTATGAGTACATACACGGGTACATACTAAAATGTTGTCTGAATGAAGCTAGACATCTGAATTCTTAGTGACTAAGAGGAAATAATGTTAAATATTATTAAAGAGTAATGTTTCATTGCGGTTATGTTTTTTAGATTAATCTCATGTGATAAAGTTACTGCGGTATGGGAGAAGTTATAACTTCTGAAACTTATTGTTTTTTAAATGTTTCTGATGAGAATACGATTTTAATAATAAATATTTTCGGACACGCCATCTATCATATCTAACACACAACGCCATCTAGTCCCAAGCTCAGGCGCGGTTCCATTTTCATTTTGGGGGGGGGGGGGTCACTAATCAAATAAGTCGAGTAAATTAGACTTTATTGCACAATACACAATTTTATTTCACGCATTAAAAAAATGGATATCTTTTGTTTTTATTGGTAAAATCTATTGGGATCATAATATTTGAGACATCTGTGACAATCTTGGAGGAATATTTAGAGGATCTAGCTCCGTTGGGGGACGAAGGGCGTGTATCGAACTCCCGACAAATCGGTCTAACCATTAAACCTCGGCGGCGGCCTACATCTGCAGTCAAGAGGAGCTCCAGGATTCTGGAGTCCCCCCTGCCTTACCTCATCACTGAGGTACATCCCGGGGTAACCAGATTCAAACCCGGGGCATGTCGCTATCATAGCTCTCACCCCTCTACACAGTAAGAGAGTCGGAACACCGACCCGCCTGAGACGACACCCCCAGCCGCATCGAGGTGTCTGGTCGTTTCCAGTGGCCAGATCTCCCCTGCATGTGGCCACAACGACCTTTAACCGACGATTGGGGAACTAGCGGCCTCTACCGCGCATCCTTCGTCGCCTCTTTCGAGCGGGATCGGCCATTTCCCGATCCCGCTCTTCGGACTCCTTCTGGAGCATAACGTCTTCACATTACTCGCCAGTATTGCCGCGATCAATGCTGGTGGTGACAGGTTTCGTCCGATCTGTCCGACCGGGCGAAGTCACCGAAGCAGCCGTGCCAGGTGAGCATCTAAGTGAATCGGTAGGTTCATAAGTTGGTTCTCTCTATGCAAGCTTCGAAGCTCGGCAGAAAGGCTCCGACAGTGCCCGCCAAGCTCGTAGGGCTTGCTTATGTGTGTTCTGACGATGCATTCCGGGCTCATGATACGGCGCTATCTCTTCGTCATTCCGACCGACAGATCGAATTTAGTCGCAGACCATTGTGTTCATGTCGGCTAGAATGTCGAAGGGTGGATATCGTGCCAGGATCGTCGCCGCCTCGTATGAGATCGTACGGTGGCCTCGTACGATCCGTATGGCCATCAACCGCTGCAGACTACCGAGTTGAGCATTACAGCGGGAAGATCCAGCCGGTGCCCCATAGAGGACCATGGGTCGCACGACGTCAATACGCACGCCCAAGCACAGAGAGGCAGCGAACTTCTTCCCGCGGTCCCCCGAGATTGGGCAGCAGACAATGTGGCACCCCTGCTACTCCTCGTACTGGGGACTAGTCGCCCGAAATGCTTTTCAAAGCTCTACCGATTGTCCATGATGAGGTACTTCATGTACTGACCCACTTGGTGGTTCCGGGCGCTTACGTAGGCCTTGGAACCATATCGCCTCAGTTTTCTGAGGCGCCACCCCCAGGCCCAGCTTATGATTCTTATCCACGACACAAGCCACCCCTTGCGAGCAGAAGCACTTCCCCGAAGCGTGACCCTCTAGCCAGAATTAGGGTATCGTCTGCATAGCAGGCGACACTGATGCCCGAAGTCAGACTAGTGCGAAGGCCCGAATCGTATACGAGGTTCCATAACAATGGGCCCAATACAGAGCCCTGGGGAACCTCACAACACACCTCCCTTCAATTTTCCACTCCGTTCCGATCGACAAACTTCACTGTCCTGTCGCGCTGATAGACCTCTATGACGGCACGCAGGTAGGTCGGCACCTCGTGATATTCAAGGGCCTCCCTAATCGCGCCCCATAGAAAGGTGCTGAAAGCGTTAACGAAATCAAGGCTAACTACCAACACCACCCCACCCGATCGGACTGCCGACCCCGACAGGGAGCGAACACACCTATATATTAGCGTCCACTGTCGAGCGTCCTCGTTGGAATCCAAATTGGCAGTCCGATAGATCAGGGCCCACTTGCGACAGGTGCTCGCTCATACGGCCAGAGATAACTCTCTCAAAGAGTTCCTATCCTTTGATTTCTTATCTCGATTGAACAATTATGGAAACTGATAAGAATAAGAAAATCAGGTTCTAGTAGCAGATTTGGGGGGGTGGGGGGTCACGTCCCCTGTGACCCCCCCCCCCCTGGAACCGCGCCTGCCCAAGCTAAGCAGAGCTTGTGTTACGGGCACTAGACAACTGATACAAATACATATATACTTTCTTTCTTGTAAATACATACATAGAAAACACTCAAACTCCGAAACAAATATTTGTAGATCATACAAACATTTGGTCCGACCCGGGAATCTAACCCGAGACCTCATGATCACCAGTGGCACACGCCGACCGCGAAACCAACGAGGCAGTAAAAAAAAACGTTATTCATTTAGCTACAATCTAAGAACATTGAAAAGTTCTTAATCCAGATACACAGATATGTATTTAAAAAGACTTACGTTAAAACTTTCCCATCATATTGTAGAAACCGAAGTAATGAGTCGTCATGGGATTTAGTCCTCGTTGGCGGCTTAACAGACTTCCATCTTTCCTTCTGAGTATACGCATCAACTGGAAGTTCTTCCTCTTTGGATAACTCCAGACCTTGAGATTCCAGCCATTCCTGTACCAAGTAAAATAGAGAACGATATAACGGAGTGATTTCTTTCAACCTAACAGTACCTACCTACAGACATGTGAAATCTTAGTTAATTTATGCTTCAACTAGCTTTTGCACGTGGCTTCGCTCACGCAGATTTTCATCCTATGATTTACCCCCTTAGGGGTGGAATTTCAAAAAATCCTTTCTTAATGCTCACTTACGTTAAATATAATATATATATAAAGAACCTACAGCAAATTTCAGGATTCTAGGTTCAGCGGTTTGGGCTGTGAGTTGATCTCTCTCTATGTCAGTCTCCTTCCCTTTTTTATACATATATATTATATATATATAAAGAGAGACAATCTTACAAAGTGAAATCAGTGGTTTATTTTATTTTTTTTGGTGAAGGAAGGTGACAAAATCGATATTATTATTACTACTGTTTCAATAAATTAAGTCTTTCATACTTTCTTAGTGATTGTTTAAAGAAGACCTGTCAAGTTAAGAGTGATTGTCATTTATTTAATTTTTATACTTTTTTTCATAGATGCGGGCAGCACAGTACTGATTGTCATAGAGAGGTCTTCGTAGAAGCTTATATCAAGTAGTAGATGTCCTTCGGCTGAGACCATGATTAAATATTTTCAGTCTATAATAACTAAACAATGTAATTTAAAAGAAATCCCAATTCCAAAATCGCTCAGAGTGGCGTTCCAAAATTGATCATGCTGAGAGCAATGGGTTGATGATGGTGATGAATGAAAGCAATGTTATTGATGTTCTAAGCTCTCTCTTTGTTTTTTGTAGACAGTTAGTGGAAGCTTCAGATCAGAATTAACGAAATTATATGCCCTATCATGTAGATTTAAAAGGTTTATGACTTTGATCATTGATATGTCCAGAGAGATTTTCAAAGTAACTATATCAGCTCTAGTGATACTTTTCTCATATCAATGATCATTTGTGATTTAAAGATCTGTTCTGCATACTATTTTATTATGTTATTTGCACATCTAGATCAACAGTATATTGACGCCTTTAATTTTCTTGTTCTTTTTAGTTTATTATTTTGTATCTGTGGTATGGTTAACATACCTAGTAGATAAGGAACTGGATGCGAGTAGCCCAAAATCAATCAAAGTGGCGTGCAATGGGAAAGGCTTATGTCCTGCAGTGGACTACAAAAGGCTGATGATGATGATGTTTTATATAGACGACTGCACGGTTGGCCTAGTGGTTTAGGCGGTCGCTACGCCGCTTGCCAATTCGCCAAGTGTTGTGGGTTCAAATCCTACACGGGACAACACTTTGTGGGATCCACAAATTGTTGTTCTGAGTTTGGGTGTTAATTGTGTCCGTTTCATGTATGTCTGTAAAGTCCCCCGCGACACAGGATGTTTATTCCTAATGCGGGAGTTGTATTTAAAAAAAAAAGATACATAGAGAATATTAATGATTAAAATCATAATTTCGAGAAGTATCGATAGTGATAATAGCATGTGATCGGTGTGTCAATTGCTGTCACGATGACATGCAATTATATCGAGGTCGTATTGATTACGTTACACCTAATTACTGCGTTATCAGTGTTATCACAGTTATACTTAAAGCTACCACCAACATTGTGGAGTAAATAGGGATATGCATAAGTCAATCGAACTCTTCTCATGTCACTGCTCTGAGAAACAAAAATCCCTTTTGTTTGCTTTCTAGATTAAAGAAATATATAATTTTAAAGCTAAAGTCTAGTCCCATAATGTTGAATATGGATACTATGGAAAGTTATGTTAGAATAAAGTTATCTGTGTTTGTTTATCGGAGAAGATGGTGTGTACATCTTCTCCGATTGGCCGCCTTTGGAGACAGGATTCCGGAGTTAGACAAACAACCTACAAGCACGTAGGTATGCACTGTGAATGTCATACAATCTTGTACAAATTTGTACGGCATTTTCAGTGCGGGAATCGGACTCATAAGTGTTTTTTTATATGTAATTACGCGTATTTTTTTTTATCACCGCTAAACTATCAAGCAAGCACTTAGTTTGCCTGAGTATAGCCCCCCTGACTGACTCCCACATGTGTTTGCGACACCTAATGGTTTTACATGTGTGCTGTCAACCCTATCTCCTCTTTAGATTGCGCTTTATACAGCTGAAATATCTTATCAGTTGTTTGCGCTAGTAGTGTGGCGTAAATTAAATCACCTCTAATCCTCTTGTTGTAGGTATTTGTGTTATATAAATAAAAGCAGGTTTCTCTCTCCAGTTTTATCTAGAGATTGGTTATTAAAAACGACCTTAACTAACCGTTAAAAGAGTATAATACATGTTCTTTTTTTGATAACAATAACTACTTAGTAAAAAAAGAACCTGATTGATGAAAGTATTGAATAGATAATATTTAAATTAAAAAAATGGAGACCATCTCCAGTTTTAGCTAGCTAGCTAGGTTATTGAAAACAAACGTTAATTATGAATCATCAAAAAGAAGTAATTCACTAGATAAGAGTGACGTCATCATGCCATCTCAGCAATCTTGCCTGAAGTGCTCATATAGTCAAAAATGTATATAATACAAATACATACATAGCTATATGACATCTAATTGTTAATTTCGAAACTAACATCGCAAGCCTCCGTGGCGCAATTGGTTAGCGCGTTCGGCTGTTAACCGAAAGGTTGGTGGTTCAAGCCCACCCGGGGGCGTTACTTTTATGTCTGTTTATCAAAATTCTACGAGGAGAATTTTTTGCGCTATTTTAATAAAAACTTATTTCTATAATTTTATAAAACATAAGTTTTGTGAATATTTCAATATTAGTAGTACTCTATTTATACCGAAACGTATAAATGACTATTGCTATTTTATTACTTAAGGCGCTTCTAGAAATATTAGGAATGTTCTTGTTATCGAATGTTACCTTTAAGCTAATAGGCTACTGTTTATAAAAAAAATATATGGACATCGATGGTTAAGCCCGCCAAGGTACATCGATAATTTATAACCTATTCAAGGATGTTTCAATGAACCCTACCTACCTAAGTATTGCAATACCCGTACAGCTACAGTTATCGTTACTAAAAATGCTTTGTCATGGTGAATAAAAATAAACATCATATACATTAATAACTTGACATAACACCTCGGCCGGTTCGTACAAATCGGATAGATTAAGTGCATGACCTATTTTTGTTCAAATGAAATAGAATGATACAAACTCGTGGAGTACCTACATAATGTGGCCACAAATCAAATTAGGGAAAAGTGCTAAGAGATATGAGAATAATAAAACTGGGCCAAAAGAAATTTGGGCCGCCGATAAAAGGTTACCTTTCAAAGAGACTTATCGTTAGGGAAAAAAATCTGAATGATATTATGTATGTATTTATGTCACAACTAAAACATATATTTTCAACCGTGAACCGCGTTATAGAAATACAGGTAGGTACGAAGTTCAGTGTATAAGTATATACTTGTACACTGAACTAACTACTACAACTAAGTAATCGGTTTATAATTTAGCGGTGAAAAAACACATTTGATTATATAAAAAACGACGCTAAAAAAGTAGTAAACAAGTTTCAAAAGCCGTAGTCACGCGTTGTTAAAGTGTTATGGACATTTGTCGTAGTTGGGTTTAAGTTTTTACTTTTTTTTATTTAAAATGTTTTGGTGCCTCTATAACATTAATTTCTTTGCAAAATATATTTTAAATAGGTACCAAAGAAATAACACAATTATCGAATAAATATGGACAAAGTCACGAGAAAATGCTTTTAATATATGTATATATTTTTGAAATGTACAAGTAACGCCCTTTCGAATGATACCAGACACGGCATATTTATCTCAAATTATTTTTTTAATACAGTACAGTACAGAGACACTTCATATAGCCTCTAACCAGCGGACAATCAAGACGCTTCTAACGATACCTCATTTGTCTTATTCTGAACAGTAGTTAAGAAAGAATGTGGGAACAGACAACCATACCATAGAAATATCACACTTATCGAATAAATACGGACAAAGTCCATATATTATTAGCATTTGCCCGTGCAAATGCTAATAATATATATATTTTTGAAACGTACAAGTAACGTCCTTTCTAATGATACCAAACACGGCATATATATCTCAAATTATTTTTTTAATACAGTACTTTATATCGGCTAGAGGGCGCCACATTAGATTCAGTGACACGTCATATAGCCTATAACCAGCGGACAATCAAGACGCTTCTAGCGATACCTCATTTGTCCAGTTCTAATTAGTAGTTAAGGAGCTATGAGGGAACAGATGAACATACATACATACATACATAGCCTGTCAAAATCATAACCCTCCTTTGGCTTTGCCGTAGTCGGGTAAAAAATACGGATGTGTCAGTCCAATTCATGAACTGAGAATGACTCGACGAAGCAAGTACACGATTAATAGAACGTTGATTTACCACGTACAACCCGGTCACATTATCTCGAGACCTGGCGTCGATGACGTCACGTCGCGTCGGCGCTCTGATATGGTGCGCAAAACAAGTATCCTCTAGTAGGATATTATTATAAACAATAAGATTTCCAACAAAACAAATATTGTGTTAATTAATTTAATGTAGGTAATATTATTATAATAATATTATCATAATCACATTAATTTTAATTTATCTATTTCTAATCTATTTTACATGCACACTGTAAATGAAATTGTACTATGAAATGCAAGAAATAAAAGGCTTTTTATTTATTTATTAATTAATATAATTATAATGATATGATTAAAATGATGGAAAATAAATGAAACAATATTGGTTAAGTGGGTACAAGAAGTGTTTATTACACAAAATTAGACTAAAAATCTTCTTCAGAATATATGATTGGCTCAATGCCAGTCATTGTCTCATTATCGCTATCGCTGATCTCACTGTCCGAACTCTCTTCGCCTAGGGATATAATTATTTCACGAACATTTTCTTCTTCAAGGTGGTCTTTCTCCCAATACTCCTGTTGTAATCTTTCAACGTGATTTACTTCTTTTTTCCAGTCGGAAGGAGTGATGGAATTAATCGCATCTCTTGTTAATTTTTCTATTTCTTTTTCCGACTGGGTAACATTTTTGTCTGCCACCCTTTGCTTCACTAGATTCCAGATATATTCAATCGGATTTAAGTCACAGTGATAGGGTGGCAGACGTACTATTTCCTGACCATTCTCTTTCATTAATTCGTCGACGACGTATTTTTTTGGAGGCTTTGTCCTTAAAATTATCGGGTACAATTCTTTTTTCGTCATATTCTCGTCAAACGGAACGTTATTGTCACGCAACCAGTTTTGCATAACAGATTTGAGTGATGCACTCGTGGGTGCCTTTATTGATTGCGTTGAATGGTAAGGTGCATTGTCAATGACGACTATACCGTTCGGCGGTAAGTTAGGTAGCAACTTTTCTTTGAGCCATTTCAAGAAATTATCCGTGTCCATCTCATGATGATAGTCGCCTGTTGTCTGTTTACATTTATATAGTAATTCTGCGCCTGGTATGAAACCGTTTTCTCCCCCAGCATGCACAAGAATCCATCTCTGGCCGGGGTTAAAATTTTTTTTTACGCTGCTGTCGGTACTATTTTGCCAACATTTATTAACGGTGTAGTGTGAGTGAATCCATGTTTCGTCTAGAAACGTAACCGGTTTTTTATGTGCGCCAAGGTCATTGTTTTCTTTCATCCGGCGCAGGTAGCGAGCCCTCCACGCGGCAATATCTGGCTTTTGTATTAAAATTGTACGGGCGTTTTTACATTTTTTGAATTTATATCCCAAATGGTCAATTAAAATTTTTCTAAGGTAACTTCTTTCACCTTTAAAATTTATATCCCTTTTAGCGACTGCCAAGATTTTCTTTAAGGTTGGGATTTCTTTTCTTACAGTATAAAAACTGTTAATAATATTACGTATGGCACAGATGTCAAAATCATCAATTTCGATTTTTTTTTTGTACTTCTTGCGCTTTTTACCTGGTGTTGACAATTTTTCTTCACGTGTATCGTTGCTAGAACCTTGACTAGTACTCGTACTCGGTGTAGCATGTTGCAGTGACGCATGCCGCAATTCTTTGGCCTCCTTTTTTATTCTCATCAAAGTACATTTTGATATTCCTGTTGCAGCACAGGTTCGTTTAACAACTTGATCTACAGGTATTACGAATTGCTTGTTAGCTTTCTCTGATTCAAAGAAAGCGAGAACTTTCAGGATTAAATTTCTTGCTTCACTGTGAATAGGTTTTCCCATATTTGAAAATAATTTCACTGTCCCACTTCAAAGCAACGAAATAGTAACAAAAATGTCCAAACTAAACCAAAATGTCCAAACTTAACAAAAATGTCCAACGTTGCAACAAAAACAATATTTTAACGTAACAGCAATAACAAAATAACAATAAAAGTCCAAACGTAACAATAACAATGAAATGTTTAAAAATATACCACGAAAACAAGTCAACGCGTATCGGCAACGAAAGTGCTAACCGTACTGACACGCCGTGGCGAGCGCGGGGAGGTGAAAGGAGAACGGGGCGGGAGGTTCGCATTCCAGCGAGGTCTCTAGATAATGTGACCGGGTTGTAATTGCTTGCGTATCGTCGCTGCATCGGCATCATTTGTGCGATCGCTGTCGAGTAGAAAGTACGGCTTGTACCTATTATTACGTCAAAAAATATTTAACATATTTTAAAAAATGGTCACGTTAACGTTGAACGATCCAGTAGTGCAATCGTATATTGTTTACACTTCAATATTAGCATTGAAACTGTTAGCTATGTCGCCAATGACAGGCACGATGCGTGCTATGCGCGGTGTATTCGCTAACCCGGAGGACGCAAAAGCCGGAAAAGGCAAGGTCAAGCTCGACGACCCCATCGTGGAGAGAATACGACGTGCACACCTCAACGACTTGGAAAATATTCCGGCTTTCTGGGTGCTGGCAGCGCTGTACGTGACTACTGGACCGACAGCGGCCTGGGCAACTTTACTCTTCCGTGTATTTACTGTATCCCGCATAATTCACACCATCGTATACGCCGTCATTCCGATACCACAACCCACAAGATTTATTGTGTTTGCAGTGGCAATGTTAGTTAACTTATACATGGCCATTCAAGTAATACTACACTACATTACCGCCATTTAAGTGTATGTTGTTGAATAAATATAAAGTTTTTGTTATTCTAAAGTTCATATTAAACTGGTGGAAATTTTACGATAAGCTGTTTTTTTTATTATTTTCGTTGATTTTAAATAGCATGACGTTTGTTGAAGCGCCTACACTAAATCTGTTAGCAATGTATTTTGTGTTGTGTGATTTAAACGATATTGGAACAGTCCACACACCTGCGTGCTTGAAAATCTAGTGTTAAACAAATCGTCAAGTGTGAAGGCACATAGTTATTGACATCCATTTTATAATTGGCAGTTTTGAGTTTAACTTGTACTGTTACTGTACTAGAATTGACAAGGTGAGTAATTCTGAACGTAGCACCAGTGGATGTAAAGTATGAAAACCTCCACACAGGCGATTTTGAAGTTATGTAGAAAGTCGTTAAACTTTTTTAGGATTCCAACTATTCGTGCCACAGTGACGTTCGTCTGGCAACCGAGACGACAGCTTAACGTGCTCTCGGAGGAGCAGGTGCACGGAGGGATTTAATGTTTTAAATAAATGTTAGGTATCCAGTTATACTCGTAGACTGACCTGACTAGGACAGCTTAGCTTTACAATACTTTTCGTTATCACATAGCCATGAGCCCCTCCTCTCACCTATTTAAAAAGTAATTTTATTTTTTATTTTATAAATAAAGCTCTAGTTTCCTTCAAAACAATAGGTTAAGATTATTCTAGGTAATCCACTGTCTGGGATAGCGTGCCATCCAATTGTTAGATGAACATCGTTCAAATCCCTACATGTATGGTAGATCGCATGTACCGCTCCTATTTACATCAGACAGTAACACAGAGTCCCTTGGCTAGACGGTAGTGAGTACTGTGTAAACGGAACAGCTTATTATCTAAATTCTAACAAAGCATAACTAACACGTGATCTAACAACAATTTGATCTGAATCATTATTTTTTTCATTGCAAGTTTAGCTATGAAAATGACAAAGGAAATTCCATTTTAATAACACACTATGTACGTGTATGTGTATATTTAAAACTCAAAAATAATCATAGCAACACCGCACCAAGGACCTAGTCATTAGCAACTTTTAGATATTACTACTATCAGCACACTAACCTGCATTATATAATGAGCGTTAGTAGCACTTTTTAATTACAGATTTTTCATCAGGAGATACAAGTGACTAACTGCGGGAACCAGAAAGCCCGGCCATGAGAGCTCAATGGTTAATATTTCTTCATCGGTTGTACCATGTTTAATAAAATTGAATGTAGTTACTTGACATTTTAGTAGTTAAACAAACTAAGCACTTGAAGCGATTTCACGTTTTATACTATATATACAATACTATACACTTAAAATAATATACTTGTAATCTTTCCAGTCCTTCAAAGTTAATAATGAAAATGTTAACAGAAAAATCTGTAGATATTTTATGATGCGTTTAGCTGGGGTAGCTACAGGTAAGTGTTCTATGGCAAACAGCATATGGGGCAAACTAGCAGACGTATCGCCTGATGGTAAGCGATTACCGCCGTCCATGGACACCCGCAACAAGTGCGTTGCCGGCCTTTTAAGAAGGAGTACGCTTGTTGGATTTCGAACGTCATTGTACTGGCAACATTTTGATTGTCTCTGGTTCGTGTTTGACGTTTGAGGTTGGAATAAAAGAGAACTCGTGCGGTGTACGGTCGAGTAATGGCGGGCAGTGAATTTGATTGTTAATTTTGTGTATTCTTTAGCCTCCGCGTGATAGTGATGACACTTTGGGTTTGTTAGGCTAAAATACTTATAATAGTTGAGAACGGTTTGATCGGCCAGGCTTGTGAAAATTAATTGTGATAAAACTCGCGAGAACTATAAGTTTGTGATCGAGCGTGTATTGAAACGGGCCGACGTTTTATGTATTATTGTGAAAATCCCTTGATAGTAAGCTAATTGTATTGTCCATCGACCCGCGGTCTCTTTAGTGATAAACCGTATTGTGTTAGGTCGTGGAGTCGCGAGTTTGTAGGCGTGTTCGCGTAAGCTGAAACGGGAGTATTGAGATTGGTTCGAATGCCTTGGAATTTGTACAGCATTTTAGGAGCGTGTGTTTGTGTGGAGCTCAAGCCCAAGAGCTCTTGGGAACGCCGAGAAGAACGTGAAGACACACACTCCAGTAAGTATAGTTTAGATTAAAAACACGGTGATACAGCCGTGGTTCATTGCTCCTTCCAGGGGACATTGTTATAGCGATTGAATACCTTATTCTATGGCCCGTAAGATATCTCAAGTATCACAAAGTGATCGCTGCCCTGGTGGGAAAAATGAACAACGCTCTTTTCTTAAAGGTTTGAAGGTTTTGTTGTGCGAGGCAGAAAGTTCCTAGAAAACCGCATAGTTGTGAACTGCCAACCATCTAAGAGATGAGGATAAAACTGCTTTCGCGTAGGACGATGGCGAAAAGAGGCGGCAGGAATCAGTCTGAACAATTCCTAGGAGTACTCCCCATAGTAAATGCGGTAGAAGATGCATAGCAAGCCACATCTCTACGCAGCGCCAAAGAGTCCAGCCGAATTGAAACTTCTTGGCAGACGACGATTCGAGTGGCTCTCCGTTCAATGCGGTCCAGAGGGAGGAGCTGGTACTGGGGTGCCCCCGCCCGAAGATGAGGACAGTATTCCATATGAGGCCGAACCTGCGCCATATAAAGTAGAAGGCGGTGGGCGTGAGTGAAATACTGTATCGATCTGTTTAGCACGCCAAGCTTCTTCGAGGCCAATTTCCTCCTCCAAATGGCCACGGAACTGTACTTCACTCGATATGTCAACACAAAGTATTCCAATGTTGGCTGAGATTATAATGGGAAACATGTTTTTTAAAACGTTACTAGTCCGAGTTTTACGTTTTGCATTAAAATTTAAATGAAATAACAATGAATTATTATTCTGTTTACAAGAATTAATTTCCGACTGTGATCATGACCAGTATAACCTGGTTGGAACGTCGGGTAATTTAAAGGGATATAATAATTATTATTACGAATTAAATGATGGTTATAGGTACCTAGCCAAACAAAAAAATATTTATAAATACATTTATGTAAAATTAAAAACGTTTTGAAACCTGAATAAACCTTGTCTGTTTTTAAAAAGTTAGTGAAGGTTTATTATTGAAGTGAAAACTTCTTTAGCCGCGTTGAGCACTTTTTGGTAGGAGAAAATATTATGAGTTCGCGTCACCGACATGCTGACATAACATTTTCGAAGTGAAAACTTCTTTGACTGCTTTGAGCACTTTTTAGTAGGGGAAAATCTTAAGGGCTCGCGTCACCGACATGCTAATGTTTGATGTTGGTAATTTTAATTTAAACATTATAAAATTTCCAATTTTACACATTAATTTTTTGACGCTTGTATGTAAATATTGTTGTTTCCTTTTTTGTATTATTATTTCCTAGTATTTTAATTTAATTTAAAATTGTGTGCTGTGCTTTCAAAAATCATTATGTTCATTCATTCTGAAAACGAACCTACCGCTTGTGTGAAAAATTTGTTTACAAATAACATTCTAAGTTATAAGTTTTCACTTCTATCGGCAGTCCTTATGACTGCCATTTTTTTGTCATTGTAGTCTGTTGTCTCCTAGTCTTCTTTTTCTATGTGTTGTATGTTTTTCTATGTAGATTTTATTTATGTTTATTGTTTTAATCTTGAATATTCACGTGATAGTTTACAACAACTGGTGTGTAAACTAGTCTAAAAAACTTATACACGTATGTCTGGAAAAAATCGACGTGAGCAAAATTATTACGTCTAGAAAATCATCTTTTGTTATCTAACTTCCTATCCTACTAATATTTTAAATGCGATAGTTTGTAAGGATGTGTGCCAGTGTGTGTATTTGTTACTCTTTCACGCAAAAGTTACTGAACGGATTTGGATGAAACTTAACAGTAATATAGCTTACACATCAGAATAACACATAGGCTACTATTTGCCGCGATAATCGACATACGCACGAGCGGAGCCGCGGGCAACAGCTAGTGTTTTATATATCTACAATAAAGATAAATATATAAATTAAACGTAATTTAAAGACTAAATAAAAATTAATACATTATTTTAATCTCAGGTTCCAAGATGTTGACGTTGACTTCAAATACGAATTCTTTTTTTTTCCACATAAATCTTGAAAGTTAACATGATGATGCAAAATAATATCGTAGCTGTATATAAAAGTTAGTGAGTCAGTCTTTTTATACAACTGAATGTTACCTTGGTTAAGGTAATGAAGGACAGAATTGGGCTCCATTCACTGATCGAAGATGTTACATCTATACTATTATATAAAGCTGAAGAGTTTGTTTGTTTGAACGCGCTAATCTCAGGAACCGCTGGTCCGATTTGAAAAATTCTTTCAGTGTTGGATAGTACATTTATATAAAATATTATTGTTTTATTTAACTCAGATCAAATTATTTTTATTTGACTTTATTTATTTGATCTGAGTTATTTAAGAAAACAGTCGTTAACATTTTTTTCAATAGAACTGGTAAAAAGTATTTAGGTACCAGTGGGTATTTTAAAGTAAAAAGCATTTAGGTATCAACCTATCTAGAAGAAAAGAGTTCATCGCCTCTTTATACATACCAATAGTAAGAGAGCTACTGAACCTTTCGACCAACGGTGTGTCTGTAAGGCTAGAAACTCTTGTAGTGATGAGTCATAACGTGCTGAGTACGTAACCATCGCCTGGCAGGCCTCAGCCCTGCACATCATCATCTTTCATGGTTTTGAAAGTGTAAAAAAAGAGAAAAAAAAAATTGTTCCTGTAAGGCTTAAAATTTTATAGGATTTAGATCATTCATTAAGAAGTTGAAAAAAAAATGACAGGCGATTACGATGAGCACTAGTACCTGCCAGGCGAACACAAAGCCACACATTTCTTAAATTACATCATAAATGTAAATAAATTTTATTCTGTAAAGTGGTAATTCATACATATGTTTGTCTGAGCGATTTAAAGAAAGTAGGAACAATGACCGGCGGTGCTGGCTAGCATATTTCCTTGAAAGGTGAGGAGAAAGATAGCACTGGAGTGCAAGTAAAAATGTGTCTGAGAACACTTAGTCGGTCCTAACACGACAAACTTTTCATTATTAGTCATAAATAACATTAAATCGTCGGAAGCATTTAAATCAATGCAATATACATTTCAACTAATCGATATATACGATTTTTTATGAACAAAAATAAAGCATTGCCCACACTATTGTGTGTGTGACACATATATATACAAATGTACATTTATATTCGCAGTTATGTACACCATATCAGGATCTCATGATGGGATCCCAACCCATCATGAGATCCTGATATGGTGTACATAACTGCGAATTCGCAACGCATCGCAAATATCAGCGAGCTCGCACGAATGCACCGCAAGAAATACACGCCGCATCGCATTGCATCGCAGTTATGAGTGGGAGTCCCTTAATGGGACCACCACCATACCCTTTCGAATACAAAAATAATTTTTAAAATCGGTAAAGACTTGACGAAGTAATCGGTGATTACACAAAAAAATACATACAGTGGAACATAGGACCTCCTCCTTTTTATTGAAGTCAGTTAACGACGTGAATTTCCACATTTTAATCCAATTTTAACAACCAAAGAAAATAACTAGTTAGTGTCTATAGAGCCATTAATATAGTTACTACAGTTACTCGAACAAATCTCAAGTAGGTATCTGACCTTCACCTGATATGTTTTTGTGGTACCTATCTACCGAGCCGAAATACCGTTATGAACATGAAGTTTACTGAATACGTAGTTGCTCAATGCATCAATGCAGCATGTGAATAACTGAGCAAACGGGTGACGCGACGTGGCGTTGATTTACTACATTTCTGGAGTTTTGTATCATTCGTGCGACCGCTATCGGACAGAGAGTACGGCTTGTACCTCGAAGAATAATATTATATTATACAAAATGGTCGCGTTAGCATTCAAGGATCCAGTAGTGCAATCGTATATTGTTTACGCTGCGATATTAGCATTGAAGCTTTTAACTATGTCGCCAATGACAAGCACGGTGCGTCTTATGCGTGGTGTATTCGCTAACCCGGAGGACGCAAAGGCTGGCAAAGGCAAGGTCAAGTTCGACGACCCCATCGTGGAGAGAATACGACGTGCACACCTAAACGACTTGGAAAACATTCCGGCTTTTTGGGTGCTGGCAGCGCTGTACGTGACTACTGGACCGACAGCGGCCTGGGCAACTTTACTGTTCCGTGTATTTACTTTGACTCGCATAATTCACACCATCGTATACGCCGTCATTCCAATACCACAACCCGCAAGAGCTATTGCATTTTTAGTGGCAATATCGGTTAACTTCTACATGGCCATTCAAATTATACTGCACTACATAACCTCCATATAAGTGTGCAATATGATTGTGATTACAAGGATTGTTTTGTTGATTATGCATGTACTAGTTATATTTGTAAAGTTAACATTAAAGTGGTGGACATTATTATAAACCGTGTCTTATTGTCTTCGTAGTTTTTAATAAATAGCATAACAGTTTATGAGGCACTGGTTCTATAATGTTTAAGCTTGTTATGTAAAATAAATTATGTTAATTAAGTACATATATGATTTTTTATAATTTTATGTTTACTGTAAAAGCTCACAACAAACTATTTTATTTTAAAGTCAACCATCTTTTTTATTATCAATCAGAGCATATATTCACTTTCGGCCAAATCTAGGACTAGTGTAAAATAATTTAGCCGAATTATCAAATTAGTCAACACTAATGTTAGCTGAAAATGATAGTAAAAAAATATTCGCGTTGGGTTACAATCGTTACCGTTACCCTTTCTTTGTCGGGACTTACTTTTAAGGAGGCCGAGTTCATTTTGGAACCTACTTTGTATATTTTCTCTTCTTTTCTTGCAAGACCCTGCTGCTTAGCATCCCCGAAGGTCGCCTCCGGTGGCGGCGGTTAGGAACAAATGGTAAAATTATCCCAACGACCACCAGTAGGGGAATTTGAGTAGTGGCCCTTGGGAATAAGCCGGCGCGTCGGTAAGTCCTTTATGGAGGATTGGCTGAGAGGTCACCCGGGACTCAGGTGGTTATCGGGAGAGGATGCTTTGGAGATCATATGTGACTGATACGCAAGGAGCCAACGCCTGGGTGGATTCATTCTGGCTGGTGATCAGGCTGTGGATACGATGACCCACACGTTGCCAGATTGCGCCACGTTAGTGGAGCAGAGGTGTTGCTTTGTGACGTCCATCGGAATGGGAATTCTCTCACTCGGTACCATGATTGCGGCCATTCTATGGAGCAAGAGCACGTGGAATTCGGTATTTCCTTCGGCGAGTGAGTTATGCTCGAGCGGGACCGAGAAAGCTTTAGACCGGTATCAGAGCCAAGCTGATTTCAGAATCAACGAGCCGCCTCGACAGGGTCGGTCTACCATCTCACAGAAGACCAACCTAAAATGACAGCATTTGTGCTGTCATGTTTCGTTAGTGAGTGTGAGACCGGGGCCAAATGATGCAGAAGCATCTCAAGCGACCACAATAGTGTGTATGGTGACCACTACTCTTGGATTCTGCTTATGCTTTCCATTAAGGCAGAGTAGAGTCATTCTGGGAGGCTCATATATATAATTATATATAAAAGAACTGAGAACTGAAACAATCCGTCACGCTGAAACCTTGCCCGTTTTCAAAAAGCTAGTGAAGGATTATTATCTGTCATTATAATTTATTGTTATTTATTTTAGTCTGTGTATGTATGTATCTGTATGTATGTATGAGTATGTTTATATGTGTAATATGAGTACATGTATGTATATATATGTTGAATATTTTTGAATTTAGTGATTGTTTTTATTATTCACATACTAAATTTAAGATTTGTGCACCCCACTACTGTTACCCCTATTAATGTCAATTACCATAATTTCCGTACTAAGGTTGTCTGTAAGAGATCGCCATGAGCGTTAAGACCGCCAATTGTCACATTTGTAAATTGTATCTCTTTTTTTTCTATCTGTTATAATGTGTGTACAATAAAGATAAATAAATAAAAAAAAAAAAAAAGAACTTTCTCAATCCGACAGTCCGGCAGTTCAGGCGCCAGAAGTCGCGGCGCAAACTCCACCTGTGTAAGCGCAGGCCTGGGTATGATAAATAAAGCTGTTGTTGTATAAAACACTCATACGTTTTCAATTGGAACCCTATCTACACAAAATATTCTTACAGACTAGAATTAGTGTAAAAAAATTCTTACGCTTGGCTTATTATATATGTACGGGATCTAGACTACCTTATTCTGAGGTGTTTAATCATTTTAATCTTTTAAGCTTGGAGTCTAACATTGTTAATGTTATCTAAGATTTGCAGATGATATTGTTCTACTGTACGAAAGTGCTAAAGAGATAGAATCAATGATGCAATCACTGAAAAGTATGAGCTACGAAGTGGGTTTAGAATTGAATTTAAATAAAACAAAAAATATGTCCAATAGTACAAAACTCCCTATATATCTCGACCAAAAGCCATTGAAATACGTGGAACTAAAAGTTGAAAGAAGAATTTCAGGCGCATGGAAAACATTCTGGAGCCTGAAAGAAATACTAAAGGGAACAATGCCTATGAATTTAAAGAAAAAAGTAATTGATACATGCCTGCTCCCCTCTATCACCTATGGTTACCAACTGTGGAAATACACGTTACGCATAAGAAACAAAATCAGATCCTGCCAATGAAGTATGGAGAGAAGCATTACAAATGTAAGAAAAATACAAAAAATCCCGCATAATACCATACGAGAAAAGACTAAAGTTACAGATGCACTTAATTTCTCAGAAAAGTTAAAGTGGCGCTGGGCGGGCCATGTAGCCAGGATGAAAGATGACCGCTGGACTTTTAGACTTACGATATGGCGGGGCCCTGAATGCATTAGAAAGAGAGGAAGACCGGCAACTCGTTGGGAAAATGATATTATAAAAATAAAAATAGCTGGTAACAAGTACAAATTATTAAAAATAAAAAACCCGACTGCGTCAATATTTATCAACAAAAACATATAAGTTTTATATATATTCGTAGTCACAGTAAAAAAACCTTTATTTTGATACCACACTCGATGTATTTTGAAAACATTAATTATTTTTTATATTACTTTTTGGCGCCAAAAATCTTTATTTTTATTAATTTTAATGTACCCAGTGTCACTTTCACGACTGAGACGAATCTATTGACACCACTCACATAAAAATATAACAAGCCGTTTAGGCTCTAGGGCGTGCCAAAGAAATATACATACATACATACACTCGAAAAACATAACCCTCCTTTCGCAGTCGGGTAAAAACTGGAAGGCAATTTCCAAAGATAAAGAAACATGGAAAAGTCTGGAGGAGGCCTTTACCCTCACATAAGAGGGGTTCTTGCATGCCTGCAATGATGAATTATATAAATCTTTTTAACTATTTGAATTTTGAATCTTATCTATACTCTTATAATTTATCAAATTAGAATTCTTATTAATATGTATTGTTATTATTATGCGAGAAATAAAAGGCTTTATATTTTATACTAGCTGACCTGGCGAACTTTGTACCGCCATATTTACATATCTGTCTCAGCTTCCCACAGGGAGTGTATAGTCGCGGACAAAAAAAGGCGTTTCCCGGTGTTGAGGATTGAAATAAAAAGGGTTTCTATCCCAACTTGGTGAAAGTTAAATATTTACTTTCAAGGTAAATGTTACAGCACAAATGCGAAAAAACAGTAAAACTATTATAATCTAAAGGCACGCTGTAACGATGTTCTTGTCTTTACATTTTTACATCGACTTGTTGAATGCGCCGGCGCGTCCCCGCGCGCCGCCTTCCTCCCCGCGCTGCTCAAGCGCTATGGGCGCGTTCATCCTCCGCGGCGTTGAAATCTTCTTTCAACTCTGAATTAGCCACTTCTAGGGGGCACAATTTGTTGACGGCCCTTTTGATGGTGCCGGTAGAGGTATAGATATCCGCTACTCTGCAGATCCCGTCGGCTCCTGGGTATAATTTTGCGATGCGACCCATGCGCCAGTGTAACGGCATTAAGTTGTCCTCCTTGAGAACCATTAGATCTCCGACTTTAATTGGTTTTGAACCCCTTTTCCATTTTGCTCGGTTTTGGAGTTCTGCAATGAACTCTCGACGCCACCTTTCCCAGAACCGCTGTCGTGTCTGTTCGATGAGCTGGTATCTATTTGATCTAGAAGTTTTCACAGGTAGTGAAGGTACTGACATCAGCGGGCGTCCAATTAGGAAGTGCCCAGGAGTTAATGGATTGATATCAGTGGGGTCAGACGAGAGAGGGGAAAGAGGTCGGGAGTTAAGGATAGCCTCTATTTGGATGAAGAGCGTCGCTAACTCCTCAAACGTAAGGGAAGCATTCCCAGCTACGCGTTTTAAGTGAAATTTTGCGGATTTAACGCCCGCTTCCCATATTCCACCAAAGTGTGGAGAGTAAGCGGGAATAAACATGAATTTAATAGCCTCGTTAGCTGCATAGTCTGTGACCGCTTGAACGCTGGACTGTATAACCCTACCCAACTCATTGTTAGCGCCAACAAAATTCTTTCCATTGTCGCAATATATGGCGTAGGGCTTGCCGCGACGCGACACAAACCTTCGCAGACACAATATAAAGGCCTCAGTGGTGAGGTCACTTACAACTTCCAGATGTAGGGCTTTAGTGGTTAAACATACGAATATACACAAGTAAGCCTTGGTTATACGATTACCTCGTCCCTTTCTGGAAGAAATCATAAAGGGTCCAGCAAAGTCAGTCCCACAAGAATTAAACGGAAAGTCTGGCCTGACTCTTACACTCGGCAAGTCGCCCATCAGAGGTTGTACAGTCTGACCTTTCATTCGAGTGCAGACAACACAATGTCTAACAATAGTGCGAGCCAAAATCCTACCACCTAACGGCCAAAATCTCTCGCGGACTGACGACAGAAGCAACTGTGGCCCTGCATGCAATAAATGCAAATGTTCATACTTCATTATAAGTTTAGTGAAGTGATGCTTAGCATCCAGTAAAATTGGTTGCCTTTTGTCATATTGATAATCAGAGTTACTTATTCTGCCACCAACTCTTATTAAACCATTGGTATCTAATATTGGATTTAAGGATAATAATTTACTTTTATGATGCAGTTCTACTCCACTTTGAATATTTTTAAGATCCTTTGCAAACGACTCAGATTGACTAAATTTAAGCAATAGTATTAAAGAGTTCTCAAGTTCGTTAGCTTGCAAAGGTCCTTTTATTTTTAACTGTTTACTTTTACAATTTTTGATAAAACGTAAAACATATGCATAAGCTCTCTTAAGTTTCATATAACTTGAATATTTTTCAAATGGTATTAGCAAATTATTCTCGGACATGTCATCAGCAGAGAGCAATACTTTGACTTCCGGTAAGTCTGTCTGTTTGGTGTGAGGTTGAGTAGGCCAATGAGAATGATCCTCTCTTAGATACGAAGGACCCTCCCACCACAAACAAGATGATGGCAGATGCTGTGGGTCAATGCCCCTGGAAGCTAAATCTGCCGGGTTTAACTCTGTTGGAACATGTTTCCACTCAAACTCTTGGGTAATTTTATTAATTTTATTGACTCTGTTACGCACAAATGTTGGTAGAACTTTGTTTTGAGTTTTCAGCCAACCGAGTACAACTGTGGAATCGGTCCACATATATTTTTTAGTAATATTACATGGTACATACTGTAAAACTTTCTCACTTAATTGAGCACCCAACAAAGCTGCACACAGCTCTAAACGTGGGATTGTGAGCTCTTTAATAGGTGAAACTCTAGTTTTTGCACATAATAATCTTACGGTAACATTCTGTTCACTATCCTGAGAAAGTACATAAGCACATGCACCATATGCCTGCTTAGATGCATCTACAAAACAATGCAGCTCAGCGGACTTACATTCTATGTTATCTCCTAAAACACATCGTGGTATAATAATATCAGACAAGTGATGTAAATTATTTATAAACTTAGACCACTGTTGAACAAAATGTTCTGGTACTGGGTCATCCCAATCTAATTTTGCAACCCATAAATTTTGAAGTAAAATCTTAGCTTTTATAATGCAGCAACTAACTAAGCCCAATGGGTCAAATAATTTACAAGTCGTGGAAATAATTATTCTTTTGGTAACCCTAGTTGAGGTTACAATACCACTAGGAAAATGTAATTTGTCTGCCAACGGTGACCATTTCAAACCTAACACCGTGGCTTCATCATGAAATTCAAGACAGTTATAAGCCCCTGCATCATCACCAAGGATGTCAGGGCAATTTGTGCGAAACTTTCTTAATGGAAAACAAGCCGCATTCAAAACTTGTGTAACGCCCAAATATATACGTTTTAACTCATCCTCTGTAGAGGCACCAGTACTTAAATCATCAATATAAAATTCCTTTTTTATTACATTAGCAATGCGCTCATCTTGACATTCTTTAGCTAGCTGCACTAGACACCTAGTTGCCAAAAAAGGAGCAGATGCCATTCCATATGTTAAGGTATTAAGCTGAAGAACTTTGATAGGCTCAGTTGGATTATCCCTCCACAACACAAGTTGCAAATGCCGTTGTGATTCATTTAATGCTACTTGTCGATACATTTTTTCGACATCCGCTGTCAATACACATTTATGTAGACAGAACCGATTAAGTATCGAAAACAAGTCACTTTGCACAACTGGTCCAACGGCCTGTATGTCATTGAGTGATCTCCCTGACTGCGTTTTAGCTGAGGCATCGAACACAACCCTAAGTTTTGTAGTTTCATGTTGCTCGCGAATGACGCAGTGATGTGGCAAATAACACCCGAACACTGGCCTTTCGATTTCAGTTAAGTGTCCTAATTCAGCATATTCATTAATAAAATTGCTATATTGATTTTTTAAAATTTGATTTTTATTTAATTTATTTTCTAAATTTATGAACCTTTTCATAGCCATATGGAATGAATTGCCAAGTGCCTGTTCCGGATTTTCTTTAAGTGGCATCATGACCTTAAATCTACCCTCCGGTAAACGGCAAGTATTACTTTCAAAATGAGACTCACAATATTGTTCATCTAAGGAATAATCACTAAATTCTGGAGGTATTTCTTCCACCTCCCAAAATCTTTTCACAGAATCATGAATATCTTGTAGTGATGTGGAATTGTTTTTCACAAAATTGCAATGAATTTTATTATTTTTGTAGTATAATTCCCCTGTGGGACCAGCTACAATCCATCCCAACATGCTCTCTAGTAAAATTGGTTTGTTGGGACCTAAACTTATTTTATTGGGTATAATAATATCAAAGAAATGATCTGCACCCAATAAAATGTCTATCTCACCTGGCTCATAAAACAAGGGATCTGCCAGAACCACCCCATTGGGCAACCCTAGACGCTCAACATTTACTTGAATGCCAGGTAATGTTCCTGTAATTTTAGGAATTACTAGACAGTTAATAGTTTTACTAAATGAGCCGAATCGAGACTTTAATATAACACTGCATCGTTCGGTAATTTTACATTCTAAATTATTTATACCAGAAACTTTAAATGCATTTATTTGTTTTACTGGTAACCCTAGCCTTTCTTTTAGCCCTTTAGTTATAAACGACGACTGGCTTCCAGTGTCTAACAACACACGAGCAAGGTAGGTACTATTATTCTGTTTATTTATTATTTCTACTTGTGCAGTACATAACAAAACTTGGCCTGGTGAGCAGGTTGACAAACTAACAGGAACATTACTGGTTGATGGCTGTGCTGAATATGCAGCAGCTTCTGAATTTTCTGTAACTACATTAGAAGCTGTACTGTGCAACATTGAATTATGCCTTTTCTTACAGGTCCGGCAACATCCTTTCAAAGGACATTCTGAGCTGTTGTGACCACTGCGAAGGCAGTTGTTGCACAACCTATGCCTTGCCACCTCAGACAACTTGTCATTCAGACTTAAGGCCTTAAATGTTTGGCACTGATGTACATAATGAGCTTTGTTACAGATGTGACATGTCTTAGTGCGAGATCCTTCCAAACTAGTTGTCAAAGATCTAACAGATTTATTTTCACTGTGAGATGAATTTTTAGTGTAATAACTCCTACCACCATTAGCTGTCTCTAAAACATTTGCTCTATTCTCTAAAAATTTTATAAACTCTTCAAGAGAAGGCAGGTGCGTTAAATTACCTTTTTGTTCTTCCCACTTACTACTAGTTCTGGGATCTAACTTTGCTGATACTAAGAATACAACTAAAGGATCCCAGCCAGTTGTGGAAACCTCTAATACATTAAGAGCAAACAAATTCTTTTTAATCTGATCTGTCAAATATCGCAATGCTCTAAAAGATTCCTTTTGAATCGGATTGATATTAACTAATCCCTGCAAGTGATTATTTATAAGAACATTTTTGTTATTAAATCTGTCACATAAAGACTTCCATGCTATTTGATAGTTCGCTGCGGTAAACTCTATGGACCTCACTATCACATTAGCACTCCCTACTAAAGAGTTTCTCAAATAATGAAACTTATTAATGAGAGGTATTGACTCATTATTATTAATTAGAGAGTCAAAAGTATCTCTAAACTCCAGCCATTTAGAATAATTCCCGTCAAATGTGGGCAAATTAATGGTTGGCAATTTAACTGCATTGTTCATTTTGTAACTTGAATTTACAGATTCATCATCTTTATTTTTTGAAGAATAGATACCTATTAATTCTTGTGTAAAAGAAATCATGGAATAGAATTCCCTTTCAGTACAATCTCGTTCAGACATATGCTCATCTACATTATGAGCAATATCCTCTATCTCGGATTGTATTGTATCAAATTTTGACATTAGCTCTTGCAACTGTGTGAGCCGTAAGGTCAACTCGCGCACTTCTAAACTAGTAAGACTAGAAGCTTTCTCAATATGGAACTGACTTATGTAATTTTTAAATAATGTTATTCGACTACGTATACCACCACGTCTGCGAATTAATGTCTTTAAATTTTCATTACCATCCATATCAGGAGAGGTAACCGTATCGCTTGGCATGTTGAATGTAATTTAAACAAATACAGTAAACTCAACAACACCCCTAACAATGAGTTAGGTAACAGTTGTAGATAACTACTACTACTATATAAAATGTGCAATCCCACCGGTTAATACAGTCCAGCAGACAAACAGCTCAAACCATCAAGGCACGAAGATCTTGAGCACGGGCCGTACACGAGCCCAATTGCGCTGAAATGTTCGGCAATTGACTTTGAATCTAAATGCAACAATAGGTTTTTACAAAACCTACGTTAATGATTATTATTTAGGTTATCTAGGGCTTAGTTTATAGGTATATAGCCCTAAAAGGTATAATGTTATAAGAAACCACAACACAATTGTGTTAAGTAGGTAGCTAATAGAATATTATTAGATATCGATCGATCTATAGAAAGAATCGATTACCTAAATTAGAAAAGATACATGCGCGTGCCACACGAACTTTTAAATGTAATTTTGAGCAAATAAGCAACCCAATACAACTAGGTACAGTTTAGTACCGAATAGTGCAAGGAAAGAAAACTCACAAACAACAAAATAGGTACTCACATTAAAAGTGCAAGTATTAATTTAATTAATTTACCTATGTGACAGCTACGTGGCAGCGGAACGCGACAGGATAGACGCAATTACCTAAGCTGATTTAAATGCGAAAAATAGGTAGATAAGGTACGCGTATAGCTAGATACCTCCCCCTTCGGTTGCAAAGCAGCTAGGCATCCACACACCAAAGGAAACTGGATTAGGTAGGTAAAAAATGGAACATTAGGAACGGGCTTACTTCCTTTATCACTACGCCGCAGGCACCGATTGTCCACAGCAATGTACACAGCACAGCATATAGGTGGAAACAACGAACGTAGACGTAGCACGGAAAGCACCACAGGTTCTTGTCTTGATATATTCACCAGCGGAGCGCCGCCGACGCCATTTTGACGCAACAGGAACAGAACGCCTCGCGCCGATTGCAATATTGAATTGTCACGGTCGCCATATGTTGAGGATTGAAATAAAAAGGGTTTCTATCCCAACTTGGTGAAAGTTAAATATTTACTTTCAAGGTAAATGTTACAGCACAAATGCGAAAAAACAGTAAAACTATTATAATCTAAAGGCACGCTGTAACGATGTTCTTGTCTTTACATTTTTACATCGACTTGTTGAATGCGCCGGCGCGTCCCCGCGCGCCGCCTTCCTCCCCGCGCTGCTCAAGCGCTATGGGCGCGTTCACCCGGTATCTTTTATTTTATTTTTTTCTAGCAAAAAAAGAATGAAAGGAATCGGACTATTTGTTATTGAATCACAACTAAGTACATATTTTTACTTTCATCCCCTCTCTCCAAGAAACCGTGCTGAATTTCGGGATAAAAAGTATCCCATGTACCTCGGAGTATGAACTCAAATCATGCCAAGATTTATTTGAATCCATTCAGTAGTTTCAGCGTGACCAAGATACAGACAGACGGACAGACAGACGGACAAAAAGGAAAAACATTACAGTTTTGGCTTCAGTAACGATTATATAGAGCCCTCCAAAAAAAAAAAAATATCTTTAATGTACAGAATTGGACCTGTTATATTTTTATGATTAGTATATATATAAGATTATTTATTATTAAGCTTGGAGTTTAGACGCCTGCTTCTTGATGCCATGATGTTGCACGGACTGTGCTATAATAGCTTTGACTGCTCTGTCATCACAAATGAGATTTGTTACATTGTACCAAGAATAGTCTATCGTATCGGTGAACAGCGCATCAATACCAACTTTTTCACACAGCATCTTGTAGGACTAATGCTGGTGTCTGCATACCTTTACGACGCCTTGTGGATTCATTTAATAAATATTTCGGTGATGTTGACAAATTCGCTCTATCCAATAGCCTCTCTAAGAGACACGGCATTAAATTATTGCCTACTTTGCCAACAAAATAAGTTATTCTTTATACACGCCATCAATTGTTTTATATCGTTTACCTGCACGCGTTTATGTTTAAGTATCACAGTGTACAGTGTGACCCGTTTCGTCTCATTTTTTTTTTGTTAATCTATGAACTAGTGTGGTTGGTTTCATAGTTACCTGTCTAGATGCCGGCAACGTATCTGCATTGAAGACTCAAAGTCCTCCTGGTGCAGTATATCTGCTGGTGTACCACAGGGTGGCGTGCTATCTCCTTTACTCTTCGCCGTTTTTATAAACTCAATCTCTAACCAATTAAGTTCCTTCTACCATCTTTATGCAGACGATCTACAAATATATACACAAGCTAAGATTAACTTGTTACCAGAATTTTTTAACACAATTAATACTGACTTACGTCGCATTGACGAATGGAGTCATAATTATGGCCTCAAGGTTAATCCTGCAAAGACCCAGGTGTGTGTTGTTGGCAGTCCTGGGATGGTCTCAAGAATCAACTGGACACAACTACCTCCAATACAATTCGATGGTACCAACCTCGAGATTAGTACCAGTGTCAAAAACTTAGGTATATACATCGATAGTACTCTATCTTGGGCTCCACAGATTCAAGAAGTCAGTCGTAAGATATTTGCTTCTGCTGGATCTCTCCGCAGACTGCGTAACTTTCTTCCGATTGCAACTAGGGCTGCACTTGCGCAAGCACTTCTCCCAATTCTCGACTATACCGATGTCAGCTATCTAGATCTCACTGAAGCACAACTTGATTAGCTTGAGCGACTACAAAATCTTTGTATACGATTTGTATTTGGCCTGCGAAAATATGATCACGTCTCCGAATTTCGTCAACTGCTCAAGTGGCTTCCGATTCGCTCTCGCCGGAATACTCATATTCTTACTTTTCTCTATAACATCTTGTTCAATCCTAGAGCTCCCTTCTACCTCAAAGAACGATTCAAGTTCCTCAATGACACACATGGAACATGTCTAAGGTCATCCGAAAATTTAGGACTGGAGATGCCTCAGCATTCCACTAAGTTTTATGATCAGTCTTTCACTGTTCAAGCTGTACGCTTGTGGAATGCATTGCCCATAAACATTAGGCAAGCGAAAACAATAAGTGGATTCAAGAAGATGGTTCACGAATATTACACATCATAATTGAGTCAGTCACGCATTAGGATTTGTTTGGGAGTCTTCTCTCTCTTAAATTATAGTTATGCTTATATCTACGTATATATGTTTATCTATTAGTATGTCAAATTATGTGTTTTATAACTAGGTGTGTAAGTTTATAAATATATATATATATTATACATATTATAAATATATGTGTGTATGGATATAAATAGTTTCTTAATTCAAACTCAATGCACGTCAACTACTACTGTCTCTCTGAAACATTTGATCCATCCTAAGGTTGCCTGGAAGAGATTGCTTTTGGCAATAAGGCCGCCCTTTGTACACTACACTTCGGACATTTTATGTATTATGTACTTATTTCAATCTGTAATATGGTGTGCAAATAAAGAGTTTTCTATTCTATTCTAGTGTGGGTTACATTTTCATTACCTCGAATATTTTATTTTACATATTTACTTAAGATTTTAGCATGTAACTGTTTTTTGTTCCAAATAAAGACAAAAAAAGAAAAAAAAAGCCATCTGTCACCAAAAAATAATATTCTAATAATAAAAGGCGTTTGTCAAATTCCTCCTATTTCATGCGCGGTTTGTACACCAAAAAGTGCCTCTTTGGTTTAGCGGTTGACGTATGCGACTGCCGATGAAGAGGTCTCGGGTTCGAAAATTATTACGTTAATTTTGTTCACAACGACAAACGTAGTGTGGCAATGTGAATGCCGTTGTAAAATTATCGCAATAAGTCGTGGCTACACCAACGTCAAACGTTCATCATCGCGATAATTAACGGCGTTTCTCGTTAGTGTAGCCCCAGCATAAGAAATATAGTGACACATCAGGCAGACAACTAAAAACTTTTACAGAATGTTTTTTTAAGACAGACAGTGTTGCCACTGTAAGAATTAAAAAACCTACTAAGAAACAGTGTTGTCATAACTATAATTAAAATTACCTCAAGAAATATAAACACAAACGTGTAAAGGAGAAATACATTTATTCAAGTTCAAAATGGAGGCACAAATGAAATTAGGTACTATTTATTAAACAAAATTGAAGAGCAAATGAAATAACTGAAACAGAAACAAATAATATTTAGTACAGCAAATCGATGAAAGTTTTAAAAGGCTAGACGTAGAAAATAAACAACTTAAAAACGAAGTTAAGGAACTGAAGGAGAATGTGAAGGGACTAGAAATAGCTAAAAAGAAATGTAACACTTCTTTTGGGAATAAAGGAAGATGATCATGTAGGATGGAATCTATTGAAAAATATAACCGAAAAACTAAATGACTATTTCGAACTAAACTTACAAGAAAATGAGATCATAAACATCTGCAGAATAGGAAGCGTAAAAAATAGCCGTAGAGTTCGGTTAGGTTAGAACTTCTATAATTAATTACAAAATAATTTCACAGTCACAACAATATTTTATAAAACTAATTCTAAAGCTGTGAGGTATTTTCAACATGAAATCAAAATACTTTACATTCGACAACAAATATGGCGGCGCGGGAAATATGCTCATATGCTGTTCAACCAATCAGCGCGCGACTTGCGATTCGTCGACACCATTTCATAATCTTTCGACTGTTTACAATCTCGCGAGATAGATTACAATCTAACGGTTTTGACAATCTGACGGTAACATATACACATTTATACCTTCCTCTTAAATCATTATATCTATTGCTGAAAACTGCATAAAAATCCTTTAAGTAATTTAAAAGATATTGTAATATGTAAAGAAGAAGCGAATAACTAAGGGATAAATACTAATATTTATCAATTAGTTATTCGACTAATTACTAATTAACTAATTACTCGGGTAAAACTCAATATCTATAGAGTTATAGAAATACCGGTACAAAGTTCATTTAGTAATACCTAACTAGTTGACTCGATGAAGCGACTCTCGTATATGAATGACTGAGCGACATTGATTAACTTCATTTCTCGCGTTTCATTCGTGCGACCGCTATCGGAGAGAGAGTACGGCTCGTAATAACACCACTAAAAATAATTATACAATAATACAAAATGGTCGCGTTAACATTAAACAGTCCAGTAGTGCAATCGTATATTGTTTACACTGCAATATTAGCATTGAAGCTGTTGGCTATGTCACCAATGACAGGCATGATGCGTATCATGCGTGGTGTATTCGCTAACCCGGAGGACGCAAAGGCAGGGAAAGGCAAGGTCAAGTTCGACGACCCCATCGTGGAGAGAATACGACGTGCACACCTCAACGACTTGGAAAACATTCCAGCTTTCTGGGTGCTGGCAGCCCTGTACGTGACTACTGGACCGACAGCGGCCTGGGCAACTTTACTGTTCCGTGTATTTACTGTGGCCCGAATAATTCACACCATCGTATACGCCGTCATTCCGATGCCACAACCTGCAAGAGGTATTGCATTTATAGTGGCATTATCGGTTAACTTCTACATGGCCGTTCAAGTTATACTGCACTACATAACCGCCATATAAGTGTGTAACATAATTGTGATTACAAATATTGTGTCATGGACTAAATAGGTATAAAATTGATGTTTTTGTTAGGTTCTTATAAAATGAAGTCGGTTAATAAAAGAGGTGGAAATTACGATAAGCTGTGTTTAATTACCTTCGTAGTTTTTATATAGCATGACAGTGTTGTTTTGCATTTCAGGATATTTATTTAAAATAAATACATTGAAGAATGAATTTCGTTTTTGAATGTATGTACTTAAATAGGTACATATACATTTTAATTTCACTCAAACATTTCACAAAAAATTAGGAAAATTATGCAAATATGCAAAAAATATATGCAAGTCACTTTATCTTTCCAATAAAAGAACAATGATAGAAACTTAATTACAACACGCAACAGCTGAGCCATAGCAGAACAATGGCTCTTTTACCGCATCAGCCCCCCTAGCCAAGTTGCAAGCGTTCTTCTTTCTGCAAGTTTTTGCAATTTTAGGTAGGTATGCCGTAGTATGCGAATTTACATAAACTAGGTACTGCATAATATTATTATTAGTGGGCATAGGTACTCAAGCTAAACGTAGTAAATGGGAACAGGGAAAACTTGTTTCATATCGGTCTCTGCCTCGTATCATGCCATTTACAATGGTTTTACCTATTAATATTTCGTGTTTGATTTGACAGAATCAGCTGTAGATATTACATGGATAAATAGTCAAAGGGTTTTAATTCTTTAAATTAACTAGCATTAATTAAGATTCCTATTATGCCTCTCATGTACCTATTTATGTGTAAATATTGGATGTATGGCAAACTCAGAACTGGTTGGTGGTCGTCGTTGGTCGGTCTAAACTCTATGGCAGACACATAAACTCTTTAAGCCGCGTTTTCACAATACGAGTTGGCTCGGACCGAGTGCACTCGGATGTCTACTCGGACGGTACTCGTATTATGTAAACACCTAATCCGAGCGCACTCGGACGCCGGCATCAAATCCGAGTAGACTCGGACACTGCTCTATTTTTCGAGCTCACTCGGATTATTTTTATAAAAACAAAATGGCGACAACTAAAAAAGAGTGGAATGACTACTAGTGGTGGGTGCTACTTTTTCTAATAAATACTCAAATTGTGCAGTGTTTTATATCAAATGATTTTTAAACGTGTTTTGATCCTCCTCTTCTACTTCACGAAGAAAATTATTTGATGCACCCTGTTGGTCACGTCTTAACATCCATTTCCGTGTCCAAATTTTTTCTCTTTTCGTTTTTTCCCCTTTCGTGAGTTTAAATTGCCAATATTAACATATCTGCTACAACATCTATACCTCGCAGCAGCAGATTAGTCGATGACATCTTAATTGTGCAAGGAGACAAATGACCACAATACGAGTGCACTACTATCGTGTGTAAACCACTATCCGAGTACACTCGTATGAAGCTGAGTCGTACGAATGCACTCGGTCCGAGCCAACTCTTATTGTGAAAACCCTTTGTTGCCCTTGTTACTACCAATCTTACTACCAGTTGTAATACCGTTAATTTTGATTACCCTTCCTACTACTCCAGTATTGAGTTGTTAGAAGGGGAAAAATAAATAGCCCGTGTTACTACCGTGAATACCTACTTTTTATAAAAAAAACTAAACCAAGAAAATTTGTTTATTTTGTTTTACAATAATGTAAAGTAAACATAAAACTTCTTTTACAAACCTTCTTTGATTCTGAATAACGCTAGCGAGTATTACTCTTAAATTGATGAGGAAAAAAATAAATTTGTCATCTTTATTTTATTCCTTCATTTTTCCATTGTTCTTCATTGATTTTTTGAAAATGAGCGTAGCAAGTAATACTGAAATTAAATATATCCCAAGAAAAGGAAGGACTGTATTAATAAGTGAGGGCCATCAGTACTACAAACTTAAAGAATACAAGAACGGGAGTGTTATATGGAGATGTGCTTTATATTTCAAGAAACCAAAATGCTCTGGAAGTTTAACGCTACAAGTGAGTGCGGTTTCTGGTTTTATTTAAAAACTATGCCTTGTTTGGTATATGAAACATGATCTACAGGGTGTCTCTGAGACAGTACGAAAGGATCAAATGCAAATAGACCCCCGTTAGTAGAATATGACGCAAAATGTCTTTCTTACATTTACTTGTAATGGTTAATTAAATTACAATTTATTTTATTTTCATAGATTCGATTTTGTATCGTTTTGCAATGTACCTACTATGTGTATTTTCGTTTAAATCACGATCTAAGTTTTTTTTCATTTAAGGGTAGCGATGTAGTACGAAACACAACACGTATGCATACCTTTCGGTATCAAGACTGAGAAATAAAGTTGTCAAAAGTGATAAACCAATCCCAAAAATATATAATGAAACATTAAAAAGATTCCTTCATAAAGAGAGTAATAATTCAGCTCGGAACTATCCACTTTTCACTAACATACAACATTCTCTTTACGAAACGCGCAATAAGGCTTTATCGGTTACCAAACCAGTTTTTACGAACTTAGAAGATGTGCAAATACCTGAAAAGTTTAATTACATCGAAGGAGACCGTATGCTCTTGTTTTGTATCCCAGAAGCAAGACAAATATTACACACCATAACTGAATTTTTTGTAGACGCAACCTTTAAAGCATGTCCGCCACCATTTAAAGAAGCATACACGGTGAATACGGAAGTTCAACAGAAACGACTAGAGTAGTGCCCCTTATATTTGTTCTATTAAGCAACAAGTTACAGTCGACCTATGAAACAATGTACAATATTATAAAGTCGCAGCTGCCACAATTCAGACCAAACTTATTTCACTGTGACTTTGAGATTGTGAACATCAATGCTCTGTTAATAATGTTTCGAGATATCAAAATAGTAGGCTGCTATTATCACTGGCATCGTTGCCTGTGGAGAAAAGCAGAATCTTTATTGGGAAAATTTAGATGCAGAGCAGAAAATCGCATTGTTTCATTGTGCTCTGCATTACCACTTTTACCGAGAGAAATGCTCGAGGAAGGTTGGTCTTATATAAAAACAGTAAGTGAACCCCTTTCTGTTAAAAAAATTATAAAATACGTACAACACACATGGATTAAAAAGAAATATTTGGATGTGCTCAGTGTTTTCGGTATGAGACACAGAACAAATAATGTTCTTGAGGGCTATCATGCCAAGTTAAATAAAATCATAAATAATAACAATAAAACTTTATCCTTCTTAATGCTATAAATGATGACAGTCTTGTCAAAATTATTGCACAGCAATTTAAGAAAAGAAGAAGACGCGATATTGTAAATGACGACAGTATCCGTCATATTCAGATGCAGTTGTTAAATGGAGAAATCTCAGTAGGCGACGCCCTCGAGAAATTGCGCTGATTTTACTTATTTTTTATTTTGGAATAAATTATTTTATGTTCAATTAATTTATAAAGAAAAAATAAAATTAGTTTAGAAATAAAATAAGCTTTTTTTAAGTAGGTATTCACGGTAGTAACACGGGCTATTTATTTTTCCCCTTCTAACAACTCAATACTGGAGTAGTAGGAAGGGTAATCAAAATTAACGGTATCACAACTGGTAGTAAGATTGGTAGTAACAAGGGCAACAAAGGGTGAAAACGCGGCTTAAACTATTTAATGACTTAGACCGACTTATTTAAATTACAGTCATACATAATTTATACGGTTGTTCCAGACATATGTAGGTACATAGCATACTGATGTAGCTTGCTAGTAGACTTTGGATTTTTATTCCATTTCTCTCTCTACTGATAGGGATATTTTGGAAATTTACCAGCTTATACTGCTTTCGTCTAATAAATTTTACTTTCTGAAAGATTCCTTTCCTATTTTCAAAATTTCGGGGATGCAAAGTGGTGTATGTAAAGGGCGACCAACGAAAAGGTGGATGGAGTTTGAAGAAGTAAGATGATGGAGAAGAATGCAAGAAAAAATATAAAAGTAATATTTGTGCTGAAATTTGGTATAAACTATTGGAATGCTTTAATAAAAGAATAGTAGAAACAATTTACGTTCCTTGTTTCGCATTTCGTTTTGTTTCTAGTTATTTTAAGGTTACAGTTTTAATAATAAAATATAATAATATTCCGCACTTTTCAAAATTAATATTATAGTAAAAACAGCTTAACTGTTAAATAACAGTAATATTGAAACTTGGAAACAAATATTGTATCGGCGGTCAAGGAAACAAAATTCACCGCTATTCATTTATTGCATTTGTGATGGGAATGTTGAACTAGTGTTTTCTGATCATGGCTGAGTCATGGATTAGTATCCAGAGACCAAATTTTCACCAAGGACAAACCATTGTGTGATGAACACGATGTTTTTCTGCGTGTGTGTCTGTGTGTCATTTAATATGCATTTCTTAGAAATAAATAAACAGGTTTCGTGACAAATCACCGGTTGTACACTTGACTAGTGATAAAACTTTATGATAGCCGGTTATAGACGATTATTATGATGTAACGAAGGCAACAACAGCTCTGTAATATCTAATCCTGCATGTTGCCGCTCTTCACTGTACGGTTGCGAGAACAGTCAGTTCAGTTTAGTCGCTTCACTTCACCGCTGGAATTCCAGTGAACAACACCGCGTTCTGTACAAAGCTGTAATAATTTTATTCAGTCATGGCGTCTACTCTGTTGTCGGAACCAGCTGCGCAGTCGTATATGTTTTACTCTGGCGTGTTAGCCCTGAAAATGATGGGTGTGACATTACTAACATCAAGGCAGAGATATCGTAAGAACGTATTTGCAAATGAAGAAGACGCTAAAGCCAAAAATGGCAAAGTGAAGTTTGATGCTCCCGATGTGGAAAGAGTCAGACGCGCGCATCTCAACGATTTGGAGAATATTCCAGCATTTTGGATAGTTGGTGCTCTATATCTCACAACTGGGCCTTCAAGTGCATTGGCTACAAATTTGTTCAGAATATATGCGGCAGGAAGAGTGCTACACACTTTCGTGTATGCAGTCAAGCCACTGCCGCAACCGGCTCGGGGCATTGCTTTCGGAGTTCCTTTCTTCATTACCATCTACATGGGAGTTAAAGTTATCCAATACTATTCCGGTGCTATGTAACTATTTGAAAGTGACAGTATTATTATTTTCGTTTAATATAAACGATTATTAACGATTTATGAGTTTTAAAAGTTCGATTTCATCCGTATTTTACTTTATCTGTCTATATCTATAGATATAAATGTTTATAGCTAGGGTTAATCTTTAGGCGAGCGATAAAAAATTATCTACAATTTTTTTTTGTCAATATGAATAAATATAATTGTTTTTAAACGGTTTTATTTAGCTTGACCTGGCTGTTGTTTGGGTCAAATCTTGTAATTGAAATTTGACCCCTTTTTTGTTGACAGATTGATCTGAAATTTGGTACAAACCCTCAGTTCTGGTGACAAAACAATTAAATGAATTCTGTTTCATTGTAAATCCAAGATGGTCGCCGCTACAAAATGGCTATTACAAATGTTGTTACGACTACCTCAATATGGGTATCAAATGAAAGAACTTGACTAGTAAAACACAGTTCACTATGAAAAATTAAAATCCAAGATGGCCGCCGCTAAAAGATGGTGGTTTATATATTTTGTCAAATACTATCACTATAAGGGTATCAAATGAAAGGGCTTGAATAGTAGCACACAGATGAGAAGTACTATGTAATAAAATTAAAAACTTGAAAATAAAAAAATTGTAAAAAAATGTTTAATTTGAACGGTTTTATTGAAAATAATGTACTAAAAGCTAAAAAATAATTGAAGAAGGAAGATAAGGAAGGAGATATTAAGAAGATTATCCTGTCTATCAAATCATGGTCGAAGAATGATCACAACATTGCTAGTTCATCTTCTTTCAGCTATCTCCCACATTGTTAACTTCTCCCTTATATCTGGCACAATTCCTTCACTGTGGCGGAGAGCGTATGTGCGTCCGTTACCTAAATTATCTAATCCGTCTCTTCCTACTCACTTTAGTCCAATCTCCATCCTTCCCTTCCTGTCCAAGGTGCTAGAAGCCTGTGTCCATAAACAGTTCTCACATTTTATTTACAGTAATAACTTACTCAGCCCTCTTCAGTCAGGTTTTGGACCAGGCCATAGCACAGTTTCCGCCCTTCTTAAAGTGACTGGCGATATAAAGTCGGGGATGGAGAATACTAAGGTCACTACCGTAGTATTGGTTGATTTTTCCAATGCCTTCAATACCGTCAGTCACGAACTTCTCCTTGCCGTCCTATCCCACTTCTCGGTGTCTCAGGAAGCACTGAACTGGTTTTCTTCCTATCTTCGGGATCGTCAGCAATCAGTCAGTATGCAAGATTCTTCCTATAGCTGGTGTGGTCTTGTTGCTGGAGTTGTGTGGTCCTGTTTTCCATCTTCATTAACCTTATTACCTTAAGATTTTACTATTCCTAGCACTTATACGCTGATGACTTGCAGCTATACTACCAAACAGAGTTGTGCAATGTATCGTCCGCGGTTTCGGCTGTAAATAATGACCTGGCAACTATTAAACACTGGACCGACATGTTCGGTGTATCGGTAAATCCGAAGAAATGTCAGGCTATTATCATCGGGAGTAGCCGTAGTATGAGCCTGCTAGACCTATCTTCAGTTCAACCACTTACCTACGATGGCGTGGTTATTTCATATTCTGAAAGTGTGAAGGACCTCGGATTGTACATTGACACAACTCTCAGCTGGCGACAACAAGTCGCATCCGTGTGCCAGAAAGTCACAGGGGCGTTGCGGGCCCTTTACAGACCTTAAAACTTCCTTCCATTGAAAACTAAGGCAATGCTTGTACAGAACCTAATATTTCCAATAATCGATTATGGTGACATGTGCCTTTGACCTGAATGCAGATTTGCTCAATAAGCTTGACCGTCTTCTCAACAATTGCATTCGATTCGTCTTCAATTTACGCAAATATGATCACGTTTCTCAGCATCGCTCCCATTTGAATTGGTTTCCAATTCGTATACGCAGACAGATACGAGCATTAAGAAGTACTCTTTACTCTTTTCTCCAACTTCTCCTTCCTACTTAAATACTCAACTTCAGTATTTAGGTACAAACCACTCTAAAAACCTTAGGTCTTCAAATAATCTACTCCTTCACTGTCCAACTCATCGATCTGACTTTGTACATTCTACTTTTCTGGTTCAGTCTATCCTGCTATGGAACGCGCTCCCTCTCGGGATCAGGATGGCAAAAACTCGGCAAATTTTAAAATTTTAAATATCAATTGCGTAAACATTTCTTAGACACATTTTCGAACCCATCACAATCTTAACCTCTCCCCTTCAAAATTTTATAGTATGTAGTTATATTTATGTATATGTACATATAAATATATATGTATTTGTGTTATATAGCAGTAGTTTATAGTATATAGTAGTATTGTAGTAGTATCAATATTTTATATTATGTTTTGGATATATAAGCAATATTTAATAAATACATTCTTTTTAGTATATCATTTTGAATTTTCGTGCATCTACCATATTTAGCTCTGCATCGCCCTAAGGTTGACTGGCAGAAAATGCCTAAGGCATTAATTCCGCCTTTACAACATCTGTGCATAAAGTTTAAATAAATAAATAAATAATATATTAAACACAAAATTTGAAAACTTTTTCTACCGTCAGCAACAGAAGTTGTTGCAAGGCTTATTTTTGTTTTGATTTACTGTAAATTACATGAATGACTGGCATAATTCGCTGGGTCGATAAGAGCAATGAAGATGAAAACTGGCGTAAAAAAAATATAAATTAATCTCAGCAAAATGGTGCATCACGAGTACACAAAAACATAATAATGAAAAAATAACAGGCTTTTTTCTTCTCTAAGAACTGGACTGCCTACATGGACATGTCTCGTAAGTCTGCCGTAAATTTAGCAGAGGCGTTGTTGTTTGTGTTTTGCAAAACTGCAAGTGCCTTTTCGCGCGTTTTTAGGGACGCGCCCCTTAAGCGAGTCTGGGACGGTGTTTAGCCCGTCAGATTTGTCTGCCTCAATGGAAAATATTTTAAAATATTATACTTCATGATATATATAAAATTCAGGATTCCTAAAATGACGTAAGTTAGTTTTTTCAACCTTGATAACTGCTAACTGTAAAATAGCCCCGCTTTCAGCTTAGCGAGTATCCATTCATTTCTGAGTATATGTTAGACTACCGATCCTAAAAAAAATCATCTTTCCTTAAATGACGTAAGTCTGGAGTGACTGGGATCTCAGTCTATAAGCTCACTCGCTGAAAAGCAGAGGGTTATTTTTGTAAAAGTACTGCGTATTTGGATAAAAATAACTATTATAACACATTTGCTCTTGTTCTTATTGACAGGTCGCTTAAGTGCATTTTCAAAGGCAAATTGCAAAATTGTATGCTTTCAAAAACTCCTATTTATAGTACATTAAGTCAATAACAAGTAACACAAATATGTTCTCGTTAAGATTTTACAGCCGAGAACCTACAATGACATTTATAAATCACACCACATCACATCAACAGACTTTAATAGTCTTCTACTGGACTATAGTACTCTCGTAACAAAAGGCTCGACCGGGGCGGTACTACCCTCGCACAGAAAATCAACGTAAAATGACAGCGTTCGTTCGTGTTTTGTTGGTGAGTGCGAGACCGGAGGCCCAAATAGTCTAGTCAACAAGTTCCATACTTGTTGACTAGACTAAAAGGTGCAGCAGCATCACTAGGCCGCCATGGTGTGGGTCGCCATACTGCATTGCCTGCATTCGCAGTGAGTATGGTGACCGCCACTCTTGGATTCTGCTTGTGCTTTCCATCAGGCAGAGTAGAATCATTTTGGCGGGCATACATAAAAAAAAAAAGTTATCGGTAATATCAATGATGTTTTGCGAATTTGTCATTTTAAAATTAAACATGTTTTATCATTGCTGTTACTTTGACATGATAAGCTAATTATAATCATTATACTCTGGATAACAAGATACTTATAAATCTTTTTAGTTTCAGGTGCTTTGTAAAATAATAATATTGGATATATTATTGCTAACCATAGTACAGTCCTTTTTAGGGTTCCTTAGCCAAATGTCAGAAAACGGAACCCTTATGGATTCGTCATGTCTGTCTGTCCGTCCGTATGTCACAGCCACTCTTTTCCGAAACTATACTATAATGTGGAAACTTGGTCATTAGACGCATTCTGTGAATCGCTACTGCGATTGGATGAGGTTCTCAATTTTTGCAATGCAATTAGTCTTATATTTATATACTAGCTTTTGCCCATGGTTTCGCTCACTTTAGATTTGTATTTGAGTAAATGAATGAATGTCAAACGCAGTAATTTCAAATAAACACTACATAAGGTCTCTCTCTACTTCATAGATAATATTCGTCACTAATCTGATCCGACGCACGGAAAAACTTGAATGAGCTTATGTGGCACATTAGATATAAGTTAAAGTGTGTACCTTATAATGATACAATAAATAAACAAAATAATGTAACACACAACGCCATCTTTATTAATACATAATATGCTAAACTAATACAGCCAGCCAGAACTGGCCACGAAGGAAGCAGTTATCTTTGAAATGTATCCCAGTAAAGAGTGTTTGTTCTTGAGACTTGTTTAGCGTTATCGTGAAGCAGACTTTCATTTGGAATCAAAGGAATTCGTGGTATACATACAGTTTAACCAGTTATAATTGCGATCTCCACCATATTTCTATGTAACAACGTTTGCCGTATCAGCTAGTAATATATAAAAATGAATCGCCGAAATGTATGTACGCGCATAACTGCCGATCGACTGCATAGCTTTGTATAGAAGAAAATAAATAAATAATAAATATATCGGACATCTGACACACAACGCCATCTAGTCCCAAGCTAAGCAGAGCTTGTGTTATGGGTACTAGACAACTGATACAAATACATATATACTTTTTTTTTGTAAATACATACATATTATACATAGAAAACACCCAAACTCCGAAACAAATATTTGTAGATCATACAAACATTTGGTCCGACCCGGGAATCGAACCGGAGACCTCATGATCAGCAGTCGCACACGCCAACCGCGAGACCAACGAGGCAGTTATTCGTTGTTAAATCAAAAGTTAACGGGAAATAAACTTGAATAACAAGAAACTGAAGGCCGTAGCCTAAAAATGAATGGAACATAAAGTTTACTTATAACTCCTGGGTATTTTTGTTGATAATATCATTAATTTAAAGAATACGATAACAACTATTCTGTAAAGTTACCTTAGTTTGTCATTACATTTGTTTCTATGTGTTATGTGCTAAAGTTTTAGTCGTAGTTTTGAGGTAAGGTATGTTGTGTTACGTGTACTGTAGAATAATAAACATAATACTATTGACGCATAAATACGAATTAGTAAAAAGCTAACTAAGAACTGTCCTTTAACTGACTGTTTACGCGACAGCTGATTAATTTTAAGAAGTTAACTGTATTATAAGAGAATTTAATTACTGTACTACAATATGGCTTTAACAGTCGCGTCTGCAGAACGTTACAAATTTGAATAATGTATAAGTATATAAGGCGCGTGACGTGTGTGCGTCAAGGCTCGTAAACTCGTAACAGCTGACTGCTTGCTCGGACTATAAGAAGTATCATTATTACATCCACATCATTCGTCGTGGACCACCTGGCCTACCAAGCATACGACAAGTTTGAATTATCGTCCCATAAAAATATAAATTAATAGCAAGATGATTAATTTTTCTCTAAGTAATCCAGCAGTACAATCGTATATTGTTTATTCCGCAATATTAGCAGTGAAGCTGATGGCCTTAGCGCCATTGACTGCTACTGTACGTGTCTGGCGCGGGTCGCTGTTAAATCCAGAGGATGCAAAAGTAGTGAGAGGAAAGGTGAAGCACGACGACCCGGTTGTAGAAAGGATACGACGAGCACACCTCAACGATTTGGAGAATATTCCAGCTTTCTGGGTGTTAGGTGCGCTGTACTTGACGACTGGACCTGTTACTGCCTGGGCTACTCTTCTCTATCGAGTGTTTGCTGTGTCGCGCATCATACATACTATCGTGTACGCTATCATTCCACTGCCTCAGCCGACAAGAGGCCTCACTTTCGTAGTTACCCTTTCCATTAACGTCTACATGGCTGTGCAAGTTATTATGCACTACAGCACTGCTATATAAGTAATTGGCGATAAACTGAAGATTTGAAGAATGTGTTTTCTTGTGTCGTTGGTGAATTTGGTTTAAATGTTTGTATTAAATAATGTGGAAGTCATAAAGTGTGTTTTATAAGAAAACGTGTGTTAAATAATACAATACTGTAAATAAAAGAGAAAATGGCTGTTTGTTTTAACAGTAATACATAGCCGCGTACAAAACAACAGGGGTGTCATTTATTTTACGGCTACAATTAATCATCGTCATCAAACAGTCTGCTGTTGGGCATAGCATTTTCGGTATGAATGGGCCGGTTCGACGGGAGTGATATCACGGCCTCACAGAAAACCGGTGTGAAACAGCGCTTGCGCTATGTTTCACCGAGTGAATGAGGATACCGAAGGTCCATACCCCAACCCGTCCCCGCATCCCTCTCCCCATCCGCCAAAGGCCGGCAACGCACTTATGACGCCTCTGGTGTAGCGGGTGTCCATGGGCGGCGGTAATCGCTTCCCATCAGGCGATGCGTCTGTTCGTTTGCCCCCTATTCCACAAAAAAAATAGGGCTTGTCCTTAGAAAGGAGGTTTGAGCCTACTATACCTACTACGCTAGCCAGACGATAAGGTTTGTTTTCAGGTTTCCTTTTCTTTCGAGAGATGTCCTGCATAGTTTGCTCCCTTAGTCTATCTACATATTATAAGCCTACATATCTATACTAATATTATAAAGCTGCAGAGTTTGTTTGTTTGTTTGTTTGTTTGTTTGTTTGAACGCGCTAATCTCAGGATCTACTGGTCCGATTTGAAAAATTCTTTCAGTGTTGGATAGTCCATTTATCGAGGAAGGCTATAGGCTATATTTTATTTTCAAAAAAATTTGAGATCCGTAAGAAAATTGCTATTTTGTAACCCAAGGTGTGAACTCGAAAACCTATTTTTGCGTGCGCTGCAAAAAGTATTGACAATAGAACAAAATCATGTATTACGGGTTTGTAGGTCCCATTAAGATCTACAAAAAAGTCCGCGATAGCATATATCTAACTATCATGGTTTAGTCACAATAACCGCTTTTGTGCTCAAAAAAATTATTAAATCGTCTGAAGAAAGAAACTACGTTAAATGTGTATCGTAATATTAATCCTTATCCAAATAAAGCATTATGTTATCAAGGGTATTTATGTAGAAGTAAAATACTTTTTGTTTCACCCCATTCGGACATTTCGTTTAGAAGTTATCACGAGTATAAGACGCTAAGAGTTGGTACCTATTATTGAGTTATTTGTCAAAGAGTTTTTATCAACATAATACTTAATATTAGTCTTTATCCAAATAAATGTGTTGTTGATTATGAGTATTAGATCTTAGAAGAGTATAATAAATACATCTATACTAATATATAAAGCTGAAGAGTTTTTGTTTGTTTGAACGCGCTAATCTCAGGAACTACTGGTCCAATTTGAAAAAGTTCTTTCAGTGTTAGATAGCCCGTTTATCGAGGAAGGCTATAGGCGTGATGATATATAGATATATGTATTTCATCACGCTATGACCAATAGGAGCGGTGTACCAATAATGTTTCAAAAACGGGGGGAAATTATTACGCTACGGGCAATAGGAGACGCAAACGACGTTGCGTGGGTCAGCTAATCGCGCTAATCTCAGAAAGTACTGGTCCAATTTAAAAAAATCTTTCAGTGTTAGATAGCCCATTTATAGAGGAAAGCTATATATCATCACGCTAAGACCAATAGGAGCGGAGCACCAATGAAGAATGTTTCAAAAACGGGGGAAAATTATCACGCTACGGGCAATAGGAGACGCAAACGACGTTGCGTGGGTCAGCTATACTAATATATAAAGCTGAAGAGTTTGTTTGTTTGTTTGAACGCGCTAATCTCAGGAACTACTGGTAAAATTTGAAAATTTTGATTATTATAAATGCAAAAGTAACTCTGTCTGTCTGTCTTGCTTTCACCAGCGCTTGCTTTGGCCAAACCGCTGCACCGATTTGAATGAAATTTGGTACACATATAGTCTAGAGCCTGAGAAAGGACATAGGCTACTTTTTAATGCGAAAAAAGGGTTGTAAGGGGTTTAAAAGGGGGCTGAAAGGTTGTACTGGGAGTTCACTCGCCACACGCCAGCGCATTACCTACGTCGGGCGTCTTGACAACGAATAAACAAGGCTGTAACAATCATAAAAAATATTTCACTTTTTCAATGAAGACTTAACAATGATAGCAATGATAATAAATATATAAAAATTAAATATTAAGATATTAAGTATATATTCGTCAATCTGATTTGTATGTTCATTATATTAATAGAAATAAATAAGCCAAATTTAAATAAAATAATTAACAGCGTTTCTTGACTTCAAAATTCTCTACAGAAGTATCGTCATTATAAGCTAGCTGTTGGTTAGATATGAATAAAAATGTAAATAATATCGATCTTGATCACCTGACTAATAAGATAGTTATCAATTAAACGAACGGATCATGTCAGGCGTGGAGGGAGATGTTGTCGAATACTTAAAGTCTTTAGAAATATCAGGAGTGCCAACCCATAAGTTGAGGCTGCAGTTAATGTTCCAGTACTATTAAATGAGGTATCTTGAGCGCCAAAGCAATGTAATAGTACATGGCTAAATATTACATAACTGGGGTACAACATTGTAAAAGCTACAATCATGACGCATGGAATGGCAAAAGAAGATAATGTTTTAATTCCCCGTATTCCAATAATTCCAACTTATTTGACATTTTAATTTAAAAGAATGCAGTTTCCGCTGAAAACAGCATTTCCAATAACAATATTATCAAAACCCAAGGACAGATGCTTAAAGATACAGTTTTTTTTTCTCATTGGCAGCGTATATCTCTCACGTATATCAAATCCACAAAATCTCCATATTTTGGCAAAATATGGCAAAAGAAAAAACGCAGTTATTAAAATTGTACTTTTTTTATTTGAAGCTGCCAAAGTGACTATGGTCAGCCTGATGGAAAACTCAAGCAGAATCCAACAGTGGGGGCAACCATACTCACGGATCACGGAAAGCAGACAATGGAGTATTGCGTCCCACACTATGACGGCTTAGTGAGATGCTTTTTCATGCCCCACTTAAAGGCCCCGGGATCATAGTGGGAGAGAAACACGTGCGCTGGTAGTGAGTTCCAGTTTTTAGCTGCTCGGCACAGGAAGGATGAACCAAACCGTTTGGTTTGAGAGTGAACATGTTATTCTGCAGAGGAAGGGAGAAGGGGGACCAGTTGGAAGAGCTCCTCAGAATACTTCCAATGATACAGATGGTAGTGGACTGCTATAGAGGCGATATCTCTACGCAGCTGCAGAGGTTCAAGGAACTCGGTGGCTTCGGGACTGTTGGTAAATCGGACTGTTCGCCACTGCAACCGATCGAAAGCATCAAGCAAATACTGCGCGTATCCATCACAAAGATGAGAACAGTACTCGAGGTCCCGGCAAATATCCATGCCCAGGACACCGAGCTTACCCCGTAGTGGCAGTTGAGTGCTCTGAAAAGTGGGGAGGGAAAGAAATGGAGACTTTTTGGTAGAGAACGCGCACAACTGTGTTTTCGTAGCGTTGAACTCGACCAGATTCTTATCACCCCATTGTAAAATGTTGAAAAGGTCGAGCTCAGCGACAAGCTTCTGTCGATTTTCCTCAACGTCTGCCAGCTTGGCTGAACGGTGTCAAAAATATCGCCCATGAACTGTGCTATCGTCTGCATAGCAATGTATGTTGCCAAGAGCCAACATGTCATTGATATGCAGAAGAAATAGTGTGGGCGACAGGACTGAACCCTGAGGTACGCCAGCGTTTACATCCAGAACATCAGAGGCCGTGCCGTCGCAAAGGCCCATAATGCGGCGCTGATGAAGAAAAGCGTCAATCCAGTGACAGAGTCTAAGAGGCGGACCGAATGCCGAGAGCTTGGAGAGAAGCGAGCGGTGCCAGACCCGGTCGAAGGCCTTGGTCATGTCAAATGTCGAAATAAGCTCATATAAACACTTTATATTTTATGTACATATATAAATACTTAAATAAGTTTTTAATAGTAAAACGTGTGTGTATTATTTGTAAAAAAAATCGGGTGGTGTCGTGGGACATCAGATAGGAATGAGTTCCATATCAAAAATACAGATGGCGCTATACCAAATTTTCAGTTTTCACAAAATTGTCTTAACCCCTTTATTTTATTTAAACTGATTTATAAAAATATATAAAAGTTCTATGCGAGGTAAAGAAAATAAAACTATTCAGGTACCAATACATTTTGTATCATGATTTTATATCGATAAAAATCCTACCTATATTAATAACGCGAAAGTTTGTTAGTATCGATGGATGGATGTTTGTTACTTTTTCACGCAAAAACTACTGAACGGATTTGGATAAAACTTTACAGTAATATAGCTTATACATCAGAATAACACATAAGCTACTATTTGCAGCGATAACCGACATACACGCGGGCGAAGCCGCGGGCAACAGCTAGTGATAAATATAAATATACATTATCTTAAAATATCGCCCCCGGCTCCGCCCGCGTATATATCGATTATCGCGGCCTATGTGTTATTCTGATGTTTAAGCTATACTACTGTAAAGTTTCATCCGAATCCGTTCAGTAGTTTTTGCGTGAAAGAGTAACAAACATCCATCCATCCATACTTACTAACTTTCGCGTTTATAATATTAGTATAGATTACTATATCATCACAATTTTTTCAAAAAAGGTTTAAAAAGGACTTCAAGAACTGGACCAAATTGAAATGGTCCACCACACGGGAAGTACCAGCTTTCAAATAAAAAATAATCATTGAAATCGGTGCACCCGGTCGAAAGTTATGAGGTAACAAACAAAAAAAGACAGTTGAATTGATAACCTTTCCTTTTTTGAAAGTTATCTATATCGAAAGACTTTTTATAAAGAAAATAAAAATCAATAGCGGTGGGCACGTAACGCCTAATACATCAGCTTCCTAATTCAGATTAATCTGCAGTTTTATCAACCGCGCTCTTAGCAGAAATCCTTATAAGTCAAGCGATCAATAACTTTGGATGAAACACAAAAAACTTGACAGTAGACTTTTAATTTTAAACATGAATTAATGAGGACATGTTTCATAATTGTTTGTTAATTCATTCAGTATTCTAGACTAGATGATTTGTGTGAACTGTATGCTAGAGAAAATACCTTAAGCGTCTTATTGTTCCTCTGGAAACAGCATGTGAATTACTTAGCCCCACAAATGTTTCTTAAATCACACTATCACACTAATATATAAAGGCAAATGTTTGTGTGTATGTTTGTTACTTCTTCACGCAAAAACTACTGAACGGATTTGGATGAAACTGTACAGTAATATAGCTTATACATCAGAATAACACATAGGCTATTATTTGCAACGATAACCGACATACACGCAAGCGGAGCCGCGGGCAACATCTAGTTATATAACTGTGAATTAATTGAATATATTTCACATTGTGTTATGGAAATTTAAGTCATTTAAAAGTACCAGTATTTTATCATTAAGAGTAGCTATTTAATTTAATTTAGAAACCCAAGAAAAATAAACTATAAATTATGAGAACTTAATTTAGTAGTACCTTCGATCGAAGAGTAGTACCTATATTATTGTTTTTTTCTGAATTACTTTTATATTAACTATTAGCTCTGGCCGAGGTGTCATATGTGATTTTTATATCAAGTTTATTCATAGTTATTTTTCTATTGTACTAGCTGTTGCCCGCGGCTCCGCCCGCGTGTATATCGGAAATGAAGAACCGCTCGACCGATTTTGTGCAAATTTCACATAAACTATCTACTAAATATTCCTAACAAAACCTAAACATTTGGTTTGGATAGGTGAGCCCGTTCTTGAGTTATAAAATTATACCACCCACATAATATATTACAAATGTCATGTTCTTTTATCTTCCTTCTAGTAATATTAATTTTTTGGATCTATGAACAGGAAACCATTTCAAAAATGCAATCACTCTCGGGCTATACCTATTATGGGTTCGATGCGGTTAGACAACATTATCCCCCTTAATAGCCTCATGACGGGTCAGTAAAGGGATCGGATAGCACCAGACTAATTGAGTGCAAAGAACATAAAGGTATGTATCGGTTTACAAGGCCATATGACCTATAATCAAGTCGCCCTGTCCACAACAATAAACACGACTCAACACCCGACCTTTCTCTTTTATTCGAAAAGCCATGCGAGAGTTTTACGACCACCATTCGTTTCGCATTATAGCTTTGTTATTGCAAAAATACCTCGTTTTAAAATTAAAAAAAACGTGTTGGTAATTATTTTATTTTTTGTAAAGGATACAATCGCTTTTGGTGCGATTGAATAGCATACAGATCTTAGTGTTGTTAGTTCAAACAAAACAAACAAATTGTAGATCGGAATCCGAGTTGTCTTTGTATTTGTTTCTTGTGTGTTTGTAAAGTCTTTCGCGGCACAGAATATTATATTCATATAGGCGTTGTCTTTTTATAGGTTACTAACTGTTACCACTGCGTCTTTCTGCAGCACCGTTTTATGATGAGAAATGAGGAAGAATTTGATTGTTAGAATTTGAGCTCAAACTATACAGAATTTTACCTTTAGGTACCTTTTAAATTAATAGTACCTATAAATGTCCGGTCGTCGGTAATAGCTGGTTAATAAATGACCGACTTCAAATAGGAGGAGGTTCTCAATTCCACCGTATATATTATAAGTAATACTAGCTGATCCGACAAATGTTGTTTTGTCATATAAATTATTTCTAAAATGGGTTGCTAGTAAGTCAGTGAAAATCAAAGGTCATATGTAAGTATTGTTGAATGTAAAATCATAAATAATTTGAAATATCAATTTCTGTCCAAATGACCAAATAATTTGAACAAAAAGTAAGACGTTAAAGTTACTTAAAACCGACTTCCAAAAAACATCCAACGAAAAGTCTCTGCCAAAAAAACACTTAAAAGCGTAAAATAAACTGGTTCTTCATAAATGACCTATACCTAATTCTTAATTCATTTAAATAGTAGTATTATAATGTGTGCTAGGTACCTAGAATCTGTTTGAAGTCGGTGCCAAGTGACTATCGCTTAGACTTTTCTAATTATTCGTTTGTATTCTTTTTGGCTTAGCACCGACTTCAAACAGATTTTTGGTACCTAGCACACATTATAATACTACTATTTAAATGAATTAAGAATTAGGTATAGGTCATTTATGAAGAACCAGTTTATTTTACGCTTTTAAGTGTTTTTTTGGCAGAGACTTTTCGTTGGATGTTTTTTGGAAGTCGGTTTTTTTTTTTATAAAAAGTTTTTATTTTTCAGTTTTTAGTGCAAAAAATCGTAGGCAAGTAGTAAGTTGAGCTATTTCATCAAATTTCATCATCAAGAATACAAATTAAGGTCTATACGTACGTGTAGTATTAAAATCATCCTCTAATCCCTAACTGTTGAAGAGTTTAACCTTCTATCATCAGCTCACCTAAATAACTTATTTTTTTTTTTTTATGGAATAGGCGGGCAAACGAGCAGACGTATCGCCTGATGGTAAGCGATTATCGCCGCCCATGGACACCTGCAACACCAAAAGCGTCACAAGTGCGTTGCCGGCTTTTTGGGGATGGGGGAGGGAGGTAGGGGTAGGGGATTGGGGTATGGGCCTCCGGTATCCTCACTCACTCGGTGAAACACAGCGCAAGCACTATTATTTCACACCGGTTTTCTGTGAGGCCGTGGTATCACTCCGGTCGAGCCGGCCCATTCATGCCGAAGCATGGCTCTCCCACGGTAAAGTAAAGGTAAAGTATACGACTGAAGGTCTTTAGATACGTATGAAATTGAAAGAATTATCCTCCAACTCCTCACCGTTAAGGAGTTGTACCTTCCACCTTCCATCATCAGCTTACCTCAATAATTTGAAAGAATACGACTGAAGGTAACATATGCACATATGATATTTAAAGATTTATCCTCCAACTCCTAACCGTTAAGGAGTTGTACCTTACATCATCAGCTCATCATCATAAAATGATGATTACCAGACGCAAATACCGGTGTAATTTCAGAAAATATACGAAAAACATAGTATGTGCATATAAAAAATGAGGGTTGCCCTCGATTTCCCTGGGATCCCATCATCAGATCCTGATATGCTGGCAATGGGACCACCTCGGAAGCATACCCTTTCGAATACAAAAAAAAAATCAAAATCGGTCCACAACTGGCGGAGTAATCGGTGAACATACATAAAAAAAAAAAAAAAAACATACAGTGGAACATAGAACCTCCTCCTTTTTGGAAGTCGGTTAAAAATGTAAAACATTCACGGACAATGTAGGAGCAGCAGCGGATATGATAGATACCTAATCAATTCCGTTTATTTAAAGTAGTAAGTTATTCCTACGTGATTTGATTACTATCTATTTATATTTATTAAATAAAGAAATTGTCCGATATTTATAGCGTTGGACTCTGTTTGTACTTTAAAATGGTTATGTAGTTGTAGGTATAAATATACAACAAGCTAAAATTAAAAATTAAAAAAACCCCCTATGCAAGCACTTAATCGAGTAATCATACGCCAAAAATGTCTTAAATCATTTTGGAAAAGAGCTGATACTCTTACACTGCTGCACCGATATTAACCAAACATAGCTAAGAACCACCAAGGAAGCTGGCTTTCAAAAAAAAAACCGCATCGAAATCGGTCCATCTGTTTGAGAGCTACGATGCATCAGACCTTCGATCAAATATATTATTTGATCGAAGCATCAGACAGACAAACAGACATCGACGTCAAACTTATAACACCCCTCTGCGTCGGGGGTTAAAAGTATTACAATTACAATTAAATTGCCTTATAACTTCTTTACTTTTATAATACAAAAATTCTCGGTTTAATAAACCACTAGTTTTGTTTCTTAAAAAATACAATATCTCTGCACTATTTGATGAAAATAACTAGTTGACCCGGCGAACATCGTACTGTTCATCACCATCATCATATTATTTTTTTCGTAAATATTGTGTAATTTTTCCAAAAACTTGTTTTAGTTGTATTTATGCCCGCCTCAGCTTGCCACGGTTAGCGTACAGTCGCGCTTTAAGAAAATTAACACTTTAATTTTTATTATAATTTTCTTCTATACAAACCTTGTCCCATTTTGTTTTATACAAAACTTGTCAATTTGGTGCGGTTCGGAATTTATGCGCGTACATATTTTTGTTCATTCAATTCATATAAATTGATTTCTATTTATATAGATTACTTGTAATATTCGCCTATACAGCAACGAATTGACTTATGAACTACGCATGCACGATGAGTCGATGAACCAGTATGCAGTAGCTTCGCGACGCGGATCCCCCCTCCGCGTACGTAACACGTCCACGTGACCTTGCAAACACTAAAAAAATTAAGCTAAAAATAGTTCCCGGCTTGGTATACATCTGTTTCTACCGCAAAACTATCGTGTTCCTCATTTAAAGGTAAGTTTAGAAACATCTAATCTTTTAGCTACAATAAATTATACATTCCAATATCTCCAATGTTTGAACATTGGTTTGGAGGTTAGAATACAATCATTTTGTGTTGGAAGACGTGTGTCAGTGTGTGAAAGAGAATCCTTCATTTAGTAAACTACTGATGACAAGGACGGAATGATAGGTTATTGACCGACTAGTTGTTGTCGGTGAACCCGTGCCTTTTGGATTTTTTAGTCTATAGCGTAATAAATAACGAAGGATACCTACTTATTCACCCACCCACATAGATATTTTGTTGTTGAACAGGTTGCTACAAAAAAATCTCACTGATAGTAATTTGATTTTAAAATGATACAAATAAGTAAAATCTACTCATGAAAAGTCAATAAGTATCTTAAGCGATTACCTACCTCTTTTAAAATTAAGTAGGTACCTACCTATTATATATTTTTAAAGTTGATTATAATATAATTATAAAACAAAAATAATGACAGTGCTTCACTTGCTCGGTCACTGACTCTTTTTAGGGTTCCGTGCCAAAGGCAAAAAACGGAACCCTTATAGATTCGTCATGTCTGTCTGTCTGTCTGTCCGTCTGTCTGTCCGTCCGTCCGTATGTCACAGCCACTTTTTTCAGAAACTAAAGACCTATAATGTTGAAACTTGGTAAGTAGATGTATTCTGTGAACCGCATTAAGATTTTCACACAAAAATAGAAAAAAACAATAAATTTTGGAGGTCCACATACTTAGAACTGAAACTCCAAATTTTTTTTTTCATCAAACCCATACGTGTTTCTATGGATAGGTCTTCAAAAATGATATTGAGGTTTCTCATATCATTTTTGTCTAAACTGAATAGTTTGCGAGAGAGACACTTCTAAAGTGGTAAAATGTGTGTCCCCCCCTGTAACTTCTAAAATAAGAGAATGATAATTCTAAAAAAAATATATGATGTGCATTATCATGCAAACTTCCACCGAAAATTGGTTTGAACGAAATCTAGTGAGTAGTTTTTTTTTAATACGTCATAAATCGTAAACTGCAATTTACCTTTCATTCAATCAACACAAACATAAAAATAAAATAAAAATTATGTTACTTGCTGCTGCGGAACCCTTTATGGGCGAGTCCGACTCGCGCTTGGCCGCTTTTTAAAATTAAATTTAAAAGCACGATGACAGCATTTGCCTAGGATATTATTTTTATATCACTATTGCTAACTAATGTACATATATACTATTTAAATTAGTTAATTAGAAGTATGTAGATCTATCAGTATCTAACTTACTACTAATTACTATAGAATTTATGTTACGGATTGTAACCAAAAATCTTTAAAATAAAACTGTATTTAGGTATCTACCTCAGATTACAAAAGAAATCCATTTTCTTTTAAATCGCGAAAGTCAACTTTTATGATCGCTGCTCTGACTCTGTTAGCTTCCAATAAACGGGTACACAAGTACCTAACAATTATTTAAAACAAAAAAACCCGACTGCGTCAATATCTGTCATATTTATGAAATTCTGTTTTTTTAATAAAACATATAAGTTATCTATATATTTTATAAAAGCGAAATAAATACCACTCACTTATTAATCACGAAATCTCAGAAACTATAACACCTACAAACTTGAAATTTAGCAGGTAGGTTCCTTATAGGGTGTAGACATCCGCTAAGAACGGATTTTACGAAACACCACCCCTAAGGGGGTAAAACGGGAGTTGGAAGTTTGTATGAAAGTCCTGTTTTTGAAGTAAGAGACTTGAAATTTAAAATGTATGCTCTATAGATGGTGTGTAGGTGTACTAATAATGTATCTTTAGAAATCAACCGCCTTTTGGGGCTAAAACGGGGAAGGTAGTTTGGAGGCAAACGAGGTTGCGTAGGTCAGCTAGTTATATATATTCGTAATCACCGTTAAAAATCTTTATTTTGATACTACACTCGATGTAAGGCGCCAAAAATCCTTAGGTAATTTTGTTTTTTTTTTTAATTTTGATGTACCCAGTGTCACTCTCACGACTAAGACGAATCTATTGACACTACTCACATAATAAAATACGACAAGCCTTTTAGGCTCTAGGGCATGCCAAAGAAATATACATACATACATACATTCGAAAAACATTACCCTCCTTCTTTCACAGTCGGGTAAAAATAACTATTCACTTGAAAACAATAACTTCCCTACAGTTCATAGCAATGTTGTTATTACAGCTAAATGCTATTAGTTACTTTACAGGCGCTTAAATATTTTTAGGTAGCCGAAATTGTTGCACATCGATTTAATATATTTTATTATATTCTTAACTTGCTGAAGGCAATGCATTTATTATATTTCCAACTCCTCTGATTTAATTCTTAGGAATTCATAGTATAATTTAGGTTTCCAAGAAAGTATAATTTCATCTAAGTTTGTAGGTTACCTACCTACCTACCTACACCTACTCATTGTGTTTGTAGGTTACTTCGGTCGACCCAAGTGTATAAGAGCTCTATTAGTGGGTGAATTGAGGGTTATATTTTTAACTTCTTTATTCCATTCTCTATTCTTATTGCTACATCAGCCTACATCATCTAAAGGTAGACATAGAAGTGAATGCTTTTAGTAGGTACTAGCTTTTACACGCGGCTTCGCTAACGCAGATTTTCATCCCCTGATTCACCCCCTTAGGGGTGGAATTTCAAAAAATACTTTTTTAGTGCTCACTTATGTTATGTAAAGAACCTACATGCAAAATTTCAGGATTCTGGCTTCAGTGGTTTATGCTGTGCGTTGATCTCTGGGTATGTCAGTCAGTCAGTCTGTCAGTCAGTCGGTCAGTCACCTTACTCTTTTATATAATAGGTCTTTACACCTATGAAATTGCCGTTTTGTATGCAATAAGTGAAAGTACTTATTTTTTCAAACTTTTTTATTTCTGTTATTCGAAGTAATCATCCATGCAATCGACGCATCTTTGCCAACGCATTGGCAGTTTATTGATAAAAATTCTTGTAAAAATCAGCTGGACGGGAGGCAACAAACTCTTCAAAGGCATTGTGTACTGCCTCTCGGGAATTGATTTTTTTACCCACTAAAAAGTTGTCTAAATTTTGGAAAAAGTAATAGTCGGTAGTTGCAAGGTCTGGTGAGTATGGCGGATGAGGGAGAGATTCCAACCCCAGCTCTTGCAGCTTGGAGACTGTCTGTTGCGCAGTATGGGGTCGCGCGTTGTCGTGAAGGAGCAGTGGGGACGACCGATTGACCAAAGCTGGTTGCAGATGTGCAAGCTTCTCCATCATTCTCTCCGGTTCTTCACAGTACACATCTGCATTAATGCTCATTCCGTTTTGTAAAAAGCTGTGGTGAATCACACCCGCACTAGACCACCAAACAGTGACCATCACCTTTTTAGGGGTCATTTTTGGTTTAGGGCATTGCTTTGGTACTGAACCAGGGTCTAACCAACTTGCTGAGCGCTTTCGACTGTCGAACAGAATCCATTTTTCGTCGCACGTAACAATTCGTTTTAAAATTCCTTTATTTCTTTGCCTGTTGAGCAGCGCAAGGCAGGTCTCGACGCGTACGTTGCGCTGGCGATCGTTAGGGTCATGGGGCACCCATCTATCAAGCTTTTTTACCTTGCCAATTTGTCGCAAATGGATCGATATTGTTTTGATGCTTACATTAAAAGCTGCTGCTAGCTCAGCTGTAGATTGAGTTTCGTCAGCTTCCACAATCGCCTTTTTTCATTATTGTTAACCAGAGTCGCCGGACGACCACGAGCTTCATTTTTCAAGTCAAAATTTCCAGAACGGAACCGGGAAAACCAATAACGGGTTGTGCGTTCGTTTGTACAGTTCTCTCCGTAAACGTTTTTGATGTAACGTGCCGTTTGTGTCGCGTTGGTGCCTCGACGGAACTCATATTCCATAACTACACGGATTTTTAAAGTATCCATTAAGACCAAAAATGTTCAAACGTAATGAAAATACAAAGCTAATCAAAAAACAAAATACTGAGTGTAAATAGAATGTCATGGTTTTAAAACAAAATTAATTTGAATTTAGAATACAGAGCCATTACAAACTTTTTTTTTTATTTGAAATGACCAGTACTGAAGAAAGGCAATTTCATAGGTAAAGACCTAATACATAGATTGTTAAGTACCTACACAATACTTAATTACAGTTGAAGATTTGAAAAAATCGTAATAAAATCAAATATCATACCCTGGTAAAGAGGTCACAAGACACGGTGTGGAAGACTTTCCCGTAGATACAGATGTCCTTGCCGATATCTAGATCTTTCCAGTGCCAGTAGTCGCCGATGTCGTTTTTGGGTATTTTAGCCCTTTTCACTAGCCTTCCTTGCCATATGCCTGAATTCTGTGAAAAAAACAATATTCAATCCAGTCAGCCTGTGACCACGGCCACCTGGTCGAAAAGTCAGGCAAAACAGAGGTATGTAATACCTTAAAATAAGTTATAGCGTTAATTCCCGTAAAAATAATAATTATTATATCATGGAACGCGAAAGTTTAAAAGTTAGAATAAATAAATATTTTCGGACATTTTAATACTCAGCGCCATTTAGTCCCGAACTAAGCAGAGCTTGTGTTATGGGTACTAGACAACTGACATAATTACATATATACTTTTTTTAATATATACCATCATATTATACATAGACAACTCCGAAACAAATATTTCCAGATCATACAAACATTTGGTCCGACCCGGGAATCGAACCCGAGATACTCAAGCACAGCAGTCACATATGCTACCACTGCGCCGCTAATGCAGTCAAATATAATATTATTGGTAAGTGTAATGTGCAAGGGTCACATTTATAAAAAAACTAGCTGACCCACGCAACGTCGTTTGTCCGTAGCGTACCGCTCGACCGATTTTGTGCAAACTTCACATAAACCATCTACTAAATAGTCCGAACAAAGCCTAAATATTTAGTTTGGATAGGTGAGCCCGTTCTTGAGTTATAAAATTACAACGAAAAGTGGCATTGATTTTTTATATTGATAATCTTCTAAACATTGCTTCTAAAGATACATGTTACTTTGGTTTGTACATGCTTCAAAAACGTAAAAAGTTCTGTACAGATTGAGGTCAAATTTTGACACGTTATTACACACCGCTTTTAAATATGGTTTTTATGTATTTTATGCATCACTTTTGTTCCTCATTTCTCACCAATGAAACCACAAAGTACCACAGAGATGCGTGCAAAGGTACAGCTAGTATATCTGAAGAGAAACTCTATCATTATTTATTATTCTCTATTATTGTGCTTATTTCTGGAAAAAACAGCCGGATTCTAAATATTTCTGTTTTTCAAAGAAGGCTGGCTATATGCTATTAAACATCACACTACGCTTGGGAATGTAATAGTAATCAAAAAAGCCTAAGGAAACTAGAACTGAAAAAACTGCTTGAAAAGACTATAACCGGAATAAGGTTTCAGTAAAGTAAGTGTTAGGCGTGTTGTAGTGATTCAAGGGGACATTGTTATTTAACGAACCTCCTCCTTTTGGAAGTCGTTTAAAAAATGGTAGCTTCACTTGCGTTAAATAATTTTAATTCATTTATAAATCATCATAATGCTTCTAAAATATAAGCAACCAAAAATTCCATGACAAAGGGTTGAAATTTATTTAATTTAATAGTAATTTATTTAATTTAACCTCGCCAAACTCTGTTCTTTGTGGTATTTTATACCATTTGCAACTGCTGAAACTATTTTTTTAAATTTCCTGATAAATCGAGTTAACCGTAAAATATTTTTATAACCTTCAGTGATAATACTAAGGAGTCATAAAATGTATTTAGTTCTGATAGTTTGTAACATAGTGTAGTTTTAAACCCGTTACAAAAAAATAATAATTTAAAGGTCAAAGATAACTTATACTTATACTTGAAAACGGCTTATGTTTTTTTTTCTTACGTAACTTCTGTTTAGTGACCTTAATTAATTAACCTTTTTGTTTGTGTGTCTATAATATTTTAGAAATTTTAGTTTTTTTTTTTTAATAATTCTAGTAATGTAGTTTTAAGTATTAAATTCTGTAACTACTAGGTACTTAGTGGTATATGGATTTTTGAGACACAATGGAACGTAAATATGTTTACTGAGATAAAATATTTTTTGTGCAAAAATAGCCGTCTGGCCATTCACGGGCGCTCGGTGCGAACAAAGCATCATGCAACTGCCTCGCATGGCATTCATACCGAGACAAATGCGTGCTCATTTGCTAGCTCCGTTTCAGATTCGCTTACAATTCGCACAGACAGAAAACAATGTTGCATGTTTGTATGACGTGTTTGGACCAGCAAAGATAACAGCTATGAATAATCACAAAATTGTAACTAAAAAAAACGACTTCAATCTGGACCAAATTGAAATGGGACCAAGCGGGTAGCACCAGCTTTCAAATAAAAAAATAATCAACAAAATCTGTTCACCCAGTCAAAAGTTATGAGGTAACAAACATAAAAAAAAACAGTCCAATTTGAGAAACTCCTCCTTTTTTGATGTCGGTTAAACAGCAATCTAGAACACTTAAAATGTGCTGACATATTACAGAAATATAAAAACTTATGATAGATTATAAGTTAAAGACCCACTAAAATGTTATCTCAAAAACAATACTTCAATCTTATTTAAGAGGTAAATCAAAAAGTAGCTTCAGTGAATTTTCATAAAGTATAATTTACATAAGTTCTCGCGTTTTTTACAAGCTTTTTATTAAATTGCAATGTATGTATGTATGCTTGTATGTTCGGGTGGAATCTTGCAACTCAATTTTGAAGCAGATATCTTCAACCGATTTTGCAGAAATTTTGCAAGCATATGTATACAGCGTGACAATACAATATTCTATTGACATGGAGCTAATCTGATGCTGGAGCTGGAAGGTGGCCATAGGAAGGCCATAAAGAAACGTCGCAACATCATCGACTTTGGACTCTTTTGATTCGTCTCGATGCATTCCAGTAAAAGCTTGTTTTTAAAAAGCTTTTTAATTTAATTTATTGTAAGTAATCCAGTAGAAATGACCAGGAATTTTAAACAAAAGACTGTTCGCCTTATCCTGTAATATGTTGAAAGTTTCATACATACGGTTTCACAAGAACAATAGTAGGTAATTGCAACTTTGCTCAGTCCTTTTACGTAAATGTGGACACAAGTCTGATAGCATGTCTATTGTTATCGAATGAAATCTAATCCTATTTGAAAGGTATCCTTTTATGTATTCATATTATTATAGTATAATGGAACACATTGAGATGAATAATAAGTGACTAAGTTTTGTTTAGTTTGTCGCAATTATGTTTAAGTGAAACTCTTTAAGCATATAAAACCTTTCTTCTCAAGTACTAACACCATAATTATTGTCTTCTTCCTGCCCTTTCTGGCATTTTATTTGAGGTCGACGCAATATGTAAAATGCAAAGGTTTTCGACTGCGCCTTCCTAACGCCCTGACCCTTATGTCATCATCATAAGACACCCTCATGACATATTTATATTATACATGACCGAAAATAAGGGCCAGTGACATGAAATTATATAAAACAAAACTGAGAAAATGAAACGAAAAACATTTTCACTGTATGGAATTAAGATTTGGTATTCAACATTTTTATCACTATCATTACATATTATAAAAAAAAAACTTTGTTTAAAAAAACCGACTTCAAAAACTAAAAAGTATCAAATTACTTAATTTGTATGTGCTACCTATTCATAGGTTTGAATTCGGCGCCAAGCCAAATGTAATAGTAGGTACCACACTCGCTATATTTCGAGACGAACGTCAACGACGTCACCGACGCTTCGGTTGTTTTGTCCTACGCGAAGAGCAGCTATCCCGCTCAAGGTCACGCGCGGCGAGTCCTACTATTACATTTTGGTTTGGCACCGACTTCAAACCTATGAATAGGTAGCACATACAAATTAAGTTATTTGATACTTTTTAGTTTTTGAAGTCGGTTTTTTTAAACGAAGTTTATTTTTTATTTTTCGCTTTTTAGTCTTTCTCAAGTCTCTCATCATCATATTTTCACCTAAATAACTTGAAAGAATACGACTAAAGGTAATATACAACATACTGTATAGAATAATAAATAAATATTTCGGACATGATGTTTACAGAATATTATTGCAGGCGCTCACGTAAATTTGAGAGTTTCCTTCAATTTCCTTGGGATCCCATCATCAGATCCTGATATGGTGGCCATGGGACTACATGGGGAGCATACCCTTTCGAATACAAAAATAATTTTCAAAATCGGTCCACAATTGACGGAGTAATCAATGTACATACATTAAAAAAAACCGATGAAATTGAGAACCTCCTCCTTTTGGAAATCGGTTAAAAACAAAGTCTGTTCGCGAAAAACTCAAAAGTAGTGCACGGATTTGCATACGGTTTACACCAATAGATAGAGTGATACTTGAGGAAGGTTTAGAAATACGATTTGTTTAGATTTTTTGTATATTAGCAAAAATATAACGATATTTGTTGGGGATGTCGAAAAAAATTAAGTATATTTTAAAATATAGTCGCTTCCGCTGTCTGTTCGCCTAGATCTTTTAAACTGCTCAACGGTTTTTAATGCAGTTTTCAGCAATTGATAGAGTGATTCAAGAACATGTATATTAAAATAGAGGAAATCCGAGAATTTCAGACTTCCGTTTAAATGAATTTAATGCATAGAGGAAAAAAAAAACAACTGATTTAGTCGGCTGGTTGGTTATTCAACTCAACGAAAAGTAAGCATATTTTTGCAATACTCAATTTTAGCCACCTACTCACGTAGCTTGCGTAAACAAAACGTTTCAGTCGAAGAAGGTTCATTTACAAGATCCCCAATATCAAGGTGGCGAAACATTTTAGTACAGTTGTTGTCGACAGCAGGCCGGGCGTTCTTAATATAAACTTATTTACAAAACACATGGCGCCCCCAATAGTAGCGAAGAATAACAAATAAGAAAAAGAAAATCGATACGCGTATTGTTACGGTTAATACAAAATGAAGGACGTGGCACTACGTAACCATAGATTCATAAGTTTTTTTATAAATCGACTACGGCTAAGCCAAAAGGAAGGGTAATATTTTTGGCAGTGCCTAAAGTACTGGACGGATTTTAATGAATGAGGTGTCAATTTGTTCGTAATAATGGCCGGGCTTACATTGGCCATATTTGAGTTTATATTTATCAAAAAAAAATTACGTAGTCTGGTCACAGTTTTTCAAACTGTTTTTGATAAATGTAATGTGATTTAACGGTCAACAGAAACAACCTCACACAAAATTTTAATAAACGTTTCAACCGAGTTCAAAAAAGAAGGTTCCAAATTGTTAGAATAGTTTCTTGTATAGATTGATACCTTTTATAGCACACTCATAAAGAGTTGAAATATTGTAGCTATACAGTGGGGGGTCTGAACTTAGTTACTAGTAATAGCTAGTTTTCATTTAAAGTTTCTTATAAAGAAAATGTGCCATACATGCCATGTCATCTAATGTAGGCGATAAAAAACATAGTTGCCACATCTATTTTACGTAACATCTGCGACAAAAAGACAGTTTGAATTGCATTATTGCTAGATAACGTTCCTACATATGGATCGGAATAAGAGAACCTGGATTGAATCTACATATTTGAATATGCTCGTAAATAACGGTTAAAAGTTAATAACAAGAGGTATCGTAATATTGTTGTTTGTGTGAAACGTTTGGAAATGTTATTAAAGGCTTTGTATGTATTTTATATTAGACTTAACCTAGTAATAATTACCTACTCAAATATTCTTAGCACCATTTTAAATTAATTATTTTATGCTAAATGAAATAGTTGTACCCTGCCACGCTTTGCTGTAGCATATTGTGTTTAAAAATTTTAAGATAAAACCGTCTTTGAAACTTTTTCAGATTTTGAAGCTCACACAAGTCAACATAAACTTTTTGTTTATACATTCTTATGTGCACCTTGTAATTTGTTCAATAGTAAAGTGCATATAAAAAATTACCTTGACCCTAGGCTCCATGACAGTAATACTGTCATCTTCTAAAAAGTACACTATGTTCACAACTCGGACTCGATAGTTCTCATCTGGGTTCTCGTAAACTGGCTGCTTGAAAAATGCCGTGAAGTTGAGACAGCGTTTGTCGTAATGCACGAAGTGTGGTACTACCGCTGGTAGAGCGGGCTGTTTCACTCGGCCGTAGGTAAGAGATGGGTCATAGCTGAAATATAAGATTGAATTTATGAAAAATAAATGAATACAGTCATATTCTCGGGAATCGGTCTATTTTTTGATGAAAACTGACTTATGCAAATGTGTATAATGCATGAATATGTATAATGTTATAATAGTTTGTTTTTAACTTCTCATACGCTGTCCTGATGAGTCATTACAGCGTATGAGACAGCGACCCTTTATCTATCTCAACATTAATACATACGCTGATGTAGATTGACCACAAACTATCGAAACAAATATTAGGTCATTCACATAGCTTAGCCATTAACCGTAGGCGTTTCGAGGAACGACCTGCTCGCAAAGTGCCTTTGAATTCTCTATGGAGGATTGCCAAATAATTATGAACTGTTCGGGTAGATATTTTTGGCACTTGATAAAGGACTTTCTCTTTTGGATTTCTTTCAGTTTAAGCTACAGGAACGATGACCCGCGACTAACGGGACTGAGTAAAGCAGATACAAAACTGTTCAACCATTAAGAATTTTGTTTTGCTTTGATGTATAAAAATATTTCGTCTAAGAGTTATAAGTCACTAAATTAAAAGCCAGTATATGCAAACATCAGAGCGCATGATCATTCAAATGATGGAATTAATCAAATCAAGTAATATTTTAAACTTCTAATTAGTTGGTCTATAAAACAAAACGTAAGTAATACTTACTTGACTGAATCTTCAGGCAGGGCAAAGGCATTACTGTCCACATCAGTCCCCGTTCCTCCCGTACCTCTGACATTCGTGTCCGGGAATCGATGACCTTGATAGTATCGAAGCGTACTCTTTATATGAAACTGGGTCTTCGTCGGGTCCGCGAACGTCAATCCCGGGAGTTTTGGAAGTCCCCAGGCCATTTTGAACTTTAACGAACATAATATGTGATACAATAGTTGAGATTTCCTTTAGAGACGACATGCATGATTTGCTTAGAGTAGAATTTTTAGACAAAGTGGATCGTATTTTATCGTAGTAGATCATATTAAATATTATTGGAGAGTTATAGTTGGTAAAGATATCTTGCATGTTTGACTTCTAAATAAATAAGTGTTTACACTCATGTTTTTTTAATTTCATGTAATCTGTGTATGTAAATTTCTGTTTCAATTTGTTCTTTGGCAATAATGTTCCTTATCTTACAAGGCAAACTTTTTAGCTTTGCTCGAGTTGAAACCAAAAAACGAAATACAAAATAATTTGTATCTTGCGACTCGGTTAAAACTTTAGTAAGTATTCGAAATTTATTTCCTTAATATTGTTGCAGATTACTACGTCTCAGCGTAAGACAAGTGTTTTACAAACTTGAGTTAGCGGTAGCGAAATGATTTTTGGCAGTTTCTTTATATATATCTAGTTACATGCATATGTTACCGCCAATTTTTATAATTCAGATATTTTATACTATACCTAGGCAATGTATACAATATCTGGGGCATTCAGGCAATGTAAGAAATATTTTTGTCCATAACATACTAAGCCTAGGTACCTATTTTATAATATCACAAGGGATTGTATAGACGATCCCCTCTGTTGTTGTCTAATCATCATTACCGGCTGCGCATTAGGCATCGTAGAAAATATTTAAAAGTAAATTTATATAATACTAGCGACCCGCCCCGACTTCGCACGGGTGGTGTTTAGATGCCCCCGCCGCGTCGACGACACGATTCGTGCATTTTAAACTGTAATATCTTCAAATATATTCATTTAAATTAGATATAGTAAAGAGCCATTTTCATCTATATTAAATGCACAATGTATTTAATTTACTTAATTGTATAAGGATTCATTCTGTATTGCTTAATATCGCTTCGTAAATAAGCCATTATTTCTCGTAAAAAGAATGGAATAAAAAATGTTTATTGTGGGTTATCCCTAAGATATAGACATATACCATCGCGGACTTTTTTGTAGACCTTTTTAAGGTGTATAATACTGTAGTACATTATTTTGATCTATCTCGTAGGGTAGCGCTCGCTCGCTGGTCTCGTAACCAGCGTTTGCAATGTAGGCGCAAAAAATGTGTTTATTTGCTACATCACATTAAAAACCTCGAAAATTAACAGTGTTTCCATACTATATTATGCATTTAGTATACATAAAAACCTTCTTCTTGAATCACTCTATCTATTAAAAAAAACCACATCAAAATCCGTTGCGTTGTTTTAAAGATTTAAGCAAACATGACATAGGGATAAGGGGACAGAGAAAGCGTCTTTGTTTTATACTATGTAGTGATTTCATACATTACCTACACGTTTTAGGTATTGTATACCTTGCCTCGGTATTATACAGATTTCTGACGGCATTTATATTCATATTTACGATGATATTGTCAGATAACAGATTTTTATTTTTGGGTAGGTATACTAAATTATAAATGAAACCCAAGAACTATGTGTATGGTTCGTACAACGAGTATTTCGTACAAACATATACCTATAAGTTTGTAGATCCATGTACATTTACATCACTATGTCGCATAAACTACATAAAAACTTGAGTGTTACTAAAACGATAAGAATGTGGCATATAAGGTTAGTACGTAATCTATAGTGACTGGTACTCTATTGTATAGGGGAAGTGTTCCACGTCGAGGAAATGAAGTAATCTGACATTTTCACAAAAACCCATCGCATATAAGCGGCCTAAATCTGAAAGCTAAAACCTTGAACCTCATGATCTTACTGTTATATTTTGTATCATAATGCGTCAGTAATGTTATCCTGGTTGGACCGATTTGAAAAGTCGTTTTTTTAGGTTGTTGACAGAATATTATTAAAAAATTTAAAAATTAGAGTACGACAAAATTTGAAGTCAAAGTCTTGGTGAAATCAATGAATGTTTTTAAATATTATACTCAAGTACAGCTACACGGATTTGAGTACTTTAATCTACAGTACTTACTAGCTTTTGCCCTAAGATCTGCTCACGTGTATGTCGGTTATCGAAATCGCGGTAAAAATTATCCTATTTCCTTCCTAAAAATCAAAGTATTACCATCCCAAATTTAATTGAAATCGTAAATTGAAAGTATAACAAACAGACAGATAGACAGACAGACAGATTTTCTTTCGAATTTATAATATTAGTAAAGATGGATAAAAAAAAAAAAAAATAATGAATCAAAAAAAAAACCGTTATGATAGACACGATAGACATAATAAATCTCACATTCAGATGGAATTAGTTTGCAACATATTTTATCAGTATAATGTATAATTATCAGTATCAGATATAACCTATCTATTAAAAACGTATGCAGCTGGAACTACTTACAAAAATTCATGAAAATTTACATTTAAAATATACAATAGCATTTCATCCCTTTTCTTTTTATAATATCATTGATTTCATCCAAATATTTTTTATTAAACAACAAATCTCGTAAGACATTAAAAGCAGCACAATTACAAAATATTCTTACCTAAATAAAATTCACAATTCTGTACGATGATGTAAACAAATATTCGAACTTTGTAAAAACTAAGGAAAAATACACAAAACTCGTCTTGATAAAATAAGCAAACTTATCCGAATGGTTGTCGGGCAAAATGCAGTCAAAATTATAAACAGGAGTGTTGCTAGGTGATGACGACATAATTACTCCTTCCTGTTGATGGAAACTACGAGGTTTGTTTGTAATCGATGAAATAAATTCTATATAGTTGTTTGTATATTAATATCGTAAAAATGTTGTGGAAAGTTCTAATCTAAACTTATGTTAACATTATTAATGTATAAAAAAGAGAACTGTTAAGCTTTTACGATGCTCTGATTTCGGTGAAACAATTTTAATTTAGATATTAACAAGACCCTTCTTTTTGTTACGAAAATAATAAAGTTCTTCTCAATAGTGGACAACAACGTTTTTGGTAGAAAAATAATTGGCAAGTCGATTTGAATGAATTTATAAAGATAATAATATAAATTATAGTAAAGCTAAAAAGAAAGATAATAAATTTTACAGTGGGAGAGCCACGCTCCGGCTCGACCGGAGTGATACCATGGCCTCACAGAAAACCGGTGTGAAATAGTGCTTGCGCTGTGTTTCACCGAGTGTCCCCCTACCCCTACATCCCCCCCATCCCCAAAAGGCCGGCAACGCACTTGTGACGCTTCTGGTGATGTAGGTCCATGGGCGGCGGTAATCGTTTACCATCAGGCGATACGTCTGCTCGTTTGCCCGCTTATTCCATAAGAAAACAGATAAACAAAAACTTCAAAAAGTATAAATATATTTTTTCTTTGTCCCGAAAATACTTCTGCAAAGTACCAATGCAGGAGATGAAAATTTGGATTATGTAGAATATGTAGGTCCTCTGGAAGTATCTGGAAATCTGATAGATTGGAAAGTCATGGGCTACTTTTCATCGTCAAAATAAAAGTTCATGTACCTACTTACTCACACAAAATTTCACATTGACATAACTAGAAAACGATTACGTATCCTTATCCATTATACAATTAAATACCTAAAAAAACTTTTAAACTTTCGCGTTCCATGATATAATAATAATTATTATTTCATGTCATGTAATACCTTTAAATAAGTGATCGCGTTAATTCCTACTGTTTTATCTATACTAATATTATAAAGCTGCAGAGTTTGTTTGTTTGTTTGAACGCGCTAATCTCAGGAACACTTACTGGTCTGATTTGAAAAATTCTTTCAGTGTTGGATAGTTCATTTATCGAGGAAGGCTATAGGCAGTATAGGCTATATTTTATGTTCAAAAAAATTAGGGATCCGTAAGAAAATTGCTATTTTGTAACCCAAGGTGTCAAATCGAAAACCTATTTTTGCGTGCGCTGCAATAACTATTGACAATAGAACAAAATAATGTATTACGGGTTTGTAGGTCTCATTAAGATGTACAAAAAAGTCCGCAAGAGCATATATCTAACTATCATGGTTTAGTTACAATAACCGCTTTTGTATTCAAAAAAATTATTTAATCGTCTGAAGAAAGAAACTGCGTTAAACGTGTATCGTAATATTAATCCTTATCCAAATTAAGCATTTTGTTATCAAGGGTATTTACGTAGAAGTAAAATACTTTTTGTTTCATCCCAGACGGACATTTCGTTTAGAAGTTATTACGAGTATAAGACGCTAAGAGTTGATACCTAATAATGTGTTATTTGCCAAAGAGTTTTTATCAACATAATACCAAATATTAATCTTTATCCAAATAAATGTGTTCTTGATTAAGAGTATTAGATCTTACAAGAGTACATAAATACATCTATCGTAGTTACCAATACAAACAACAAAAATACAAACAAAATACAAACTTAGTGCATAAAGTTTTTAAATAAATAATTAAATAATATATAAAGCTGAAGAGTTTGTTTGTGTGTTTGAACGCGCTAATCTCAGGAACTACTGGTCTAATTTAAAAAATTCTTTCAGTCTTAGATAGCCCATTTATCGAAGAAGGCTATAGGCTATATATCATCACGCTTAGACCAATAGAAGCGGAGCACCCATGAAAAATGGGGGAAAAATATCAGGCTACGGGCAATAGAAGACGCAAACGACGTTGCGTGGGTCAGCTAGCGTATAATAAAATGTATGTATTTAGAAAATAAAATTTATATAGGTACGTATTTATATCAGTTGTCTAATACCCATGCCATGGCAGGTACAAGCTCTGCTTATTTGGAACTAGATGGCGTTATGTGTCAGTTATCCGAAATATTACGTATTATATATTTGTATTATAAATATCACGTCGCTGCTGCTTTGATTTACAACACGGTGTATATGCGATTCCTGTGAGTATTTCTGTTTATCCTATATATCTAGCTTTAGAAAGCCCACAAGCAAAGTCAGCGATTTTTACTACGAGTACTACCTCACTTTATCCAACCTTGCATAAGTAATTACACGTACAGTAATTAGACGAACTTCGCTAAACTTTCTCTCATTCAATACCGTCGTGGTTATCATAGTATAATTCGTTCTATACAGTTTATTATTAAAGTTTATCTAAGATTTGACTTGTAATTTAAATGTATGTAAATGTCTTATATTTCTTCTTAAAAGTTTTATGTGGAATGATCGCTTGAGAGTTTATTCTATTCAATAAACCATAGAATACAAATTCAGTAGGGTTGTCTTTGGTGATAGTACATAGAGCAGACTACATACATTAGTTTATGGTAAGGTATAAATTTTAAATACAACAGTATTAAAAAAAAACTACGTACTAGATTTCGTTCAAACCAATTTTCGGTGGAAGTTTGCATGGTAATGTATATCTATTTCATATATTTTTTTTTAGATTTATCATTCTCTTATTTTAGAAGTTACAGGGGGGGGGGGATACATTTTACTACTTTCGAAGTGTCTCTCGCGCAAACTTTACAGTTTAGAAAAAATGATATTAGAAACCCCAATATCATTTTCGAAGACCTATCCATAAATACCCCACACGTATTGGTTTGATGAGAAAACATTTTTTTGAGTTTCAGTTCTAAGTATGGGGACCCCCAAAATTTATTGTTTTTTTTTCTATTTTTGTGTGAAAATCTTAATGCGGTTCACATAATACATCTACTTACCAAGTTTGAACATTATAGGTCTTATAGTTTCGGAAAAAAGTGGCTGTGACATACGGACGGACAGACGGACAGACAGACAGACATGACGAATCTATAAGGGTTCCGTTTTTTGTCTTTGGCACGGAACCCTAAAAAGAGTACAACATCACAGTGGACAGATAATTTGACTGTGACAAAGGTATTCTTTGTCACCATAGGTGAAACGAGAGGGGATATAAATGAGAGTCGTACAGTTTGACTTTGAATAATGATGGTCGGTTGATCTATCTCCGATAGCTAGCCTTCGTCAAAGGTATCGAAGTACGCTTCCTAGAAATTTAACATTCAGGCAAAAATAATATTCCATTATGATGATTAGATTCAAACTGTTCAAAGGAATATCATTTACTTATCGTAGATGCCGCTAACCCTTCCTTCCTTTGTATTTTATAATTAAAGAGGCTGGGAAAAAGCCTTTATTAGATACTTTATTTTTGGAATTTTCTCTGCTGAAGCAAATTTTACAAGATATAATAAATTCGTTTTAAAATAATAAAAATCAACTTTGAAATAGAAACGATTATTGCTATAATTTTTTATATGTATACTTATATAATACTTAGGTATATAAAATACTATTCATTAAACTCTTAAATATTGTCCCCACTTTTATTTTTGTTATTATTGATTGCCTAAAATAAGTTTTTATTTTATGAATAATTGATAAGTCCAACATCTGTATTTCAGTTATGAGTTCACAACCTTGGTGATGCTATATTTAGCTCTTTTATCTTAATAACGAGAATATTTTGTTAATTTTAGAAAAAGTGTGGGTAGTTAGCTGGGTTTGTGGTCGTGAGTATTTTGTATTTTGCGTATATTTAAAAGTGTTCTTATTTTGGGATAGGTATAGAAAGAATTCCGAAAACATTATTGTCAATGAGAATAATTTTCTAGATCGAAACGGTCCCTTTCTTAAGTTGTTTCATATTTATATTCTTAATAAACTTGTTTTTTTAGAAGAACGAGATGGCGTATATATTGAAAAACGTAAGAAGAATGTCACGGTTGGCAGCATTTTATAAAAGAGGATACAGCGTAGAAGCTTCGTCCTTAATATTTTCTGAGGAAGTTCGACGTGCTAAGGCAGAAAGCAAACCAATCGTCGCCCTTGAAACCACTATTATTACACATGGAATGCCGTACCCACAAAACTTGGACACGGCTTTGCAAGTTGAGAGTATCATTAGAGAACGGGTAAGATTTACAATTGTAACTTCAAAGCGATATAAAAGTTTAAAATGTCTGTAGTTAGTTTATTAAAGTTGAGTGATACACTCTAGAAGGAAGTGCGCGGCTCCCAAGACAGTCGTAAATTATTCTCAAGGTAGTAGAGCTACCCTGATTTCAGCACAAATGAGTCTCTCTCTTCTCTCTCATAGAAGACCACGCTAAAATGGGAGCATTCGTGTTATCGTCTTTCGTGTGTTAATGCGAGACCGGAGGCCAAATGATACAGAAGCGTCTCATTAGGCCGCCATAGGGACCGCCAGAATGCAGTATGGAACACCATGCTGCTTTGTTGCAATATTTGCATTCGCAATGAGCATGGTGACCACTACTCTTGAATTCTGCTCATGTTTTCTATCAGACAGAGTAGAGACACTTCGGCAGGCTCAAACATAAATATTCATAAATTTTAACAAAAAAAAAAACGACTTCAATCTGGACTAAATTTAAATGGGACCACACGGGAACCACCAGCTTTCAAATAAAAAAAGAATCATTAAAATCGGTTCACCTAGTCGAAAGTTATGAGGTAACAAAATAAAAAAACAGTCGAATTGAGAACCTCTTCCTTTTTTTAAAGTCGGTTAAAAAATTAGATGGCATGATGTGCAAAGGCTTTTCCGTATTCAATTTAGTTTCTTATATTCTAAGTTTACTTTCAAGACATCACTCAGCAATACATAATTTCTATCTGCTTCCTATGTCTTTGTCGGCTTTGCGATTGCTTGCTTGTTATTTACCGTAGTGAACTCAGTTTGAATTTCTATATGAGTATCGTACCTCAATACATAAATATTAGTAATATATAATTTTTATCTTATTTCAATGTGTTGATCAGCTTAGTGATAAAAGTTTATGGCATTTATTTGTCACAGTAAAAGACTAAGTTTGAGACCCGGTTGGAGAAAACAAATACCACGTTTTTCAATTCAAAATCGGTAAAGATCTAAATATGTTTTCCCATGATAGTAAGAGAGCTTCTGAACCTTTCGACCATCGGAATCGCCTGTCATTTTGTTTTTGAACTTCTTAATGAATGATCTAAATCCTATAAAAATTTCAGCCTTACAGGAACAAGTTTTTTTGTGTCATTTTTTTTACACTTTCAAAACCATGAAAGATGATGATGTGCAGGGCTGAGGCCTGCCAGGCGATGGTTACGTACTTAGCACGTTATGACTCATCACTACAAGAGTTTCTAGCCTTACAGACACACCGTTGGTCGAAAGGTTCAGTAGCTCTTGGTCCATGATCTGCTAAAGTAAAAGTGATTTTTTAACATATAAGTTTGTATTTTGCTAAACGTTGCGTGTATTATATTGATGCGTGATAGTTTCACGTATTAGGAATGAATTATTTATTTAACTGTCACAGACACTTCATATGCTACTGTGAAAACTTAAATTAAGATTGCATTATCTAAATTATTAAAATAAAATTGTTTAAACTGAGAAAATTACCAGTATTACTTTAAATTTAAGCTTCAATATTTAATACACTACACACTTATAATTTAATTTTAGAATTCTAATACCACTCTGTTATTAAATTAAATTTAAAAATCAACTATTGAGCCATACATCATAAATTTATTTACCAGGGAGCAATTCCAGCAACAATAGCTATCCTCAAAGGCCAACTGACCATAGGCCTTACAGAAGACCAGATACATTACCTAGCACAAGCAAAAGGAGTAGTGAAGGCGTCCAGGAGAGATCTAGCTCCAATTGCTGCAGCAAAACTAGATGGCGCCACTACAGTTGCTGGGACAATCATAGCAGCTGAACTGGCTGATATACCTGTATTTGTTACTGGTGGAATAGGTAAGTTGATTGGGTTAATAGATGATTGGTATGAAAGTGTCGACTGCCTTCCAAATTTAATTTATTGTTTTATTTGTTCTTTTGCCTGCGGCTCTGCCCGCGTTTATACACAACTTATTTAGGCATAAAGCACCACCAAACTTTCAAGAAAAGTATGTTAACCAACGTCAAAGACTAATTGTGTGTGACTTATCATCTAGTGATCTATTTATTCTATAACCTCTAATTTGTAAAAAAGTATTACCTCCATTAAATAACCAATTGCCTTAACTCAAACTTAGCAAGAGCTGGAAGTTAATGAAAACGTGCCGACTATAGATAATAAATTTTCTTAAAGTTCTCTTACCTTAAGTATTTTGCTTGAACTCCATTATGAATGGATTACTCCGTCATTTCCCGCGAATATTCTTCTGAGATGATAAATGACTAAAGAGTTACTTCAATAAAGTTTCATATAATATGACATTGTAGACTTCCATCAGATCTTAAAAATAGGAAGTGCATTTTCCGGCCGGTGTACCTACTGTTTCTTTGTGTGCAACAAGATTTCAGTTCCGTAATAGCTGTTCCTATTATACATTGTAATTTACGACACGAGCACTAAGTACTGTCTATTTCTTCAAGTGATGAGAATGCTTTTAATCGGCCTTAAATGTAGTTGGGTACTTAAAAACTGGACTGCAAATTTTACAAAGTTTAATAATAAAATTTTATTGTTTAGTACCTACATTTTAAGCTGTGGTAACCCATATAAAGACCCCATTAGGGATTTTTATATTGATTTTAAAGTACCTACTAAATTATGGTATCATAATAATATGCATTTAACGTCGATTGTAGAAAGATATTTAATTACTATCATACAAAAAAAACGATAGAACTTTTAGGGCCGAATTCGTGCCTTGTAAAATTTGTAGGCGGTTTCGTGATGAACATTTACAAATTTATACTTTCACATCTTAGGTAGCGTTCTTATTCTTTTAAGTCATACGTGGTAAACTACTTTTACCGTGGGAGAGCCACGCTTCGGCATGAATGGGCTGACTCGACCGGAGTGATACCACGGTCTCACAGAAAACCGGTGTGAAATAGTGCATGCCCTGTGTTTCACTGAGTGAGTGAGGATACCGGAGGCCCATACACCAATCCCTACCCCCCCATCCCCAAAAGGCCAGCAACACACTTGTGGTGCTTCTGGTGTTGCAGGTATCAATGGGCGGCGGTAATCGCTTACCATCAGGCGATACGTCTGCTCGTTTGCCCGCCTATTCAAAAAAAAAACTAATCGAGGGGGATAAACGAGTGCCGCCGTCCTTGAATATCTACAGTCTGAGAGTCACAAGTGTCCGTTACCGCTTTTTGTAGCCCCCACCCCACAAACCACATTTCTTCCTTTACCTTGAAACCTTAAACTTTTCAACTTAGTAGAGCCGCGCTGATTTAAGTACAAATGGGCCGGCTCAACCGGGCGGTACTACCTTCACATAGTAGACCAACCTAAAATGACAGCATTCGTGTGTCGTGTTTTGTTTATGAATGCGAATCCGGAGGTCCAAAGATGCAGAAGCGTCTCAATAGGCTGCCATAGTGTGGATCACCATGCTGCATTGTCTGCATTTGCAATGAGTATGGTGACTCTTGAATTCTGCTCAAGCAGCTTATCAGGCAGAGTAGTGTCACTTTGGTAGACTCATATCTATACTAATGTTATAAACGTCCGGTGGCGTCACAAGTCCGGTAACGCACTTGTGACGCCTCTGGTGTTGCGGGTGTCCATGGGCGGCGGTAATCGCTTACCATCAGGCGATACGTCTGCTCGTTTGCCGGTGTATACCATAAAAAAAAAAAAACGCGAAAGTTTGTAAGCATGGATGGATGTTTGTTACTCTTTCACGCAAAAACTACTGAACGGATTTGGATGAAACTTTACAGTAATATAGCTTATACATAAAAATAACACATATGCTACTATTTGCCCCGATAACCGACATATACGCGGGCAGAGCTGCGGGCAACAACTAGTATAAAATAAACCCAAGTCCATAATATTGATATACATTTTTTTCATTTAACGTAAATTAGTAGCGTGAGCTAGCTTACGTTCCTAAGATAAACCTACAATCCTGATAAAGACTAACACCTCTTTCAGCCCTATTTATAAAGTTTTATTATATAAAAATATGTTATTCTATTATTCATAAGTCCGTTGGCGTGTTGACATATATTCAAATTACAAACGAGGACATGACAAGAGGGACGGCTGGACATAGTTATAAATGTTTAAACTAGATACAACAAAAACAGTGACCTCAACAGTAACTTGAAATTAGAGGACAAAAAGTATATTGTATAGTAAATGTGTTTCATCCCTCTCTGTGTAACATTTTATAAAATTGAACATGATAATACTTAATAATAATACTTAATAATAATACTTATAATGTAGTATTTTTTTATAACTTCTAATATTTTGCTTTTTATTACTGCCTCGTTGGCGCAGAGGTAATAGGCTCACTTTCATTGGTCGTTAGAGCCCGCATGCGGGATACGGGAGATTTCTGTTTAAGCATGCCATAGGGCCAGCATGCGATAGCCGTTTTCATTAGTCGATAGGGCCCGCATGCGGGGTACAGAAGATTTCTGTTTAAGCATGCCATAGGGCCAGCATGCGATAGCCGTTTTCATTAGTCGATAGGGCCCGCTTGCGGATTGTTGGTTGGATATACTTCACCACGCATTTGTTTTGAAAGAGTGGTACTGAGCAGACGTAGATACCTGCTGGATCAACAAGTGATGTTGTGTGGAGTAATTTTATCTGTTTGTGACTTACTGAAGAAGAAATTATTAGCTTCACTGAAGAAAAAGAAACTGAGTCCCCGCGCCACGCTTGCTTTACACCGACCGATGAATTTCATTGGTTGTTAGGCCGCATGCGGGGAATACCCGCATACTGTATATCGACCAAGATATAGATAGCCTTCTTTCATTAGTCGATAGCCCGAATTCGGGGACTACCCACCTGCTGCATAACGACTGAATTAACGACCAATGAAAATGAGCCCTTACGTATGCGACTGCTTGAGGTCTCGGGTTTGATTCCCGGGTTGGACCAAATCTTTATATGACCTGCAAATATTTGTTTCGAAGTTTAGGTGTTTTCTATGTATAATATGTATGTATTTACAAAAAAAAAGTATATATGTATTTATATCAGATGTCTAGTACCCATAACACAAGCTCTGCTTAGCTTGGGACTAGATGGCAAGATGCGTTGTGCATTATTTATTTTAAAAAGCTAACGTTTGTGTTTTAGTTGTGGGGGTTATTTAGTAAAAATTTGATTGATTAGCAATAAAAGCTATATTATTTGAGTGTCATAGGCTAAATATTAATGCAAAAATTACCGCGATATCCGACATATACATACACTAGCTGACCCACGCAACGTCGTTTGCGTCTCCTATTGCCCGTAGCGTAATAGTTTCCCCCCGCTTTTGAAACATTCTTCATTGGTACTCCGCACCTATTGGTCATAGCGTGATGATATAGATAAACTCGCTAAACTTCCTCGATAAACGGGCTATCTAACACTGAAAGAAATTTTTCAAATTTGACCAGTAGTTCCTAAGATAAGCGCATTCAAACGAACAAAAACTGTTCAGCTTTATATATTAGTATAGATGACCCACGCAACGTCGTTTGCGTCTCCTATTGCCCGTAGCGTAATAATTTCCCCCCGTTTTTGAAACATTCTTCATTGGTACTCCGCTCCTGTTGGTCATAGCGTGATGATATAGATAAACTCGATAAACTTCCTCGATAAACGGGCTATCTAACACTGAAAGAACTTTTTCAAATTTGACCAGTAGTTCCTAAGATAAGCGCATTAAAACGAACAAAAACTGTTCAGCTTTATATATTAGTATAGATGTATTTATTATACTCTTCTAAGATCTAATACTCATAATCAACAACACATTTATTTGGATAAAGACTAATATTAAGTATTATGTTGATAAAAACTCTTTGGCAAATAACTCAATAATAGGTACCAACTCTTAGCGTCTTATACTCGTGATAACTTCTAAACGAAATGCCCGAATGGGATCAAACAAAAACTATTTTACTTCTACATAAATACCCTTGATAACATAATGCTTTATTTAGATAAGGATTAATATTACGATAAACATTTAACGTAGTTTCTTTCTTCAGACGATTTAATAATTTTTTTGAACACAAAAGCGGTTCTTGTGACTAAACCATGATAGTTAGATATATGCTCTCGCGGACTTTTTTGTAGATATTAATGGGACCTACAAACCCGTAATACATTATTTTGTTCTATTGTCAATTCTTTTTGCAGCGCACGCAAAAATAGGTTTTCTATTTCACACCTTGGGTTACAAAATAGCAATTTTCTTACGGATCTCTATTTTATATGAAAATAAAATATAGCCTATAGCCTTCCTCGATAGATGGACTATCCAACACTGAAAGAATTTTTCAAATCGGACCAGTAGATCCTGAGATTAGCGCGTTCAAACAAACAAACAAACAAACAAACAAACAAACAAACAAACTCTGCAGCTTTATAATATTAGTATAGATATATATACATGTTCTCCTAGCCGATTTTGGCCACGGCGCCCAGTCTCAACGGAGATCAGCCAACTACGCAGGACATAGTGCACATGTTTGTGCGCAAACACAGGTGCACTCTCTGTTCCCTCTCTCTCATAATCCGATGGGTTATCCAAAACGACCGGGGAGAGATCAGACGCGGGACCGTGGGCTTTACGTGCTCTCCGAGGCACGGGGACTAAGACCCCCACTTCCAATGTTACATATAAGAGTAGGATATTAAAATGTATATGAACGGGAATGAATGCTTGTACTAGCCGGGATGACCATTGGCAAAGAAGATTAAACGAAACTTAAAGCAATTTACTATGTGATGTTAATGACACATGCATAATTTTAATACATGATCACTTTAAAACACTAACCTATTATATATGTAACGCTTTATTATCAGTCGCATAAAACCTATAAATTCGCCGAGGTATTAACATTCAACGAACCTGTTAACGACTACGACTTAAATGAAACAGCAATCTTAATTAAACGTCTCAGAATCATATAAAACGGAAAATTACACATAATTGTATTTTTATTTGATTATTCCCGGTCGCGGTTATAATTTACGACTTGTTGAATGAGTGTAAACAAGATTACGTTCACGGCATACTCGTTCTAGGCCGTACACAGTACATGATATAGCAATCACAGTAAAGACACCAAGAGCAATTCAATTAACTGAGCTTGTGAATTTACAAATGAATTCCAACGATATCACGGCTGAATGCAGCGCTTAGCAAGCGCATTCATTACCTACTGCCAGCTCTATTGCTAGCAACCTGCCGCAATATCGTACCGAACTTGCGATAATTAACAACGTAATTCGTGAAATAGACCTCAATTTATTACTTTTTTAAAGCGGGTTTTTACACCGATCGCCATACAATGCCGTTGTGTGGATCGCAAAGGGAAATTTCAGTTATCCAATGCAAACTACACAAATGCCTTTGTATAAATTGCAGTGGTAACCTTAGTGATACAGGTTCTTAAATACCTATAATAGACTGTTATAAAATTAAGTTATGGAATCAGGCGTTACTTTGCGGAAATTCATGACATTAAATGCTATGAAATATATTTAGCTTTAATTCCGCGAGACAAATATCTAGGTCTGAAAGCAGGGCACAAATCCCACCGTCATGCATATGTACACATACAAAACAAGTGAGAAATAATTAGCATGCCATGCAACCAAACCTATACTCGACACGTGTTTCGCCCCTCCACGGGGCATCCTCAGGAGATGTTGACTCGTCGAGCGTTTGAGCTCGAATGCGCGCTAGCGCACCGCTGTCGGCCCTTTATATACCGTTTCGATGACGCTATAATCACGAGTCAGACCTGGATATTTGTCTCGCGGAATTAAAGCTAAATATATTTGATAGCATTTAATTTTATAAAATTGGAAACAATACAAATTGCACTGATAAGGTAACTAAGTCGAGTGAATGTAACTACAACTTGTCACTTACTCTGTGACGTTGTAATGTTCTGCAAAGGATTTGGTTCACTTAAAAACAATACATTGTTCATTGTATAGTAATAGAATGAGCGAAACTGGAATTCAAGTAGAAGGACTCCCTTTAAATTCATTTAAACAAATAATTTGTGTTTAGTCGCATATCTAACCTATAGTTTAAAAAGAAGCGTAACGGCCGTGTCCTAAATAATACAAAATTTTAACACAAAAAAAACCGACTTCAAGAAAGACCAAATTGAAATGGGCCCACACGGGAAGCATCAGCTTTCAAATAAAAAAAGAATCATCGAAATTGGTTGGCGTGATATTGAGTTATTCGTCAATTTGTCGCACACATACTTATGCAAATTGAAGACTTACATGGTTTTCTAATGGATGGAATGTCAGAACTAGACCAAATTGAAATGGGACCACATGGGAAGCATCAGCTTTGGACTCAAATAAAAAAAGAACCATCAAAATCGGTTCATCCAGTCGAAAGTTATGACTCATGACTTTGATTTTTTTATGTTTGTTACCTCATAACTTATGAGGTAACAAATATTAAAAAATACAGTCGAATTGAGAACCTCCTCCTTTTTTTGAAGTCGGTTAAAAAAATATATTGCTACTTAAACCTGAGAGCGCTGGTTATTCAAAAGTATTTTATATCTTCCAATTCTGCAAACCGATTCGAATGTCAGTATGAAGTTCCAGACCTTCCTAAGTTATTTAATGCATAAAACTTTTGTGGTCATGATTTTGTCCATAAATATTTATGAAATCTTCATCATAAATATTTATATCGTGTTCGCAGCCCAAAATATCCTCTATCAAAATGTCATAGATAACATAACACAAGACAAACAACACCATAATTTATTTACGCTTTATTTTTGTTTTTAACGTAACGGAACTTTATCCTACTTCCTACTAATATTATAAATGCGAAAGTTTGTAAGTATGGATGGAAGGATGGATGGATGAATGGATAGATGGATGGATGGATGTTTGTTACCCTTTCACGCAAAAAGTATTGAACGGATTTGGATGAAACTTTACAGTAATATAGCTTATCCAGCAGAATAACACATATGCTACTATTTGCCGCGATAACCGACATATACACGGGTGGAGCCGCTGGCAAAAACTAGTAGAGAAATAAAACAAAATTATTATTAATGACTAGCTGACCCGGCGAACTTCGTACCGCCATATTTACATATCTATCTCAGCTTCCCGTGCGAACAAAAAACATTACTTTTCCCATTACTTTTTAATTTTTCTTGTACACAAACCTTGTCCTAACAATAACGAACAAATAAAAAAAGAAATATTTAATTTGGTGCAGCCGATCGGAAGTTATGCGCGTATATACATTTCGGCGATTCATTTTTATAAATATAGATATTTCATATTTACCAAGTTCCGAGTCAATACATATTCTCTTTAATACGCACAGTATACACGTAACACCACGTGTTCTATTAAATTTATTTTTATCATTTTGCGTACTTTACATAATCGCTCTTTCTTATAGTTTCACAATTCATAAAAAAACTGACAATTGTGAGAAATCCTAACAATTCAACATAAAAGTATGTAACTGTGCTATTAATTGTGATATAAAAGTCTACATACTTACTTATACTGTCAGAATAAATATTTTTGCTTTAATTTCATCAATCTAACATGTTATCTATCATCACATCACATTAACAAATAGCTTGCGAAGGAATAGCCGTTATCTTATTCTCTAAACTATGTTTTGTAGTGCTAGATTTGTAGAACCAGTTCTATTCTATTGCGAATGGTTTGAATGAACGTCAATCTGAAATGTTACTGCAAGAATGGGGTTGTTACTGCACGATGGGACGGAAACAAATAGATTACGATGTATCGACATTTCGAAACGACATTGGGCAGTTGGATGAGAGGAAAACGGCAAATTCTGAAAGCCACTTGCCCGTTATCGTGTCAATGACGATTTATTGTAAAGACACTGCTAAGCTAGGTGCCTACCCGCCTTTCTTTTTCAAAAAGAACTAGTCAAAAACTCCTCGGATAACTTAACTTTTTGGAGGGATAAATTGAGTATTAGGTATTGGTGTTTGCTATGTAGATCTATGTATAAAAAGAATAGGGTAAATGACTGTATCGTAAATAAATATCGATGTCTCCTTCATTAAAACGAATATTATAAAACATCTCGGCAAATATAATGATTACAGATTATCATTTCAAGTACAAATTTTAATCAAATAAACATTGAAATATATTGCTCAATTGAGTAGTCTAAAACAGTGATGTCACAAGTTTGTATTTAGTACATTTTTCATACAAAGTGATCGTTTTGACAGATGATAAAAAGTAACTTATTTGACTAAGGTGTCATCTACCCTATTATAGTATTTTATTGTTGTATATGTATTGTTGTATAGTATATGAAATTGTAATGTTATAACTGCACAGTATCATTGTTAATATACTTCACAAACAATCATACGGTAGCCTAAAAATACACTCGAGAACAATGTACAGGGACATATAAAATTAAAGTCAATAAATCTCTCTCAAATGTCAAAATAAAAAGAACACTTTTATGAACATAGTTACTATTTTACTACATTTATGATGAATTCATTACAAATAAAATTTGTATGGCATCAAAACAATATTCTTAATTAAAAAAAAAAACATATTAAATCGAACGAGTAAAACAATGTAATGAGAATTAGAATAAATGTAATTTTATGCACATTTTCCTAAAATGGATGTAGCAATTACTTTATAAAAAATATCTTCAAACACACACACACACACAGTGTAGGTAGACTAAATGTAATATGTCTGAAAGATGTATATTTACAAATGTAATTAAATTGAGACTTGTAATTGTTCTTGGAATTTGAAGTTTAATATGTAATTATGAGCGTCTTTATGTGTTTATATGGTTCTATATAATGCTCATTCTTCATTTCGTAGCTTCGTCTATATAAACTGCGATAGATACAACGACGGTTAATCTTAAAATAGTTAATTTAGTTACTTTTAGTTTAATTAAGTCACTGCTGTAACCATGGGAATATTAAATTAAAAAATAATAATTTATATGTATTAGTCCGGTCAAATTAGACCAAAAAATAAGAGTAAAGTTACTTAAATTCCCACCGAGCTGAAAATCGGTAAGATTGTTTAAAATATCATTAAAAACAAAATTTGAAAGTTCCCCATCTTTCCCCAGTAAGGAAAAAAAAAATTCAAGGTCAAAGGTCAAAAAATTGAGTTTTGCGCGATTTTCAGCAAAACGATAAGTTTTATCATAAAAGTAGTTGGGATAAAATTGTAGATCATAAAATTATCTAAAAAATGTATAAATATTTTTTTTCTTACGAGCCACCGCTTCTGAGATATAACCATTCAAAAAGTTATAAAAGTTGTTTCGACTGCACGTTTGGTTTTCGTCCTAGTGGTTTAACGGTCACCACGCCGTTTCCTAATTCGCCAAGTGTCGTGGGTTCAAATCTCACGTAGGACAACGCTTTGTGTGATCCACAAATTGTTGTTCTGAGTCTGGGTGTTCTTTGTGTCCGTTTCATGTATGTTTGTAAAGTCCCCCGCGACACAGGGTTTATTCCTAGTGCGGGAGTTGTCTTTGTAAAACAAAAAAAAAACTTTTTGAATCGTTATATCTCAGAAACGGAGGCTTGTAGAAAAAAAATTTGATATTTTTTTTAGATAATTTTATGATCTACAATTTTGTTTAAGGTACATTTATGATAAAACTTTTATGAAAAAACGTTTTGCTGAAAATCGCGAAAAACTATTTTTTTAACCTTTGACCTTGAATAATTTTTTTTCCTTACAGGGGAAAGATGGGGAACTTTCAAATTTTGTTTTTAATGATATTTTAAACAATCTTACCGATTTTCAGCTTGGTGGGAATTTAGGTAACTTCGAATGTCTAAATTGACCGGTATATGTATAAGAATCCAATCAACAATTGTACTCACTGGATTCACAAACTGGATTATAAAAATTTGCCTGTCCCCAGATAATCTCGATCATTTACTAATACATAACTGAATATTTATGTTTTACTTCACATTTGTAAGATAAGAAAACTAAATTTCCTAAGAGTTTATCGATATAGACATACTACTAGACTACAGTTACTGAAAAGTATTTACCTATTGCAGTCCAAAGTATTGAACGCCAGTTTTATTTTATTTAAATCAGTGAGTTGAGAAATATACATACGATTGCCTGATATTCCAATCAGATATATTGAGCTGCACAAATATTGAATACGTGCTGTTTCCTTTAGGTGGAGTGCACCGGCAAGGCGAGAATACATTGGACATATCGGCAGATTTAAACGAATTGGGCCGTAGCAAGACACTTGTCGTCTGTAGCGGAGTAAAATCTATATTGGACATCGGACGAACCCTTGAATACCTAGTATGTATTATTTATTTCTTATTTTTATTTTAAAATTATTTAGAACTTACCATGACAGAAAATAACAGCTGCAATAATGACAAGAAAAGGGTGACTGTGTTTTGGAATTTATTGTACAATATCGTTTTTTCAGGTTTAATGTTACTAAAGAATAATCAACAAACTATAGCCAATATCACCTTTACCACAGTATCAAAGTTGAAACCTGTAACAGGGTGTCTTCTCGTTCTACTAGCAAATTTTTAGTGTTTCAATTATAACCGTCATCATCATCATCATTTCAGCCGAAAGACGTCCACTGCTGGACATAGGCCTCCAACACATCAATCGGTCCTGTGCTGCCTGCTTCCAATGATTTCCTGACCTCTCACCAGGTCGTCGGACCATCTTGTAGGGGGCATACCCACGCCACATTTACCAGTACGCGGCCACCACTCCAGAACTATTTGACCCCAACGGCCATCTTGTCTGCGAGCAACATGCCTTGCCCCGCCCACTGCCACTTGAGGCCGGCTATTCTACGGGCAATGTCAGTGACATTGGTTCGTCTGCAGATCTCCTCATTCCTGATTCGGTCACGCAGAGAAATGCCGAGCATTGATCTCTCCATTGCTATTTGAGCGACCCTGAGCCTTCTTATAAGGCCCACCGTAAGTGACCACGTCTCTGTACCATAGGTCATCACTGGCAATACACACTGGTCGAAAACTTTCGTCTTGTGACACTGTGGTATCTGGGACGAGAAAATGTCACGCATCTTTCCGAACGCCAGCCAGCCGAGCTGGATTCGACGATTGACCTCTTTCTCGAAATTGACCCTACCCAGCTGGATAGTCTGATTATAACGGTGCCTTATGTTATTCATATCTTTATTTTAATAACAGGAAACCCAAGGAGTTTGTGTGTGCGCTTTCGGGGAAACCACAGATTTTCCTGCGTTTTACACTGCTAAATCAGGTTATCAGGCTCCACATCGCGTGTCAGATGCTCAACACGCAGCAAAAGTATTACAAGCTGCTTATAACTTGCGACTGAAGAGTGGTATTGTAGTTGCTGTACCTATACCGCAGGAATATGCTATGAATGGTAATTATTTTTGGTTACTTTGCTTTCAGTATTTTTTGATTTCCTACATCTTTTAAATATGAGTTTAAACCTCACATAGGACAGGGTGTGGTCAAAACCTATTGTTCTAAGTCTGAGTGTTCGTTTCATGTACGTTGGTAAGGTACTTGTAACAAGAAAAGAATAAAAAATCTTCTCTCTCACACACTTTCAATGAAAAACCTAATATAGTTAAATACGTTAGCAGGTAAATACACACATCAAAAGTGTCTAGGGATCAAGCATTTTTATGCGGATTTCTTGAGATTGAGATGTGGCTTTGGCCCTGGCCTGCTCAGTCGCCAGACTTGAACCCGATTGAGCATGCATGGGATATGCTACAGAGAAGAGCTCTGCCGAATATGGAGGGTATCCAGTCGCAAGAAGACCTTTTTTTGTTCTTGCAACGAACATGAGCGGCCATTCCACAGCGTGTTTGGATGAACTCATTTTGAGTATGCCAAACCGATGTTCTTGTGTTGTTAGTGTTCGCGGTAGAAACACGGATTATTAATTGTTTAAGTTACCTAATAAAATTTTAAAGAAAACTGTTATTTCAGTCTTTTTTCGAACTTTAATGTTAGTGGTTCAAATGTCAAAAATCCCTTTATTAGGACAATGGCAAATTTCTTTATTAATGCAAAGGTGACTTGGTTTATCGTTACTGTGACAAACGAAAACACTTTATTTGATGAATCCTTAAAGAAAATTTTAATTAATATCAATCAGGAGAAAAGTTATTGCAAAAATATATGTTGATCCCTAGACACATATGTTGATCCCTAGACACTTTTGATGTGTGTAGCTAACGCAAACGCTTTGAAAACTCTGATAGTTATACAATATAGAATATACAATATTACTTGTAAGAATACCTTATGATTATAGTAAATTGCTGAACTCGGCATTCGAGTTGATTGATTAATGAGTGTATTCACACCAAACAAGTTAATTTATACGTTTATAGAAATAGGCGTGTACATGACAGATGTTATCGTGGTCATGCATGTTTCTTTATAGGGGCGTGCGGAGTTTTTAATAGTATATTTTTATAAAAATGACTACACTTACTACTAGTAAGTGTAGTCATTTCTAGACGTAAGTCAGACAATATTATTACTTGGTATTTCTTGCTTTTATTGATTTAAAATACCTTATTTATAATTAGATATGAATTGATGATTGAATTGAATTTTCTTTGTCTATCAGAAAAAGTCATAGAAGAGAGTATTCAACACGCTCTAAAAGAAGCCGAAGAAAAAGGTATCCGGGGTAAAGAAGTAACACCGTTCATACTGTCAGCAGTCGCCAAAGCCACTGGAGGGGCTTCTCTTAATGCCAGTATCCTTTTCAAAAGTCCAAACTTCTTGGTTATGATTGCAACCTGCGTTCAACAGATGATTGCCTAATTAAGTAACAGCACCCTATGCACTACTTCTGATTGTTATATATCACATCACATGACAACCTTTAACAATATACCTTTTTAGGGAGTCTTCTTTCTATCCCAACCCGTCTAGCCTACTGTACTATGCTGGCCAGATGGGATAGAATAGTGTTTGTTACAAGATTTCCTTCACTTTGCAGTGATGTTGTCTTAGTCGGCTCTTATGACATACATACATTGATCTCCACTTACTACGGTCCTGATACACCTCTTTTGCTTCGTCCACATTCATCAATCGCTGCATGCAAGCTCGTCGGTTCCTGGTGCTCTTCATATTGCCCTTTTTAGAACATCATCCACACCACGGCATAAATAGGAGTACACGGATAACTGGTAAATGTACTAGTGAATTATGTTTGGAATTTGAGAAACCTATAAGTCTAATGGTAGTAGTTCAGATTACTGGAGTCTCTGAGTTTATTATTAGTACAGTCCGGTTATTTATGGGATAAATGCGGAATAGAAGCCGCTCTGGGATACATGCCTCGTAATTAAAAACTTAATTCCCAAAAAACAAAACAGTGATTACGTTGTTTAAATAAATACGTAACATTTATGTTTAGGTCTATTTATAAGTCTAATTATGATTATTATCTAAGCCGTAATACTACAACTGTTGGACATAGGTCTCCCCCAAGGCTGTCCACATCAACTTATCTTGTGCTGCCCGCATTCAACGGTTTTCCGGACCGTCGTCGTCGGAACACCTTGTAGAGGGCATTCTAAATGGCATAGTACAGACTATCTATATTTTTATGAATGAATGAACTCTATTGTTTTAATTGTCTTTAAGGTCTACTTACGGATACAGACTGACAAGGCTTACAATTCGAACAAAATAATATACGACAAGATCCATTAGTGAATAGTTGGCAATGCGCCAATGACAACACTGGCGTTCCGCTTGTTTTCAGCTATCGGCAATCGCTTACCATCAGGCCGACATGTTCTTGTTTGGCACTTAAAGGGAAATTCATTGTGTAGTGTAAATTGTACATTGAATTGTAGTGGCACCGAATCCCGATACTTTAAAACCCCCTAATTTAGAAATATCTGAGAAAATTACTATAACGGAATTCGAGAAGTTAAAAAATATTTACACCTGTAACAAGTAAATTATTTATATATTTTCTTAACAAATTCTTTATTTGCAGCCTTGGTTGTAACCATTTATCCTTTATACATAAATGCCAACACCAAATATCACCAAGTGGATTTAAAACCTTTTTCTAGAATCATAATTTTGTAATATTCCACTTTAATCAAATACCCGAATTAGCTTATTTATCAAAAAAAAAGTCAAAAAGCACTGAAACCTTGCCCTGTAAAGAATTCCATTTCAAAATTTCCTCTGAATAATTACGAGATCGTTAAAATACTTAATAAGACTTTAGCCGCTGCGTAATTCTGTCGTTAATTAAATGTGTAGAAACGCCAACGGTCTATAAATGATACTAGTGAAGCTAATTGCCACAATTTCTTTCTTTAACGACTCTCAGACATCTCCCTCATAAAGAACAATGTGAAAGTCGGCGCCGATATTGCCGTTGAATTTAAGAAACTGAAGAATGTTGGGAATTCTTTCAATATTGATGTCGCAAAGGGCAGTGGGGTGTCTTCGAATTCTGTACGGCATTTGCACAGTTCATGCAGAGCTGGTTGTGATTCAGATGACGAACCGTTGATCGAACCGAGTAAACTGTGCGATGGTGACGTATTGGTGATCGGTGGAGCGAATGTAGACAGAACTTATAGATTGAAGGAAGAACGCGTGCAGGTGAGTTTTAAGTTGTAAATTTATGTTAAAAATGTAATGATTTTAAGTTTATGTCAGTTGTTTTATACTACTTATACTACCTATACATTACCTCTACTTAAAAAAACAAAGATTTCCCTTAATTCTGAATTTTCATAATTATTAGCTAAAGCTAAATGTAACATGAAAAATAAATGTATGTTTTTGTAATCAGTCTATTAAATTTATTTATATTAAGCTTCAAATTTCGAAAATTATTTTATCGTTAAATTTTAAGGTATTTACTGAGATATACTCAATAGACAATTTAAATTAAGTAGTTGCAAACTTAGTTATGTGTGTTTCTCGTTAATATCTGTTTTATTGTATAGCCAGCAATTATATACAACTTGTTATGACATCAATTTCCACTGATCACTGATCCTTAGTAATTCAGTAAAGCGCACAAATCAAAACAAAAAAATATACACAGTTTACGAAATAAGCAGTGTGTAAATATTTTTGTTACGTCCAAACGAAATAGAACCGAAGAAAAAAGTTCACACAAGGAGCTGCACACTAAGCTATCGATATACCTACATTTCTCTGTATTTTGTGTTTATAACACAATTATTAATAGGTCACGTTCCACAAACAGGAAAATAGATCAAGGACAATGTATATATAAATAAATATTATGTTGTCGATCAGATAACGATGATAACCGACGTGTTAGGTCTATAATAGTAAACAGGTAGAGTATTTAAGATATGGTTTTATTTTAATTGATCGCTTCTCAGTAAAAATTATCTAAACGTTCTTCAATGATATTTTGGCTTATTTCATAAAGTTTAATTACTTAAATCAGTATTATATTGTTTTCTAACTAAGCTTAAATGATTCTGTTTTTTTTTTACTTTAAGCACAATTTTTTACCTATGTTAGTGTATAATCTTGTATTCTATAAGGTCACAAAATGGTCCTAAATTTTAAATCGATACTATTATTTAAAGCTGAAGAGTTTCTTTGTTTGTTTAAACGCGCTAATCTCAGGAACCGCTGGTCCGATTTAAAAAAATATTTCAGTGTTGGTTAGTACATTTATCAAGGAAGGCTATATATAATCACGCTACGGATAATAGGAGACGCAAACGAGGTTGCGTGGGTCGGCTAGTGGTTTATAAATTAAAAGAGACAATAAAAAAACCACAACATTTTAACAAACTCTTTATTTAATGCATTTATTATGATAATAATAGCTCTCAGTCGCCTAGTGCGTACCTTCGGAAAGTTGTAACAACTCTACTGTATTAATGAAACACACAACAAGGAAAAACATTCAAAGTGGTGTGACAGTTAAGAATTCAAAAGATCACGTACTGAACGAGTACACACGCTATTCGCTCACATCATATGCGAATCGTCCTTACATACACAAGCTGGTTCGTATTCGTCATACAATAGTAAACAAGGACATTGTAAACATTTAAGTTTCTATATAAAGTAACATTAGTAAAATTACTGTAGTGTTAAGATACACAAGGAAATCAATTGAGACATTGTTTCATGAAATAGTCGAGCTAGATTTCTAATTGAAGTAGATTCAAGTGTAAAAGTGGTTCAGTTTATGTACGTGTATGTTGAAAGGTGTAGGCAGCACATCAGAGACGAGTTTCGGTTCCATTTATTTATATCCATTAATTTATAATAAACATAACGTCAGTTATACAATTTATAAGCCAAGGCACATGTTATTTTACCGTTTTTTTTTTGGAAGAAATGCAGGATTTAGATTGGATCCTAGCTACAAATTATTCAACTTTCCGAATATAGGTACAAATTTTTATAAGATTGGTACATTCATGTGACAACAATATTAAAAAACTATTTTTCTGCATAAATTCACAAAATATTATACCTACTCTAAGCGAACATAACTCCATACTCGTCATTACAATATATCTATAAAGTTAGTTCGTAAAAGTACAAATATGTATGAATGTAGGTAGTAGTGGAACATTGGAGAGTCAACATTACATCGGTCTACGCTGGTCTACGAATACTCCATGGCGCTACGAGCTATCTTGGCTCGTAGCACGCCCGTAGTCACCGCATTATACATCAGATTGTGACACGTTTACACGCCATTGATAGGTTTTACCTATATTTGACACAGCCATTAATAAATTTTACCTAATTTCTTACATCATGAAGTTATTGTAATTTTATATGCGCTGTCTAATGCTTAGCGCGATCTCTTTAAATAGTAAGCATTACGTCTGTTATATGTGTTTAGTTGATAAATTGTAGTACGAATCATTTTAAATTCCTCTGCCATGAAATAAAATGTTTTATTAGTGTTGTCGTTCGCTTTATACTGTTCACAAGCATATAATTGTAGGCACTACGTCGTTTAAGCTCATATCAGTACTATTTTTGTTAATCTGTCCATGCACAATTACTCGCATACTACACATGTACAAATTATGTTTATTATTTACATTATCGAAAACATTGGGTATGATAATGAGAACTATATAGACAAGGAGCGACCCTCTCTTGGCCATGTAAGGAAAGCTGTCGAAATAAAATGTGTTATCTGTGACATTTGGGCGGCAAATCGAAGCAGTGTGGAGCAGCCTTTAAAGGTTCCTCTAGTCTATGCGATATACTGCTCGGGTCGTGCAATTTCAAGGCGGGATAAAAATTCTTACAATAAACTAATCACTCTATCATTAAGATGAGATGTCTAACGAAACGTAATATAGTTAAACATTAACATTAAAATTTTCCAATTGTATATTATTAAATTTTAATTAGATCAAAAAATTTAATACAGCCTCCATTGATGTTAAGTGATTTCCACCATAAAAGTATTCACCTATAATAACAAGTAAAATGTGGCTATTTTAGGTTATATTAGCCAAAATTGTTCATAGCATTTGCGTGAAAGTCACAGAACACAATGTGGCCATAGAGTGAACGATTTCCGAAATATTATTTACTTTAATAACACATACAATTCGATATAAATTGAAGACAATGAATAAATGACATGAATATTTGTAAAATACATATTACAATAAAAATATCGTAAATCTATTGGTATACAATCAAAAACGGTTATGTCTTACTGCTAAACAATCATCGTAATTAATCTTAACATTGGTTGATTCCCGTTATTTAGTGCTATACATATTAAAATCGTAATTGAGTATACAGATACAATATATGTAAGTAGGATGGATTTCCTGCGTTCTCATAGTAGCCATTAAATTATTATTTGTTGCTTTGTCGGAGACGGCGTTTCCTCACAGGCGCGCACGCAGCTTATTCCTCTGTTGCTTTCCCTCCTCTCTTGTCATTCCCCTAGGGACCGTAAAGTAAAACATATTTGTGTCCTATGCACCTACGAAACCAATATCTAACCGCCAAATTTAGGAACTAAACACAAGCTCTGCTCGAAAAATCGATATCACTTTGTCTAAATTACACATTTATAACGTTCGATGCACTTTCATATTATTCGTTACTCATAGTTTTGATTGTCTTTATAGATAACACTTTAACACTGACTTGCATCGCTGGTGTAGTTTTATACATCTACCGCTATAAATGTAACATACAAGTGAGTCCTACCGACACTGTCGGTACTTACAAATTGACAGCGACGTTACCAGCGTCGACAAGACGTCTTGTTACTCTCGGTAACGTCACGCGGTTCTTAAAAGCATAGCTTACAATTCGAATTCGGAGCGAGTATGTCGACGGTGGTCTAGTCGAACGTGAGCAGCCGCACGACGCACACAAACAGGTGGGCTTCGCCCCAGTGGAGGCTCCAGCTCACAGCTGGCAGCTGGAAAGGAGCGCCATCGCCTCCCAAACAGTCGCTCCAGGTAACATCTTAGTCAGATTCGAGTCGCCGCGCTGTCTGCAGCCAGAGGTCTGTAATCTCCTCGAGCAAGCTCACGCATCTCGCAATTGTTGTTTCCATTAATAGTTTTAGGTCCAAGGGGTTCGTCATGTATACTCCGCCGCGAGCACGGCTCCGAGGCTCTACCAAGTAGCGCCTCACGCTCACCTCCGCGTTCAGGACTGCCACCGTGGGCCCGGACACCGCCGTTCGCATTCACCGCGTTCACTATTACTGTCTGTGATAGTGGTCCACCGTGTAGCGGGCTGCCGTCAAGTAGTTCTCCAGCTCCGAGTTCACTGCGTAATATTCTAATTTTTTGAATCATCTCCTTTATTTCGTACCGGAGGATTCCAAGGAAGCACAATTTTAAAAATGCAATTACGCAATATCCTAACACGAACAACGCGTCTGCAGTTCGTCGTAGCCAAATGAGTAGTCTCTCAGCACAAGCTGCTGTGTGAGGCGCACAGTGCACTGGGGTAAACGGCGCAGGAGACGTCGCTGACGTTACTGCCAGCAGCGCTGGTGTAACGGCTGATGTATGAGCTGGTATACGGCAACAGCTAGCAGGCAGTGTCGTCCTATTGAGTGCTGTAAAATCCGTGGGTCCAGTAACACCGCAGCAACGCTGCTCTCTTTGAAGCCGATCCCAAGCTTGCGAGAAATCTATGTCAGTATCGTATTCTTTGGCTAAGCGCAGCCGTAACTGAGGTCGTAGTTCACGACAAACACGCTCGAAACGGAACGCCCAGTAAACACCAATAGCAGCGTCCCCGACTAGTAACGCTAGTAACGCCAGCCAATAGGCGTTGAGCATTCGCTCGGAGAGTCTCAGAGCAGCGAGACAACCGAGTAACTGCAACAGGCCTGCCTGTGCGGGTAGCGCTGCGTATCCGTAGAGGAAACCGGGCTGCGCTACACCGAGGCCAGGTACGAGTGCACGACGGTAGTCAGAGAGTGCGCGACCCGCTGCCGCGCAGAATGCGAGCGCCCCAAGCAACAGCGCGCCGTTGCACGCGTAGATCCAGATGCGATAATAGCGCATTGCGCGATGCGCGGCGGGATGCGCGGGGCGCGCGGGCGGCGGCAGCGTCATGGTGGCGGGCGCCGCGTCATGGCGCCGCCCGCGCCCGCGCCGCCGCCACGCGCCGCGCCCCACGCCTCTGGAACACACAGAAAAGTCTATTTTTAAAAACTACACTAACAGCATGCGGCGAAAAGATTACTTATAATTTCTGTATTGTTAGGTTTACTACTCATACAACACCCAGACATAAAATAAATGAACGTGTCAATTTTTTGTCTTACGTTGTCTGCATGAATGGGCCGGCTCGACCGAAGTGATACGACGGCCTTACAGAAAACCGGTGTGAAACAGCGCTTGCGCTGTATTTCACCGAGTGAAGATACCGGAGGCCCATACCCCATCCTGATGGTAAACGATTACCGCTGCCCATGGACACCCCCATCCCCTAAAGGCCGGCAACGCACTTGTGAGGCCACAGGGTGTGTCCATAGGCAGCGGTAATCGCTTACCATTAGGCGATACGTCTGCTCGTTTGCCCCCTATTCCACAAAACAAAACGCGGGAATCAAACCTACGACCTCTGGCCTTGGGTAACCTATGGGTAATACGACCATAAGATATATACCATAAGATATGGGTAATACGAACATAAGACCAAACCGCTTGCCTTTATGTAATCTACACTATTTAAGTCACTAATTACATTTATTAGTTATGGATTTAGGTATCACATGTTATTCTTATTAAGAACATAAAAATGTTGGTTTACATACTCAAAGCTCTATCCACCACTTGCATAGAGAGCAAATTATAAATTATGTTCCCAACTATTTTGATAGCAATTTCTACTACCTCGTTCAACAGTCGGTTTTGTGTTTTCATGCAAATTCTGAAATTGATTCATGTGGATTCTGTTTTTACTACATTGAAGTGCATTCGAGCGAAAGGTTCTACTTACATGAAAAGAGTAGACACGTAGCTTGAAGTCGATAGTTGTTTGTTGAGTGTATTAAATGAATAAATGTAAATAGAGAAAATAGAAAAATTGTCACGTAAAGCAGCTAATGTTTTTCTTAAAAAAATTAAATTCAAAATAGAGTGCAAATTCTTCAAATTTCAAAATTATTCGGGGAATAATATACAATATTTTTTGAAATTCCAGAACAAAGTATGTAATAAAAAGGAAGAAAGGGGAAACAAACTATTCCTACCGGTGGCGATAGTTGGAAAAAGTTTCAAGTATCCCTACCAGTGGGAATATATCAGTAAGGACGTATGGAACAGGAAAAACTATCCAAAACCCTTCACGTGTAGAGTCTAATAAACAATATTCAATTCACGACCAAGAACATACCTAGAGGCAAAATAGCGTTTTAGACTTTTCAGAACACGATGCTACATTCAACAACTAGAAATCTAAATAATTTTGAATTACGAATATGAACTCCCGAGTAACTTCAAACACACATGGATAGATGCATGGTCTAAGAAGAAAACAAGGTCTCGCATTCCGATAGCGACTCGTGGTGACGTCACTATCCAGTTACCACTTTGTAGCAACATAATACGAAATGATGGAAACATTTTCAGTCACCATTCTATTAAAAAAATGAAAAATGCATTTGAATTGTTGTTTTGTGTATATAATCATACGAAATATTTGAATTTATGTATATATATTATCGTAAAACTTTATTGTTCTTTCGAATTCACAAAGGTAATAATGGTGGTTGGGGAGTTTGAGAACCAGCGATAACGGTAATGACGTAAGGCTCGTATCACCCACGTGATCATTGTGTCTCGGAATACTATACCTGGCGAAGTATATTATTATACCATGGATAGATGTATGTTTTTTTATTTATTTATTCAAAATCATATACACTTTCTACATGCTCAAGTCTGCCAAACTGTAAGACAGTTTGGGTGTATGTTTGTAAATTCTCCGGTGACACAGGAATATTTATAGTGCCGGAGTTGTCTTTTCAAAGAAAAAAAGCTTTGTTATTAAGATCGAGTGATTTAATCGTAAGCAATTTTGTGTGATATGTTTAGAATATAATTATGATTGTTGATAATGTTCTCCTAGCCGATTTCGGTCATGGCGGCTAATATCACAATAGTATACCGCAAACACAGGTATGCTCTCCGATACACAGGGGCTAAAACCCCAACTTCCAAACTCCGAGCTGTTATTAAGCATTTCTTTAACCAGAAAAACTCAATAACACTTTTTAGCCCGACGCGGGATTCGAACCCGAGATCTCATGATCAGCAGTCGCATACGCCTACTGCTAGACCAACGAGGCAGTCTTAGAATATATATAATGTGATACGTAAAGAAAATGGTTGTCTTACAGTCCGCCGCCCGTGCCGTTCGCTAGAACTCTGGCTAGTCACAGAAGGGGGCGCGCGACCCTCAGCAGTACTCCTACCACGCCGGTGCGGGGTCTGTAACAAAGTATTAGATTCACATATTATCTGCATTATTTGACATTCACATGTAGTGATAATTAAGGTCTAATTAGTCCAATAGTATGTCGTAGAATATTCAATAGTACTAATGTCTTGAAAAGACTACAAGGTTTTGGACGAAAAATGTTATTAAGACATATTTTTTCGTTTTATATTTAGTTGCAGCAATTGTGTGGTTTCATATTGTACTTTTAAGTTTCCGAATTTCTGTAAAACACAGAAAGTTATCATAATATCCTGAAATTTATTTATAAATTAGACGCAGTTTAGCAATTACTTCCTTCAGATTCAGATTTTTGCCTTAATGTACACATGCGATACAATTTTAAAAGAAGGTTGCGATTTTTAAAATCGGTAGCTCCTTGTAATACTCTTTATAATATTTGGGCAATGTCCAGACATACAAGGACATCACTCCGTCATTGGATGTTGAAGTCTACCTAGACCATCTTACATACACTTAGTATGATTATTTTCTCGTCTATGACAAACCATCTTACGCTTTTTTCAGCTCTTGTAAGTAGGTACTCTGTCCATTTGTTACACTGTGTTTATATTCATAACTATTATTTATATTCATTTTTGTAAAGATTTGGTAAAATACGAGTGTAATAAATTTATGGCCATTGGTTTTAGATAAATAAATACAAGGGAAGAGGACAAGCAATAAAGTAGTGGAAGTTATCGTTAGCTGTTAGATATATCAGTACACGGCGTGTTGTTAGGCGAGGCACCGATCCAACTTGTCGCGCTTGCCAGAAACATGTTGCAACACGTGCAACTTGCCGTATAATACAACTTATTTCATTTATATACACACTCATAACGAGGTAGCCGGTAGGTACAAGTTTTGAAATAAACGTGCGAAGTACGTCATGACGCTTCAACCTAGCTAGCTGTCTGCAACGTCTACTATTAAAACTTTATGTTAAAGTTTCATATCCCAAAACTATATTTTAACTTCTTTCTACAACAAGGATTAGATTCGTTCAAAGATAAAGTCCGCCTATATGCATACCAAAAAAAAACATGCTTGTAGTGTTGATATTATAAGAATAATCACAAATTTTAACAAAAAAACCGACTTCAATCTGGACCAAATTTAAATGGGAACACACGGGACCAGCTTTCTAATAAAAAAAGAATCATCAAAATCGGTTCACCCAGTAGAAAGTTATGAGTTATGTCGAATTAAGAACTTCCTCCTTTTTTTGAAGTCGGTTAAAAACTGACTCTACACAGTCAGAGTCTCTAGACATAAGACTTCTAAGTCTTAACGTAAATTAATGACAGAACTCAGAAGACCATTAACAAAGTAAGAATTACTATTTTTGACTTCGTACAATAAATAACTTTATTACTTATTGACTAATTGGTTTGATGTAACATCTAAACACATATACAAAAATAACTAAGTAAAAAAATTATATTCGAATTAATTATTTTTTTGCGAAATTCAACAAATCATAGCTGGCTAAATATAAAAACGAATTCTTTGATAAAAACTTGAAACAAAGAGCCAAGTAAAGTGCCATCCTTCAGGACAACAGGATAATTATCCCAACTCACCCGTTTGACAGCTAGTCCTAATTTCTCACCCTCCACAGAGTATTAAGGAAATGGAGAGTTATTTTCTTAACCTCCTCTTTAATAACAATTTTGTATAATAATAATGTATGGTTATACACATATTGTTTGTTTCCTACGTAGAATAAACAAATGTGTGATTTACAGAATAATTTATTTGGCTGCGCCGAATTTATATATAAGTTAAAATACTCAATATTAAATAGAAACCCTTGTTATCATAACACAATTACCTAAAATGGAATTGATATAATGTAATAAGTATATATTTGATACGTCACGCACTCTCATACATTCATACATTCATTACTCATTCAATGTTCTTCCTACTCCTCATTCCTATAACCTGACCTGTCAGTACGACGATAGAAGTCGTCTGAGCGCCCTCGACGCGAAAGGTACTCAATATATCCGCTACTACTAAAACGCGCCTACTGGCCACCCGCATAATAATTAATATACGTTATATCGCATAAACCCCAAAAAAACCCGTGTACCAGTGGTTTCAATTGTTTTGTGTTAGTGATGTAAAAAGAAAACTCATTTAGTGACTTGGAAGTGCATTGTACGACCAGTACCAGCTGAACTATCGAAGAAGCTCAAAAGGTCAGTTCCTACTTCTTATTTGCACGCCCAAGGTCTTGGTCCTTCACCCCGATATCCTTTTCATCGCCCTTATACATTCTACACCCTTCAATACACTTAAAACGCATACAATCTCATAAGTCTTAATAACTACCTGTTATTCACACCGCAAAATAAATTAACATATTTTCGTTAAATATAAACCCACTACTCACTTTAACGCTATAAACAACCCTTATTTACATTATACTATCTATGTACTATCATATTTTCATCCGCAAATAACCTAATAAAAGATATCTAATTTTTTCTTAATCTCGCAAGGTAGTTTAGTTCAATACCATTGCCGCCATATTTGATAGAAATCACGACCCGCTCGACTCAACTCACGCAAACCTACCGCAGTTAAAAAATACAAAAGAATGTTAACAGCAACTTGGTTAAGTTCAGTGTAGGCTTTGCCTAGTTTAAGATCAAACGATGTATTTAACATCATTATATTATTTTTATTATTTATAAATAGACACAACAATTAACTAATAAAAGTTTAGAATTTAATCATTATCATCATCAATATCAAAAGCCTATGACAGTCCAGTGCTGCACATAAGTCTTGTGGCGACTTCCACATACAGCGCAACAAGAAAACATATGACAGCGCCATCTACCGAAGATACATCGAACTACGCAATAACGAAGGAAACTAAGAAACTACCAATCCTGAATCGCGCAGTGATAGTTCTCGCGCCGATAATCATATATACAACATCCCAACATCAACCGTTGGGCAGTCGGCCCGCCAGGCATGATCACCTCGCCTGGTCGGAGGATCCTCCCTTTGTGTTGGTGGGACATGACACACCTGTCCTCCACAGTAGTGACCCCGACGTGATTGGAAGCAGCCTTCGAAGCAGCATCAGCACGCCACCATCACGTTCACTCCCACAGCAAGTCTCACAGCCAGCCAGCAACCTCGGCCTCAACAGGGATACACCACACGCAGGGAGCGACCGCTCCAGTCTGGTTTACCCCTACGGCCTCATCAGCGTCTAGGCACATCACACTGCACCTACGGTCCATGTAAGCAGAGCATCTCTCTCCCGTCTACGCAGCAGCCAGCCACTACGCAGCAACCGCCCCGACTCACTGGGGACGTCACCGCAGCACCGCACACCGCACTCAATCCCGAGTCACTGGGATCAGCGGACTTCAGCCCCGACTCACTGGGACTAGCAGCATTCAGTTCCGACTCACTGGAACTTGCGGCACTCAGTTCCGACTCACTGGAACTACTCACTCCTGGCACTGGCAAGCTCCGCAACAGAGCACAGACAGCTGACTCATCATGTATCGACCTCCGGTCTTGGAGGGGAGTGATGTGGCGACTTCCACATACAGCGCAACAAGAAAACATATGACAGCGCCATCTACCGAAGATACATCGAACTACGCAATAACGAAGGAAACTAAGAAACTACCAATCCTGAATCGCGCAGTGAAAGTTCTCGCGCCGATAATCATATATACAACATCCCAACATCAACCGTTGGGCAGTCGGCCCGCCAGGCATGATCACCTCGCCTGGTCGGAGGATCCTCCCTTTGTGTTGGTGGGACATGACACACCTGTCCTCCATAGTCTGAAGCTGATAGTCAGACGTGTTGGTGTAGGGTTTAGAAGTTAGTATCATTTTCGTATAAAACTCTGAAAAAATGCTAGAACGTCTTAGTCTTCGAACAGAATTTATGATTTAAATGAAGTACATGCAACGAAATTGCTTTTAAAAATAGCTTATTAACAGTCACCTCTAACATAAATGCTAAGGTGTTGTATGGTGACCTTTGTGGCTTTCATGGAATAGCTACATATTGCAGGCTTTGACTTTACGTAGTGTAGGATAGGTTCTATAACGAAATACAACTTCGACCTTATACGCACAATAACACAAAGACGACTTGACATTTTACGTTGTACGTCACAGGTAACAAAGCATTTATTTTGCTTAACCTTTCATGAACTTAAGTCTATACCTAAAAGATTTTAGACAGAGCTAATAACTGCAATCAAATTCAACTTTTAAACAAAATCTACATTGACTAGAGTTACTTTACAAAACATACGTCTTATTATTTTCGAGTACAAAACGCCTTTATCTGCTCCATGAAGCAAAATATACAGGTTGACGATTCCATAGTAAATAATAGGTCTTTACCTATGAAATTGCCGTTTTGTATGCAATAAATGAAAGTACTTATTTTTTCAAACTTTTTTATTTCTGTTATTCGAAGTAATCACCCATGCAATTGACGCATCTTTGCCAACGCATTGGCAGTTTATTGATGCCCTTATTGTAAAAATCAGCTGGACGGGATGCAACAAACTCTTCAAAGGCATTTTGTACTGCCTCTCGGGAATTGAAATTTTACCCACTAAAAAGTTGTCTAAATTTTGGAAAAAGTAATAGTCGGTAGGTGCAAAGTCTGGTGAGTATGGCGGATGAGGGAGAGCTTCCAACCCCAGCTCTTGCAGCTGCTTCACGACAACGCGCGACCCCATACTGCGCAACAGACAGTCTCCAAGCTGCAAGAGCTGGGGTTGTAGGCTCTCCCTCATCCGCCATACTCACCAGACCTTGCACCTACCGACTATTACTTTTTCCAAAATTTAGACAACTTTTTAGTGGGTAAAAATTTCAATTCCCGAGAGGCAGTACAAAATGCCTTTGAAGAGTTTGTTGCATCCCGTCCAGCTGATTTTTACAATAAGGGCATCAATAAACTGCCAATGCGTTGGCAAAGATGCGTCGATTGCATGGGTGTTTACTTCGAATAACATAAATAAAAAAGTTTGAAAAAATAAGTACTTTCACTTATTGCATACAAAACGGCAATTTCATAGGTAAAGACCTATGATTTAAGCGCAAATTGAAAGCCTGCACCTAAAAATCTTGTTCTTTCACAAATAAATCAATGTTTACGTACTATAACATCAAAGGACTGTAACAACAACAGTCGTAACTTTAATGCTTTGAGTTTTACAATAAAGAATTGTTCAATTCCATTTCATTACTTCGTTAAGTGCTTTGTTTTTTCAAGTTAAACGTTATTCTATAACGTGATCAATAGTTGAAGCACGTTATATAAGCAAGAGAAGAAATGCTAGTCACGTTTGATTGAATATGTTGGTGATCCCCTCGTCTACTGAGTATTCTTGACCATTACAAGAGCCACTAAGAGGGTCACCGGTTTCCTTATCAACAAACTCGTTGCTATTAGCCCGTTATTTAATCGAAACTCTGGATACAAGCTCAAAATTATATTGACCACGAACTACAAGAGAACAAAGCTGTGAGTAGAAAAGCGAGCTTTAAAATTGATAGCTAAGTTTTGTATACTAAAGTTTTCAATATTGTTTTAAGTGGCTTTACCCAAAACTATTTAGCATTCATTTTATTCCTTGTAATAACTACTAAGAACTGACAATTTTTTTTTTTTTAAAAAGCCTCTGAAATTCATCATTATCAAACTTTCTATTATTCATTAAAACATATTGACTTTCAATGTTTTAATTTTGTTTGGCAACATAGAATTATTCCATCCGACTATACCCAAACTCGTCTTTGTTGTTTGCTCTATAAATCTCATTATCTTATACTAAAATATACTCGTATAAAGTTGAAGAGTTTGTTTGTTTGCTTGAACGCGCTAATCTCAGGAACTAATGATCCGATTTGAAAAATTATTTCAGTGTTAGATAGCTCATTTACACTAAATAGTCTTGCAAAATTTCAAAACATTACTTAAGGTTTTCTGTGTCCAATTACAGATAAAGTTGTTATGAGGAAAGAACTATCGTAGAGAACGACGCAATTGTCATTTGTCGAGTATGTTGGATATGTCATCGTCCTCCGGCATATAATTACCTGTTATTCTATTCTTATTAATGGTGGCCAACGAAAAAGCCTCTTAAATAAAATGAAAATGTTCGTTGTATTAATTGAGAAAATAATTGAATTAATTAGAAGTTAGTAATTAGGAAGCAAAGTCTTGACATTTCTTAGCAAATTTTAAACCAATGAGCCCACAAACATACGTAAATATGCAATGATTTTCCACCACAGTATTGTGTTAGCTTGAATCAATGACATTTGGGTCATTCATTCCTGCTTGTTGATGAGTGAACCTAGCTTTGAGCGATTGACGTTCTATTTGACTTGCTGCGTAATATTATGGAAAACCGTTTTCGCCAATTCTGCATTGATTGGCAACATCCAATTTGACCAGACATCAATTAACCGATAATAAAAAATTGCACTTTGCTTTTAAGATCGTTTCAATTGCCTATAAATGGCAGGTTAGACAAACAATTTACTATTCGATAATTACTAGTTAATTCTAGTTAATGTAACTTTTAAGTTTTATTTTATTTTATTTTTTTAATATTTTGGACATCTAACACCATCTAGTCCCAAGCTAAGCAGAGCTTGTGTTATGGGTATTAGACAACTGATACAAATACATATATACTATTTTTTTGTAAATACATAAATATTATTCATAGAAAACACCCAAACTCCGAAACAAATATTTGTAGATCATACAAACATTTGGTCCGACCCGGGAATCGAACCCGAGACCTCATGATCAGCAGTCGCACACGCCAACCGCGAGACCAACGAGGCAGTCGTTTGTTTGTTGTTTGTTTTATGTACCCGATTATTTTTGCATACATTTTTAAATCAAATGGCGTGCAATACTTAATAATACACTGTGTGAACTCAAAAAGTTAACTTATTACTGTCCTTAACTTTTAAACAAAACTAACATAGCTCATGAATAAATTTAATTAAAAAGCTTTTAAAAAACAAGCTTTTACTGGAATGCCTCGAGACGAATCAAATGAGTCCAAACTCGATGATTTTGTGACGTTTCTTTACCGAGTTCCTATGGCCACCTTCTAGCTCCAGCATCAGCTCAGCTCCATGTCATTATAATATTATATTGTCACGCTGTATACATATGCTTGCAAAATTTCAGCAAAATCGGTTGAAGATATCTGCTTCAAAATTGAGTTGCAAGATTCCACCCGAACATACAAGCATACATAGTGTGCAAGTTAATAAAAAGCTTGTAAAAAGTATAATGCAACGGTAAAGGCAGAATCAACATCAAATTACAATTGAGATTACAAATGATGCGTAAATGAATAGTTACGCAAATTTAATAAAAAACATTGAAAGTATTTCTTTTACGTTATTTATTAACTATTGTTAGTTGAATGAAGTTCTAGTATCTAATAAGAAAGTAATATTCTAGAGTGCATTTTGAAATTGCAAATTTCCGAGGAACGTATTGGTCTCCGTAGTTTAATCAATCTCGATATAACAATATTGAATTTCTTGAAATCGGCTGTTCGGGTATGTTTGAATGTGACTGTGTGCACTTATATTTTAAGTATAAAATTCTGTGAGTAAGTTTGCAAAAGCAAGGTAGCAGAAGCGCTTATAGCGTTTAAAAATTTTATATTAGAAAATTTATGAAGACGGGTTTATATTATCTTTTTCGATTAAACGCAGTGTCACACTTTTACTTGCAGGGTTTTGTAATAATGAGCTATTTTCCCAGGTACGTGACTCAAATTTTATTTTGCTCAACCTTATTTTACCATATTTAATAATCAGTCTCTTTCCAGATAACGCCTTGCTAGTAACAATAAACTTTGAAACATATTATGAAACAGATGATGCTATCAATTACCTAATCTGCGTACGTGTTTCGTAAAACGTAGTAGTTAAAAAGTAATATTGTGTACCGTGATGAATAATTCAGTATTCTTCGCAGCATGGGTCGCAGTTTAGGGTTAAATCTACTCTGATAGCTGAGCTTTGGTTGGTCCGACCCCTGTCACACGTCTGAGATACAGTCAGCCAAAGAGATTTCGTATTTCATCCTGTCTCATCAATGTCTATTAACAATAGGGTAATGTGATTCGCAATAATCAGTTTAACCATATTAATAGCAATGAAATAGGTATAGTTTGTATTTCTTTTGGAAATAAATGAATCTAAAACAGTACAAGACGACTCACCGTTTAATCAGTGATGCCACTGCCGAGAAGAGTTCAATTTATGATTAACTCTAATACACATCTGCTGTAACAAGGTTTTATAAAACTTAGATGGAAAACAGTTATTGTGTACGATACTAAAATGTATTACATGGTCTAGCCTCACAAATAAGTACAATAGAACAATCAACGAACATTTTAAAACAATCAATAACAACAATTATGCAGTTGGACACAACACTACCTAGAGCTCTTTGAACTAAAAAGCGCCCCAGGCTTTTTCGAACGTGTACACAAAGTAATGAAATTGTCATCGAGCAGGCTTTGTGCTTTTTATTTTTATCTAACCATATTTAAACTGACACTTTCAAAGCGTAAAATTTACCTGTACTCATAGTTCTCGATTTTAATTAATGCAGAGCCCTTTTTTGTTAATCTTTTTGAGGACATGCTTTTCATAAAAGTATGAATTTATCTATTTATACCTGAAGCAAAAACTTTTACGAAAATTAGACAAACGGAAAAGTAATATACATATTAAATGAATTAATGACTTTGGACTGCTGGGCGACCACTACTGAAGGTTATTTAGTTACTACTAAGTACTAAGTCCTTACTGATATTTAAACTCATAAAAAGAAATGCGATAAAATACAAATAATGCATCCTGATGAAACTTGACCTAATAAGAGGCTTCTAGTTCAGGGTAGTAAAGGGCTTATAAATGGTTTTTGCAGGCTGGCAAGACATGACTCCCTAGGCGATGTAAACGTTCAAAGGATAATAACCGTTTACTCCTTATTTGAATATTTTATTCTAGTATTAGGTATAAAAAAACACTTTCTTTCAAAACAGGTTGTGTAACCATTATATTATTATATAGCATGTTAATAACATAATTTTACGCACTTTTAAATATCAGAGACCAGATTCTGCGCTCTGCTTCCACTGTATATGACTAAGGGCTCCCGTTGCGAATTCGCAACGCATCGCATCGCAGTTATGTGTGGAAGCCCTTATCGCGGTAAAGAGTAGCCTATGTTCTTCCTGTAGAATAAAATACAAATTGGGGTATAGGGGTAGGGGTTGGGGTAAAGGCCTCCAGTATCCTCACTCACTCGGTGAAACACTGTGCAAGCGCTATTTCACACCGATTTTCTGTGAGGCCGTGGTATCACTCCGGTGGAGCTGGCCTATTCATGCCGAAGCGTGGCTCTCCCACGGTAAGACTCCTCTTACTCCTAAATATGAAATAGAGGCTCAAAGATCGGAAGCTCAAGTCATGTGAAATGGAAGTGTCCACTAAGTATCAGGTGATCTATCTATTCGATTATCCCAGAATCCTAAAGAGGGGTTCTGGTAAAATGTAAAAATTGAACATTTCTTATCAAATTATTTTCGTTATGTTGTTGTCAAATGAACCTGCATATTTAAATATTCAATGCAGTGTTCCTATAAAAACTACTGTTTGTTTATGTGCATTTACCATTTAAGTACATGTGATTGGAGTTATGAAACATTTCGATGGTTCATATGATGAAAATCAGTAAGATAGTTTTGGAGTTTATTGCGTACAATAACGCGGCATAAGAATTATATATAACAGATTATCTAAAACGATGAGACCAGATAATTAAAAAGTAATTACTGTTTATATGTAAATACAATATACATGAATAATGAGGCTATAAAAAAAGTATGTAGAGAATATTTATTTATTTATTAATACTTCCTGCATTACATTTGCATGAGGCGGACTTAATGCCAGATGGCATTTTCTACTAGTCAACCTTTGGATGGTTTAGTAAAGGACGTGGCAGGTGCACTTGTCTTATGAAGGGAAGTTATGAACAATAAATATATGATAACAATTAACCTTCAAAAATACATAAATAAATATATTAATAAATATTTATACAATATACATACAGAATGAAATATATAAAGTTTTTTTATATGAGGTAATGAGATTGTGAATTTATTTCTGCTAGTTGTTTCTTGTAAATTTCTCTGACTTTGGCTTTAAATGTGTAACGGTTACTTAATTTATCAATTAATATCAATAGAATAATTCCTCATCTAGAATCCAATATGTATCATCGGTCGGAACATATTAGGTACTACTTTGAATAACAAACAAACCGGTCCAAATCTATGCACATAATATTTCATCAAATGCATATTTCAATACAATAGCTATTTCGAAACTCTCCACATTATATTGATTGAGTCCATATTGGTTGAAATCTTTGGAAAATAAATAATACAGAAAAATATTAAGAGTTCGTTGCCAATAATACAGAAGTATCTTAATGAACCGCCATAGTGTGGGTCAACACGCTGCATTGTTTCATTGTCTGCATTCGCAATGAGTATGGTGATGAATTGGATTCTGCTAATGCTTTCCTGGTGGAAAGCAGAGCAGAGTCACTTTTGCGAGGTCATATCTAATAAAAAAATGGTTGTCTGTAAAGTCTGTTTACGGACGATAGTTTAACGTGACAACGTCATAACGAAACATTGATGAGAGATAGATGCGGCGCTTCCATTTAAGGCTTGAAGTGCAAGCGAGAGATAGATGCGGCGCAGAGCGAGGTAACGCCGCATGAGTCATGTTTTTTCGTGCGTGCAGCCGGCTCCATCGAATTATAAGACGTTGTCACGTCAAAAAGAAACCATTTAACTATATTACTATATATCTAGCAATAAATTGTAAAGTAAGAAAGAAGAATCTTAATGGAAAAAAAAACAATAACACAAATTTAAAATTTGTCTGCAAGCTTCTCTTCACATTACATATTCTGCTCTTTTTCTTTCATCGTCAAACATTTTCTTCATTATTAAAAACATTTTTCTGCATTTTAAAATGCCGTTACTCTAAGATGAAAAAATATGTTTTATAAATGTATTTTATTAAAAAAGTATTTTATTGTAATGACAGCACACCTAATAGAACAATCAGAAATTAATACCTGATTTATATTTGGTAGTCAGAAAATTCATTGTAACCTATTTCATATGTTCAAACTATCAATCATTTTAAAACTGAAAAGTATAGTCTATCTTCAATATAAAAGGCATCAAATCTATTCTCGAATGAACCAACTATATACAATTTACTTGTTTGCAAACCCATCGATAAGCGCATCAAACTGTCGATTGCCTTTTTCTGCATGTATGTTTTGATGTGTGTTATTCTTTTCCTATAGTCTAATAAAATATTAGTAGTTTACTGTTAAGTCAGATGTAAAATGTAAAAAAGCACCATTCTATAACTGCAAAAGTAGTAGAGCCACGCTGATTTCAGCACGAACGGGCCGGCTCGACCGGGGCGGTACTACCCTCGCACAGAAAATCAACATAAAATGACAGCGTTCCTGCTGTCGTGTTTCGTTGGATAGTGCGAGACCGGAGGCCCAAATAGTCTAGTCAACAAGTTCCATACTTGTTGACTAGACTAAAAGATGCAGAAGCATCACTAGGCCGCCATGGTGTGGGTCGCCATGCTGCATTGTCTGCATTCGCAATGAGTATGGTGACCACCATTCTTGGATTTTGCTTATGCTTTCCATCAGGCAGAGTAGAGTCATTTTGGCGGGCCATACATAAAAAAGCTGTTTTGTTTAAAAAAACTATTATATTTCAACAAGTTACCTCTACACGTATTTAATCCTCACTTACGATGTATCATACTCACGTATCTCCAGAGCATTCAGAGTTCGTTTCCCTCCAAATTGAGTTAACTACTTTATAAAGATTAAATATCTACTATACTCCTTTAAATGGCGAGAAACGTGTTCTGAATTCTGACAAAGGAGATCCGAGATTAGATAGGAATTTGAAAGAGTGTATGTTCAAAGTTAGGGATAAATGAAAAGGTATCTTGGTAGTGTACCTAAGCTACGCAGAATGCAAGTTATAACATAAGTTGTTATTAAGTAAACTTGTAATTCTTTTTCGCTTAAAAAATCCTTCCACAGTTTTTAAAATTTTATCGATGTCAGTTTTGAAGACCTAAGCAGCTAGGTCATTAGAAGATTATAATTTGATCGCTACTATACTTTCATTCTCTTCTCCAATAAGAATCACAAAAGCATTAACCAATTTAAAAGCAAACTTTCAAAGCATCTATCGTTGGCTTCTCGCCAGATCTCGTAAGCATAACCTAAAGATCGTGTCTTATGACCTCAAGCCGCAGACTTTTGTCTCAAAATATTCTTAAAAAAAATGTAGTGGTTTTTGTGTACACATAAATTAAGGACATAATTCATATAATTAACAATTTTCTTTCCTTAAATGCCTATTATCTCCTGATATTTGTTGAATAAACATATATCCCACCAAAAACATTTTCATGTAAAATGTTGCCAAGACGACTGCATCTGGCCTACCCTGTGAAAAAGATATTAGATCTCATGTAGAGCCAAGGTTCTGAATCTACACGCCCTAACTCTACCAAACCTAACTTCATAAATTCTACATCTCAGTAAAAATGTATGGCTTCGCCGTTTCGCTACCATACCATCACGAAGGGGAAACAAACGCCTTTTATGTTTGCAAATATCTAGTTTCTTAAGTAACAAAATAGCCAAGCCATACATTTTTACTGAGATGTACACATGGTATGCCAGATGCAGTCGTCTTGGCAACATTTTACATTAAAATGTTTTTGGTGTGATTTCATTTCTTTTTGTAAGCTGCTTAAGGCAGTATTTTTTATTGCGGTGCATTCTTGTACATCTTCTTTCTTCTTTCGAAAAAGTCCGTATACCAAAAATAAAATCTCTATCATAAAAATTTGTGAAAGTCTCATACAAACTTTCACCCCCCAAATTTTGGGGGTTGGGGCGCAAAAGTAATAGGTTTATGAATTATTTTGTTGTTTGTATACTATGTTTAGTTTACATACAAAATTTCAGCTTTCTAGCACTTCAGGAAGTACCCTAATAGTTTTGATGATCATCAGTGTGTTAGTGACGAAATCGGTGTTTTTTTAGGTATCAATAAAATCTAAAGTATCAGAGCTATGCAACTGAAACTTTGTATGTTTCATTAGTCTGGTATATCGGGAACCAAAGTTATGAGGGTTCAAAAAAACGACGAAACACTTCGAGAAAAGGTAGGTAGTGCCCTGCGCTTCGCTTGGCTCGTCTTGGCGGGGGCACGACTGTGCCCCCAGATATATACACAATTATAAAGGGAAAAAGATAAACAATAGAAATATGCCTACGAAAATAAACAAAAACTTTGTGGTGCATTGCATTTATAAACTACCTAATTAATAAAATTACGTTTTATAACGGACTTTTTTTATGAACTTTATGAATTACTTCAAATCCTTATCCCTGCAGGCATTTTTACAAGGTCTAGTAACAGTGACAAACAAAACAGTCTTAAAAAGTAAATGAATTTCCTCAACTAGTAGCGAACGTAAAATATTATGTACAAAATGACTATAGACCCTATTAGAGATCTAGAAAAAAACAGCGTCATAAAAATCACGAATAAATTACGTCAAACTAACTGTCTATATTATTTCTATGTTGCTAATTACTTACTTCGATTGCCGTATTTAGATAACCTTCATTAGTGCAAGCAATTTGTGTTTTTTAGTGTAGACTTGAAGGTCCGTACTTAAGTTAAATTACATGTAACCTAGCTCAGTTGTCTAGCGTCTGTCCGCTAGACAACAGAGGCTCATAAAACTCTTTGTTATTTTACTAAAGGATTTCAGAACAGGGACTATAATACGTTACTTTTGCTCACTGGCATGTTGTACACAAATTATTTCAACAAAATGTTTTGCTTTCTCAAAAATATTTAGAAAGGGCAGAGCGTTTACATGCCTTGGGCAACCTACGTCTATACAGTACTAAAATTAATAAATAGTTTAGTTTAAAAAGAAATTCAGATAAAATGTAAAAATGAAATCAGTTTTGTTATTTTTATATCACAGATAATAAAATAAGCAGTAAAAGTTATAAAAAACCCTATCAATCTCAGTCTAGATTCTTGTGTATCCTAACTAGGGTTGCCAGATTTTTTTTTCGCCTACAAGGGACAACTGCTGAAATGGGCAAAAAAATACGGGATTTCAGGTTTTTACCCGGGACAAATTAAAAAACAACATTATTTAGTAACACTTATTGTTTTTAGGGTTCCGTAACCAAAAACAAAAAAAAAGAACCGACTTCAAGAACTGGACCAAACCAAAACAAAAAAGAACCTTTTTTTTAAACTATTTTTTTAGAAAAAAACCTTTTTTTTCACGTTATTGTATTGTCATTGGCCCTTGACCACTGTGCAAATTTTCAAATTAATCAGACTCCTAGGAGTAGGCGAAAATGAACTTAGATTTTGTTACATACAAACATACATACAGGTCAAGCTAATAAAAGCGTGTTAAAAATCCTTTCCACAAAACATTGATTTCGGTATTGTAAAACCCATCGATAACTTAAATTTCTTCGACTTTTCAATTGCACCCATACTTTAGTAATCAGAAGATGTTCCGACAATATTCAGTCTTTTTGTGATTATTTGGAATTCTTCATACAAGCAATCCATATTTCCTTCTTGACCTTCTTCTAACTTAAAAAGTTCCGCATCTTCTTGAAAATTAATGAAAAAATTAAATCGATCAATAAATCTTTTTCACTTAGATTACGAAGAAAACAAAAGAAAGATTATATGTTATATTATTATATCTGAAACAAAAAGAGACAAATAGTATAGGGAGTGCATTGGGCGGAAGTTTGGCGCGGCCACGGCAGCCGACAAGTCACCAGTGACACTCTGACTCTGACCATAGATCAATTTGACACACTCTGGCCCTGACGAGCAACATAGAGGCAACAAGGTCAAACATAGATCGACCGATTTTAGCGATACGACAAAAATACGGGACCAAGGCAGTCCCGCCGGGACATTTAAAACTATGTCTAAAATACGGGACGTCCCGGGAAATACGGGACGTCTGGCAACGCTAATCCTAACACAGTCTACTAAGTAGTCTATATGCGGTCATACAAGGACATTTCACAAAGATCTTTTCACAAGAGATAATGCTGGAACTATCAAATGTTCACCACTACCGCCTAACTTCCTGCAATCAAGCCATTTGTGTCAGGTCAAATTCACTTACAAGTCTTCTCTACTAAGTCAGCTGTTTGATCTTGATGTTTATGATAACCCTAGTAAAAAAGATAACGAACTGCGGTGGAAACGTTATTCTGGAATACCGTGGAGTGATCAAACAACGGGCAAGCATCCTTCCTAATACAAGATCGCTCTTCATGGTCTTCAAAAGTTCTATGAGGCTTCGGTGCTTCTGAAATTAACTGGACTGGCTTATTGGTTTCTGAATCTGTATACAGAAATACGAGACCCTAAATCAATAAGGCATAGGTCTACTGATAACAGAGAGCATATTTTAATTAAGCAGTGGACTCCCAGTGGTAGAAACTCGACCATGATTCAATTTTATTTAATTTTTTTTGCTTTCTGCATACCTCCTCCATATTAACTTTAACTGTGCCAAATTTCATACTCTTATATTCGCATAGTTTTCATAAAATGGATACAACATTTTTACTTCACCTAGATACATACACATATAGATGTAAAATCATCTACTCAAGAAATAAAAAAGAGAAGATAATTACACGTTACTTTATCCAACATTTCAAATACTACTGTCCAGGAATTTCCTAGTAGTCTCTGAGATGAATAGAATTCGGATTTTCATTATTTCTCTGACAAAATGAAAGATCATTAATATAGAGATTGACTTAACAGCTTCGTTACTCACAATTTATCAAACGTACAAATTGTATGAGGTTGACTAAAAATTCATTAAATAAATGTCATCAGCCATCGGATAACGGTCGTCAGTCGGGACATTATGATGGATGGCGAGGTGTAAACCCTCAAAGGTTCATGTGAACAAATGTGCTTAAATTTTTCGGATATTGACAAATTTTGCTGATTGAACTTGATAACACTTTATAATTTATTACCTCGGTTTTTGGACGGTTGAAATTTACAAACGCAAAAAAACAAGTGTATAACCACAGAATATTAAGTATGTAAATGTTACATCGTGTCTTTGCCTGCACTGGTTCATTCTGCGAGTTGCCTGTAGATGAGTCCTTTAGTAGGGAAGAGATTAATCAAGTTACCAATTTATTGATTTCTAAGGATTGTACCACAGCTATTTTGGGGCCTCCGTGAATTTGTCGGAATTAAGAGATGCCGAATACATTGTTATCATTATTTTTTTAATTTTTTTTTTCTTTTCAACTAAAGAATAAATAGACTGCTAAGATCCTCCTTAAAAATCTAAACAAATAAAATTTTGCATAATAAAAAACTCTTTTTCATTTCAAACTTTCAAGTCTCTATAAATTTTGTCATATCAAGTTCTAGCGGCGTCCCACGGTGTTACATGCAGGTATTGTTGCTTTTCAATTGAATATTGTTTTTAATTTTGTTCCTTAATATTTTTTTATTCTAAAATAAAAGTAGCCGAAGTTATTTCTTATAACATCAGCCAGTGATAGTCCAGTCAAAATCGGTCCAGCCATTCAAGAAATTATCCGAAACCAACAGACAGACAAAAGTATAAAAAAAAATTATTTTGATGTAAGTACCGTATATAATAAATACTTCTATATTATACGTTTAGTGAAAATCTGTTAATTTGAAATGTTATTTATTTGTATAGATAACTAAATCTAAATAAATTGCTATGCGTTGCATATTATCGAGTTCTGAATAACTATAAGCGAGAGAACATATGGTAAAACTATTTTGAAACAACAGTCGCATACGCTGCGACTGCCTCGATGGCGCAGTGGCAGCGTATGAGACTGCTGTACATGAGGTCTCGGGTTCGATTCCTGGGTCGGACCAAATGTTTGTATGATCTGAATATATTTGTTTCGGAGTTTGAGTGTTTTCTATGTATAATATGTATGTATTTACAAAAAAAAAGTATATTATGTATTCATATCAGTTGTTTAGTACCCATAACACAAGCTCTGCTTAGCTTGGGACTAGATGGCGTTGTGTGTTAGATGTCCGAAATATTTATTTGTTTATTTACAACATTATTAATTGTACTCGTACTCAGTCTAGAGCATAAATATTTTCCTTTTAAATGAAATCGTATTTTAAAAAGACAATAAGGATATTTCAGCGGCCATGTGACATTCTTTTCCGGTTCTACGAAATAAAGTTTTAGATTTATTGAATATTCACTCGATAAATCTTAGATTTAGCTAGGTATGAAGCTAGGAAGTATTGGAAAGTAATGATGATCACAAAAGAGAACAGCATGGATGTGATAAATTTCATGATTTACCAGAAAATTCTTGGTTATTTATGACGATTTACCCGTTATAGTATTTCGCTTTTTTTCTAGTATATGACATTATTTTGTATTAAATTCTTAATTATTCATCCGTCTCGTATAGTACTCTCTTTTTTGTTTATTAACTAGCATTAGGGAATAATAAGAAAAAAAGAAAAATTATCAAGGTAGCAGAGTCTCGTTGATTCCAGCACGAACGGACTGGCTGGACAGGGGCGGTAAATGACAACATTCGTACGGTCGTGTTTTGTTAGTGAGTGCGAGACCGGAGGCCCACTGATGCAGAAGCATAGACTGCCAAGGTGTGGGTCTCCATGCTGCATTGTTGTATTGTCAGCACTTACAATGAATATGGTGATCACCACTCTTGGATTCTGCTTACGGTTTCCATCAGGCAGAGTAGAATCACTTCAGCAGGCCCATACATAAAAAATAATATAAGAATGATAAAAACCCGAAACAGTGAAAATGCATAAATATTAAACGTGTTTAACAATTTATTTAACTCTATTTACGAGTATAACGTGTGATCGTAAAGCAGTGTTTTAAAAATAATATTATCTGACTCAAGGTGAAATGTTGTTAGTACATACGTTGTCTCTTCACGCTCTTGGAATATTTACACTTCTATTTTATATTAGAACAAACGCTGAATAGAATTTTTCATATAGGTAATATTGTATTTATTGTAAGAGATATTACGAGTATTGTATATTTTATTTGTTCTTCATGAAAACTATCGATGAAGTGTATTTATCTCCACATTTTTAGTTATTATCTAGTATTGAAGTTTAACTGTTACTGGAAGACTCGATACGAATATTACTTTTTTGTCAAGTTGATTCAATTTCACGAATCTCTTTATTTGCGTTACATGCATGCAGTAGTTAGATGGCTTCCCTTCTTCATCTCATCGCAATGTTTAGTTTTAATTTTTACCAATTATACTTTCTTCTGAATACAATAACTTTCATTTAGATGTCTTTGCCACTCTCACTCATATTCTTAACCTATTTATTTAAAATTAAATCCCTATTTCCCCTTCTACTTTCACACGTTAACGGTTGTACCAATTTAAAAATATTTTAATGTTATATAACCCATATAACGAGGAAGTTGATGGGCTATATAATACCACGCTGCAACCAATAAGAGGTGAGCATCAATGAAAAGAGACGCAATTTACGTGGGCTAGTTAGTTAATAATAAAAGTGTAAAAAAGTCACATTTACAATAAAAAAGGTGATATCTATATAATTTACTTTGTGTTGTAAGTTAAACATGTAAGTTTTGAGCATCGGCATTTGCATAATAATAATTGTAAAATCGAAAACGTATACTAACTCGTTACAATAACCTACATCCCGAAAGGCTACGTAACATATATTTCCCCTTGCCTTTCCACACTCGATTATACTTACTATATTCAATATATCTAACTACCTTGTAATTGGCTCAAACGTAGCGGTAACAAGCACTGTTTCAGATCGTTAGCGCTACCCGTCTGGCCTCGAACCAACATGTTATCGGATATTTTTTTTATTTTTGATAAATGATGATAAGCTTGCCTTCTATCAGAGATGAACAACATCATTTATGTGTTTACTGTGCTGTAAAAAATGTATATTTTTCTGTACTGTTCTGTGATATTTCAAGGCTTCCCTTTAGCACGATGTTTTACGTTCTGAAACACAATGAGTGCGAATATAAAACTTCAAATATTATTACAATAAGGAACGACAACATTTTGTTAAGTCCTTTTGCCTTGTGCAATGTGTTTGCAGGAAGTTTATATAAATAAATCAATAAAGACTACCCCAAAGATAAGTACTTTACGGAGTATAGCCATTTCACAAACGTACTAGAACTATGATCTCTCATTTTTGCATTATTTCTTCAATTTGAATTTACTGTAATCGTAACGAAGTATTAAATCGAAGTAATTATTATTGTAATTTTAAAACTTATTATTTAACTAATTTAATCAAAGAAAGTAAAGTTATATATATGAATCTGATGATAATCACAAATATTTTTAAAATTTATTATCATTATAGACAGTGGACACTTATACTATTACTTTATGTTAGTTGGTAAACAACCACGTCATAATGAATGTGGAAAGTGAATTATTCAGAGCATCTAACCCCTTCTTTGAGAAAAGTAATATACTGTAGCAGGTAATGAATATCTTAGGGCTCCCACATATAACTGCGAATTCGCAACACATCGCATATATCTGCGAGCTCGCACGAATGTACTGCAAGAACTTCACGCCGCATCGCATCGCAGTTATGTGTGGGAGCCCTTAATACGTAGTGAACTGTTTCGTCATCTGGTAGTTATTTCAGAGTTTTAGCATAAGTATCTGGATGACCGAGCTTTTCTCGGTTTTTTTTTTCCGGTAAATATTCCAAAAAATGAATACTAACTAGATCGATTTATCGCCCTCGAAACCCTCTGCATACTAAATTTCATGAAAATCATGTAGCAGTTTTCGAGATTCAGATTGTATGTATACAAGAATTACTCGTTTAAAGATATTAGATTAAAGATATTAGATATAAGACCATGAATCACACACTTTTGTATTCATCAATGCCTTGTCCACTGTGAACATATTGATTTAATTCATATTGGTTCCAAGGTTTCTTAAAAGAAAATAATTTATAGACAAACAGTACATTATTGATCGAAGCAAACAGACGAGGAAATACCCCTGGAGAAACAAATGTCTACTAAATAGACCACTTTTGTATTTCACTCAGTGATTTCTAATTCGTATCCTAATCTCTAGAACGAAACAATGAATTAATTACAATGTTATTACTATTTCTCTACCAGTGCTAAAACGGAACGTAAAATTTTGGTTTAGTTAATATGCAATTCTACATGTACCAATTGGATTGTACAAATAGGTTTGGCCGCGTTCCAGGTCCCGTAGGAACTGAACATTGCTGTATTTTAACTGAATAGAGATGCTAGCCACCAAACGGCGACCACTAGACATTGGCATCTAAACTGGGAATAAACAACTATATTAACAAACCTTCCTAAACAATCTGAGCTGCAGTGTAGGATAACATACTATAAGAGTAACTTATGTGTGTCTCTAAGCCAATATCTTATAGACTTTTTGCATAACTGTATTAAGGTCTGCGTTTTATTAACCTGAATATCTATGGCCTATACAAATTAAAACAAAACACTGCAGAAAAATATACAGACTTTAAAAAATACCAACGTAGTGCTATACAGAAATACAGACGAACGAAAAGACAAGTGATCCTGTAAATGTGAATGTTTTATTTTTCAGTCCATTCTACAGAGAATCTTTTGAAATGACAGAGATAAGTATATAATACAATAGTATCATGGCGTGTATAAATATAAAAACTAGTATCTGCCTTTGAATAGAATACAAGAAATACGTTATGTTAAGTAGTTTACTAGTACAATCGAATTAGCCGCTACACGACAAGAAAAAGGCTTCATTGACACCTAGTTTAACAAGTCCGAGTAAGTAATTTATATTCTTATACATAAAGTAATATTATACAACTGTATTCGATTATTGCATTTGTACTTTAATTGGGACGATGCGAAGGAGAGTTGAAAATTCAGTTTGTAAATTTCAAACTCGTACAATTTGGAGAAAAAGTAATAACATTGTTTTAAATTTTGGAAATATGTTATCATATCTACGCATATATAAAGAAACTATATTGTGCGCTTTTCTAGAAACTTTCTGCCTCGTACAACAAAACTGTGGGATGAACTGTCCCCTGCGGTATTCCCGGACCAATACGACCTTCAACCCTTCAAGAAAAGAGCGTACTCCTTCTTAAACTCGCACTTGTGATGCCTCAGGTATTGCGTAATGGGCGGCGGTAATCGCCTACCATCAGGCGATACGTCTGCTCGTTTGCCCCATAGGGTCCGTAAACACAGACCGGCTCGGAGAGGAGAGCAGATTTTTATCACATTGGAAACAGAGGTTTGAGTATTTGTAGTAAGGTTTATTTTTGCATGTGCACTTCTTTTGTCATCAAGAATGCTTGAACGCACTTGGTGTGAAATAATAAGAGGGGCCGACCGGCTCCGATTGCGTGCTCTTTCTCGCTCGCGCAGACGATCGACTCTGATTCTCTTCCACAGCCGGTCTATGTGAAATAGTTGGCGGCTCCGCTCCGGCCAATTCCAAGCGTATACGATCCGGTCTATGTGAAAAGAAAAATGCGAGCCGATGCTCTCTCAGTTCACACAGACGTGTGAACGGACCCTTACGCCATAAAAAAAACTGAAAAATAATTATGTCTGTTTCAGACAATATTCTCTTAGAAAAACAAAAATTTATTAAGGTGGTATGCAATGGGATAGATCTATCCAGCAGTTACTTTATCTGTAGGCTGATGATGATGATAATATTGTGTAGAACTATCTATTTATAACTGTTATATCCGTTATAGTATATGGGTCATTCTCCGAACGCTTGAAAAAACGTGTCCAGATCGAAATCTCTTTGAATTGATTACTTACTATTTCAATTTTTTTACATGTAATAGAAAATTTGAAAATGTCCTTTTTTAGATAAATTAAGTAGAAGTAAGTATAAAAAAATAAAACTTACTAAAATATTGACCTCAGTGGCGCGTCCGAACCCTACGTTGCAGCGGAAATTATTTTTTTATTTTTTTCCTCTAACAAATTACGCTATTTTGCATGTGTTCACAAATGACCAAATAATTATTTGTTCATTTTATATTTTTATTGAATCGACTAATTTAAATGAGTGTAGTTTGCTCTTAAAGTTACCTTGGCCTGTGAGAAATTGAGCGACACAGTGATCCACCTCGAGCCATTCCCTCGACAACCGTTCCCGAATAGATGGAAAAAACTGGTAAAGGTAGCGCCCCTTGGATGATTGGTCCCATCGCTATTGCCTTTCCTCCATGAGGCTGTTATAGACATTGGACTGCTAGACCGGCTCTAGATACTAATAAAAAGCCAGATAGCAAAGACTTACAATACCGCATGAATATTTATGTTATTAATACATCTTGTATGAATTACACAGAAATGTAAAGGCCCCACCTTTTTGATTTAAGAAATGAAGAAGTAGGAACTATACACTTAACTTTTTTAAGCTTCATGCCAAAGTTAATTGTAGTAAGTTTATGTAACGTAATAAACAACGTGTAATTAATCAAATAATTGATTTATTGTAATATATATCAGAAGTCCCTTAACGGTATTAGTTTTGCTTACCTAAATTTGTAATAAAATACTGTTGCGCCTTCGAGAAAAATAGTCTAGAACAATCTACCAGTCGCGAGAATTGAATTGAAGGCGCCATCTAGTGTCAAGTAGCGCGCAACTGTGGAGTAACTCTGATATTCGACGCTAGATGGCGCTAGATTACTCACTCTGGTAATTTCTGTTTAGTGTAGAATGTTCTATCGAATATTATAGATCTTTCTAGGGGTTTCAAAGCCATATATAAGCAGATTGGGTTACCCGTACGAGTCAGTATTGTTCACGATACAGCGGAGTTAACATCGAAGCGATCTTCGAGTGCGATTAACAAGTGACATAGCGAATTATTATTGTAAAAAGGGTTGTAAATAAACAGTGTGTTATTTTTTGGTAATCAACCGACTATCTTTAATTATTTAATACCCGGCTCGTAACAATTAGGTGTCAGAAGTGGGATTAAAGTATGCCGGTTTTACCAAAGGAAGACACGGAAGGTATCCGAACTAGGAGTCAGCGTCAGCAAGAGGCCGACCTGAGGCGATTTGGAGGTGCACAACAGCCCACACCGGAAGGTCAGCAGCCAGCGATGGAAGCCACACCGTCTATATCGTCAGCAGCTCCAGATATCACGGCCCTAATGGTGATGCTCCAGGAGCAGGCCCACCGTCAAGAGGAGCAGGCCCGACGATTGGAGGAACAGCTGCAGCGGGACAAGGAGGAGCAGGCCCGCCATCAGGAGGAGCAGGCCCGCCGCCAGGAGGAGCAGGCCCGCCGCCAGGAGGAGCAGGCCCGCCGCTTGGAGGAACAGCTGCAGCGGGACAAGGAAGACCAGGCTCGCCGCCAGGAGGAACAAATGCTCTTGTTAAAAGGCATTCACGAGACCTTCGGCAAAGAACTCAAGGTAGTGAAGGATCAGGTTCTTCAACACGAGAACCGTATCACTGAGGCCGAAACTCAGATTGCCGACGTGAAGAAGGCATTAGGGAACCTCAAAGTTGGAGATGGAGCGGCGACTTCAGTAACTGCTGTTCCTTCGGTGCGGGGGTTCAAAGTACCGCCGTTTGATGGGACATCTTCGTGGTCAGCCTACAAGATCCAGTTTGAGGCTGTTATGACGGCGAACGGCTGGACTAAGGAACAGGCTATGACCGCGCTCACCTTGGGTCTTCGAGACCAGGCTCTAACCGTCCTCGAAGCCCTCGGTAAGAAGGTAACCTATGAGCAACTGCTGGAGGCATTGGAGGCAAGATATGGTGACGCTCACCTGGAGCACGTTTTTCGTGCACAGCTGAAGGATCGTGCCCAACGCATCGGTGAGAACTTGCAACAATGGGCTCTGGAAGTTGAGAAACTGGTCCGCAAGGCATACCAGTCTGCACCTGCGCTCGTGGACGGGAATCTGGTGCAGGCTTTCATCGATGGCATTCGTGACCTCGAAGTTAGAGCTGCTGTGCGACTTGGACACCATGAAACTCTCAAGGACGCTCTGGCCCATGCTTTGGAGGTGGAAGCTGTGAGACAAGATCATCGGTCTCATCGTGTCCGGGAGGTTGTGGCGTCACCTGTGCGGGACCGGTTTAAGGGGTACAGCCCTAGGTGTTACGCCTGTGGTGAAAAAGGTCACCTTCGGTCCAGCTGCCCTAAGCGAAGCATAGGAAATGAATACGAGCGGCCTCAGGAGATTAGGGCGACTGATAGTACTGCTCAACATCAGCAGGGAAACGAGTAAACGCCAGGACTGCGGGGCGGGTGCTGGCTGGTGTTCAAAGAGCCCCAAGGATTTCGATCTCGCAAAGTCATGATGGGAACAGCCTGGTCATCAGAGGCGAAATCAACGGAACAACATGTAAGCTGACGATTGATACGGGAGCTTCTCGCACAGTTGTCAGTTCCCAACTTGCAAATCGGTTTCTGAGGGACATCACCTGTAACCGTGAGCAAATAAACCTAGTAACAGCCACTGGTCAGCGCATACCCGTCCGAGGCGAACAGAAGGTGGAGTTGAAGTTGGGCAACCAAGTTTACCTGCATAACGTCATCGTGGCTGATATAGTTGACGACTGCATCCTTGGCCTGGACTTCATGAAGAACAATTGTTGTGAGATCGACATCAATCAAGGTGTATTGAGATGTAGTCAAGAAGAACTGTTCATGGAAGGAGCGTCATCAGGAAAAGTGTACAGCTTAAAGAAAGTTGTTCTTCCTCCCAGATCAGAAACAATCATGCCAGTTAGTCTCCCTTATAACTCCGGACGAATGCAACGGTGTGTACTTATTGAAAGAATATATAATGACCTTCCATGGAAGATCGCACGTGTGCTAAATCTAAGTGACAAGCAACATGTGATTCATAAGGGCACACTGATTGGCACTTGCGAAGATGTGGATTGGATGCATCGATGCCAAGACTTGACTACTTCGAATGTTAGCAAGGATGCACGGGTCAACGTGTCAACACTTTTGGAAGACTGTCGAGATGTCTTGTCTAGGGAAGAGATTGACAAGGCAAAGAGAATGTTAGTTAAGTACGCTGATATTTTCTCTACTAATGAAGCTGATATTGGAAAGACTGGTTTAGTTCAACACAAAATAAACACTGGGAATGAGTTGCCTATTCGTCAGCGACAAAGAAGACTGCCAGTAGCACGAGAAAAGGAAGTGCAAACCATGATTGATGGAATGGTCAGGGACGGCGTTATAGAGCCTTCATCCAGCCCATGGTGTTCACCTGTAGTGCTTGTAAAGAAAAAGGATGGCAGCATGCGTTTTTGTGTTGACTACCGCCGTTTAAACGACACTTCGAAGAAGGACAGCTATCCACTTCCTAGAATAGATGACACACTGGACATGCTAACAGGGGTAAAATGGTTTAGCACCTTAGATTTGAAAAGTGGATACTGGCAGGTAGAAATTGATCCCAAGGACAAAGAGAAGACTGCATTCTCTACAGGGAGAGGACTGTGGCAGTTTAAAGTTATGCCCTTTGGATTATGTAACGCGCCAGCAACTTTTGAAAGACTGATGGAGTCAGTACTGACCGGATTAACTGGAGACGCTTGTCTGGTCTACTTGGATGACATTGTCATTGTAGGCCGTACGTTTGAAGAACATATTCGAAACCTGGAGCGCGTATTATCGAAAATCCGAAATGCCAACCTAAAGTTAAGTCCTAAGAAGTGTTCATTTTTCAAACGGCAGGTTAGCTTTTTAGGATATGTGGTTTCGGAAGAGGGTGTCCAAACAGATCCGCAAAAGATCGCTGCCGTCAAGGATTGGCCAGTTCCAAGAGATAAGACCCAAGTAAGAGCATTTTTGGGCTTGTGCTCTTACTATCGGCGATTCGTGAAAAACTTTGCGGATATTGCCAAACCCCTTCATAAACTTACTGAAGAGAAAAGACTGCTGGGATGAAAGTTGTGACATTGCATTTCAAGAGCTAAAAAGACGTCTATGCAACACACCTATCTTAGGGTACCCAGATACCGAAAATGAATTCATAGTTGACACAGATGCGAGTGATACTGGGCTTGGCGGTGTGTTATCCCAGCGGAAAGGTGATCAAGAGGTCGTTATTGCATATTTCAGTAAATCTTTGTCAAAACCGGAAAGAAATTACTGTGTCACAAGAAGGGAGCTACTGGCCGTAGTGAAGACACTGCAACATTTTAACAAATACCTGCTCGGACGTAAATTCCACCTCCGAACTGACCACGCTGCACTAAAGTGGCTCTTACAATTTAAAAATCCTGAAGGACAAGTCGCGAGATGGATTGAGCTACTACAGGAATATGACTTCATGATTGAACATCGCAGTGGAAAATCACACGGTAACGCAGACGCATTATCAAGAAGACCTTGCCCTGAAGACTGCAAGCACTGTGCCAAGCAAGAAGTAAAGGAAGCTGTTCCTATAAGGACAATAAAGACGGACCTTAGCGTCGAATGGAAGGAAAGCCTACAGCAAGCACAGCAAGAGGATGCAGATATCAAACCAATTCTCGAGTGGATTAAAGCTGAGACTCCTAAGCCTCACTGGAGCGATGTTGCATCGCTGAGTTCAACCACAAAGAGTTATTGGGCTCAATGGGATAGCCTAGTCATCCAGGATGGAGTCTTGTGCCGTAAATGGGAAAACGCTCGAGGAGACAGCTGTCATCTGCAAATGGTTGTCCCTAAAGCTAAGATACCAGTGGTTCTGCAGCTCTACCATAACGGATGTTCAGGAGGTCATATGGGAGTTAAGAAGACATTGTTAAAGATAAGGGAGAGATTCTACTGGATTCATTGTCGTGATGATGTTGAGGACTGGTGTCGCAAGTGTACTAAGTGTGCGGCCGTGAAGGGACCTCACACACGTAGCAGAGGTCCATTGAAATTGTACAATGTTGGGGCACCCTGGGAAAGAATTGCAATAGACGTAGCGGGACCATTTCCTGAAAGTGAAACTGGAAACAAGTACTTCATGGTTGTAATGGATTACTTCACTAAGTGGCCAGAAGTTTTCGCCATTCCCAACCAAGAGGCATCAACAGTTGCAGACAAATTAGTGCACGAAGTCTTCTGTCGTTTTGGAGTGCCTTTAGAAATTCACAGTGACCAAGGAAGAAATTTTGAGTCTCAAATATTTCAAGAGATGTGTCGAGTAATGGGTGCTCACAAAACCAGAACCACCTCTTATCACCCACAATCTGACGGAATGGTGGAACGATTTAACCAAACACTAGAGAGGTATCTCGCAAAAGTTGTTGAAAGTAGGCAAAAAGATTGGGACAAACACATCCAACCGTTTCTTCTGTCATACCGAAGTGCAGTCCACGAAAGCACTTCAGTAACACCAGCTTTTGCAAACTTCGGAAGAGAACTACGATTGCCTGCAGACTTGATCACTGGAATACCCCCTGACACCCCGCGAAGTACAACGGAGTACGCTAATGACTTGCGGAACAAGATGAATGACATTTATGAGCATGTCAGACAATCGGGCCAGCAAATGTCTGACAAGATGAAAACCCGATATGACCGGCAAGTGAACAATAAGGGCTTCGAAGAGTGTTCTCTAGTATGGCTCCATAATCCAGTTCGCAGTAAAGGGAGATCTCCAAAGCTACAAGCCAAGTGGGAAGGGCCATACCGGGTGGTGACAAAAATCAATGATGTTACCTACCGGATACAGAAGTGTCCAAGAGGCGCCCCAAAGATAGTTCACGTAGATCGATTGGCGCGATACTATGGAACTGATTATGCTCGGGACGAGCATGTCTTAGGAGGGGGCAGGGTTGCGCCTTCGAGAAAAATAGTCTAGAACAATCTACCAATCGCGAGAATTGAATTGAAGGCGCCATCTAGTGTCAAGTAGCGCGCAACTGTGGAGTAACTCTGATATTCGACGCTAGATGGCGCTAGATTACTCACTCTGGTAATTTCTGTTTAGTGTAGAATGTTCTATCGAATATTATAGATCTTTCTAGGGGTTTCAAAGCCATATATAAGCAGATTGGGTTACCCGTACGAGTCAGTATTGTTCACGATACAGCGGAGTTAACATCGAAGCGATCTTCGAGTGCGATTAACAAGTGACATAGCGAATTATTATTGTAAAAAGGGTTGTAAATAAACAGTGTGTTATTTTTTGGTAATCAACCGACTATCTTTAATTATTTAATACCCGGCTCGTAACAATACTTTATTTTTTTAATGTAGAACTATTATGTAAATAATTTGAAAACATAATTAACATTTTTGATTTCGGTGAAAATAAAGTTGATTTCGGTGGACGCCATTTTTTAACCGACTTCCAAAAAGGAGGAGGTTCTATGTTCCACTGTATGTATTTTTTTTTTTTTTATGTATGTTACCCGATTACTCCGTCAGTTGTGGACCGATTTAAATTTTTTTTTTGTATTCGAAAGGGTATGCTTCCGAAGTGGTCCCATTGCCAGCATATCAGGATCTGATGATGGGATCCCAGGGAAATTGAGGGAAACTCTCATTTTTTATAGGCACATACTATGTTTTTCGTATATTTTCTGAAGTTACACCCGTATTTGCGTCTGGCAGTCATCATTTTATGATGATGAGCTGATGATGTAAGGTACAACTCCTTAACGGTTAGGAGTTGGAGGATAAATCTTTAAATATCAGATGTATATATGTTACCTTTACTCGTATTCTTTCAAATTATTTAGGTAAGCTGATGATGGAAGGTGGAAGGTACAACTCCTCAACGGTTAGGAGTTGGAGGATAATTCTTTCAATTTCATACGTATCTAAAGACCTTCAGTCGTATACTTTCAAGTTATTTAGATGAACTGATGATAGAAGGTTAAACTCTTCAACAGTTAGGAATTAGAGGATGATTTCAATATTACACGTACGTTTAGACCTTCATTTGTATTCTTGATGATGAAATTTGATGAAATAGTTCAACTTACTACTTACCTACGATTGTTTGCACTAAAAACTGAAAAATAAAAACTTTTTTAAAAAAAAAACCGACTTCCAAAAAACATCCAACGAAAACTCTCTGCCAAAAAAACACTTAAAAGCGTAAAATAAACTGGTTCTTCATAAATTGCCTATACCTAATTCTTTATTCATTTAAATAGTAGTATTATAATGTGTGCTAGGTACCTAAAATCTGTTTGAAGTCGGTGCTAAGCCAAAAAGAATACAAACGAACAATTACAAAAGTCTAAGCGATAGTCACTTGGCACCGACTTCAAACAGATTCTAGGTACCTAGCACACATTATAATACTACTATTTAAATGAATAAAGAATCAGGTATAGGCAATTTATGAAGAACCAGTTTATTTTACGCTTTTAAGTGTTTTTTTGGCAGAGAGTTTTCGTTGGATGTTTTTTGGAAGTCGGTTTTTAAAAAAAAATTAAATTTCTTCGTAACCGTTCATCCAATAAGAGTGCCTCCAGTACAGATATTTTCCAAATAAAATATAGTTTTTTTAATTTCTTACTAATATATTGAAATTTAGAAAAATAAATCAGCCACCGAAGTCAACTAAATAATGAGTTACTTGAGAAATACCCATATTATACTACGGCCCTTAGGACTGCCGTGTAAATCCAATACGCTGTAACTAGATTTACAAAATGTTGCTTGTATTGCGACAACGTTGGCCATAAATACATGTACAGGAAAGAATTAGAAAAACCAATGTTCTACCAAGAATTTATGTACAGCCACGCCAACACGGCACCTAAGCTAGTGAGAGCAATCCATCACTCCTCGCGTATCAGACTTGGTACTCCTCGCTCCCCTGACCGGGTCAGCAGAAATTAACTTACCTAAATATATACCGCAAAGTGTACAAAACAACTTCATACTTTTTTCACTAAAATAGTCTTGATGTTTATTTAAAATAACCATAAACATTGCCATTTAACAACAAATCTAAAAGATGATAGAACCTAATATAAGATTCACTCGGAACTCTCTCTTTATAGAAATAAATAAATAAATGTTTTTGGACATAATTATATCACGCGATCTATCCCAAACTAAGCAGAGCTTGTATTATGGGTACTAGACATCTGATATAAATACATATTTACTTTTTTATTATACATAGAAAACACCCAAACTTCGAAACAAATATTTGCAGATCATACAAACATTTGGTCCGATCCGGGACCTCACGCACAGCAGTCGCGTAATGCTACCACTGCCTCACCGAGGCAGACCGAGGCATACCGAAATGTGCAAGCACAAAAGAATTCAACATAATATTTTCCCTCTCTCTCTCTTTGCCACTAATCCTCTTCGTTTCTTTGCTTTTGCTGTTTACCTAATCTGATTAATAGTAGTTTTAATAGCTAGTACTACTGAGATTAGTGTTATTAAGAAAAACTGTACTGTAGTTTTTTCTCATCTGGTTCCCGAGTGAGTTCCTTTTTAAGTAAGTAACTGTTGCTAGTATATATTGCTATAAATAAAAAAAACAACCAACCGTACCTAATCTTGGTTATAATTGAATTGCTTCCTTAAGTAATATTCTTTTAACAGAGCATTTAACGTAATTGGACCCAATTACTTAATACTTGTTGAGTATCTGCAACTCAAAATATTTAAAATAAGATAGGCAACGATTCCGTAGATATTAATTCAATGCATTGGAGGCAATACGAATGACGATAAGAGTACTAAAAATGCTAAATTAAATATTATATTGTTACGAAGAAACAATATTCTAGTACAATGTTTGACTTGAGTCTTTCTGACTTCGCCAAACGTCAGAAAGTTCTCGTTGATTTCTTGAGGTACAGAATGCTGAACTTTACATAAATATGCATAAAATCGAATTCGGATTGACGTTTCACGTGATTGAAGTGAGTTTGGCTTGTTTATATTTCCCAGAAACATCATGTTCAAGATGTTCCTTCCGGTGTTACGTTGTCACGAAATCGAGTAGAATTTTCTAGTTACTATGGCGTTGAATATTAAATCGTCGTTAAAAAATACATATATTCGTCGACAGCCAGGGCAGTTTGTATTGAGCTACAGTGTGATAAATATTGGAGTGATATCAGTGATTAACCTAGTGACCTTGGCGACTATTAAAGACTGTTATTCTAAGTGATATTGTAATTTTAAGAGTGTTTTAATAAGGTCTTTTTTACACGTCAGAAAGTTTATTTCTCAAATCTATCGAACATTAACACGTAACAATATTATATAACTATCTAAACGAAACTAGAAATAATGTTTGTCCTGTGTAATGACATTCTAAATGTCAAATAGACTTAAATTAGATATTTCACACTAAAAATAGACGTAATCTAAATATACAAAAATAGCATTTTGGAAATCTCTTCAGTTAAATAAGAGTATTTTGGAAAAACTTTAGTAAGTGACCGCAACGATCCTTCTACTGGAACAGTTCAAACCTAACGGAGATGGGAATAAAAAAAGACGCTAGAGTATTTGACCAAAATCTTTTAAATAGCTCATAATATTCTTTCTAAGTCTGTTAAGTATCACATTGCGGAAACATAAAGACTTCGGAAAATGCCCCTGGCTTAGTTTTTACCGGTGTGTTGGGGACACCGATAAAAACACTTTTTAACCGACTTCCAAAAGGAGGAGGTTCTCAATTTCATCGGTTTTTTTTTTTTTTTTTTTATGTATGTGCATTGATTACTCCGTCAATTGTGGACCGATTTTGAAAATTATTTTTGTATTCGAAAGGGTATGCCCCCATGTGGTCCCATGGTCACCATATCAGGATCTGATGATTGGATCCCAAGGAAATTGAAGGAAACCCTCAAATTTACGTGAGCGCCTGCAATAAAGTTAAGGCAATTGTCTGCATGCTTTCATATTCTGTAAACATCATGTCCGAAATATTTATTTACTATTCTATACAGTATGTTGTATGTTACCTTTAGTAGTATTCTTTCAAGTTATTTAGGTGAAATGATGATGAGAGACTTGAGAAAGACTAAAAAGCGAAAAATAAAAAAAAAACTTCGTTTAAAAAAACCGACTTCAAAAACTGAAAAGTGTAAAATAACTTAATTTGTATGTGCTACCTATTCATAGATTTGAAGTCGGTGCCGAGCCAAAATGTAATAGTAGGACACGCCGCGCGTGACCTTGAGCGGGATAGCTGCTCTTCGCGTAGGACAAAACAACCGAAGCGTCGGTGACGTCGTTGACGTTCGTCTCGAAATATAGCGAGTGTGGTACCTACTATTACATTTGGCTTGGCGCCGAATTCAAACCTATGAATAGGTAGCACATACAAATTAAATTATTTTACACTTTTCAGTTTTTGAAGTCGGTTTTTTTAAACGAAGTTTTTTTTTTTATAAATATTCAGACGTCTAAATTTTATTCGATAAACTAGCAGCATGGGTCATTAATGTTTGTAGTAGAAGTAAGTTATTCACGTCGATGGTGTATTAGGTGTAGGTAGTAGTAGGTCGTAAATTCGATCTTTAACCTATAATGTTTTCTCTGTTTTATCCTTTAAACTCCAATGACAAACAAAAGGACCTAAATTCCTGATATCTATACTATATATATAAAAATTAATCGCCAAAATGTATGTACGCACTTAACTTCCGGTTGACTGCACCAAATTTAATAATTCTTTTTTTTAAGTGTTTGCTATTGTTACAACAAGGTTTTTATAGAAGAAAATTGAAAGATAACTATTTTTTTATCCGCGACTGTACACTGTGGGAAGCTAAGGCAGGCATAATTACTAAAACAAGTTTTTCAGAAATTTAGAAAATATTTACAAAAGAAAATTTTGGCGGTACAAAGTTTGCCGGGTCAGCTAGTTTTATATAAAAGTCATGAGATAGGGATGTCCAAATCACAATAAAGTCTTTTCTTTTGGATTTTCTTAAACTGTATTAAATACGTCATCGCCATGTCATAGTTTTTTCACACAATATTATTATTCTGACAATAACTTACTTGAAGTTCCATGTATATTTAAATGTATATAGTTTGTAAGTACCTTTTTAAATCGTTAAGTACTTTAAAAACTTCGCATCCTACTGTATATCCATAGTTTGAGTTGAAAATGCCTGCTGCTGTTGTTGATTGGGCTTACTAATGGTAATGCCGTGGTTCAAAACTACATAGCAAGTATACTAATTAATATATTTTGTAACATTAAAAAAAGACATTTCAAAGTCACTCTTTACTGAGCTGTCAGCAGCACTGCGTGTCAATTTGACCCCTTAATATTAATTTCAACAGAACAGATTCCTTTCATCTGTTTTAAGCTTCGTATTCAATTATTTTTCAGACGATAAATGCATTCTGGTCACGTTCAGGCGTGTCCTTCAGCGACAGAAATAGCGACGCAATTAATTATAGCCTTTCAGACCACCGTCCGCCCCTAACAACTTTTACTATAAATTTATTTGCTATACGATAAGTGCTAGCCACGGTTTTAATGCGGCCACGGTGTCTAATTTCTCAATAACAGCTTTTCACTAAATGCATATATAGGTATACGGTTCTTATATAAAACAATCTTGACTCTCGGTTGGCTCCGGCTAATCTCTGAAATGGCTGGATTGATTTTGACCGGACATTCACTGGCTGATAGCTAATAATATAAGGAGTAACTTAGGCTACTTTTATTTTAGACTAGCGTTCCCCCGCGGTTATTATTGTATTCCCAACTAGGTGCGTTCTGCGGTAAAACGACAACTGCTGGTAACGTCGCGGGACGCAACTAGTTGGAAATAAATGTGAACGCACGTTACTTTTTCCTTAAACAAACTGTCATTATGATGTAATTTCAATTATTCTGGTCACTGATGGACTATAGAGACTAGAAAGTCAACTAATTTTTTACTTAAAGCACTTGCACTTGAGCTTTAAGCTTTAATTTTTTTTATGGATAGGGGGCAATCGCGCAGACTTATCGCATGATTGTATTTCTTTATTATTGCTAGTAAATCCCAACTAATACATACCGATTGAATTTTCTTTGTTTCCCTACAAAAGGTAATGTTTAATGTCCCTTTTGGGCGTTGGTAGCTGTGTCACGGTTTCATACTTTTGCAGCTATCAATATTACCATTTTCTTTTAGTCTTATATTGTAAACAGTTCCAAATAAATGTTTTTTTTCGAACTCAAGTGGAGTGAGAATATCAAAAAAATCCTTAGTCTTTCTCAAGTTAGCTAGATAGAATGAATAATCTATGTGATTTTGCAATGTGTATAAAATTGATATTCGTAATTAAATTCCTCCTAAGATATTATAAAATACGCTCCATATTAATAAACTCTACTGATTCAAGTGATTTTGCTTGTATATAGTAATATTAATTAAGACTGGTATTTAATTATACAGAACCCTTTGGCTGTGAGGTTTATGTAGACAAAGAGGCTGACAGTGTCTCTGGAGATTGCGGTCGCTTTGATAGCTGTGATTAAATACTGTTTTTTTTTAACAACACAACAATAACTGGCCTTTGTTTTTTTGTGTTTTTTTAAAGACAACTCCCGCATTAGGAATACATGTCCTGTGTCGCAGGCGACTTTACAAACATACATTTTAACGGACACAAAGAGCACCCAGACTTAGGACAACAATATGTGAATCACACCAAGTGTTGTCCCATGTGGGATTTGAATCCACGACTCTTGCGCAGTGGAAAGCGGCGCGGCGACCGCTCAAACCACTAGGCCAACCGTGCATTCGAGGAAGGACATAGCCTCATATTATACTTTATTATATACAAATAAATACAATTCAAGTGTATGTTTGTAATTTCAATTCACAGTTTTGCACTAAATGTAAATATGCGGTAATTACATCAAAAATGAACTTTAAAAATGTTTGTCTATCTCTCCGTTTGTTTGTTCCACTCTCTAGAACGGGTGGGCCGATTTTGGACGGGACGTCACAAGCAGATGGCTGATGTTATTCTTAAGAAGTAATTTAGGCTACTTTTATTGTAGAAGAAAAATAGTGTTGCGTGAAAACAATATCCGATTTAAAAGCAACAAAAACCGCGCTTGATACCGCGGGCTGCAGTTTGTTTAAAATAAAAAAGAAAATATTTTGTTGCTTATACCATGTCCTGATTGTATAATTACATTGCACTGTACAATGTCACGGTTATATGAGTTGTAATGTCCAGATCCAATTTATATCTACTGGTTGCTAGTTATTGTGAACGGCTACTCTCGCGGTGAATGCGTAAATGCATCCTGAACTGGATGCGAGAAGCGAAGCCGAGGGTCGAAACAAGTGTCGCGCAATTGAGACCTACAAACGGCAATAGACTGCCATAGGCTGATGATGATGCATCCTGAACTTTGTATATTTTTTGTGGGGATGCTAACAGTGATGTCTATGATCAAGTTGGTAACCTGATGTAAGGTGACTACTGACGTTTAAATTCACCTGCAGCTCAAAAGTTACAAGTGCATTGCTGAACTTTGGGCCCCTCCCCCCTCCCCTACCCCTATAATCAGATAGGAGGGAGTTACGGCTTCGGTAACCTCATCCACTCGATAAATAGTAACAAAAAAACTGCAAACTGCTTACTTAACACCTGTTAGATATGTGAGGCCGTGGTATCACGGTCAATCCAGCCTATTTGCACGGAAATATGGCTCTCCGACATGAAGAGTCATAACAACCTTACAAATAAATAAACTCACTTTCGTATTTATGGTTAAGTTATCAAATTAATATAATATGAATAGAATGAAACATCAAATTTCGTACGGCAAAATAAAAAAGTTGCTACCACGCAAGTTCGACCCTAATTTAATTATGTTTCTATTAATATTTCATCAGACATACGTCAGTCAAAATATTTTATGTTAATCATAAACAAACATGGTAACGTAAACTTGAAGAAATCAAATTTATTGAAAACTAGCTTTTGCCCGAGGCTTAGCCTGCGTATATGTCGATTATCGCGGTACATGGTTACGTAAAAGTTAAGAAAACTGCACGTCTGGCCTAGTGGTTTAACGGTCACCACGCCGTTTCCTACTTCGCCAAGTGTCGTGGGTTCAAATCCCACGTAGGAAAACACTTTGTGTGATCCACAAATTTTGTTGTTCTGAGTCTGGGTGTTCTTTGTGGCCGTTTCATGTATGTTTGTAAAGTCCCCCGCGACACAGGATTTGTTTCTAGTGCGGGAGTTATCTTAAAAAAAAAATCTAATTCAATTTATTGAAAACTAGCTTTTGCCCAAGGCCCAGCCTACATGTATGTCTATTATCACGGTAAAGAGTAGCCTATGTCCTTCCTCAAGAATCAAAATATCTCCATTCAAAATTTCATTGAAATCGGTGCAGCGGTTTAGAGTAACTGGCAAACAATGTTACTTACGAATCTCGTATAATGGATAGGGACGTAGAAATATAATTTTGAGTTTTGTTCTAGTTGTGTTGTGTTTTTATAGTAGGTAAGCAGAGTATCCTGATTACCCGAGACTACATTTTCGGCACCTTGAATGAGACTGTTTAAGGCGCTGACAGTAGAAATTAGATCTCCTTTGAACTTTAACCAAAATTAAACCAACAAAAAGGTCGTAACAATATTGTAACTTGACTTAATCTCGTATGTCCCCTTGAAGATACAGAATTCTTTTAACGCTTTCGTTTTTAGGGTTCCGTGCCCAAGGCAAAAAACGAAACCCTTATAGATTCGTCAAGTCTGTCTGTCTGTCTGTCTGTTCGTCCGTCTGCCTGTCTATCCGTCCGTATGTCACAGCCACTTTATTTCAAAACTATAAGAACTACACTGTTGAAACATGGTGAGTCGATGTATTCTGTGAACCGCATTAAGATTTTCACATAAAAATAAAAAAAAACAATAAATTTTGGGGGTCCCCATACTTAAAAAAAAATTTTCATCAAACCCATGTCTATGGATAGGTCTTCAAAAATGATATTAGAAACCTCCTAGAAACCTTAGTGTGGTACCTACCATAACAATTGGCTTGGCACCGACTTCAAACCTATGAAAAGGTTGCACATAAAAATTAAGTTATTTTATACTTTTTAGTTTTTGAAGTCGGTTTTTTTAAACGAAGTTTTATTTTTATTTTAACTTTGTTCTTGTAACTACACTGTAATGTAAAATTGATAATTGCATATACTAATCTTTCAAAAAGTAATCATCCTGTCTCCAACATACTGAGACTATAACACTTCGAAGTAGATCTATGAATGGAACTTGTTACTTTTGAAACAAGAATCAACCAAGTCAAAATCGGGCTAAGAGCAATGTTGTTGTTAAAAGAAAATATGTCTTACTGCCATTTCTGAAGGCACTGTTACATTCTTGTTACTTACATACAATTAAAAAAAATTAAAAATAAATATGTACATAAATCACCAATTAATGTTTTCTTTCGTATATCTGCCGATACTACACTAACTTTGATGTCGTGGGTCATCTATAATAATATTGTAAAGGGGTAAAGTTTGTGAGGTTGTAGGGGTAACCTATAGATTTACTGATCCGATTTTGAAAATTATTTTACCAATAGAACACCACATTATTTTTGAGTGTCTTAAATGGCTAGCATGGCTATTTATATGAACTCGAAAAACCATATCCGCGATACCCGACATACATACAGGCGAAGCCGCAGGTAAAAGCTAGTACGGATATACAGTTATACAGAAATTGTTCATTATTTATATCACAAATTTAATACTTTGTTTTATTATTTCAGATTGATAGAACCAGCAAACCAAGAGAGAATTATTATTTTAGTAACTATGTTAGTCTAATAATACCTAAATAAATAAATACTTGCAAATATGTTTTAATCTAATACTTTAATGAGCTACGCATATAAAACTATTTCTGTGTTGATTTTCAATTACTTTATTCTCTAAGGTTATTTATTAGGTCATTCTAGTTAGATATTCTTACTACCTTAGAGCATATATGGCCTATACCTATACCTGGAGGGGCAGCCGAACGGGCGGAAAGCATGATCGGAGTAGAGAGAGAGACTGAGTTTGGGTAGAGTCTGTCTCTCTCACGCAAGCTTCTGAATGGCAAAGAAGAGGAGTTATTTTAAACTGGGTTTATTTTATAAAAAAAGCATAAATAAAACTTCTAAACCTATTTTTTCTCCCTGAAAACTTCGAAAGTCTTCCGAAAGATTTCCAATATCAACAAACCACGATTTTAGTATATCTGTTGCATTTAATCCGGTTAGCCAGTAACTATCTGAAAATAGGTATATTATTAGGTAATCTTGAGTCCTTCTCCATTTTAAATGCTTTAGGAAATTGATAAGTGATTTATTCAGTAGCACTAACCACCATTAGGCTATTTACACAGCTTTCTTCCTGCCATTATTTCGGTTCAGTACATACCATGGCGCATTTAAACGACTAATAAACAGCGTAGGGACGGACATGAATATTATAGTACTCAATATCGTGGGTATTAAGATTATGTTATGCGTTTATGGTAAGTTTATTGACACGGTTATAGAGCGACTAGAACCTTGAAACTTGTTTTACTTATACGGAGTAGTCTTCCAGCGAAGTATTATTCTAATCTAGGACACTGGGTAAAATCATTTCTTGCTTATGACTAATATTATGGCCGCAAATGATTGCTTAAAACATTTTTAAGAATCTTAAAGGTAATTAAAAAATTACAGCCCTAATCTTAGCCTGGGCAAAGTAGAATGGATGTCTAGACATTGTATTTTTCATTATTTTTATTGTATTGTTACGTGTTAGGGTTCAATGGATTTCGGAAATAAACCTTCTGATGTGTAAAAAGGACTTTATTAAAAACACACTCCTAAAATCACAATATCACACCGAATAACAATCCTTAATGGCCACCGAGGTCGCTAGGTTAATCACTGATATCACTCCAATATTTATCGCACTGTAACTCAAACTGAACTGAACTGCGGCCCGCGAGATTCGTATTTATACCCATTATTACTACTCGTATTACTAGCGCATTCGAGAAACGTCTCGTACATACGGGGTCATTCACCGTGCCAAGGACGCGCCCGCCAGCGAGATCGCTTGAGGCAACAATCAATCTATTTTCGACGCTATGTACGTATATCGGTGTAAGGTTCAATATTCTGTGTCTTGGGAGATCAACGAGAACTTTCTCGAGCGTTGTTTGCAAATAATCTTTCTTCGTGACAGTTTTATATTTTACCTGATAGCTGTGTAAATAATTTCGTAAAACAGACAAATGCGTAACAGTAAAGGAAACCGAAAAAGGAGCGCACTGTTTCATGGCCGATAAGCACGCACGGTGTTGAAAAAAATCAAGGGCTGCTAGAAGAGATGTTTTTATAGTACCTATATGATATTACACATATTATTATCTATATATTAATATATAAAACAAAAACTTTTAAATGCTTTTTACGAAAACTATGCAAACAGAGGAGTATGAAATTTGACAGAGTTATAGTTTATATAGAGAACGAATGCAGAAAGGTAAAAAAAGTAATGGTTGAATTTTGACCACTAGGTAACCACTAGTACCTATAAATATACAATGATGTAATAGGCTTGTTCTTTAGTAGATTATTAATCGATGAGGCTTTTGTAGTTGTTGATTAGTACTTTCAATTGTTTCTTATCTAATCCAGAACTTTGATCTGACATGATTCGCCAATTAATCGCCTCCAATCGTTAGGTATATGCATAGTTCATGTAACGATAAATACAAAGACTCAATAAGACAGGTTACATTCACAGCTTTATGACCTAAGTCGTAAGTGAAGCAATAAAAAAACGGGCATACAACAAGTTAACTAATTTGGTGAGCATGCACGGGAAATAAACACTCCTTTTTGGAAGTCGGTTAAAAATACAAAGTTGTGTACTAACAGTTTCGTAGACAACATTGTGTGGGAGAGATGTTGTTATACTTTCAATATTCCGTATACGTTAAATTCTTTGATTACTTACACGTGGAATGCACTTAATTATGGTCTTGTATTAGAAAAGAGTTTCAAAACTGTATTTCTACGTTTTATATATTTTTATGTGTACTTCAATTCTGCGATTCGATTTGACAGTGCTTTAGTTAGATATTTACCTCTGACACAATGTGCGTGCATTTGTAAATGCGTGCAACTGTAAAATCAACAACCTGATTTTCTTTACAGTCCGCATTACCATTCGACTATTTCTTGATCAAAAATCGTTGTTATACATATATGTCTTACAGTTCGAATACCCAGAAAGAATCTACATAATTGTTGTTTATATAATACTTTCGTTATTTTCCATTTTATGACTGCCTTATTAATCTTAATATAATATTTTTGATGGTAACCAAATTTGAGCTCGTTTTATGAAATCACGCTACGGGTAAAAGGAGAAGCAGACGTAGTTGCGAGGGTCAACTACTGCAAACATAAAACTTACAATACGCTAATTAGACAAATTAGGAAATGCGTAAGGCCGCGTTTTCGAAGCCAGCGAGGAGTGAAGCTGTGGCGTTGGCAGAGCGGGTAGCGGTGCGGCAATCCAAACCCGTTTTCGAAATCAGCGGGCAGATCGTGCAGCGCAAGAGCGGTGTAGTGTTGTACTATTTGAAATTTTACCTCGTAAAATTTAGCTACGTACATATACGGATGAGAGATGTGACGAAAAAAATACTAGTGATTTGAAATAACTAGTGAAATCGATCAGTGTTTGATAATATTTTATTTAAGTAAGGTACCTACTTACTTATGTTATAGTATCATAATTGTTTTAAATTTATTTTTCTAAAATCGTACAACTCTTATCTGACACATCTATCTACAACAATGCATACGATTTTTTGTAGTATTGAGTTAGCTGGCTACCCACTCTGCTCCCCGCCAACTTCGAAAACGCGGCCTTAGAGTGGCTTCAATTCCAACAGAAAAATTGCTATTCTGTCTTAATCAAATTTAAACTTTTAAATTTGATCAATAATATAACAGATAATACTGAATTCTTTATAATTACTTAATTTATTGCCAGTAGTCTATTTAATGAGTAATATGATATTTGACTATGTTTTATGGTTGTCAAATATGGTTAAATATACTTTAATTCTATATTACCTCAGCAATGCGGTAGGCAAGAGAATATACGAGTATAATTGAACTGAATCACATATTTAAACAAGGCGCTCATAGCCCAGTTGCACTCGGTGATTAGAAACAAATACCGAGGGTAAGCAACGATGGCGCCGTCAGTACCTGGATAGGTGACCGCTGGTGGAATGTTACCATGAGTGTCTCTGTGATTCAGAGGTCATGTTAAGCAGTCGGTTCCGGTTGTTATCACAGGATAACAGTCGTGAAGCTTAGTTGGAGGCCTTTGGGCGGCTTAAAAACATTCAACGGCAAGATTACGTAGCCACAACGTAGTCTTGCCAGTCCCCAACCCGCACTCGGCCAGCGTGGGGACGTATGGCCTTAACCCTCTCCTGAGAGGAGACCCGAGCCCAGCAGTGGGACGTTATGGGTTGTTGATGATGATGGCATATTTAAACAGAGCTCATACTCGAGTCTGGAAATTCTAACTAGCAGACATTGGATAAATAGAGTAAACGTTAGCAATTATAGTTTGAACAGTTCATGAATGCAACTCTATAAATATCTACGTACAAATACAAAACTTCATGCTATCGCACAACCACTCCCATCATTGAACAACTTTCTTTTTCATAACTTTTGACTTATGAAACTTTGATATTATTGTTTATAATAACAATAAGATGCTCTTTAGATAGGACTGTTGAGGAACGGGTGATCGTGTTCCTCCAACACAAAGGGAGGATCCTCCGACCAGGCGAGCTGATCATGCCTGGCGGGCCAACTGCCCTACGATTGATGTTGGGAAGTTGTATATATGTTAATTGGCGCGAAAAATCTTATTGCGCGATTCAGGATTGGTACTGTTGTGTACTCCGTGTCGTGACGTAACACCGTAGTTCGGTGTATCCTTGGTCGATGACGCTGTAGCATGTTGCTGTTGCGCGTATGTGGAAGTCGCCGCAAGACTAAAGATAAAATATTTTAGGCTACTTAATTAAAAAGGATATAAAGCAAGCAAAAGTATATTTAAGCCATTGTTAAAGGGTTTTAATGCCACAAAGTATTCATGATAAATACCCCAACAAAACCTTACATAAATTCCACGAACTAATTCATAATATCCATTTTAAAACAGGTAAGTCTTTGCCTATCCTTTAAATTGAATACATAAACCAGGCATATAATAACCAGGTCTCATAAATGAGGCCATATTTTATACGTCATATAGTTAGTTGGCCGATACCTTTACCCTAGGTTATTATTCACGAGTCTTTTATATCCGACGATAATTTTAACGATGGCTGGACGTGCAAAGTGACTACATGAAGGGATAATGAATGCTAACCATATGACATTATTGCAACAACTTTACAAGCAAAATGAAAATGAAGGCTAAAACATCCCCTGTGCAAAGTCTCTGGACAAAAATTAACATGCCATTCATTACTCACATAAAAGTTAATACTAAAAGTTGTTAAATGCTTGCTTCAATTGCATTAAATTTGGCAAATTGAAAACAACAAGGGAAATATTAAAGCATTCACGATGGAAAATTGTTAATGAGAAAAAACCATTACTGTTGTGTTATATAAACAAAAAAGTTTGGATGATAACCGGATTTCGACAGTGTAATACAGAAACGGATGAATGGATTCCGCTGGGAGAGCTTGTTATTAAAAATAAAAGAGTTTCTCGAAATGTTCATAGCTCGATAAACGAGCATAAGTATGTTTAAAGCTATGTTATGTTTGACTGTCTCGTTGGTCTCGCGGTTGGCGTGTGCGACTGCTGATCATGAGGTCTTGGGCTCGATTCCCGGGTCGGAGCAAATGTTTGTATGATCTACAAATATTTGTTTCGGAGTTTGGGTGTTTTCCATGTATAATATGTATGTATTTACAAAAAAAGAAGTATATATGTATTTGTATCAGTTGTCTAGTACCCATAACACAAGCTCTGCTTAGCTTGGGACTAGATGGCGTTGTGTGTTAGATGTCTGAAATATTTATTATTATTTATTAAAGCTAGTTTTAGATAAATCCTAACATATTAAATGCGGATATACATGCGGAAAAACGATTATAAAATATATTTAAGACACAGTTAATAGAAAACACACACATTTATGATAATTATTTTAAAATTAAAGTAATAATATCGTTATGACGAATTTTTTTTAGTATCAAATGTGTCGTGAAATTTAAACTAACTTGGTGTTTGTATGATGTTGTTAACAAAAAATATGAGACTACAAATCTTACAAGATGAAAATAATCATTATGAATCAAATAAAAACGAAATTTATTCGATTAAATATGTATCAACAAACCCATTAAAAGTTGAAAAAGCAAACAGGTATAGCAAAAATCAATCAGAGAAACGTGCCGACCGCTTCTATCTGGGTACACGTCGATTCGACGATTGCTTTGTGCCACAGGAAATTAGTTTGAAACTTGAAAGCGAATTGCACGAGTCTAACTACATCGTGTATGTGCACAACACTAGTTTGAAATGTGTTTTAGTCTAACTCACGGGGCTTTGGATAGCAGAACGTAGTTTGTCATGCAGCTTAAATAAGGTTTAATTAGTCTCTCTCCAACCGACTTATATCGATCTGAGTTACTTAAGTTGCCTTTTTTTGCAAGTGCACATACACAGCCGTTGGTCTCATTTACAAGAATTCATGGGAAAGACCAGTGACTACAATTGGAAAATCGAATTGAAATATCTAGCCAATACTGAAGTATCGGACCTTAAACATTTCACCGCGATTAAATACATGATAAAAATGCATTATGTTTAGTATCTTCAAATTATTAAGGCTAAGGGTGATAAATTAAATTCCAGGTAGATATATATATTTTAATTTCAACCTTTATATATATTCCATTGTTTCTGTCAATGGAGATCATTGGCAATAATGTAATGAAATGAAATCTTCTGTATAACTCGCTAATAATTTAGCTAGAAAGCGTATCAACACAACAAGCGATCTAAATTAAAAACAATTTTATATCACAAAATGTCACAATGTTTGCACGATTCCTAACCGAGTGACATAAATGTGTATGCAGCGACGGCTTGCTTGAGTTAGCGCCAAGCACAGCTTTGCACCGTCACCTACTTTTACAAATTATAATGTCTCAGACAAAGGAAATTTCCCGACCACTCATACCAATAAATATTTACATAAACAAAAAACTGAAAAACCTTATTTTATGCTTATAAAAACTTAAACAAAAGGAGATTAAGATAGCAAAACTCATATGATACAAATGATAAAATACAGTTGTTTTATAAAACCACCCGGAAATAGGAGCCCCGCCTAGCGGGGCTCCGTCGACTCATAATTGAAGCCAGTTTCTATATATATTTTTTTCAAATCACATGCTAAACTAATGGTAACCCTAGTTAATTTGCCATTTAACCAGTTGGCTAAGCGTCGTCAAGCTGTAGTGTTGAACGTTGCAGTCAACAAGTAGGCTAAGCGACGTACAGCCGTGTGATTAAATGGCGTTGTTCAATCAAAGGGCTAGCTGTTTGATTGGACGGCTATTTTAACCAGTTGGCTGCGACATATGTATCATCCAACCGATTATATATTATGTTCCATCGATAAACCTCACGATTAAATGGAAATGTCACCATACCTAAATGTATAACCGATCGGCGAATAACGATAATATATCAGCAATATTTAGGTCGCTGGTTTTAATGTAGCTGTTGCGTACAATTAATTATCTGTTCAACCCTCTAAAATATATTCATATCAAAATTATCGATGTGCATTCATTGGAACCTCATCACGTGTACATAATTCAGCTATTGTAGATAAGTATTGGTTAGGCATTTGTCGCACTGAAAGCGAGAAATTAATTTCTTAAGCTAGGAAAAAAACCTATTTCGAAACAAGGATATTGGTGTTATACTCGTAAAGTCATTAAATATTTTAAAGAGTATACTGCTATTTGTTTTATATTTTCTGGATTTAAAAGGAATGAAGTTACTAAAGGTTATCGACTTATATCCAGATTAGCACTCTGAAGTTGTCTGGACATTAGCCCCAGAACTGACACCCATTAGGGTAGAAGAGTTTCGGAATGGAGACCGTGTCTCGGCAAACGTAGTAGTAGTCAGTTGCAGTGACGACTTGCTCAAGATGGTTGACAGGAGCTAGATGCGAGAAGCCCAAAACCGATCAGATAATAATCTGGTGAAATTTGCTGTCTCCTTTATTCTTCCATAATCTCATTCCGAAACTCTCGCATCTAATCAAATAATAACGTGCTCATACGCGTATTTTGTTATCAAAGCCTTATACAGATAATAAAAGACCCATCGTTAATGTTCACTATTTACGGTTTATATATTTACAAAGGCAGCTTTATTACTACTGCCTAACATGACAAGCACAGTTTTAATCAATCTATTAATCTTCTCGTATAAATATTAATGTTTCTTCATCTTTTATCATATCTGTCTGATCAAATATATAAAATTCTAATCAATATAATGATTTGTAAAAGGCAAAGAGTGCTTTGGTGATAAAGTAAGTTTTTAAAACAAACTAAATCTATTATATAATATAGTATTTTTTTGCGTGCAGTCCTATCGACTAAAACATACATTAAATAAACAAATATAAAATAAACTGCAACAATATATTTTTAGGAAATATACAATATATCCTACTTACATACTTCTTAACTAGCGTATATCATATGTTAAACTCAACAAAATGCTTTTGCCGCTTTTGCATTCAGTTACCTATCCAATACTTAATAGTAGAGGAGACGGTGGAACATCGACCTTCACCGATCTGATAACCAGATGAGACGTATTCTTTATCAAATAAAATTTATGAACATATATTATATGCCTATGAACACTTGCCTATCAAAAAGTGCTCATGGCTATTTTTAATTTAATTTCATCACTTTCACTGTTTTGATAAACAAATGAATTTTATTTTAACTGATAGTTTTTAACACACAGAATATGCCTAGGTAGGCTTGCCTGCTCATTTCTGTGTATGGTTACCTAGCAAGCAGATGTGAACAGGTAAGTCAATATAGGTATCTCCACCGATCTGATAACCAATCGAAATGTATATCAAAGCTTAGATAATTTAATTACATAATCAATTACATTTACTTGCCTGCAAAAAATTGTACTTATAGTATTGTTGTCTAGCTAACCACTTTACAGTTTTAGCCATTTGCTAAGTGCGAGAGAGAAAATAGAGCGTAGATGGAGAAGAATTATTAGAATATGAAAATCAGTATTCAACTTCCGATGATTCAGATAGTGAATAATGAAAATAACAATAAATATTAGTTTTTTTTTGTATTTTTTACTTTGTAATAAACGCTTTTAACAACATAAGTGTTTTTTTTTCTATATTGTTAAATATATATAATAAAATAAAACCATCATTTTATTTTTTATACTAATGTTTTAAAAGTAACACTTATTCTTGCCCGCTTTACAGCAGTTATTTAATTTAAAATAATAAATAAATTATTCTTTATTTAATTTTAAATAAGGAATATCGTTTTTTTTTATTTTTAACTTTTACAATTTAGCTTTAAAATGATTTAAAAAAATGTTTCTTGTATTTATTGATTATTAACTTATTTATTTTTGATTATTGCATAGTTGTAAGTATGTATAGTGTAAAATAATATAAAAATTGTGATCGAAATTAGTTATAATAAATTGGAGTTCAAAATTACTGACAAGTGTAAACAAATGCTGTCTCTCACACATGTACACGAGCATTCGCACTCGGATCAGTGTTGCCAACTCTCAGATTTATTTATCCCTAAAGCTTGGGTTAAAAACCCCTAAAATCCCCCCCAAAAAAAAGGGAAATAGACATCTAAAAGCTTTTTAAAATTTAATTATCAATTATTTTATTATAAACGAAATATAAAAAACATACATAGTTTTGGAATATGTGTATTATTTTTTAAATTCTTTACAACTTATTAGATGTGAAAAATATGAAAATAAGTTATAATAAATAGTATATGATTCATATACTATAATATAGATGCGTAAATCTATAGCTATAGTACATCTAAAATAAGTTTGTAATATATAGGTATAACTGCCGAGAGCTCTACTTATACTTTGCTTTAGTATATACATTGAACATGTTCTTTTAAAAATTGATAATTGAAGAATTGTTATTTTTATTAATTTTTATACTAAAAATTTTATGTGCTGACGAATTGAAAATTCCATAAAAAATACCCTAAAAAATGTATCCTCGAAAACTTTTCGGCTATTTGCAAAATACCCCTAAATTAAGGGGAAAATCCCCCAAGTTGGCATCACTGACTCGGATACATTCAACGGTCAGGTAGCGTGCAGCTGCTACGTTGTATTCTGTTCTACCACACGGACCTCGGACGCTCTACTTTCTCTCTCGCACTTAGCAAATGGCTAAAACTGTAAAAGTGGTTAGCTCGGCAACAATACTTTAAGTACAATTTTTGCAGGCAAGTAAATGTAATTGATTTTGTAATAAAATTATCTAACCCTTGACATACATTTTGATTGGTTATCAGTTCGGTGGAGTTACCGATAATGACTTACCTGTTCACATCTGCTTGCCAGGTAACCACAAAAATGTGTAGGCAAGCCTACCTAGGCATGTTCTGTGTGATAAAAACTATCAGTTGAAATAAAATTCATTCGGTTATCAAAACAGTGAAAGTGATGAAAGAAAATTGATTAAAGTTAATTAAATTAAAAATAGCCATGAGCACTTTTTGATAGGCAAGTGTTCATAGGCATATTTGTTCATAAATTTTTTTGATAAAAAATACGTCTCATGTGGTTATCAGATCGGGGAAGGTCGATGTTCCACCGTCTCTTAGACTATAACAAATTGAAATAAATTGGAAAAAAGCGAAGTCCAATACTCACCTAAGCCCAAGAACTGTTTGTATCCGACGATAAATAGCGCTAATAAATTCAAGCTGATATCTCTCGGCCCGAGGAGCCCGTTCCGCTTCCTTCGCACATTTTTACTATTTAAAAACGAATAACGCCAAATAGAAATGTGAAGTGATAAAAGTTGCAGGAAGGTTAATGATCAGAGGCACGGAATATTCTAATCTACATAAAACTATTTAAGGAAAGTAATGTATATGTCGACTAAAGTGAATTATAAGCGTTGATTTTGACCTTAACTTACATTGCCATAATGGTAATTTTATTTAAAAGAAATTAAGTTATAAAAGTGATGCTTTCCGCCGAACAAACACTTTTATTATTGGGAATTAAATGGACGATTGTGTTTTTATGGTAGTTTATTTTTGAAATTTGTATAAATAGGGAAGTTAGACCTATATCTTAGCGTTCCATGGATTCACCGTGCGGGTGCCGGGTCCATCGCGTGATAGATGGGGGCAACACATGCGACTTCGACAGTGCCTGGGAATTGCGACCCAGGTTTAGGTTTAAGGAGCACTCCTTACGACGTGTCAACGCTCACCTCCACTGTCCGCCGTGTTACCCCCTCTACCTAACCATATTTGAAGTGAGCCTAGCAATGCCGCTTTGGATATTCGTTCAAGAAAAGAGCTTACTGAAGCTCTTGGCAATCCAAGGTCTTTATGCAGGTTATAGAGGGATTTAGCTGGTATACCCCTCGCACCCACTTCCACGGCATACAGCGCAACGACATAACCATTTTTAGTTATTTCGTTGGTTAAGTCAAAGTACTTGTTTCTTTTTAAAGCGTGGTCTTTAGGGATGTTCGTTTCCCACGGCACCGTGAGTTCTCCTAGTACTACACGCTTAATTGACATTGCATAAAGAAATATGTCCGGTCTGGACGCCGAGGCACAGATATCCTCCGGTATTCTGTAGTGATTTTCATACGTGTCCACTAATAATGTCCAGTCACTGGCGGTATTTATAATTGAGTACGGCTTTTGTGTGAGTAAAGTCTTTTTTGTTGAGCCTTCCTTTACAAACGCGATGTTAGTTTTTATGTTTGTTGTTATTCCTTTTTTCGCTCTCGCCAGTGATAAGCTCATAGCTTCGCGTATGATGAGTAATACCCTATCATGGCGACGTGAATAATGACCCCGGTCTAATAGCGCCTTACAACCTGTCAGTAAGTGCCTGGCTGTACCTATTGCCGCATTGCACATCGTACAAGCCTTTTCTGTAGCTTTTCCCCACCTTACTAGGTTGCTTTGATCGGGGAGAGTTAATTGAAAGGCGTTGAGGTAGAATTTTAAAAGGGCGGGTGACCAATCATATGAAAGTGTGCGCCATTTCAAAGCTGGTGGGATACAAAATTCTCCTAGAGTTAACCATTTATTCTGCATTTCTAGGTTCATTGCGTGCACCATGTAGGTCTCGTTTTCATCTTGTTGTATGAAAGATTTTGTTATCTCTTTGTCGGTCTGTCTTCTAGCATTTCCCAATCCAACTCTACTGGACTGCGTACCCACCATTAATTTTTTGTGGAATTGGAGCCGTGACTCTAGCTCTGATGAATTTTTGTCTTTTGGAAGGGATCTAACGATTTTGTCTTGGGATTTTGACAAGACATGCATTTTGGTAACTCTTAGGTGTTTGTAGAGTTCCGAAGGTTTTTTTAATTTCATTCCAAAATTATTCGAGCTCCTGTACAACGTTGACGGGTCTGCAGATGGTGCTAGCCCGAGCCACGACTTCAATGTCTTAGTGACTTTCGCGTCCAGTGTTCTTAGGTGGTTCTGGTTTATATCATATACTAGAAACGGCCAGTTGAGACGTGATGTTAAGTAGTTGTCGTATATACTTATAATGGATAGTCGTAGATTTAAAATAAATTAGTACCTACCCTAGCGACTATCGTAAATCTAAATTGATATTTTCAATTTCCAAGATGGCACTTATCAGTCTGTTGTAAACCTCTCATTTATAATTCCAATATTCGGCATGTATATTTATAGTATTTTACTAAAAGGGTTATCGACAATTAAATAAAAAAAACTAAAGTAAAATAAAAATCAATGTGGTATCATCCTAAACTTTAAAAATAACTTCAAATATTTTTAAATTCTGTATATTCGATTGTAAAATGAAATCACGGCTATTTACAATATATATAAAGTTTTATACTTTGTGATATTCTCGCATAAGTGATCTCAGTAGGATGTGTTTTCTACGTCTTAAAAACGACAAAATGTTTGATATTTACTCGATGTAAGAAGACACAAATATGTCTTTCTGTCTGTAAATCTGTAAGTTATTTTGAATATTAGCGTGTACTACTACTTCAGTTCGCATCAAAAAAATAATGATGTCTAAAAAATATTTAACTCTTGATAATCATCGATTTAGCCGTTTGACTTGCATCTATGTAAAAATGGTTATATGTACGGAAATATATATACATATGTACGTAGTGGCTATTACTGGTTTTTATCGCAAATGTAAAAATGGTTATATGTACGGAAATATATACATATCTACGTAGTGGCTATTACTGGTTATTATCGCAAATAACCTTTTACGCTAACCGGAATCCAATAGGTTATTGGGCAAAATAGGTTCCGGTAATCCTATCATGCATTTGTGTTTTAATATTGTACCTACCTGTATTCTGACGCAGTGTTTACCTTGATAATATTCTTGTTTTTGTAGCTTATTTCTTGGTAAACCGAAATGTATATTATGGCTACTTATGTAATCAGCGAAAGGGGATATCTATACAAATAAATAAGAAGTATCTGTTTGTAATTTCAAATTAACAGCTTTTCACTATGCAAATGAAAGTATAAACAATACTTAAATCTTTCTTTTTTGTGTTTGTTTGTTCTGGTTTATCTCTGGAACGGCTGGACCGATTTTGACGGGACTTTCACTGATAGGTAGCTGATAATATAAAGAGTAACTTACGTTTTTTGGACTAGCTTCGCACCGCGGCGTTGCCCGAGGTTGATGTCGTACCGCGGGTAAAACTGCGTGGCTCAGCTAGTATATCATATTTATATATATATATACATATTCTTTCACAGGAGAGGCTTGTGTCCAGCAGTGGGCTATTAAAAGCTGTTGATGATGATGTTACCAGCTAACATATTTTAAATGTATTCTACGTCGTACACCAATACACCATACACCAAGAATACGTCTATTTCTGTTTTTCTGTTGTCATGTGTGTCATTTTTAACCGACTTCAAAAAAGGAGGAGGTTCTTAATAGACCGTATATATGTATATATATATTTTATGTGTATCGCGGATAACTTTGTCGTTTGTGATATACCGATTTTGATGATTATTTTTTTAATGGAAAGGAGATATCCCAACCAAAAACATGGTACCATAATAAGGACACTAAGATCTAATGATGGAATCCAAGAGAAATCGATCTCGAATCGAAATCGAGTTTTTAATTTTGTTAAAAAATACTTGTTCAAATATGTAATACATCTTTTCAAACGCCCAGCTAGTCAGGTTTCAATATAGCTAGGTACTCATTTAACTAAGAGTATTTTAAGTTAACTGAGAGTATTTTAAAGGCCTTTAGTTATAGAAGAAAAGTTATGAAACCCTGTAACATTTAAACTTATCGCGATGATTACCTTAGAAACATACTTTTATCTTATAAGTACTGAAAAGTGCTGTAAGTATGACCACACTTTACACTTATATTTAATAGAACTAAGCATATAAGTAAAACTTTGAAGCGATGTTTTTGGCGAAAATAAAGTAATAATGCAAATTGCTAAAATAAAATAAAAAAATGCATAAATACTTTTTTATAAGTAACTTTCAGCTTACTTAGGTGGCATGACGCTGTACTCCTTTGAAAATTCCTGTAATAAAAGAAAACTCAATTACGAGTTATTCAGTTAACATCAAATATTCTTTTTTGTATCTTACGTTAAACGACATTAATATTTTAAATTGTTTTTGAAGTTTAATTTGAATGGAATAAATACTCTTTGTAATTCGATCGTTTAAAAAAAATTAAACATTTTATTTATGTTTTTACTTCAGTCGTTTGTCCTAAAAAGGTCATTCAATGTTAAATAACAATTAGTGATTAACATCGATAAGGTAATTGCGCCATTATTACACTATTGCCTAAGAATTCACTTCAAAACACGAAAAAATAGAACAAGATAGACTCTAATAGAAAATGACTCACATTTTACTTCAAAGCGTTACTTTCAATTGCTATTTGAACACTTATAAAGAATACTATTTCAATAAAAAACTGTAGTAGGGTAATGGAACTCATTCTGAACGCAGACAATGGAACCATGTATCTTGGTGACAAACATTATGGCGGCCTATTAGGATGCTTCTGCATCATTGGGCCAACAACAAGTTCCATACTTGTTGACTAGACTAAAAGATGCAGAAGCATCACTAGGCCGCCATGGTGTGGGTCGCCATACTGCATTGTCTGCATTCGCAGTGGGTATGGCGACCAATACTCTTGGATTCTGCTTATGCTTTCCATCAAGCAGAGCAGAGTCACTTTTGCGAGGTCATCAGGCAGAGATAAAAAAAAAACAACAGTTTGCTTCGATTGCATAAATGAATAAGCCTCAACCACATTGTGGATGAAGTAATAGATATAAATTTTATATTATTACGAAGTATCATGGACGTTGGCGTATCTATTGAATCAATGAATGCTATGATGACGCACATAAACCAACTTTATGGAACCGTCGTCATAACCTTCCCTGGATTATGCACAATTCGTTAGCTGTCATATGCAGTAAAGCTATATTGAATAATAGAACTCCTTTAGAATGTAATTTGTTCCAAAGACTTAGTTTCTCATATAATTTAAAATAAAGGTTTACAGACAAATATAAATAAAAAAAATATTAACCATGATTAAAAAAAAAACACGACTATTTTTATTATTGCAACTTATTCACCCTTTCCTCAATTAAGTTGCACTAGTGGTCGCCAAGTGATCATAACCCAACAATATATTTATTTTTTAATTTTAAGCCTTCTACGCTCCTCTAACTGTACCAAATTCCATATTCCTCCGTTCACATAATGTACGTGAAAATGACGATAATTTGCGTGGAATTGATGTTTTTCACATAACTTTGAGTACTTTGAGAGCACAAATCAATATGATGCTGACTGTACAAGAGGTTGCTTTACGGATTAATAATATTTGCTTTATTATACTTGCTTATCTTCCACTGTTACAGAGGAAGAAAAGTTAAGTGATAAGTGATCCAACAGCTACATTAAAAGAAACGTAGCTTCCCTGTTAACAAGGTTTCCTCGCAATATCAAAAACTTCTTTGTGAAGAATTGCATATAAATCACAGTTGGCATACTTTGAAATCTGTACTTATAAAATAACATGTCCTGACTGACTGACTGATTCATCATCGCCGAGCGTAAACCATTAAAGTTAGGGCTATGAAATTTGGTGAGTATGATTGTTTCATTGGGTAGACACCCACTAAGAAAGGAATTTGGAATTTCTACCCCTAAGGGGGTGAAATAGGGGTTGAAAGTTTGTATGGAAGTCTGTCATATTTGAAGTTAGAAACATGAAACTTCATTTTTGGGCTACTGATTAAAAATGAATAGATACGTATTTAAGCGTTTCTGCATATTCTATCCTTAAGGGGGTGAAATAGGGGTTGAAAGTTTGTAAGGAAGTCCGTCATTTTTTAAGTGAGAAACATGAAAATTTAGCTTTGGGCTACTGATTAAAAATGAGTAGATACGTATTTAAGCGTTTCTGGATATTCTATCCCTAAGGGGTGAAATAGGTGTTGAAAATTTGTAAGGCAGTCCGTAATTTTTTAAGAGTAACATGAACATTTCTGTTTTGGCTGATTAAAAATGAGTAGATACGTATTTAAGCGTTTCTGGATATTCTACCCCTGAGGGGTGGATTGGGGGAATAAATTTCGTATATAGGTTAATCTGGAAGTCCGTCATTCTTGAAGTTAGAAACATGCAACTTTATTTTTGGGCTACTGATTAAAAATGAGTAGATACGTATGTACGAACATGTTCTACCGGAACCGGTTGTGGTACACGGTGCCGTTCTCGATTGTTCAAAAATATGTGTGGTACCTCGGGCAGACTTTGCAGTTAAGTAGAAATAACTTCGAAAACGAGGTGAACAGGAGAATTCAGCCGGGTTGGGCAGCGTTTGGGAAACTTCGTCGGGTCTTTTCATCGTCAATCTCACAGTGCCTAAATACGAAAGTCTTCAATCAGTACGTCCTACCTGTCATGACATATGGTGCCGAAACGTGGACACTTACGACACAGTTTTAATTAATTACATATAATCAACTTCCACGCGAGCAAAGCCACGGGCAACAGCTAGTTGTAATATATTAGAGCGAGCAAAGATGCACATCAAGGAGCACTGCGAATACTATGATAAACAAGTTTTAATGCAAAAATTCCTTTTATTAAATTTTTTCCAAGATTGTCTGAGCAAAATGTTGATATTGCATTTTAAATAGATTTGATTTCTTTCATAAAAAGGCATGAACTTAAATTATATTATTATTTATACGGATATCAACAAGTATAATAAATGTTTCATATTTTCGGATTACCCGACATTTCGACTAGGTTACATTAAATGTATAAGATGTTAATTATGAAGGTGTCATAGGTTATACGAGAAAAATATTGTAAGAATTGAAATAAAAGCAAAAATAATAGTACTTGTACGTAGATTTTGTAGATTGATCTTAAATGAAGTTACGTGCTGAGGTTCGCGAGATCGATTTCATTTCCCAAAGGATCCGTAAAACCTTGTTATTTTGAGTACTTCTGCTTACTTTAGCATTGTGTTTCTTCTTTTGTGTAAAACGGGCATTGAACACGTTGTTAAAGCGTAACGGATATTTTTAAACCCGTAGTATGTTTTTATACAGAGAACCTGAATAGGTTTTTTTTTGCCACGTGTCTGACTACAAAATGTACTATGATGAATTAATATATGAAGATTTACGTTAATATGATTTAAGAGATTCAAGAGCCTCGAATACTATAAAATCATACAACATCCAACAGAACAGCCATCTAGAGATTCGCTTCAGGAAGAAGACATCCACTGATACGTTTCGAGTTACGACGTACGTTTCCACGTACAACGGCCCAATCAAGAGGCTAAGTGCCTAAATAGCCCGTCAAAACAAACAAACAATACATAATACGTAGTATACCTATACATAAATGAAACATCCCTGAAATAACATTGATTGTTTTACTGCTATTTTATGTTAATAATCTTCATTTACTAGTATTAAATATTGTATTGTGACCAATATTTACGAAAAGCCGACATCTACAACCATTTTTTAAAGTACGTATGGTTTAAAGACAAAAGTTATTCATTGGCTTTTTACGTTAAGGCGTTTAGAAATATGTTCGCACAATTAATTTAGACTCGGACGTTATTTATAAACAAAAAGGAAATTCTTGAAATATAGTTTCTATTTTAATTGGACACCAAAAAATTACATTTACTAATACTCGTAGAAAAAATGTAGACAAATATAGAAGAAAGAGGAAAGGAACATCAGCATAAATCGGTTATTAAACGACGAAGTTATCCACGAACACACATAAAAAAACGGTCGAATTGAGAACCTCCTACTTTTTTTAAAGTCAGTTATAAATATTTTACCTTTCTAGAATCAAACTCACTTGTACTTATTCCACTATACAAATATAAATATTTTACCTTTGTTTGGGAATGAAAAATAATTACTTGCTGTTTTTGTCTATTGGTCTCTCCAACCACAAGCGGAATATCACATCAACAGCCCATAACAGTCGACTGCTGGAAACGGGCCTCTCCTTAGAAAGGATGTTGTGGCCTAATATACCTACGGTATAAAGATACACATTCCTTCCATCTCAGTTCTATCTCCCCATCCGGAACTTGCTGTATCCATAACCTTAGTTACCTCGCTAATTCTTTTGCCTGTCCAACCTTCTGCCTTACTTAAAGAGATCATATTCCGAAGGAGAGCTGATATGAGGCAGCCAGCAGATCATAAAAAGAACTTACAAAAACCTTTTATAATGTTACAGGTTGTGCCTACCATAAATATGTGGGGGAACGGATGTCAAGTCCCTCCAACACGGCTCAATGGTTGATGTTGGGATGTTGTATATTTCCCCCCAATGTATCCCTACGTTGTCGTCGTGGTGGGGCTTGCGTGGGTCGATGATTTCTGGGGCTATGCCGGTAGAGCCACTCATGCCGGATAGGCCCAGAAGGAGACTCCAGACTAAATGGGATACGAGACGGAGTCTTCACAGGCTGCCGCGTGGGGCACTCTAAACGTCCCTCTGCTCTAGCAGAAGGCGTATTAGAGTGCCAGTAGTTCCGAGAGGGACAGGGGGCGGACGGATCCGGTCTGGTGCAGACCCCGTCCGGCCCAGCCGTAATCCTGAACGGACAGGACCGGTGGCTCTTCGAAGCCATGAGGACGTAAACCTCTATAAAAATACCCCAAGCTCACGCTCTGACGCCTGGCAATGAGCTGAATCGCTGGAGGGAGTCCAGTGCCAAGGGCGTCCTCTGTCGGAGGACATTAAACTTCAAAAAACTAATGACAATGGAAAACAATAGGATAAAACCTACCCAGGAGGGTCCTAGACGCGAAGCGTCTGGGGAATCCCTCCCGGAGCCAGTCGGCTCCGGTAGCCCCCAATCGTATTATGGGGGGGGCATTCACTGTCTTACACGCCCGTCGCCGAGCGTCAAATCCGGCACCAATATCGCGAAGGTCGCGGAAACCAGAAGTGGGGCAGTCTCGCGCCAGACGCGGAACAGCCGCGGACAGTTCCGGAAGGCGGACGCCCACTCCTCGAATGATGAGATTGCTGCGGCAGGAACGCCTGCAGCGGTGGGGCTCCCAGAAGTCTATCCGGCTGCTGGGAGCCAAAGAACAATGGAGCGCATGCGTTCCAGATCCGCCGTGAGCGTCACGGGCGGTGGTCCCAGTGCGAGGACGGACGCACTGGAGCCGATGGACGTGGAGGAATACCGGAAGCGCGGACGCCCCACTGGCTGCGAGAGTGACATCGCTCAGGCGATGTTGCCTCCTAAGGTGGCGAGCAGTCAGAGGGAGCGATCGCTGACCCCGGTGCCGGCCCCGTCAGGTTCCCCCTTTTGTAGGGCGGAGTCCTACAGGCGGACTCGAGCGGACGGCGAATTCCAAGCGGAGGAGGAGATAGCAGATCTCCTGCTGAAAATCAAGGAGCCGACGGTGGGGGATTCTGTGCCCCAAACACCGTCCTCCATGCAGGAGAGAGCGGACGCGGCGGTGGCTATTATCCACAAGGTGGCCACCAAGTCCGTCAACCTTAAGGGCCCGTTTGTGAGGGCCCTTAAGGACTCCTCCTCTGCCTTAGCGGGAGTCATCGAATCTCTCGCAGGGGACGTGGCTCGCCTCGAGGCGGCCAACGGCCGCTTGACGGAGCAGGTGGCCGGGCTCAGCGCTCAATTTGCCGTCTTTCGGGCGGAGTGCTCTGAGCGTGAGGCCCCTGTCCCGTCTGCGTCCCAGCCGGCCCTGGCCCCGTCTACATGCCGGCCGGCCCCGTCTGCGTCCCGGCCGGCCCCGTCTGAGCCGCCGCCTCCGCCTGCGTTGCGGCGGGCCCCGTCTGCGTCCCAGCCTGCCCCGTGTACGTCGCAGTCAGCCCCTGCTGTCCCCGGGGTATCCGACGACGTCCTGCAGCAGATGCTGCAGCAGATCCTCGTCTCGGTGGGGAATCTGGTGGACGGTCGTCTGGCTGGCCTGGAAGAAAGGCTGCTTCCCGCCCCTATTCTTCGGCCGCCGCTCGCGGCGCCGAAGACGAGGGTCACCTCGGCGCCGGCCTCGCTTCCCGTGGTGGGGGGTCACGTGTCGTACGCGGCGGCGACGTCTGTGCCGGGCACTGCCTTCACGCGCAAGACGCAGCAGCGGGCGAAGGCTGCGGCCAAGACGGCTGCGCCGCAGCCGACGCCCAAGACGGTGGCAACGTCTGGAGCGGAGTTCCCTCCGCTCCCCACTCCAACACCTCTGCCTGGCCCTTCCACATCCGCCCCCTCTGATGAGGGTTGGCAAGTAGTTGGAGGGGCCAAGCTGTCAAAGAAGGCCAAGAAGCGGGCCAAGAAGGCTGCCCAAAAGGCGGCCTCTGGCCCGCAGTCGTCATCGGTGGCAAGGACCACTCCAAAGAAGCCGCGGAAGTTGCAGCCGCCTAAGACCGCGGCTGTAGTGGTCACGGTGTCACCGGAGGCGGCAAGTGGGGGACTGTCCTACGCGGCCGTCTTTAAGACGGCCCGGGACTGTCTCGCCCCAGATTTTGGAGCGGCAGGGGTCCGCTTGCGCCTTGCCCAGACGGGAGCTCGGATCCTCGAGTTCCCTGGGGCCGATGGCGCAAAGACGGCGGACACCTTCGCCGAGAGGCTACGGGAAGTATTTTCCAAGACGGATGGTGTCAAGGTCGCCAGGCCCACGAAGTGCGCGGAGCTGCGCATTTCGGGCCTGGACGACTCCGTCACTGTGGATGACGTCCGCGTTGCTATAAGAGAGAAGACGAAGTGCAACGCGGACAACATCAGGGTAGGCACCATCCGCCCCGGTCCGGGAGGACTTGGCGCTGTCTGGGTCAGTTGTCCCGTGGAGTCAGCCAAAGTTTTGGACGACGCCGGCAGGCTGCTCATCGGTTTCGTGAGCGCCAGGATCACAGTCCTGGCTGCGAGACCGATGAGGTGTTTCAAATGCCTGGCCGCGGGACACACCCGAGTGAAGTGTGACAGCTGCTTTGATTGCAGTGGACTTTGCTTCCGCTGTGGTCGACCGGGGCACAAGGCGGCAGAGTGCTCTGCCGCCCCCCACTGCCCTGTGTGTGCGGCGGGTAATAAGCCTGCCAATCACCAGATGGGGCAGGGGGGCTGCAAGCCTTCCCGCGCTTCTCGGCAGACGTCGGGGGCTAGCCTAGCGACCCAGGCTGCCTCTGACGTTGCCCATTCGTCAACATTGACGCCAATGGAGGGGGTTGTAGAAACGATCCAGTAATGGATCAAATCTGCAACCTCCTTGTCCAGACGAACCTGAACCACTGTGCCGCGGCGCAGGATCTATTCCTGCAAACCATGGCGCAGTGGTCAATAGGTGTTGCCGTAGTCGCGGAGCCCTATTTCGTTCCTCCCCGTCCAAACTGGATGGGTGACTGGGACGGCTCCGTGGCAGTCGTCGGTTCCGCGGCGGCTCATTCCCCGCCCTTGTCGCTTAGAGACAAGGGCTCTGGATATGTTGCCGCCGAGTGGGGGGGGATCACCGTTTACGGTATTTACTTCTCCCCCAATCGGAGTTTGAGCGACTTTGAGGTCTTCCTTAACAGCTTGGAGACCTCGATGCGGCGATTAGCGTCTGGGCACGTCCTCGTGCTGGGGGACTTCAACGCAAAATCCATTGCGTGGGGGTCTCCCGGGACGGACGCCAAGGGCGAAGCCGTTGAGGAGTGGGCGGCTTCGGTGGGCCTCTGTTTGCTGAACAGAGGCTCCACCAACACGTGCGTGCGACAGCAAGGGGGGTCGATAGTGGACCTTTCGTTCGCTACCCCTGCTGTGGCCGCACGAGTAAGGAACTGGTGTGTCCTGGAAGAGGTCGAGACGCTCTCGGATCATTTATATATCCGATTCGAGCTCTCCCGGTCCCAGGGCCCCAGTAGGGGTCACACGGCGCGGCATTCATCCCGCTTTCCGCGGTGGGCTGTCGCCAAGCTCGATAGGGACCTACTAGAGGAGGCGGCCATTGTTCAATCTTGGCTGTCTCCGCAGGCCCCGACCGGGGAGGTCGGCGTGGAGCTGGCCGTTTTCGCGATGCGATTACGCAGATTTGCGATACGGCCATGCCCCGCGTCCAAGGTCGTCGGCCTCCCCGGAAGGAGGTCTACTGGTGGTCCCAGGAGTTGGCGGACCTCCGTGCGGCTTGTACTCGTGCCCGGAGGTCCTACACCCGCAGCCGGCGACGTCACCGTGGAGACGGTGGCGGGGACCAGCTTCATGAGGAGTACCGCGAAGCGCGGAAAACTCTGAAGCTGGCCATTTGCCGCGCCAAGGACGAGAAAAAGAAGGAGATGCTGGAGAGTCTCGACCGTGACCCCTGGGGTCGCCCATATCGTGCGGTGCGACAGAGGCTCCGCACGTCGGGCCCCCCCCTTACCGAGACTCTCCAGCCCAGCTTCCTGCAGGAAGTGGTCGAGGGCCTTTTCCCTGAGCGGGCGGAGCACACACCCCCGTCGATGGCCTATGCGGTCATAGATGACGGGGGTAGAGAGGACTATGTGCCGCCCGTTAGGGAATCGGAGGTTGGGGCGGCTGTTCTTCGGATCCGTTCCAAGAACACCGCCCCCGGGCCGGACGGGGTTCCAGCCCGAGTGATGGCCCGAGCCCTCGACCATATGTCGGACCGCCTCAGGGAGGTGTTGGACGCTAGCCTGGCGTCCGGACGCTTCCCTGAGTGCTGGAAATGCGGGAAGCTGGTCCTATTGAGGAAGCCGGGACGGCCTGCCGATTCGGTCGCGGCCTATAGACCCATCGTGTTGCTGGACGAGGCGGGTAAACTTTTTGAGAGGATACTCTCTGCCCGCATCGTCCGGCACCTCTGCGAGATGGGGCCCGACCTGTCGGACGCCCAATTCGGATTCCGAGAGGGGCGTTCGACGGTCGATGCCGTGATGCGCCTTAGGGCCGTGACCGAAGAGGCAGTGAGCTGTGGCGGCGTGGTGTTGGCGGTGTCCTTGGACATCGCCAACGCCTTCAATAGTCTGCCATTTAGCTGCATCAGGGAAGCACTCCACTACCACGGGGTGCCAGAGTACCTGAGGCGGCTAGTGGCAGACTATTTAGAGGAGCGTACCGTCGTGTACGAGGACCGAGAGGGTGTCTTGAGACGGCGACCCATGTCGTGCGGCGTTCCGCAGGGGTCTGTCCTTGGACCACTCCTGTGGAACGTGGGGTACGACTGGGTCCTACGAAGTCGTCTGCCTCCCGGGCTGGGCGTAATTTGTTACGCCGATGACACACTTGTCACAGCCCGGGGGGCGAACTTCCAAGAGGCGGCGCGGCTGGCCACCAGGGGTGTGTCTCTGGTGGTCGGGCGCATCGAGGCGCTGGGCTTACGGGTGGCCCTGGACAAGACGGAGGCCCTATTGTTCCATGGGCCCCGTCGTGGTCCACCCGCCGGCGCCTCCATAGAGGTCAACTCGGTCCTCGTACCGGTTCGGGCCCAGATGAGGTATCTGGGCCTGATCCTCGACGGTAGGTGGCTCTTCGACGAGCACTTCCGACAGCTTGGTCCAAAGCTGGTGAACGCTGCCTCCGCCCTTGGGCGACTTTTGCCCAATTTGGGTGGAGCCAGCGTCGCAACACGACACCTCTACACGGGGGTGGTCCGGTCGATGGCGCTGTATGGTGCACCGGTGTGGGTGGCGGCTCTGACTGCCCTAAATAAGGCCCGCCTCTGGCGGCCTCAGAGGGTATTGGCAGTCAGAGCCATACGCGGATACCGCACGGTGTCGACCGAGGCGGCGTGCGCCTTGGCCGGAACACCCCCGTGGGATTTGGAGGCGGAAGTGCTCGCCGAAGTTTATCGACGGGTGGCTGGATATCGGGCGGAGTATGGCTATCGCCCTCCGCCCGAAGAGGTACGCGAATGGCGTGAAGCCGCTCGTCGAGCCACTATGGACAGATGGTCGTTCCGGCTGGAGACTCCACGCGCTGGCTTTGCCGCCGTGGAGGCTCTCCAGCCGGTCATCCTCGAGTGGGCAGGGCGGCAGCACGGGACCCTTTCCTTCCGACTGACGCAGGTCCTTTCCGGGCACGGTTGCTTCGGGAAGTACCTGCACTCGGTCGCTAGGAGGGAATTGAGTCCCGCCTGCCACCACTGCGACTGCAGTGAGGACTCGGCCCAGCATACGCTGGCGATTTGCCCCGCTTGGGCGTCGCAGCGCCGGGCCCTCACTGCAGTCATCGGAGGGGATCTCTCGCTACCGGCCGTAATACGCTCCATGGCCGGTAGTGACAGCAGTTTTACCGCGGTCGCAACCTTCTGCGAAGACGTAATCTCGCAGAAGGAGGTGGCGGAGAAGGCCCGGGAGGATGATATCCACTCCACATATCCACACAGTTAGGAAAGGCCGAACTCATCTGCTCAAAAAAAGTTTAACTTGCAAAAGTGTTCATGTAACCTAATTGCAGAATAAATGATTTCATTTCATTTCATTTCATTTCATTTCATTTCATTTCATTTCATTTCATTTCATTTCGGACCCAATCCGCCGCCGGCGAACCGGGCGGCGGAGGCGCGCCTATCAGCGCCTCATGCCGCCCTGAGTGTGGCCGCGGATGGTCGGGACGGGCTTTCCCTTCCATCCGCTATAGTGGCCGCCCGCGAGGAGGCGACGTTACGCGTGTGCCTTACGTCGCCTAAATCGAGATATTAACAGCTGACGGTGCCCGCTTTTATGCGGGCAAGCGCTGGGAGGGGTCCGGACGTGTTAATAACTGCAGTTCCCGGATTCCTCCCTTCACAGGCGCAGAGTGGCACACCGTGTGGTTTTAGTCGGTTCGAGTCCGACACACCGCCCCGCCGCAAGCCCCGGTGGGGTGACGGTCCGAGGGGATTTCCACACGATAAAAAAAAAAAAAAAAAAATGGGATGTTGTATATTTGACGACGAGAATTTCTATATCGCAATTTAGGATTATTAGTTGCTCCGTAGTTAGATGTATCTTTGACAGATGGCGCTGTCGTATGTTTTCGTTATAGAAGTCACCACAATAATAAATTTGAAGTAAAACAGATACTGATACATGTATTAATAGATTATTTAATCGTCACAATATTTAACTGGATAACTTCTTGGACAGACATTTGGCAGAAGAAATACTTGATCCTTCTTTTGATGTTATTCTTCTTACTCAACGTTACAATCGAATATAATGTCATTGAGTACGGTGAATTAATTACAGTAAAAGAAACAGTGATTCCTATTTATTGTTAATATCTTCTCAAAATTTATATTTTGGGTCATATCTGTGAGACAATTACCGTACAAGCATACAACTAAGAGACAATACGAGTGTATTTACAATAAAAGTAACACTCTTGTTTAACTTAAAGCGTAATAAAAGGGTATTTATTTTATTAAAATTCAAAGGCATTAATCATTTTTCCAGTGTCAAATAATGAAAAGCTTTTATTTCCACAACAAACATTAAAATGAAAGCAATGTATTACGATAAAGTTCATGTGACGCTACGTAATGTTAATATTTATTGCCATTCGTATTTATCACAATTTTCATATATAATTGAATAAATATACGAATACTTCCATTTTTTATAACTGTACTATCAAAGTTTATTTTCATATTTAAAATATGCACTTTTTTCGAAAAAGACGAAAATCTATCCTGTGTGGATATGATGTGTGTTGGGAACTTTATAAACATACGTGAAACGAACACAAAAAACACCAAGACACAGAATAACAATTTGTGGATCACATAAAATGTTGTCCTATGTGGAGTTTGAATCCTCATCACTCGACGTTATATAAAGCGGCACGGTGACCGAAACCGCTAAGCTATTTGTGCTGTCAATATGTTACCTAGTACAGATTTCACATATGTATAAGCTTGTATGCTGTTTCTTTTGTTGTTTATCTTTTTAGGGTTCCGTACCCAAAGGGTAAAATGGGACCCTATTACTAAGACTTCGCTGTTCGTCTGTCACCAGGCTGTAATCTCATGAACCGTGATAGTTAGACAGTTGAAATTTTCAGAGATGATGTATTTCTGTTGCCGCTATTACAACAAATACTAAAAACCAGAATAAAATAAACATTAGGGAGCTCCCATTTAAAAACGTGATTTTTTGCTCGTTTTTGCTCCATATTAATAACGGCAATAATATAATTTTTAATAAAAAGCGTGCTCTACTAATGTGAATGACCCATAGAGGAATAACCCCATTATGCGTGTATGCCTCGAGAATTAGTGTCGAGGAGAGCAATTCAATCCAGATCGGTGCCATCCTGACTACCCACGTACTATTTAATCCGTATTCAGGGATAACTAAAATCATAGATATGGAATGGGAAAATTAACTGCGGTTAGTTTAAGTACCTAAGTTTGCTTAAATTCATAGAACAAATTGCTGGTTCGGGTTTAAAGATTGTTCGTCGGGAGCTTACTCTAGAGATTTTATATGAATAATGCAACGTGTTCTTTAAATTAAATGGCTATGAAAACTTTAAGATTTTAAAGTGTTTTTGTTACAAAAGATATTTGATTTTTCCATAATGAGATTATGAGGAAAAAATAATGGATCAACGAGCTGACGAAGCCTATCAGCTTTTCACTCTACATAATTGAAATTACAATAACTATAAATTCTCAAAATTAAAAAAAAAACCGACATAATAACCTGAGTTCCCTTTAAAAAGTAAAAAAACACGTTATGCGCTTTCATTTGAGACCCCACTCGATGATATCTTTGCAGACATTCGGTTACTCTTCCCCACTTTCACCCCCATAACTTTTAAACGGCTCAACCGATTTTCATGAAACATGTCTAAGAACACTCGCACGTAACTCACCTTTTATATAAAAAAAATTAAATTGAAATCGCTTCATCCGTTCGGGAGCTACGGTGCCACAGACAGACAGATAGACAGACACGTGAAACTTATAACACCCCTCTTTTTGGTCGGGGGTTATAAAATATATGTCACTGACACTAAATTATTGACAAAGGCTAAGAGACTAACAATTTTTTTCGTACATGCACTAAAATTATATATAAGGTGACAATTATGTAGACAATCTAGGCTTTATAACTATCTAAATATTATTCTGAAAAAGTGTGATGTATCACGATCAAAACACTATAATATTCCTGGATACCCTTTTATTTACCTGACTTTTCTATGAGTTTTCATTACCCATAATTACAGGCTATTACTACTTTTTCTTCTCTGACTTTAAAGCTATGTAGTAGATGCACAGTTTCAACAATATGTGACTGTATATGACGAAATGAAAATTTGAAAATGAATGTAAACGAAGAGGTATCATGTCTCACCAACACTAAGGGAGGATCCTCCGACTAGGCAAGGTAATCATGCCTGGAGGGCCACGGTCCAACAGTCCATTTTGGCAAGTTATATATTATCGGCACGAGAATTTCTATATAGATAGAGGATTAACAGTTACTCCGTAGTTCATTGTCGTAGTATCTTCGGTAGAGTGCACTGTAGTATGACTTTGTACGCTGTATGTGGATTACTCATGTTTTTATTCCACTTATTAGTTTCACTGTCTTCTACTTATTAACTGCAAAAGATGCTGTTTGTTTTCCAAGTAAAATAAAATAAATAAATAGGTAAGTAATAACCTGTTTATCATACCATAATCTTAATAAGACAAGATTACTCGATGGTCACAATGACGATTATAATTACACGACTCGGGATAAGCTTTCGGTCACAGTGTCACACATTGAATTAAACCTGTCCACCCTTGTCAAGATAACACCTTTGTCAATAACAATTATAATCATTAACTCAAACACGCCTCTGTCTACCCCTTTGAGTATAAAATACGTGAGTGTGTGTATGTATTTATCCATACTAATATTGTAAATTCGAAAGAACTCTATCTATTTGTTACGCTTTTATGGCTAAATCACTACAACGATTTCAATGAAGTTTGACATGGAGATACTTTGTTTCTTGAGGGAAGACTCTTTACCGCGATAAGCGACTTCAACACTGACGGAGCCGCGGGCAAAAGTAACTAGAAATACTCTACATCGTTGTCAAAATTTTCTTGACATACATGTTAGAGAGGATATTAAAAACTTTACTAATGAAAAACATTTCATTATATTGAAAAAAGCGAGTAATATAGGTGTTACCTACTTATGTTTCCATCAGGCAGAGTAGGGTCATTTTGGCAGGCCTATTCATATTTAGGGTCTCGAACGAATGCTTTTCTAACAGCAAATGTTCTGCAAAATTGAACTCTGTCTTTTTTAGCCTCCCACTCCTAGCATGTTCTGCTATTCTGGTTTGGAAAGACCTTCCTGTTTATGTGCGTGTGAACTGAGGGACCATAGTGATATTTTTGTTTGAAATTTTTATAAGATTTAGTAGTAGGCTCAAAACAATTGTAGAACAAATATGAGAATTTGTAAAAAGATATGTTAAAAACTACAGCCCAACAAGTGTGGTCCCTCAATCCTTACATCCTGCAGTCACAATACCTTACTTTTTTACATACTTGCCGAGATCTGGCTGATGGTATGTGAGTATTGAGGGACCACACTTAAAGGGCTGTAGTTTTTAATATATATTTTTACAAATTCTCATATTTGTTCTACAATTGTTTTGAGCCTACTACTAAATCTTATAAAAATTTCAAACAAAAATATCACTATAGTCCCTCAGTTCACACGCACACTCCTGTTTGGTCAATGTATTTCTTGTTGCACACTGCACATGTGAGTTCGTACACCCCGCTTTTTTCTGTGAAAGGAGTCTTGTCTTGATTGTTACCCATGAGGTTTTTTACCTAAATTGGACTACTCGTATGTGACAAGGGCAAAAAATTAACAGCTTTGCAGGGGTTAGAAATTAATAGATTGTTAATAGGGAATCGTGACAAGGTTTTAAATCAACAATTGGACATCAATAATTCAGCACTATTAAAATATTTCAAGTAATCTCATCTGCATCATTTGTTATTTGAGTTTGAATAATTTGAACCGGTTATAGTTTATAGTTTTAATGACTTTTATTATTTTTCGGTAAGCAATTTAATAGACATATAGTATGAAACTTTTGGACATTTAATATAAATAGGCTAAAACATAATCATTTTATTGCTATTTTTTATGATTATCGATTTTAATTATTAAAATAATATTTTAGAATTGTATTTTGTAATTTCATATTATTATTTTAACTTTGTATAATTTTATTTATTTAACAAACAGCGGTGGTAGACGCAAAATACAAAAATACAATTTTCCTATTTTTACAATACACACTGGTATTTCCATGTACCCACAGTTTTGGAATAAGTACAAGTGAGTTTGATTCTAGAATGTATTACAACAAGTTCCATCAAGTGCCGATAATCGAGAGTATACATTACATTATATTTATTGGTATATATTTTTATAACACTACGTAAAGTGTTACGTAGTGTTATAAAAATATATACCATTCATTTTCTTTTTTATATAGTGATATAAAAAAGAAAATGAATGTGCTTATAATTATTTAATTGATACAAATTACCACAGAGAATAAAGATTTATTGAGTTCCTTTGTGCTGTTGATTTCATGATCACACTTCTAATATCCATATTTCTTTGTTTCCAATCTGTGCTAGACAACACACTCCTACTTTAAAATCGTCCTGTCTTTTCTTAACACAGCAAATCTCAGGAAAGAGCCGACATATACAACGTACACAGTTAAAGGAGTGATAAAGTATTACAAAAAGTCAAAGGTTGCCTCGAGCTATATTCAAGATGTCTGACTTACTTGTAAAAGGGTTTCTCAAGAGTATATCGCATTACGCATATGTTCAAAATAAAATAAAATACAGCTAAACACATTCTGACAGGGGTTAGGAAACATCGCCATACATATCAGCCTTCTTTTCATCGAACGTTTTGGTGGCGAATATGTATTGCTTAGTACTCTCAAACATTAACACGTAAAAATACTATTTTTTGCAAACAAGTTTAGAAGCTGCGAGATAGCTCTAACAATATTATCTGTTATTTATTACAATCTGGAAGCTATGAACAAAATGGTTATTTCCTTTTTTATAAAATAAAAATAGCATGCAAACCAACAATTTATACTTTTGTATTTGTTTTGCTACTAAAATGGTAAAATGTTTTCCCTAAAGCCGCAAGCTATCCTTAGGGATATAGCTTTAATAAACGTTGCTACGGAACACATCGCTACTACAATTCGCCAAACAAAATTATTTGTACATTAAGCTTATTCTAGTGTTATATTTAGTAATAAGAAAAGCATAATAATATTGTATGGCTTCTATTTTACTAATATTATAAACGCGAAAGCTTGTAAGTATGGATGGATGTTTGTTACTCTTTCACGCAAAAACGAATAAACGGATTTGAATGAAACTTTACAGTTATATCACTTATACATCAGAATAACACATAGGCTCCTATTTGCCGCGATAACCGACATATACGTGGGCAGAGCACTAGTATATTATATTGTTATTACCGGTGAATTTAAATACCCGATCGTATGTAAAAAGAATTTAATGCAATAATAAAATATTTTTGAACAAACCGACAGAACAAGTTTTTTTTTTTTTTTTTTTTTTATGTATGGCCCGCCAAAATGACTCTACTCTGCCTGATGGAAAGCATAAGCAGAATCCAAGAGTATAAGTCGCCATACTCACTGCGAATGCAGACAATGCAGTATGGCGACCCACACCATGGCGGCCTAGTGATGCTGCTGCATCTTTTAGTCTAGTCAACAAGTATGGAACTTGTTGACTAGACTATTTGGGCCTCCGGTCTCGCACTCACCAACAAAACACGACAGCACGAACGTGGTCATTTTAGGTTGATTTTCTGTGCGAGGGTAGTACCGCCCCGGTCGAGCCGGCCCATTCGTGCTGAAATCAGCGTGACTCTACTACCTCTAGTCAGCGTGACTCTACTACCTCTAATTTTGATTTTTGATTCTGATTTTCATTATTATTCTAAAATATATACTTAACATATATTTTTAAGATTTCTTTTAAATATTTAAATGATGTGTCACTTGCAAAGAAACACGAATATCGCAACACGCCCAACTCACGAATACATGTCTATAAAGTTTATAATAATATATTATATACGTTCTTACAACCCATTAGTTGCAAATTAATATAGTGAAAGAATGCCAGTCTTCTAAAGTAATTAGTGTTTACAAATTTGACACAAGCGCGATAAATTATTTTGAGAGTTTTGTACTTCACTTTACTATTTTTTTATGTATGTATGGCCCTGCCAAAATGATACACTGCCAGATGGAAAGCATAAGCTAAATCCAAGAGTGGTTGCAAGTGCATTCGCAATGAGTATAGTTACCCATACTCATTGCGAATAAGGTATTAGATAAATCTATATACTTATAATAAAAATGTGACAGGTCCAATTCTGTACATTAAAGATATTTTGAAAAAAATTTTTGGAGGGCTCTTTATTATCGATACTGAAGCCAAAACTTTTTTTTTTCATTTTTGTCTGTCTGTCTGTCCGTCTGTCTGTATCTTGGCCGCGCATCACGCCGAAACTACTGAATGGATTCAAATGAAACTTGGCGTGATTTGAGTTTATACTACGAGGTAGGACATAGGATACTTTTTATCCCGAAATTCAGCACGGTTTCCTAGAGAGTAGGACTTCCACAAGTCAGGTTATGATCTGCGCAAGACGGCTGTCAGGAGCTGCATGCCAGAAGCCGAGGATCGAACCAAGTGGCGTATAATTGGAGAGGCCTATGTCCAGCAGTGAACTGCGATCAGGGATATTCCGGTTAGGGTTAACCTAACCGAAATAATCTGTTATTAACCCTTTTGGAAATAGGTTAACCTAAATTTAGGATAAACCTAAATATGTGTTACCGAATTATAACTGTTAACAGGAATAATCTAATACAGGATAATTACGGTTAACCTTAACCGAATTTGATATAGGTTTCTGGATATTTGTAGGTCCGTGATTCATTTTTCGTTACAGTCGTCGGTGACGTTCATTATTTGCGTGGAATGGGAAAAGGGGATAACAAGTTAATTTTTTTTCACAAGAGATCAAGTAAAATTGATTAATTTTCGAATCGCGTCACGTCGTAAAATAACCGAAATCTTGGGTTAACATCTATCATTTGGGTTAACAATTTAAATAACATAAACCCTTTAATTTAGGTTAACCGTTATTGTTTGGGTTAAAACAATAACATATATAATCTGTTAACCGAATCGATGAGTAACCCTTTGAAACGGTTACAGATTGATTCGGTAACCGTTTATAACGAATACCGTTATGCATGGGTTTTCCGATCCCTGACTGCGATAGGCTGATGATGAAACCAAAATGTGGTTTCACGATAACTTGATGATATTCCTTTCTGTTATTTTCAACTCTGATAACGAAACATAAGAAAAAGCAACTATTTCAAATGCTGATGCTTTGAAGTCTTTTTATAGTTTGTAAGTATACAAATATTAACACGTATACATATTTTTCAATGTAAACCTTTAAAAACATTATTGAATATTTAACATCACAGTAATTTGATGAAAAAGTAACAACAACATAAAAATAAAAACATACCTGCACCGCAGGTTCTTTTGTAAACACAACTCGCACACAAACAGCCGTTCAGAAACGACAACCTTTGTTAGTCATAAAAAGTTTGTTCGGCGACCACAATTTCATGTCAAAGTTAAAATGAATTGCACATGAAATAATGTATGAACAAGGATGATGGCACAATAACCTTTAAATACTATTAAGCGATACATGTAATATAGGCATCCCCAAGCCATTACTCTTTCAAAAAACATGGGCTATGCAGCTATTTAATATTTAAACTTTAACACGTTTGTTATGCTTTAAAATTTTAAATTATTCGTGTACAATTTGATTTCGTATCTGCGCAGTCTGATAGTAATCCTATTTTGGCAACGTTTTCCCTTCATATCGACGGACTATCTCTTAAACATTTTAATCTTTATTTGAAAGTTCATTTTTGCAAAAGTTTATTTAGAGGCTCTAATTAATGTAAACAAAGATATATATCAACTCACAGCCGTGTTTGGCTACAGCGACTGCTTCGGGACTCTATTCATAATATAATTAATAAGTCTTAACATCTATAGGGATTCCAAACAATATTAAAACCTTAGCTTCACATAATATTCCCATTCCCTTCCAAAACTAAAATGTATTAGATCATTGTCTATTGATTTTGATATCGAATATAAATACGAGTAATGGCCGGACGCCGTAAAACTCCTGCCTTGGTTGTCCTTTTACTATCTATTATAACAAATACTAATATTTTCCATATAACTATTTCTGGCCTTATTAAATATTATCCCGTAAAAACGATCTCCAGGAGAATAAATCGTGCCATAGGGTGTGTGGGCTGTTCCCGTACCCCTCACCACTTCGTACCTCCCCACTTCTCTCGCTCTTGCCACCCACGCCTCCCAGGATCGGGTAGCTACTGCTCAGAAGGCCACACAAACGGACCAAAATCTATTTTTAACCTAAAACTCTCGTATATTGAGAGCTTCCAGTATATATTTGTTGTTTTTGTTTTTTTCCTACATATATTTATCTTTGTAGCCAACTAAATATATAATGTGTGACTGGATAAGTTAATAATCTAGAGCACCTTTCTCAAGAAACATAGTATTTCTATGCGAAATTTCATTAGAATCGGTGCAGCGGTTTTGACGTCAAAGCGTAACACACGTACGGACATAGTTACATTCGATTTTATAATATTAGTATGAATTAAATAATTTAAAAAAAACAACAACGTCTAGTCACTTTTTATATCGATAGACTAAGTATAATCACATCAGTTATTTTAATTCTTTTGCATTGTATTTCTTAATGTCTCAAGGATAAAATTTCGCCAGCTATGCTAAAAGTTTCCACAGTTTTTTTTAATGAATTTTAGGAAATGCTTAAGGAAATTACAAAATCTACACTTAATAGAAATGAATGAGAATACTCCCACAAATAGACGTAGTTGGTGTGAGATTCTCACAGAAAGAGTATTCAATAAATATTATTTTATTTAAATTTATCGACTGCACGTTTGGCCTAGTGGTTTAACGGTCACCACGCCGTTTCCTACTTCGCCAAGTGTCATGGGTTCAAATCCCACGTAGGTCAACACTTTGTGTGATCTACAAATTGTTGTTCTGAGTCTGGGTGTTCTTTGTGTCGCGACACAGGATTTATTCCTAGTGCGGGAGTTGTCTTTTTAAAAAAAATAAAAAATAAAATGGTATCGCAACTAGGGTTTAATTCTTAGGGCTGCCAGAGAGTGAGCCCTCTGATGCAAATCAATTATTGCGGCAAGGAGTAGCATAGCGGCCTAATCTCATCAAGGTGCAATCGGGCTGCCGCACCAGGATTGAGAAAAGAAAGTATTTTCCCCTGGATTAAAGCCTGATAAGGTATGCCATTGATTCGAGGTAATGAAATCTATGGTACGGGTCTCACTAGAATAACGCGCCAAAGACCGGCTGTCACGATAGTTTTTTTAGTGGAAACAAGACATATTCCTGAATCCTAAGCAAGAAGCAGTAGATTAGAATTTTTCACTCCTTCAACATAAAACAAGATTCAATTCTTAAAGGAAAAGATACCAATATCACTGATAAATATATTATTAAATTTTTAGGATGCTTATTTACACAATGCAAACAAGTTTGTATCATTATTTGAATCCTAGATATGCTAATAATGTATTAACGTACCTAAGCAAACAAGTTCAAATGAGGAGCTGTTGAGCTGAATGGAGATATTCAAATAACATTAGCTATGTATTACCAATACGTAACTCTATAATTAAATGGTAGTACGAGTATTATACACTCAGAAACTAGTCGAGCCCGTAAATGATTTCCTATTTCGATTATAGCCTACGTATTACCGTCCTTCGGTGACTACACGTTAATGAAAATTTGTTGAATAGTCCAGAAACTATTCGACGAATTGCGAACAAGCTCTGACATATTGAAACGATAAAACTATTTTTAATACGAGTATAACATACAGTGTAACTTTGTCGTGCATAGTACAAATAGTGTCATAGATAAATCCGCTAGAAGCGTGAACTACAATTGAATTACACTTTATTTTAGACCTACGTTATTCTAAAAATAGGTCAAAAAACTTGGTTTTCCGTATAAATTGTTTAACATCGAACTACTGTCTAGGTTTGAATTTTTATGACGTCTTTAAAACTACGCTACTTTAAGCAACAAACAAGTGGGTCACCTAATGGTAAGTGCCTATAACCGACCATAAACTTTCAGGAATCAAAAGTCATCAGTCAATCTGTTCTTCCACACTTTTAAGTCTCTCCTAGAATCAGGATTAGTCACAAATGCATTGGCACACTTTTATTCATTTCAGTTTGTCCATTTAGTCGACACTTTATCGCCTAGAAGTATTAAGCAATCGACTGCGCCTTAGGTCCGCTTCTTAAAAATCATCAGTTTTATATTACCACTACACACATCAAAAGTGTCTAGGGATCAAGCATTTTTATGCGGATTTCTTGAGATTGAGATGTGGCTTTGGCCCTGGCCTGCTCAGTCGCCAGACTTGAACCCGATTGAGCATGCATGGGATATGCTACAGAGAAGAGCTCTGCCGAATATGGAGGGTATCCAGTCGCAAGAAGACCTTTTTTTGTTGTTGCAACGAACATGGGCGGCCATTCCACAGCGTGATTTGGATGAACTCATTTTGAGTATGCCAAACCGATTCTTGTGTTGTTAGTGTTCGCGGTAGAAACACGGATTATTATTTGTTTAAGTTACCTAATAAAATTTTAAAGAAAACTGTTATTTCAGTCTTTTTTCGAACTTTAATGTTAGTGGTTCAAATGTCAAAAACCCCTTTATTAGGAAAATGGCAAATTTGTTTATTAATGCAAAAGTGACTTGGTTTATCGTTACTGTGACAAACGAAAACACTTTATTTGATGAATCCTTAAAGAAAATTTTAATTAATATCAATCAGGAGAAAAGTTATTGCAAAAATATATGTTGATTCCTAGACACATATGTTGATCCCTAGACACTTTTGATGTGTGTATTTTATTAAAATCGTTCTTAGTCCTTTCAAAATATGCTTATCTATTTTCAATATTATGTAGTATATTTAAGAAATAAGAGTTCTAAATATAGGATTATCCAATTACGAGATGCCGTTTCGGTTGATAATATCGCGAACAGTTACCGAGTGTCGTTAAATATGCATTCGAGAGGTAAGCGCCTCGTTGTGGAGCTTTTCGACCCTTTCTAAATCGTGCAAGGATTTGCTCAATTTATATTAAGCCGGCACTCTAATAAATTATATTTACTTAAGTCATAATATACCTTGAATTATACTTAATTATCCATATCTTTCAAGTTTATACCCAGAGTTATTTATTTAAGCCAGGAGGCATCTACGTCATAATCATTTTCTTTTTATTTCATATTTACTGTGTCATTAAAGTTTTAATCTATTTCATTTTTAAACGACAAATTCTCAAAATTATAAACGGTAGACCAGGATATCTGATAAGGAAATGTAAATGTCAAGTTTACGATCCTACATTGATTTGCATATTGGAATCTTCTAGTTCATTTCTTTACCGACTGTGTCATTTGACTGTGGTGTGTTCATTGTGTTCCTTGCTTTTACTTGCAACATTAAAAAGCAAAACAAAACCACTGTTATAGAGAAATAGTGTATCTTTATTTAAACGTTTTGAGACTTGGGATTCACTGTAGGAAGCTTATTGAGGCTTGCCTCTCTTTGACCGTCTGATTTCCTTAAGTCGACGCATAGTGGTAACAAGGTAAAAATATTTTCTTTTCTATAATAGATCAACTAACTAACACAAGAAGTAATATAGCAAAACACGGATTTCTTTATGTCATGAAGAAATTATTCCAAAACCAATTAAAAAACTCGGTCATCATATATTTAGAGTAAGCTTTTTGTAATATCGAAATAATGAGCAGAAATAAAAGATAAACATGCAATAATTTATTAGTCTTAGTCACACGTACACGCTCAAATCTTTCTTTATATATAACTAGCTGACCAGGCGAACTTCGTATCGCCTGATTTATTTTTGTGAATATACTCTAAATTATCGAAAAATCTTTTAGTAAGCCCGTTTTAACTTCCCGCAGCGCTGCAGTGTATAGAACCAAGCGTACTAAGAAAATATAACACCAATTTTTATTTTCTTTTATACAAACCTTGTCAATTTTGCAACTTCGAGGTCATGCCAAAAAGACACCTTCCAAGCCCGTATTTAACGAGGCTTATGCAAAGCCTATAAGGAGACTTTACCTTTTGAGCCAACGGAATCTAAAATATTTTTGCGAAGTACGAAATAAGTCATTTAATTCCATACTTTCTACAGAAGCAGTGAAGGCAAAAGGGTCAAGTACACTCTTAAGATTGAATACTGCTTATAGCTTTGTCTACATAGCTTGAGTTTGCAAGTAATGTATACACAATTTCGGTAAAATGTTCATACATAGCTTTTGTAAGGTGTTAATTTTAAAACAAGTACAACGTTTTCAATTTCTTGAGTATATTTCTGTCTTCATTTTGCATATAAGATATTTAAAGAATGTGCACAGTTTATAGTCACTCTACTATTAATTTAAATACTCACGTTTTTTTAAACTAAATACACATTTAAGGTATTACAATCATATTGTCGTTGCGTTAAAAATCTTAGTATAATCTTTAAAGCCATATATATATTTCATATACTAAAGCTTTACATAATGTAAAAGCTCGTAAAAAACGCATAATGTATGTAAATGACTTAGGGTTGGTCCCGAATACGGTGCTTTTCATAGCACCTTGCGGTATGATATATATTTTATTGTCCTCCATTTCTTTCCCTCGCTATACTCATATCAACAGGAATAGCTTTGCCACGTAAAGGTGACGTGCATTTGCGTTACTATATGTAACTGTCTGCCCTTTTTTCTACGTCCTTGTTACGGCCGTAAGGCTTGATGTGTCATGCATATGTGGAATATTTCTTGGCTTATTGTTAGATGCATGTCATGATTACGGCGCGGTTTTATCGTAATTGAAAGCTATACCGAATGATTACTAACGCTAGCGCATTTTAACGTGTGCTACGGGAGTGCTAATATAAAAAGTATCGCGACTTCGAAGCGCCAAAATCATAATAAATTTAAATAATCACAAATTTACCCCCCTAGTGATAGAGTACTTCCTTTAAATTTAAATGCGACCCTGCATTTTACTATAATAATATAATTTTTAGTAAATGCGGGTTCAACGTTTATTAAAAAAAATATAAAAGTTTACAATATCCAAGTGTATAAAAAGTTAAAACAGTTTGAAGAATAAAAATTGCACCAGCACAAGCTGAGTAATTTTAAAGAGTGTTGTCCTTGTGAGATTTGAACCCACAACACTCTACGCAGTAGAAAGCGGCGAAATGACCGCTTAAATCACAACTTCAGTCTTGAATCTTGATTGGGTGCAGATTAAACTAGATAAGTCGTTACTTACTCTTTCTCTGTTACTTTAAAATCTAAGATAATGGTAACAGTACCTAAATAACACAAAGTTATTTGTTAATTTCTAAAATCTGATATACTTTTACAAGCTGTCTACACATAATGAATCCGAATGTCAATAAATGCGGGAGTTTATATATAGACAAACAAATTAATGATCGAATCCAATACGTGATGGTAAACAATTTACCCCCACCTCAATGTCTGTTCAAGCTTTTACGTCGAAAGCTTCGTGTTAAATATATTCTAACAACTTTGATATCCGATAATGAAATTATCAATCGGTTGAGTGGCTTTACTTGACTAACAAGCAAACAAAAGTTTGTTCATTGTTGTGTTTAATGGTGTTTCCCACTTGCCAACATAAAAAAACATATTATAATGTTCGAAGTAATCTGTATTTTTAGGTGGATAATGGTATGTTTATTTACTTTTAAAATTGTAGCGTCATGCTTCTGCAAACAGGGGTCAGATAGATGAGCGTTATACAGTAGTATCCATGGTATCCCAGAAAACTAGCGTTAAACCATTCCGATTAAATGAATTCTAGTTAACTCTGGGTTTGGGCATTCAAAGACTGGCAACACACTTGTGACTTTATTTATTTTACAACTTCATGCACTTGTGTACATCAGCGGTCTTTATGCCCAGGGTATTCTCTACCAGCCAACCTTCGGGGGGTGTAGAGATCTAGTTAAGTAGGTACAGGGAGGTTAGTCAGAAATCGATACAATTGATATTATATAACAAATACAAATATGCATATAAATATAAACATACACACATACGCAAATATATATAAATACACAAAAATACATTTACCTTATAATCGTACACTACTCGTATAGAAAATAGGAGGTGTACTGTTGGTTAAGTTAATCCGCCATCTGAAAAAGGTAACTATATGGTAGGCACGTTCTTTTTAAATGAGTATCGGTTAGTGGACATCCTGATTTTAAATGGAAGCGCATTCCATAGCAGCACCGCTTGCACAAAGAAAGAGGCGTTTATGAAGTCGGAATTGTGGGAAGGATACAGGAGAAGCAGATTATTCGTTGAATGAAGATTTCTGTCGTGATTAGACGAAAGGAAATGCAAATTGGGATCAAAGTAAGTGGGTGAGAATGGGGCATCGAGAAATGAAAAGAGAGATGTCAGCGCTCGCTAATTACGACTTAAGACTCTAGAGTTTAGGACTGTTTAGCATCTAATCTGTGAGTTTCTCCCCTCATCAATCAACAGCCTTAACAGTCCTCTGCTGGACATAGGCCTCTTCTAAGAAATGAGGTGTTGGCCTATTATAGCATGTTGGTCAGATGGATTAGTATTTCATTTGTTTATGGTTTCCTTCTTTTTGTAGCGATATTCTCCTGCATTGTTTGCTCCCTCAGTCGCCAAGGGATAAATAGCAGTGGAGACAGTCCGTATTCTTAATCCGGTACCACTGAGACCATTATTTGGCCCCCATCCCAAAATTAATCAAAATAATTGTATCCAACACTAACTTAAGGAGTAGATAACACGCCTATTCATTTTCTATCTCGAAAAGTGTGGCAACCATTTCAGGAGAAGTTTTGGTAAAGAAGTTATATCTTTACCAATAGTATAAAGCCTCTGGTGAATATATTTTTTACTGTCACGCCCAAAACCTTACTGTGAGACTATGTTGAATATATTTTTTACCGTCACGCCCAAACAATTGAAATAATACTGCCTCGTTGGTCTCGCGGTTGGCGTGTGCGACTGCTGATCATGAGGTCTCGGGTTCGATTCCCGGGTCGGACCAAATGTTTGTATGATCTACAAATATTTGTTTCGGAGTTTGGGTGTTTTCTATGTATAATATGTATGTATTTACAAAAAAAAAGTATATATGTATTTGTATCAGTTGTCTAGTACCCATAACACAAGCTCTGCTTAGCTTGGGACTAGACGGCGTTGTGTGTTAGATGTCCGAAATATTTATTTATTTAATATTGATGAATTTTGGCATATCGATAAAAGGGATTTAGGAAAAATAGAGAACTTAAGTATTTTTTTCCAAAGACAGTAGAGCTGAGTATTTGATATGAATTTCAGCTTCATACCTCCATGCGTTCCTGAGACAAAGAGTCTTTACATACAGACAGGCGGACAACAAAGTGAACCTATAAGGATTCCGTTTTTTCTGTAAAAACAATAGTATGATTTAAATGATAACACACACCATGCAAATGAAAAATTATGAATCAACTTCAATATTAAGATACCTATTCAATAACCCACATGGTAAAAACTTCCACTTGTGAATTGGATTATTTCTGCACAATACGGTACATTAATACCTGGCGCCTCGTATTTCAGTATACGTTAAGCCACTTTGCCGGTATGTAAACCGGTTGGGAAATGTTAGCAATCTCAGCATATTTCTGTATGGGCTCTAATCCAGCTCTCAGCAGAAAATTATACGTATTCCTTGTAAAATTGATACATTTTTATTTTCTGGTACATTGTTAGTAATAAATTTCTATTTAGAAGTGATGAGAAAAGGAAAGGCCTATAGGTATTAGTAGAATGCAATAGACTGATGATGAACGATGATGAAATTTCTACAGTGTCTATTTTTCTGAAAATTTTACTGTAACTGTTGTGTTACCATGCTTATTAATAAATTATTTAAGTAGGTCGTTAAATGTTTTTCTTATTATTACTGCGTAAATAAACCTTATACATATGAGCCTTGTTAATTAATGAAACGATGGCAATACGCAGTAGCGGTTTTAAATGGCGTCTGCGGCGTCGAGCAATCAAACGTGTTTAATTATTTACGTTCAACATGAATCCCCGAAATATTCTGTCTCGCTCCCTCATTTATAAAATAATAAATTCATACTCTATCACAAGTTATTTATTGGTTTGTAATAAACTGAATTGGAAGGATTCCAAGGAGGTCACGCGTTCAAAATCTGCGTCAAAGAGATAGCCGATGTCTTATTCAAATTTCTAAAGCCGCGTGCAATAGTTTTATCTTTTAACTTAGTAGACATTTAGGAGCCTCAATGTACTGTCATTGACAGTTTTGTGCTTTTAGATTGATCACGTTAGCGAAAATCACCTACCACAACTACCGCATAATATTTCTAACATCCAATAAAGATCGACTGGGAGAGAATGCTTCATGACATTAAGGTCACCTCTGTATGACAAAACCATTAAGTTTTAAATAAAATAGAAAACCACATGCTAGACGGATAGTCACAGCTGTCAGAACAACCTACAATAATCGGTGAATGTTGTGAGTGAAAACTATTCTTAATTCACAAGGCCATTTTTGTGACACCACATTGATAGTAACAAAGTACTATTGAACTAAAATGACATTTCGTTACTTAGCTTTTTTCTTTTAGCCACAAATAAAATATTACAACAAAAGTTAAATCCAATTTCCTTCTCCCCGATGGCGGCGTAATATATACAAATTTTATTTTCCGGTGTGATTTCATCGATAACGAACGGCTAACAATTTGTGATTTCGTGCCCAAGTTTACTGTAGCAAGTATTATAAAAGAGTCAACAATATTTGAGGTACAATTGAATGTAAATTGCTGTCTAAGCTATTTTTATAAAAACGTGGACTTTCATTTCTTTTTTTTTACAACTCCATCTAGTCCCAAGCTAAGCAGAGCTTGTGTTATGGGTACTAGACAGCTGATAGAAATACTTATATACTTTTTTTTGTAAATACATACATATTATACATAGAAAACACCCAAACTCCGAAATGAATATTTGCAGATCATACAAACATATGATCCGACCCGGGAATCGAACCCGAGACCTCAAGCGCAGCAGTCGCATACGCTACCACTACGCCACCGAGGCAGCTGTGTAGTATAATGTGTTTCATCGCTGAATATTTCTTGAATTGCTGTGCTTGAGTTATCGGGTTCGATTCCCGGGTCGGACCAAATGTTTGTATGATCTGCAAAATATTTATTTCGAAGTTTGGGTGTTTTCTATGTATAATATGTAGGTATTTACAAAAAAAGTCTAGTCAGTTGTCTAGTACCTATAATACAAGCTATGCTTAGTTTGGAACTAGATGGCGTTGTGTGTTAGATGTCCGAAATATTAGTCTGAAAATATATTTCACGAAGGTCTTTAAGTGCAGACGCACATACTTTTGTACCATAACAAATACTTATTACATTGTATATTATACATTAAAAGACTTACAATACACTGTTATGAAGTCAAAATTTGTGTAGCCTGAATGTAACTATTTAAAAAAAATTGAGAATAGCGATTTTATTCGTTATGGTCATTCAATTCTTTAAACGTGAATTATTTACAACATGAACAAAATTTTATTCGAGGTGGTAGAACCTCATCTGTAGCTTTCGCCCATTTCGAAGCTCGAAGAAATCTGTCAGAATGTCGGCCAATAGCCGAGACTACTCTCAATAAAGCCTTTCAAACACTACCAATCTCTACTAATATTATAAAGAGGTATTTTTGAGGTTATAGGGGGTAATCGTTTTTTTTATTTTTTTTAAAGACAACTTATGCACTAGGAATAAATCCTGTGTCACGGGGGACTTTATAAACATACATGAAACGAACACAAAGAACACCCAGACTCAGAACAACAATTTGTGGATGACACAAAGTGTTGTCCTACGTGGGATTTGAACCCACGACACTTGGCGAAGTAGGAAACGGCGTGGTGACCGTTAAACCACTAGGCCAAACGTGCAGTATCTCTGGATCTACTAAACTGTGTTTGAAAATTATTTTACCAATAGAAAGTCACATTATTTCTGAGTGTCATAGCTCCGACGTATAAGCTGGAGGAGTCGCGAGCAAAAGCTAGTATATCATTAATATTACAAAATGACACATTTTTTTACAGTTTTTAATTTTCTTAAGTAGACCCTTGCAAATTTAATAAGTATGTTTTTGTCATAGCAAAGCACTTATTTAGTTTATTTCTCGAAAGACAAATCTCGCCTAAGTATTACTTTGTAAACAGTAAGTATGGTTTTGAGAACCTCCCACTAAAAACTAAGCTCAAACAGTATTCGAATAACGTCATGCGAATACGGAATTCATAAAATGACAGACATTCAGACAGTATAACATTACTTGTAATGTAGAAAATACAAAGGGCTTGTGAAATTTCAAGCTTGTGTGACGCCAGCCGGTTTTATGACGTCAGAATACTTTAAACAATTACGTTTCTCCTCTCTAGAGCTCGGGTGCTTTGCCGAAGTGGGCTGAGTCGTAAGACTGGAAACCTCTTAATCTGAAACTTTTTTCGCGAATCGATACAAAAATTTTCCACGCGGTCTATACTTTTTCTTTTACTAAAATTGATTAGTTATGTTATGTTGTGGCAGTTGCGTGTAATATAGAAGTGTAATAGGGCTGACAAATGTGATACTTCATATTAGTATCATAAATTCTAAAGTTTTTTTGTCTCTCTGTTTATCTGTTTCGCTGTCACGGCTAAACCACAGTACCGACTAATGATATTTGGCGTGGAGAGACTTTGATTCTTGTAGATCCATATAGCCTATGCCTATAGGCGATTCTTAACCGCGATAACCAATATGATACACGCGGAAGGAGCCGTGGTCAAAAGCTAGCAATTAAAATAGTTTGTACCCTAGGTACAAATTACATGAATCTATTAAATTCTGTTAAGTTAAATCTTTCTAGCAAGTATGTGAAAATTTGGAGTGCGATTTCGAGAGGGTTCAATATATTAAATTGAATCAACCAACGTTATATCAGTAAGTAAGAAGTTCGAGAAATACTGTAGTTATGTACAAAGTTTGTAAAGTAATCGACGGAAATACGAAGCAATCAACAGTTCGCCAACTCCTTCTTCAAAGAGATTCGTATATACGTACATATAGAATAAACAAAATGTTGTTATTAAGTGACAATATCAAATTGGAGGAAGTTTAAATTTCATCGCATGCCTGAAGAATTATTCTCATCGACGAGTAATTTTAGTTACTAGAATTTAAATAAAATCACTTATCACATCACACTAATATATAAAGGCGAAAGTTTGTGTGTAGGTATGTTTGTTACTTCTTCATGCAAAAACTACTGAACGGATTTGAATGAAACTTTACAGTAATATAGCTAATACATCAGAATAATACATAGGCTACTATTTGCTGCGATAACCAATATACACGCGGGCGGAGCTGTGGGCAACAGCTAGTACTTCATATTTACCATGGATCCCGATAACGAAAATTCATTAAATTCAGCATTATTTAATGCATTGTACACTTATCAATTCTTTATTATTTGACAAATCCCGCACTAGGAATACTCCTGTATCGTGGAGCACTTTACCGACATATGTACATGAAACTGTAACAGAGAACACCTAGACTCAGAACAACAATTTGTGGATAAAATGTTTTCCCATATAGGGTTTGAACTCAGTGTAGTGACAGAACTTGAACCAGAACACCATCCTTGCATGCAGTCAAGAAGTCCGTGAAGTTATATAATTCCTTACTCAAATGCCTTCTTTGTAGCGTGTTTTGAAACCCCTTTACGTGCTTTGACTATTCTCCCGAATGACACTTGTGAAGACGTCAATCGGAATTATAATAACGGGTGTAATAAATTATTCATACCCTCTCTGTCACAGCTGTGCATGCCATAAAAACAAAAACCTGTGACGTGGCATCGATTTTACAAAGAGGTTCATGTTTTATTAATATGCTTCTAAAGAATCCCTAAATTAAACGCCGATCTATATTCGAATGCCTTGGTACCCGCTGCGTAATGCTTTCTCTTATAAATTCTCAAGAATCTGGGAAGCCACATACATTTTCATATTTGATACTTACTACTTTGACATTTTTTATGCCTGTCACTGAAATGATATGCATATGAATTATTAAATCGTGAGCGGCCGTTTGTGGCCGCGGTCAAGAAAATACGGCTCTTTACACCTACCGAGTGTTCAGTCAGTAGTTCAGTGAAGTATCACTGATCACGGCTCTAGGTATAGAATAACTTTAGAAGAAGAAATTTGAAAACTAAACTCATGTGAATATTTTTCAAAAATAATTTTAGATTAAAAAGGAACTTTCAAATAGACAGACAAAATAAAAAAAGACGTGCGGCACTCGGGGACTGCCGCGGTAAAGCTATTGCATAGCATTTTTTATCAACTTATGCAATTATATATTTTTTAAGCAGTATGTTCGTGCGTGACAGCGACACAGATTCGTTGATTCGTCGTTCGGACACAGATTCGTTTCTGTCTCTGTCATCATTGATGACAGAAACATTCGTTGATTCGTCGTTCGGAGCAGCTCGTCTCGATCCGTGCGAGCTTCGGGTGTCAGGTTTTTTTGTTACGTTACGGAATTTCTGCACAAAGGCCCCAAAGCCCGCGATAAAAGCTATGCAATAGCTTAATAAAACGCTTGTAAGACGATAGTGAATAAATAACAATACGTATCCAACTTTTGCCTCAACTACACATAAACATTTGAATGTCTCTAACTAAACTTAGATCAACCTAGTGCTAGACGTTCACTTTGAAAGATTTTAGATACGTTCAACTTGTATCAAACAAGAAAGTTATTGTTGCACCTGTCTGTGAATGTTTTTTTTATGTATGAGCCTGCCAAAGTGAATCTACTCCGCCTGATAGAAAGCATGAGCAGAATACAAGAGTGATGGTCATCATACTCATTGCGAATGCAGACAATGCAGCATTGCAGCATGGTGACGCACATTATGACGGCCTATTGAGATGCTTCTGCATCATTGGGCCTCCGGTTTTGTACTCACCAACGAAACATGACAGTACAATCGCTGCACTTTAGGTTGGTCTTCTGTGAGAGGGTAGCACCGCCACGGTCAAGCCTACCCGTTCGTGCTGAAATCTTGAATGAATGCGATAATACAGCGTATTTACTTGCATCACTATCTGATAAGGAAGAAACTAGAAATGAATAAATAATAAATAAAACGTCTAAATATATACTAATAAATAAATAAATAAATATTTCGGACATCTAACACACAACGCCGTCTAGTCCCAAGCTAAGCAGAGCTTGTGTTATGGGTACTAGCCAACTGATACAAATACATATATACTTTTTTTTTGTAAATACATACATATTATACATAGAAAACACCCCAACTCCGAAACAAATATTTGTAGATCATACAAACATTTGGTCCGACCCGGGAATCGAACCCGAGACCTCATGATCAGCAGTCGCACACGCCAACCGCGAGACCAACGAGGCAAATCAACTTGCTGACTTCATATTACTTTTCTTCTTTTTCCTAGCCTGTATTATTCCCAAGATTTGGGGTCGGCTACTGGTTCAACCGGTTTTACCTAAATCTCAGTTTTTACACGGAGCGACTGGCATCGGACCTCCGCAACCCTGAGGGCGAACTAAATTCGATGATTGAACTAGTTGTCAGTATATTTGAGGGCATTGACTTCCCAATAACGATTGCCATAGATGTTCATGACAACCGGGACCGATGCCTTAACGTGCTCTCCGAGGCACGGGTGAGAAACACCGCCATCTTCCATACTCCGAGCTGCTATTTAGAATTTCTTGTAATAAAAACCCAACAGCAGTCCGACCTGGGAATCGAACCCGAGACCTTTTGATCTGCAGTCGCTTACGCTAACCACTAGACCAACGAGGCAGTCGCTTCAAGTTACTAAAAAAAGTAAATTTTATTCAAATAAGTAACAGGCATTTAAAGGAATAAGTGCGTTTTCCAAGACTTAAGAACATTGTTTGGTATTGTACTTGTTGCATTTTATTTCTAGTATACAAAGTTTAATGGTGAACACTTCAATAAATATTAGTTCACGTCAACGTTCATTCCAAAATAATTTAATTCCTTACACGTGAATTGCAAAGTCAAAGAGTATCGAAATCTTAAAAATCTTCAATTTCGACAATGACAAAAATTATATTCAAAATTTATATTTGATAAAGTCGGCTGTTAAAATGACAGCAATTCAATTACTGTACGTTGTATGTAAGTATCATCAAGGGCTCATTACACACGTCAGAGTGTTGCCTCGTCTGTTTCCGGTCTAACGTTCATTAGCGTTCCTAGAAACGTTCATTTTGTCCCCTTAACATATTATATGTATTTTACTTATATACACTAGTTAAAAGCTACTCCAAATTAATTTCAGAAGCATGTTGCAAAACGCTTTTCAAGTATTCTATTCACTGTGGATGCTTGCGTGTTTAAAAATGTATGTTAATGTTTCCATTTTATACTAGAGTCAATTCATTTACCTACATATAATCATTTTTACCATAAAAAGATAGCTCAAATAAAATTGTGTATGTCACGCACTTTTTATATAAAAATCAACTTCTTTTTAGGTTAACTTGGCTAAATTAGGTAGTTAATAATATATTATTTTATTACATAATATAGAAACATATGTACATAACCATAATTTATAAAAAAAACAGTATTTACATACAAGCGTCAAAAAACTCCAGCTCTTCGCCTACTGGTAGCGTTCCCAAAAGACTGGCAGCATTACCACGTTGAATGGCAATGTTGATTCTCTGTGCTAGAAAAAGGCCGGCCTTATGGTCGCGAGAAACGTCAATCAGTTGCTTGGCTAGTTGTTTAAACATAGCGCGAGCACTCGGACCCCATGAACCTTTCGCGACTCTATCTCAAACAGTTCAAAAATGTAATTACCTATTAAATTTTGGTACTTACGCCGTTTGAGGCTTTCCGCAGAAGCAGCAGCAGCGCCGGCATAACCAGCTGTACTTGGAAGATGAGATGGCGCCAGGGTGTCAACGCTAGTTGCCTCCCACACCAAAGGCTACTTGGCTTAAGTTGGAAATTCAAAACAGGACGGCTATTCTGCAAGAATATTTCCAATATATTTTTGCCATAAATCAACTTGGCAGGACAAATATATTCAAATTCATCCCGATCTCGCAAAATAACATAGTCTCTTGGTTCTAATGAATCACTGTCGTCATAGATTTTCATAAATCATAAACTGTTGTTTTAAAAAGTATTGGTCGATGCTAGTGTCTAAATTTAAAGACATAAATTTGACCGGCTTTGTCATATGATGTTGATGTATGTTTCGTTTCTGAGGAAACCATTCAAGTGATCAATCAAATGATCATCGAAGAAAAATGAGAATTCGATTACTACTCATGTCTGAGGTAGCCTTTACGGTCGCTAGCGGGAGTGAAAAGTATTATTTGATTGCCAAAAGTTGGTTCGGCCTTAAACATTTCAGCTGAAATTGGTACTTTTCCAAATTATAAAAACTACGAAGTTATTAGTTGTAATTTATGGGCATTTTTCTTCAGTTTATGAAATAACGTTGCTTTCTGAATAAATGAGCTGCAGTATACGGTGTAGGTCGTGTTGTTCAAAGAACAAAATGTTCAAAGAAGTATTAATATAAATTTTGTATTCATCCATTTCCTGACCATTTTCAGTTAAATGCTAAACAGTTAAATGTAAAACGTTTCCATATTGAATATTTACTACATTTTTAACGTCACAATAGCCCGAATTACATGGAATAGCTCTCGAAAACTTGGCTGAAGAGGCGTCTGCGAACAGAAACCCTCAAACTCAATCGCTTCGACAATGTTACTTGTTTCTACATGATTCATGCTTTAAATTTGAAATAATATAAATTTATACATATAAATTTATACATAACTAGATAACTCTAGAATAAGTTAATACAGAATTTAGTTTGGTTCAGAATTCCTTTTTAACGAATGAATCACATTCGATAAAAAGGGATTCTGTTTTTTTTTTCTGGGATAGAAAATATATTAAACTGTTGATTAAATCGATTTCTGTTTAAAGGAAATATATTTAAAAAATAAATTAAGTTTAAACAATACATCATTTTTGTGTCCTAAGTAAAACTGATACCACGTTATCCAAGTGGCATCACTATAAAGTTCATATCTCTGTTTAAGAGAGATCCAGGAAGAATCCTAATAATAATAAATCGCTTTATTGTACACCAGGTAACAATATATCTATACTAATATTATAAATTCGAAAGTAACTCTGTCTGTATGTCTGTCACGCTGTCACGTCTAAACGGTTACACCGATTTTAATTAAATTTAGCATGGAGATACTGATACTTTGATTCTTGAGGAAGGAAATATGCTACTTTTTGCCGTGATAACCGAGATATACGCGGGGGGAGCCACGTGCAAAAGCTACTATTGTATATACGAGTATAAATAACTCAATGCAGTACAAGTTGTGGCTTTATCGCTCAAAGGCAATGACTTACAGGCAAGCATGCAACTCTATTGAGACTTTCGGATTTATTTTCCTTTGGCAAAGGCTCATAAAATACACACAGTATAAAAAATATCGATTGATTAATAAACTTCTTTCTAAACGTTGATTGAAGAGTTTAATTGTTACAGACTAATAGCAATTAGCTAGCTAATAGCATATTAATAAAGCTTTATGGTGTATATCCGGGATATCCGTTGTTATATCCTACTCTGTTTGTTCTGGGCATGGTGGGATATTTCAAGTTTGAGGTTAGGAGAGAGGTGGCTATGGCCACGTATATATTTAAAGTGCTTCGTGGTCATATACATAACCCAGCCGTTCTGCGGGAGATCGGACTGTGTGTGCCTAGTGATTACGTCTTACGGCGGCGGCGCCCGAGCCTGCTGGAGGTGGTGCCCGCGCGCACCAACCTACTGCAGCGCGCCCCGCTCACGCGCGCGCTTCGTACGCTCAATATGGTCGCAGACAAAATTGATTTGTTTTCGTGTTCACTGAATGAATTCTCACGGGTCGCTTACTGCATTGTAAGTAATCATTTAGAAAAAAGATGAGTAATTCAATAGATTTATTTTTCATTCAATTCATTTTTTTTACTGTACCTATGAGTGCTGTTGTGTTGTATGTATAGCTTTTTCTGTTTTTTTTTTAGTTTTTAGTAGTATTAGTTTGTTTTTTTTGTGTTGTTTTGTGTTTGAATAATGTTATGCGTGTATTAATAATTTTTATTCTTTGTAATGTCTATTGTGTTGTATTGTTAATTTTGTCCTACACTATTGAATTGGATATAACCTGTAATGATAGTGTATGGTATAGAAGTAAATAAATAAATTAAAAAAAATAAAATAAGCTATAGCTGAATAACTTGCAAGTAGGTACCTAGTGACTGTGCCATCCGATGTTTGTCTCAGAAACCTAGCGCGCAATATAACTTTCCACAACGACCGTCTAAGGGCCACTTTCGGGAAACAAATTAAATTTAACTCTGTGGACGTGCACAGTTCTTATTAAGATTTTATTTGTGACCTGACTACATTCTGCCTTTATCCAATGAATAGAAAATACTGCGCACTTTGTTTATGCTTTCTTAACACAAGACTTTCCTTGGCAAGAGTTTATCGTGAAAGTTTTAACTCTATAATTAGCCAAAGTATGGTCAATATTCCTTTATGTTACTTTGATGTCAATATTGCACTGCAGTCCATATCTCTATTATATCATATCTAAAGGAACTCTGTCTGTATGTCCGTCTGTTACGCTTTCATGGCTAGACTGCTGCACCGATTTCAATCAAATTTAGCATTAAGATACTTTGACTGTTGATAAACGCCGGCGGAGCCACGGGCTAAAGCTAGTAAATTTATAAAATCTTAATTAATAAACTTCTTACGATGAACGGCTCTATATTAAGCCTAGTGTCTTGTAAAGGTTTGAAGAAGTGTCCTCTTTTGTCTCGTATTAATTTCAACAGTAAAAAGTGTGTAATTTATAGAATAATAGTAATATCATAAGGTAGAAAGTTTGTATGTATGTCCAAACCGCTGCACTGATTTTAATTATCTATACTAATATTAGTTATGGAATCAGGCGTTACTTTGCGGAAATCCATGACATTAAATGCTATGAAATATATTTAGCTTTAATTCCGCTAGACAAATATCCAGGTCTGAAAGCAGGACACAAATCCCACCGTCATGCATACTCACATGCACATATGGGTATCATGCATATGCACACATACAAAACAAGTGAGAAATAATTAGCATGCCATGCAACCAAACCTATACTCGACACGTGTTTCGCCCCTCCACGGGGCATCCTCAGGAGATGTTGACTCGTCGAGCGTTTGAGCTCGAGTGAGCTAGTCACTACCTGCAATCATACTTGGAAGTGGTGATGCAATTAAATTTGTTTGGTCATTCAACAGTGTATATGCATTATTATTGTTATGTTTTGATATTTCTAACTGTTCCATCCCCCTGGATGAATGGATGGATATGGCCATCCAGATAAATCACATTTCGCAAAACATTTAATCGACACCGGCCACTCCTTGAGCGGCAACAATACCTATAACATTCTGCATGTTTGCGATAAGGGTTTCCGGCTGAGTGTGTTGGAACAGTTAGAAATATCAAAATATGACAATAATAATGCATATACACTGTTGAATGACCAAACAAATTTAATTCCATCACCACTTCCAAGTATGATTGCAGGTAGTTCGGCACAGATGTCTTTGTGACGTTGTATCGACCTTTATTATAGCGTCATCGAAACGGTATATAAAGGGCCGACAGCGGTGCGACTAGCTCATTCGAGCTCAAACGCTCGACGAGTCAACATCTCCCGAGGATGCCCCGTGGAGGGGCCAAACACGTGTCGAGTATAGGTTTGGTTGCATGGCATGCTAATTATTTCTCACTTGTTTTGTATGTGTGCATATGCATGATACCCATATCTGCATGTGAGTATGCATGACGGTGGGATTTGTGTCCTGCTTTCAGACCTGGATATTTGTCTCGCGGAATTAAATCTAAATATATTTCATAGCATTTATACTAATATTATAAACGCGAAACTTTGTAAGTATGGATGGATGTATGTTTGTTACTCTTTCACGCAAAAACTATTGTACGGATTTTGATGAAACTTTACAGTAATATAGCTTATACATCAGAATAACACATAGGCTACTATTTGCCGCGATAACCGACATATACGAGGGCGGAGCCGCGGGCAACAACTAGTTATATTATGAGGTAGAAAGTTTGTATGTCAGACTAAACCGCTGCACCGATTTTAATTAAATTTGACATGGAGATACTTTGGTCCTTCAGGAAGGACATAGGTCACTAGTTACCACAACAATCGACATACACGCAGGCGACACTGCGGGTGAAAGTTAATGAAATTATAAGCGTTAATCTTATTATTCAAAGGTACTAAATGTCTTAATAATTTAGTTAACGTTCTAAACATTTTAATTTATTCTGTAACCTCTGTTGTTGACTGTACGACGGTACTCATAACATCTTAATAGAAGTGAGACCCTTTTACTCCATCTTGTTTCGAAACAATAGCAAACGTAACCCTAATCATGCACATAGTACCCAAGCCATGAATAAAGTTTAACCCTTAATTAAACTGTTAATGCTACTAATAGTCGAAACAAATAGGGTAAATGCAAAAGCTTCCATTTGATTATAACTAGTCTTCAAACTTTCACAAAGAGAACATATGGCCATTTTGCTAACCCTAATCAATGAATTTGGAACACCGTTTAATAGTACGGCCACACACTCGACAAGTGGCGAGAGAAATAGCGAGAGAAATGGGCAGAGACGTAGTGTGCTGCGTTACTCGTCATGCTGCTCGTCCTGCCGCTCGTCATGCCCGGCGATCCATTTTTGTCGGTTTTTTGGCGCGAGTCAAAGGAGCGCAATACGAACGCGAGTGACCAGCCACACACGCACGATGCACTCACTTTGCGTCGAGCGCTCGCGTGGTTTGCACGTGTTGTTGCAGTAATTTTGACATGATGTCGCCACCGCCACTTTTTAATGAATGGTCTAATGAAACAACTTTAAAATTTATCGAATTATTTAACAAAACGTTTTGTTTTAAGACATTTAAAGTATTTGCTATGCTGTAAAAACATAATGCGTACGATGCTAGAACTTTGTCGTCTATTTCAAGGTGAATACTGGAATGAGGAACAACGCGATGAACATCGAGAGTACAGGAGTGTGTGTCTGTTAGGGCAATATTCGCGGCAGCGCGAGCAGCAGCGCGAGGAGCAGCGCGAGTGGCATAGTCTGGCTTTAGGGTTACGGACGATGTTTGCGTACAACCTACGAACCTCTATTAACATATAATATATTAACATGCATTGTTTACTCTACTATAATATAATTATCTTTATTAACAAAATCTAATGTTTGTGTTTTAGTAAATCTATAACGACTATACGTCTTATAACTTTATTTCTAATATAACAAAGTCAAGGAGTTGCTTGTCAGGATAATTTGTTTTGTTTTTCCTTTGTATAAAGTATTCTTCATTTTTCATTTTTTTTAAAAGACACCCGCACTAGGAATAAATCCTGTGTCGCGGGGGACTTTACAAACATACATGAAACGGACACAAAGAACACCCAGACTCAGAACAACAATTTGTGGATCACACAAAGTGTTGTCCTACGTGGGATTTGAACCCACGACACTTGGCGAAATAGGAAACGGCGTGGTGACCGTTAAACCACTAGACCAAACGTCCAGTCGAAGTCAAAGTATTAGGGTAATTGTTTCAAATATTTAAAGTAGAGAACATGCTACGATCGTGGTAGAAAGATGACACGATAGCGGCGTGGCAGTCAAATGCACTACCGTCGCGCCTCATAGAGCAATTTATTATTTCCATATCTATGAACTAATTCGCAAAATCATAATTAATGTTAAAGCATATTCTCATTAATATTTTAGAAATAAACATATGCAAATCAGAATAGAATCTTTTAAATAAAATTCTCGTGTCACAATGTTAGTTACCATACTCCTCTGAAACGGCTGGACCGATTTTAATAAAATTTGGTGTGCATATCGGGTAGGTCTGAGAATCGATCAACATCTATTTTTTATACCCCATTTTTTTCTTATGGCAAAACAACGTTTGCCGGATCAGCTAGTAATCAATATAAATCTATAAATATACATCACCGCCTCAAGTTACCAAAATCTCTGTTCCTTTGTAAACAAAGTAACGTATCACGGATCACACAAGATATTTCAGCTACTGACATGTGTAATAAACAAGTGCGTCATACTCATCAATGTAGTGATATTGATGTTGAGTATGTTGACACACTCGCTTTGCAACTAATTATGACAACAAACGCAATATATCGCTCTTGGCATCTAATTAACTTTCCGCCTGTTAACTCACGATAAAGATTATTCATGTTTTATTAAAAAAAGTAGTAAGCATAATCTATGTGTTATTAGGCAGAACCTAATATACAATGATAGTGGATGTTGAAAACACGGTATATCGTATCAGTAGTAAGCCAATAATCGTAGGCTTATATCTTACAGTGCAAAACATGTTGGTTTATATTAACAATGAACAAAAGTCACAAGAATCTATATTATACTAGCTGTGCCCGCTACTTCGTACACGTGACATTTGGATTTCCAAGTTATTTTTAATTTTTCACCGTTTATACCTTCCCTGAACTACGAGAAACATTTCAAAACCAAAATCAGCTAAATCGGCCCAGCCGTTCTCGAGTTTTAGCGAGACAAACGAACACCAATTGATTTTTGTATATTAGAAGATAGGTGACGTTATTTTTTTATGACATGAAATCGAATAGGTTAAGAAATTATACACTTGTATCTGATTCACTAAAGTTTTTCTTTTCAAAGAGTAAGTAAAAAAGGCGTGAACCACAACGATATGATAATACATATAACAAGTTTAAAGGAAATACATAACTAACTTAAATTTTAAACTTCATTAAACTAGGTGAAAAAAAAACAGAAAAAAAAGAATTAAAAAAAAATCTCCTGCACTAAAATATATCCTGGAGAACGTTTATTTAAACGGATACCGTGTGCAGTAAACACAACAAAGGATTTATTATAATTTAGCCAAATCAAAAAGTTTCCTACTAGAATGTTCTCAAGCAAGTAAGAGCATCGTCGAAGGAAAAACATATCCGATCAGCGCCGCGAAACTGGTCTCTGTGACAACGCGTCTAGATCCCGTTAGTTTTCGATATTTGCGTAACGGGTGGGGTCGCCCACGTTTGGTTATATAATATGATCTACGATTACATAATTCGATTCTTAGTTGTATGTAATATAGAGCTTTAAGGAAACTAAAGATCACCTAAAGTTTCACTTGATAGTTAAGTATATTGTGACGATGTCAAAGAGCCTTACTAAAATTATTGTTAGTAAGTGTGACTTATCTGCAAGCAATGTGTCCCGCCCACTACTACTTAAGTCTGTCAATTCTTCAGACAATGTCAGTAACCTTAATTCTTCTGCAGATCTCTTTATTCCTGAAAAACTCCGAGCGTTGTTTTTCATTGCGAGACCGCGTGAAACCGTTGTATACCGAATGTTGAAAATAAAGGATTATTATTATGAAGATTATAGAAAATTTCATCTCAACTGGTAAATGTGAACCTAGCACGGGCTTACGCCATGTGGCTTGATTCATTGTGGAGTGTTGTAGGGGTTTTAGTAGTGGATGTGAGAAATCGTTGCATTATGGAACAGGTGTCGATTATGACTATTTTTTTTATTTTTATCTAAGCAGCACAGAGCCCGATGTTGTGAAGAGTTATGGGAAAGGCTGTGTCCAGCAGTGAACGTCCTTCAGCTGAGAAGTTTCAAGTTTTTTAAAACTTTTTCATGTGATAAAACACATTTAAAAACAACATGCAATAACTACGCCGTATATGCTTTTACATTTTTAGTTGCAATTTCTTAGTAGCAACTGAAATATGTAAAGTATTTCTGCTACATCTAACAATTACAGACTGGTGTAGGGATTTCACTGACACGCCACAGTGAATACCATATACATATTCTTGTTTATTCAGAACTCGGCTCTTGGTATAAGGAGCTAAAATCGGCTAAAGGATTCTTAAGGCCGATGTTTCTACGTCACCCCTTTACTGCGACACTTATACGATGTAATAAATAAGGCGAATTGTAAGTCGGCACTTAACTGCTGAAGGTTTTTGCTTGAGGTTTTTAATATTCTAGAATACTTTAAATTAGAAATACTTAGCCATATTTATCTCTATTTGTATGTGTTTTGTGAAATAAATGATTTATTACCTTATTGTAATTTGATTTGAATTGTTGTTTTCTTTTTCTTTCTTTTTATTTTTAAAAATACAACTCCCGCACTAGGAATAAATCCTGTGTCGCGGGGGACTTTACAAACATACATGAAACGGACACAAATAACACCCAGACTCAGAACAACAATTTGTGGATTACACAAAGTGTTGTCCTACGTGGGATTTGAACCCACGACACTTGGCGAAGTAGGAAACGGCGTGGTGACCGCTAAACCACTAGGCCAAACGTTTTGTTAACATACAGTACTTTAAAGACGGTTGACTTAAAAATATTGTTAACTACCAGGCTTCTTCTTGTATTATAAAGAAATGTATTATATGTATTATTAAGATTGTAAGAATTATATAGGTAAATTGGAAAGTATAGTCCTTAAAAATGTATATTACATTTTGTGATGTTCACAATTGATCAATTTATTGATAAGTATAATAACACAATATGAGCACACTGAAATATGAAATGTGTTTACTAGTTTGTTTGTTGTTGGAAAATGTACATGATTTCTATCATTTACTTGTTTCTGGGTGCTAGTCGTATTTTAGATGAAATTTCACTCACTTTGTGGCTAGGATAAAAGAAAACAGAGCAAATTGATGTCCGTCTAATTTATTCATCGAACATCGAGAATTCAGAAAAGCGTAAACAACGGCTAAAGTCAAAGCGTCAATGAGAGATGTTTCAATAACATTTATTAAGATAACTTTTCAGTTTTACTTAGAAGAAAGGGAGTAAGGTGAATCATAATTTTATCCAACCGTTTTGATAAAGCGATGAAGCAAAGAAATCTAGAAACATATTAAATATATTCTTTGTCGAACTAAAAAAAATATATCTGATAGCAATTAACAGAAAACAATATATATTATTATATATTATCCCAAATTTCACAGAAATTCTAAGAATGCGTTTTTATGAGCGCCAGTTACAAAGTGCCGACTCAATTACAATCTATAGCGATGAAAAACAATTTATGTATAAAAAGCGAACTCTAAACTATTTACTCTGCGGACAAAATACGAATAAAAATGCAAAGTACAAAAAAATTGAATTACCGAATACGATTCAGTTAATCCCTTTGTTAAAATTCAATGAGTGTCCAAAACAACTTTGCGTTAAACAATTCACACTCAAGCAACACTTAATGAGTATCAACATTTAGACTTAAAGTGTATTTGAATGCAAAGCAGGTTCACTAACCTAAGCGTGGTTTCGCATAGATTATTCTGTTTTATAATGGTACAGCTGTGCTACACGCAACCGGAAAGCCGATAACGGAGGCAGTGACGTACAACCATGAATTAGTGAAGCGGCCTAAAGCGGCAGTGCATTGTACGATATGCAGCTGTCGTGTCTGTTGGCGCCACTACGCCAGAAAACAACACCCTCACCACCACAACACCATTACAGAAAAGCTTCCTTTTGACACGCGATTTAATACATTGCGGTAACATAAAACCCTCGTAAACACACTTTTATCTATTTTTCATTCGTGAAGATTATTTATTAAAAGTTTCGGATTTATTCAATGCACGTGATATTTTTTTAAATAAAATAGAGTGTTTATTTCAGTATATATGTTTGAAAAGCTCGACGAGACTGTCGGTTTCAGTTTTTTCTGTTTGAAAGGTGAATTGACTGAGAATTTCTTTAGCTTTGATACTATAACCCCTGTTTAGAGGTTATCAGCTCGTTTCTCATTTATTCAGTACTAGCTTTGGCGCGCGGCTCCGCTCGCGTGTTTGTCGGTTATCGCAACAAAGAGTAGCCTATGTCCTTCCTTAAGAATCAAAGTATCTCCATGCCAAATTTCATTGAAATCGTTGCAGCAGTTTGGCCGCGAAAGCAGGACAGATAGACAAACAGAGTTACTTTCGCATTTATAATCTAAGTATGGATTTGGTATATCATGCACTTTCTACTACCTATTTGTAGCAAAATTTTGCTTAGTTCAGAGGAATTCTGAATTGGAAAAATGTGGATTTGAACAACATATTGCAATAATTATCTAGCATTGGTGTCATATAAATTCCATCCTAGAGATGTGTTCGGAAATAGCAAGAATTCCACATACCTGCCTACCCTATTCTCTGTCGTGACTAAATGTGTACGTATCAGATTTTCAATTTATAATGTTGTCAAATTACTTATACTTCGATAGACGAAGCTATCTCTAAGTTCTAGAAGATATTCATGATAAGAGAAAATCGATAATAATATCTATGTATAATGTACATACATCTACGGTCACGCCCTCCTCGTCGCCGTCTGGAGAGAAACATTCTGAGAAAACTGGTGCATTAATGAAATTCTTTAAAAGTCATATTTTGTACATTTTCTGCTTTTAATAAATTGAATATTGAAGGTAGCTGCTATAGAACAGAAATTTGCTTTTATTGCCAATTTACTACTACTAAATATCTGAACTTATTTTCATCAAATAACGTTAAATACAAGTTTTTCGGAATTTACATTTGCGTGATTTGATTCCTAGATATTTTTAAAATGAATATATCCAAAATGGTACACTCTACAAGCGGTTTTGACGCAATATATAAAATTTCAATCATTTAAGCAAATTTAACAATTTCAGAATGAACTAATAGTTATGTTATGTCCATGTTTTTTTTTCGAAGCTGTGTTTACCTACCTATGGGAAAACTGTAGTAATACTGGGGATAAGAAAAAGAGTCTCGACTCATAGTAGTTATACCAAGCGCCGTAGTATGAGAAATGATCAAGGACCTACAGTAGTGCTTGCTTGAGATGACGGATAGGGTTCTCCGTCACCCTAGTTGGCGACCGTACGTGGTCTTTACCGCGCGTGCCTTTATGAAATGGCCAGCACATCACAGTCGCCTGTTGTTCAACAGGCAGCCGTGTCTGCCAAGGTTTCTTTTCATTATTTAGGCATTAGCTGTGTGTTCCACGCTGTACAACCAAATCGATAAGCGGTGGTGCCCGAGTGGCAATAAATGTATATTACTCATACTTTACGTATGATACATTATATTTATGATTATGTAATAAAATTTTGAATAACATTTCTGTTGTTTCTTCGACTATGTTAATAGTGCTCTTAACGAAATGTAAATTAGCCATAAAAATTAAATAAAACAGGTAATGAGGTTACGTGTTTGTATTGCAGAGGAAAGGTTAGAACTTTTAACTGTGTCAACTAATTCCAGCTAATTAAGTTACTTTGGTGAGGGTTAAAAATTTAACAATAATAATAAATTTTATTAATAAAAGAAAGTTTACATAGAAAAAAGGCTTTTTTTTTAAAAGACAACTCCCGCACTAGGAATAAATCCCGTGTCGCGGGGGACTTTACAAACATACATGAAATGGACACAAATAACACCCAGACTCAGAACAACAATTTGTGGATCACACAAAGTGTTGTCCTACGTGGGATTTGAACCCAAGAAACGGTGTGGTGGCCGTTAAGCCACTAGGCCAAACGTGCAGTATGAGATTAAAATTCTTGCAACAAGTGGGTCCCCTGGTTCCCAAAAAATGTATGGATGCGCCTTTGTGAATGTACATATTATACAAAAGAGCTTGGGACATCATCTAATCTGCTCGAGCTCTTAAATGTTATTCTCCATAATCGTTAGGATTGAATACACTCCCTATTACCCCATCTTAAAGTCTCAAAACTTCCCAAGTGGTTTTATTCAACAAAGACATTTTGATAGCTTTTATGTTATACATATCAAGCCTTTAAACAACATCGGATATAATTCCAGAGAAAAGGCCAGTGAGTGCGGTTTGACGTAGAAATCTCATCCAGCTCTTGCCAATGCCAATGCCGCTTAACAATATTATAAATTCAAAAGTAAGTCTGTCTGTTAAGCTTTCACGGAAAAACAGTATACCGATTTCAATAAAATTTGCCACAGATATACTTTTATTGTTGAGGAAAAATATAGTTTAATCTTTACTCCGATAACCGACATACACGCAGGCGGAACCGCGGGCAAACACTAGTGTATTATATATATATAGCTGAAGAGTTTGTTTGTTTGTTGAACTACTCGCGCGATTTGAAAAATCCTTTTAGTGTTAGATAGCCCATTTATCGAGGAAGGCTATAGGCTATATATCATCACGCTAAGACCAATAGGAGCGGAGCACCAATGAAGAATGTTACAAAAACAGGGGAAAATTATTACGTTACGGGCAATAGTGGACGTAAACGAGGATGCGTGGGTCAGCTAGTGTATTATAAATACGAAAGTTTGTGATGTTTGTTACTCTTTGACGCAAAAACTACTGAACGGATTTAGATGAATTTTTACAGCAATATAGCTAATACATCAGAATAATACATAATCTAGTTAATAATAATTATCATTTCGATTAAATACGTCGCACATGTTACACTTTATTGTAAGCGGCATATAGCACAGATTGTGTCATGGCGCTTAAATTATGTGTTTTTTATGGTATGATAATGACAATTATTATAAAAGAATATGGGGTAATTAGTAATATGTCTGTTATACATAATACGTATATTTGTTGCAAATGATGTATTTATAGAGTGAACTGCGATCAATTATGTTACAGCAGGAATGTGATTCTTAACGTACAATATCTTTTTAATATGGCAACGTAAATTTTATCTGTAATTTTAACTTTACGTAAATTTTTGTGTATAACATCGCCTATTTTGATTTTTGCTCACAAGCATTAATTCATCACTTATTTATAAACAAGATGTATGATGGATTAAACAAATAATTTACCTTTAATAGAGACGTAATCTGTTTTAACACAAAGCAGGTAGTACACCTCAAACGATAAATGAGAAAGTCTGTTGCTATGCAATTAAGCGATTAATAAGTTTTAAACTACATGACGGTGAATCATAGTCACGTAGGCTCGTAGAACGCTCGTAGCGTGCAGCGTAGACACGGCACGGTTATATTTAGTGCTACGAGAACGATTTTGCAAGGTAATGCTTTGGCATGTTTATTTATTCATAAAAATGCCTCAGGCACTATGGGGAGGATTTATTAAAGTACTTGAGGTTATTTATTGATCTTGGACGATTTACGAATAATGTAAAAATTGTTTCTAAAGATTTTAATGGTATTGGCGAATATTTTAATTACGAATAGTACGAATATTATTCATAAGAAAAATGTGTTCATTAATTAGCATTAACACTTATGTATGTTATTTTATTTGATATGTCTACAGATACATATGTTTTGTACATTTAGAAAATGCTTTTTTGAAGTGAAGGCGCACGTTTTTACACAACATAGTAATAACTAGATTTACTCGCGGCTCCGCTCGCGTGTGTATCGGCAAATAGTAGCCTATGTGTTATTCTGATGTATAAGCTATTATTTTACTGTAAAGTTCATCCAAATCCGTTCAGTAGTTTTTGCGTGAAAGAGTAACAAACATCCATCCATCCATCCATACTTACAAACTTTCACGTTTATAATATTAGTAGGAAGGTTATTAAGTTAATTTAAATGGCCTTACTACCCATGACCACGAGCGCTACAACCAGTCCATAGGCAAATAGAACACACGTTATCTTTTTAATAACTTTATTAAGAATAATGTATGTATAGCAGATGTATAGTATGTATAGTCAAAGGTCCCTCATATGAATTATAATGACAATCATTAGCATTTTTTGCCCCCGGCTCCACGTCTTTTATGTCGCTTAACAGACAGACAGAATTACTTTCGAATTTATACTATTAGTATGGATGTCAAATATTTTTGGGACAAAAATCATGAACTTTCTTAAATTGTTAACGTCCACATTTACGGGGTCAGCCATACAATTTCAAAATATCTATACTAATATTATAATCACGAAAGTTTGTAAGAATGGATGGATGGGTGTTTGTAACTCTTTCACGCAAAAACTACTAAACGGATTTGGATAAAACTTTACAGTAATATAGCTTATACATCAGAATAACACATAGGCTACTATTTGTAGCGATAACCGACATATACGTGGGCGGAGCCGTGGGAACCCACTAGTAACGAATAAAATCGAGAGCTACAACCTTTTTATAATTGTTATATTTAAAAAAGTTTTAAAACACTTATAAACAATTTTAAAACTTCTTCAATATTATTTAAGGCGGCTCTAGGAAAAGTCTTATATTGGTTCCTTTTTCTTATAAATATTTAACGCCGGAAAGTAGAAGGCTCAGTTCACATAAGCAGCGAGGTGTGTTGTGACGTAGATATGAGTGAGCTGGGACCGAATCATCGATAAAAAGCAATCTCGCCGATAGAGGTGTACCGTGTCTTATCGCCATCGTAACCTGGGATTCAACCTGAGTTTCGGGTAAACGGAGACGTTCAAATAACACAGTTTTATGTCTTTAACGCTGTGTTGAAGGGGTTCGTTGGTTATTTAGGCTTGAAACTGAAAATGTTTTACATTCAGGTCTATCATATTCGTTCTTTACTGAATCACTCCTTTAAGTTTAATACGAAATAACAATAACAAATATAGAACGTTCCATAAATTATTTATATCGAACATACAGTTTCGAAACACATAGAACATGATTTACTAAAGCCCTTAGAGAGCGCTCTACCAAAGAAAGAAATCTAAAGTATATAGCAATACAAAAATAAGATAAGGCAGCTATAGGACATATCGTTCTACTTCATATTCGCTTTAGAGTAGTCTATTTTTCAATATTTATCTTATCATAGAGTCAATGAGAATACTTCATAAATGACTAATACCAAAAATATTTTTGTATACAATAGAAACATCTTAAGACCAAATATCATAAGTCAGTGACGTTCGTTAGTGACTATACCTGTAAACATATTCCGTCTCTTAACGTATCCGTGAATTTAATGGAACAGGCCAATCCATCTTGGTCCATATAACTTCCTTTGAAACTGTAATCATGTACGTTGGCTTGTTTGTAGAGACACCGTATCCCCTTTCAATTGGTAGTTCAAACACCGACCTTCCTGCATCGGTAGGTTTAATTGTTCCTGAATATGGAAATCTGCTGTACCTATACGAGTATTTTTCTTATATTATGTTATATGCATGTATGCAAAGACTAGTTATTTAAGTATATATATTATTAAGCTATTGCATAGCTTTTATCGCGGGCTTTGAGGCCTTTGAGCGCGGTGACCGAATCAAGAAATTCCGTAACATAATAAAACCTGACACCCGAAGCTTGCACGGATCGAGATGAACTGCTCCGAAATCTGTCTGTCTCTGTGAGACGTATGCAATAGCTTTGCCGCGGCAGTCCCCGAGTGCCACATGCTTTTTAGGGTTCCGTGCAAGGCAAAAACGGAACCCTTATAGATTCGGCATGTCTGTCTGTCTGTCCGTCTGTCCGTCCGTATGTCACAACCACTTTATTCCGAAACTATAAGACCTACAATGTTGAAACATGGTAGGTAGAGGTATTCTGTGAACCGCATTAAGATTTTCACACAAAAATAGAAAAAAAACAATAAATTTTGGGGGTCCCCATACTTAGAACTGAAACTCAAAAAATTTTTTTTCATCCAACCCGTACGTGTGGGGTATCTATAGATAGGTATTTAAAAATGATATTGAGGTTTCTAACATATTTTTTTTCTAAACTGGTAAAATGTGTGTCCCCCCCCCTGTAACTTCTAAAATAAGAGAATGATAAAACTAAAAAAAATATATGATGTACATTACCATGCAAACTTCCACCAAAAATTGGTTTGAACGAAATCTAGTAAGTAGTTTTTTTTAATACTTCATAAATCGTAAACTGCATTTTAGCTTTTATTCAATCAACACACATATAAAAATAAAATATAAATTTTATTATGTTACTTGCTGCTGCGGAACCCTTCATGGGCGATTCCGACTCGCACTTGGCCGCTTTTTTTTTTAAAAAGAAGAGAAAAACTACCACTGGTACTGGTTAATTTTACTTTTTATTAATTACAATAATTTGTGGATTATTGTTGCTAGTTATCTAATGATGCCTTCTAATTCTTCTTCGAATACTAGAGTTCAGAAAAAAATATAGCTCAAATTGATACAAGTTTAATAAAATAATGTTTTTATAACTATTACAATTAGAGTGTTTTTTAATAAAACTACACACATCAAAAGTGTCTAGGGATCAACATATGTGTCTAGGGATCAACATATATTTTTGCAATAACTTTTCTCCTGATTGATATTAATTAAAATTTTCTTTAAGGATTCATCAAATAAAGTGTATTCGTTTGTCACAGTAACGATAAACCAAGTCACCTTTGCATTAATAAGGAAATTTACCATTTTCCTAATAAAGGGATTTTTGACATTTGAACCACTAACATTAAAGTTCGAAAAAAAGACTGAAATAACAGTTTTCTTTAAAATTTTATTAGGTAACTTAAACAATTAATAATCCGTGTTTCTACCGCGAACACTAACAACACAAGAATCGGTTTGGCATACTCAAAATGAGTTCATCCAAATCACGCTGTGGAATGGCCGCCCATGTTCGTTGCAACAACAAAAAAAGGTCTTCTTGCGACTGGATACCTTCCATATTCGGCAGAGCTCTTCTCTGTAGTATATCCCATGCATGCTCAATCGGGTTCAAGTCTGGCGACTGAGCAGGCCAGGGCCAAAGCCACATCTCAATCTCAAGAAATCCGCATAAAAATGCTTGATCCCTAGACACTTTTGATGTGTGTATTATAGACTGTCATCGAAGTTATATACAAGTATAACATGTTTCTAAACAAAAGACTACATTTATAAATTATTTTCCTTAACCTTCATTACCTCAAGAGGAAAATAATCGATCAGGACTCCTCGATCAATAAAAACTATTTGTATCTGTATACACTTGGATATCTCGATCTAATAGGGTATTGGAGACCTGAGTCTATATATACCCGAGAAATATAATTCAATGTAGTATGAACTAATTTCAGAACCTCATTTTCTTCGCTGTCCGCTTCAGTGAAGTGCTACATTTACAAGTTATGGAAAGAAATGTCAAATCAATTTATTTGATCTTGCGATATACGGCCCCATATAAAGTTTTTTGGTACATAAATATTTCAGTACAAATATAGCTATATAAATATCTAACTGTCCTTTCGTATACACGAGCGTGATGAGATAAGTATATATCAAGATAAGGACAACCACAAATTGAGGACAGGAAATGTTTTTTTCCCTTAATGGGCAACGTTCTACCCATTTAACGGTGAGCTACTCGTAAAGATTTTATAAAATATGGCTGAAAATACTTAACTCTGTGAGTGAGATAGATGCGGGAAGCGCGAGAGTACAAAGGAAGTGCCTAGTGAGTACCAATCGCGTTTGCATTTTAAAGTGAAAGTACCTTTGTAGAATGCCTTTGTATATTATGTCTGCCTAACGTACCACATTAGTGTTGGAATCCTTGTATCCTTTTACTTTGTTTATGTACTGACAGTCTATTAATACTATTCTGTACATTAAATACTGATTTTCGGTCGTCGCGTGTCGTGGCATACGGACGTGTTTAATGTCTCATTAATTTAAAAATAATATTTTAAAATACTAGTAAAGTAACCTTTCAAATATGAGTTCTAAAAACTGTGACTAAAGTGAATTTTCGATTATCAGTAAAAAGTGCGATCAATATTATTACGACGAGCGTGGCAGCGTAAATACATACCCAGGTGTGAATATAGTCGAGGAGACAGATACCATTATACTGCACGATATGAGTTTATCTCGTATACCTACACGTTCACAGATGGCTAATAAAAAGAAAGATCAAAATGAAAGTGGTTCAACCTATAATTTATCTAACTATGATGATGAAGATGAACAAGTAAACAAAAATCGTGGGAAATGCAGACCAAACACTTTAGAATATGATTTCAAAAGGGAGTTAATGGAATTTCGAAGTGAAATAATAAACTTCCTAAAGGAAACAACGAATACTCAAATTGAAAACATCACTCAAATGCGAAATGAAATTCGACAAGACATACAAAACCTGAAAACGACAACTGAAGAATTAACAGCAGAATATAAAAATCTTCTTAAATCGGTAGAAACCATTGCATCTGAACATAAAATAACACAAAACAAACTTAAAACTATCGAAGATGAAATAAACAAATTTAAAACCGATTTTCAAGTACAATCTGCACCATTTGAGAAACAACAGGAAATCTATGTGGAAATACAAGATCGACTCCAGAGAGAAAAAAATATCATTATGACAGGTTTAAAAGAGCAAAATAGTACACAATCTCCAAGTGATAGCGACACAGAAGCTGTTCACAAAATATTGACAGGTATTTATCAAGACTGCCCAAAGCCTTTAAAAACTATACGATTAGGAAAATTCAGTACAGCCAAATGCCGTCCTTTAAAAATTGTATTTGACACCCTTAATGTAGCGAAACATCTACTAAAGAATCGTTCGAAACTCAATGGGGGGATAAAGATATATTGGGATCAAACACCAGCTCAGAGGAACTATATGCAACAACTCCAAACGGAACTAAAGCATCGAGCCCAAAATGGTGAGTCTAACCTAATAATTAAATACATTAAAGGAATACCTACTATAGTTACAAACGAACCCGAACCGAACTCAAAAAACTAACAACAACCGACTGCGATAATTTTAACAATACTAATCAAAAATATATAACATACCAAATTGCTAGTAAATACGAAGACTTAACCTCACATTCCTCATTTCTCAAGTTTTTTTATACAAACATAAGAAGCATTCGCAGTCTTGGTAAATTTGAAGAACTTCAATGTATTCTCAGAGCGATTCCATCAACAATTCATATTATAATATTGACTGAAACTTGGATAATGTCAGAGGAAGATGAAAAACTGTATAACTTACCTAATTATAAACACATATACAACTTTAGACATGACAGTAGAGGCGGAGGCGTTTCCATTTATATACATGAACCTATTGATTTTGAAATTACAGAACAAATTTACAAAAACAACAACCACTATTTATGGGTGTATTTGCCCAGGTTTGCTTTGCATGTTGGAGGCATTTATAAACCAAATGACACAGATATCGAGGATTTTTTAGAAATATATTCATTTTAACTAGAAACGAGGAAGAGATCCATTGTTTTTGGTGATTTTAACTTAAACCTATTAAACTCAAATATATATGTCTCAAAATACCTATCTACTCTTGAAGAAACCGGTTATAACATTCTTAATAAAATAGACAAGGAGTACTGCACAAGACAAACAGACACTACAAGTACTATTCTAGACCATGTCTCGACGGATCTTCAAAAAAATACATTTCATTTCACTATCTTGGACTCGGCACTATCTGACCATAAACAGCTTTGTATCGAAATCTGTAGATACAAACCGGAAAACAAACCAAAAATACAATACGAGGCAATAGACTACAACAACTTACTTAAAAATATCTATGAAGTTCAATATGTAAACAAAGACAATGAATTTAAACTACTGGAAGACTTTATTACCTCACACATGAAACAAAATATTATGATCAAAACAAAAATAATGAACTTGCCCAAGGATGATTGGATTAATAAAGATATAACCAAGCTGATAAACAATAGAAATATGTTATGGCAACAGATGAAAACAAACAAAGGAAATGAAAAGTTGAAGAATGAATTTTTAGCAGTGAGAAACATAACTTTGAAAAAAATAAACAACGACAAAAGGAACTATTATCATAAACTTTTTGAGAAATGCGAAAGAAGTCCCAAAGAAATGTGGAAAACAATAAATACCCTAGCTATGAATATTGGTAAAAGTAATACTAAGCCCCCAAAACTTGTTGTTAACTCACAAATTATTACAGATGGCGATAAAATATGTAACATTTTCAACATATATTTTTCTACAATTGGAATGGAACTGGCTGGCAAGATACCACTAAGATACCATCTTAATTCAGGTAACACTCTAATGTATAAACATGGACACCTACATACATATACACTTATAAAACTAAAACCATGTACAGTCCAAGAAGTAGAATTGATAGTTGACAACTTAGATGTTAATACTAGCATAGGGGTAGACGGTATCAGTACGAAGGTATTAAAATGCATTAAGAGTGTTATACTTACGCCATTAGTAAATTGCATAAACAAATGTTTGGAACTTGGCATATTTCCTGATAGTCTAAAGATCGCAAAGGTTTCTCCTATCTACAAAAGTGGCAGTAAGGATGATCCTAGCAATTACCGGCCTATCTCAATGCTTCCAGTTATATCCAAAGTCTTTGAAAAGATAATTTACAAACGTTTAAGTGATTATTTATCCCAAAAAAACTTTTTAATAGATCAACAATACGGTTTCAGGCAACATTCAAATACCTTATCTGCTGCAATTGACCTGGTTACCAAAATAAAAACCAGTATTGACGAAAAAGATATATGTTTAGGTATTTTTATAGATTTGAAAAAAGCTTTTGACACTGTCAGTCATTCTAAGCTCCTTCAAAAACTAAAGAATCTGGGTATCACTGGAGCAGCTTATAATTTGTTTGAGTCATACCTGGCAAACAGAATTCAAATTGTCAAAATTGGTTGTCATGAAAGTATTCCGCAAAAGATTACATGTGGGGTGCCCCAGGGATCTATCCTTGGACCTTTGTTATTCCTTATCTACGTTAACAATATTAATCAAATAGGACTAACAGGCTATTTAACACTCTATGCAGATGATACCAGTTTATTTTATTTTGGTAGATCTATACACAGTATTACTAACCAGGCACAACAGGACCTACACCTAATCAATGAATGGTTTCTACATAACTTACTTACCATTAACACATCTAAAACCTCTTATATGATATTTACAGCTAAAAATAAAAATATACCACCTCATGCTCCTCTTAAAGTAAACAACAACATTATTAATCACTCTGATGGCGAAAAATATTTAGGTCTACTGTTAGATGACAAACTGTCTTGGAAGCCGCATATTAACCGCGTGAGAACCAAGCTGATATCTTTATCTGGTGCACTTCGCAAAATTGGCAATTGTTTACCACCTGCTGTGAAACCCGTCATCTACAACTCGCTAGTAAAACCTCAAATTGAATATCTGATCGAGATTTGGGGATCAGCTCCAAAGACTACCCTTAAAGACTTACAAATAACTCAAAACAAAGTTATCAAACGATTATATGGCCTTGACTTTCTAACACCTACTAAAGAATTATATGATAACACAAAATTTCTCAGCATTCATCAGCTTTACACCTACTATACTTGTATTTTAGTAAAAAAGATATTAGACAACACCATTCAAACAAATATTACCCTAACAAAAAAGACCCTACAATATAATCTCAGAAATAATGATAAAATAAACTTTCGGCCTCCTAGAACAGAACACTATGGCAAAAAAAATATTTTATACGAAGGAGTCCAGTTATACAACAAACTCCCACGTGAAATAAAAGAGTCCAAAAGTATTCATATATTTAAACGTAAAACTAGGAATTTTATTTCCCGAAAAATTCCTTTTAAATAGAATTGAACACTCGAAGATTTCTTTATCTAAAAAAAAAAAAAAATAACTAAAATAACTATTAATGTATATTTAACTCAAAAAAGTTGTCGGTCTATAAAAAATAAAAATTCAAAAATATCACATTATTACTTACACACAAGCAGTCTCCCTGACTATATTTCGACGAAACACTTGCACACCTGCATATTTACTAGCCATTACGATCACACTTAATATAATTTATATAATAATAATTGAATTCCAATATTTTTAAAACAACAATTTGATGACATTATTATTACTGTGTCCTAGTGATATTGGCTGGCCAGTCGTTGTGTTTTCGTTCCAATTGTTTCAACAAAACGAATGAATAATTTGTATCTACTTAATATAGTTATATGCTGTTTATTTTTGTTTAGCAATTTTTTGTTGTTGTTATATTTTGTTTCTGATTACTTCACCTTTTTATGTTGTACCTACCTGTGTATTTATGTTTTGTAATATGAATAGTATGCTTCGTCACAAGATGACACTAAATGTAACTTAAAAACATTGTTTTCTCAAGTAAGTGAACTAAATTGTTCTTATGAGAATAAAGATTCTATAAACCTAAATACCTTGAAAAAATATTTAGACGTAGGTGAAGTTGTAATGGCACTTAATAAACTTGACCAAAATTTCAGAATTTCTAAAGAATCACATCTTTTGCCAAAGAGATCACATCACGTGAGAACCGACTAACCAACATCAGAAATCTATGATTCTGTGTATGTGTGAGTTAGTGCGATATATGACATATAGAGTATTCTCAACACACAACAAATAATCAACAATATAAACATTTCTCAAATTTTTCCTACTTTGTTTAACTTCCACGTGCTATCATTAATGTGTTTGTTTGCCACATTGTACATGAATTTGGGGAATATTCTTCCATTCATATATGAAAAGATTATGATTCTAAAAGCGTTATTCACTAATGGTAGTCAGACGTTGACATTTTGCTATCTCCTCCTATTCACGTACAGGTTACGCACTAGCCACTACACACTGTCTCATCACCATCTCTTAATGCAGTCATTAACAATCCGACATTAACAATCCGACCCTGATCAATCCCCTCAAGTAGTACACAATGCGTTGTTAACTCATGAAGATAAACACAAAGTACTGACAAGACAACACTTCAGTATTATCTGATATTAACCCATCGATGCTAATGCTATAATGACGCTAGTTGATCCTTTATCTATGTCATACTATCTAGGCTTAAGCTGAGAAGCAATACGCGGATAATCCTCTCGTTTATGAAATAAAGTTAGTTAGTTTGGACCTAAAGTTGTCATGAATTACACTACAACACACACAAACACTCATACAAATACAATCACACAGTCGGAGTCACACAATCACAACACGTATACAATGTTATACTACTCACCTTTTTGTCCTCGTCTTATTTTATTTACTCTATTCTATTTATGTTCTCATTAAACATCAGAAAATACTATATATTTTTTTACAATATTCAAAAGTTAAATAATCGCACCAAAAACATTTTCATTTCCCAATTATTTGGCAATTTCATTGCCAAGACGACTGCATATGGCTTAACCCGTGAAGAAGATATCAGATCTCATGTAGAGCCAACCCTAACTTCATAAACTCTACATCTCAGTAAAAATTTATCAGTTGGACAGCTTACAAGTGACGGCATAGTGCTGAATGTTATTGTTTTATGCCCCTCTATATTTCTAAAAAGGTCTCGTGGTGGTTCACATGACCCATAAATTTTCGACACGTGCCCGTTGTCTATGTGTTCGGTTTGTATCACTTCATTTATTTACTTGTTACCGTTCAGGAAGTGAGATGAAAAGAAACAAGATGCTATTGTGAATTAGACGTGTTTTTATAAATAATTGTTATAGTTTTGTTTAAATGATTATAGTCCTGGTATTGAAGGTATAATATATACGGAAAGGCTATTTAATGAATTTGTACTAAATATTGTTTTTTTTATTTATTTAAAAAGTATTTTATAAGATATTTCTGTTAAAATAATCTTGATTCTGGGGTGTCGCATATCTTGCTCCCTTGTTTATATTTAATATCGTATTATTTGATCCAAGTTATTGTATATAAGTTATTGATATAAGTTATTGAGTTACGCACCTAATTTGTATGATCCAGAATGTTTTGAAGAGTTTTGCAATACAACAAGTGCAAAGAATATAGAGGTATAAACGAGTCTACAAACGTATATGAGTACAAATTCTCGGTTAATAAAGATTACTGTATTTATAGTTACTAATTAACACAGAGATGGATGCGAGAAGCAGAGGATCAAGCTAAGTGGAGTGCAATTAGAGAGAGGATGATGATGATTAATTAACACAATGTGTGTTTATTTGTATTCGACCTCCGACTCCGAATCTAATTTGCTACAATATTTAACTTTATTATATCATACATATTTAACAATCTTTTAACAGAAAATAAATAAGCTTAACTTGATAAATCAACCGTGAACACTACCCAATGCCGATAATATCTCATATATAATAAATAATCGAAATGGGGATTTATGGCTATAGAAATAAATTGGATCAATCCTAATCGACGAAACAACAAAATTACGCCATAAGGACTGTCTCAGTTCCAAAACTATTGATCTAGAGAGCCAGCCAACGACACGGATCAGCTGACGTCTGTAGAACTACTACAAACGCAGAACTAAATACCGTTACATAATCCATTGCGCTATTTATAAGCCTATGTTAAAAAATAACAGCCGTAAAAAGTCAATGGTAACGTAATTGCTCTGTAGTTTCCATAGGTTTTTTTCGTCGACGTTTCATTAATGAAAGATGATTTGCATAGAACCGGCACGCTAGTATGGTACGTATATGTGAGGGTGTGTTGAGGTCACGGCGCTGTACCTTTCAGTTGGGTGCGTCGGTGCTGGCGCAAGATAATGAGCTCCATTGTGATGAGCTGCTCGTCCGATGGGGACAGCTACACTCTGGAAATAGGAGAGATAGAAAGTTTACCAAATAGTACTAAGAGAGAAAAGAAAACAGAAGAACATAAAATAAATAGAAAGTAAAGAATTGTACGTTTTAAAATAGGAGGATACCGTATACGTACTTTATTTGAATACTGTTCTGTAAGCATTTTTAAACTTTCGCGTTCTATGACATAATAATAATGATTTTTGTCGTCGTATATGGTCGAAACGCCAGGCAAATCAGAGGTATGTAATACCTTTTAATAAGTGATCGCGTTAGTTCCCGTAAAAATAATAATTATTATTTCCGTAAGCAGTTTTTATTTTGTTGTATAATTGTTATGTTCTCCTTAGTTTATCTCGTATCTTATCTATCCGTTTATATTTAATCCACCAGTAAATATTTTTATTAGTATGCCTTATTCACGAAATAAACGCATAATCAAACCTGATTACTAAATCTAATTTGCTTATTTTCCATTTCTGGATATTTTATTCATATGAATAGTGTGTGCTTACCAGCAAGCTTGAAGGCCGAGTATGTTAAGATATGAATGGTCAAGCATTTTGTTTAACTTTTAGATTAATTTGGACTAAATTACGTGGAACTTAGAATCACTTTAATCTTAATGTACTCTGTTTAAGTAAGAAATAAAAAAGAAAGTGACGAAATGGCAACTATTGCAAAATATTCTAAAATTGTTTTTGTAAAGGCAAGGAAAACCCTAGTATCGTATCGCGTGTCAACACCCGCTGTTAGTCGAAAATATTTTAATGAAATAAAACTCCCTAGTATAAAATGGGTAATGGCTTTTTATATCAGTAGAGAATCACTTGGTTTGAAGGAATTACACCATTTAAAATCAGCCTGTATTAAAGCATAAACACATTCAACTTTATTTCGTAATAAATTTTAGCTTATCTCAAAATGTACCCCCAAAATTTATTGTTTTTTTTTGTGTAAAAATCTTAATGCGGTTCACAGATTACATCTACTTACCAAGTTTCAACAGTATAGTTCTTATAGTTTCGGAGAAAAGTGGATGTGACATACGGACGGACAGACAGACATGACGAATCTATAAGGGTACTGTTTTTTGCCAATTGGCAACGGAACCTTAAAAGAGAGCAAGTGCGAGTTGGACTCGCCCATGAAGGGTTCCGTAGCAGCAAGTAACATAATATAAAAGTTCTTGTAGTTCGTTGTAACTTTGATCGATGTTTTAATAATAGTGTATTTTTTGCGGTTTAAGATTTATGATGCATTGAAAAATACTACTTACTAGATCTTGTTCAAACCAATTTTCGGTGTCTTGTTCAAACCAATTTTCGGTGGAAGTTTGCATGGTAATGTACGTCATATATTTATTCTAATTTTATCATTCGCTTAGTTTAGAAGTTACAGGGACACACACACACATTTTACCACTTTGAAGGTGTCTCTCGCTCAAACTATTCACATGGACAGACAGACAGACATGACGAATCTATAAGGGTTCCGTTTTTTGCCATTTAGCAACGGAACCCTAAAAAGGGCTAGCAAACCTTTAGTAAAAACAAAGTAAGAAAGAGACAGAAATAGGAATAGTGTTAGTAATGCGTGCTGGTAACAACCGTTATCGACTATTTTTAGGTGTGTTTTGTGCGTATTTTGCATTTTAATTCAATTTTACACCATTTGCCCTTTAATATATGAACTCCCATGATAGTTTTTATTCCAATTCAATTTTACGTATAAATTAAATGTACGATTACTTTCGAAAAAACTAGACAATTCTCCCTAATTGTAATTTTGATGTGTTGTTGAAATCTATATATATAAAAGCGAATTACCGCTTACTTATTAATCACGAAATCTCAGAAACTACCTACAAAACCTACAAACTTGAAATTTGGCAGATAGGTTCCTTATAGGGTGTAGACATCCGCTAAGAACGGATTTTACTAAATTCCACCCCTAAAGGGGTAAATCAGGGGATGAAAGTCTGCGTGAGCGAAGCTGCGTGCAAAAGCTAGTAGCAATATAAAATTAAACATGATACGACTGCGATAGCTTGATTTGGGTTGTATGACAAAAATTGAGTTTCGATGTTGAATCAAATCATAATTTTTGTCATACGACCCAAATCCGGCTATCGCTAATTACATTATTTGATCATGCCTCTGTTATCAAGCACTTTAGTGTTATTAACATGACAATATTTTTGTAATTTTCCACGCCTCCACTTTTCACCATTTGACGTTATAAATATTTCATATCCTGAAACTATATTTTTATAAATGTTTCAAACATCTACTTAAAAACTTAGTGATATGGAAAAAATAATCATCAATAAGATCATTAAGTGATGTTGATACTAAATTATTGAACAATCTGAAAGCTGTCTTGCTCTCTCACGACACCCAAGTAATTGAAACCATTTTTTTCAGTAGTTGCGAGTATAACAATATGCATGTCTGATTATATGTTGTTCGTAAAACATAGTTTTAGTTCCATACAGATAAAATCAGAAATTGCTATTACCAGAGTAAGTGATCTTAATCCCCGAATTCTGACTATCATATACCACTTACCTTAATAATAATAAGCAAATACACACATCAAAAGTGTCTAGGGATCAACATATGTGTCTAGGGATCAACATATATTTTTGCAATAACTTTTCTCCTGATTGATATTAATTAAAATTTTCTTTAAGGATTCATCAAATAAAGTGTTTTCGTTTGTCACAGTAACGATAAACCAAGTCACCTTTGCATTAATAAAGAAATTTGCCATTTTCCTAATAAAAGGATTTTTGACATTTGAACCACTAACATTAAAGTTCGAAAAAAAGACTGAAATAACAGTTTTCTTTAAAATTTTATTAGGTAACTTAAACAATTAATAATCCGTGTTTCTACCGCGAACACTAACACAAGAACATCGGTTTGGCATACTCAAAATGAGTTCATCTAAATCACGCTGTGGAATGGCCGCCCATGTTCGTTGCAACAACAAAAAAAGGTCTTCTTGCGACTGGATACCCTCCATATTCGGCAGAGCTCTTCTCTGTAGCATATCCCATGCATGCTCAATCGGGTTCAAGTCTGGCGACTGAGCAGGCTAGGGCCAAAGCCACATCTCAATCTCAAGAAATCCGCATAAAAATGCTTGATCCCTAGACACTTTTGATGTGTGTAGTTTGTATAGTTAGCAACTCCAGGCATAAATATAACAGATAATTATCTTAGTAGTTTGTTAGCAAACTTATAATAAACTAGCAATCGCCTTAGATTACTCATGTTAAAAGATACTGGTCATTCCGTAAAAGCCTTGAAATATCTTACATAACTTCATTATTTTCATCATCAATAGTCTTCCTTACAAAGGAGGTATAACATAAGTTACAAAATGAAAAAAAAAACTTTTTAAACGTTAGTCTCAGCTTCAAAATTGTTTTCTCTGAAACTCAATAAATTATAATCTTAATGCAATAAACGCACAAAATCGTGCATCATGTTGTATTGACCTGTCAACGGTGCAAATAGAGGTATCTAACGACTTAAGGCTGTCACCGGCTCAGTAAATACTAAGGGGCAGGCAACGTTAATAATTCAATAAAAGTACGACGGCACTGAAAGGTTTATACCTATTGGCAACTCTAATGCAAAGGCTACATACGAGTACGAACATGCATTGGTGAATTTGCGGTGATACATAATAATTTTAGTGAGAGCGCGTTGAGAGCGATAATTTGTTTGTTGAAACGATGGCTTAACACACACGAAGATCTGCATTTAGAGTTTGACCTATGTACGACGTAAAGTTGATAAATCGACTCGATTTGGCGAAATTGAATCATTCCGTACATTGCATTCCATTATAAATTACGTCACTCTACTCGGTTCATCGATTGCCATCCCGCGGGAACGGTATTGTTTTGTAGCTAAAAAGTACCGCATGACCTGTTCTGTATTCCTAGCAAAGTGTACCTATGCCAAATTACACGACGACACACAACATAAAACCTCCATGCATTTATTATTTTCAATCAACAGCCTCAGTCCACTGCTGTGCATGGGCTTCTTCTTAGCAAGGAGGATTAATTTAAGTTTTTAATTTAATCGAATAGTTATTTGTGATACTGATTCTGTTAATAAGGTTAAACTACGTTTTCTCCAAAATTCTTTAATAAGCATGTAAGTTGGTGTCTATTATAGCTTACTTGACCTTCACTTGTGAACATAAAGTTGTGTAATATAAAATTTTAACAAAAAAAAACCGACTTCAATCTGGACCAAATTTAAATGGGACCATTCGGGAAGCACCAGCTTTCAAATTCAAAAAGAATCATCAAAATTGGTTCACCCAGTCCAAAGTTATGAGGTAACAAACATAAAAAAAAAAAAAAAAAAAAAAAACATACAATATGGTTTTCTTTACAGTAAGAGAATTAGTACCAATACCAGTAAGTTTAATATTACATATATTTTTGTGCCGGCCTATTATAAAATACTAGCTTTTGCCAGCAGCTTCGCTCGCATTTAATAAAAAGTATCCTATGTTACTTCTAATACCTCTAAGAATATTTCTATAAAATGTCATGATGATCGATTAAGTACTTTTCGCGTGAAAGCGTAACAAACAAACTTATATTCACATTTGTAATATTACTAGCTGCTGCCCGCAGCTCCGCCCGCGTATATGTCGGTTATTGCGGCATGTAGTAGCCTATGTGTCATTCTGATGTATCAGCTATATTACTGTAAAGTTTCATCCAAATCCGTTCAGTAGTTTTTGCGTGAAAGAGTAAAAAACATACACACTCACAAACTTTCGTGTTTATAATATTAGTGTGATAATCAGATATTAAGGAATTATTTTCTGGTTTTAGACAAATTTGACTTGCCAGAGTCAAAATGTAGACTAAAATTAAATACCCCAACGTCTATTAAACAGTCATTTATACAAGTCGCAAATTTAGTTTTATAATTAAGGGTTTGGGATTCTACCGGATAACCGGACAGACCAGGCACTGACACGCAACCTGCCCGCATAAACAATATACCCCTAATATACCTACGGTTTACGACAGGCCACGGTCGTAACTTTTACAACAGAACCATGAATCCAATAAAACTTACTTGACACTTTATTTTCAATTTTATGTCACTTTGAATTTACAACGTGTAACTGAAGGGTGCAATAAAATTTACCATTGTATATTTAAAATATATAAACAAATATCATATTAAAAAAAAATTTTTTTTGTACATAGTAGTCGCACAGTGATTCAAATTCTCAAAATTTAGAGTCACCTAATACTCATTAAATTTTTAAATTTATAATGTTACTGAATATCAGTAACGTTTCAATTTAACATTACATACTGTACTGTATATGTATATTTAAATCTTGGTCGCTGTTTTCACATATTCAGACTCAGAAAAGGTTTTTTTTTATTATTCTACTTTTTTTTGGAACTTTTACGCACAGCTTATGTCAGTAAGAAAACGTTTTATTCGTCTTTTATAGCGCGTCGTGGCAATTTAGTATTTAATAGAGAATTACACTATTCCATTCGCACAATACAAACAAATATTGTTTTGCATTGCAATTATGTGCTTGGTAAAAGGTTGAAATATTATTGAATCTATACTGTAAGCTATACTATATATAAATATATTATATATTATCTATCTATGTATATAAAAGTGGAAGGTGACTGACTGACATATACAGAGATCAACGCACAGCCCAAACCGCTGTAGCTAGAATCCTGAAATTTTGCATGAAGGTTCTTTATGTAACGTAAGTGAGCACTAAGAAATGAATTTTTGAAATTCCACCCCTAGGTGGAAAACCCCAAAAATTCCTTTCTTAGTGCTCACGTAGTGCTCACCAAGGGGGTAAATCAGGCAATGAAAGTCTGCGTGAGCGAAGCCGCGTGTAAAAGCTAGTCTATACTAATATTATGAAGCTGCAGAGTTTGTTTGTTTGAACAAACAACAAAAGCAATAACTATTGACAATAGAACAAAATAATGTATTACAGGTTCGTAGGTCTCATTAAGATCTACAAAAAAGTCCGCAAGAGCATATATCTAACTATCATGGTTTAGTTACAATAACCGCTTTGTGTTTCGTGTTCAAAAAATTATTAAATCGTCTGAAGAAAGAAACTACGTTAAATGTGTATCGTAATATTAATCCTTATCCAAATTAAGTAGAAGTAAAATACCTTTTGTTTTACCCCAATCGGACATTTCGTTTAGAAGTTATCACGAGTATAAGACGCTAAGAGTTGGTACCTAATAATGAGTTATTTGCCAAAGAGTTTTTATCAACATAATACCTAATATTAATCTTTATCCAAATAAATGTGAGTATTAGATCTTAGAAGAGTATAATAAATACATCTATACTTAATATATAAAGCTGAAGAGTTTGTCTGTTTGTTTGAACGCGCTAATCTCAGGAAATCCTGGTCCAATTTGAAAAATTCCTTCAGTGTTAGATAGCCCATTTATCGAGGAAGGCTATTGGCTATATATCATCACGCTAAGACCAATAGGAACGAAAGGAAAATTATCACGCTACGGGCAATAGGAGACGTAAACGACGTTGCGTGGGTCAGCTAGTAAGCAAATATTAGTACTCATTAAGTTAGGTGCACCAAAAAAACTCCTATGTTTTTTTATTAATGTAAGTCTCCGACTATTTCAACTGACCACTACATATATACCGTGGTACTGCTTTGTACAAACAGAATCTACTATTTATGGTTTTCGTGCACAAAATTCACATATTAATTTAACTTCAAAGTTTCTTCATTCTCGCCGAAAATTTGTGTTAATAAATATTCATATACAAAGTTGTGTACAATTTCAGTATTAAACTGTAGAAGTAGCAAAATTTAAATAGTATGGCTGAATTTGTCCGCGCACATTAGAAAGAGGTTAGTCTGTTGCGAATTCTTTTTCAAACTCTATTTATTTATTATAGAAAAAATTGCATAGGATTAATAGTCTAATACAATGGGGTCCGAGTGGTCGCGCTATGTTTAAACAACTAGCTAAGCAACTGATTGACGCTTCTCGCGACCAGAAGGTCGGCCTTTTTCTAGCCCAGAGAATCAGCATTGCCATTCAACGTGGTAATGCTGCCAGTCTTATGGGAACGCTACCAGTAGGCGAAGATGTGGAGTTTTTTGACGCTTGTATGTAAATATTGGTATTGTTTTTTTTTTTAATTATGGTTATGTACATAGGTTTCTATATTATGTAATAAATAGACATAAATTGAACCTGGGAAAAATAAGTATATTTATTTATTTGTTGAACACTAAACATAACTGATTGCCTCGATATGCGACTCGTGCTTGAGGTCTCGGGTTCGATTCTCGGGTTGCAGAAAATGTGTGTATGATCTGCAAAATATTTTATTTCGTAGTTTAGGTTTTTGTTATACATAATACATCTATATTTATAAATAAGTTGACTAATACCCATAGTACAAGCTCTGCTTAGTTTGGGACTAGATAGCGTTGTGTATCAGATGTTCGAAATATAACTGATTGCATTTTGAGCATAAAGATGTTACAAGGATATTTTAACAAACTATTATTGGCTCAGGACTACTAACTATCTCAAAAAATAGCCTTAAATTATAATTTAAGTAATCTAAAACCCCTAGGTTACTCCGGAACTTCCATTAAGGGTGTCAGTGGATTCCAGGTCCCCGAGATTGGCAGATTTCCATAATCCTATTAAAAATTGCATTTGCAATAATCACTTCTACTACGAGGTAGAAAAACCTACCTCAACAAACTTAAAAAATACTTGTAGAACGTAAAAGCAATGCAACAGTGATCCAAAGGTTAGATATTTCCATTTCTTAAATAACTTTCTGAATAAAGTCAAATGAGAAAATATTAACGAGCTGCCTTGACCGGTAGTGAGGTTTCGTTGTAGTTCGTTGTAACTTTGATCGATGTTTTAATAATAGTGTATTTTTTGCGGTTTAAGATTTATGATGCATTGAAAAATACTACTTACTAGATCTTGTTCAAACCAATTTTCGGTGTCTTGTTCAAACCAATTTTCGGTGGAAGTTTGCATGGTAATGTACGTCATATATTTATTCTAATTTTATCATTCGCTTAGTTTAGAAGTTACAGGGACACACACACACATTTTACCACTTTGAAGGTGTCTCTCGCTCAAACTATTCACATGGACAGACAGACAGACATGACGAATCTATAAGGGTTCCGTTTTTTGCCATTTAGCAACGGAACCCTAAAAAGGGCTAGCAAACCTTTAGTAAAAACAAAGTAAGAAAGAGACAGAAATAGGAATAGTGTTAGTAATGCGTGCTGGTAACAACCGTTATCGACTATTTTTAGGTGTGTTTTGTGCGTATTTTGCATTTTAATTCAATTTTACACCATTTGCCCTTTAATATATGAACTCCCATGATAGTTTTTATTCCAATTCAATTTTACGTATAAATTAAATGTACGATTACTTTCGAAAAAACTAGACAATTCTCCCTAATTGTAATTTTGATGTGTTGTTGAAATCTATATATATAAAAGCGAATTACCGCTTACTTATTAATCACGAAATCTCAGAAACTACCTACAAAACCTACAAACTTGAAATTTGGCAGATAGGTTCCTTATAGGGTGTAGACATCCGCTAAGAACGGATTTTACTAAATTCCACCCCTAAAGGGGTAAATCAGGGGATGAAAGTCTGCGTGAGCGAAGCTGCGTGCAAAAGCTAGTAGCAATATAAAATTAAACATGATACGACTGCGATAGCTTGATTTGGGTTGTATGACAAAAATTGAGTTTCGATGTTGAATCAAATCATAATTTTTGTCATACGACCCAAATCCGGCTATCGCTAATTACATTATTTGATCATGCCTCTGTTATCAAGCACTTTAGTGTTATTAACATGACAATATTTTTGTAATTTTCCACGCCTCCACTTTTCACCATTTGACGTTATAAATATTTCATATCCTGAAACTATATTTTTATAAATGTTTCAAACATCTACTTAAAAACTTAGTGATATGGAAAAAATAATCATCAATAAGATCATTAAGTGATGTTGATACTAAATTATTGAACAATCTGAAAGCTGTCTTGCTCTCTCACGACACCCAAGTAATTGAAACCATTTTTTTCAGTAGTTGCGAGTATAACAATATGCATGTCTGATTATATGTTGTTCGTAAAACATAGTTTTAGTTCCATACAGATAAAATCAGAAATTGCTATTACCAGAGTAAGTGATCTTAATCCCCGAATTCTGACTATCATATACCACTTACCTTAATAATAATAAGCAAATACACACATCAAAAGTGTCTAGGGATCAACATATGTGTCTAGGGATCAACATATATTTTTGCAATAACTTTTCTCCTGATTGATATTAATTAAAATTTTCTTTAAGGATTCATCAAATAAAGTGTTTTCGTTTGTCACAGTAACGATAAACCAAGTCACCTTTGCATTAATAAAGAAATTTGCCATTTTCCTAATAAAAGGATTTTTGACATTTGAACCACTAACATTAAAGTTCGAAAAAAAGACTGAAATAACAGTTTTCTTTAAAATTTTATTAGGTAACTTAAACAATTAATAATCCGTGTTTCTACCGCGAACACTAACACAAGAACATCGGTTTGGCATACTCAAAATGAGTTCATCTAAATCACGCTGTGGAATGGCCGCCCATGTTCGTTGCAACAACAAAAAAAGGTCTTCTTGCGACTGGATACCCTCCATATTCGGCAGAGCTCTTCTCTGTAGCATATCCCATGCATGCTCAATCGGGTTCAAGTCTGGCGACTGAGCAGGCTAGGGCCAAAGCCACATCTCAATCTCAAGAAATCCGCATAAAAATGCTTGATCCCTAGACACTTTTGATGTGTGTAGTTTGTATAGTTAGCAACTCCAGGCATAAATATAACAGATAATTATCTTAGTAGTTTGTTAGCAAACTTATAATAAACTAGCAATCGCCTTAGATTACTCATGTTAAAAGATACTGGTCATTCCGTAAAAGCCTTGAAATATCTTACATAACTTCATTATTTTCATCATCAATAGTCTTCCTTACAAAGGAGGTATAACATAAGTTACAAAATGAAAAAAAAAACTTTTTAAACGTTAGTCTCAGCTTCAAAATTGTTTTCTCTGAAACTCAATAAATTATAATCTTAATGCAATAAACGCACAAAATCGTGCATCATGTTGTATTGACCTGTCAACGGTGCAAATAGAGGTATCTAACGACTTAAGGCTGTCACCGGCTCAGTAAATACTAAGGGGCAGGCAACGTTAATAATTCAATAAAAGTACGACGGCACTGAAAGGTTTATACCTATTGGCAACTCTAATGCAAAGGCTACATACGAGTACGAACATGCATTGGTGAATTTGCGGTGATACATAATAATTTTAGTGAGAGCGCGTTGAGAGCGATAATTTGTTTGTTGAAACGATGGCTTAACACACACGAAGATCTGCATTTAGAGTTTGACCTATGTACGACGTAAAGTTGATAAATCGACTCGATTTGGCGAAATTGAATCATTCCGTACATTGCATTCCATTATAAATTACGTCACTCTACTCGGTTCATCGATTGCCATCCCGCGGGAACGGTATTGTTTTGTAGCTAAAAAGTACCGCATGACCTGTTCTGTATTCCTAGCAAAGTGTACCTATGCCAAATTACACGACGACACACAACATAAAACCTCCATGCATTTATTATTTTCAATCAACAGCCTCAGTCCACTGCTGTGCATGGGCTTCTTCTTAGCAAGGAGGATTAATTTAAGTTTTTAATTTAATCGAATAGTTATTTGTGATACTGATTCTGTTAATAAGGTTAAACTACGTTTTCTCCAAAATTCTTTAATAAGCATGTAAGTTGGTGTCTATTATAGCTTACTTGACCTTCACTTGTGAACATAAAGTTGTGTAATATAAAATTTTAACAAAAAAAAACCGACTTCAATCTGGACCAAATTTAAATGGGACCATTCGGGAAGCACCAGCTTTCAAATTCAAAAAGAATCATCAAAATTGGTTCACCCAGTCCAAAGTTATGAGGTAACAAACATAAAAAAAAAAAAAAAAAAAAAAAACATACAATATGGTTTTCTTTACAGTAAGAGAATTAGTACCAATACCAGTAAGTTTAATATTACATATATTTTTGTGCCGGCCTATTATAAAATACTAGCTTTTGCCAGCAGCTTCGCTCGCATTTAATAAAAAGTATCCTATGTTACTTCTAATACCTCTAAGAATATTTCTATAAAATGTCATGATGATCGATTAAGTACTTTTCGCGTGAAAGCGTAACAAACAAACTTATATTCACATTTGTAATATTACTAGCTGCTGCCCGCAGCTCCGCCCGCGTATATGTCGGTTATTACGGCATGTAGTAGCCTATGTGTCATTCTGATGTATCAGCTATATTACTGTAAAGTTTCATCCAAATCCGTTCAGTAGTTTTTGCGTGAAAGAGTAAAAAACATACACACTCACAAACTTTCGTGTTTATAATATTAGTGTGATAATCAGATATTAAGGAATTATTTTCTGGTTTTAGACAAATTTGACTTGCCAGAGTCAAAATGTAGACTAAAATTAAATACCCCAACGTCTATTAAACAGTCATTTATACAAGTCGCAAATTTAGTTTTATAATTAAGGGTTTGGGATTCTACCGGATAACCGGACAGACCAGGCACTGACACGCAACCTGCCCGCATAAACAATATACCCCTAATATACCTACGGTTTACGACAGGCCACGGTCGTAACTTTTACAACAGAACCATGAATCCAATAAAACTTACTTGACACTTTATTTTCAATTTTATGTCACTTTGAATTTACAACGTGTAACTGAAGGGTGCAATAAAATTTACCATTGTATATTTAAAATATATAAACAAATATCATATTAAAAAAAAATTTTTTTTGTACATAGTAGTCGCACAGTGATTCAAATTCTCAAAATTTAGAGTCACCTAATACTCATTAAATTTTTAAATTTATAATGTTACTGAATATCAGTAACGTTTCAATTTAACATTACATACTGTACTGTATATGTATATTTAAATCTTGGTCGCTGTTTTCACATATTCAGACTCAGAAAAGGTTTTTTTTTATTATTCTACTTTTTTTTGGAACTTTTACGCACAGCTTATGTCAGTAAGAAAACGTTTTATTCGTCTTTTATAGCGCGTCGTGGCAATTTAGTATTTAATAGAGAATTACACTATTCCATTCGCACAATACAAACAAATATTGTTTTGCATTGCAATTATGTGCTTGGTAAAAGGTTGAAATATTATTGAATCTATACTGTAAGCTATACTATATATAAATATATTATATATTATCTATCTATGTATATAAAAGTGGAAGGTGACTGACTGACATATACAGAGATCAACGCACAGCCCAAACCGCTGTAGCTAGAATCCTGAAATTTTGCATGAAGGTTCTTTATGTAACGTAAGTGAGCACTAAGAAATGAATTTTTGAAATTCCACCCCTAGGTGGAAAACCCCAAAAATTCCTTTCTTAGTGCTCACGTAGTGCTCACCAAGGGGGTAAATCAGGCAATGAAAGTCTGCGTGAGCGAAGCCGCGTGTAAAAGCTAGTCTATACTAATATTATGAAGCTGCAGAGTTTGTTTGTTTGAACAAACAACAAAAGCAATAACTATTGACAATAGAACAAAATAATGTATTACAGGTTCGTAGGTCTCATTAAGATCTACAAAAAAGTCCGCAAGAGCATATATCTAACTATCATGGTTTAGTTACAATAACCGCTTTGTGTTTCGTGTTCAAAAAATTATTAAATCGTCTGAAGAAAGAAACTACGTTAAATGTGTATCGTAATATTAATCCTTATCCAAATTAAGTAGAAGTAAAATACCTTTTGTTTTACCCCAATCGGACATTTCGTTTAGAAGTTATCACGAGTATAAGACGCTAAGAGTTGGTACCTAATAATGAGTTATTTGCCAAAGAGTTTTTATCAACATAATACCTAATATTAATCTTTATCCAAATAAATGTGAGTATTAGATCTTAGAAGAGTATAATAAATACATCTATACTTAATATATAAAGCTGAAGAGTTTGTCTGTTTGTTTGAACGCGCTAATCTCAGGAAATCCTGGTCCAATTTGAAAAATTCCTTCAGTGTTAGATAGCCCATTTATCGAGGAAGGCTATTGGCTATATATCATCACGCTAAGACCAATAGGAACGAAAGGAAAATTATCACGCTACGGGCAATAGGAGACGTAAACGACGTTGCGTGGGTCAGCTAGTAAGCAAATATTAGTACTCATTAAGTTAGGTGCACCAAAAAAACTCCTATGTTTTTTTATTAATGTAAGTCTCCGACTATTTCAACTGACCACTACATATATACCGTGGTACTGCTTTGTACAAACAGAATCTACTATTTATGGTTTTCGTGCACAAAATTCACATATTAATTTAACTTCAAAGTTTCTTCATTCTCGCCGAAAATTTGTGTTAATAAATATTCATATACAAAGTTGTGTACAATTTCAGTATTAAACTGTAGAAGTAGCAAAATTTAAATAGTATGGCTGAATTTGTCCGCGCACATTAGAAAGAGGTTAGTCTGTTGCGAATTCTTTTTCAAACTCTATTTATTTATTATAGAAAAAATTGCATAGGATTAATAGTCTAATACAATGGGGTCCGAGTGGTCGCGCTATGTTTAAACAACTAGCTAAGCAACTGATTGACGCTTCTCGCGACCAGAAGGTCGGCCTTTTTCTAGCCCAGAGAATCAGCATTGCCATTCAACGTGGTAATGCTGCCAGTCTTATGGGAACGCTACCAGTAGGCGAAGATGTGGAGTTTTTTGACGCTTGTATGTAAATATTGGTATTGTTTTTTTTTTTAATTATGGTTATGTACATAGGTTTCTATATTATGTAATAAATAGACATAAATTGAACCTGGGAAAAATAAGTATATTTATTTATTTGTTGAACACTAAACATAACTGATTGCCTCGATATGCGACTCGTGCTTGAGGTCTCGGGTTCGATTCTCGGGTTGCAGAAAATGTGTGTATGATCTGCAAAATATTTTATTTCGTAGTTTAGGTTTTTGTTATACATAATACATCTATATTTATAAATAAGTTGACTAATACCCATAGTACAAGCTCTGCTTAGTTTGGGACTAGATAGCGTTGTGTATCAGATGTTCGAAATATAACTGATTGCATTTTGAGCATAAAGATGTTACAAGGATATTTTAACAAACTATTATTGGCTCAGGACTACTAACTATCTCAAAAAATAGCCTTAAATTATAATTTAAGTAATCTAAAACCCCTAGGTTACTCCGGAACTTCCATTAAGGGTGTCAGTGGATTCCAGGTCCCCGAGATTGGCAGATTTCCATAATCCTATTAAAAATTGCATTTGCAATAATCACTTCTACTACGAGGTAGAAAAACCTACCTCAACAAACTTAAAAAATACTTGTAGAACGTAAAAGCAATGCAACAGTGATCCAAAGGTTAGATATTTCCATTTCTTAAATAACTTTCTGAATAAAGTCAAATGAGAAAATATTAACGAGCTGCCTTGACCGGTAGTGAGGTTTCGCCTTTTCCGCCACTCAGTCCACGCAACATGGCAGAACTTCCGGTGCTGAAAATCAACTCGCCCTAAATGTGCCTGTCCCCGAGAATTACAATTTGTTATTCAGGAAATCTCATAACTGTAATACATCCACTGGTACAAATTATTATAGTTCAACTAAGTTACAAGCATATACATGCCTATGAATATGTAATTATTATTATGGGAATATTAACTTAAGTATAGAATTTAATAAACATAAATAAATTAAAAGGTGACAATACAATTTACGCTTATTTGTAGGCTCATGTATATATAAATTAAATTAAAAAAATGGTTGTCTGTAAAGTCTGTTTACGGAAGATACATAGTTTAATGTGACAACGTCATAACTAAACATTGATGAAACATTTAATGCTTGAAATGCAAGCGAATAAAAGTAAGGAAAATACATATATATGTATACAGCGTGACAATACAATATTATAATGACATGGAGCTGATCTAATGCTGGAGCTGGAAGGTGGGCATAGGAACTCTGTAAAAAAACTTCGCAACATCATCGAGTTTAGACTCGTTTGATTCGTCTCGAGGCATTCCAGTAAAAGCTTGTTTTTAAAAAGCTTTTTAATTTAATTTATTTAATATCAATGTCAATTATGTAGAAACTAATAGTCGCCGTTCGATGTCTTTCTGGGTAAAACCATTTCTTTAGAGCTTATCATAGTTTTCTTATAAACTATTAGCCCTCTTTCGATGCACACGTTTCTTACTTTCACGATTCTTACATGAAGATATGACAACACATCACTGCTAGTTTTTTTATTATACACGACTCAATTTTAGACGACTACTTTTTAGATCTTTTTTGTCATCCCCAAGATGGTCAAAGCGAAATCGAAGTGAAAGGCTCAATCATGCAAATATAAAAAATAAAGGGAATGATGAAATACGAATATCGTTCGGCTTTTATTAAGGAGTCTCGAAATTTAGAAGCTCCACTTGCAATTTAATACATACTTACCAACTTCTATTCTACTCGAATACGAAAAACACGATATAGAACCTAATCATGAACCAGAAATAAGAAATATTTGCCCTAATTATTAGCCACACCCATTCTGCTAATGTCTTTTGAATGTAGGGTAAAATTATTGATTTCATTTCAAATATTCATTAGTAACCAAAAATAGAGTTGTGTCATGAATCAATCCAATCTGTTGTAATAGCAGTATATTTTTAGCCGTTAAGTATTACCATCCCTATACATATAAACAAGAATTAGCAAGTGCGACTCTGACTCGTAGTTGCTAATTCTTAATTCGTTCTCGTCTGATACTCAGGATCGAACCAAGTGGCAATTGTAATTGGAAGGATATATATGTTAAGCAGTTAACTGTGATGGGTTGATTAGGACGAATGATGGGTCTGACTCGTATACTATGGAAGGACATACTTTTTTATGGAATAGGGGGCAAACGAGCAGACGAGTATTGCCTGATGGTAAGCGATTACCGTCGCCCATGGACATAGGCAACACCAGAGGGGTCACAAGTGCGTTGCCGGCCTTTGGGTGATAGGGAGACTTCAACTTCGAGAATTGATGTTAATTTTTACTTGATACCTCTAAACGTTCTTGAGGAAAAAGGTTTTGATGGACAGTTAGACACGTCGAGTAGTTCAACAGAGATTATTTTTTGTTTTTTACAAAAAGAATCATTATTATGTAATAAAAGAATTGAAAAAAACATTCTTGACTTCGCGCAATTGATTGTGTAGCTAATACAGTCATGTACAAAATATATCTTATACTCGCAGATGCTAAAATACGAGTTTAATATTTTGCGAAACAAAAATGTACGTTTGTGTATGTTTTCAACAGTATAATTCTTACAGCTTAAATTTATAATCGAGTTTTATAAAGTTCAATTCTTGACGCCTATTGATTTTCATTTATTTCCATTTCTTGATAGCATTATGCGACCTTTAAGAGCTACCAAGTAATTGAAGGTAAAATCAATTTCTGATTTCACTTGTGAACTTTTACTTTTATCACTGAACTGGGAACACTTTTGGTATCAATGAAACGTGCTAAGGGACTAAATAGGGTACCGTTTGAACAATAGAACGTGTTTATTGAGGGTGCTGTGTCCCTTTTACACAAGGGGTGTCCCCGTTCGGTCTGTTTGGATATCTCTCAGACCTCCACTGAGGCGAGGTGATCATGTCTAGCAGACAAAGTAGTTAACGGTTGAATAAAGTATTGTAATTTAATACTCAGTAGTAAGTTCGTAATTTGGCTTGTCTGTAGCATGTTTTAAGAGCACTGGATGTAAAAGTAGGTGAAATACAATATAGAAGGTAAATACGAAAATTATATTATTGAATTTCTATATTAAGTGAAATGTAAATGAAAAATGTAAAGGAATGAATAATGTTTAGTTTAGGCAACTATTGTTTTAAAACTTTAAAGACAACGTGAAACTTCTGCAAAAGCAATAAAAAAGTATCATGTGAATGACGGCACCGCGGCAAAAAATTCGCTTAAAAAAAGAAGTAACCGCCGACTGCAGTAAAACTTTGTATAAACCGTATATTTTCTAATTCTAAAGCCTCCAACTGCTGACAGCACTTTTTCATTCTGACGTTTGAAATGAACTATTTCACCCATCGTTTTACTGTATTTTATTGCATCACAAAGCTACATCATAACGCTATCGTCATTCAATATTTTTACGAGTAAAGTACTTTTTACTGGAACATAAATACACCCTTAAGAAGCGGAGAAGGGAGCTTCTATCTTTCAACACAACCTTCGACCTTGTAGCTTATCGTATTGTTGTATTGTGTACTAGTTGTTGCCCGCGGTTCCGCCCGCGTGTATGTCGGTTATCACGACAAATAGTAGCCTATGTGTTATTCTGACGTATAAGCTATATTACTGTAAAATTTCATCCAAATCCGTTCAGTACTTTTTGCGTGAAAGAGTAACAAACATCCATCCACCCAACCATACTTACAAACTTTCGCGTTTATAATATTAGTAGGATTTTATCTTACAGACTAGATAAGAAGCTTATCAATTGTTTAGTTCTGTTATGCTTTTATTTATCATTGCACTTGTCTATAAATTATGGCGACCAGTGGTGGGTGCTAGTATCCTAGTACCCCTGTATTGTAGATTTTTGCATTATAAACACTTTTAAGATAAAATACACCTTAATAATTATATTATTACCTACTCATACAGAGATATAAAATTCTAATAGACCTTAATAAAGTTAAACTACTTTACTAACTAATAACGTCGTATGATTAGCGAAATCAGTACTTAGGAAAGTTTCGTTTTTCATATAAACAGGACTATTTCCTGAAAGCAATCACTCTGAGACAAATGTGTGACCCGAATATGTCGACATTGCGGCCTGTGTTGTAGGTCCTCATAAGTCTGCGTTAATGTTTATCCATATTGTATCAAATTATATTCTGGAGAGCATATGAGGAGGCATAGAATTATCTAATGTTCAACTAGGCACTCAAGGAATTAAAGATAAGAAAGCGGTAGGTATAAAAGATATTGATAGGAAAGGTATGGTTTGGAATTATTAAGCAGTGTAGGCAATAATTCGGAGGCAGCCTTTAGACGTCCATACTCATTTGAATGAGCAAAAAACGACAATTTAGTTTTTGTCAGTCACACTTTGAAACCAATTTGACTCCATATATAGCCATTGTTTTGTTTTAGTTTAATAACAACAATTAAAGATTCAAAATTATGTATCCGCTTATGAAATAATTATTACATAACTCAGTAGATGGATATCTTTTAAAATTATTTTGTGTACTTACATCAAAAGCAATGTACACATCATGTAATTGAGTTCAAAAGTAATATGGATAAGAAGATAAATATATGGAAAGACCTAATAAGTAATTATCTTTTAGATTGACCTGTTACGTTTACTGCTATTTTAGGACTTATTACGTTAAAATTTTCCTACATCGCTAGCATCATCAAGAAAGTTATTTACGTTTACATGTGGTATGAGAAATATTTTCCGTCTTGAACAACCATAACATTTAGTAAAGAACAAAAGTGATATGAATTATCAATCAATGATTCAAGTGACGTAATCAGTCTTTGAAAATACTTGAACGCAACTTGAAATTCGATTTTCATACATTCTTAGTACAACTGTTAGATTGAGTTGGAACCGGAGACAAAACTTAAAATTTTCTTAAAAAACAGCGATAGTATCAGTTTAACTAATAGGTTTTGTACAGGAGTTTAAATATATGTGTCTACGGCAGCTCAGGAAAAAATTTACTCCGGTCAAGCCGGCTCATTTTTACCGACGCATGCTTCTCCCACGGCTATTCACAAAACTATAACTAAACGCGTAACAAACTATTTGCAAGACTTCTTTATAAATATATATATTGTTATAAACTAGAAGTGAGATTTATATAAAAGAAACAAATTGGAGGTAGCCAAACCTCAGTTCTTATTCTTAAAATTAAAACACTAAACAGTTAACAACAAACGAATCTTATAATTCGAAATATGATTACAAGCAATTCACAAAATACATAACAGATCGACATCAAAACGATAAAGAAATAGATTTACAACGACGACATTAAACGACAAGATATGGTTGAAGTATGCCGCACGACCTATCAAGACACGTCTTTACCGAGCGCTGTCCGAACAATAACTGCGCGAACATAGCCAAGTATCGACCCATTACTACCGTCTTTTTATAGGTTCGGTACATAATTTATCGGTAAAGTAGGGGTACATCTAATAATATAATCTACAAAGAGTTTACATTAACGTATAGTAAGGAAATGTACTCCGAATCGTATTTGACTTTGTGTACTTAAGCCAAGATTGTTTGTTTTTTTTTCAGTCTTTTACATAGTCATAGGACTTAACTGCATCTCTCGATATAGAGTCCGTGATATACCATAGCTACCGTAGCGCTTCAAGCAATACAATTGACAGTGAAAGTTTACCTTCTGTCTTGAAAAACATATTTATAAACATTTCGGAAATCCATTCCCGTTTCCTTTTTTGCGATGTCAATAAAAATGTTAGGTATTTATTGGAAAGTAGGTAAACATCTGCTGCATCTTGGTCAATATTACCTCTAGTCACTTGATTGCTTTCGGTACCTACATACCTACTAGATACAAAAATCGATATCCTACTCCTACTAATATTATAAATGCGAAAGTTTGTAAGAATGTGTGTGTGTGTTTGTTACTCTTTCACGCAAAAACTACTAAACGGATTAAGATGAAACTGTACAGTGATATAGCTTATTAAATACATCAGAATAACACATAGGCTACTATTTGCCGCGATAACCGACATAAGCCGCGATAGCTAGTAAAATATAATCTAAAAAATCATGTTTATTTCATTTACATGGCCTTTTGGTATACGTTGCTACATAAATAGAACTACTGGCTATTTACGTCAGAAACGGTATATTTTTAAACAGTATTGCTTATTATATAAATATAATTATGTATGTTTTAGCGTTCTCAATGTTAGCTTTTAAGTATTCCTAATTATATAAATTGCTGAAGTGTACGTTACACGAAACAACTTACAATTGTTAGTTAATTGTGCCATAAGTAAGCTACTTGATCTGATTATTAATAAGAACTTAGACCGCTGAAATACTGTTTAGCTACATAAGAATATACCTGATCAGACTTTATTTAGCCGCGATTTTCAATGTAGGTACTTCTGATCGAATAAGTTTCAATTTCCATGTCTCAAGATTAGTCAAGATAGCAATTAAAGTTTCTCTAGGAGTCGCTCGTAGGAGTTTCATTCGATTGTAAATAGTTGCTATCCTGGTTTAAAGAAGTCACAATAGCTGAATTAACACAAACAAGGATATAGTGGCCTATGTCCTTCTTCAAGAACCAAAGTATCTCAATTCCAAATTTTATCAGAATCGAAGCAGCGGTTTACCTCGCTAAAGCGTGACAGAGTTATTTTTTTTTATTCATAATATTGGTATGAATTAAATACAACTCGAAACTTTTTTTTTTTGGAATGGACGGGTAAACGAGCACACGTATCGCCTGATGGTAAGCGATTACCGCCGCCCATGGACACCTGCAACACCAGAAACGTCACAAGTGCGTTGACGGCCTTTTGGAGATGGGGGGTGGGAGGTAGGGGTAGGGGTTGGGGTATGGGCCTCCGGTATCCTCACTCATTCGGTAAAACACAGCGCAAGCACTATTTCACACCGGTTTTCTGCGAGGCCGTGGTTTCACTCCGGTCGAGCCGGCCCATTCATGCCGAAGCGTGGCTCTCCCACGGTTAATTTCATACGAGTGAAATTTTAACAAAAAAAACTGACTTCAAGAATGACCAAATTGTAATGGACCACACGGAAAGCACCAACTTTCAATTAAAATAAAAAAAATAACAAATGCACTAATCGCCCCTACGAATTTTGAAGATTCCTCTCGAATTTCTCTAGGATGCCATCATCAGATCCTGGTTTCCTTATCATGGTACCACCAACGGGGTATCTTCTTTTCAATAAAAAAAGAATCATCAAAATCGGTTCATAAACGACGAAGTTATCCGCGAACACACATAAAAAAAACGGTCGATTTGGGAAACCTCCTCCTTATTGAAGTCGGTTAAAAATTATTGTATTGTCAATTAAAGTATGTAAATATATTGTCAGAAAATATTCTTAACGCGATTTGCTTTACCACAGATTAGAACAAAATAATGTATTAAGTATTGTTTACATTATAAATGAATTATCCTTTTTAAATGGAAACTAGTTCATTCAAAAAATTTAAAACATACTATATCATTTCAATTCAAATTAACTGTACGCTAGAGATTAAACAAAAAAAATGGTTTCTGATTATATTCATAATGTAAAAATGTCGTGACTGATAGAATTTTTAATGCCTGCCTGAATATATGTACATTTAAAAGTAAGTGAAGATGATTAGAAAAAAACAAACTAACATAGGGATGGGTCATCACTAGTATTTTCAAATGCACTGTGCAATTCACATTCTCTAAAAGATTTTGTGACGTGTGCATGTGTTAAAAGTTAACAATATGTAGAAAATAGAAAGTAATATTAAAATCACCTTACATATCTCACAAGTACTGAAATGCACAGTCTGTGCTATAATCACCGGACTGCTGATAAATATACTTTTAGGAATATTTCTAAATATTATAGATAAATCGACTGCAAGTATGCTCTGGTGATTGAAAAAATCGCCATGTCGCTTTCTACTGCTAGGACAACACTTTGTATGATCCAGAAATTTTTGTTTTGAGTCTTGGTTTTCTTTGTATCTCTGTGTTCGTTTCATGTTTGTTTGTAAAGTCCCCGCGACACTGAATATACTCATAATGCGGGATTTGCAAAATAAAAAAATAATACCCAGACACAGAATAAATATTCGTGCTCATTACACAATTTTTGCCCTGGATATATTCTACGTCCTTTATTTTAGCAGTCAGTCTTACTAACCACTCGACCAACGTGAACATTAGTAGAAACAATTATATCTGTTCTAATCGCTAACTAAAACGAATTATATTTGGTCACTGCCCACCATTCACTTGTTTGTTTTGCAGTAGTTAACTTATACGACAGTGAAATTTAAATAAAAACGACTTGAACCACCCTAAATAATGTTTCGCCTACAGCAGTATAACCACTAACAAGTAAGTAATGCCTAAATACATACGTCATTTGAATACGTATGGCGCCGACGGTGCCCGGGCATAAGCTCATGAATAAACATTTTATTATCATTGTATCAATTAGAGAACGTAAACTCTCGTAAGTCGAACGTAAAATCGTACTTGGCAAAAGGCAGTTTAATAGGTTTGTGGCGACTTCCACATACAGCGCAACAAGAAAAACATACTACAGACTGCCTCGTTGGTCTCGCGGTTGGCGTGTGCGACTGCTGATCATGAGGTCTCGGGTTCGATTCCCGGGTCGGACCAAATGTTTATATGATCTACAAATATTTGTTTCGGAGTTTGGGTGTTTTCTATGTATAATATGTATGTATTTACAAAAAAAAAAGTATATATGTATTTGTATCAGTTGTCTAGTGGGTACTAGAAGAAGAAGCTCTGCTTAGCTTGGGACTAGACGGCGTTGTGTGTTAGATGTCCGAAATATTTATTATTATATATTATTATTATTATATATATTATATATATTATATTATATATATATATCTACCGAAGATGCGTCGAACTACGGAGTAACGAAGGAAACTAAGAAACTACCAATCCTGAATCGCGCAGAGGAGGTTCTAGCGTCAATTGACATATATACAACATCATAACATCAACCGTTGGGCAGTTGGCCCGCCAGGCATGATCACCGCGCCTGGTCGGAGGATCCTACCTTTGTGTTGGAGGGACATTACACCCGTTCCTCCACAGGTTAAATACTTAATGTAATAACTAGTATGACCGTACGTTGTAACAATGTGATAAGTGTATAGTCATTATCTACTGTTGTTATTACTACTATCATATCCTAAAATAAAGTTGGTTACTTTATAATTTTCTGTCATTATAACATCAACTTTAAGTCATTAACACCTCGTTCCTAATTACATCGATGAAATATGTTTGCCCTTTAAATTTTGTTGGCCGATAATTGTCACTGACGTACAACTTTTTATATCAAATATAGACCTAGCTATTTATTTCTAGAATTTAAGCAAGCATTTATACCTACAATCGAAATAAAAATAATAAATAAGTATGTAAGTTTTTCATAACCAGTAACTGTTTTTTTTTCTAATCATTTCTCGTATTTTTAGACATTTGAAATGATATGTTATGATATGATACAGGTAGAATTTATTTTTCATATAACACAAAAAAGGACATAATTTCAAGAGGACGATTCATAATGCGCGGTGCAAACTAATTTTCAAAGTGTCACAACAGAGTCTGACGCCAGATCGAAAAATAAAATAAAAATCTGCCAAGTGGTAGTTGATCTGGCATGGAGAGGTTTCTAATCTGTAGAAAATATATTCCAACTGCAAAAATATACTTTTGTGTGTAATTTTACATATAAAAGTATCTTTTTACAGTTGTATGTCTACTTAGATTTACTTTCCACGTCTTTCTTTCCATCCCATGGTTGCCTGTAAGAGATTGCCTTCGGGCGATAAGGCCGCCTATTGTACCTCTTAGCTTTAAGTTACCTTTGTAAGTAATCTGGTGTGCAATAAAGTGATTTATTATTATTAGATTTGTAATTGTATTTTAAAACACAGACTTGAAAGACAAAAACTATATGTTATTTCGAGGTGGTGGTCAATTTTCATGTGTTTTTTCAGAGGACTTTAAACATATTAACATTATAAAAAATTAGTTGTTTGTAAAGTCGGTTTACAGACGATAGTTTAACGTGACAACGTCATAACAAAACATTGATGACATGATGAGAGATAGATCTCTCATACAACGATGTATAATCAGCGTAATGGGACAATGAGCGCAACAGGACAATAAGTCATCCTTTTTCGTGCATGCACCTGGCGTTCATCAATTAATAGAAGTTTTCACGTCAAAAGATAAAAATATGTATTTATAAAAGCGACCTACATCAGGCCCTTTTGTTAAATATACTCTAAATAATATTTATACCATCAACGTCTCAGCTAAAAGACATCCACGGCTGGACATAGGCCTTCCCTAAAGTTCGCCATAATAACCGATTCTATGCTGGCGGTAATGTGTTTACACGGCAGTACAGAATAAATATTTTTTACAATTTGATCCATAGTAATAAACCCCTGATTGAACATTTTGTAATTAAGAATTTGTATGTACGACAAACTTAACTGGTGTCATCGTTTTAAAGCAAAATGGCTGTAAGAGTAACACAAACATACGAGTAATCCTATTTGAGTTCGGGTTTTTATTTCGATGAAAAGGAACTCTAACAGTAGCGACACTGCCATTTGTCATATAACTGGAGACACGTATAACTTCTTTATGTAATGGCAAACTGAATGAACTTTCAGTTCAATAAAAACTTTCTGAGAATTCAAAAACTTCTCTCTTCAGATGTAAGTAGTACTAGTCTATTTTTTGTCTAGAAAATACAAAAACGTAAGAAAGTCCTTTCACTATCAGAACCGATCAGTTTTGTCATGAAACGTCAAAACGATCAGAGACATTTGACAATAGTTATTTGTTATACAAGAGTGCAAAGTTGCTTTTTAACCGCGTGCTCAATTTTGATGACCGAGCAAGCGAAGAATTCAAAAATTAGAATCCTGAGCGTCAGCGAGGGAATCAAAAGAGCACGAGGTGAAAAATCTTTGCACTCGAGTGCAACACGTAACTTTTCATTCCACCTCAGCGAGGAAACAACTAAATGCAAAAAAAAAGCGGCCAAGTGCGAGTCGGACTCGCCCATGAAGGGTTCCGCAGCAGCAAGTAACTTTTTTTTTTACGATTTATGACGTATTAAAAACAAACTACTTACTAGATTTCGTTCAAACCAATTTTAAGTGGAAGTTTGCATGGTAATGTACATCATATATTTTTTTTAGATTTATCATGCTCTTATTTTAGAAGTTACATGGGGGGGACACACATTTTACCACTTAGGAAGTGTCTCTCGCGCAATCTATTCAGTTTAGAAAAAAATGATATTAGAAACCTCATGAAGACCTATCCATAGATACCCCACATGCATGGGTTTGATGAAAAAAAAAAATTTTGAGTTTCAGTTCTATGTATGGGGACCCCCAAAATTTATTGTTTTTTTCTTATTTTTGTGTGAAAATCTTAATGCGGTTCACAGAATACATCTACTTACCAAGTTTCCACATTATAGGTCTTTTAGTTTCGGAAAAAAGTGGCTGTGACATACGGACGGACAGACGGACAGACAGACAGACAGACATGACGAATCTATAAGGGTTCCTTCCTTTGGCACGGAATTTTAAAAAGCATTAACAATCACAAGATACTTTTATTTCAGTTTAGGTATTAATATTTATTAGGTACTACATTATGATAGGTAAGTATTACAGATTAATTTTTAAATTATTTCAACACCGTGGGAGAGCCACGCTTGAATGGGCCGGCTCGACCGGAGTGATACCACGGCCTCACAGAAACCGGTGTGAAATAGTGCTTGCGCTGTGTTTCACCGAGGGAGTGAGGATACCGGAGGCCCATACCCCAACCCCTCCCCCTATCTCCCCCCCCATCCCCCAAAGGCCGGTAACGCACTTGTGACGCCTCTAGTGTTGCTGGTGTCCATGGGCGGCGATAATCGCCTACTATCAGGCGATACCTCTGCTCGTTTGCCGGTCTATTCCATAAAAAAAAAAAAAAAAAAAAACTTCTCGCTCAACCTCGCGGTGTTACCCGCGGTTTTTGTCGTACCGCGAGTAACACCGCGGGACAAAGCTAGTCTAAAAAAATTAGCCTAAGTTACTCCTTAGATTATCAGCTATCTGCCAATGAAAGTCCCGTCAAAATCAGTCCAGCCGTTCCAGAGATTACCCGATAGACAGACCGACTGACAGACAGACAATGTAACAGAAATTATAAAAAAAAATATTTTAGTATATGTACCGTGTATACATACATATGCATTTAGTAAAAAGCGGTTATTTTAATATTACAAACAGACATTTCAATTTTATTTATTTGTATGGATGTATAGATAAATTAAGAAAAATTGAAAGGTAAGTTGCTATAGTTACTTAAGAAGAAAATGGTGCGGGCAGAGCAAATAAAAAAAAACTACACCAAGAAGGTTCCGAGTCTGAGTTTTAAAATATTGTATGATTAATTCGGCACCATGGAGGTAGAAGTAAATAGGTTTAATGATGTTTTGAATTCACAAACTTAGTGCACTCGAGGGATTTTCTAAATTCAATTTACTTTATTCCTCTAGAGAATAAAAACGGCTTTTGCACTCAGATATCGAAGGGCAAAAATACTCTTTACGAGCTGGTGGGATGAAAAATACATTGCTACCGTCAAATTGTTCTCTTTTAATACGATACTATGTGTTTCTCAAAGAAAGATACTCAATTATTAACTTAAAGATAACACTGATTTATTTTTTTCCTTTTGCTCTTAAACATATTAGGAGGATTTTAAACGCCTTTATTTTAAAACGTTCACACTTATTCAATTTTTTTAATAGTTTACTCTAAAAATTTGTATTAATATCTGGTGTTTTTAGTAATTAGTAGTAATAGTAGATTTTTTGTTCCTATTAAAAAACACGTTACAAATGAATTTGAATCCATAAATTCTTGAGATCAATTTCTACTAAACGTAAAACTAAAACCAGATGGCGTTTGTTTGTGGTACCTATGTCTGCAGAGATGTATAGCATATCAAAAACGAATGAACAAGGATAATCCCCGCTACCGTTCGTTGTAGTAAAAAAATGCCGTAGTTTCAGCTCTCCACCGGCAGTTCAGTACATTACGCGTTGCTAATACTTTATTTACATATACGTCGGTTTCTTTCCTTTCTCATGTGTAGTAGTATAAACTATTTATATTGTTGCCTTATTTTTATTTATTTTATTTAATACGAAAAGAAAAAACAATATAGTTTGAACAAATGGAGAGCCACGCTTCGGCATAAATGGGCCGGCTCGACCGGAGTGATACCACGGCCTCACAGAAAACCGGTGTGAAACAGCGCTTGCGCTGTGTTTCATCGAGTAAGTGAGGATACTGGTGGCCCATACCCCAACGCTTACCCCCCTCCCCCTCCCCATTCCACAAAGGCCGGCAACGCACTTGTGACGCCTCTGGTGTTGCGCGTGTCCATGGGCGGCGATAATCGCTTACCATCAGGCGATACGTCTGCTCGTTTGACCATATTCCATTAAAAAATGCTTATGTTCTCCTACACATAATAATATTTTAGATAATTGATGCAGATTTTTAATTATGTCTAAAACTCGCTCGTCAAACAGTTATTGTAAAAGTCGAAAAACAGTTATTGTAACTACACTATATTCAATAGTAAGTTTCTGACAACACTGAAATAGGAACAAGTTTTGAAAGAGTGAAGTTTTTCTTAGCATTACATATTTTTGGTATACCATGACTGTTAGATGATTTATGTTTTATTTACATATTTCATTCTTAGATACAATAAAACAGGCAATTTGTATACGATATCAAGAGGAAAAACATAAATATAAAAGATTCGAGAAAAGGAAACAACAGTTCATTTGCGAAAAAAAAAACATAAGAGAAGAGTGAATGAGCTGAGTAGTTAATCAGCATAAAAACAAAAAGAGCTCGTAAACCCTTTTCGTAAGGGCCCGTAGAAGGTTAGTTAAAAAGTGTAAACGTCGTCAGTGGAAAAGGCTGAAGCGCAAGTGAAGCATTCAGCCGGCACGCTTCGCAACGACAATTAGTAACACAGTTACACAACATTTTGCCGCGCGAGAGAAATTTACGAAGTTAGAACGTTACTGCAAACGGTTATGGCTTCCTGTAATTGTTTCTTTATTGTACGCGCTTTTTTAAATACGTTCTCATTAGCACATTATTTGTATTTTTTTAAAGAGCAGAAGCGCATCTTTTATATCTTTTTTTAATATCTGAGGAGGAAATCAACCTGGTATTTATGTTATGAATTAAAAAATCATTATATATCTACATTCCAAACCATGTAATTAGTTGTTCCTTGTTTTTTTTTAATTTAGTAAACTGTATGATTTTACAACAATTAAATGTTACTATTTTATTTAAGCAGAACGCCGAATAAAAAACCTTATGTTTCCACACTACTGACATCCGTATAATGTTTAAACATCCCAAAGTAGCTACATCCCAAATTTAGCTTCCTCACTTCCCTGAAATATGAAAAAAGGTATACAATTAATTCAATTTATGTATGCATACCTTAGTATTTATCTCGCAGGATATATTTGTATTCATAGAACAATAGAGACTTATGATTCTCAATATCTCTCTTAACTTTTAGCAATACCTTCGATCAATTGATCGAAGAGCTATACATAATTCATTTCCAAAGTGGTACTGCAAAACATTTTTCTACATATTAAGTAGAGGTAATAATAAAATTACCAATAAAACATGTAAATGACAATATAATTGTGAGCATGTGTAAGTAGCTGTTGCAGTCGACTTAGTGAACTGGCAGGTTTTTCCGGTAGCTGATAGCCTACGTAGTTGCGGCTAGATTGATAGCGCATAACGTTGCGGCAATTTTTCATTGTCAGACCATCAGTGATTGATTATAACACTACAAACACCCACGGACTGCGCTTTATGCTAGTTTCCATATGCCAGATAACTTTTGTTTGTTTTTTTTTTCCAAAACATTCATACGTTTTATTTATTGAATTCAATATTTATTTTATACCCGATTTTATTCCATACAGGATCATTGAGTAATAACTAAATTTTAAGATTACTTGATTCTTTCTGCTTTTTAGCAGAAAGAATCAAGTACAGAAGTATGTAAAAGAACAGAAGTACAGATATATTAATTCTATACGTCTTAGCTACTAGTAGTCTTCTGGATACGAATTCAAACGGTATGTAGTAAGTAGAAAGGGGTGCTTCTTAGGTTGAAAGCACCATTTTCAAGTTTGCATTGTTTTTAACGTAGGCCGTGTAGAGTGCAATGATTTATTACAACATTAGGTGTATAGTAAACTTAAGGAAGTTTTTATATAAGTAAGTATAAAAACAATTAAGTGATGAATTCGATCTAAGTTAATCAACACTTAACCATTTTGAGATTTATATTGTAAAATGGTTAAGCTTCACTCTAAATTCTACTTGATTTTAGTGACGAAGACTGATAGTGAAGAAGAGCTTGATCATAAATTCGCATATACTTTGGGTATAATTTATTATAATTTTACACACAGCCCTCCGCCTACATATGTAATCCCGAAATGCTTTTAGTATTTTCTCCAAATGAAATTCTAATTCTTTTAAGTACATGTTTACCATCCATTGACAGAGACAAATAGAGATTATAACAAATACACTTGCGTGCAGTTGAATAGACTCCGGTTCTACACTAAATATCATTTTTATTTTATTTTTATGTTTGACCCTGCTAAAATGACTCTACTCTGCCTGATGGAAAGCATAAGCAAAACCAAGAGTGGTGGTCACCATACCCACTGCGAACTTAACTCAAGATAAACTAACTTTAACTAACTAACTTTAACTTTAGATAACTTTTCAAATAAATTTAAAAATAAAAATAATAAACAGAATTTTTAAAAAGAAAGAGTTTAAACATAAGCGTTGCACAAATTGCTCGATGGGTTACCCACAAGTTGAAAGACTAATTCCACGTATTTATTGACGTGACAACGTCTAATAAATTGGTGAACACCGACTGCATGCACGAAAAAGGATGACTCATTCTCCAGTTACGCTCATTGACCCGTTACGTCCATTGTCCCGTTACGCTAATTCAACGTCGTTGTCGGCGTAAGCGCCGCATCTATCTCTCAACATTTCATCAATGTTTTGTTATGAGTCGACGTTGTCACGTTAAACTATCGTCCGTAAACCGACTTAACAGACAACCTATTTTGATGTGCAACATCTATAGACGCGAGTAAACCTGATTTTTCGCGTGGCGAGAATTGTCGTGGCGACGCTCGCCGCTTCGCCTTACCGAAGTCACTGATGAAAATAATTGAGTTGTCGCGATTTCAAATAAATTAAAAAAAAATGAATTTTTGTATTTTGTTTTTTTTTTTTTTTTTTTTATGTGTGGCCCGCCATAATGACTCTACTCTGCCTGATGGAAAGCATAAGCAGAATCCAAGAGTGGTGGTCACCATACTCACTGCGAATGCAGACAATGCAGTATGGCGACCCCCACCATGGCGGCCTAGTGATGCTGCTGCATCTTTTAGTCTAGTCAACAAGTATGGAACTTGTTGACTAGACTATTTGGGCCTCCGGTCTCGCACTCACCAACGAAACACGACAGCACGATCGCTGTCATTTTACGTTGATTTTCTGTGCGAGGGTAGTACCTCCCCGGTCGAGCCGGCCCATTCGTGCTGAAATCAGCGTGGCTCTACTACCTACTAATTTAATACCTACTAAAATAAAATTTAATAAAAATGAATATTAAAGTAATAAACAGTCATTTTATTTTATGGAAAAAAAAACGACACATTTATTAAAACTTATACAAAACAATTTCGATGTTTCACATCTGCCAGGCGTCCGTGACGGAACACTTTTTTTAGCTACACTGACATTGCATTGCAATACAATGACATCACGCCGGGAAATACGGTTCAAGTTGTGGCTTCATTTTTTTTATAAAATTGGATTTCATCTATAAATACTCAGCTAATTTTCATTATTAAGATGTCATTTTACAGTAAAAAGATTATAGACCTTCAAGTATGAAAAAGTTTTCTTTCCAAAATATCAACCTTTAATGTTAATGTCCGATTTCGTCGAACGTCGAACAGCATAATAGACTTTCTTCATTAATTCTAAATAAGAGCATAATGATAATCTTTGCACAAACGTATACCTCAGTGGTTAGCTTCCAGATCTAAAGGCTCGGTTACTTTGATTTCCCGTGGGCACTTTATATCTTCTTAGAACTTACGTGGCACTAACACAATATTCAGAATACAAATACTGGAAATGTTCAACCAAGAAATGAGAAGCATTTATTAAAATTAATTAACAATCTATGTCAATATTTTCGATGAACAATTACTATGGAATGATGAATAATATAATTTAATACTGGTAAACCAATAGCTGCACGTTTCTGGAAACAAGCTCTTCCCCCCCCCCCCCGTGTCAAGTGTTTCTGTTCACACAGTTATGAGGCTTCAATAAGGTTCATTTCATGTTTTTTTTTTGCATAGAAGCAGTGTGCGTTTATGTAATACTATCAGACTTACTATTATTGCGAATATTTCAATGTATCAGTAACTTAACAACAGGAATAAAAGAAAATATTGTCAGAAAACTTAAATATAGAACACAAAAATCGATTCTGCTATCGGATAAGCGACATAGTATTAGCAATCGGTGGAATTCACCCGAGACGCACAACTATGCTACTCGGAACGGAGACTCGTCCAACTTCTAACTAGATTGGATCGAAACTATTATCTATGTACGGCCTTCGACGACATACAATATTTGCGTATATATTAATTCAATCTGAATATGTTTTAGCTTATCAGTTCTCATTTTAGTAATTTATCAGAACTGTAGCTATATTTGAATGAGTTAAGTAAAATTTGTTGGGACCGTGGTCATAACTCAAGGACATGTTCGGAATGTCACCGTCATCACTGACGCTCCAACTTAGATTTTTACTACAAAACATATCTTTGGTTGTATGCTTATTTTTACTTCATTTTGTCTCCCGCTTTGCTAACGAGAGAGTTCATTTGATAAATTTCGTTGCACTTTCTAAGACATTTTGATTTTTCCTGGGACTTCCTAGCCTCATAACTTGGATGTGTTCGTGGGTCACTGCTGTTGATTAGATGTACAGGAGTTCCAGTAATGAGCATATGGGAATATAACACTGTACACCCAAATTTATATTTTTATAATTTTGAAGCACAATAGCTGTGCACTGCACAACGCGTGCAATTCCTGCTATCTATTAATGTTCAAAAATTAGATCTCAACAAATTTTGAACTTTAATAAAGAGAATACTACGTTTCAAAGGCCAAAGGCTACAAAAGTGTATACCTACTCAAGACTCAAAAATTACTAAAAAGACACGTAAATAACAAAATCAGTATTCTAATAATAGCAGGGCGAAATATCGATTGTTACTCATTAAATTCGCTTTTGTCAACTCGATTGCTTTGCAGACGGTCTTTGTCACTATTTTTGTAGTATCATTGGAGAACAAAGGGAGGTAGCCGTCATTGATTTGCTTACACAGTTAACAGGAACCATTTAAAATGCTTCAAGATTAAAAGGGTCTCTTTGCATTTGTAGAGATTTGGTATTTGAAATGTTTTACTTTGGTCTATTGTATTAACACTCTGGTGTATTGAGGTGGAAATAGAAAAGGTTTGAAATAAGAAGTCTTCTCTTAGTTTACTTTTGAACATCAGCTCTTAGTCACTATGTACGAGTATTTTCCGGTACTACGTATATATGTTAATATACGTTCTAGTTAAATAAAGCTTTAAATAGAGCTCGCTGCTTCCATTTTCATTAAAAAAATACTACTTAACTTGCATTTTGAAATAATTTAACCTACATTAACAGTAGCATTAAAAAAAAAATGAGAACTCTGTTTAAAAGAGTTTAATTTCTCACCTCCCGCACTCGGCCAGCGTGGAGACGTATGGCCCTAGCTCTCTCCTGAGAGGAGACCCGAGCCCAGCAGTGGGACGTTATGGGTTGTTAGGAATGAATATACTAGTAATATGAAAACAAAGCAGAGCTACCGGAGTGTGGTCATTTATAGCCTGTTATTAAATTACGTGTGACATCACTCTATTTATTTTATGGTACCTCTCAATACATGCTCTTTCATTTCCAAATTCTACTGATATATACGAATTATAGTCCTTAAAATATCGCTTTATCTCTGTGACAGTTGTCACTAGTATCATTCTATAACTTACGAGGACTATTTTATATTAGATGTGAGTTTTTATATTTATGTATAATGTATTGCAGGTCATTTGTGATAAAACTAGCACGTAAAAATAAAAGCGGCCAAGTGCGAGTCGGAGTCGCCCATGAAGGGTTCCGCAGCAGCAAGTAACATTTTTTTTTATATTTGTGTTGATTGAATGAAAGGTAAATTGCAGTTTACGATTTTAGACGTATTAAAAAAAACTACTTACTAGATTTCGTTCAAACCAATTTTCGGTGGAAGTTTGCGTGGTATTGTACAACATATATTTTTTTTAGATTTATCATGCTCTTATTTTAGAAGTTATGGGGGGGGGGACATTTTACCACTTTGGAAGTGTCTCTCGCGCAAACTATTCATTTTAGAAAAAAAAAGATATTAGAAACCTCAATATCATTTTCGAAGACCTATCAATAGATACCCCACACGTATAGGTTTGATGAAAAAAAATATTTGTATTTCAGTTCTAAGTATGGGGACCCCCAAAATTTATTGTTTTTTTTTATTTTTGTGTGAAAATCTTAATGCGGTTCACAGAATACATCTACTTACCAAGTTTCAACATTATAGGTCTTATAGTTACGGAAAAAAGTGGCTGTGACATACGGACGGACAGACAGACAGACATGACGAATCTATAAGGGTTTCGTTTCTTGCCTTTGGCACGGAACCCTAAAAAGGTAACATAAATGAATCCATCTGTCACTAGATCAAGCTATATTTTATGGACTGTAGACATCTCATCGTACCTTCCATTGCCCGACTTTTTCACCAAGTTTTTCATTCCATTGTATGTATATATTTGCTGCAAGTATCCACTAAGAAAAGATAATCGCAAGCAAAACCGGGCTAGCAATTTAATAATTATATCATTACCTTAATATGAAGCCAATAAATCAAAGGGACTGAATCTACATGTTAGTTTATTATGGTGATTATTATACTACTAGCTTTTGCCCCCGGCTCTGCCCGCGTATATGTCGGTTAGCACGGTAAAGACCTTCATGACCTTCCTTTAGAATCAGCCCTGTGATTTAACCGTAAAAGCGTGACAAACAGCGTTATTTTGAAATTTATAATATTAGCATGGATTTCTACATCTTTTTTTTTTTTTTTTTTGTTGTGTGGCCCGCCAAAATGACTCTACTCTGCCTGATGGAAAGCATAAGCAGAATCCAAGAGTGGCGGTCACCATACTCACTGCGATTCCATTGTAGTTATATTAAAACCATTGAAAACTCGGGATAAATATTTCTCTGTGTCACTTTTGTAATCGTTCCCATTTAGGTATAACGATATGTAAATATATATGCCAACACAGCGTTTGATCAAAAGACGGGTCAGGTAAACTCCCGAGGCCTAATTTCCCTTTGTGAATCCTCCCTTTATCGCGCTTTGTATGTACGCCCGTTTAAAGACCTTTAAAAGCGTAGTTAAGAAAAAGTTTTCTTCTCGACCCGACTTTAACGTTTTAATAAGAGTCATGAAATCTTTCGCAGACAGTTTTAAAGTCGATCTGAATTTTTCAGAGATAATTTATACAGTCAGTGAACTCACTTTGTCATAAGCTTAGTGTGGAAAAGTTTATGATGTTCATTCACTTATCTATCTATCTATATATATAAAAGAGTAAGGTGACTGACTGACTGACTGACTGACATACCCAGAGATCAAGGCACAGCCCAAACCGCTGAAGCTAGAATTCTGGAATTTTGCATGTAGGTTCTTTACATAACTTAAGTGAGCACTAAGAAAGGAATTTTTGAAATTCCACCCCTAAGGGGGTAAATCAGGGGATGAAAGTCTGCGTGAGCGAAGCTGCGTGCAAAAGCTAGTAGCAATATAAAATTAAACATGATACGACTGCAATAGCTGAATTTGGGTTGTATGACAAAAATTGAGTTTCGATGTTGAATCAAATCGTTTTTTGAAGGCGCGTGTAAAAGCTAGTAAAAAGATATTTTGTTTGTCACCTGAAGCCTTAACTGTGCAGAAAGATATACTTAACGAGTGGTTTAGTAACGTGAAAATTTTTAAACACCAACTAAGTATACAAAGAAAAAAAATTGTGAACATACCATATAAGTACCATGGATTTGGTAGTTAATTAACCCATTAATTCAGACGATAGGAGACTAAGAAATATAAGACTGTACTCTTTCAATCAATATCAATCAATTTATTGACGTTGTCTAAAGCAGATGTCATGTGTTACGTGCATTCATAAATATATATGTATGTATATATAATATGTCAATGAAACGATTGTACCTATATAAAAAGAAACTTGAAATCGAAAACAAAAGAAATGTATCTCTCGTTACATTTTTCCTTAGTCATTGTTTCTCAGAGACAGGTGTCACTTGACTATAAGGTATTCAAAGCATGGAAAAAGATCATGAGTACCAAATATTCTTTGGGGGCTCAAGTCTAGTGGAGATCTGAGAATTCACGCGTCATTACGGTGCCCCAGGTCAATGGCGGCTATCAGTGCGCGGCTGCAAGACGAACGACTCACGGCCGCGCTTCCCGATCGACTCAATCATGATAATGTAATATCGATTGGACCGAACAACTTTGTCACTTCACTAACAACAGCTCCTTGCAATGTATTTTAGGTACTCATAAATCATACTAATATTATAAATGTGAATGTAAGTTTGTTTGTTACGCTTTCACGCAAAAACTAGGTACTTAACCGATCATCATCAAACTTTGTACACATATTCTTGGAGGTTTTAGAAGTAACATATGATACTTTTTATTCAATGCGAGCAAAGCTGCGGGTAAAAGCTAGTATATTATACATTTAACCTATCTTATTTTCTCAAAGTTAGAAATGATGGTAAGGTATTATTATTGTTATGTGGGAGGGTCTAATTGATGTCATGATGTGTTTGGAATCTTACAAATTGATCTGGAAAATTGGTGATGATGAAGGCAAGCAAAATTAACGGAATTTTTAATGTTTTGTATTACATATCCATAAAATGTCCGATTTAGCCAGAAAAAAATCCTTAAAAAAGCACAAAAACGAGGAAATTGAAAAGGACATTGCTTTTTTTTTTCAAAAATATTGAAATGCCTGAAGATTACAAATAAGGACTTACTTAACGTCATGGGGACCTATTATATTCGGTAAATTAGCTAATAGAAGTAATAAAAGTTGCATATTATTTTTCATTTTCAGCGGTGGGAAACGCGACGAAAATTTCAAAAATGTAAGGGAAAAAATTAAAAGAAATGATCATATTTAGAGGATATTATTATGTTAATTCACACAAAAAATTTGAAACGTATTTACTATGTCGTTTCAATTAACGTGTTGTAGTCAGATATAAAAGTAGTCTTATTTAAAAAAAATGCGCTATTTAATAATTTTTCCGTGATGTTTGAAGTTGGCAGTAGGTACGCTCCACGCAGTTTTATAATTGCAAAAGTTACTGCCTACGGGTACGCTGCATTCACTTTGTTTTATTTTCTCAGAGTAAAGATAACTTGAAACGTTATTCTCGAAAGCAATTTTAGAAAAGCATTAAAGTTCCACTTCTTCATTTCATCTCATTATTTGTTATAGTTGCATCTTTCTGAAAATGAAATTATTAAATTTAACTCTGCGTCGTGCTTTTGAACTTGATCGTACAGTCACACTCTTAGGCTAATATCAAAGAATGATAACGGTTTATATTGTTTAGTTGTTAAATAATAAACGTTGAATACTATTTATAACAAAAAAATCAATATCCTATCGTGTCGTATTGCAATGCTCTACATATTCATAGCTACAATTAAGAGCAGTAAATACAGTGGAAACATATGCGATATTTTTGAAAAAGTGACACCAAACACTTATTCAAAGAAGGGGGAATGTAAAAAACGCTAAACTCCGAATTCAAGAACAAGATAATTTTCTTTTCATTCAAACTATACCAAAGAGTGAAAAAAAAGTTTCATCACTATGGTCGACTTGTCCTTATTGGATAAATGCCAAAATAAATAAGATAACAAAAATCGTTATTCGTCTACAAGAAATATGGCTGCTTTAACCATTGATCAACCACTCAAGGTTTGGAAACATCACCACAACTTTGTTTGAGGTAATGTTTGATCAGTACAAAATATATACCTTCACGTGTAATTAAATCACAAATTGGGGAAGATAGAAAGGACAAATACAGTCACATAACGTTATAAACATAATCGTCGTCCATTTTGACACTAAACTAATTACTCTAGGAACACTCGTACCAAACTCTTCGAGCACATTTCCCTGTATTAATGTTTTAACTTTATTGATGTGGCTGCATTTTAAAAATTTAAAGGTTGTTAGTACTAATTACAAAAACTAATATTTATTTTACCTTGTAGTTAAGTCTGTTATAAAACTTTAATTATTTCTTTTTAATTTAAATATTATCTGTATTGTAATGTTTGAAGGCTTTTTAAATATATTCTTTTCCTTATGTCAAAATATGTCTAGATTTTTCTCTCGGATTATATTGTGTTATCGAACGGACGTGTTTTTACTTGTGCTCCTCAATTCCCTAGTTAGGCCGTAAATACTATATTTTTCATATATGTTAATATATGAAGCAAAAACGTTGTACCCCTTTTTACGAAAATTATGTGAACAGAAGAGTATGTAATTTGGCAGAGATAAAGTTTATATCGAGGAGGAATAAATAAATGAAAAAACTTAAATAAATGAATTATGGTCGAATTTCGACTACAGTCCATTCAATATATACTACTGTTCACCACACTAGTGTATTAATTTATATAAATTAAATAAGGGCCAAGCCAAAATACAACATTAATTAAAATAAATGGTCCTAATCTAAAGGTCTAGCAAGTACATATATCACAGAAACCAAACCAATAATCGAATCTGTAATCGAAGGTACTCCGTGGTGGCATTGAAATAAATATGCAGTGCAGAGATTCTGTTCCCCATAAAGCCTAACGTAATATATTAATCGCCGGACCCAATGGTAACAATGTGGTCAATTCAAATAATTGTGTAGCAGCTGAACTTTCATGTAATTTACCTAAAGGATCAAGAATATTTGCGTGTAATGGAAAACTTTCTCCGTTGTTGGGACCTTATGACTGAGGCTCGTGGTTATTTTTGAAAAGCCTCCAATTGACATGGATTATGTACTAGTTTATTTATAATAGCGGAAGCATACTCACACACTTATCTGTAAAATTTCGACAACGAGGTAACTCACGAAATTTCGAAAACTGATGTTTGAAGATGAAATTGCAATGAATGGATGGATGGATGGAATGAATGGGAGACGACAACTAAGAAAGAATTTAGCAAAACAACAGCCGAATCCTCGACACCTAAGGGTTCTTGCATGTATGTTTGAAGTTAAGCATGTATGTGGTTTGAACATAGAAAACGTTAGCAGATTTTTTACAGAATCCAAGAGCTTAACAGAAAAGTAACAAAAAGCTGAAATCTGTAAACCAGTAGCAGTGAATATTTTCGTTTTAGTAATTCAACCTTCTTTATGAATCAGGTCACACACAACTATGGTCTAGCTGATACCCAGTTTTGTTTTTTTTTTATGTATGGCCCGCCAAAATGACTCTACTCTAAATTTTGCTAAAGAAGAAGTTGTTAGAATAGATATTTATGTTAGATAGATAAGATATGAAGAATTTTAGACAAGTGATCTGATGGATCAAGTATTTCTCTTCGTGATCCATGAGTTCTATGCGGTTATAGAACTCATGGATAACAAAGAGAAATACATAAATCAGGTGCTTAGGATTAAATGTGATGAATAACTTAGTAACAAGAAAGGCTTCTTTTAAAGTTTAGGGTTTATTTTAGGATGGATGGATACATAAGGAGCATATGTTGGAAACAGAACAGGCTGTATTAGAGAAGTTTTTTTTTTTTTTTTTTTTTTTTTTTCTTTCTTTCTTTCTTTGTTTAAAAATTTTTGTTTAAAAAAGATTAGAACTGGTCATAGAAATTCGTAAAGAAAAAAAAATGAAAACCATTTTATAGAGGCGTATTAGTCGCCCACATTTTGAAGACTTTTTAGTCCCAGTTACGAAATAAACTTATCTTCGGTTACAAATTAACATATAACCGTCTATTGAGTACATTCATATATTTTAAATAAACATTTTTAGTATTTCAATTCATATATATTTAAAACCAATTACAACCTGATACAGATCGTATTCACAAACGTTTTTGTTCTGTGTTTCAACAATGTTGGAATCATACAATATTTGTGCTGAACTAAAAAAAACTTTACAAATTGATCGACATTTCATTGAAACAACTAAACTTATTTAAAAGAAAAAAAAACCCGACTGCGGCAATGTCTGCCATCTTTATTAAATTATGTTTTTTTTAATACTTTTTGTTATTTATTAGGTTTATTTTTAATTTTGATGTATCCATTGTCACTCTCACGACTTAGACAAATCTATTGACACCACTCACATAAAAATACGGTAATCCGTTAAGGCTCTAGAGCGTGCCAAAGAAATATACATACACTCGAAAAACATAACCCTCCTTCTTTAGCAGTCGGGCAAAAAGGCATAAATGTATAATTTATTTTTTATAATACTGAAAATTAAAACTCAATCACTTACACTATAGCAGTTCTGGGACAGATATCTCTTGCCCATGTATTCGCTTGAAATATTCCATTTCCATACACGAAAGCTTTCCGGTAATACCTCTTTAATATCGATACCTAAAATGAAGCAATTACAGTGTGGTATACATATGTATCCAAATCAAGTAACCGCTATTGACCCGAATGTCTACATTATCGAAACTCGCATCAGGTTCGAACACCATGCAATTTCTTACTTCAAACGGTCAAAGCAATTTCATGAAAGCAATCTATTAAGTTTCGTTCCGGCTGGGAAGTTGCAGGTAATTTGGGTTACAAAGTGCGGTTGACCTAATAGCTGATGTTTTTGAAGACTCATATTGATATTACAATTAGTCATCATACATTTACAGAATTTGAACCAATAACTGATAATTTCATTTCATAGTCAAAAAACGTAACTACTGGGCATGTGGTGAGCATGTGGCAAACATTTTTACATATTTTTCTAAACACATAAAGTAGGTATGAACCTATGTTAAAAAAATATTTATTTATTTTTTAATTTAAACGGTTTTATTGAAAATAATGTAGGTACTAAAAGCTAAAAAATAATTTGGTAAAAAACATTCGGTATTAAATCATTGGATGTAGCGTAAACTGAGATGACTGGATGGAAACACGGGCCCAACCCATTATTTTCAATAAAACCGTTTAAATAAAAAAAAATGTCGTGTCGTGTCGTGGGACACCAGATAGGAACGAAGTTCCTTATCATAAAAATATTTATTTCAAGTTCTATTCAAGGTATAAAGAAAATAATTATTCGGGTATACATTTTTATCATGTTTTTTTTTATCAATAAAAATAAAAAAGGAGGCGGTGAACATCGCAAAGAATTGAAGTGAAAGATAGATAGAATACAATTTAAAATGCACTGCATAACAGAATTATAAATACACGATATAATTTTGAATCGTTTCGCTGATATTTCAGAAAAAATAATAGAAATTTTACCATACTTGAGACCATCATCATCATCAACATCATAAACTATTTAATGTAATGATAGTGGTCGTAGTTGTGGGTTACTAATATTTTCCTTCAGCTGCATTAAAAAGTAATGATAATAGAAATACTTTATGTCAATGACTAAATTTATACAATATTTTGTAATGTTTCTACTATTTAAATAAACATACACTGTAATAATAAAGCCGTTTAATAATTGTTTTAACATCTGAGTATTTTAACAAATAGAATTATAGATAAAATATAATATTACAATACATGCAACTTACAGATGGCGCTATACTATATTTTTCGTTCAGGATCTTTAAGAACCACAAAATTTTCTTAACACCTTTATTTTATTTAAAATGATTTATAAAAATATATAAAAGTTCTATGCGAGGTTATACCTCGCATAGAACTTTTATAGAAAATAACTATTCGGGTATACATTTTTTATTATGATTTTTGACGATAAAAAAAAAAACTAAACTTGTGCTGCCACCTAGTCTACCACCGGTCTAGAGTTACTCCGTACTTGTTACATGCAACTTACAGATTATATAAACTTTTCGTTCACGAAATAAATAAATATTTCGGACATTTTTTTTCTAAATACATACATATTATACATAGGAAACATCCAAACTCCCACAAAACAAACATTTGCAGATCAAAAAAAATATTTGATCCTACACGGGATTCGAACCCAAGACCTCACATGATTCTCATACGCTACCATTTTGACACCAAGGCATCAATCTTACGTTATGGACGTTTTTTGCCGGCTAGGGTACCCCTCCGCAACGCCCCATAAGGAACTTCGCTAAAAAAATTACTTACTTAAATTAAAATAAATATTTACTTATTCATTTACTTCTCATCTGTATTATACAAGTCAACTCCTTTCATCTGATACCCATATAGTGGTAGTCGTGACAAAATGTGTAAACCACCATTTTGTAGCGTCGGCCATCTTAGATTTTAATTTGTTTTTATAGTGAACTGTGTTCTACTAGTCAAGCCCTTACATTTGCTACCCATGTTGAGGTAGTCGTGACAAAATTTGTAAACCGCCATTTGGTAGCGGCGGCCATCTTCTGTCTTCTATCTACAATAAAACAGAATTTATATAATTGTATTATCATCAAAACTAAAGGTGTGTTCCAAATTTCAGATCAATCTGTCAACAGAAAGGGGTCTAGTTTCAATTACTAGATTTGACCCAAACAAACAAATAAATAAAGAACCAAGGCAAGCTACCGTTTAATAATAATAATATTAATTTAAAAAACTTGATCTCTGTAACAGTTGCCACTAGTGTCATTTTAGACCGAATTTCGTTTCAAATGTATTTTTTTTATATTCATAATGTTAATAATATTATTCTTCATTTGTGATAAAACAGTCACGTGAACGATGAAATTAATGGTGATAAAATGGTGATAAAAAATACGGTTCAAAGTTACTTAAGTTGACCGTAATCACGAGTATTCAAAAAATGCTTATTTTAGCTTTATTTTCACACAAGTTATGGTGAGTGTCAAGCTTTATTATTTAGGTAAGATAAAACACTTCTAATAAAAACCTGCCTAATCAAATCCCATGCTCAGATTAATTCGGATCCTCTAATTAACTTGAACAACGTCCTTCTAATTAAGCCAACAATCAAGATTTTAATTCAAACAAGTTAAAAAGGTTGAGTAAGCTATTTGTCCCCGGGGATGAAAATATTTCCTTATCGTTGTGGTTAAATTGGGACAAAGTAGTTTTTATAGCGAACAATTGTATGGATTGAGACGTGAAGTTGTAGTAAGTGCAGAATCAGCACTACTTGACGTGGCAAGTTGCCAGGCCACATTCGCGCTGCTCCGCCGCTTCGCCAATCGTGCCGCACTTTACTGGGGTTGATAACGACCCCGCCGTGTTTACTTCCTACATACATAAAAATCACTAAATTGAGCTTTCGTCTGCGCAGTGCGTACTAAAATATTCGTAAATAACAAACAAATATTTTAGGATTAACATTTTTAACATTTGAAGATTTTGAAGCCTATTTTACATTTCTAGTACCTAACCACGTCAGCTGCTGACGTTTGCTGTGGAAGAAACTAAAGAATAAAAAAAGACGCGTGGCACTCGGGGACTGCCGCGGTAAAGCTATAGCACAGCATTTTTTATCAACTAATGCAATTTTAGTTATTTATTTATTTTTTATTTATGCTCTATTGTATGGCTACCATGAATAATTTTATACATTATATGATATGACATAACAAATCTTCGTGTCCAAGTCAACGAATCTGCCTTGACGTATTTCAATACGCTTGCGGCCGGCTGTTGACATATTCATGGTCTAAGAAAACAAGATCTCTCATTCCGAGAGTGGCTGGATTTGACGTTACTATTCAGTTACCACTTTATAGCAACATAACACGAAATTAACCAACCATAATGATATTATATAATATCATTGACCAACCACAACCAGCGATAGTGGTGATGACGTCATCTCGATTTCTCTGTCTTCTCGTCACTGTATCTCGGAAAGCCACAGAGACAGACAGATTTCGGAGCAGCTCGTCAAGGAATCTGTCTGTCTCTGAGACCGACAGATTCGTTGATTCGTCGTTCGGAGCAGCTCGTCTCGATCCGTGCGAGCTTCAGCTGTCATGTTTTATTTTCGTTACGTTACGTTACGGCATTTCTTGATTCGGTCGCCGCGCTCGAAGGCCTCAAAGCCCGCGATAAAAGCTATGCAATAGCTTAAAACAAATTAGCAAAAAAGTAAAAACACAAATCACAAACCCTTGCGATTTACGAAAGCTTGGGAAAACGATTTTACATGCATAGGTCAGTAAAGTAAATTTTTGACATACTTACTAGTTTTTCTTATTTAAGAATGATTCCATTCACTTGCACCTATCAATATTTCTGACGAACGGTTTATCAAATTCCTTTTCATTTCAATCGTATCTATTTTCTTTCATATTATAGCGATAAATTAAAATCTTTTGCTTTATGCGTTTAAAAGCTAAAATTATTTTAGAGGTAGTAGAGCCACGCTGATTTCAGCACGAATGGGCCTGCTCGACCGGGGCGGTACCACCCTCGCACAGAAAATCAACGTAAAATGACCACGTTCGTGCTGTCGTGTTTCGTTGGTGAGTGCGAAACCGGAGGCCCAAATAGTCTAGTCAACAAGTTCCATACTTGTTGACTAGACTAAAAGATGCAGCAGCATCACTAGGCCGCCATGGTGTAGGTCGCCATACTGCATTGTCTGCATTCGCAGTGAGTATGGCGACCAATACTCTTGGATTCTGCTTATGCTTTCCATCAGGCAGAGTAGAGTCATTTTGGCGGGACATACATAAAAAAAAAAATATAATTTAATATTTGATATATATTTACACATATTATAATAGTTGAATTCATATCGTTATATAATAAAAATGATCAGTATTTCTAGTGCCTATAACTATTTTGTTAATTTGTATAAATTACGCCTTTCTTATACATCAAGTACCTATGAGAAGAACTATCGAAGTCACTTACAAAATTCGGGACGCCAACGTCCTAACGATTCCTCAATGACGTCATTCGATTTGACCTTCCAGCAATGTTGTGCGTTTCGCCCGCCTCACTTCAATTGTTATACCCACAACGCCCGCAGGCGAAAATTGTAATGGAATTTATTTAGTAGGTATTCTCCAGCGTAATCTATGAGCACACAGATTTATTTATAGCTAATATCACAGTAATAAATCAAATCAATGGTTTAATAAATTTACTCGGTAAAGAAATTTAATACTCTATACGTCATCGTCAAATTGGAAGAAATTACGAAGTGTACGAATTTTGTTTTAAAGATTATATTGAAATGTTTGGATTTCCTGATTTGCCGTAAAATGATGATAAAACATATTTAATATCATATTGGCTGTCGCGTTAAAGTTAACTTGAAACACGCAGCGCTAGGGGGAATAGCTTGTATTCTCTGAAGGGACATACTCGTAGTTTAAGATGCTCACGGACCCGCATTCTCGGGAGAACGTAAATTTTATGTCAATATTCATTTTGATAACCTCTGAATTCCATCAACATAAAGAAATACTCATTAAATTTGATTCATCCGTATTTCCTAAGAATTTGAGAAAAAGAGTCCTTACGGGGTTTTTAATATAGAAGACCATTTTTACTTACCCGAGCCCGCACCAAAATAGCTAGGGGCGTCCCGGTGGTATTGAAATTGACAGTTACCATTTCTTTTTATATTAGATAATTAGGTCACAAGAAATACCATCCGGGCTCTCAATTTCAGTTGTAGTTGAAGCTGTATCAGGACCTCTTTATAGACATAGAACAATTCTTTAATACACATTTAAATACTATTTTGTGCAAGTCAAGTTTACTCTTTTATATGTATATGAGCCCTCCAAAGTGACTCTACTGTGCCTGATGGAAAGCATGAGCAGAATCCAAGAGTGGTGGTCACCTTACTCACTGCAAATGCAACATTGCGGCATGGTGACCCACACGGCCGATTAAGATGCTTCTGTATCATTGGGCCTCCGGTATTGCACTCACCAGCTAAACACGACAGCGTGAATGCTGTCACTGTAGGTTGTTCTTCTGTGAGAGGGTAGTACGGCCCCGACCGAGCCAGCTTGTTCGTGCTGAAATCAGCATGGCTCTGCTGCCTTCGGCATACCTTACATTTATTTTTCCCACTATTACTACTTTATTTTATACATATACGTAAATTGGTACATGCCACAGTACTATATCTTCGTAAAACGGTAGAATAATGCAGCTTTTAAGTGTGCGTGTGAACATCTCGTTGAGCACTTCTGTACCACATGGCACAGTTTTGTCGCTACTGATGTCATATTGCCACGATACCGAAGGTTTCTTCAGATAGGGATAGTAAATATTTTTAATTTTTAAAATGATCATAATAATGTATACCAATGGTTGCTTGTTTGTTAATTATTTCTACCATAGTTTTGTAAATACCTACCTAATTTACTACGGCTTATTAATTTCACATTACTAACTTAAATGAATACCACTTCGGCACACACTCTTAGATCTTAGAACTTTATTTGTGGTAGTAAAAATATTTTAAAAAAATCGTTTTGAACAACATTTTACATAGGTAAAAATGTATTATAAATGACCATTCAATATAAATGATTGTTACATACGTGTATGTTTCAATAGGTTTAACTTTAGCATAGCAAAATGATCGGAGAGCTTATAAATTAAAATACCAATCAAATTGAGAACCTCCTCCTTTTGGAAGTCGGTTAAAAATGCGGCAGAGATAAACATAAAATGTGTTAAAAACGAAGGAGATAATGAATGACTATTGACTGAGAAACCATTTTGGCCCAATAGAAGACCACACGCAAACAAAACTAGCTAACTATTGTTTCTAACTAATTCAAAGTTAATTACCCACCGCTACTTGTATTGTCAACATGTTGTAAATTCAAGTACTCGAAAGAAAAGCCTATTTGTGGGACAATAATAATTAATAACCGTGGATGACGTAATCAAATCACTTCACTACGTACTCAAGAGTTAATTACCGCTCGTTAATCACATTTACGAAACACAATAGCTTTCTAAAAATATTTGGGCACACATCATGACACATCTTGATATATACGTTTTACTTTTTTGCTGAATAACATCTATGTGATATATTTTTTTATTTTATTTTTTAAAAGACAACTCCCGCATTAGGAATAAACATCCTGTGTCACGGGGGACTTTACAGACATACATGAAACGGATACAATTAACACCCAAACTCAGAACAACAATTTGTGGATCACACAAAGTGTTGACCCGTGTAGGATTTGAACCCACAACACTTGGCGAATTGGCAAGCGGCGTGGCGACGGCCTAAACCACTAGGCCAACCGTGCAGTCAATAAATAACAGAGGTTGATGAACTATTCAAGGGTAAACCACTGCTTTGTTTTGTGCGACAAACATTAGTGTCATGAATTGAATGTTCAATTATTTTCACAATGCCAAAGTTTAGAATTCCATAATACTTCACATAACTTGACGCTTAAACTTAAGCTATTAATACATTCATACAAATTCAGGACGCGTTTAAATGTTTGTTCTATGAATAACTTGAATACTATTTACATAAATAAACTGAAATTATATTGTTTGGTATTGCAATGTGCATTTGATAGGTTAGTATTGAAAAATAATATCAGGCCCGATGAAAAGCAATGGCTGTTGGCCAAAACTATGGCCTGGCTTAATCCGGTGTGAACTTTTTACGATGTCAAATGAACTCCAGAAATATTGCCAATTTCAAAATTGTATTATGTTGAATGGAAAATTTGTTGAAAATCTTTTCATTTAAATGACGCTGATTGAATTCAATTTTTCAATTCACTTCAAGCCATTTATTTTATGGGCATCATAAATAAAGCTGCGATAATATTCTCGGTCTCCTTCCGTTCAGTTTTACTGCTGAATATCTGCTAAACGACAGGCAAATATGCTTAGACACCAAATGCAAAAATACTTTAATATTTAGAACCCATCAATCACAATTGCTAGTGCTCACAAAGGATAATGACTAGTAGTGTCTTTAAACGCTACATTTAAAATTACAGCAATATGAATAAGAGTACAACATAGAATTCATAATAATTATCAGAGCAATAAACATTAAATATATAATAAATATTACGGACATCTAACACACAACGCCATCTAGTCCCAAGCTAAGCAGAGCTTGTGTTATAGGTACTAGACAACTGATATAAATACATATATACTTTTTTTTTTGTAAATATATACGTATTATATGTATATAGAACACACCCAAACTCCGAAACAAATATTTGCAGATCATACAAACATTTGGTCCGACTCGGGAATCAAACCCGAGACCTCAAGCACAGCAGTCGCATACGCTACCACTGCGCTACCGAGGCATTATAAGTTTGTTGTAAGAATTTTTGAAATCGGTCCAGTAGTTTTTGATTTTATTCGTTACATACAAAAATACAAATCTTTCCACTTTATAACAGTAGTGTAGACTAGTTTTTGCTATTTTCAATATGCAGAGAAAAAATATGATTTAACGAATAAGTAGAAACTTTAGTTTCCGATTCGGTAATTAACTTTAAATCTCGTTTAAAGTCTCTGGTTTTGGTGTAGTGATGTTTTTAAAATGATAATACTTTATCAGAGCTCATAATAAAAATTTAATTTAAAACACATTACATTAATTCAAAACGACACAAGTTCTAGAAACACTTTAGATTTATTAACGCATCCTCGAGCAATATGAAGGTGTTCGTTAAAAAATATATGACCGAAAACATGACACAGTATCTATTTGGAAATCGACATATCGTTTACTCAACTATTTAGCAAGAAATGTTATTAAAATAACGAACTCTGATCACAAACGTCTAACTTCGCATTGACACATATATTTTATCCCCTTAAAGTATTTACACTTCATTACATTCTGATTTATATCCACGACTGCGATATGAAGGTACATACACACACAATTACGCATCGAATGTATACTCTTGAGAATAAACATCCCCACTGTGTTTATTACATTCCCAACGTAACTTGAGAAGTCAAGATTCAATAATCAAACAATAATAGAGTTAGTGATGAACCAGTGAGAATATTCTCCATCTGAGAGAATCATAGCTGCATGAATAAATGAACTGGAGGCGGTCTCGCAACCAGCATGATATTGTTACGTAAGACTCATTTTTGTGCAGCGCATATATGTCCAGTCCTTGAGTATATCATACTAGCGATTGTCAGTGGTATCACGCGCTTAAAACCATACTAAGGCTGACCTTACTAAAATGTAATACAGTGATTTTGTGGATAACAGTTTTTTTTTGGATGAATAGCGAAATTTTGTGCATCTCTGATAACGTGCTTGAAGCATGAAACAAGAAATTATTTCAAACAGTATAGAAACTCATATTTATAACTATTATTATAGACACGATGTTGTATATTTTCAAGTAGGCCGTGACATCCTTTCTTAGAAAAAGACTTTGTCCAGAAATGGACTATTAAACGCTGTTGACGATGATGACAAAATTCTAAACTTTCTATAGAAATAATTCTGGCTGAGTTCTACTGTTTTACTATATGTATTGATACTTTGAATATAGTATACTATCAATTTGATAGTATACTATATCATTTTTTTCAGTTATTACTATTTTTCTGCAATTTGTAAAAAACAATCCCATTATATTTAGTCACATTAGCAAAATTTTCTAAATGCGTCCTTAACGACACGCCCATAACAATCTCGAATGTAATTCGATATTGCTTTGTATTCGATTTAGTTTGGGACTATTAAATTTATTGATTTTGAAATAATCAAACGTATGTGAAGCTTTGCTACTAAGAGAGTTATATCGAATCAATATTATATCTGACGACCGATTTGTCTACTTAAGTAAATTAAAATTCATATAAATAAACAATAATACAGTGGTGGAATTACCACTAGGCTGAGTGGGCTGGAGCCTAGGGCGGCGAATTTAAGTGGCGGCAAATTTGGACCAAATTTTTTTTTGTCTTACAGAAATAAACATTATTATATACACTGAGAAGAGAAGTCTCGAGCATTTAACAAAAATAACAATGTTTTAACAACTTTAACATAATACTTTAATATTTACTGCTATTTGAAAACTTACTAACTAAACGCTTGGTGATAAATATCCTTATGGATTTGGATTTTAAAAATTTAGTATTTCGATAGCAGTTTAATATGAAAACTGAAATAATAAGTAATCTTATCTAGGGCAGCATGAGGCGCTAGAATGCATGCCTCCACCACCCGGTTCACCGGCGGTGAATTGGGTCGTGAGTTACAATTTTCCTCCCGAGGTCTTCTCAGCCACCTCCACCAACACACGCAGACGGACGGAATTCAACTCATTTCTAGTTACCGAGTGCCGGTACTTCTCGAAACAGCCGTTCCCGGAAAGAACCTGAGTCAGCCGGAAACAAGGGAATCCTTGTTGACGTCCTACCTACTCTACAATGGCAGCCTGGAACATTTGGGTGGCGTAAAAGCCAATAGCAGCACCCCGTGGCTCGATAAGCGACCTCGCGACACCTCCATACCACCGCTAACCGCCAAGAGCTTCGCCGTCCTCCGTTCAAAATAAAAAATTAATAAGCTTTTATTTCAAGTAGTTCAACCGGGAAGTGTTATTAAATGCTTTTTCGCGACGCTTGCTTCACCCAATATGGGCCAAATTCGTTCAAGGACAAACATAGTGCAGACCAGTTTTAGCAGAAGCTACCGGGAATGATCGCCGAAGAGCCACTTACCGGTAAGGATCAGGCCCAGATACTTTGTTTGGGCTTTGGCCTTCTTGCAGGTCCAGCACCTCATTGCGCCTAACCAATAGAGAGATATCCCTGGTGGCCAGGCGCGTAACTCTTTTAAAGTTTGCCCCTTGGCCTGTAAACAAAGTGTCACCGGCGTAATAGATTATGCCCAGTCCGGATGGGATATCTAAAAAACATGTAATGGCCAAATTCGGTGGCAACGGCTATAAAACACGTATGTATAATTGACTAGAAAAGCAACACGGAACCCTCATACCGGCTGACGCAGTTGATGTCCGGGAAAAGATGTTTTAGAGATCATACAATGGCCCGGTCCTGTACACGCTGGCAGAATGCCCGGCTACTTCCCTCAGAAGTAGAGATGTTATATCAGGCCAGCCATTAGATTTTCTAACACAACACCATCTCTTCTCTACTCTCACTCTGGTGGAAGGAAGAAAAGCTTCACGAGACGAGTTCCACCAGAGTGGGAGTGGCAGAGATTTAGGACTGTCTAGTGTCTAGTTCCATCAGGCCCGGGATTGGGCCAGGCCCTGCACACGGCTCAGGTTAATGATAAGCACAGGCCTGTGAGTTACACCATTTGTCACTCCAGCAGAAGCAGTCCAAAGTAGATCTTTAGTGTCAGAAAGTTAACACCGTGGATACCATACACATCTAGGGACTATCTTTAAACCGAAGATAGCTCAAAATCCGTTGGGGTACCAGGAATTTACTTATAGATTATGTTTTTCTCACCAGACGATGACTTCTGACACCATATTATATTCCGAGACTTCAATGAAAGACTCTTCAGGATTCACTAGGTTTATTACAGATCACAGGTTTACAAGTTTACACAGTCTAGTTGCTTGGCAGTCCGGAATCAATCTGTCCTGACAGTAAGCAGAAGTGTCAACAGATTACACCTAGTTCCCCGGCTACTGGTCCCCAAATCTGTATAGGTCCCAATTTGACATAACCACATCAATGATCGTCCGGTGGGGCGTATTTAAGGAAAACACGCTTAATTGTGCCAGGTGGAACATCATCCATATTATTTCCAACGTTCCAGCCAAGGTGGCCATCCACGGGGATGTGTTTTCCAACTGATGCAGTAAAAGACCCTAAAGCATATTTTGCAGGAAGCCGAGTGGAGTTTCTATAAAAGAGACTGACGCATGCAGCTTTTATCAATATGTGCGATTAGGGAAACCAACCATCGATCCCCGTTCGCCCCATCGTATGGTCTTAACCGTAAACCCCGGTGGAAAGACGGCTCGAAGGGGCCACCACATGTAAAAAAAAGGATATTTAAATTGTATCCAATGGGTTAGAAGGAGCGGCAAAAATGTAATAACCTACTGGCGGCAAATACGTAAATTTACCACAGTTGCGGGATATATTATAGCAAGTTCTTGTCATAAAGCTCGTCTGATTCTAATACGCTTTCTCTGTGATCTTTCTTACATAAAATAAGTGCTTATAAATATAATTGATTTCTAAAATGCTTTTGTAGACTTCTAAAATATCTACGACTGAATCTTCGTCATCGTTTACGATAATCAGCTTATTACATCAAAGTTATCTATGATAGTTTCCTAAGCCGAAAACAAATGCCTTGTCTGTAGTTCAACAATAAGCTTGTCCGTCATCATTTGCATTTACTTACGGAGTATGGTTTACTATCGGACGTCTTTGTGTCATGCAGAATCCGCTTTTGAATTTCAGCAATAATCCGATTGAGAATCCCCTGATTTGTGTGCTTACTTAACAAGTTACGGCAAACTTCGACAGGCTTGTGTTGTAGTTGTTCAATTAGTTTATACGATACTCACTCTCTAAGGTTTCTGAATCAGTACAATTTATCAACTATGTTAAAAGCTGTTAGTTTCGACGCACTTTGAAAGGAAAGGCTTTCAAAACGTCGCTTCAACACCGGTCAGCCATGCCTTGTTATTGAGGTCGATATTTCTAATGAAATTCAATTTTTAGATCTAATTTAAATTAAAGATTCCGTTTTTTCTGGTAGCTTGTATTAAATGCGTAATAAAGTTTCGCATTTCAAATAATCTGACACAGACTTTGGGGATTTTTTGTTCTTTAATTAAATAAGTCTCAAGAGACTTAGGACTAGGTATACAAGTTATTTTCTCTACCTGATTTAAAATCTTCCAAACGGTTACATCAACCTATAGTATTTTTATATTTTGGGAGATATTATTTATATTTATTGCATATGGTTTATTATTTATATATATTTACTTTACTTTTTGAGACGCAAACTACTACTATTTTTATAACAACAGAATTAAATACATATTGAAGAAATTTAAAAATTAACCCTTAGTCGAGCCGTTCTCGAGTTTCTCACTTAGCAACTAATTTGGCGAATCATTTTTATATATACAAATTGATCAGCTTACTTCTTGTAAGAAGTAGTAGGTGCATTATGTATTAGAGGAAGTACATAAAACACGTGTGAAATTTGCGTTGTGTATCTGTGGTAATTATCTATTACATCACATCACTATTGCACAGACGAGTTAAAATAGTACCATTTTTTCCCTATACAAACTCAACAAACATAAATTGATGAATAAGTACTTATTTTTGAAAAACTGATGAAATTGAAACTACAGACTTACAAAGTTGGTAACCGAATAATGTTTTGACGTGACAACGTCTTATAATTCGATGGAGCCGGCTGCACACACGAAAAAACATGACTCATGCGGCTGCGGTGTTTAGACTTGTTTTGCACTTCAAGACTTAAATGGAAGCGAGAGATGTCTCTCATCATTTCATCAACGTTTCGTTATGACGTTGTCACGTTAAGCTATCGTCCGTAAACAGACTTTACAGACAACTATTTTTTTATTCAGGACTGGATCAATAATTGCAAGTGACTTAATAGCGTTGTCAGTTATGAGAATTTTCGTTTAAACTTAGAGTATAAGAGAAAAAGATATTTATTGAGCACTTTGAGTCTTTGCAATAAAAGTTTTTTTGTAATTGTAGAATGTTAGCTTGGCTTAGGGGGCAGTAGTACTCCGAGAGGGGCGTTCGACGGTCGATGCCGTGATGCGCCTTAGGGCCGTGACCGAAGAGGCAGTGTGCTGTGGCGGCGTGCTGTTGGCGGTGTCTTTAGACATCGCCAACGCATTCAATAGTCTGCCATTCAGCTGCATCGGGGAAGCACTCCAGTACCACGGGGTGCCAGAGTACCTGAGGCGGCTAGTGGCAGACTATTTGGAGGAGCGTACCGTCGTGTACGAGGACCGAGAGGACGTCTTGAGACGGCGACCCATGTCGTGCGGCGTTCCGCAGGGGTCTGTCCTTGGACCACTCCTGTGGAACGTGGGATACGACTGGGTCCTACGAGGTCGTCTCCCCCCCCGGGCTGGGCGTAATTTGTTACGACGATGACACATTGGTCACAGCCCGGGGGGCGAACTTCCAAGAGGCGGCGCGCCTGGCCACCAGGGGTGTTTCTCTGGTGGTCGGGCGCATCGAGGCGCTGGGCCTACGGGTGGCCCTGGACAAGACGGAGGCCCTGCTGTTTCATGGGCCCCGTCGTGGTCCGCCCCCCGGCGCCTCCATAGAGGTCAACTCGGTCCTCGTACCGGTTCGGGCCCAGATGAAGTATCTGGGTCTGATCCTCGACGGTAGGTGGCTCTTCGACGAGCACTTCCGACAGCTTGCTCCCAAGCTGGTCGACGCTGCCTCCGCCCTTGGGCGACTTTTGCCTAATTTGGGTGGAGCCAGCGTCGCAACGAGACAGCTGTACACGGCGGTTGTCCGGTCGATGGCGCTGTACGGCGCACCGGTGTGGGTCACGGCTCTGACCGCCCAGAACAAGGCTCGCCTCTGGCGGCCTCAGAGGGTACTGGCGGTCAGAGCGATACGTGGTTACCGCACAGTGTCGACCGAGGCAGCGTGCGCGTTGGCCGGGACACCCCCGTGGGATTTGGAGGCGGAAGTGCTCGCCGAAGTTTATCGACGGGTAGCTGAATTCCGTGCGGAGAGTGGCATTCGCCCTCCGCCGGAAGAGGTACGCGAGTGGCGTGAAGCCGCCCGTCGAGCCACGATGGCTCGTTGGTCTTTCCGACTGGAGACTCCACGCGCTGGCTTTGCCGCCGTGGAGGCTCTCCAGCCGGTCATCCTCGAGTGGGCAGGGCGGCAGCACGGGACCCTTTCCTTCCGACTGACGCAGGTACTTTCCGGGCACGGTTGCTTCGGGAAGTACCTGCACTCGGTCGCTAGGAGGGAATTGAGTCCCGCCTGCCACCACTGCGACTGCAGTGAAGACTCGGACCAGCATACGCTGGCGATCTGCCCCGCATGGGCGTCGCAGCGCCGGGCCCTCACTGCAGTCATCGGAGGAGATCTCTCGCTACCGGCCGTCATACGCTCCATGGCCGGTAGCGACAGCAGTTTTACCGCGGTCGCAACCTTCTGCGAAGATGTAATCTCGCAGAAGGAGGCGGCGGAGAAGGCCCGGGAGGACGACCTCCACTCGGACCCGATCCGCCGCCGGCGAACCGGGCAGCGGAGGCGCGCTCACCTGCGCCTCATGCCGCCCTGAGTGTGGCCGCGGATGGTCGGGACGGGCTTTCCCTTCCATCCGCTCTAGTGGCCGCCCGCGAGGAGGCGACGTTACGTGTGTGCCGTACGTTGCCTAAAAATGAGAGGTCTTCGTAGAGGGTGCCCGCTTCTGTGCGGGCAAGCGCTGGGAGGGGTCCGGATGGCGTAATAACAGCAGTACCCGGACTCCTCCCTCCTGAGGCGCAGAGTGGCACACCGTGTGGTTTTAGTCGGTTCGAGTCCGACACACCGCCCCGCCGCAAGCCCCGGTGCGGGTGACGGTCCGAGGGGATTTCCACACGTTAAAAAAAAAAAAAAAAAAAAAAAAAAAAGGGGGCAGTAGTACTTGAGCTTGGCGCTTCAAACAAACACGAGAAGTGTCAAAAGTATAATAAAAGATTATGAAGAAGATTCATCCGAATCTGTCAATCACTTCTGCCTTCCATGTACCTTTTGTTAAAGGACATTGTTCAAGCTTTTGAAAGTATCAAAAAAATAAGTAAATAAGCGCTTATGTTAGGTAAGGAGAATCACAGAGAAACTGTACTGAAATTAAAGAAGCTTTTTGAAACATACCCCCATACAGTACTAGTATATACCTCAAAATACAAGTGAGCAAGTATAAGGAAAAATACTTGTAAAAAGAAGATTCTTTGTTTTATTCATAGAGCTCGGGAGCAGGAAAATATTTAGTTGAAAAATACCAAAACTAAATATACTTTCATGATGATCCATTTTATCCTTTAACAGTCCACTGCTGGACATAGGATATGGATACCATAGACATAGTAAATAGTTTAACCTCTGTTAAAAATAAAGCAAGTGTGTTGAGAACTTTATAACACCTAAGTCGTTATATAATTTAATAATTAAATAACGCCTCACACGTAAAGCTTTTAATTTATGGAAAGGGGCAACCGACCGAGGGGCATTGTAAATAAATCATGTTCCTTACTTAGCCTTACTTGCATACATTGAGTTGGCTGTAAAATAGTGCGTCACCTATTAAAATGAAACGAAGACGATTGAGCCAATGACGTAGTGCTTTAAACATTCGCGTCGACGCTCACTACTGCACCGATTTTTAAAGTTTCGATCCCTAAATAAGACTGATGAGAGCACTTTGAGTGATCTACCAACCGTTGTTCTGAATCTAGGCGTTGTTTATATATTTATTTTCATGTATATCTGTTGTGTCCCGAGCTACAGAATATAATTTAATAGATTTCTAGTCGGCAATTGTGTTTTAAAAAATAAAATCTCACGAACTATTTTATCTACTCACTTTGCAAACTTTTTTCTTTTTTAATCGGTGTTAGTAGTAATGATCTTTGGGAAATAGCAGTTAATATTTATTATCATTATTTTCAGTTCCATATCTTCTAGTGTTAATGTCTCGATATCTTACACTCAGTTACAAATTGTAAAGTAGGTATATCACATCGCGGGAGCTTTTAATCTTCAATATATAATAGATATAATATATATATATCTATACTGAATTGTAATATGAAATTCTCACTTACAAAAGGGACAGCTTATGAGGCAGAGTTGACATTATTAATAGGCATATCATTTCCATATTTCACTTGGAAAATGTCCCTAGAGCTAGCGCAGATATTTTAATCTAAGTATGAAGTGACAACTACCCAATCTTGCAGAGGAATGCATTATACGAAAACTTTTAGTTACAATTGAAATCATAGACTAAAAAAAGAAAGTTTTAACCGGCTTCCGAAAAAGGATGAAGTTTACAATTCGACTGTTACTCCATATCTCAATCATGAGTGGATTATTTCTAAATCCAAATGGCATACTCCCGCATTGGTCCTATTTATTACCAAGTAAGGATCTGATGATAGGATCCCAGAGAAATCAAGGGAAACACTCAATTTTACGGGCCCGACGACGTGTGTTAACTTATTTTTCTGTTTCATTCTGTTACTATTAAATGTCAATAATCAATCTTACCTGTTTTCTATCAATTTATTTTCATCTCCAACTATTACAAATTTGAAACAATTCAAACCTCTATAATCTGTACAAAAAAACTTTACAAATATATTGGCTTGCACCTACCTAAGATTCCATTACCTACTATTACTTTTTTAAATTAACAGTTTAGGCGATTGATAAATTATTACTACTATTACCTTCTTAACTTTTATATAGCCTTCCCTTAGTCTTTAAATAACTGTCCTTTTTCTCTACAATAATGACACTTTCATAAGCTGCACTGGTTTTGAAATATCCATGTTCATCGCTCTGAGAACACTTTACACTGTTACTGGTATTTACTAACATAGAACTTTCTTTCCTTTTCAATTCTCCGTAACTTCTGTGCCTAGCTATAATTGTGTCTGCTTCTCTGTTCGAGTATCTGTTTCTGCTATGTATCTGAAGTCTTTCTTCTTCCACTAGCAGACAGGTTGTAAGCTTCTTCAGTAACTGATCACATCCTGGAACACTTTCCCATATGAAAATAAAGTACTGGTATTCTTTTGGCAGGCTGACAAGTATTTTCGTGAAACTCATATCCTCAGAGACTTACTTGCCATGACATAGAAGCTCTTAGCAGCTCTTTGATTCTCGCGACGAATTTCGTAATCGGTCGTTTGTATATTTAAATTTATAATTATTATAATATATTACAATTATTATTATTTAGTAATAAATGAACTTCCACCTCTGATCTAGCTTCTCTTCTTAAATCTTATAATTTTACAAATTGTTTTTATTGCTGTATCCAACAGTGCCGCCAGAATTGATCACAATACGAATACAGTAATTCGCTAAAAATATCCAAACCAAATTTCACGGTAGGTACACGTCAAATTTAGTATTCGTGAAATATTTATTGGGAAAATTTGCTTCTATAGAGCAAGAAATATTTCAATTGTTAAAAAACAATTGATAGCTGCGAACACGTGATTTAAATATACATTTGGAACGGTGACTCGGCTGCTGTAAAATGCAATAAAAGTAAATAGATTATTTCAACACTAGTATTTCACTTTAGTATTTTTAAATTATGTGTTTGGAGCAATTGTTTTTATTACAATAATGCCATTTATTTCTAATAATTCTGGTCGAAGCATTTCAAAGCAAGCGTACAAGTCAAAGTAAAAAAAGTTGGTCAAAATATTTGTCTACTTCAAAATAATTCATTTCGATTCATAACTTAATAATTGAAAACATGCCAAAATATAGAACCAAATAATACAGATCACAGCTGAAACCAAAAAAACACATTTAATTTATGATTTGTTTTGCTAATCGTCATCAATTGATCACCGTCAAACCCGGATAAAGGTAACTGACATTTTAAAGACAGCACCTGCTTGCAAAAAATTGTTGCAAAATCTACAAATGATTTTGTTTTCTTACAGAATCACAGAGGTTCACATCAAATAAATTCACTGTGAAATAATAAGAGAAAATAGATAGAAAGCAAGTGATAATATTTAACATATTACCTTATGAATCACGCTTCTAATTCAGCAGCTACTTAAAACTTGGACATCTAAAAGGAAATAACCCAACTAAGGCAGCTACTTTAAAAGGAATCATAGTCATTTATTTTTACCATTCTGGGAATGATTACTGTGCAAATTTTATTCACAATAATAATAACAACGCATTTCACAAAATGTACTGCTTCGAAATTCCAACTCCGCGTATACCAAGGCATAGACGATGTTACATCTAAATATCCTTATGTGGTACAAATACAGCCCATGAGATTGTGTACCGGTTCTCTTATAACAGCCAATTGGGTTCTTACAGCTGCACACTGCTGTTTGGAAACAGCAAAAATGATACAATATGGTAACATGACAATTCCGCTTAATCAGACCGATTCAAAAAGTAGAGTGCTTAAGAGGATACCACATCCACGATACACAAAAGGTATATTTGCACCTTATGACATAGGTTTATTGTTTGTGAGCCCTGTGGCTATGAATAAGTACGGCAGTGTTTCAGTAGTAGACTACTTAACACTCACTGGTGTGGCGGTAGAGTACGCAGGTCGTGGTTTAACGTTCCTTCCGAAAAAAAAGACAAAACATTTGTTACAAAAGCTCCTCCACTTCCAACTTCGAAGTTCGCTACAAATCGGTGAAGCTGTTGTAAGTGCCTGTCCGTATCTGTTGAAAGGCTTTATTTGTGTATCACCAAAGTGTTCTATTACACAATTAACAACCCCTGGAGATTCGGGTGGCCCGTTAATAATGGAACACAAGATTGTGGGGGTCGTTTGTAGCGCTATAGATGACAATTTCGAGAGTACTCATCGATTTTTTACGCCGATCAGCTTACACTTTTCGTGGATTTACAGTGTAATGTCTTCAAAAAGCGAGAAATAAAATTTGAGGCTTAAAGACATCTCCCACAGTACCAAAAATTCCTGCATAGCGGGCATCACTTGTGAACCACCCTTCTCTTTTGTAGGTACAGTGGCTATTGTGCATTGCGTGAATGTCAATTTCGAGAGTTGCTATATTGTCATGTGTCATGTAATGTGTTAGTGTCAGTACAAATTTGTTCTAAATAAATCATGTAAATTGATTAATTTAATTCGTTATTTTGTTACTTTGTTTAATCTGTACGCTCAATATCAGTAAAATGATTTTTTACACGCTTTTTATTAGCTTCAACTGTATGTTTGTTTGTAACCGACTCTTTTGGACTTTATTTTGACTCACTTCCAACGGTCAGATTTCTTTAAACTTAGTAGACGTATCGAGGACCGATGACAATACTATAGCGAACTGGTAGGTAATAAGAATAACAACGATGGTGGGTAACGATGTAAGCAGTATTTATTATGCAGAAGCCACGATTCCTTAATACTCTAATGTTACATGGTAACGTATGGCTTGTTATACCAACTTACAGCTACATTCTATATACTAAAATCTATCAGTACAATGCATATAATCACGTCTTATTCTCGACGAGATAAAGAATGTCTCAATACTACGTGATCGATAATATACTCATATCTGAAATATGCTGACTTAGCTGGTCAGGCTTAGCTATGTATAAATTCTATTAATTTAACAATTTAAGACGTAGGAATAAATATCTACATTAATTTGAAAAAAAATAGTTTAAAAAACTAAAAACACGCTTTTATAAATAAACTACATTAAAAAGTAGAAAATAATTAAAATGTAAAAAAGCATGGGGCGACGTTATTGAAATATATTCACAAAGCGCTCCAGTTTATTGACTAAATCGATTTTTTTTTTAAGTTTTTTAAACTATAATTTTTTAACCCCCAAACTCACTAAATTGTTAATTCATAAAAATCGATTGTAACTTCCGTTTTTTATGCTAATCATATTTTGTGCATATCCAGTTAAGGAAACTTGGACTTGTCGTTTTACCATTTGTAACGATTTTCTCAGGACTATGGTCGCCCAGAGGTCAAAATTCCACCATGATTTTTTAATTCGTTTAACTATCTGAACTTCTCTTGCATATAAATTTTTACTGTGCTAAATTTCATACTTCTCCCTTTTGAAAAAACGTATAATAGGGAATAATTTAATAGGGAAAAGGGAATAATTTAGATGCTTCTCTAAAAAATATGAAAATGACATGAAAATGGTGAGGATGGTTCACTCGCTATGTAAACGAGACAAATCTCATAACCATCGACTCTAGGTAATCTTGGTATACATGATCTGGTGCAATAGTGGGATGGCCAGTGTAGGGAGAAGCGTGTACCTGAGAGCACTACGAACTCGAACTCGGGTAGACGCGTGAGGGTAGACGTTGTTGACGTTTGTGTTTAATTAGGAAAAAATGTAAACACTTATTTTCAATCATCTTTATTTTCTTTTGAGTATCTAATATTATGGATATCCATTTTAGTAACATGAGAATAAATTTATTAAGTAAATATTTACTGAAGTTATTTTGTCACTGGACTGTCACGGACTACAAAAATTACTGATTATAAAATAAAAATAAAAATCTATCATTAGTTTAGTTGATTCCTTTCGCTTGAAAGTAATTAAATTATTATTTTTTCGCTTTTTACTTTAAGTCTAAACATGTACTTACGTATATTCGTAGAGTTAAAATCGTTTTTTACTGTTACTGTGTTCGCTGTTAAAACTGTATTGATAAATAATGGTATTCTTTTTTCGAGTGAAGGATATGCTTTGACATTTTTTAAAGCTAACTGTGATGTTGTTATTAGTGTAGTAGTCGAATAGAGAGTTGAGATCCTCTCGAAGCAAAATACAGTCAGATAAGGAGTTGACGAATGTATAAATCTTTTTATCATCAGCGTAGAGAAGATAATGTGAGTGTTTAATATGGTGATTAATGTCAAAAATATAGGCGTTGTAGAAAAGAGGGCCAAGGTGCGATCCCTGGGGCACACCAGAGGGGATTAATACAAAGTCTGACTAAAACCCGCCCAATACAACAGCCTGAGAGCGATTAGTCAAATATGATTCAACCCACCGGAGTAAATCTCCGTGAATTCCTAGTTTTTTATGAAGCAATTTTGATAATTATTTTTTTCATGAAAAGCCATTCCATTTCATCCAGATATCCCAACGGTGGTACCATGATAAGGACACTATGATCTGATGCTGACTTCCAAGATAAATCGAATCGAACCCTGAAGTCGGTTTTTGTTTTTGTTAAAATTTTACTTGTTAAGTAACTTTATTGGATCGTCGTCAACAGCCTTTAACGGTCCACTTCTGTAGACCTTTCCGTAGAAAGGAGACTTAGACCTACTGTACCACGCTGGCCAGACGAGTTGCATTGCATCAAGTTTTCCATCTCTTAACAGTGAAGTTGCCCTGCGTAGTATGGTCCTTTAGTTGCCTCTTACTACACCCATGGGATCAATTAGGAGTGGTGACTCTCTGTTTTCTTAATCTTTCACCACACAGAGATACAACGTGATTGTAAGAAGCATATAAATTTTATCAACAGTAGCAGCTAGCTATTTGAAGTGACTTTCACCACACGGAGATACAACGCGATTGTAAGAAGCATACAAATTTTATCAACAGTAGCAGCAAGCTACTTGAAGTGACTTTCACCACACGGAGATACAATGCGATTGTAAGGAGCATACAAATTTTATCAACAGCAGCAGCTAGCTACTTGAAGTGACTTTCACCATACGGAGATACAACGTGATTGTAAGAAGCATACAAATTTTATCAACAGTAGCAACTAGCTACTTGAAGTGACTGAAGTTCGTCGAAATATTAACTATCGCCCGAAGATCAAAATCAATATTGCATTATTTATTGTAATTTTAAGCTCCTTAATTCTCTAAAGGGAATGTAAAGATTATTTGTATTTTTATATACGATTCACCATTTTTTTCATAGATAAACTCAAACTTGGCCTGGAGGCCTGGAGGTCTGTAACACAGGGGTGACCCTAGTATAGACTCCAGTCTCTCACAAAAGGACGCTTTTTGTAATGTATTGTATTTACTGTATGTAACTTCTTTTGTGTTGAGAGAAATAAATAAAGCATTATTATTATTATATTATACTTCTATTATCATTTAATTTTAACCTTCCTTTTATTTCTTGCATTACATAATTTGAAATTTCATTTTAAATCAATATGAATTTTATACATGTTCACAACTGTTTCCCCGAAATAGAGTAAAAACATTCACATTTGCGTACTATTATAATTTGATTGTAGAAAGGAAGGGCCCAAATACTTCAGAAAAATTAGGAGTTAAGTTGGAAGTAGAGATTGAAAAAGAAAGGTAGGAAATAAATTAATGGAGGGATAAAGATGATGCTTAAAGAATACCTAATAATGATAACAAGTTTAAATGAATATTTATTACGGGTCACGCACCAAATGCCGGCCATCTATATATGTACCGCGTGTACCGATTTAATTTTGAACAGAGGTAATTCAGACGTAATGAAAGTGCTATATAGTAATTCGCTTCATAAAATTGTGGAGAAGTGAAATGGAATGGCTTGTGTATTAAACCGTCAACTTTTTAACTATATTAGGCTGTAAATTTTCATACGAGTTTTCCTATGCCAAGGGTCACTTTGTTGAAAAGGGTCTTTTTAAGATTGTTTTTGATGTGAAGTAAACTCAGAAACAAAGGTTAGGATAAACTCAACAACGTTGCGTAAACTATGTGTTGAAGCAAATAGAATGAAAACATGAAAATACTTATCTTCTATTAATTGAAGAAGTGGTAAATTATACCAGACGTGCATGTTTATATGTTTTACCGTAGCGTTTTTTTTTTGTTTTCATTAATGGCTCTGCCAAAATGACTCTACTCTGCCTGACGGAAAGCATAAGCAGAATCCAAGAGTGGTGGTCACCATACTCATTGAGAATGCAGACAATACAACAATGCAGCATGGTGACCCACACTATGGCGGCCTAATGATGCTTCTGCATCTGCATCATTCCTAAAACACCAATACGGCTGACTACCGCCAAAAGTATGGTCACCTGAACCAACGCTTTGCCGCACGATTCGTACCGCAGCAATTTGCATCGCAAGAGCCTGCGATGTGGCGTCGCATCGCATCGCAGTTATGTGTGGAAGCCCTAAAAGATAAATGTATAAACAAGCATTCACAAAATAGTATGTAGGCAATAGCACTAAATTGAAATGCAATTTGGCATCTACATGTACTATTTCTGTCACTATATTTTAAGGTATGGAAGTATGAAAACGTTCAACGTAATATTTCTCTCTTCCTCGTTCGATATCTCAACAGTTTTATTATAAACTTTCCTATTGGGTGTGAGGTTTTTCTCGTTAGATTACAGTCCAACACGCTGGGTAAGTGCGCAGTAGCAAACTTCCCAATAAACATTCGAGAACATTATCGTGAAATCTCCAGTACCTATACCAGATTTAGCTGCGATGTTTTTCTCCACCTTTGAAGTGGTTATAAACTTAGTGCTACTAATGAACATTTCAAAGTTAACACTTTTAACTGGTCTACAGGTATTATGCTGTGTATTAATATCTTATTTTTTTCTTATTATTTGTTTATTAATTCGCAAAAGAATCGTAAACAGTCGATTTGTTTTCAAGAATTTCACTACGCCCAATTACCAAATTTTATTTTTTGCAATGAATTATTAATAATTTAGAGTGTTGCCTATTATATGCAATATTGTACATACGCCAAACAGGCAGACTACATGTGAGTTACAAAAAACAGTTTGGTTGGATGAATATCTGTTATTTAACTCTGTCAGAACGGCCGAATAGATCTGAATACAATTGGCACAGAGATAAATTATAATGTGGAATATAGGCTTTTTATCTCTAAAAATCTTTACAAAATTAACATTAACACAAGCAAAGCGGCGGGCTGTAGCTAGTACATATCCATTTTTATTTAAAAACGTAAATCTGTTAATGAGCCTTTCTGTCTAACTAATTTGTTATTTTTTTATTATTGATGTATAATCATCAAGCATTGAAAATCACCTTTCTCTATTTATACTCAAAGGCGTACTACATTTTTATGTTTTCATGTTTTTGTTTCCCTATATTTTTGTCCTATAAATAACGAACACATAAAAAAAAGAATTATTTAATTTGGTGCAGCCGGCACTTATGCGCGTAGGTACATATATTTCGCCGATTCATTTTTATATATATATATAGATTACTAGCTGACCCAAGCAACCTCGTTTGCGTCCAAACTACCATCCCCCGTTTTAACCCCAAAAGGGGGTTGATTTCTAAAGATACATTATTAGTACACCTTCACACCGTCTATAAATTTCAAGTCTCTTACTTCAAAAATATAGGACTTTCATACAAACGTCCAACCCCCGTTTTACCCCTTTAGGGGTGGAGATTCGTAAAATCCGTTCTTAGCGGATGTCTAAACCCTATAATACGCAACCTACCTGCTAAATTTCAAGTTTGTAGGTGTTATAGTTTCTGAGATTTCGTGATTAATAAGTGAGTGGTATTTCGCTTTTATATATATAGATTATAGATAGATAGATATAGATACCTAAGAATATTTTGAATGTTCAATAGCTACATACATATATATGTATAAACATTAACATAAATATATATATATATATACAGTAAATTGATTTCTTCAAAAATTTAAAAAGTTTTGCTCTGGTAGAGCTCGATTTTAAGACGACATATATTACACAACCCGCTTAATAGATTGTTTTTTGTCTCATCAATGAAATTACTATCTGTCACAACCCAGCGTGGCAGGGTACAGCTAGTTGAAATAGTAAATCTGTCGATTTATTAGAAATTAACAGTAAATTTTGAACTTCAACTTCCATTAGTACTCCAACCAGATTTTCGAATTGAGAGTAGTGAGGTGTTACACCAACTGAGGATATAAGACCTCTTAGTGAATGTACATACAAGCAATCAAAAAATGTCCTAAATGGCTTAGAAAGAAGGATGGTACATACGGCCGTGCCTTTGGCTCCCTTGGCCTGACTCAGGGGGATACTGCTGCACTAATATTCATTGAGTATTCTTATAAACAATATTTATCAAAATCTTATTTTATAATCAAAAACCTGTATCACGATCTAAGTAATCACAAAACACTGAAACATCTATAATGTGATCCTAATAGATAGAGGTCTCTCTCCGGGAACAATATAAGCATAGTATTACAAGCAGATAAAACCCTTAATACAATCTATATTTTCAATATAATTCAAATGATCAATTAGTGTTTACTAATGCTATTTGAAGCTAACCCGTCAATAAAGTCTAACATATAATTTACTCTGAAGAAATAATGATAGATCGGTATCGTAATACGTCACAACTTGACACGTTGTTTTCTTCTATTCTACCATTTATAACCATTAAGGAGGATATTTTTGCTTTTAACTTTTGTGTGATTTTTTAATTACTCGTTTTATTTTTCCGTTCCGAAGTTCGAATCAATTATGTTAATATTTTACTGTCGAGAGACACACGCAATGTCTCATCGAATTAGGTAAGCCAATCCCTATTTTAACTTAATACGATTAAGTTATTAGTCTCATTAATGCCCTGAAAGATTAGTTAGGTGTTGGGTGCCGTGATTTTTTTGTATATACTACTTACATATTATATACCATCGTTTAAGTGAATCTTTGAAAATAATGATTTTTTACCTTGCAGCATGTCGTAGACGAATCGATGCCGCCCAAATTATACGATAAACACTATGTTTCTGTCACGTACCATATTATTTATTATCACACTATCAATTTTGAATCGTTTTCGAGAAGCCAATTATTGTTGTAGAACGCGAAGGTTACACGTGACGTTTATTCGCGGGCGTTTTGTATGTGAACAACACGCGGTGTCCGCGACAGTTGCATAAATACACGTGCAATCGCGTTGAATATGCGTACGTGGTGTATATTGTCATGTGCACAGTGCTCTGAACGGTGTGCCGGCGCGGCGTCGGGCGTGCGCGCTGTGCCTCTCCGCGAACTCAACTGTAGGGCTTCTACACCGCTAGGGCGGCGCGCCCACGTTCGATACCGCCGCCTTCCCAGCGCCCTCCTACCTACCTAAATCGTTTATAAAAATTCAACTGTTTATTGCAAAATCACCGATATTAGTTATCTATATCTAACAGCGGTTAGAAAATATTGAGCACGATTACGTTCAACCCCCGACGGATTTACAATCGGAATATAAAACAGGAAGTCATTCAGTGCCTTATCATAATTTGACAAGTGGGAGGCGTGGCTGTCGAACTAAATTAACGTTTTAACGTGACCCTGTCAAGGCTTATTCATGGCTTGTTTGTCCCAAGTCGTTTAAGGCCCTTTAAACCGTTCTACCTCTTAGATTACTACATATAAACTGTTCCAAATGTAATATATATTAAGTGTCATATACAATTTATGTTCTATATCCCAGTTTATTGTTTTTAAGGTAAAAGCACACAGTGACTCCACTGGAAACTGTCACATACTCGTAACTGACATCACTTTGACGTTAGAAAAACCGCTGACAACATAATGGCACTTCAATTTCTGAAAATCTTAAGGCAATAAAATTTTACATATCCTTTTATATGCTAACCAAACTTTATAGTGACACAGAGGCTACAGGTAACGTGCTCATACTTCTTCAAGTATTTATTACTAATTTCCAAATTAATAATGTAGACGCTTCTATAAATAAAAGTCCTCTAATACGAGATTCCTCCTATACAATATACGTATCTTATATAATACAAGTTTCATGTATGAAGTATAGTCTAATAATAAAAGAATATATTAAACCTATTTATATTGATATCTCTGTTAAACGCCTGTTCTATATACATAGGTAGGTAGGATATCCCAGCCGATTTTAGCCTCGGCGACTGGTCTTAACGGAGACCAGCCATCTGCGCAGGAGATATATGACATAGTGCACAAGTGGGTGCGCAAACACAGATGCACACTCTGTTCCCTCCCTCTCATAATCCGATTGGACGTCTATCCGATATGACCAGGGAAAGATCAGACCTAGGACCGACGGCTTTAAGTACCTGCTCTCCGAGGGTGGTACCTGGTACGGTGGTTAAGATCTCAACTTCCAAACTTCGGGCTGTTATTAAGCATTTGTAGAATCATAAAAACTCAATAAGATTTTTTGCCTGATCTGGGAATCGAAACCGAGATCTCTTGATCGGCAGTCACATACACGAACCGCTTAGACCAACGACTTACATGAAGGCACTGCGATCTTTCTAAGGTCATATCTATATCAAACGATGGACTATTATTGTTGATGAGATGTGAGTATATTAATCTGTTCCGATTCTCTGATTTTCTCACATATGGGCTATTAGGATTGTAAACAATCGCCTTTTTTACTCAGTAGTAATATTTTCAATCCACCATATGTACCAAACGTTATTATACATTTTTGTATTATATTACAAAATGAAGGCAAATTGATCTCTCGCGGGAAAGTTGATAAGCAAACATAATCAGTTAAATGCTTCTTCTATTTATCCTATCTTCCTCCTGGTAAATTAAATCCTGTAAAATTGTAATTTAACGTCAGAAAAGTGGTTTTATTACCTAATCCACTTTTGCGACGTCAATTTATAATCAGTAGTGGTTGCCAAGAGGACGAAATTTTACCCTAATTCATTAAATTATTGACAAAGCTATGTATTCACTAGGGGACACATCGCCCGACTTTCGCTTGGTATGAGACCGCGACTTCTTGGGATTTTGTAGTTTCCTTAAAAAAAATGTATTTTCTCCTAACACATTAATAAACTAGTGGAAATGTCTAGAGACGTCATATCCTGCCAATGAGTGATTCCCACGGCCACGGCAGAAGGCTTAATATTAAGAATTTGTAAGTATACTTATTGTCATGAAATATTAGTGGTTACTTTGTAGTTGAGTGTGTCTGTGTTAGATGGTATTAAAATTATGTTCCTTCATTTATTCTTATCGTTGTATGTAGAAGGCCCCCACAACATTATTGCTTAGTCTTAGCTTAGATATTTGCATAGTCTTGCGAAGGACACAAAAAGCATGCGTGACCACACTCACAGAGGGTCACTTTTTAACACACACACACACTGTGGTAAATGTAACATGCGATATTGGGCAAGACATGACATGCAACGTGGAGCGAAATGTATATTTTGTGTAAGGGGACATGGTTATAAAACACTAGGGAACATTCCGAAAAAGAGCTTAACAATGAAGCTAAACCATAAATACTATTTCATGTGAGATTATTGATAACAAGATTTTGTGTTAAAAAATCAGACCTTGATTGAATTGTTCATTATCGTTATATGTACTGTCTGTGTTGTAACTTCCGGATTTAGCATTTTATTTAATGGTAGTTTTATGTACCTACATAACATTTTTTCTGAAGAAAAACTTAAATCTTCTTGGAATTTTTGTACTAACTATAATATTAAATAGTGTTATCACTTGGTAGCTATAAAACGCAAAACACTTTATGTGGATTGTGGATACATACACTAATTATATTACTTAATAATTAACTACCAATATACTACATTTCTAGTATACATCGTTAATTATTATATACCTACCTATGCTATTTAATTATTCGCGGTCATACATGGTCATACTTCCGAAGATTGAAAATAAATCGAATGCAGTTATTGAGAAGGAGGTCTGCATTCAGGTCGAAGTAACATACATCACCATTGTCGATTATTGGCATTATTAAGGTCTGCATAAGTGTAATTTTAGTTTTTGGAGGCAAATTCTTGAGACGATACAACAATTGCATGTTACCGGTTACTTTCTGGCTCACGCTGGTAACCTGAGCTCGCCAATCGAGGGTTGAATCGATTAGTAAACCCAGATCTTTGACTGCAGAGCTGAGTGGAATAACTAAACTATTAAAAATAATAGGTGAGATAGATGTGGTATCCAATCTGCTCATTATACGTTTGCTGCCTATAATTATTGCCTGACATTTTGTTTGATTGACTGAGAGCCCAAATTTCATCAGCCAGGATTTTATAAGCTCTAGGTCCCTGTTCACCTCGTTGATAGCCTGAGTGACATCCTCCACCCTTGCCTGTGAATACAGCTGCAGATTATCAGCATACAGGTGATAGGCACACTGAAGATGTTGAGTTATGAGATTAATAAATATTGAAAATAAGAGAGGAGATAAAATTCCGCCTTGTGGGATGCCAGTGTAGAGGTCGCACCAACTTGATGATAAGTCATCAACACGAACACACTGTTGTCGCCCCCGACGATAAGTGTAGAACTATTCCAGTGTCTCGGAAGGATGGATAACAGGATTTCGTGACTGACGGTATTGAAAGCATTGGAGAAGTCAACTAAGACTAAAACTGTGACTTTAGTGTCTTCCATGCCCTTTCTAATGGTCACTTTAAGGAGAGCGGTGACTGTGATGTGACTAGGTCTGAATCCTGATTGTAAAGGGGTTCAAAGTTGGTTTCTGTATACAAACTGATAGAGTTGTTTATATACACACGCCTCGAGTACTTTGGATAGGAAAGGAAGAATAGAAATAGGTCAAAAGTGTTCAGGGAGTGAAGCGTTACTATTTTTTGGGAGATGAATGATATGAGGTTTAAGCCACGAAGAGGGGAAAGTGCCGGAGTCGAGAGAGGAGTTGACTATGTGAGTAATTACTGGTAGAATACAATCCAGGATGGTGACAATCATGCGATGGCTAATGCCATCACATCCCACAGCATTGGAACGGATAGACAGGACGATCTTCTTGATATCCTCAAAAGTCACCGGAGAAAATATGAATGAGTCAGTAGTGGGACTGGTAAGACCAGATATGTAATGTAGTGTTTGACACTTAGTTTGAATATCTAGCGTAGCTGTAGATGAAAAATGACATTTAATTTCATTCAAACCAATTTTATTATTCAATACGGGTGTTGTTTTATACCTATTCCTAAAGTGTTAAGAAATTTCCAGATACTGGACGCAAAAGAGGACTCTATATTTTGAAGTATATGTCGGCGTTGCGTATCACCTGGTTGCACCGATTCCTTGCGGCCTTATATAGGTTCCACTTCTCCTCGCAGCGATCCCTCTTGAAACGAAGAAAAGACTGATCCCTTCATCTTATAGCAGCTCGGATTTCTTCCGATATCCAAGGCGCTAAAGCACGTTTTAATTTAATCCTTCTAATGGGAGCGTGGTCGTCAAATAGTTTTAAAATGGTGTTATTGAAAATACAGACTTCGTTGTCCACGTCAGCTGCAGCTGCCACATCAGCCAAATCTATCTTAGCAGCATCTGCATGCAATTTCACAATATCCATGCGACCGTAACTCCGAATGTGTACAAAATTGGGAGGTGGTTTGGGAGGTTTAAGGATGTAGGTAAGGAAGGGTTATCCAGCTACTTAAAATTTAATCGAGAAGTGCTGGATTATATTTAACCCAAAATAGGTCGAACAAAATAGTGACGGTACTTGTAACGCTGCGCTAACTTAATGTAACCTGGAAGACCAAGCTCCACAGTGGCAGAGACATAACTACTTCGGCACATATGGGTGGCTGGTGACTCAACCAGAGGGATATTACGGTATCTTATGAAACCGGTGCTTAACGTTAAGCAATTCATTAAAGAACACAAAGCAATTAAATGTTGTGTGTTGTTGAATGACAGGATCGCCCTCTTGCCCTTTCTCATCATATCTCTACTATAAAAATGCATATACCGTAATTTATCACAATAATGTTATTACACTGTTAAATTGTATTACGCTAAGAAAAAGTGAAATTTAAGTCTTAATATACTATGGAGGTAACTTTGACTGACTCAAATGAATATTTTATACAGTTGTCCAGTCGTAATTGAGCATTTTCTATTAAATCTTTAAATTAATGATATCCAGCCCGTTCAATGACAATGCTTGATTTATGTTTCGTAAGACACCAAATCAATTGAAAACAGTAACAATGTAATAGTCAATAGCTTACAAATGTCACAGTTGAATACCTCCAAATCAGATTGTGTATTAATATTCAGTGTCTCACAGAAACATTAATCACTAATTAAACATTAATTAATTATCTCCCTAATATTTGTTACGACACAGCTGAATCTAATTGGATTATGTAAATGACTTCGATAGCTCGGTTATGGAATCGTCTTTGTTTTATGTGAGGACGGGAATTATATTTCAAGGACTCAAAGGGAGGATCTACGGACCAGAAAAGGTGATCATGCCTGGCGTTATAAGTTTTAGTGTTAGAAAGTTACATTTGTAAATGTACTAACCTAATCGAGTCCTCGTTTGTATTCTGTCATTATGGAGTATCTTGGCGGTTCTTCTCCGTAGGAATGATGTTTCGGAACCGAGCAACTAGTCATTAATGTAACATTTTGAAGTACATTTTGAGAGAAGTCAGAGGATTGATTTATACGCGAGATTCTTTCTTTCTTACCCATATTACCTTAATCTTAATGAAAGGATGTACAGTTGTTTTCACCTACTACCAATGTATATGTTTATCCTTCCATTCGTATTTTTTATGATGGCGCATTTTTAACAATAAAATCATCAAAAATAAAGTTCCTAATCGAAATCGTTTTAAAATGACAACTTATTTCTGTTACGTAAAAAGCAAATACACACATCAAAAGTGTCTAGGGATCAAGCATTTTTATGCGGATTTCTTGAGATTGAGATGTGGCTTTGGCCCTGGCCTGCTCAGTCGCCAGACTTGAACCCGATTGAGCATGCATGGGATATGCTACAGAGAAGAGCTCTGCCGAATATGGAGGGTATCCAGTCGCAAGAAGACCTTTCTTTGTTGTTGCAACGAACATGGGCGGCCATTCCACAGCGTGATTTGGATGATGTCATTTTGAGTATGCCAAACCGATGTTCTTGTGTTAGTGTTCGCGGTAGAAACACGGATTATTAATTGTTTAAGTTACCTAATAAAATGTTAAAGAAAACTGTTATTTCAGTCTTTTTTTCGAACTTTAATGTTAGTGGTTCAAATGTCAAAAATCCTTTTATTAGGAAAATGGCAAATTTCTTTATTAATGCAAAGGTGACTTGGTTTATCGTTACTGTGACAAACGAAAACACTTTATTTGATGAATCCTTAAAGAAAATTTTAATTAATATCAATCAGGAGAAAAGTTATTGCAAAAATATATGTTGATCCCTAGACACATATGTTGATCCCTAGACACTTTTGATGTGTGTATATCCAAAATTGTCGTCAAATTTTGTTTATTAAAATAGGTCCTGTATAACATGTACAAGATAAAAAAAATAGACGCGCTCAGTCGCCACTTTAAAAACTTGCCTTATCATTAATTGCAGCATTAATTTGTTAGATACTTGATTAGAATTTAAAGTAACTTTAAAATATACTTTTATTTAAATAAATTAAAAAACACAAACAATACAATATGAAGGTCTTATCTGTAGCTATTAATCAATGCTGCCAGTCTGACGTCACTGAACTCATCAATTGTCGTTGCCTCATCCGTGAGTAATAGCGGTTTTGTGTGTAACTTAGCATAATTATACTCGTACATATGTGTAATTACAATTCATTTACATACCCTAGGGACACATGTACTTTGATATATAGATAGGATAAAACTGAAGACATAAATTTAAAAAATAAGTATCATAAAATAGACATGATCAACAATAAAAAAATATATGATCATCATCATCATCATGTCAGCCGTAAGAAGTCCACTGCTGAACGTAGGCCTTCGACCGGTCGGTAGCAGCCTGCATCCAACGAGTCCCCGCGATCTTAACTAGGTCGTCCGTCCACCTTGCGGGAGGCCTTCCTACGCTGCGCTTGCCATCACGTGGTCTCCACTCAAGAACCTTTCTGCCCCATCGGCCATCGGTTTTCCGAGCTATGTGCCCTGCCCATTGCCACTTCAGCTTGCTGACTCGCTCTGCTATGTCGGTAACTTTAGTTCGTCTACGGATCTCCTCATTTCTGATTCGATCTCGTAGAGAGACCCCAAGCATAGCCCGTTCCATAGCTCGCTGTGTGACCTCGAGCTTCCTTATGAGGCCCATAGTAAGAGACCACGTCTCGGCACCGTAGGTCATCACTGGTAACACGCACTGATTAAAGACCTTGGTCTTTAAGGACTGTGGTATTTTGGACGAGAAAACGCTGCGTAATTTCCCGAACGCAGCCCAGCCGAGTTGGATCCGTCGATTGACCTCTTTCTCGAAGTTGGATTTGCCTAGTTGGACCGTTTGTCCCAGATAGACATAGTCATCAACAACTTCGAGAGCCGAGCCTCCCAGTAATACGGGACTGGGCGAAACATGGATATTTGACATGACTTTCGTCTTGTCCATGTTCATCCTAAGGCCCATCCGCTGGGACACTCTATTGAGGCCTCCGAGCATCGTGCTGAGCTCCTCTAAAGTCTTTGCCATGACTACGATGTCGTCGGCAAACCGAAGGTGAGTGATGCATTCGCCATTAATATTGATGCCGAATCCTTTCCAATCCAGTAGCTTGAAGGCGTCTTAAAGGTAAAGAGTTTAGGCGAGATGACATCACCCTGCCTAACTCCCCTCCGCAACGGAATATCCTCTGTGCTCTGGTCCTGTACTCGGACCGACATGGTGGCGTTTTTATACAAGCACTTCAGCACTTCGATATACCGATAGTCAATTTTGCATCTCTGAAGAGACTGCAGCACTGCCCAAGTCTCGATCGAATCGAAGGCTTTCTCATAATCCACAAACGCTAAGCATAGTGGCAAATTATACTCCTCGGTCTTCTGTATAATTTGCCGCAGCGTATGAATGTGGTCTATGGTACTATAGCCTTTACTGAAACCGGCTTGTTCGGGAGGCTGGAAGTCATCAAACCTGCGTGCGAGACGGTTCGTGATCACCCTCGAAAATAGATTATAAACATGGCTCAGAAGCGAGATGGGCCTGTAGTTCTTCAATAAGGTTTTATCGCCTTTCTTGAAGAAAAGAACCACCACGCCTCTGTTCTAAGCTTCGGGCGTATGATTAGCAACCTTAATGTATTATAAATAAAAAGATTCCATATTCGTAATATATTTATATGAAAATAATTTTTGAGAGTTAATTGGAAAAGTTTATCAGAACATTGGAAAAATTGTAAAAAATTGAGAATGAAATTTTCTACAAAAAAGATCATTCATAAAGATCACAAACAATTTATGGAATTTCAAACAGCGTCTGTCAGGTCAGCTAATTTAAAATAATTGGTTTTCAACTTTTGCGACCTTGAATTTTAGTTTACTATTTCTATTAATCGGGGTAGACTTTATTGAAGGAAGCAAGTCATATAAACAAAAGCTATTTTTACAGCAAAGGCAAAAGGAAGGGAAATTATTTTAGCAGTCTATAATGTGTAACTAAACTACTGAAACGATTTTAATGAACAAGGTGTCGATAGATTTGTAATAATACCCCGGGCGAGTGAAATAGGCTATATAATATTTTACCAAAAGTTTAGTTTAGACCTATTTCTTAGCGTTCCATGGATTCACCGTGCGGGTGCCGGGTCCATCGCGTGATAGATGGGGGCAACACATGCGACTTCGACAGTGCCTGGGAATTGCGACCCAGGTTTAGGTATAAGGAGCATTCCATACGACGCGTCAACGCTCACCTCCACTGTCCGCCGTGTTACCCCCTCTACCTAACCATATTTGAAATGAGCCTAGCAATGCCGCTTTGGATATTCGTTCAAGAAAAGAGCTTACTGAAGCTGTTGGCAATCCAAGGTCTTTAAGCAGGTTATAGAGGGATTTAGCTGGTATACCCCTCGCACCCACTTCCACGCCAAACAGCGCAACGACATAACCATTTTTAGTTATTTCGTTGGTTAAGTCAAAGTACTTGTTTCTTTTTAATGCGTGGTCTTTAGGGATGTTCGTTTCCCACGGCGCCGTGAGTTCTACTAGTACTACACGCTTAATTGACATTGCATATAGGTTTTTAATCTTTTTCTCGTACATAATTAGTTTAAGTACGAATGAACATAATTATTTGATATGACACATTCGGAAAACTTACATTTTAGAAATTAATGTATTCCTTTATTTAATCTATTTATTATCTTTGTTTTCCATGTATTAGACGATAATACTAGGGCTGGTTAACACCTGAACAGATTTCAATAAGTTTCTGTACATAAATTCTATATCATTCTATGAAATGTCACTATATTCTTTACCATGTGTTGTATTATTGTCATGTCTGCAACATTTTATTTGCTATGGAATTTTGATCACACTCAAGTTCCTCGACAGTCGTTTGAGATTTGTATGATTTTAGGTATATAGGATTTAAATAGGTTGCGTTTAAGGCTTCATAGTTAATAGCAAATTAACTCTGTATGTCACACAGTCACGAACTATAAATATTTCGCTGCTAATATTAACTTCTAAAAATATTTCAAATTTAATTCTGAACTAGATCTTATGAATTAATGTTAAGGCAAGAAAGCTGGAAATAGCGACACAACATGTAATTGAATAAATTCAAAAGTAAAAAGCAGCAATAGTGCCACATAAATCTGCGTTGTAGTGGGGGCAAAAACAAATGGATCACCTAATGCAGTGGCGTAATGCGGGTAGCGACAAGCCGGCGAGGCCGGATATCATCAATGCGGTTAACGGCATGCACTCGGTGACCACCAGTCCACTGGCCGGACGAACACTGGCCACAGCACTATGCCAAACCTCGATTGCATCCTACACTAGTGATGTACATAAGAGAAAATATCAGGAAATAATAAATTGAATATTAGAAGCGGTATACGTGTAATCACATCTAATACGAGTAATAATGCAGATCATAATCATATCTAACAACTAACAATGCAGAAGCATCATTAGGCCGCCATAGTGTGGAGATGTGGTGTAGTTAGAATGTGTTTAAGTTGAGAGAACTCCCAGTAGAAGCCCACCCCTGATTTTATGAAGTCGATCAGTTATTATATTAGCGACTCTCCTCGTCAAATATGCCTCGTCGTTTTTTCAATCGACGAGTTGTTTCAGGAACGGCTGTCCTGAAAGGTGGTACATACATTGTTTGCGTATTTTGCATACCCGGGTCCATAAGCATTCATGACATGCGACGAGAAATTTGTACAGTGTGGGTGAATGTTAGTGTATCTGGTTGTACAGTAGATTTCTTGCTTAATCTTCACGATTAGCATGTTCGATTCCGGACGTTCAGACCAAGACGAAGCGAGAACAGGACAAGTGGATATCACAACACTCAAATTTTACAAAGACGCGAGGGGTTCCCTCAATAAATCCGAACATACATAGATATGTAATTTAAAAGTAACCGATGTCTCTGTGAGTTGGTTTAAAAATAAACCTCAAAAAGAAGAACCCGGGGTCACTCAAAGGACGATAGGGGGCACTTGAAGCAATTACTTATTATTCAACTTTTAGAAAACCTTAATGTATTAAATCTTTAGGTATTTGTCACATTTGACTGACATATGATACCTATATTTTTGTAATAGGAACTCAACTCTCTTTTCCAAATTTTACCCCTAATACAGCATTGTAATTTATATATTTTGTCATCCTTTGTAATATCAGGTTATTTATAATATATTTTATTTCGTCAAAGTTTTCATCGTTGTCGGCAACTTCTTGGTAACACAACAACTTTGATCACAATTGTAAAATCTAAAAACATGAACTGCTACTGAAATGTTATATATATGTGCTTTTGCATGCATAATGCTCAGATAGCAGTATAGAAATAAATCGATACAATTCAGTATTTGAGACTCAGACTATTATAATGAACAAGGGAGTTATTAAGTTATTAATTGCATTCATTAACATATAATATCTTGTCATCAAAGTCGTCCATTCTTTAACTTGGTGGCCGACAGTAAAACCAAAATAAGTCTCGTATAATATTTTCACATTCTCACTTATTACTCTTCTTTGTTTAGAAGGTGTAAAAGAGCCACATGTAAAACAAAATAAAATTTGGAAAATTAACACAACCACGTTTAGCGATTTTACTCATTTTGTGCTTTTATACTACAAAGTTTATTGTTAGAAATCAAACGTCATTATAATGGCAACATTTTTTGATTGTCATGTTTTTTGTTTGACGTTTGAGGTTATATAGAATGGAGTGAGGCTTTGTGTCAACGTTCGACCATTGTCGTTTTGGGTGCCGTTCAATAAAAAATTTAGCTGATTGTCCATCCGACTCGGTTCTTTTCGTTGTTTACCGTTATGATTGGTCTGGTGTGGACACGCGAGATTAGTAGTCGCGTAAATTAGGCGCGATCCGCGACAGTTAAAACGGGTGTATTATAATTGAATACTTGGGAGCCTGTACAGCCACTAGGAGTGATGAATGTGTGACGACGCAGAGAAACTACCAAGGGGCCTCTTGGAACGCCGATATCAAGGAATTCATAATCATTATCTTCCATCTCTATCATCCAGTAAGTGCTTGATATTTCATTAGCTTAGAATAAGAACAGGGTGAAACGCCCTGGTTTAATTCTATCGCCAGTGAAATAGTTAGCGATTGAATGCCTGTACCATGGGCCCTACAGACATTGCAAATTACAGACGTTGAACGCTATATTGGCGAAAGGATTGAACATTTATAAAATAGCCAAAAATAGAAAAGCAACAAAAGATTGTGTAGTTGTATCAAGCAAGAAAACGTAATTAATGACTATTGAGGAATAATATAATATTAGTTCAATGTTAATGACTACAAACATTTAATTTCCAATGTATCCTCAAAAACAAAATATTAAAATACTGCATTGTATGTAACTTGACCATAAACAGGGTATTTTTGTTTGTTTTATTTTTATTAAAATTGACGTGATGGCGATAGTTGATGATTTAATCAGTAATGCCTAATTAATCAAAGAGTATACGAGTATGCGTTTACTCTGTTGCGAAATGTTGTTTATAATGTTATTAGCTGTATAGTTGACAATTATATGACAGACACTACAAGAACAAACCTAAATATTCAACCGTCACGCAGGAACTGGAGTACCTTATCCCTAATGTACATTTTACAAACAAATACCACTTTAATTTTAATCAGAATTTTAAGTGATCAATTAAACATGTAGATTTTACAAACAAATACCATTTTAATTTTAATCAGAATTTTAAGTGATCAATTAAACTTACGACGTAAATTACAAATACATTCAAATAAACCTTAACTCCCTTTGGTCATTTTTATCTCCTGTCGTTTTGTCCGTCTTAAGATTACTTGGAAGAGATTACTTTTAGCTGTCAGTGTACAGCACATCAACAGCTTTTAATATTCCATAGCTGGACATAAGCCTCTCCTTCGAATTAAGATTTTCGCCATTGTACATTTATATTTTTTGTATTATTCAACTACAATTTTTCATTGGTACCTATATAATGAAGTATGTTCTCTTCTATTGTCTATTATTACCACATACCACTTTAAAAGCAACATGACGTGGAATAGACAAAATCAATAAAAGGAACGTGCCACTTTCGCTAATTTTATTGTATCTATAAGACAGACTAATTTAAATATAATAATTCTTGTCTGTTAGCAAGGTTAAAGCCCGCATAAATATTCAATTTTGTTTACTTTGCAAAAGTATTGTGTTTTTAAGTTCGCACTGTTATCTCAACTGGCTTTCCATTCTAGGAATAGTTTATTATTGTTGCTCAATACACATAATCAATGTAGACCTTACGGCTAATCTGGCGGTGGAGCTCTAACAAACACATCCCACGCTTGTGGCTCGTTCACTTTAATAACAAAGTACGGTACAGCGGGCAATGGGATTATTCTGGATATATCGAGTTTGATATTGTAGAGCTGTCTATTAAGAATATTACTTACTAGCTTTTGCACGCGGCTTCATTCACGCAGACTTTCATCCCCTGATTTACCCCCTTCGGGGTGTCATTTCCAAAATTCCTTTCTTAGTGCTCACTTACGTTATATAAAGAACATACATGCAAAATTCCAGGATTCTAGCTTCAGCGGTTTGGGCTGTGCGTTGATCTCTGGGTATGTCAGTCAGTCAGTCACCTTCCTGTTTTATAAATACCTGCTCTACGTTAAAGTTGGGTTTCTAAGTGCTTGTGCTTTGTATACTTTATACCTATAATACTAACAGTTAAAACAGAGTTGTAAATTCCTAGTCTCAGTCGTTCTCATCTCTTACGACCCGTAAGAGATGATAACGACTAAGACAGAACATGTCTCTGACAGAAAATAACTTTAACCTCTCCTATCTATGCTAGAAAATATGTATATACGAATTTCTACACCTTGATTTCTTTATTAGATATAGTTTTATTCTTTTTAGTTTAAATATGACTATTACTGTTTTCACCACTGCTTTGTTGCTTTTTTATCTGTGCGGAAATCCCCCAAATACCACTACACTGGACACGAACTATAACCATCCATAAACCGCACGCGGCCTCAAGGTATTGCCGGCTAGCTGGAGAACCAGGTGTACACCTGGTTCCCCGGCTAGCCCCGGCGGCCTAGAAAGGAAAACCCTGGAAACCTGACGTATCTCGTGCCGTCTACTGCTTACAGATGACCCCCTCCTGAGTGGAAACTCTGACGATACCAGTGCGCATAGCGTTTCCACCCCGGCCTGCCCGCTCTGAAGCGGTCACTGCTGATGGGCTCTCTAATTAGGCGACGTACGGCACACGCATACGTCGTCCCTTTTCGGCTGGCCACTTAAGTGGATGGAGGGGAAAACCCGTGCCGTCCATCCGTAGCCACACTCAGGGCGGCATGAGACGCTGGTTAGCGCGCCTTCATCGCCCGGTTCGCCGGCGGCGAATTGGGTCCGAGTGGAGGTCGTCCTCCCGGGCCTCCTCCGCCGCCTCCTACTGCGAGATTACGTCTTCGTAAAAGGTTGCGACCACGGTAAAACAGCTGTCACCACCGGCCGTGGAGCGTACGACGGCAATCGCAGTGGTGACAGGCGGGACTCAGTTTCCTCCTAGCGACCGAGTGAAGGTACTTCCCGAAGCAACCGTGCCCGGAAAGGACCTGCGTCAGTTGGAAAGAAAGGGTCCCGTGCTGCCGCTCTACCCTCTAGAGGATGACCGGCTAGAGAGCCTCCACGGTGCCAAAGTCAGCGCGTGGAGTCTCCAGCCGACCACCGAGCTATGGTGGCTCGACGAGCATTTTCACGCCACTCGCGTGTCTCTTCGAGCCACCATAGCGGCGAAAGACCTTCTGCGCCCGGAAGTCAGCCGTCTGCCAATAAACTTCAGCAAGCACTTCCGCCTCTAAATCCTACGAGGGAGTTCCCGGCCAAGACGCTCACCACCTCGGTCGGTATAGTGCGGTAACCGCGTATGGAAAAAGATCTGGCCGTCCACGTAGTGTTTGTACGAAAAAGGCGATCAAAGCAGTAAGGGAAAAATAATTCGAAGAAATCCGGTCCGAAAGCAAAAGATTTCATCTCAGGAGATGAATATAGCATCTAGAACCATGTCGCATTTTAAAAGATGACTTAGGATTTGCAGCCTATAAGAGACGCACTGGTCATTACTAACTGATAATATTTAAAAAAGAATCGGGTGGTAAGATCAAAACAACTACTTAAGCGGTTCGCAAAGGGAGGTCACAGAACATGTTTGTTAACGGATGTTTTTTTTTTCAATTGAGCAATATTTTAACAAACAAAATGACAGTATTTATGCTGAAAGCTCTGAAGAAGCTTTCCAATTAGTCAACAGAGTACAACGTGGGCATTATCTGACTTCAGTGATGGTTTGGGAGATGTTAGCTATGAAGGAGTGACTGAGCCATATGCTTGTGAAAAAGGTATCAAAACATCGGCACAAGTTTATCAAGATACCATTCTTCAGAAGGTAATTAAGCCCTTTAACCAAGAATGGTCCTATCAGCAAAACTCGGTGCTGGGTCATAAAGCTCGATCCACCTAATCTTGTTTAGAAACGAACGTCCCGTACTTTATCAGAGCTAAAGACTGGCCATCATCTAGTCCTGATCTTAATCCACTGGATTATGATTTATGATCAGTTTTAGAGAGTAAGGCTTGCTCTATACGCCATGACAATTTGAAGTCCCTAAAACAATAGATACGATTGGCAGCGAAGAATTTTCCTATCCAAGAGTGCGTGCTGCACTGTATTGATAACTGGCCTCAACGTTTATAGGATTGTATTGTAGCCAATGTAGACCACTTCCAATAAGCTTTATATATTTTTAATTGTTTTATATTATTGTATTAAACTAACACACTTTAATAGTAATAAATGTTAAGTGCAAAAAATATGTTGTTATGTTGTTTTTCTTTATAACAATATTTATGGCAAGACTAAGAAGTAATTTGCTAGTTGCATATGTATTATTTTAGACTGCTGCCCCACCCTGAGCCCATGGCTGGTTACGCCCATGATTCAACCCCCGGTGCCTGAGTCGTCTGCGGGTACCGCGAGTCTAAACCTCTCCCGGTTCGCTCTGCCATCTCCTCTGCCAGAATAACTTGCTCGCAGTAGGAGACGACGGAGTTCCACGTGCTCTCGCTCCGCACCATGGCCGCAATCATGTTACCGAGCAATTCCCGCTATGATTGTTGAAACTAGGTCAAACCTCTGCTCTGCCGACGCCGGGCTTTCTGCTAGCGTGTTGAGCGCCCTGTCCACTGTCCACAGTCGGGCCATCGCAGTGATGGCACTCAGGCTCCTTTTTGAATTCTTTCGGCTCACAGTCATATACAATGATCTTCGAAGCATCCTTCTTCCTTAGTTCCTAAAGTTTAACAAATAAGCTCACACTTGTAATATATATGAAATATATTACTAGCTTTTGGCCTCGTTTATGTCGGTATTAAAATTTTAAAAATCTGTGTAAATTTTAACTCTTGGATTCTGCTTATGCTTTCCATCAGGCAGAGTAGTCGTTTTGGCGGGCTATACATTAAAAAAAACTTATTATGTTATTCCGATATCTAAGCTATATTACTGCTGTCTCATGAAAATCCGTTCAGTAGTTTTTGCGTAAAAGAGCAACGAACACAGAACCTTATAAACTTTCGCATTTATAATATTAGTAGGATTATGTTATTCCGATGTCTCTTTGCAATAATATAGCTTTACTACTGCAAAGTCTCATGAAAAGCCGTTCAGTACTTCAGCCGTTCATCCTTACTAACTTTCGCATTTATAATATTAGTAGGATTAGCTAAAAGAGAAAAAAGCATTTCGTTGTAACATTTTTAACTGCCTGGCAGGTACCAATATGTGGTGTATAAGTAAGAATAAGTAACGTCACAAGAGGCGGTTCTCAATTCAGTCCTTTTTATGTCTGTACTTACATCATTTGTAAAAATAATATGTATTATTATATAAAAGGATTTATTGCCCGTTAAAATCCTTTCACATTCACAAAACATCTTTAAAAGTTTAGTTTAACTTTTTTCCTTTTGCTTTGAAGTCGATAATAGTTTCTTTTCTATAAAGATTAACTCTTATGAAATAATGAAATTGTGTAGATCTATTAAAGCTATTTATAATATTTCATCATCATCATCGCAGCCTCTAATTTGTCCGTCTTCGGACGTAGGCCTCCTCTCCCAATTTCCACTTCTCGCGATCCCGTGCCATCGCCATCCAGTTCACTCCCGCTCGTCCCCGTATATCCTCGACCCATCTTTTTGGTGGTCTGCCTCTGCCTCGGGTGTTTGCTCGGGGTCTCCACTCAAGCACTCTTCGAGCCCACCGGCTACAGTCTAGCAATGTGTCCTGCCCATCTCCATTTATAATATTTACTAAATTTAATATTAGTTTTACTGTGATGACAACACACCTACATCCCGGAAAATAAAATTATATTACCATACAATTTTACTTACACGAGATATTCGCGTCATAAAGAGTGATAATGGATGTCGCATCCTGCACATCAATGAGTTAATAGCTCAGTCATGAACTCAAAACTTGTCTCGAGGTAACACTAACGTCATTTTATAACAATAATTATTTTTACGGGAATTACCGCGATGACTGATTTCAAGGTATTACATACCTCTGTTTTGCCTGACGTTTCGACCAGGTTGCACTGGCCGTGGTCACAGGCTGACTGGCTCAGCGGCGCACGCCCTCCGTCGTCGAATCCGTGAAGTAGAAGGTTCTTCATCCACCCGCACATTTTCGATATTATTGATAAAATTGTCTCGCCATGTACCGTCACATACCACACTAACAGGGTCCCTATTCTGTAAGCAAACCGATGTGTTCCTATTCTGGTGTTTATCCGACTGCGCAGAAAAGCGAGGTGATATGTTTTTTTTTTTTTTTTTTTAACACTGGATTCCACGCTGTAGATAATTTAAAACCATCTTCCCGATTAAAAGTTTTATGCTTTTTAATCTCAATCGCTTCACGTACAACTCTTGAATAAAAGTGACGTTCGGTGGAGAGGACTTGCGTGCGGTGAAATTCAATCCAGTGGTTGATGCCTGCCTCAAGTGCATGTTCTGCAATCGCCGATTTGCTCGTCTGTCGGTTCTTCACAGCAGCGATATGCTCTTTGACCCTTTCAGCAATAGTCCGCTTCGTTTGGCCTATGTAGGAACTTCCGCAGCTGCAGTCTATTTTATAAACACCCGGAGTTTGTAGTGGCAATATATCCTTCGGTGTGCCGACGATGTTGTGAACCTTTATGCCTGGTGTGTATACTGTCGGAATGGAGTATTTCTTTAACACTGACCCGATCTTATCCGTAACTCCCTTGACATAAGGCATATAGGCTGGTTGCCTGTTCACTTCTGGATACTTGCGTCTTATTTTCGGTTGCTTCCGTCCTCCATTCACTTGATATCCGTTACCTTTGAGTACCTCCTGAACATGTTCTAGCTCCCGTTCTAAATGTTCAGGGTCACAGAGATCGTAAGCTCTGTTCTTGAGTGAAGTCATAACAGATTGCAAGTGCCGGGGGTGATGATGAGACGTGGCGTGTAGGTATCTATCCGTATGAGTAGGCTTACGGTACACACAGTGTGACAAGGACCCATCTGATCTCACGGTAACTTTAACATCCAAGAACGACAACGACCTATCCGTCTCCATTTCATATGTAAACCTTATTTTAGGGTGAATAGAGTTAAGATGTTGTATATATTGATCTACTTCTTGTTTATTTCCTTTAACGATACTGAAGATGTCATCCACGTATCGCTTCCACAGCTTAACGGTATTCGGGCCGAGACTTAGTGCCTTCTCTTCAAAATGTTCCATCCAGATGTTGGCAAGTACTGGGGCTACAGGACTTCCCATCGCGACACCATCAATCTGGAGGTAATGTTGACCTTTGAAAAGAAAATAGTTGCCATCTAAACAGTGTTCAAGTAGATCCATATAGTTGAACGGCAGTTCGTTGTCTCTCAGCAGATCTTTTACGACATTTAAGCACTCTTTAATTGGAACATTGGTGAAAAGCGACTCCACGTCAAAGCTCACCATGACGCAATCCGGTTCCAACGTGAGATCTTTTATGATTTGTATGAAGTGCCGTGAGTCTTTCACAAAAGACGGTGTTTTGCCTACAAGTGGTTGCAATACTGAAGCAACGTGCTTTGCAAGATCGTAAGTAGGAGAAGCAATTTGACTTACAATGGGCCGCAGCGGCACGTCAGGCTTGTGTATCTTAGGCAGACCATATAATTTCGGTGGCTGGTGTGACTTTGGTTTGTACAGTCTGTTGTACTCGTCTTCTAAAAATAGGTCCTCATCATCCCGGATTAGAGATCGTATTCTACGCGTTACTCTGGCTGTAGGGTTGTATGTTACCGGTTTGTATACCTTATTATCACTCAACAGTTCGAGTATTTTATTTTGGTAATCAGTTGTATTCATCACTACGGTGGCGTTTCCCTTGTCGGCCTTAAGCACTAAAATATCCTGGTTATCCCTAATGTTTTTTAATGCTTGACGCTCTTCCATAGTTATATTACTAGCCGGAAGCTTTGACCGACGTAAAATTACCGCGACGTCCTGTCTAAGGATATCAGCATCGCCGGGCGGTACTTTGTTCCGTGCAATCGATTCCTCAACGCTACTGATTACATTCTCAAACGGTATTCGTTTAGGCGTCGGAGCGAAGTTCATACCTTTAGCCAAGATGTTCATTGTTGTATCATCTAAACTCACGTTCGATAAGTTTACAACGGTGTCCTTCGATTGGTCGGGTACCACGGGTGACGCTTTGTTTTCTGTATACCGCCGATTATATTCCTTCGAGAACTTTCGATCAAAGCTTGCACTACATAACTCGAAGGTACGACTCGCTTGTAAAAACGTTACCCGGTCACACAAATCATAGTCCGATTGAGATAGATTAACACTACACTTCAATTGTAACACATATAACTCCCTCTGTATACACTCCAAATCACTGTGTTTGTTTCGAATTAATTGTCTCAGGAGGCGTTCACTCGCGTTTTTTAGAATTTTACGTGAAAATGCGATATCCCTACGCGGTTTTAATCGAACACACGAAGGTAATAAGTCCCAATCGCGACACTTCACAAGAAATATCAACGATGTTTCCATTCTACTTTCAACTAACGTCATTTGTAGTATAAATCGAATTTTCATGTCGATCACTACACAACACTAGTCCCCGCGTGCAAGCCACATACATATTTAGCCAAGCAACCCTGTCATGAACAGGCCTATAATTAAAATGCACATGCAATAAACCACTTCCCTTAGTTTACGGTGACAATTACTTATTATGTGTATTTCGCTTAATATAAATCATGTCAAAAAATATGTTAGCTTTTTCGTTTAACTAAGTATGTGTTACATATTTTTAGCTACTTTTATTATTAGTTATACCTACGTATTATAATCAACTCTACTCGTTGCAATTAGGATTTGTTTTCGTACAAGCTAAGCAGAGCTTATGTTATGGGTACTAGACAACTGATTTAAATACTTACTTACTTTTTTTGCAAATACATAAGTACATAGAAAACACCCGAAATCCGAAATTAATATTTGCCGATCATACAAATATTTTCGAGCCGGGAATCGCACCCGAGACCTCAAGTACAGCAGTCGCATACGCATACCACTGCGCTACTGAGGATTATTGTTACAAACAAAAGGTACCTGCTTTAATTTCTAAAAATTAAAAAAATTTAAGCATGTACCTGGTATCCAATATTAATGAGAAACTTCCATTTGGAAGTTCGTCATTAATATTGGATAAATGATGTTTCTTATTAAATAATATCATCCTTACAATAAATATATATAAATAATTAACTGGAACCATTTTAAAAGTTTTGTCAAGAAAATATCACAAAAGTATTTCGCCTAAAAAACTGAAAGTGTATTAAGTACATCTTTTCAATTCATTTCATTTTAGATTCGTTTAATTGAATTAAATATATTGATATTAAAAGCTTGCTTCTCACCAACATGTATCATATATAAAATTACCTCATAACAACGCACCTAAGCGGTAATATTTTCTTTATATACCTACATTTATAATTGGGTTAGCAAAATAGGAGTTTTTAAGAAATAATATATTTAACTCTGAAAATGCTCTTTGCAGCTAGATGGCAGCACGCACGCTTGCAGTACAGAACAGTGTGGTGGTGGCGTAGGTCGTAACATGGCGGAGGCTTTATGGCGCCTGCGGAGCGGACGAACTCGTCTCCTCACAGCCATCGGTGATGACGCTGATGGACAATATCTTAATAATATCGCACCTGGTATGCTGTTAGACGGTGAGTAATAAGAATATGAAATTGTAGAATCAGCCATAACTTAAACTTACTACCACTAGCTGAATTTAATTAAAAATCCTTTTTAGCGTTTCCAGCAATTATAATATTATAAATCTAACAAAAACTAACGAAAGGTATTTTATACATTGTTTCATACTCTTAAGTTTGGTTAACCAGTTTAAAAAAAATATCGGGTTAAGAATACGGAGTGCCAGCACCACCCCCTATTCATCCTATGGGTATGTAAAAGTGTTCCTACACTTTTACATACCCATAGGATGAATCAGGTATGAGTCCGGTACGGTCGCTGGTCGCTGGACATTAACAAGAAATAACCACTTTACTGAGACTCCACTCAACAAAGTGATTATTGCGAAATCGAACCGTCTTACAGCAAACGGCGTGACGTGACATATATCTATAGTCTAGTCTATAGTAGGTATATATGAAAAACTGCTGGTAGTACTCCCGACACGTTTGACTACCGCATAACACATTATGTCATGGAAGAGCTGCAGAGTAACAAATTGGATGACTTTCCAAATGTTTATTACTTTATTTTTAACCGACTTCCAAAAAGGAGGAGGTTCTATGTTCCACTGTATGTATTTTTTTTTTTTTATGTATGTTTTTTTTTTTTTTTTTTTTTTATTGAGTAAGGGGCAAACGAGCAGACGTATCACCTGATGGTAAGTGATTACCGCCGCCCATGGACACCTGCAACACCAGAGGCGTCACAAGTGCGTTGCCGGCCTTTTAAGAAGGAGTACGCTCTTTTCTTGAAGGTTTGAAGGTCGTATTGGTCCGGGAATACCGCAGGCGACAGTTCATTCCACAGTTTTGTTGTGCGAGGCAGAAAGTTCCTAGAGAACCGCACAGTTGTGGACTGCCAACCATCTAAGTGATGGGGATGAAATTGCTGTCGCGTAGGACGATGGAGGAAAGAGGCGGCAGGAATCAGCCCGAACAATTCCTCGGAGCACTCCCCATAGTAAATGCGGTAGAAGATGCAAAGCGAAGCCACATCTCTACGCAGCGCCAAAGAGTCCAGCCGAATTGAAGATTCCTGGCAGTCGACGATTCGAGTCGCTCTCCGTTGAATGCGGTCCAGAGGGAGGAGCTGGTACTGGGGTGCCCCCGCCCAAAGATGAGGACAGTATTCCATATGTGGCCGAACCTGCGCCTTATATAGAAGAAAGCGGTGGGCCGGAGTGAAATACTGTCTCGATCTGTTGAGCACGCCAAGCTTCTTCGAGGCCAATTTGGCCTTATCCTCCAAATGGCCACGGAACTGGACTTCGCTCGATATCTCGACACCAAGTATTCCAATGTTGGCTGAGGCTGATAGGGGAGTGTCTTGAAACCGAGGGCATACGACCCACGGCAGTTTTTTAGCGGTGAACGCGCAAATTTGTGTCTTGGTGGGGTTAAAGTGGACTAAATTGAGTCTACCCCAGTCTGAGACCTTTTCTAAAGACGTCTCAATTTGGGACACAAGTTTGTTTCGACTCTCAATGACGTTTTCCCGAGAAATATTAGCGCGGCCGGTGTAGAGAGCATCGCCTGTACTGTCATCCGCATAGCAATGAATGCCGCTAGTTTGCAGCATGTCATTGATATGCAGGAGGAACAGAGTAGGAGATAGCACACAACCTTGCGGGACACCAGCATTCACAGGTATAGAGTCAGAGCATTCACCGTCGACTACGACCTTTATGCTTCTACCTGCTAAAAAGCTGGTGACCCATTCGCATAGTTTCTCGGGAAGCCCATAGGAAGGGAGCTTCGAAAGAAGCGCTTTGTGCCAGACCCGATCGAAGGCTTTCGCAATGTCCAAACTAACTGCCAAGGCTTCCCCCTTAGTCTCAATCGCCTGTGCCCAGCGATGTCTCAGGTACGCCAGAAGATCACCAGCTGATCGACCCTTACGGAAACCGTATTGCTGGTCACTAAGCAGATGATGATCCTCTAGGTACCGCAGGAGTTGATGATTGATGATGGACTCCATTATTTTCGAGAAGAGGGAAGTTATGGCTATCGGCCTGTAGTTAGATGGATTTGAGCGGTCGCCTTTTTTAGGGATCGGGTGGACCAATGCTGCCTTCCATGATGTCGGGACTACGCCAGAAGAGTAGGAGAGCCGAAAAAGACGCGTTAAGACCGGTGCCAACTCAGGAGCGCACATCTTCAACACAATAGGAGGGATTCCATCCGGGCCACTCGACTTATGGATATCAAGGGATAAAAGTGCTAAGCGCACTGAGCGTTGGTGGAACTGGATTTCCAGCATACAGCTCTCGCACCCCGGTATGGTAGGCGGCTCTTGTTCCCCGTCATCCAAGGTCGAGTTGGACGCAAAGTGTTTTGCCAGAAGATCGGCTTTCTCCTTTGCGTCATAGGTCAACGGATTATTTCCTATGTGCAGAGGTGGAAAGGATGGCTTGCAAAAGTTGCCTTCGATAGCCTTGGCAAGAGACCAGAATGCCCGAGTTCCCGAAGGAAGACGCTCAAGCCTCTCGCCAATCCTGGCAATGTGCTCCGACTTCGCCCTTGCAATGTCTCTTTTGAGGGATCTGGAGGCAAAGTTGTACTCCTTTTTCAGAGCGCTGGTATTTTGATCCCGTAGCGCCACCGCGTCAGCCCAGGCTTGGTAAGCCTCCTGCTTTATGCGAGAAGCTTTTCTGGAAGATGGACCAAACCAGGGCCGACATTTGCCACCAATGGGGACCACAGTGGATGGGATGAAGAGCTCCATACCCTGTAGCACAACATCGGCAACAAAATCAGCAGCGGCGTTGGGATTATCCGGCGAGAAGCACAACTGTCTCCAAGGGTAGGACGCAAAGGAGGACCGCATCCCATCCCAATCTGCTGACCTATAGTGCCACACACGACGGCTGCGTGCGACTCGTGATCGCAGCAAGGGTGTGATAGGCACTTTACTCCGGACAAGGCAATGGTCTGAGGAGCCAAGTGGAGCGTTAACGGATACGCGGTAACCGTCCGGATGAGAAGTCAGCAGAAGATCCAACAGTGAAGGATTCTGGTCCTTCACATCTGGGACTCGCGTGGGCGTGGCAACCAGTTGTGTCAGGCCATATGCCAGGGCGAAGTCGTGAACAGATCTCCCCGCATGATCCGTTTTACTGGAACTGAGCCAGTCGGCGTGGTGGGCGTTAAAATCGCCAAGTACGATGATCTCTGCGGAGGGGATCTGCTGCTGCACGAAGTCTGAAGCCATCTGGATGTGCTCAATGAGTCGGTCAGTTTCGGCATCACCACTATGGGACCTATAGAGGCACGCATAGACGCGGGGATGGTCGTCGCTGTCTACACGGAGCCATAAGATGGAGAGGTCCCTACCTTCAAGGTTGCTGAGGTGACGAGAGCTGACATCGTCTCTAACGTACACGCACACTCCGCCCTTAGAGATGAAGGAGTGTTCAAGTCCGTACCCAGGGTAAGTTAGGTAGGAAGTGTCCGCTGGAGACGCTATCTGCGTCTCGGTCAAGAAGAGCAAGGCGGGCTTTGCTGTTTCGAGGTGGTGATGGACAGCGTTAAGGTTGCTATGTAATCCCCTGATATTGCAGAAGTCCACGACCAGCGTGGTAGGGGGTGCCATGGTGTTACTGCTCTTATCCCGAGCATGATTAAGCGTAGTTTTGCCCCCCCCAGAATACGAGGGGCAGCCTGGGCGTCCACGCTCAGGCGCGATGTGTTCTGTGTGTGGACGTGCAGAGAGGGATTCTCCAACGCAAGCGCAGTTGGTACCTTCCTGGGGTAGCATCTGTTTCAACTGCGCCATCATAGCGTAAGCGCTGTTTCACACCGGTTTTCTGTGAGGCCGTGGTATCACTCCGGTCGAGCCGGCCCATTCATTACTCCGTCAATTGTGGACCGATTTTTAAAATTCTTCTTGTATTCGAAAGGGTATGCTCCCGAGGTAGTCCCATTGCCACCATATCAGGATCTGATGATGGAATCCCAGGGAAATCGAGGGAAACCCTCATTTTTTATAGGCACATACTATGTTTTTCGTATATTTTCTGAAGTTACACCGGTATTTGCGTCTGGAAGTCATCGAAGCTGATGATGTAAGGTACAACTCCTTAACGGTTAGGAGTTCGAGGATAAATCTTTAAATATCATATATATATATATATGTTACCTTTAGTCTTATTCTTTCAAATTATTTAGGTAAGCTGATGATGGAAGGTGGAAGGTACAACTCCTCAATGGTTAAGAGTTGGAGGATAATTCTTTCAATTTCATACGTATCTAAAAATCTTTAGTCGTATACTTTCAAGTTATTTAGGTGAGCTGATGATAGAAGGTTAAACTCTTCAACAGTTAGGGATTAGAGGATGATTTTAATATTACACATACGTACCTATAGACCTTAATTTTTATTCCTTTAGTTATTCATATGGATCGTTTTATTGAGTAGACACCCACTAAGGAAGGAAACCACGGCCTGCTCGGAGGATCTTTTAGATCTGACCGAGCAGTGGAGAGTGGATGAAGGTCTGACGAGTTCGGACCACAATGGCATCCTGTTCAACATTCGGCTTACAAGATCAAAAGGACTTGCCGTCTCCCGAACCACCAGAAAATTCAACTCAAGAAAAGCAAATTGGTACGAATTTCTAAGTAAATTTAACCATGCTAAAACGGAGCGCAACCTAGACCAACAGAACATCGACAAAATTGTGGTCACTGGTGAGTTGGAAATGGCAGTTAATAATTACACTGCGACGATAGTAGAGGCCTGCACAGCGTCTATGCCGCTGAAGAAGCCGTGTGATGAGCTTAGGATGCCGTGGTGGTCTGAAAAACTCACCAAGCTCAAAAGGGAAGTTGCCACCCGAAAACGCAGGATAAGGTGCGCCGCACCAGTCAGGAGGTCGAAGGTCGTGGAGGAGTACCTCAAGCTTAAGGAGGAGTATGAGACCGAGGCCAATAAGGCCATAGTAGAAAGCTGGAAGGACTTTTGTGCTAAGCAGGACAGGGAAAGCGTCTGGGAGGGTATTTACAGGATCATTGCGCGAACACGGCGCAGGGAGGAGGACCTACCGCTCGAAAAGGACGGAGATACGCTGGACTCTAAAGGATCGGTAGCATTACTCGCAGAAACCTTCTTCCCAGAAGACCGGACAGAAGAAGATAATGCCTACCACCGGAGCATTAGGTCCAGAGCGGAATGCGTGAACTCAGAAGACCAAGACGAACCTCGCGATCCACCATTCACGGTAGCCGAGCTTCGTCAAGCGTGCGGCTCCTTCAACCCAAAAAAGGCCCCCGGGAAAGACGGCCTTACCGCCGATATTTGCTGTAAGGCAATAGAGGCGGATCCTGGGGCTTTCCTTGGGCTGCTAAACAAATGCCTCGAACTCCACTATTTCCCCCAGGAATGGAAGGAGGCAACCATTGTCGTCCTGAAAAAACCCGGGAAAGATAATTACCACATGCCCAAAGCCTATAGACCAATTGGTCTATTGCCTGTTCTAGGCAAAATATTTGAAAAAATGCTCATGTCCCGGGTGAAGCATTGTATCTTGCCGAGAATGAGCCTGCAACAATACAGCTTCATGCCACAGAGGGGCACCGCAGACTCCCTCTATGACCTGCTAAAACACATAAAGTCAATGCTACAGGATAAGAAAATTATTGTGCTAATATCCTTGGATATAGAGGGAGCCTTCGACAGCGCCTGGTGGCCAGTCATCAGAACCCGACTAGCAGAAGAAAAATGTCCGCATAACCTCAGGCGGGTAGTAGATAGCTACCTTGCGGACAGGAAAGTGAGTGTGAGATACGCCGGAGAGGAATACACCAAGAGCACAAACAAGGGGTGCGTGCAAGGTTCAATAGGCGGACCCATATTATGGAACCTCATTTTAGATCCACTCCTCAAAAGCCTGGAGGAAAGCGGCGACTACGTGCAGGCATTCGCCGATGATGTCGTCATGGTGTTCTCTGCTGACAACGCCCAACAGATTGAGGTAAGTGCAAATGCCGCGCTTGAAAGAGTCCGGAAATGGGGTGTCGAAAACAAGCTTAAATTTGCTCCGCAAAAGACTAATGCAATGCTTATCACCCGCAAACTGAAATACGACACCCCACGACTGAGCATGGGAGGGACTGCGGTCTCCATGGTCAATCAACTCAAACTGCTGGGTGTCACCATAGACGACAAGCTTACCTTCAAGCCGCACGTAGCAAATATTTGCAGAAAGGCTTTGGGCATCTACGGACAGCTTAAAAGAGCGGCAAAAACTACAATTACGACAATTTACGTGGCGACGGTCGAACCGATCATACTGTACGGTGCCAGCACATGGGAACCCGCTGCACACAGAGTGGGCATAATCAAGCAGCTGAACACTGTGCAACGCGGAATAGCGCAACAGATCAGCAAGGCTTACCGCACGGTGTCACTTAATTCAGCATTGGTGTTGGCGGGGATTCTCCCCCTGGACCTTCGTGTTCAGGAGGTAGCCTCCCTTTACCGGGCCAGGAGGGGGGAGCCCCAGCCGATGCTACGTGGGCGCGAGGTGGAGACAATGTCCTCGGCTCTTCAAGCTCCGCACCCAGCTGAAAGACAAGAACTGAAGATTGTCGGCCTGGAAAACCAAGAACAGCTTGATGCCAGCGGTGAACACGAAATATGCGTGTACACCGATGGCAGCAAGATAGGGGGAGAGGTTGGTGCTGCGGTCTCCATATGGAGGGGAGGGATGGAGACCAAAGCTGTCAAATTGAAACTTGCGAAGTATTGCACGGTATACCAGGCCGAACTTCTGAACCCCTAAGAGGGTGAAATAGGGGTTGAAAGATTGCATAAAAGTTCGTATTTTTTATAGTTAGAAACGTAAAACTTTATTTTTGGGCTACTGATAAAAATGAGTATTAACGAATTACGTAGCGTTTCTGAGTATTCTACCCCTAAGGGGTGAAATAGGAGTTGACATTTAATACGTCTTTTCAAACCACTAAAGTTATTTTGCATCAGCAGAAATTTTATGAAATAGTTCAACTTACCATGTACTTACCTACAAGACTGTTTGCACTAAAAACTGAAAAATTATTTTTTTTATAAGAAAAGAAAAACCGAGTTCCAAAAAAACATCCAACGAAAACTCCCTGCCAAAAAACACTAAAAAGCGTGAAATAAACTGGCTCTTCATAAATTGCTATGTGCCAATTCTTGTCTATAACTAATTCTTTATTCATTTAAATAGTAGTATTATAATATGTGCTAGGTATCTAAAATCTGTTTGAAGTCAGGGAGTTTTCGTTGGACGTTTTTTTGGAAGTCGGTTTTTTAACCTTTTATAAAAGACAACTCCCGTTTCAGAAATAAAATATCCTGTCTCACTGAGAACTTTACATACTTGCATGAAACGCCCACTAAGAACACCCACACTCAGAAAATAAATTTGTGCATCACCCAAAGTGCTATCCCATGTGATATTTGAACCCTAAACACCTTAGCGCAGTAGAAAACGGCGTGGCGACCGAACGCTGAAACCACTACGCCATCCGTGCAGTCTATAAATATATATCGTTTTAATATCACTATTGCTATTAATATTCATTGGCGAGCAATTAGAGCGGCCTATATCCAGCAGTGAACTGCGGTAGGCTGATGATGATGATGATGATGATGAATAACACTGGTAAATTTGTTTATTGTATGTTAGTTGTATAGTCCCACAATTATTACAATAAAGTTCTGAAATAAAATCTCTAGACCGGAAACTAGATTGTACTATGTTAAAGTTTTTATTTCAGATTGCACCATTAAAAACGGTCGTACACCTTCATACGCTGCCATGTTGGACTGTCGTGGAGAGTGCCTTATTGGCCTAGGAGACATGGAACTACACAATCATATTACACCAGAACTCGTACGTACCTACCTACCTTTTTAAATGGTTTTATTTAGCTTGCCCTGTTTGCTTATTTGTTGTTTGGGTCAAATCTAGTAATTGATATTTGACCCCCTTCCTGTTGACAGATTGATCTGAAATTTGGTACACACCTTTAGTTCTGGTGACAATACAATTCAATAAATTCTGTTTCAATGTGAATCCAAGATGGCCGCCGCTGCAAAATGGTGGTTTACACATATTTTTTTATTGAATAGGGGGAAAACGAGCAGACGTATCGCCTGATGGTAAGCGATTACCGCCGCCCATGGACACCCGCAACACCAGAGGCGTCACAAGTACGTTGCGGGCCTTTGGGGGATGGGAAGGGGGGTGGGTTATTAAAAGTTTTCTCACTAAAGTATGATTTAGCTATATTATTTTTCTAATCTTCACGAGTATCTTTAGTTAGCACTAGCTGACCCGGCGAACTTCGTACCGCCATATTTACATATAGGTACCTGTCTCAGCTTCCCACAGGCAGTGTATAGTCGTGGACAAAAAAAAGACTTTTCCCGTTATCTTTAATTTTTATTCTTTCTATTAAAAAAAGAATGAATGAAATTGGACTATGTGTTATTGAATTTCAACTAAGTACATATTTTAACTTTCATCCCCTCTCTCCAGGAAACCGTGCTGCATTTCGGGATAAAAAGTATCCTATGTCCTACCTCGTAGTATGAACTCAAATCATCCCAAGTTTCATTTGAATCCATTCAGTAGTTTCGGCGTGATGCGCGGCCAAGATACAGACAGACAGACAGACAGACGGACAGTCAGACAGACAGACAAAAATGAAAAAAAAATACAGTGGCGTCAGTTTCGATTATGGAGAGCCCTCCAAAAAAAAATTCAAAATATCTTTAATGTACAGAATTGGACCTGTTGCATTTTTATTGTAAGTATATAGATTTTCAATTTGCATTTGTATGCAGACCGAATCCTTAGCTGGACGTAGTCAAAAAGTAGTTAGTGATTTTTTTTTTAACTTATTTATTTCATACTTCTATCTAATATGCAATATTTATTTTCACAGTATCAGAACTTATTTTTAATGTAATATTTTATAATTTTAAGGTAAACAGGCACATTAAAGTATTTGAAGATGCACCACTAATAGTTCTCGACGGCAACGCTCCTCAAGCCACTATCGACCATGTATTGGCATTGTGCGAACGCCTTAATAAACCAGGTAAGGTTTTATTTGAAAATATTCCATAAAATAGTTTTTTTAAATCATATCATTATAGTATTCCTGACCGTTAAATCCAAAGTTGTATGTTCAATTCCTATTCAAGACAAATAATTGTGATGACCACGATTGTTTGCTCTGTGACTAGGTGTAATTACAAGCTTTTTATTAACTTGCATTGTATGTATGTATGTATGCTTGTATGTTCGGGTGGAATCTTGCAACTCAATTTTGAAGCATATCTTCAACCGATTTTGCTGAAATTTTGCAAGCATATGTATACAGCGTGACAATACAATATTATAATGACATGGAGCTGCTCTGATGCTGGAGCTGAAAGGTGGCCATAGGAACTCGGTAAAGAAACTTCGCAAAATCATCGAGTTTGGACTCGTTTGATTCGTCTCGAGGCATTCCAGTAAAAGCTTGTTTTTAAAAAGCTTTTTAATTAAATTTATTTTATCTGTAAAACTAGATACATATTTAGATACTAGCTGACCCGGCGAACTTCGTACCGCCGTATTTACATATCTGTCTCAGCTTCCCACAGGCAGTGTACAGTCACGGACAAAAAAAAACACTTTTCCCGTTATCTTTTATTTTTTCTTTCTAGCAAAAAAAGAACGAATGAAATCGAACTATGTGTCATTGAATTACAACTAGGTACATATTTTGACTTTCATCCCCTCTCTCCAGGAAGCTGTGCTGAATTTCGGGATAAAAAGTATCCTATGTCCTACCTCGTAGTATGAACTCGAATCATGCCAAGTTTCATTTGAATCCGTTGAGTAGTTTCGACGTGATGCGCGGCTAAGATACAGACAGACAGACAGACAGACGGACAGACAGACAGACATAAATGAAAAAAATTACAGTTTTGGTTTCAGTATCGATAATAGAGAGCCCTCCAGAAAAAAAATCAAAATATCTTTAATGTACAGAATTAGACCTGTTACATTTTTATTATAAGTATATACACACATCAAAAGTGTCTAGGGATCAAGCATTTTTATGCGGATTTCTTGAGATTGAGATGTGGCTTTGGCCCTGGCCTGCTCAGTCGCCAGACTTGAACCCGATTGAGCATGCATGGGATATGCTACAGAGAAGAGCTCTGCCGAATATGGAGGGTATCCAGTCGCAAGACCTTTTTTTGTTGTTGCAACGAACATGGGCGGCCATTCCACAGCGTGATTTGGATGAACTCATTTTGAGTATGCCAAACCGATGTTCTTGTGTTAGTGTTCGCGGTAGAAACACGGATTATTAATTGTTTAAGTTACCTAATAAAATTTTAAAGAAAACTGTTATTTCAGTCTTTTTTTCGAACTTTACTAACTAACTACTAACTATACTACTAACACTAACATTATAGTGGTTCAAATGTCAAAAATCCTTTTATTAGGAAAATGGCAAATTTCTTTATTAATGCAAAGGTGACTTGGTTTATCGTTACTGTGACAAACGAAAACACTTTATTTGATGAATCCTTAAAGAAAATTTTAATTAATATCAATCAGGAGAAAAGTTATTGCAAAAATATATATTGATCCCTAGACACATATGTTGATCCCTAGACACTTTTGATGTGTGTAGATATCTAACCACGTTTATGAGCAGTCCAGTTAGCATTGTATTGTAGAGGTTCTAACCTAACTTGGGATCAGATGCCCGTTTGTGCGATATGTAAGAGTTTAATATCATTGTTCTATTTATCATTATTGTACTAAATACATGACGATTGATTATTATTTACTGATTATTCATTATGTGTAAACTATTAAAACTGATATACATGTAACTACAATACCGCGTGTTGAAATATACGAGGAAATAAAAAATGCTTTATTCTAAGTAATAAAGCTCTTTCACATAATTGAGCTATTTTCTCTTATATTGTAGGTAGACTGCAAAATATATGTATGTTTTTTTTTTAAAGCACTGAAATTAAAATTTTAAACATTCATACAGGGGAATTAACGCCGATTAAAACAAAATTTGTTTCATTAAAATATAATTTTATTTATTAATTTCAATACAATTAGTGCTCATCCTTGGAATGTTGCATATAACGAGATTATGGCTTGGACGGATTTGTTGTAGGTACATGTGATAATTTAAGAAAAGATCTTCAACAAGGCACGTGGTTAAAAGTTACACTTATTTTCATACACAAAACACGATATTCATAGTAACTTAGAAATAACACTATACTTAAAATAATTGGAGATACAAGTTTTCTTAAGTTGTCCTAAAAATTAAATCGAGCCATGTCAATTTATTAAAACATGTTTAAATGCAGTTAGAGATACTGTCAAAAAAGTTGCCTAAACTACCTTAAAACTATGAGAAAAAGATACAACTTACTAAGAACACATGGCATAAAGTAAAAAAATATAAAATATTTGATTTAATATCATGTTCTAAGAATCAAAGTCAAATTACTAATAACTTTTAACACATTTATTCTTTTACATAGTTTGTGATATAAAATAAAACTGAACCTATTCTAAATATGCCTATATTTTTGTATATAAGTACTAAATGGAGGGATTTATTATTATTTTTTTACTAACCATTATAAATCGTTCCGATACATAACAATTTTCTTGTTCTACATTAAGCTCTCAATACACAGCAAATATTATTTACCTACTGTTTAGATTTGAATTCGGAAAAATTAACACTCTAACTATAAGATCAATCATTAAATCACAAAATAAGCCAGTCAATATATAACACCTCAACACCAATTGTTAAAATAATAATATTGCCAATGTATTTTTTTAAAGTAAAGCCTTCTATTTCTACACAAATAAGTCTAAGTATTTAAAAATATACGAGTAACTAGGTGCTTCCAAAGTATTAAAAATATACGAGTAACTAGGTGCTTCCAACTTCCACTATATGAATCGACTACAAGACATACCCGTAAAAGGTTTTTTTGCAAAAATATAGTATTGAATTGTTTTAAACTGCCATCGAAACATTTAAATTTAAAAATAAAAAGTTCCCCTTTGAAGTCAGGCGTCCTCAAATGTCATTGATTACATGTAGCCCATTTGGCGTTGTTGCTGCAACTGGTCGCGCAACTGATGCAGAGCGTGTTCCGGTTGGCTGTGTTGCATCTGAACCACCAAATTTTTAGCTTCCGAACGCAGTTCATACAGTTTACGTGATTCTAAATATAGAAGAATAGCAGCAATACCTGTTACAAAAACACAAAATGTATTAACAAATCTACATAATTTTCAAATGAAGATAATGCATACTATGACATTTAGAACGACGATAATTATTATTGGCTGAGAATGCAAAGTTTAGAGAGACATGAGAGACCAAATTACTTTTTTGCCCTCTGGAATCAATCAACGGTATCTATGATACCTTTAAACGAGTTATTCTTCTATTCGTCTTTGTTGTACCTATGTACTAGCCGACCCCTGACCACTTCGTTGAGGTTAACCGACTTGATTTACAAATATTAATATTTGTTTACTGAATTTTTGTTCAATTATAATAAAACATGGCATATGTCACTCCTGAATAGTGTCGCTTTCTCTTAGTCAGAGAATTTTTAGGATCGGATTAGTACTTCCGAAGATTACTCCCTACAACCATACAAAGTTAGAAACTTAGTCTCTTTATAATATTACTAGCTGTTGCCCGCGGCTTTGCTCGCGTGGAAGTTGATTATATGTATTTAATTAAAACTGTGTAAGTATCTATGGATACTGTGTTCATGTTTTTAAACGTATTTATTTATAATCAATAGTTCATTAAAATTGACTTTCATACACACTTTCGACCCTTATTTTAACCCCTTTAGGAATAGAATTCCCATAAATGCTGATATAGGCATTTATTTGTAATCAAAAGCCTGAAGACAAAGTTTCAGGCTACTAAATTAAGAAATGACGGACTTCCAGTCTAGCCTAGGGATAGAATATCTAGAAACGCTTAAATACGTATCTCATCATCATTATCGCAGTCCACTGCTGGACATAGGCATCTCCAATTGCACGCCACTTGGTTCGATCCTCAGCTTCTTTCATCCAGCTCCTGCCAGCCGTCTTGGGCAGATCGTTATTCCACCTGGCCTGTGGACGTTCTACGCTACGTTTGCCGAGACGCGGTCACCACTCACAAACCCGTTCACCCCAACGGTTATCAGTTCTGCGGCTAATATGGCCAGCCCACTGTCACTTCAGTTTGCTAATCCTGTGGGCTATGTCAATGACCTTGGTTCTCTACCGGATCACCTCATTCTTGATGCAATCCCTACGAGAAACGTTGAGCTTCTGTGATGAGAAAAATAAATCATTATTATTATTATAGCCCTCTCCATAGCACGCTGAGCGACTTTGAACTTGTGGACCAGCCGTGTCGTAAGTGTCCACGTTGCAGCACCGTATCTCATGACAGGTAGGACGTATTGATAGAAGACTTTCGTATTTAGGCACTGTGGGATTGACGATGAAAAGACCCGACGAAGTTTCCCAGACGCTGAATTCTCAGGTTCACCTCGTCCTCGAAGTTGTTTCTACTTAACTGCAAAGTCTGCCCGAGGTACCACATATATTTTTGAATAACTTCGAGAACGGCACCGTGAACCACAACCGGTTCCGGTAGAACATGTTCGTACATACGTATCTACTCATTTTTAATCAGTAGCCATAAATAAAGTTGCATGTTTCTAACTTCAAGAATGGAATATCCAGAAACGCTTAAATATGTATCTACTCATTTTTATTCAGCCAAAACACAAATTTTCATGTTTCTCACTTAAAAAATGACGGATTTCCTTACAAACTTTCAAACCCTATTTCACCCCCTTAAGGGTAGAATATCGAGAAACGCTTAAACACGTATCTACTCTTTTTTAATCAGTAGCCCAAATATAAAGTTTCATATTTCTTATTTAAAAAATTACGGACTTCCATACAAACTTTCAACCTCTATTTCACCCCCTTAAGGGTAGAATATCCAGAAACGCTTAAATACGTATCTACTCTTATTTCATCAGTAGCCTCAAAATAAAGTTTCATGATTCTAACTTAAAAAATGACGAACTTCCATAAAAAAATTCAACCTCTATTTTACACCCTTAGGGGTAGAATATTAAGAAACGTTTAAATACGTATCTATTTATTTTAAATCAGTACCCCAAAAATAAAGTTTCATGTTTCTTACTTAAAAAATGACGAACTTCCATGCAAACTTTCAACCCCTATTTCACCACCTTAGGGGTAGAATATTCAGAAACGCATTTTTAATCAGCAGCCAAAAAATAAAGTTTCATGTTTCTAACTTCAAAAATGACGGACTTCTAGACTGACCTATGTACGAAATAACAACCCCGATTTAACCTCTTAGGGGTAGAATATCCAGAAACGCTTAAATATGTATCTACTCTTTTTTAATCAGTACCCCAAAACTAAGTTTCATGTTTCTTACTTTAAAAATGACGAACTTCCATACAAACTTTCAACCCCTATTTCACCCCTTAGGGGTAGAATATCCAGAAACGCTTCAATACGTATCTACGCATTTTTAATCAGTAGCTCAAAACTAAATTTTCATGTTTCTTATTTAAAAATGACGGACTTCCATACAAACTTTCACCACCTTGAGGGTAGAATATCCAGAAACGCTAAAATACGTATCTACTCTTTTTTAATCAGTAGCCCAAATATAAAGTTTCATATTTCTTATTTAAAAAATTACGGACTTCCATACAAACTTTCAACCCCTATTTCACCCCCTTAAGGGTAGAATATCCAGAAACGCTTAAATACGTTTCTAATCTTTTCTGATCAGTAGCCTATAAATAAAGTTTCATGATTCTAACTTAAAAAATGACGAACTTCCATAAAAAAATAAACCTCTATTTCACCCCCTTAGGAGTAGAATATTCAGAAACGTTTAAATAGTATCTATTCATTTTAAATCAGTACCCCAAAAATAAAGTTTCATGTTTCTTACTTAAAAAATGACGAACTTCCATACAAACTTTCAACCCCTATTTCACCCCTTTAGGGGTAGAATATTTAGAAACGCTGAAACACGTGTCAATTCATTTTTAATCAGCAGCCTAAAAATAAAGTTTCATGTTTCTAGCTTCAAAAATGACGGACTTCCAGACTGACCTATATACGAAATAACAACCCCTATTTAACCCCTTAGGGGTAGAATATCCACAAACGCTTAAATACGTTTCTACTCTTTTTTAATCAGTACCCCAAAAGTAAAGTTTCATGTTTCTTACTTAAAAAATGACGAACTTTCATACAAACTTTCAACCCCTATTTCACCCCCTTAAGGGTGGAATTTCAAAAATTCCTTTCTTAGTGCTCACTTACGTTACATAAAGAACCTACATGCAAAATTTCAGTATTCTAGCTTCAGCGGTTTGGGCTGGGCGTTGATCTCTGGGTATGTCAGTCAGTCAGTCACCTTACTCTTTTATATATATAGAAGATAGACTAGCTGACCCACGCAACGTCATTTGCGTCTCCTATCACCCGTAGGGCCGTAGCGTGATAATTTTCCCCCGTTTTTGAAACATTCTTCATTTGTGCTCCGCTCCTATTAGTCTTAGCGTGATGATATATAGCCTATAGCCTTCCTCGATAAATGGGCTCTAACACTGAAAGAATGTTTCAAATCGGACCAGCGGTTCCTGAGATTAGCACGTTCAAACGAACAAACAAACTCTTCTGCTTTATAATATTAGTATAGTAATATAGCATAGATAAAATCTGAATCTCGGAAACGACGCAAATGATTTTCATTAAATTTAGTATGCAGGGGATTCGGGGGCGATAAATCGATCTAGCTAGGATTCATTTTTGGAAAAACCAAAAAAAAACAATGAGTAAAGCTCCGTCGTGTTATTCAGGTACTGTAGCATAAAGACTGACAAATGAATATATGCTTTTAATCTATAGCTATGTCTATTTGAACTACTCTCAAGTACTTAAAGGTGATGGTATCTATACTAAGGTAACTCATAAAATGGTAATAAAAACACTATTTACAAATAGTTACAAAGGAATTTCAGGAACTATTTATCAAAACAAATTATAAAAATTAGTAAAACAATTTTGGGCTATGAGGTTGCTTATTTATTTTGTTGCTGAATGTACTTGTAAAACTGAGATGTTATAGGTCTATAGCACGAAGCAAATACAAAGAGGAGATGGCATAAGCGCATAGGTCCCGTGACAAAATACAGGTCCCGACGTCATCGCAGTTATCGCGACTTACAAATTAGACTGTCAACGTCAATGTTCTAGAACTATATCAAAAAATCGCAATCCTTGAATATTCTCGGTACAATTAAGTAAAAGATGAAGTGTTGTGTTTTATCTTGTACAAATAACTTGGATAGACGTTCTGGTGCCATGAATGGCATCATATTTCATTTGTAAGTAATTTTATACTTAATTTCTTAAAATAGTTCTAGAAAAATCTCTCAGTGTGTTGTTGAAATATAGTTAAATCTATTCGCCACTAGATGGAAAAACTTTGTGTGATGGGAAATAAAAATACAAAGGTTCGTAGAGCTGAGTATTTATAAAGTAAATCGTAAAAAATATTGAAATACGTTCTGCATTCTTGCCTAAAGAATTTTTAATCGAAAAAGTATTATTTTTTGTATTTTTTGTAATCATTTTGTGAACACTGACGTCTATCGTCAACTAGGAAAACAAACATCAACAGAACAAAGAGACAGGGTCGTAATTAGAATTAATTTTTTTATCTATATTCAAATTATATCTATATTAATCTAGAGTTTACAGTACTTGAAAATGAAACAAATTTTACTTATACTGATTATTTGATAGGTTTTCTAATTAACTAAAATTCTATCCCAGGAATCCCAGGAAAATTAAACTTTCTCGGAGCCCACAACGAAATTAATCAAACGAAAACTGAAGAATTTGAAAATATAATAAATGAAAACCTAATTTGTAGAAACTTTTTTTTTTGTATTATACTCCTTCTTGTATGTTATTGTTCTCTTAATTGTATGTGTTTGTTGTTGTACTATATTTCTTTGTTTTTGTTCTCTCTCTTTAATATATATGTTACCGTCAGATTGTCAAAACCGTTAGATTGTAATCATTCTCGCGAGATTGTAAAATGGTATCTACGAATCGCAAGTCGCGCGCTGATTGGTTGAACAGCATATGTCCCCGCGCCGCCATATTTGTTTGTTAATTTGTCTTTGATGCCAAATATAAAGTATTTCTGTGATTGTAAATTGATTTCATGTTGAAAATACCTCACAGCTTTAGAATTAGTTATATAAAGTTGCTGTGGCAGAAAAAATAATTTGTGATTAATCAAAGAAGTAATAACCTAAACTATCTCTATGGGCATTGATCGGTCTACTATAAAACCGAACAATCAGGGACAGTTGACAATTTGACGCGCGTAAGTAGTATATCACAGTTAACAATCTATCGATAGTTGGCAATCTCGCTAGGTAGATTATAATCAAACGGTTTTTATAATCTTACGGTGACATATTTAAATAAGTAATAAATCAAATACATCACCAAGGTTACGGGGAAGATATAAAGAACACACAAACTTTCACTTTTATACTATACTAGCTGACCCACGCAACTTCGTTTACGTCTCCTATTCCCCGTAGCGTAATAATTTTCCCCCGTTTTCGCAACATTCTTCATTGGTGCTCCACTCCTATTGGTCTAAGCGTGATGATATATAGCCTTCCTCGATAAATGGGCTATCTAACACTGAAACATTTTTTTTTCAAATCGGACCAGTAGTTCCTGAGATTAGCGCGTTCAAACAAACAAACTCTTCAGCTTCATATATTAGTATAGAATATATTAGTATAGATGTTATGTACGATGTTTCTTACTAATAATATTTTTGCGATACATGCATCAGAATGATTTACAAAATTGACTTTAAAAAAATAACTACCTGATAAGAAAATTCGTAGTACGTCCCTGTATGACCCTTACATCGTACGCTTAGTGTCAAATAGCTAAACTACATAGCAACATCAACATGTAACGATGCAAGTAGTTTTGCTATTGATTGGTAGATGGCAAAGGGCAAAGTAACCCCCCCTCACCCCCGCAAATTGTCACGCATTGTTTCATACAAAAATTTCATTAGGGCATCTCCTCTTTGTATTTGCTTCGTGGTCTATAGGTTCTATCTCTTTAAGGTTTACTGTTCAGAGTTCAGTGTAGTGCCCTTTGTGCAAGGTGACAAATTATAGAGTTAGTCTGTTCACTCTGATTTATTTACACACGGTAACAATTACATTATAGTTAACATTACACGACAATATAGCTGCGCGCCCACTGGGTCGTCACGGACGGTCAGTACGGTCGGTACGGGATTTTTCAAAAGTTCAAAGTATTGAATTCTATGAGCATGCGCCCACTGCGTCGGCACGGCCGTCAACGCGTTCCGCACCTTCGGCATGTCCGATAGAAAGTCTGGAGCTACGAACTGTAGGACATTTCCGTGACGGCGGATCCGCCCGACCGATCCAGTGCGCGCGCACTTCGGGCGTTCGGGACGGTCGGTACGGCACTTTCAGCGTACTATGCAGTCTGCTCTCTGTTGTGCTAGTGTTCAGTTGAAATCCTATACTCTGTCCAAGCTTTGGTGGGAAATACACCAACCAATCAGAAGCTTGCGTGAGAGAGACAGACTCTGACTAAACTCAGTCTCTGTCTCTCTACTCCGATCACGCTTTCCGCGCGCTCACTCCATGTATGTATGCTCTAAGGTCAATTCGATTATTTTCTTTTTAATAGCTCAGGCCTATAAATTACCTACCGTTTTTTTTCGATATTAATCCTGTAGTACATTAGTACTACAGTAATGTCGTACTTTATTGACGGGTAGTGAATTGCCCTGTACATAACAAATAACCACAGACTCTAAAACAGTTCTTGAAATACGATAAATCGATGAGATGATAAGAATAATTTGACTTCATGTAGTAGTAAGTATTGTTTCTGTAAATTTAATAAAAAAAAAAGGAAATAAAAATAGTATCTATGAGTCCAAGATTGATTATTTGCAAGGAATTAAGTCGAAATCTTGAAATTTAAGTTCAAACCAAGAGTAAAGAACAATAACTCTGTTCATTCATTTATTTATTTTTTGACGGCTGCCTTAAAATGTAACTTTTTTTTTTAAAAAGACAACTCCCGCATTAGGAATAAACCTCCTGTGTCGCGGGGGACTTTACAGACATACATGAAGCGGACACAATTAACACCCAAACTCAGAACAACAATTTGTGGATCACACAAAGTGTTGTCCCGTGTAGGATTTGAACCCACAACACTTGGCGAATTGGCAAGCGGCGTGGCGACCACATAAACCACTAGGCCAACCGTGCAGTTTACTATGCACACGTTAGTGAAATTTAACTTTCAAACGCGTGGTTAATAACGTCTACATCAAGTTTAAATCAAGAGTTATGAGCAAATATACTTGGAAAATTACACACCTTATTACTTATTTATTTAACAAACTAGCTACGTAATTGGGTATAAAAAGGAAACAAGTAAAATAATTAAAAATTAGTCATTACAATGATCCATCAGACTCTTCTTCAGCTGTTTACTCAGGAATGATACCACCAGGACCGGAACAGTTAAGAACGGTACATTAAGGACCTTTTACATTGCACCCTAACGAAGCAAACCAATCTCAATAGGCAACGTAATCACCACATCCTGTACCCTCAGTAGCTGTTCACTCAGAAATAATACCACCAGGACCGGAACAGTTAAGAACTGCACATCAAGGACCTTTTACATTGCACCCTAAAGAAGCAAATCAATCTCAATAGGGAACGTCATCCCAGAATGCATCCCAGCAAGCTGAAAGTTTTCAATCTAGTCAGAAGGACGGAGTTCCAACATTGAAGACCTATTTCATTTGGGATTAAAAGTACCAAAAATAATATTGCTAATAGAATTTTTTATAAGAATTTTTTATAATGCTATTATTCCCCTTTTCATAACAGATTTTACTAATTTGTTATTATTTCCAAATATATCATAACTAAAAAAAGTTGAGAACTATTTTTATTTATAAGTTTTATCAATTTTTATTATTGACTAGCGGAGTCCCGCGGTGTAACCCGCGGTTATTGTCGTACCGCGGGTGACGCCGCGGGGCGAAGCTAGTTCGAAAAAAAGTAGCATAAATTACTGCTTATATCATCAGCTACCTATCAGTGAAAGTCCTGTCAAAGTCGGTTCAGCCGTTCCAGAGATTACCCAGAACAAACAGACAGACAGACAAAAAATTAAAAAAATACATTTTTGATAAATGTACCGTATATATACATATGCATTTAGTAAAAAGCGGTTATTTTAATACATATTACAAACAGACACTCCAATTTTATTTATTTGTATAACTATAGATACCTAAGTTTATTTCATATAAAAAAAGTTACTACTAAAACTTTTTAGTTTCACTATGGTTATACAATGTTACGATAAATTTATTATTCCTATTTTACTATTACGAGCCATGTATTAACTAAATAAAAGTAGTCGGTTGATTACCAAAAAAACACATTATTTATTAATGACAACACTTTTATGACAATAATTCAATGTTAATCCGCTGTATCGTGAAACAATACTCGCCCGTACGGCTACTAACACGCTCCGCTTACCTATATATATAGGGCTTTGAACTCTTTGGAGTATCTGGAAATTCTGGAATGATCTATAATATTCGACATCGTCCTAGAATTACTAGCAGCGCCATCGAGCGTTGAGAATATCAGAATTATTATCATTGTGAGATTATTTCTTAATTTTGGAAAATTGGAGTGTCTGTTTGCAATATTAAAATAACCGCTTTTTAATAAATGCATACCTATGTATGTATACACGGTACATGTATCAAAATATCATTTTTTTTAAATTTTGTCTGTCTGTTTGTTTGTTCTGGGTAATCTCTGGAACGGCTGGGCCGATTTTGACGGGACTTTCACTGGCAGATAGCTGATGATCTAAGGAGTAACTTAGGCTACTTTTACGACTAAATTTGTCCCGCAGCGTTACCCGCGGTACTACAATTAACGCGGGTAACACCGCGGGGTTCATTTAGTATACTATATTTCTGATATAAAAACTATATCTATTCAGTATTTTGTTCAATAATATTAAGATTCGTGCTTTTTTACTTGTTTTCAGAGTTCTAAGGTAAACATATACACATTAGGTACCTATTACAACTCACATTGATGTTTAATTAGTTCATTAAAAAGTTCGGACAGTGCGGAACGCCTGAACGGCGGAACGCCCGATCCAGTGCGCGCACCCCCTCTAAAAAATGCCGTGACGGCCGTACCGACCCAGTGGGCGCGTAGCTTATATCTACTACTATCGTCTACAGTTGACTCGGAACGACTGTCTTGCGCCGATCGCTACGCTCGACTGATATAAATATGCCGACTCCGATAATACAATGCCGTCTCCCTACATACTTAACATAGGGTATTTTCGTAATATTCTATAGCACTTACCAAATAAAATAAATGCCACTACAGCAAACGCGTAAGACCACGATAACACGTTGAAGGAAGGATATAGAAGCCAATCGCGACGGTAGCAGTTACCACCGAATATAGCAACAGCCAGGAATAAAAATACACCTGAAAATAGACATCATACTCATTATTACATATTTAAATGTTGTTTGAACAACCGTAATCTTGCAAGGTCAATAACACTAATATTATAAATGTACAAGTAGCTCTGTCTATCTATGTATTACACTTTTACAGCTAAGGGCTCCCACACATAACTGCGAATTCGCAACGCATCGTAAAATATCTGCAAGCTCACACAAATGCACCGCAAGAACTTCATGCCGCATCGCATCGCAGTTATGTGTGGGAGCCCTAAACTGCATGACTGATTTTAATTGAGATACTTTGATTATTGAGATATACATGGGAGCGAAATCACAGATAAAGCTAGGGAATAATTTAATAAACCAGACTTACTTGATGTGGCCACCATGATGAAAGCAAACGTAACAAAAATCCACTCATAGCGCAACACATTGCGTAAAGGCCAACGCACAATAACACAGGCAAGCAGTACTTGAGATGTAAAAGACAGTATCAGTGCTAAAGTCACAAAGGCCTGAACAGCCATCAACCAACCAGGTAGGAGCCATTCTCTGATGACTTGGAATTCCTAAAAAAAGAAATATTATAATAATCTATTTACTAATATATAAGCTGAAGAGTTTGTTTGTTTGAACGCGCGCTAATCTCAGTAACTACTGGTCCAATTTAAAATATTCTTTTAGTGTTATATAGCCCATTTATCGAGGAAGGCTATAGGCTATATATCATCACGCTGAGACCAATAGTAGCGGAGCAATAATAAAAAATGTTTGAAACATTATCAACATATATCATCTCTTCACAGGCGAGGGGATAACAAACGGGGAAAAAATATCACGATACGGACAATAGGAGACGCAAACGAGGTTGCGTGGGTCAGCTAGTAGTAATATATAAAAATCAATTGCTGTTCATTTGTCTTGCTAAAACTCGAGAACTTAGCTTTTCTTTGAAGAAATGATTTTGGTTTAAAATGTTTGTCGTAGTCCAGGGAAGGTTTAAAGGGTGAAAAATTAAAAACATCTTGAAAATCCAAATGTCAGGTGTACAAAGTAACGGGCACAGCTAGTAAAAGTATAAATCAATTCATAGGTTCCATTCCCGGGTCAGATCAAATGTTTTTATGATCTGCAAATATTAGTTTCAAAGTTTGGGTGTTACGTATGAATAATATTTAGGTATTTACAAAAAAAGTATTCTATCAGGTTCTTGCAATCCTTTTTTTTTACTGGGGCAATCCTCATGGATGTCCTCCGCCCACTTAGTTTAAAGCTAGATGATGTTGTGTGTTAGATGTTTGAAGTATTTGTTTGTTGGTTAACATCTCAGCTTGATGAAGCAGGTAGTGCACATTCTATTCACTTTAACCTAATGAATACTAAGCCAAAAAAATAAGGTTAGGGGTATTTTTTAAATCCTAACTGTTCATACAAGGAAATATAGTCAGTCCTATTTATCTCACAGAAAACTTAAGAGTTCACTACAGATTCTTCTTAAAAGAAGAATTGAAAAGTAAGTACCCCTATTTATTTCTCCTTATAGAATGTCTTGTTAGAATCATTTAGTTACATATTTAGATTTTTTGCTTACTGTTTAAGGAACTTGAATGTATATGTATAGGCAATAGTATTTTGTAGGGAATAAAAATCACAATTATCACATATACATTCTAATAAGCAATACAAATCTGCTCACTTCCTTATCATCCTATAACAGTCTACTGCTGGACATAGGCCTCACCTTAGTAAGGTTTCGTCATATAGGTTTATGGCATTCACAAATACATAATCAATCAATCAAAAGGCCCTTACAGATATTGATGTTTATTTGTTGTTGTTTCTTTAGACTTTAAATAGGTACTTGTCTAAACTCTAAAGTAGTAAGTATGTTTTACTAGATGTACTTTAGATGTTCAAAAAACAGTATAGAAAATCAATGTCTAAAATAGTACTTACCTGACTAAAAATATAATGACATCCAGTAAATAATTTGTCAAATTGGTATGAGGGAAAACGAAAACGGTCGAAACAGTATTCCCATAAACCCATGTGTTTAAAACTTGAAAACATTTCTGGATATGATTCTATCCAGTATGGGCCGGCAAACGACAGCAGGAGAAATAATCCCGCCACATAAGTTATGCTTGCCCCAATAAGAGTAGCATCTGAAATGAAAACAATTATGTATATACCATTACATTGGCTTCAAAATAACTCGTTTTATATATAAATCCTGAGTAGTCCAGTAAATCAGACTGGGCGTGACCAAGTTATAACTACTCACTTGAAGCTTTTGGATATTCATTATCGGTAGCCGTCATTGTAACCACTTATTTTATATAATATCTTTCTAAATATGGGATGATTAATACTATCTTAGACGAAAAATTTAAAGAAAACAAGCGGCTAAGTTATTTGTTAACAAATTTGACATTAATGACGTTTTATGTTTAACTATTATGTTGTTACGTTCCTTTACAAGCATCATCAACAAAAGAGTTAATATTCCACTATGATTACCATAGCCTTAACGGTTAGAAATTCCATAATCTCAAATTTTAACAAAAAAAAACGACTTCAATCTGGACCAAATTTAAATGGGACCACATGGGAAGCACCAGCTTTCAAATAAAAAAAATCATCAAACTCGGTTCACCCAGTCGAAAATTATGAGGTAACAAACATAAAAAAATTAAAAAATCAGTAATTGAGAACCTCCTCCTTTTTTTGAAGTCGGTTAAAAAGAGTATTATCCGATGTGTTTCAAAACTTTACTTATCACATTGACATTTTTTGACTTGATTGACATTTATATTAGAGATTCGAAAATAACTCTGCTTAAATAATGTTTTCAACTCGACGAAGGACAGAGGCGGCTTAAGCAGCCAGCCATTGCAAGGCCCCGGGTGGATAGATCGTTACGAGGCCTCGAGCGAACAGTTCTTTTTTTTTTTTTTTACAGGCACCCGCCATCGCAGGGTGTTGCTGCACCTCCAATATTGATTTGGAGCCTATTACTATTCTTTTATTTCTATTATTACAATTCCTTTCTCACTTCAGGTGGGATCCCTGATTCCCTAATCTTTATTCTTTATTTATAACAGTTCATTGCAAGGTACTCGGCCTCGAGGCTCAAGCGGGTAGATCATTGCGAGACCCCAGGGATGATAGAATATTCCGGGTCACTATAGGCAAATAGATCATCGCAAGGCCCTTGCCTTTGTGGTTTGTGGAATTTGTTTAAACCATGATACTTGAAACAAATAATGTAATGCAAAACATACGACTATTCTCTGTCCATTCGTTTATTTTCTTTTTGACAGCTCACGCTCACAGAATAATGTACTTTTTTTTTTCGTGTGGAAACCCCCTCGGGCCGTCACCCCACCGGGGTTTGCGGCGGGGCGGTGTGTCAGAATCGGTGACTAAAACCACACGGTGTGCCACTCTGCGCCTGATACGGGAGGGATCCGGGAACTGCACACACATCACACACACAACACATCGGGACCCCTCCCAGCGCTTGCCCGCACTGAAGCGGGCACCGTCTGCTGGCAGGACTCTCAATTTAGGGGGCGACGTACGGCACACGCGTACGTCGCCCCCTCAAGGGTGGCCACTAGAGCGGATGGAGGGGAAAACCCCAATTCCCTCCTTGCGACCGAGTGCTGGTACTTCCCGAAGCAACCGTGCCCGAAAACCTGCGTCAGTCGGAAGGAAAGGGTCCCGTGCTGCCGCCCTGCCCACTCGAGGATGACCGGCTGGAGAGCCTCCACGGCGGCAAAGCCAGCGCGTGGAGTCTCCAGCCGGAACGACCAGCGAGCCATCGTGGCTCGACGGGCGGCTTCACGCCACTCGCGTACCTCTTCGGGCGGAGGGCGATAGCCATACTCCGCCCGATATTCAGCCACCCGTCGATAAACTTCGGCGAGCACTTCCGCCTCCAAATCCCACGGGGGTGTTCCGGCCAGGGCGAGAGAAGTATTAACGCCTACGCTAACTTATATAGCAATCAATACACAAGTCTGTTGTAAATATAGCAGAGGCGTTAGTTCCTATAAACTTTAACCCAGTCTGGGACGGTGTTTGGCTCGTCAGATTTGTCTGGCTCATTGGAAAATATTATACCTACTTAATGACATGTATAACATTCAGGCTTCCTAAAATGAATAGCATCGTTTTTTTCCACATTTGAAACCTTCTAGCTGTAAAACGGCCTAAGAAAACGGCCCCGCTTTCAGCTTAGCGGGTATTCATTCTTTTCTGAGTAGGTACATGTTAGACTACCGATCCTAAAACTTTCATCTTTCCTAAAATGACGTAAAATTTTGATGAGAATGTGTAGTTATTTTTCGTACCTTTTGTTTTTGTTAATTGCTTTCTCAGATTTCTTTAACCAACTTTTCAAAAAGATGGACGGTTTGATGATTGATATACTAATTAGAAATTGACAATACTTCACAAAAGAAATAGGCACACTTACAGGGCTAGAGTATATTTATAAAAAAAAACCGTTGTATGCAGTCAACAAGGTAATGAAACTTTAAATAGTTCAGAAATGGCTAACAAACATTTTTCAAGTATTTACTTTCCTGATTACTGAGCGTATTTTGTGATAAGGTTCGTAAAAAGAAAAGTTGTGTTTAAGTTCCGACATTTAGTCAATGGTGATTGTACTAAAAAAAAACATTTTAGTATTGTTATGACGATTGGTTATCAGTTATTAGTCAAACCTCAGACCAACATTTTATTGGTCTGAGAGTCAAACTTATAGAATAAAACGCCAGATTATACTCGTGTAAAATAAATGTATTCATAAAAGGCACTATAAACTTTATACATATACTTATAAATTACAGTTGCACTTATCTTATTTACTAAACCATGTAGGTATAACTTGGACGGCATAAATTAAGGTACATCGTTGTGTAAAAAACTAACATTATTGAATAGTTAAAATTAGAAATTGCTTGCTCATCTAGTTGAGATATAAATCACATAGACATACATTTTATAATTTTTGTCAGGATTTTATTTCATGTTAGAGTCATCGAGATATTACGTACTACGTACTAGAGGAGCCACTCAAAACCAATTATATGTTCCGTTTATATTTGAATTAAAACTAAAAAGCGCTGCAGCGCAGCCAAACAATAATTAGTAGTCTAATCCAACAGTCTTAACAAGCAGCGCTCTATCGCATACGAGCTGTAGTTTCCTCGCGAGCGAAATGTCATAAGCGCCGTGATTTTCATGGCGCTTACGCGTTTTGGCCAACGAACTGTTGCAAAGATTCGCTTTTATAGAGTAAGCGCCAAACAAGAAAGCAGAACGGATAAATAGCTTTATACCTACGAAGCTTTATTAGGAAATTCACTTTGAGTAAATAGTACTTCAATAGCTTTACCAGTTTCAGTTTTTTTGTAGAATTCATCGAGGTATAAAATATAAAAGCCGAATATTCAATTTTTAAATTATACTTTAATGATAATTTAAATATAATTATTGCAAAAAAAATGTTATGGGTTATTTACGAAGCTATTTTTAACAACATATTATTTTTCCTTATCCAATTAAATACGTTAAATACGTTGTGCATTTAACGTCAGTTAATTCTACCTAAATATCACTTCTGTATGTCGAATGTTTAAGTACTCTATGTCGAATGAGGCAACAATGGCGTCTTAAAATATTTTGTTCGTATTTAATTTTAAAACAATTATATCTAGTTAATTACTGGTGAAAAGTTATTCCTTTGTTTTTCTCCGTATTCCTTGTATTATTAGTGCAATATCTCAAGACACAAAATGGCATAATTCACGAGTTTTAGAACGTTTTTAAATTTAAACAATCACACGCTTAAGCCACCGCTTCATCAGAGTGTAGCTAGCAAGCGACTGAAGGAAGTGCGGCGCATGCGCCGCAATTGCATGGAACACCGTACTAATGAGTGGCGTCTTCTCTATACATTATATCTCGATGGTTAGAGTGCATTTCCGACCACTGCAACAGAAATTAGACTTTTATTTAGTATGGAATGGAATATTTTAACAAAGTACAAAATACAATATTACGGTTATAGCTGCAGTAAAATAAACTAAAATTATTAATATATGTACAATCATATATTCTCTAACTTGAACAGATTGAAAGGCAGCTTTTTATAATTTTTATACTTTTCGAAAGACCATTTTTTTAAGTATGACAGTTTCGAAATTATACATATTTATCAAACCAATGGTTAACACAAAAATTAAGAACAGAAGACCGTGTTTTTTCTGAGAACTTCAGAAAACAGGCTTTTGTGCTATACTAAAAGTTTTAGGGCCGGTTTTTCAATCCGCAGTTAAACGGTCTAATAACTAACAAGGGAATAAATGTATCCAGCTCTTTAACAAGCGAATAAACTTTTTGTGTTTTTCAATCGGGAGTAAACAGTCAGATAGTTACTTGATGGTCCTTCACAGCTATGTTCACTGTAATCATGCACAAGTGAGATGCAGCTATACAGGTAGTCACACGTTAGATAAGGACCAGAAACTTTTAGACAACATTCAAGTTGACTGTTCTTTATCTATTTCTTTTTGTCTTTTTTATGTTTGCCGGTTTGGGATATTTAATTAAATGAAATGAAAGCATTCGAATATAATTATTATTTGTCTATAATAGATGTAGTAAATAATAATTTAGTAAAAAGTCGTTTATGATATTCCTGTACTAGAGTCCATAACAATGATTAAAATCAAAATTTATAAAAATGAAATGCCGGGTTTGCGGATGGTGCATAGTAATTTTTTAAACGGGTGTTTCTACGTTTAATTAATATGTGTTTAAAAGTAAAAAGTATATTTGTATTTATGTCAGTTCTCTGTACCTATTGGTGACGAGCAGATTCCCTAGCGGCAAGTCGCAGAACTAACGTATGACAGATAAAAATACGTATACACGTTAACATTCCACTTTTAAAATACCTACGTATTTTTTACTTCTCCGTAGACGTCTATCAATGAAACAATAACAATGCACTCGCTCTGTACATTCAACTGCCAGGTAGAAGTGTCTGTCATACGTTAGTTCCGCAAACGGCCACTAGGGAAATCTTCTCGTTACCAATAGTACAAGCTCTGTTTTGTTTCGAACTAGATAGCAGTGTGTGAAATAAAAATTCTTCATCTTCTCTATAGTATCTATAACCTATATTTCTCTAATAACCCTTTTTACCTCAGAACAAAAAGTCAATCGAGTCAAAAACATCCATAATCTATCAAATATTCAACAACGACAACGTACTTAAACTTTACCACAATTAAGTACAAGAGAAATACACAACGTCAAATCACTATTCTACAGAATAAAACACTAACTGAGGTTTGAAAGCACAGATAAAGTTATCAGTCAGATTACAGCTTTATTCGTCTGATAACTGATGTCTGACTATTGAAAGACCCAAACTTACGCTAACTGAGGAATAAATGCTATTTGACTGTTTATCTGACTATTGAAAAACCGGCCCTTAATCTTTCAACTTGTATGCAATATATACCTAGTGGGTATATATGCAATGTATAAGCTAAAACTATCTATAAATGTCACATATACGTGTGATGTTAATAAAAATATTTAAAAACACATTTTGTAAAAAAAAGTATTGGAAGCATCCAATACATAAAAACTATGTCAATCATAAAATTCATTTTAATTATAGGCAGTACTCTTATACAATCACGTATATGTAAAAAAATATCAACTTCGGACACATAATGATGTGATTGCATTATATCTGGGCGCATTAGTACAGAATATGTACCAATGTGCTATTAACAAGCGACTTAAAATAAAATAGATTCAAATCTACGACCATTTTAACCATTTTTTTATAAAATACATACCTACCTTCTCAATTTATGAATATTTTTTTATTGGATAGATTTTTTACCGTTGTGGTTAAAAGTAGAAAAGGTAACAAAATGGGAAATGTAATTTGTGTTGAAGTCGGTTGTATGTTTCTTAAAACTTAATTGTCGCTTACATTATTTGGTGAACTCTTATAAAATGTGATTAAAGCTAAAGATAAAAATAAAATATGAGTTTCTTTCAAATGCTTATTACATACTGAGAAGTTTATTGAACAATTATACGTTTATTGAACAATATGACAATTTTATGAACGGATCAAAGATGTTCATGATTTATAATTACTGTAATAATGAATTCATATACTTAAACTAAGACCTCTACATACCTACCTACATCTTTTTATCCTTCCTGAAAGGCTTCCATTGTTTTCAAATGCTATGGTACAAGTCAATTCAACAAATTTGAATTACGGATCCCGCTCCGAATTAACATTGCAGGTGCATTTGCACTCGCATAAAGTTGTATGTTGTAATAATTATACCTATTACAACTTACCTATGTTGTACAAAATCAAAATTTGGGCATCTCGTTTACAACCAGTTACAACCGTATCTTTAGTGGATAGATGTAAAGGGCTTCCAGTTGACGGAAGAAGACATGAGGGTGAATCAACATCTTTTTGTAAAGCTAGCTAGCTGTATGTGTTGTTCCACTTCGAGGTAGTAGACATCACTATTGCAATAGGTACATCAGAAAGTATACATCTTGTAGACAAATAAATGAAATCGAAGTGTGTTTGTAATTTAAAATTAACAGCTTTTCACTAAATGCATTTGACACTATATACGGTACTTACATGTTTTTTTTTTTTTGTCTGTTTGTTATCCGCGGCTATAACACTCAACAACCGCGGGTAACACCGCGGGGCTCAGCTAGTACATAATAATATTTTACTTTACTATACTATACTTTACTATAAAAAAACAACATATTCAATTAAATTGCTAGTTCAAAAAGTTTGTTGATTCATCCATCAATCAATAATTATTAGTAAACACTCTATATATTTACTTAAGCTACTTTTTATATTATCCTACTGTTACGCTTTTGATTCGTATTCCATTTCAAAACGGGCTTGAGATTCTTTAAACCTAGTGAGTTTCTTATTTTGAATATTGGCTTCCGTCAAAAACAAGGAGGCGGTGACAAGGCAAGCAACAGAACCCACAACACCTAGGCCGAAAGACCAACCTGGAAGAAAAAGATTTCAACTATTGTAATACTATGTATCACCATATTGATGGATTTCGTGATATCGCAAAACAGTATTTACGCATACCAGTAGCTGCTGCGAATAAACTTTCATGTTTAAAGGTTCATAGCCTTGTCTTTGCATACAATAATACAATAAAAAATAATACTTGGATATTAATCTATACTGAATTTAAGAATTTTGAGCGTCAGTTTCAGGTAATACATATATTAATTTATAGCTACAAATAACTTCAATGTTTGAGGTATCTCTATGTTACTGAGTTTAAGTTTAGTCATTTTGGATTCGTAATTCAGTTCATAATATACAATAATAAATATCTTCATACATCTCACACACGGCTATCTAATCCCAAGCTAGACAAAATCATATATACACATATAATATTTATATATTTCTTATTATATACATATTAATGTTATAATGGTTATAAAATAATATAACCATTTAGATATAGCCTGATGTTTAAAATAGGTTTTTTTTTTAAAGACAACTCCTGCATTAGGAATAAACATCCTGTGTCGCGGGGGACTCTACAAACATACAAGAAACGGACACAAAGACTCGAGATAACAACTTGTGGATCACACAAAGTTTTGTATCGAGTGGGATTAAATAAAATATTGTATTCAGTTTACCTAAATAATTATTTGGATGATCCGGCATCCAACCATCTGTATTTCCTAAGCTTGCAAAAACGATTACTGCTATTACTCCACAGATACCTGTAAACAAAGAAATACATATAAATTAATTAGAATAATACTCTTGTAGGGTTGAGTAAGAAGTATTTTATATCACATTAATAACATCAAAGACAGGTGAGCTATAATTTAAAAACAGTATGTCCTATAAAACATAAAATTTCCGTGAATACAGTGGTTCAGAATCTACGTCGACTTATCATTGTATGGAAACAAACTTAAACGAGTACAATGACTATATGCCATTTCAATAAAATAGAACTGTAGTAACGTAAATAATATGTAGGTGTATAGAAAATAAATAAGTAAGTCCACAGTGCACAAGAGAAGGAATGACCACTGTGGGGGACAGGTGTGTCATGTCCCACCAACACAAAGGGAGGATCCTCCGACCAGGCGAGGTGATCATGCCTGGCGGGCCAACTGCCCAACGGTTAATGTTGGGATGTTGTATATATGATTATCGGCGCGAGAACTTTCACTGCGTGATTCAGGATTGGTAGTTTCTTAGTTTCCTTCGTTACTCCGTAGTTCAGTGTAACTTCGGTAGATGGCGCTGTAGTATATTTCTGTTGCGCTGTATGCGGAAGTCGCCACATCACTCCCCTCCAAGACCGGAGGTCGATATATATGATGTGTCAGGTGTCTGTGCTCTGTTGCGGAGCTTGCCAGTGCCAGGAGTGAGCAGTTCCAGTGAGTCGGAACTGAGTGCCGCAAGTTCCAGTGAGTCGGAACTGAATGCCGCTAGTCCCAGTGAGTCGGGGCTGAAGTCCGCTGATCCCAGTGAGTCGGGATGGCAGGCGGTGCGCGGTGCTGCGGTGAGGTCCCCAGTGAGTCGGGGCGGTTTCTGCGTAGTGGCTGGCTGCTGCGTAGACGGGAGAGAGATGCTCTGCTTACATGGACCGTAAGTGCAGTGTGCTGTGCCTAGACGCTGATGAGGCCGTAGGGGTAACCAGGCTGGAGCGGTCGCTTCCTGCGTGTGGTGTTTCCCTGTTGAGGCCGAGGTTGCTGGCTGGCTGTGAGACTTGCTGTGGGAGTGAATATGATGGTGGCGTGCTGATGCTGCTTCGAAGGCTGCTTCCAATCACGTCGGGGTCACCAATGTAGTAACGTAAATAATATGTAGGTGTATAGAAAATAAATAAGTAAGTCCACAGTGCACAAGAGAAGGAATGAAAGTTTATTTTGGAAATTACACACACAGAAGTTACACTACAATATAGAAGGAGTAAAGTATTAAAAGAATAACAATAATAAGAGAATATGAGGATAATTAAATTAGCGCGGCGAGATAATATGATTACAGCGTTAGGACCGGGACGGTACTGCCTGCCCTCATATTGGCCCATATCGTGCGGCTCGCCCGCACTCGCCGGCCGGCTGATAATGTAAACAACTATATAATTCAACGTACAAAATCTGTTTGTACGTTGAACATTATTTATAAATATATTTAAGTTTTAATATATTATTATTTGTTATTAAGGAACATATACAATATAAATAATTTAGACAGTTAACATGTTTGACAAATAATAATAATTAACATAACAAACACAAATAAGTGTCCTAAGTCACTACAGAACAATTAAAAAATCCACTATGAAGTAGGCAAAAATACCCCATAATAATTAAAATAATAATATTATCTATATATATTACAAAAATGAATCGCCGAAATGCATGTACGCGCATAACTTTCGATCGGCTGCATCAAATTAAATAAATATTTTTTATGTGTTCTTTATTGTTACAAGTGGACAAGGTTTGTGTACAAGAAAAATTAAAAGATAACGGGAATAGTCAATTTTTTTTTTGTCCGCGACTGTACACTGCCTGTGGGAAGCTGAGACAGATATGTAAATATGGCGATACGAAGTTCGCCGGGTCAGCTAGTAAAATATATAATCGAATTTAAATGTTGCTATATTATATTTATTTATTTATATTTTTTTACAAATATTTTCGATAAATTGGAAATTCAAGTAGGTAATATATAAATATATGTTAAAAAGCATAAATAAGTTCATACTTGTTGTAAGTTTATGAAGTAGTGACATTGATTTCTCACCTGCAGTTAACATAGTGTATCCAATACTTTTGATTAATATCACATATCTGTCCTGGTCAGGACTACAACAAGTGAAGAACATCAATACTAATATTGTTGATATTAGGACTCCAAGCAGACACAAAGTAAAAAAAAATTGTGTAGCTATCATGAAACCTGGAAACAGAAATGAATAGAAAAAAATATAAAACATTTCATAGAGAAAAATAAGTTACAAAATTATGAAACGGTGGTGTTTAAAAAAGTCTATATATGTACTTAATATTACAAAGCTGAAGAAGCTGTCTGTTTGTTTTCGGAATACTCTTTCACAGTTAGATTTAGATACCCCAGTTATCGAGGAAGGCTAATAGGCTATAACATCACGCTACGAGCAAAATGAGCGGAGTATCGATAAAAAATGATACAAAAACGGGGGAAAATTATTCCTGTTGAGGAGCTTCCATTGCGTGCGCTGCGTAAACAGTTAAAGTTACACAAAAACAGTCTATGAGAGTTTTCCGTACGTCTATATTTAAGGTCGGCTCATTATAACCGCCACGGGCAATAGGAGACGCAGACGAGGTTGTGCGTGTCAGCTAATTAATATGGTATACATTATAAGTGGGCGTTCAATCAAAAATGGTCCATTTCCCGGCATTTAGTTTCTGAAAAAAACGCAGTTTTGTGAAGTTTCAACCGGAAAAATATTGTACTTGAAAAAAGCTTTATACTCCTTTTAACGAAAATCATGCGAACGGAGGAGTACGTAATTTGGCACAGTTAAACTTTATATGGAGGAGGGGTACAGAAAGCTAAAACAAATAATATGTATTTTTCAAAATAAATTACGGTCGAATTTCAACCGCTGATCGACCATTAGTATACAATAATCGCCCGAGTTCCGTAATTTATTACTGCCTATTAAAAACTCTTTTCTAAAATTTGAACAAGTTTGAACCCACAACATACCTAATGTGTGTATTTAATTTTAATTAGTATAACTGTACAGTACAACTTTAAAATTTCAATTTGTATGACTTCAAATATAAATTTAAATTTTAAAGGTTTAAAGTGTACGACCAAAATAATTGCACTAAAAACGCAAAGTTCATTAAGATTCGCGGGCCGTATTTAATTATAATTATGAGAAACAGTCTTTTGTATTCTCGTATTACGAGTAGGTAACATGTTAATAATCACTTCTTATAAAACGACCAAATCAGGATGTTGATACATACACGGAAAAATGTTTATTTCTATATTTTACATAATATGATTAGTGACGGAATTACAATGTAGAGTCACCACCGTATTCATTCCATGGGTGTCATAAATGCTCACTGTACGTGTTGGGCAAACTGTAAGTGCAGTGAGCAGCTGGTTGTATAAACAAATCTATACTAATATTATAAAGCTGCAGAGTTTGTTTGTTTGTTTGTTTGTTTGTTTGAACGCGCTAATCTCAGGAACTACTGGTCCGATTTGAAAAATTCTTTCAGTGTTGGATAGTCCATTTATCGAGGAAGGCTATAGGCTATATTTTATTTTCAAAAAAATTAGGGATCCGTAAGAAAATTGCTATTTTCTAACCCAAGGTGTGAAATCGAAAACCTATTTTTGCGTGCGCTGCAAAGACTATTGACAATAGAACAAAATAATGTATTACGGGTTTGTAGGGCCCATTAAGATCTACAAAAAAGTCCGCGAGAGCATATATCTAACTATCATGGTTTAGTCACAATAACCGCTTTTGTGTTCGAAAAAATTATTAAATCGTCTGTAGAAAGAAACTACGTTAAATGTGTATCGTAATATTAATCCTTATCCAAATTAAGCATTATGTTATCAAGGGTATTTATGTAGAAGTAAAATACTTTTTGTTTCATCCCAATCCGACATTTCGTTTAGAAGTTATCACGAGTATAAGACGCTAAGAGTTGGTACCTAATAATGAGTTATTTGGCAAAGAGTTTTTATCAACATAATGCCTAATGTTAATCTTTATCTAAATAATTGTGTTGTTAATTATGAGTATTAGATCTTAGAAGAGTATAATAAATACATCTATACTAATATATAAAGCTGAAGAGTTTGTTTATTTGTTTGAACGCGCTTATTCTCAGGAACTACTGGTACAATTTGAAAACTTATTTCAGTGTTAGATAGCCCATTTATCGAGGAAGGCTATCCATACTTCCATACTTTATATTATAAATGCGAAAGTAACTGTCTGTCTGTCTTGCTTTCACGGCCAAACCGCTGCACCGATTACAATGAAATTTGGTACACAGATAGTCTAGAGCCTGAGAAAGGACATAGGCTACTTTTTATTGCGAAAAAAAGGCAATAAGGGGTTGAAAGGGGGGATGAAAGATTGTATATAAGAGTGGTGGTTCAATCGCCACACGCCTGCGCGTTACCTTGGTGACACCGGACGTCTTGGCAACGAGTAAATAAGGATGTCAAATTCATTAAAAATATTTCTCCTTTTCAACGAAGACTTAAATTAATATAATAATATAATAAATAACATACATTCATAAATATGATTTGTATATTCATTATATTAATAGAAATAAATAAGACAAATTACAAAACAGTGTATACAGTGTCGTCATTTTAAGCTAAAATCTTAAACTTTATATTTTAGGCTGTTGATTACATATAAATAAAAATGTAATTTAAATTTTGTAAAAAATTTAAGATCAAGGGGGTAAAATAGCAATAGGGGATGAAAGTTTGTATGGAAATATGCAAGGTTTGTGAAGGCAAGGCAAGGCCTATGTCCAGCAGTGGATTGCGATAGGCTGATGATGATGATGCAAGGTTTGCGAAAATGTTTCACGAGTTTGGGACAGGAGACAAAATATTAGAGCTATTCAGATGTAACATTTACTGAGTTATCACAATATGCCTAAGTGTGCTTACCCGAACGGGCAGACATGTGAGGGCAGACGACTGTGCCGCATGAGGATGTTCAATTTTGCTACTACAAATTCGTTATTATTCACTAGGATTCGATTTGTTTACATGATTTTTTGTTTATTCAAATAATTTTCTTCGTAAAAAAATCAGAAGGAAAACTATCCAGCGGGATTTAAACACAAAAAAAAACAAGAGGGGTACGCCGCAAGATGAAATAAATGCCTGTATGAAACATATGTATATTGGGTACATGTTAAAAAGTTTTGTCTTACTACAATTATGCGAGTACAACTTCACAATGATTTATGAGCAGTGTCAATATGCAAATGCTCTTCTAAACATAAGAGATGATTGTATGCCAAATGACAGTAACGACATGATTACACTGAGACGTGAGTTCTGGTATATGATAGCACACATGATCTAAAAATAATATCTTTTCTGATCCGCCGACTAATGAGACAGTTATCAAATAAACGAACGGATCATGTCAGACGTGGAGGAAGATGTTAACGAATACCTCTCAGGAAACAATGCAAGGGAAACTGAACCAGTCATATCATAGCTTATGCATAAAGTTTTTTAAATCTTTAGAATTATCAGGAGCGCCTTCCCATAAGTTAAGAATGAAAGTTAATGTTCCAGTCCTATTAATAAGAAATCTTGAGCGACAAAGATATGTAATGGTACACGGCTACAAAATACACATCTGGGGTACAACATTGTAAAAGAAAATGTTTCAATTCCCCGTATTCCAATAATTCAAACTTATTTGCAATTTCAATTTAAAAGAATGCAGTTTCCGCTGAAAACAACATTTGCACTACCAATTATCAAAGCCCAAAGACAGACGGTTAAAGTTGCAGTTCATTTAAAAAAAAAACATGTTTTTCAAATGGGCAGCACAATCGCGTGTATCAAATCAGCTAAATCACTATATTTTGACAAAGGATGGCAAATCAAAAACGTAGTATTTTAAAATTTTAAAAATTGAGAATTTGCTCAGACAGAGAAAACTCAAGCAGAATCCAACAGTGGAGGCAACCATACTCGCTGTGAAAGCAGACAATGCGGAACCAAACCGTTTGGTTCGAGAGCGTATTTCTAAGACTGAGGCGGTGACTTCCAAGACCAGCACGTGTTGTTTTGTAGAGGAAGGGAGAAGGTGGGATCAGTTTGAAGAACGCTTCAGAACACTCTCCATGGTAAAGCGGTAGAGGACTGCCATAGAGGCGATATCTCTTCGCAACTGCAGAGGCTCAAAGGAATCGGTAGTATTGGGACTGTTGATAATGCGGACTGATTGCCGCTGCAAAAGATCGAGAAAATCAATGCCTAGATCCATCACAAAGATGAGAACAGTACGGACGAGCGTACCTGGGTCTTATAAAGGAGTCACAAATGCTCAGGCGCGAAAACCCGTCTCACCCTGTTCAGGCTGTCATAGTGGTGCCCTCGATATACTCCCGTGGGTTGAGGTCTCGGCAAATATTCATGCCCAGGACACCGAGCTTATCCCGTAGTGGCCGTTGAGTGCTCTGAAAAGTGGGGAGGGGAAGAAACGGAGACTTTTTGGTAGAGAACGGGCACACCTGTGTTTTCTTAACGTTGAACTCGACCAGATTCTCATCACCCCATTGTTAAATGCGTTTCAAAACCCGGTCAAGCTCAGCGACAAGCTCCTATCCATTTTCCTCAACGTCCACTATCTTGGCTGCAGGGTATCCATAATATCGCCCATGCACTGTGCTATCGTCTGCATAGCAATGTATATTGCCAAGGGCTAATATGTCATTGACATGCAGAAGAAACATCTTGGGCGACAGGACCGAATTCTGAGGTACGCTAGCGTTTACCTCCAGAAAAACAGAGGCCGCGCCGTCCGTCGCAAAGAACCCGAATGCGAAGGCGCTGATGAAGAAAAGAGTCAATCTAGAGACGACTCTAGGAGGCAGACCGAATGCTTAGAGCCCGGAGATAAGCGAACGGTGCAAGAACAGGTTGAAAGCCTTGGCCATGTCGAATGTCGAAATAAGCTCATACAAAATACTTTTTATTTTATGTACTTATATAAATACTTAAATATGTTTTTAACAGTGAAAAGTGTGTCTTATTTTTAAAATAATATTAGCCTTAATAATTAAATCTGCTACCCAAAGTCACTGTTCCACGCGGACGAAGTCGCGGGCTCAGCTAGTAAATAAATAAAAGGTGATTAAGGGAATAAACTACGCAAGACTACATCTGGTGAAGAGAAAGAAAACTTAAAACAAACCCTGTACTAATCCAGCTGGCAAGCATCGTAAAAACCTCCTTTCTATGGAGATGCCAGCTGAGTCTCACCGAACAAAAGTTGGCAACTTTTGTGTTGTCAACACGTGATGATGACATAAGATTCTGTAATTTCCTTGTGTTGGCAACAAAAATCGTTAACAAATGTTCGGAACCGTGTTTCTGTTTTTGGCGGTTAACATCAAAAGAATACGCTTGTTGCAAATATTTATTGGCTCTGTGGAGACGCTTAGTTGGATTGTTTTTCAAATTGTTGGCGACTCAGTGTAGACACAAACACAATGGAAACAAAAGTTTCTGAAGAGTTGAGAACAGTTGGAAACACTGAAATTGCCAACAATTTCAGTGGATACGCGCCTTAAGTCGAGCAGTTGACAATAGTCCACAGATTTTAATAAAAGCCTGTTGATGATATTGTAAAATAACAAACCTGGTAGTAAATATCCACGTATTCTATCATAACCTGTCGTGAAAGGGTCGTACACCCAACGGCATCCAACAAAGAACCGCCTCTGGTATTGATCGAGAGGATCCGGAAGTGATCTGAAGCAATGGCTCCATAATCCCAATCTAAAAAAAAAACATTTTTTTAGATCAGTTTGATTTGATAACGATTTAAAACAAAAATAGGTCGGTACAGCATCAATCCATTGAAGTCACTTACAAATTTTAAAATGGTGCTGAAGCTAAAGCTGTGAGAAGCGTTCATTCGAAAAAGTGATAGGACATTTGTAGAAAAAAATCTAAGAATAAATTATATTGAAAGAATAGAAAGCTACTTTTGGGCTTAGATTCGAGTTTAATCAGATAAGGGACTAAACCCGGTACTAATCTAAGTACTACATAATAGACTAAAGTATTGTAAATAAATACCTATGTCTCCTTCATTAAATCGAATTTTGCAAAACATCTCGGAAAATATAATTATTAGGTACAGCTTTTCATTTCGATTACAAATTTTAATCAAATAAATATTGAAATATTTGGTCTCTACCTATGAAATTGCCTTTCTTCAGTACTGGTAATTTCAAATAAAGAAAAGTTTGTAGTGGCTCTGTATTCTAAATTCAAATGAATTTGGTTTTAAAACCATGACATTCTATTTACAAACTCAGTCTTTTGTTTTTTGATTAGCGTTGTATTTTCATTACATTTGAACATTTTTCGTCATAATGGATACTTTAAAAATTCGTGTAATTATGGAATATGAGTTCCGTCGTGGCACCAACGCGACACAAACGGCACGTAACATCAAAAACGTTTACGGAGAGAACTGTACAAACGAACGCACAACCCGTTATTGGTTTTCCCGGTTCCGTTCTGGAAATTTTGACTTGAAAAATGAAGCTCGTGGTCGTCCGGAGACTTTGGTTAACAATAATGAATTAAAGGCGATTGTGGAAGCTGACGAGACTCAATCTACAGCTAAGCTAGCAGCAGCTTTTAATGTAAGCATCAAAACAATATTGATCCATTTGCGACAAATTGGCAAGGTAAAAAAGCTTGATAGATGGGTGCCCCACGACCTTAACGATCGCCAGCGCAACGTACGCGTCGAGAATTGCCTTGCGCTGCTCAACAGGCAAAGAAATGAAGGAATTTTGAAACGAATTGTTACGTGCGACGAAAAATGGATTCTGTTCGACAAACGAAAGCGCTCAGCAAGTTGGTTAGACCCTGGTTCAGCACCAAAGCAATGCCCTAAACCAAAAATGACCCCTAAAAAGGTGATGGTCACTGTTTGGTGGTCTAGTGCGGGTGTGATTCACCACAGCTTTTTACAAAACAGCATAAGTTATTAATGCAGATGTGTACTGTGAAGAACTGGAGAGAATGATGGAAAAGCTTGCACATCTGCAACCAGCTTTGGTCAATCGGTCGTCCCCACTGCTCCTTCACGACAACGCGCGACCCTATACTGCGCAACAGACAGTCTCCAAGCTGCAAGAGCTGGGGTTGGAAGCTCTCCCTCATCCGCCATACTCACCAGACCTTGCACCTACCGACTATTACTTTTTCCAAAATTTAGACAACTTTTTAGTGGCTAAAAAAATCAATTCCCGAGAGGCAGTACAAAATGCCTTTGAAGAGTTTGTTGTGAGTGAGAGTGATTTTTACAAGAAGGGCATCAATAAACTGCCAATGCGTTGGCAAAGATGCGTCGATTGCATGGTTGATTACTTCGAATAACAGAAATAAAAAAGTTTGAAAAAATAAGTACTTTCACTTATGGCATACAAAACGGCAATTTCATAGGTAAAGACCTATTATATCGCTCAATTGAGTAGTCTAAAACAGTGACGTCACAAGTTTGTATTTGGTACATTTTTCATACAAAAGTTATCGTTTTGACAGATGATAAAAAGTAACTAATTTGACTAAGGTGTCATCTACCATAATAAGCAGTGTTTCAACAATGAGGGGAAATTTCCCTTTTGAGGGGAAATTAGGGTCCAGAGGGGAAGAAAAAGGGGAAAGAGATGACGCACGTTTGGCCTAGTGGTTTAACGGTCATCACGCCGTTTCCTACTTCGCCAAGTGTCGTGGGTTCAAATCCCACGTAGGACAACACTTTGTGTGATCTAAAATTGTTGTTCTGAGTCTGGGTGTTCTTTGTGTCCCTTTCATGTACGTTTGTAAAGTCCCCGCGACACAGGATTGATTCCTAGTGCGGGAGTTGTCTTAAAAAATAAATAAAAAAAAAACAATAATAATTTTGAGATAAATATGCCGTGTTTGGTATCATTGGAAAGGGCGTTACTTGTAAATTTAAAAATTAAAAATATTATTAGCATTTGCTCGTGACTTTGTCCGTATTTTTTCGATAAGTGTGATATTTCTATGGTATGCTTGTATGTTCCCACGTTCTTTCTAAACTACTAGTCAGAATTAGACAAATGAGTTATCGTTAGAAGCGTCTTGATCGTCCGCTTGTTATAGGCTATATGACGTGTCACTGAATATAATGTGGCGCCCTCTAGCCGACATAAAGTACCTACTGTATTAAAAACTAAATTTGAGATAAATATGCCGTGTTTGATATCATTCGAAAGGGCGTTACTTGTATATTTCAAAAATATTTAAATATTATTAGCATTTTCTCGTCTCAAAAATAAGTAAAAACTAAAACCCAACTACGAGCGTTTTAGCGTCGTTTTTTGGCGTAGTTGGGTTTTAGTTTTTTAATCACTAGTAGCCGTTCTACTACCATTTTGGAAGTGTCTCTCGCGCAAACTATTCAGTTTAGAAAAAAAAATATTAGAAACCTCAATATCATTTTTGAAGACCTATCCATAGATACCCCACAGGCATGGTTTTGATGAAAAAAATATATTTAATATTGTTTTTTTTTTCTATTAATGTGTGAAAATCTTAATGCGGTTCACAGAATACATCTACTACATTTTAGTTCTTATAGTCTCGGAAAAAGTGGCTGGGACAGACGGACGGACAGACAGACTGACAGACATGACGAATCTATACCTAAGAGTTCCGTTTTTTGCCTTTGGCACGGATCCCTAAAAAGGCAGTGACATAAAATAGAACTGAAGCAGAATAATCTTTGAGGGGAAAAAAGTCCTGAGAAGGGGAAATCTCAATTGAGGCGTGGGGAAAGGAAATCATTAAAGTGGAAACTTATAATTCTTAATAGTTATTTAACTTTTGCGCAAGACGGCTTGCAGCAGCTGGATGCGAAAAGCCGAGGATCGAACGATGATAATGCTTTAAATTTTAATGTAGTAATTTTGAGACTCCATGTATTAATAGTACTTCCGGTTCGAACTAACTGACTGACATAGTTAAAATAAAATTGTATTGCAATTACTGCCCTTTTTTATCTATTTGCTTTCTGTTTCTGCCAAAAACAAAGCAAAACTTAAAGTATATCCGTGACAGTACGTATTAATACGTAATTGTACGTAATTACCTATCTAATTTAGCGCCTCTTATTCTGGAGTCGCTGACCAACCAGCTAGGCGTACCGAATGCCAATGCCACCGTAACAAGGGCAATGACAAACACGCCAATGCCACAATTGCCGGCCAAGCTTCTATTCTTCATTGTCTCTGCAACAAAAAAAAATAACAAATGTAAACGATGGTCACAGAGACACAGAAAATATATTGTCCCTTCACATGATTAATATATTCAAACAAAAACAGTTCTATTAATCAAAGCTTGAGACTACACAATTCTTAATCTTATATATAAAATTCTCGTGTCACAATGTTAGTTACCATACTCCTGTAAAACGGCTGGACCGATTTTTATGAAATTTGGTGTGCATATCGGCTAGGTCTGAGAAGCGACCAACATCTATTTTTTATACCCATTTTTTATATTTTTTATTGCAAAACAACGTTTGCCGGATCAGCTAGTAATATATTACTGGCGGTACTGACTCATTTAACTTCAAGATTTTAAGAACAAGCAGAACAGAATAACGACAAACAGTAATATACTTTAGGTCAAAGGCAGATTCAGCTTTTATTTGCGGGAAAGGAGATATCCATTTTGTATACTTGAAAATGTACGATTTGGCTGATGAAAATATTACAACGATCGCTTCAAATTCGTGATTAGTACCTTCATTGAGGACTATTAGTTTATTTTATTAGACGAAATAGATAAATCCCAATAATAGTAGTAATTCTTTATTGTAGCAAAAAGTGGATAATTATAATGCCCGTGATGTTGATCTCAATGGGCAGGCATCACTGTATAGCCCTGAATCCCAAAATAGCGCGAGGTATGTGTTGGGGAAATATGATATTATTTTATCCTTTGAGAAATAAACAATACACTGAGAAATAAGCACAAGGTGGAATAAATAGTATTAAATATATATCTTTACAATTAAATATAAAAACTAAAACCCAACTACGACAAAAAACAACGCTGAAAAAGTATGAAACAAGTTTCAAAAGCCGTAGCACAGAAAAACTAATAGTAGCCGTAGTCACGCGTTGTTAATGTGTAATGGTACGTTTCTACGTAACGTGTGACTACGGCTACTATTAGTTATTCTATATAATTTATTGCTAATTATTGTATATAAATATGGCGGTACGAAGTTCGCCGGGTCAGCTAGTACCATATAAATATCACACTTATCGAATAAATACGGATAGTAGTCGAGTACAGTAATAGTAGTCGATACGTATAATTTTATTAAAATTAAAATGTTTGTTTTTAGACTTTCGCGACTTTTACACATACACATCGTTGTTGTTGTACAGCGCGACTTATCACTACACTAGCTGACCCACGCAACGTCGTTTGCGTCTCCTATTGCCCGTAGCGTACCTAATAGTTTCCCCCCGTTTTTAAAACTTTCTTCATTGGTACTCCGCTCCTATTGGTCATAGCGTGATGATATAGATAAACTCGCTAAACTTCCTCGATAAACGGGCTATCTAACACTGAAATAACTTTTTCAAATTGGACCAGTAAGTAGTTCCTGAGATTAGCGCGTTCAAACAAACAAAAACTCTTCAGCTTTATATATTAGTATAGATGACCCACGCAACGTCGTTTGCGTCTCTTATTGCCCGTAGCGTAATAATTTCCCCCCGTTTTTGAAACATTCTTCATTGGTACTCCGCTCCTATTGGTCATAGCGTGATGATATAGATAAACTCGATAAACTTCCTCGATAAACGGGCTATCTAACACTGAAAGAACTTTTTCAAATTGGGCCAGTAGTTCCTGAGATTAGCGCGTTCAAACAAACAAAAACTCTTCAGCTTTATATATATTAGTATGGATGACCCACGCAACGTCGTTTGCGTCTCCTATTGCCCGTAGCGTAATAATTTCCCCCCGTTTTTGAAACATTCTTCATTGGTACTCCGCTCCTATTGGTCATAGCGTGATGATATAGATAAACTCGATAAACTTCCTCGATAAACGGGCTATCTAACACTGAAAGAACTTTTTCAAATTGGACCAGTAAGTAGTTCCTGAGATTAGCGCGTTCAAACAAACAAAAACTCTTCAGCTTTATATATTAGTATAGATGACCCACGCAACGTCGTTTGCGTCTCCTATTGCCCGTAGCGTAATAATTTTCCCCCGTTTTGAAACATTCTTCATTGGTACTCCGCTCCTATTGGTCATAGCGTGATGATATAGATAAACTCGATAAACTTCCTCGATAAACGGGCTATCTAACACTGAAAGAACTTTTTCAAATTGGACCAGTAGTTCCTGAGATTAGCGCGTTCAAACAAACAAAAACTCTTCAGCTTTATATATTAGTATAGATGACCCACGCAACGTCGTTTGCGTCTCTTATTGCCCGTAGCGTAATAATTTCCCCCCGTTTTTGAAACATTCTTCATTGGTACTCCGCTCCTATTGGTCATAGCGTGATGATATAGATTAACTCGATAAACTTCCTCGATAAACGGGCTATCTAACACTGAAATAACTTTTTCAAATTGGACCAGTAAGTAGTTCCTGAGATTAGCGCGTTCAAACAAACAAAAACTCTTCAGCTTTATATATTAGTATAGATGACCCACGCAACGTCGTTTGCGTCTCCTATTGCCCGTAGCGTAATAATTTTCCCCCGTTTTTGAAACATTCTTCATTGGTACTCCGCTCCTATTGGTCATAGCGTGATGATATAGATAAACTCGATAAACTTCCTCGATAAACGGGCTATCTAACACTGAAAGAACTTTTTCAAATTGGACCAGTAGTTCCTGAGATTAGCGCGTTCAAACAAACAAAAACTCTTCAGCTTTATATATTAGTATAGATGTATTTATTATACTCTTCTAAGATCTAATACTCATAATCAACATAATGTAATACATAAATACCCTTGATAACATAATGTAATTGACTGCCTCTGTGGCGCAGTGGTAGCGTGTGCGGCTGCTGTGCAGGAGGTCTCGGGTTCGATTCCCGGGTCGGACCAAATGTTTGTATGATCTGCAAATATTTGTTTCGGAGTTTGGGTGTTTTCTATGTATAATATGTATGTATTTACAACAAAAAAAAAGTATATATGTATTTATATCAGTTGTCTAGTACCCATAACACAAGCTCTGCTTAGCTTGGGACTAGATGGCGTTGTGTGTTAAATGTCCGAAATATTTATTTATTTATTTATTTAATGTTTTATTTAGATAAGGATTAATATTACGATAAACATGTAACGTAGTTTCTTTCTTCAGACGATTTAATAATTTGTTTGAACACAAAAGCGGTTATTGTGACTAAACCATGATAGTTAGATATATACTCACGCGGACTTTTTTGTAGATCTTAATGGGACCTACAAACCCGTAATACATTATTTTGTTCTATTGTCAATACTTTTTGCAGCGCACGCAAAAATAGGTTTTCTATTTCACACCTTGGGTTACAAAATAGCAATTTTCTTACGGATCTCTATTTTTTATGAAAATAAAATATAGCCTATAGCCTTCCTCGATAGATGGACTATCCAACACTGAAAGAATTTTTCAAATCGGACCAGTAGATCCTGAGATTAGCGCGTTCAAACAAACAAACAAACAAACAAACAAACAAACAAACAAACTCTGCAGCTTTATAATATTAGTATAGATAGTATAAAACAAAGTCGCTTTTTCTGTCCCTATATCCCTTTGTGTGCTTAAATCTTTAAAACCACACAACGGATTTTGATGCGGGTTTCTTTAATAGATAGAGTGATTCAAGAGGAAGGTTTTTATGTATAATAAATGCATAATATAGTATGGAAACATTGTTAATTTTCGAGGTTTCTAATGTGATGTAGCAAATAAACACATTTTTTGCGCTTACATTGCAAACGCTGGTTGCACCCTACGAGATAGATCAAAATAATGTACTACAGTATTGTACACCTTAAAAAGTACTACAAAAAAGTCCGCGACGGTATATGTCTATCTCTTAGGGATAACCCACAACAACCATTTTTTATTCCTTTCTTTTTACGAGAAATAATGGCTTATTTACGAAGTGATTTTAAGCAATACAAAATGAATCCTTATACAATTAAGTAAATTCAATACATTGCATTTAATATAGATCAAAATGGCCCTTTACAGTAATCTAATTTAAATAAATATATTCGAAGATATTACAGATTTGAAATGCACGAATCGTGTCGTCGGCGGGGGCATCTGAAATCCACCCGTGCAAAGCCGGGGCGGGTCGCTAGTTCGCGATAAAATTATTAAAAAGGTTACTCTACCTTCTATGTCCCGACGACGTTTCCAACGGGTTATACCGATCGTGGTCGTAGGCAATGTCGTTTATAAGACACAGAAACAAACAAACGATAAAGCTAACCATGGGATTACTAACTAGGGACAATATGGTCTATTTGTAATAATTAATTAACTTCAATGTCAGAGCAATTTGTAACAATTTTAAAAGTGTATGTTAGTTTACACCAAGAACAAGGTCAAACACCTGAGATGAATAACAAATATTGCTAGCTCCATGTAAGTTTCGTAACACAGTAAATGCGGGCTTTGTTAGTAATATACAGCATAACATTCACCCATAAATACAATGACGAAAAGTTCACACGCGTCGCTACTGTGAGAACTTAAACCAGACAAGAGTATTTTTGTATTTTTATGTTTTATTTTTTTATACTATATAAATCTTGATGAATGATATTTTTAACCCCCGACGCAAAAAGATGGGTGTTATAAGTTTGACGTGTCTGTCTGTCTGTCTGTGGCACCGTAGCTCGCGAACGTATGAAGCGATTTCAATTTCGTTTTTTTTGTATGAAAGGTGAGTTACGTGCGAGTGTTCTTAGACATGCGGTTGAGTCGTTTAAAAAATATGGGGGTGAAAGTGGGGAAGAATAACAGAATGTCTGCAAAAATGTCATTGGCGTATGATTACTCGATTAAGTGCTTGAGTAGGGGGTATTTTTAAAGGCAAGAAGCTATAAATAAGGAAATTTTATAACTAATTAATTGTAAGGAAGACTACTTTAACATTCTGATATTACAGAGTGCAAATAAAAGTCGAAAGGCTACATTAAAAGCATCAGCTCAGCTGTCTTTAGATGCTTTCAGAGAGTTAGTAGTTGTCCAAGGTAGTAGAGCCACGCGGAGTTCGACCGGGGCGGTACTACTCTCGCACAGAAGATCACCGTAAGTGAAGTGACAGCGTTCGTGCTTAGTATAGTAATATCGTAATAGTACTAACTCTTTCGTTTAACTGTGATTTCAAAGATGAATGTGATTTTGATTAAGTAAAACTCAGAAAGCTGTCACATTCTTATATGCCCCTTAAAATAGTTCTAACCCTAAAAATCATTTAGGTATTAATAAACTTTTAATTAAAACTGTGTAAGTATGTATGAATAATAGATTCATGTTTTTAAACGTATTTATTTAGTTTGAATCAATAGCGCCCATTAAAAAGGATTTTCATACAAACTTTCGACCCTTATTTTAACCCCTTTAGGATTATAATTCCCATATTTATAATATATATGGGATACATAATGCTGATATAAGTATTCATTTATTTGTAATCAAAAGCCTGTAGACAAAGTTTCAGGCTTCTAAATTCAAATATGACAGACTTCCAGACTGTCCGCATCGTAAACTGGAAAACGGACGTCAATGGATAGGCTTAGAATTAGAGACAGAGGTTAGGAAACACTTGGCTAGCACGAAAGATAATTTATATATAGACTTGGCCACATGTAGGTTTATAGACGACTTAGCAGGGCCGCATCTACCATATGGCTTTTTGGGCTTAAGCCCAGGGCCCCGTGGATTCCAGGGGCCCCCAGCTAAGTCAAGTTAAAGTAAAAAATAGACGATAATGCGTGTCAAACGGAACGGGGATTTCCCCACCGATTATTTGCGGACGACAATATGTTTCCTTCATTTTCTAGAGTTGTAGGTACTGCTTCAACAATTTACACGTTACGATTTAATATTTTAATAACGATTTTGCTCACATAGTAAATAATATAAAATATTATTTATTCCTCTTACGTGATTAACGTTAATACTTAAAGTGTTTCTAAATACCATGTGATAATATAATAACTATTTTCCACTAATCATCACCACCATCAAGTATTTTTTTGTTCGAGAGTGAGCATATTTGGCTCATATATCTTGCTGCCAGGCTAAAATCAAAAAAATGTGTGTGCGTCTATGGGTGTGTCTATAATACGGGGGAATTCGCTTATCACCTAGCGTAATTTCGTTCTTTTCTGCGGTTCTGTTCTCAGTCCCAGATCTTTCTCATAATGATCAGTTAACTATCGTACTTCGATACTATTTTCGGCGAAAAGTGTACGAAAGATGTATATTATATTTATATATTGAAAAAAAATGGACAGTCAAACGGTCGTGCGCACATGGCCCTTTATGGGGCCCCAGTATGGGCGGAGGCCCTGAGGGCCAGCACTATCGCGCTATTGCGACGACCGAAACGAGTGCTGGCCATCAGGATCATAAAGGGGTACCGCACGATCTCTTTTGTCTCGTTTGTCAAGTCTACTGGCCGGAACTCCACCATGGAACCTGGAGGCAAGAGACCTTGCGGCTCTTTATCAGTGTCTCAAGGAGGCGCGGAAGTTGGGAAGGTCTCCTGAGATTCGAGAAATCGAAGATCAGAAATCCCAACTCCGCCAGGTCATCGTGGAGGGATAGAAGAACGACTTGGGCAACCGAGCGCTGGGCACGCTGTTATTGCGGTGGTAAGACTCGTTATGGAGGATTGGCTTGAGAGGCATCATGGGAGCCTCTCATAACGGCTGACGCAGGTGATCACTGGAAAAAGATGCTTCGGTGATCACCTGTGTCTGATCCGTAAGGAGCCAACGCCTAAGTGCCTGCGATGGTTGCTAGACCGTGGACACGGCGCTCCACACACTGGCAGAATGTCCGGCGTGGGGGGAGCTGTGGCGCGATCTCGTGGCGGCCATCGCAGTGGGGGTTTTCTCACTCAGTAACATGATTGCGGCCATGTTACGAAGCGAGAGTGCGTGGAAATCCGCAGTCTCTCTCTTCGATCAAGTTATGCTCGTGCAGGAGACGGCAGAGCGGGACCGGGACAGGTTTAGAACTCTCCTGGTCCGCCCGGCCCGGGAATGGGCTCGGTACCGCAAACGACTCAGGTGCCGGTGATCACAGAACGATCTCCATCATCCATAAGCACAAGCCTGGGGCTAGCAGATGAGGCCACCTGTCACATTAGCAGAAGCAGGCCGTGGTGGAGGCGCAAGCGCTTTTTTGTAGCAAGAGAACATCGGGGTTCGTGCTCAGGAGGGAGCCATCTACAAAACCTAGGTGGCCCGTGGTACGTCGAGGTTCCAGGGGTTCCCTTTCGAGGGTGCACCTGGTTTCCCGGCTCCTGGTACCCGAGGCGGCGTGCGGTTTTAGTCGGTTCGAGTCCGACATGCCACCAGTCAATGGTATCAGGGGAGATTTCCACACAAGAAAAAGGAGACAGTCAAACAACAACGCTACCAATATTGCGGGTCGTTACAATGGTGTAGAAGCAATACAAGAACAAAGAAATAAATCTGCGGATTACGTGCCATGTGCTACGCATTCTCTTAACCAAGTTGGTGAAGAATCTGTGAAGGTTGGAACCGAAGTTTTATTGGGAAGAAATTATTGAAAGATTTAATTCACTTAATAAAAAATACAGAGTCCTGGTTGTGTACGATATAAGTTAATTGTGTCATTAAAAGAGATCAGAAGCTAAAGGATTACAAAGAAAAAGCCCAAAAACTAAGTATAAACTACAGACACATTACTATAACTAAGAGACATATTACATCAAAGTATTCTGATAATTGTACAGAGACAGTTGCAGTTAATGGCGCAGAAAAGTTTAAAATAGACACGCTAAACGTTGCACTGAATAAACGGATTTAAATCAAAGAAGTCAAGTTTATGGGACATGTAGAAAAATAAATTTTTTTGTGGTTTTGCAAGAAAATATCGTGCAACACATTGATTTAGAAAGCACACGTAAGGTTATCGACTATTATTATTATAATGTGAATGAATATATTAATCAATGAATGCATCTAATTAAAAACTTATTTGCTTCAGTCGACAGAGTCCTATTCATTTTGCGTTGACATTTTTGCGATTATTTATGGAAAGAAGCCTGTTGATGTATTCCCGAATTGCTATACAATCTTAAAAATATATTTAACCATACTAATCACAAGTTGTTAAGACGAGCGATGGCATATAAAGGCTTTTTTCCGTTTTGTCCATAAGTGTTGATTTAACTAAGAATTTAGAATGTGAGAAGTAAATTAAATTAAATTTGCCTAAGGAAAGTGCAGAAAGTTTGCTTTATCATTTGTCAATTTAATTACGATTGTACTTATTAAACACTAAGCCCTAAAGCATAATATATAAAAATACAAATTAAATATTTTATCGTTTAATTTTTATCCTACATATTTGAGTAATTGTTTGATTGATGATTGCCAGATCTATTGGTTTAAGCAGTCGCTACGCCACTTTTCATTGCGCCAAGTGTCGTGGGTTCAAATCCCACATGGGACCACACTTTGTGTGATCCACAAATTGTTGTTATAAGTCTGAGTGTTCTTTGTGTTCGTTACATGTATGTTTATAGAGCCCCCCTCGACACAGGATGTATATTCCTAATGCGGAAGTTGTCTTTAAAAAAAAAATTTGGTGGGCCCCTAAGTAGTATTAGCCCAGGGCCCCCTAAACTCACGGTCCGGCACTGCGACTTAGAAGTGGTTCGTTGCTTAAACTGTCAACAATTCGGTCATGTTCAAAAGTTTTGCACTATTAAAACTCCTACCTGTGCTAATTGCGCGGCCAGCCACGATACAAGGGCTTGCCCGGATAAGGACACACCAGATTTTAAACCGAAATGCGCACAATGCAGCCGGTACAAAAAACCATGTGACCATCGATGTGGATCACAAGACTGCTCCACATATAAACTTAAATTAGAGCAGCTAATCCTAAATACTAATTACTGAATAGCTTATACAGTAGTAGTTGTAGTACCTTTTTAATAAAATGGATAATATCTCAATAGGCCAGTTAAATCTTCATAATGATAAAATAGCCACGTCAGAATTAGATCGCTTAGTTTTGGAACAAAAGTTAGATATTGTCCTTATACAAGAGCAATATCAAAGCGCTCAATTGCAGAATTATGTAGTACAACTAGATGGCCGGTCGCGGGCTGGGATATATGTTGCAAGTTCTAATTTTACGGTAACATCTTTACGTAACCTTATGACGTCAGACTGCGCCGTTGCTGAGATCTCATCCTCTACCTGTAGGGTTTACGTAGTGAGCTGTTATTTTCAATTTTCACATCCTATTGATCCTCATCTACATCATTTACGTTTCGTTTTGCGGTCCCTCATAGGACACAAAATTATCATTGGCGCTGATGTCATTGCTTCTTCTACTTTATGGTATGGCAAATTGCGTGCAGCTGACATGGCTTGTCGCTGTGCGGTTGAAGATTTTATTGCGGAAATGAATCTTACTATCCACAATACCCCTGATGCACCACCAACTTTTTGCAGCCCAATGGGTGAGTCTTCTATTGACGTGACGCTTACGCGCGGCGACGTCTCGATATCTGGATGGCGTGTCCTACCGGACGCATCCTGTAGTGATCACCGCTTAATCGTGTACGAATTCATACCAATGGTTGCACAATATCCACAAAGAACTCCTTACAATTTTAGGTATAAAACTAAAGGGGCAAATTGGGCTTTATTTGGTTCACTCTTTGCAGTACATGCCAAAGACTTCAGTCGCAGTGGTCTATCAGCTGAGGAAAGCGCAAACATATTATCAGATACTTTCACATATTGTGCTGATGTTTGTATCGGCCGTGGATCTATCACTAACACTCGTAGATGTGATTGGTGGAATTATAAATTAGTCGAATTACGTAGAATCTATCGGAAAGCTCGTAAAAAACTAAATGACATTAAAAAGCGTAACGTAACAGGAGATATTTACAATAATGCTCTTATTGCTCTTAGAGTTGCCAGGTCCCATTATAGAGCTGCTGTGGAGAAATCAAAGGGAAATTTAATACGTAAACTTGTTGATAAACTCGATAGAGAGGGTCCCTGGTCACCTTTGTATCATGAATTTAAAGCAAATAGATCAATCGACCTTGCATACGTACAGAACATCAAAATTAATAATAGTTATACTACAGGAGTAGAACAAACCACAGAATATCTTTTAGAATCACATGTGCCTGACGATCGGCCGGAGGATGACACGGATTATCACCGACAAATTAGGCAGTGGGCTATTGAACCACCACTGACTTACCATCTTCAGACGAATTCCTCAGTATTGTTAGGTCATTACCACTAAATAAGGCTTCGGGCGACGATAAAATATCAAACAAATTGATAAAAGAAGCTTGTAAACTTTCGGGTGATACGGTTTTAACAGTTTTTAAACGTTGCACTGCGGAAAGAGTATTTCCTAGTGTTTGGCGGTGCGGTAATATTCGAATAATACCAAAAAGCGGCGATAAGACGCCGGACGATCCTAAATCCTATCGACCCATAACACTGTTACCATCGCTGGGAAAGCTTTTAGAGCGTCTTGTAGTACCACGACTTCTACCGGGTGGAGTTAAATTTCATGATAGACAATTCGGCTTTACGTTGGGAAAATCGACAACTGATGCGGTTATATCTGTAAGGAAAACTGTCACCGAGTCAAGTTTTTAATACGTTTTAGGCATCTTCTTAGATATATCTGGCGCCTTTGACAATGCGTGGTGGCCCATGCTATTGCTAAAATTAAAATTAAGAGGTTTCTTTAAAAATATTTATTCCCTTATCTCCTCGTACTTCTTACGAGGTACTACTAAATTGAGACTTGGACATCATTCTGTGTCGAAGGCGCTTACGATGGGGTGTCCTCAAGGGTTAGTGCTAGGACCATACTTGTGGAACATAGGCTTCGACGATTTTCTGGCAATGCCTGTGCCGTCCGGATGTACCCTGAATGCGTACGCGGACGACGGTTTGTTATTGATAGAGTCGGATACTAGAACGGGGCTTGAGAGGCTGGCCAGTGAATGTTTGGACTTAATATCTCGGTGGGGTGGGCGTAATCGGTTAACGTTTGCACCAAACAAAACCTTCCAGCTACTTCTGAAAGGTAACCTCAAATCACCGCCGTGTATTAAATTTGAAAATGTTACTATTAAAAATAAAACCTCGGTTTGTTATTTAGGATTGGTTTTAGAAAGAAATTTTTCATTTATTGAACATATTAGAACAGTTAATGAAAAGTCTAAAAAGAGTTTCTTTGCACTGACGAGGATATCAACTGCGACATGGGGTCTGTCATATAATACACTAAAGATCATATATGGAGCTACTTATTTGGGTTCTATTTGCTATGGTGCTCCTGTATGGGCAGATAGGGCGACTGTAGGTGCTGTCCGTCGCAAACTGTTACAAGGCCAACGACCTGCATTGATTTTCTTGTGCAAGGCATATAGGACGGTTAGCACTGAGGCTTTACCGGTGTTGGCGGGTGTTCTTCCGGTCGATCTCGAGGTGCAAAGACGTGCAGCCATGTACTATTCCACACTACAAAACATGGAATGCGATTTTTTGGGCATACGAGACCGCGGTAAAATCATAAGATTGATTCAACAACAATCCAATGTCTATAACGACCTCTTGGATGAATGGCAGCAACGACGGGACGAATCATCTAAGAGGCGCCACCTCTACCAGTTCTTTCCATCTGTTCGCGAAAGGTTGTCAAGGACATGGCTCGAGGTAGATCACTGTGTCGCTCAATTTCTTACAGGCCACGGTAACTTTAAGAGCAAACTATACTCATTTAAATTAGTCGATTCACCATTGTGTCAATGCTCAACACCTGATTCTAGCTGTGAACAGTCGGCTCATCATATCCTCTGGGAATGTAGTCTTTGGTACAATGAACGTAACATGATGCTAAATAGCTTACAAATGACGTCTGGGGATATTATGGGGATCTTGTGTCACCTGCGGTGAATTTCCGTGCGTTTAAGCGATTTTGCCATACATACTATAGAAATCAAATATAGCTCACTTAGGACCCATAATATTTTTATCCGTGGTGCTTCCCGGTTTGAAAAAGGCGTCTGCCTATTTTGACTCCATTTTGTCTCCCGCTTTGCTAAGGAGGGAAGTGGACTTAGTATATTTCCAACTCCTCCAGTTTTCTTCTGATTAATTTCGTTGCGTGTTCCAAGACAGTTAAATTTTTCCTGGGACTTCCCGAGTGTCATAACTCAGTGTTTTCGTGGGTCACCGCTGTTGATCCTGGTGTACAGAAGTTACAGTGGTGGGCGTGTGGGCGGGATTAGTCCCATTATAGACTTCCAGACTAACATATATACGAAATGTCAACGCCTATGTCACCCCCTTAGGGGTAGACTATCCAGAAAGGCTTAAATGCGTATCTACTCATTTTTAATCAGTACCCAAAGATAAAGTTTCATGTTCCTAACTTAAAAAATAACAGACTTCCATGTAATCTTTCAACCCGTAGTTCACCCCCTTCAGGGGTAGAATATCTAGAAACGCTTAAATACGTATAAACAAGATTGTGATAATATAAATAAGATTGATTCAACAACAATCCAATGTCTATAACGACCTCTTGGATGAATGGCAGCAACGATGGGACGAATCATCTAAGGGGCGCCACCTCTACCAGTTCTTTCCATCTGTTCGCGAAAGGTTGTCAAGGACATGGCTCGAGGTAGATCACTGTGTCGCTCAATTTCTTACAGGCCACGGTAACTTTAAGAGCAAACTATACTCATTTAAATTAGTCGATTCACCATTGTGTCAATGCTCAACACCTGATTCTAGCTGTGAACAGTCGGCTCATCATATCCTCTGGGAATGTAGTCTTTGGTACAATGAACGTAACATGATGCTAAATAGCTTACAAATGACGTCTGGGGTAGTATATTATGGGGATCTTGTGTCACCTGCAGTGAATTTCCGTGCGTTTAAGCGATTTTGCCATACATACTATAGAAATCAAATATAGCTCACTTAGGACCCATAATATTTTTATTCGTGGTGCTTCCCGGTTTGAAAAAGGCGTCTGCCTATTTTGACTCCATTTTGTCTCCCGCTTTGCTAAGGAGGGAAGTGGACTTAGTATATTTCCAACTCCTCCAGTTTTCTTCTGATTAATTTCGTTGCGTGTTCCAAGACAGTTAAATTTTTCCTGGGACTTCCCGAGTGTCATAACTCGGTGTTTTCGTGGGTCACCGCTGTTGATCCTGGTGTACAGAAGTTACAGTGGTGGGCGTGTGGGCGGGATTAGTCCCATTATAGACTTCCAGACTAACATATATACGAAATGTCAACGCCTATGTCACCCCCTTAGGGGTAGACTATCCAGAAAGGCTTAAATGCGTATCTACTCATTTTTAATCAGTACCCAAAGATAAAGTTTCATGTTCCTAACTTAAAAAATAACAGACTTCCATGTAATCTTTCAACCCCTATTTCACCCCCTTCAGGGGTAGAATATCTAGAAACGCTTAAATACGTATCTCATCATCATCGCAGCCCACTGCCGGACATAGGCATCTCCAATTGCACGCCACTTGGTTCGATCCTCGGCTTCTCGTATCCAGCTCCTGCCAGCCCTCTTGGGCAGATCATTATTCCACCTGGCCTGTGGACGTCCTACACTATGTTTGCCTAGACGCGGTCTCCACTCAAGAACCCGTTTACCCCAACGGATATCAGTTCTGCGGATAATATAGCCCTCTCCATAGCACGCTGAGCGACTTTGACATTGTGGACCAGCCGTGTCGTAAGTTTCCACGTTTAGGCACCGTATGTCATGGCGGGTAGGACGCACTGATTGAAGACTGTCGTCTTTAAGCACTGTGGAATCGACGATGAAAAGACCCGACGAATTTTCCCAAACGCTGCCCAACTCGGCTAAATTCTCCTGTTCACCTCGTCCTCGAAGTTGTTTCTACCTAACTGCAAAGTCTGCCTGAGGTACCTACACATATTTTTTAATAACTTTGGGAACGGCACCGTGTACCACGACCGGTTTCGGTAGACATGTTCATTAAACATACGTATCTACTCATTTTTATCCAGTAGCCCAAAAAAAAGTTTCATTTTTCTAACTTAAAAAATGACGGACTTCCGTACAAACTTACATACCCTATTTCACCCCCTTAGGGGAATAATATCTAGAAACGCTTAAATACGTATCTATTCATTTTTAATCAGCACCCCAAAAGTAAAGTTTTTTAGGTACATAGAAATAGCGGTTGACATTTCGTATATAGGTTACTCTGAAAGCCCGTCATTTTTTAAGTTAGTAGCCTGAAACTTTTTTTTTGGCTACTGGATAAAAATGAGTAGATATGTATGTTTAATGACCATGTCATTAAACATACATACACACATCAAAAGTGTCTAGGGATCAAGCATTTTTATGCGGACTTCTTGAGATTGAGATGTGGCTTTGGCCCTGGCCTGCTCAGTCGCCAGACTTGAACCCGATTGAGCATGCATGGGATATGCTACAGAGTAGAGCTCTGCCGAATATGGAGGGTATTCAGTCGCAAGAAGACCTTTTTTTGTTGTTGCAACGAACATGGGCGGCCATTCCACAGCGTGATTTGGATGAACTCATTTTGAGTATGCCAAACCGATTCTTGTGTTGTTAGTGTTCGCGGTAGAAACACGGATTATTAATTGTTTAAGTTACCTAATAAAATTTTAAAGAAAACTGTTATTTCAGTCTTTTTTTCGAACTTTAATGTTAGTGGTTCAAATGTCAAAACTCCCTTTATTAGGAAAATGGCAAATTTCTTTATTAATGCAAAGGTGACTTGGTTTATCGTTACTGTGACAAACGAAAACACTTTATTTGATGAATCCTTAAAGAAAATTTTAATTAATATCAATCAGGAGAAAAGTTATTGCAAAAATATATGTTGATCCCTAGACACATATGTTGATCCCTAGACACTTTTGATGTGTGTATCTACTCATTTTTTTAATCATATCATCCGCTATCATCATGAGAAGGATCCGATATCCAATCTAATTTCAGCTAGCATTGATATATATCAACGAAACCAGTTTGATATATATCAGATATAAATCGGATATATATCTTGAAATATATCCATTGATATATATCCTCGAACCCTGCATCAAACCCCTATCGTGTTATGGATATCTATGGGGTATCTATGGGTAGGTCTTCGAAAATGATATTGAGGTTTCTAATATTATTTTTTTTCTAAACTGAATAGTTTGCGCGAGAGACACTTCCAAAGTGGTTAAATGTGTGTGTGTCCCTGTAACTTCTAAAATAAGAGAATGATAAAACAAAAAAAATTTATCATGTACATTACCATGCAAACTTGAAAACCCACCATGCAAACTTCCACCGAAAATTGGTTTGAACGAGATAGAATGAGGAGTTTTTTTTCAATACGTCATATATCGTAAAGCGCAATTTATCACTCAAAGTTACAACAAACTACAAGAACTTTTATATTATGTTACTTGCTGCTATGGAACCCTTCGTCGCGAGTCTGACTCGCACTTGGCTGCTTTATTTTGCACTTGTATGCTTGTATCATTCAAATTACGTCAAGGATTTTATGCAGTTTTCACTGATAGAAAGTATAATCTTTAGCAAGCAAAAATCTTAAGCATTTTACTTTATTTTTGTCAAATTAATTATTGTTATGTATGAGGCACTAATTTATGTGAAAAATATAGTTACATCTTGTATTGTTCTTATTATTACAAGTTTGTAGTTGGCTTGGGCTAACAAATTTAGTTTGATGGCAAATTTGTTACCTATGCAAAATATTTAATTAATTCCAATTAGAATATGATTTTTCAAATAGAAATACTAATAAATATTTTTACTTTATTATAATAAAGTACTTCACTATGAAATACCCATTTCAAAGAAATCTTTATATTAATCAGGTCAAGTCTTTAGAATCAAATTAGATAGTTATAGCCTCAAAAGGCCTCAAAGATAAAAGAAATCCAGAACTTTATTTCCCATTGGTTTTCTCTGCTATTTGAAATCTTATTATTTAAAAATAGAACAATACAAATAGCATACACATAATACTTGGAATTAACACTTTATTATAAAAGAACTTCTTATAAACATTGCAATTATTAAATTTAGGTTACATAGGTACAATAAAACTCAAAATATTATTTCTAAATTAAATATTTTCTAATAAATTAGTTTAAGGTACTTTTCAGTGATAACTTCATCATTAGTTTTAAAACAATCGGAACCAAATTATTTTTCGATCGAACTATAGTATAAGTGTACTTACTTTTTATATTTCAGCTTTTAGTCACTATTGCTGAGTATACATGAAAAAAGCGTTTTTGTTTTCGTACTTCTCTTCTTCACCAACCGTTTGGTATAGATTGTAAAAGTACCAGACCAGTTATTACAGAACAAAAATTAACCAAACAACGACGCAACAACGCCCCATAGACAACGCCCAACATCAAAATCAAACAAAACTCGACTCGAAACGAAACTGCTCGAAACTATCAAGACATACAGTGAAGCGACCATGAACTATGAAGCGACTAAAATGCCTGCGACTGCGATGCCCATCACAAATCATGGTATAACATTATACTTCGCCAATTCCAAAAATATTAACCAAAAAAAACAACAAAATTCAATTGAATTTACAATTACAAAAAAAACAAAATCTGAACAATCTATCTATCTAGTCATAATAAATCTAGTTTAATGTAATAAAATACTTTTTTGAATTCTGTTTAAAATTTATAATATTTTACTACATTTTAATCGCTTTTGTGATAAAAAAAGGTTTACAATATTAATTAGCAATAATTTCAAAATTTGGTTTTTCACAAGAATATTGTAGATTGGGTTTAGAAATATTGAAAATAGTCGATTTTGAATGTTGAGCCTATTTTGAGCTTTTTGACAGTTGATGTGAGTTGTAAAATAAAATTGGTTTGTTATTGGTACACAGTGAAAATTATCAAAATAATTTTGTTTACTTTGTTTTAGAAAAAAGTTCCAATACTTCAGTGATGGACAAATGTCGGATATGTTTAAAGTATAGTAAAAAATTACGCTCGGTATACGATGTTGAGAACGGAATCACGTTCATTGATATGATATCTTCACTTACCACTATGAAGATTCTCAGAAAAGATGATTTCCCTAATCAAATATGTATGTGTTGTCGCAAAAAACTTAGAGAAGCTTATGATTTTAAATTAGAAATTGAAAGATCTGAAATTGTCTTAAAAGAAATGGGAAACTCAAAAATAATTAGTTTTAACAATATTAGTGACATCAAAATTCAAATAAATATTGATTACAAACCCACTGCCCCAACTTATTATAAATTTGTTGAGCCTCTTTTAGAAAATCAAATTTCTAATATAAATTACAAGGAAACCACTATAAAAAAAATTGAAGATACTAATGCTGATAAGAAAACTCTGATAACTGTAAAAGAGTTCTTAGATTCCGTTAACATAAACTCTAATGATGACTATAATGATCAGGACTATGAAATACATGCAGAATATGATCTGGATTATGATAGTGATTACAAAATTGGCAAACCACTTAGTAATGGAAAGAAAAAGAAAGAAATGACTAAAAAACTCCACACCAATGATAAGAGAGTAAATAAAAACATTATGAAAAATCCTATAAAGCCTGTATATTTAAAGGATGTACAGATAGAACATTTTGATGTTACAATTAAAAGAACATATAAAAAAAAATATAAGCATAAAGAGGAAAGTAGTGTGTGTCCTTACTGTGGGAAATTGTTGAGAGAAAAATATGTCAAAACTCATATGTTAACCCACACTGGTGAACGACCATTTAAATGTGATCAGTGTCCTAAAGCATTTGTAAAAGAGAGTTTTCTAAGGTATCATAAAAAGAAGCATGTAGCGACTCCTGCATTTAAATGTAATGAATGTATTGCATCTTTTACTACCAAATTGTCATTACAATCACATATGGTAGTGCATAATGAGGCAAGAAATCATATTTGCGACATTTGCAATAAAGGGTTCAAAAGAAAATATACATTAAGTCGCCATATTTTGATTCATAATTTTGGAAAAAAATCCGTTCAGTGTGAGTTATGCCCTATGACCTTTCATACAAAATATTTTCTTAACCATCACATGCGTGTCCATACTGGAGAACGCCCTTATAAATGTGAAATATGTTCCCAGCCATACAGCTATAAACATGATTTTAATAGACACTGTCTAAAAAAACATGGTGTATTTCTCAAGAGAAGACATGTTAATATTATGAATGAGGAAGTGCTGCAGCGGGAGAGAGCTCTTATGAGAGATTTAACACTGAGAGCTCATGGTGTTATAAATAGCAATGAGTTACCTAGCGTGTATGAAGGTCCACTAGGTGCACTGGCATTTCAGCAAGCTATGGAAGCAGTAGAAGCAAGGCAAATACCTGTAACCTATGTGGATACAACTTATAGAATATAAGAATGAAAATCAGAAGTTTTTTTTTGTAAATGAATAGTACCTACAGTTATAGATCTGATTGGTACCCAGAATAAAATGATTGTTTACTGCTACCTAACTTTTTTTCTTTTGTTACTAGTAGTTCCCTATAGTTGTAACTGTATCTTTAGATACAGATGTGCTCTTCATCAAACTATATTATGAAAACTAATACAAATTACAACTGTTTTTTTAAGTGTATCTATATATATAAAAGAAAGTCGTGTTAGTTACACTACTTATAACTCAAAAACGGCTGAACCGATTTGGCTGAAATTTGGTGGGGAGGTAACTTAGAACCAGGAAATGGACATAGGATACTTTTTACATAGGTTTTTTTTTTACTTTGCTCTGCGGCGTTACCCGCGGTTGTTGTACCGCGAGCACCACGGGGCTCATCAGTATACAGGGTGGATATAATACGATATTAATTTGGAGTAGACCTACCTACACATGATACAATTCCACCTACAAAATTTCAATAAAATTGGTGCAGTAGTTGAGCCATGGGACACAATTTTTTGTTTTTGAAATTTACTACACGATGTTGTTGGGTTAATGACCGATGTTACACCTACCATCGCGTCGTCGCACGCGCTCCATTTGAACCTTTGAAGTAGCCGCCGACATCGGCGCGGGAGCCCTGTGTGACCTGTGTCGCGCTGTTGTACCTATTAGTTATAAATAGGTATTTTATTTGTAGTGATTTTACATTGTCATGACTCATCAGTTATGTTCGTTAGTTATTACGTAGCGTTATGTTATTTTGTGTGAGTTTAAAGTTTAGAGAATGCCTCGACTCGGTTACACTTATACGGCTAGTAAATAATTTACTGCGGATAAGATATTAATTTACGGAGAATGTTCGTTTATCCTACCTACAAATAGTCGGATTATTGTACAAACTATCCAGGACATACGAGAAAAATCAATCTTTTATTCATAATAGAGATAATGCTCTTCCTCGACACGAGATGATCAAATTTAAAACCTTGTTGTTTTCGTTTTTTTTGTGATTATTATGGTGACTGTGTAATTAAAAAAAAACGTGAATACATAATAAATATTACTATAGTGCTATTTGGTTTACGGCGATAAAGTAGGTATCTACTTTGTCAACATTCGTCGCGCGTCGTTTAGGTACTAACTATATTACGGCTGCTGGCCGGGACCGCGGCCACTGAGGTTAGTGAACTTAAATTACAAATGGTGTCCTTATTGGTTTGAATTTTTAAGATATTTAGTTTGTTTGAAAATTTTATTTTTTATATATCCGTTTTCGGGTAAATTAAACAATGCCAAAGTAAACCAACACATTTAAATAGCCCACGGATACATTTAATGTCGTATCCACCTTGTATACAGGGTGTCCCTGAGAGAATGGATAATCCTGGAGCGCTTTGCAGTAGTTACAGCTATTTGGCGTACAAAAAGATGCCCAAAAAAATCCGATGGGTGCCCAAATTATGAAGTTTAAAAAAAAACTTTTTTGTTGTCCTTACTGAACTTACATGTATACAACGGCCGCAAATTAATGAAATGTGTTGCGTTTTGGCGTTATCTTATTCTTCACAGACAATCTTAGTAGAAATGCAGTAAATACACACATCAAAAGTGTCTAGGGATCAACATATGTGTCTAGGGATCAACATATATTTTTGCAATAACTTTTCTCCTGATTGATATTAATTAAAATTTTCTTTAAGGATTCATCAAATAAAGTGTTTTCGTTTGTCACAGTAACGATAAACCAAGTCACCTTTGCATTAATAAAGAAATTTGCCATTTTCCTAATAAAGGGATTTTTGACATTTGAACCACTAACATTAAAGTTCGACAAAAGACTGAAATAACAGTTTTCTTTAAAATTTTATTAGGTAACTTAAACAATTAATAATCCGTGTTTCTACCGCGAACACTAACAACACAAGAATCGGTTTGGCATACTCAAAATGAGTTCATCCAAATCACGCTGTGGAATGGCCGCCCATGTTCGTTGCAACAACAAAAAAAAGTCTTCTTGCGACTGGATACCCTCCATATTCGGCAGAGCTCTTCTCTGTAGCATATCCCATGCATGCTCAATCGGGTTCAAGTCTGGCGACTGAGCAGGCCAGGGCCAAAGCCACATCTCAATCTCAAGAAATCCGCATAAAAATGCTTGATCCCTAGACACTTTTGATGTGTGTAGTATGAGTACGATGTGCAATGCGGCAATAGGTACAGCCAGGCACTTACTGACAGGTTGTAAGGCGCTATTAGACCGGGGTCATTATTCACGTCGCCATGATAGGGTATTACACATCATACGCGAAGCTATGAGTTTATCACTGGCGAGAGCGAAAAAAGGAATAACAACAAACATAAAAACTAACATCGCGTTCGTAAAGGAAGGCTCAACAAAAAAGACTTCACTCACACAAAAGCGGTACTCAACTACTAGTAGGTACAGCTATTTGGCGTACAAAAAGATGCCCAAAAAAATCCGATGGGTGCCCAAATTATGAAGTTTAAAAAAAATCTTTTTTGTTGTCCTTACTGAACTTACATGTATACAACGGCCGCAAATTAATGAAATTTGTTGCGTTTTGGCGTTATCTTATTCCTCACAGACAATCTTAGTAGAAATGCAGTAAATACACACATCAAAAGTGTCTAGGGATCAACATATGTGTCTAGGGATCAACATCTATTTTTGCAATAACTTTTCTCCTGATTGATATTAATTAAAATTTTCTTTAAGGATTCATCATAAAGTGTTTTCGTTTGTCACAGTAACGATAAACCAAGTCACCTTTGCATTAATAAAGAAATTTGCCATTTTCCTAATAAAGGGATTTTTGACATTTGAACCACTAACATTAAAGTTCGAAAAAAAGACTGAAATAACAGTTTTCTTTAAAATTTTATTAGGTAACTTAAACAATTAATAATCCGTGTTTCTACCGCGAACACTAACAACACAAGAATCGGTTTGGCATACTCAAAATGAGTTCATCAAAATCACGCTGTGGAATGGCCGCCCATGTTCGTTGCAACAACAAAAAAAGGTCTTCTTGCGACTGGATACCCTCCATATTCGGCAGAGCTCTTCTCTGTAGCATATCCCATGCATGCTCAATCGGGTTCAAGTCTGGCGACTGAGCAGGCCAGGGCCAAAGCCACATCTCAATCTCAAGAAATCCGCATAAAAATGCTTGATCCCTAGACACTTTTGATGTGTGTAGTATGAGTACCTATTGTACTTTTTTAGAAAAAAAATCAACTTAAATTTATAACATGAAATTTTAACAAAAAATAATTATGACAAAGTTTGAGAGCCTTTTGTGAAAAAATAATGTATGAAAACCTAAGGGGCCAACTACTTTAAAAAAATGCGCAGTTAATGCAGTTTACAAAATGGAAAAGACCTATTTCTTAGCGTTCCATGGATTCACCGTGCGGGTGCCGGGTCCATCGCGTGATAGATGGGGGCAACACATGCGACTTCGACAGTGCCTGGGGCCCGGCGACCCAGGTTTAGGTTTAAGGAGCACTCCTTACGACGCGTCAACGCTCACCTCCACTGTCCGCCGTGTTGCCCCCTCTACCTAACCATATTTGAAATGAGCCTAGCAATGCCGCTTTGGATATTCGTTTAAGAAAAGAGCTTACTGAAGCTCTTGGCAATCCAAGGTCTTTAAGCAGGTTATAGAGGGATTTGGCTGGTATACCCCTCGCACCCACTTCCACGGCATACAGCGCAACGACATAACCATTTTTAGTTATTTCGTTGGTTAAGTCAAAGTACTTGTTTCTTTTTAAAGCGTGGTCTTTAGGGATGTTCGTTTCCCACGGCACCGTGAGTTCTACTAGTACTACACGCTTAATTGACATTGCATATAGAAATATGTCTGGTCTGGACGCCGAGGCACAGATATCCTCCGGTATTCTGTAGTGATTTTCATACGTGTCCACTAATAATGTCCAGGCGGTATTTATAATTGAATACCGCTTTTGTGTGAGTGAAGTCTTTTTTGTTGAGCCTTCCTTTACAAACGCGATGTTAGTTTTTATGTTTGTTGTTATTCCTTTTTTCGCTCTCGCCAGTGATAAACTCATAGCTTCGCGTATGATGTGTAATACCCTATCATGGCGACGTGAATAATGACCCCGGTCTAATAGCGCCTTACAACCTGTCAGTAAGTGCCTGGCTGTACCTATTGCCACATTGCACATCGTACAAGCCTTTTCTGTAGCTTTTCCCCACCTTACTAGGTTGCTTTGATCGGGGAGAGTTAATTGAAAGGCGTTGAGGTAGAATTTTAACAGGGCGGGTGACCAATCATATAAAAGTGTGCGCCATTTCAAAGCTGGTGGGATACAAAATTCTCCTAGAGTTAACCATTCATTCTGCATTTCTAGGTTCATTGCGTGCACCTTGTAGGTCTCGTTTTCATCTTGTTGTGTGAAAGATTTTGTTATCTCTTTGTCGGTCTGTCTTCTAGCATTTCCCAATCCAACTCTACTGGACTGCGTACCCACCATGAATTTTTTGTGGAATTGGAGCCGTGACTCTAGCTCTGATGAATTTTTGTATTTTGGAAGGGATCTAACGATTTCGTCTGGGGATTTTGACAAGACATGCATTTTGGTAACTCTTAGGTGTTTGTGTTAGGGTGTACTTGATCGGACGGAGACAGAAATAAATAAAGTTTTGAGAAAAGCCAACTGTGTTTAATTAAACAGATTTTTATACATCTATCCACTTTAGAACAATCAACCGACATTACACTTAACACAAAGAGGAAGCCACAGACCACAGACAACAGCTAGTCCACTACACAGAGTAGACAAACATTTTAATTGCCACAGTATAACACCCTCCCTCAATTAAAACAATTTTACAATCTATAAAACTTACAATTTTAAAGAAAACTTTTGAAACAATGTCTTTGACAAAGGCTTTGTAAATAAATCAGCTATTTGCTCTTCTGTACTAATGTGCTTCAAAGACACTACTCCACTATTAACTATATCTCTTATATAATGATATCTAAGGTCTATATGTTTTAATCGCTTGTGCTGTTCAGGATTTTTGGCAATATGAACAGCAGACTGGTTGTCAACATAAATGATAAAACCCTCTGAAATTAACTGTAACTCCCCTAAAAGATTCTTTATCCAGCAACCTTCAGCCATTCCTTTTCCCAGTGCTATATATTCTGATTCTGTAGAAGATAATGCCACACACTGTTGTTTAGAACTGCTCCATGAAACTGTGCAACCAAAAACTTTAATTACAAAACCAGATGTTGACTTTCTATCATTTCTATCCCCTGCCCAATCAGCATCTGTATATCCTGTCAGTAGATTTTCTCCATTGCTCTTGTATATAAGTTTATAGTCTATAGTTCCCTTTAGGTATCTTAGAATCCTTTTCAAAGCTTTCCATAGTGTGTCATCAGCATATGTTTGGTATCGGCTAAGGTAACTAATAGCATAGCAGATATCAGGTCTGGTTCCAAGCATGGCATACATGAGGCTTCCAATCAGCTGTCTGCATTGATTCTCTATCTTTTTGTCTGTAGAAGGTTTCATGTTAAGTTCAATGCCTTGTTCTATTGGTGTATTTACTGGATTGCAGTCATTCATATTATACTTCTTTAATAACTCCTGTAGATACTGTTTTTGATTTATTTCAATATTGCTTCCAACTTTCTTGATATTAATACCTAAATATGTAGCATTGTTATTTCCCATATCAACCATCTTGAATTTACTTTCTAAAGACTTCTTTAGTTTCTCTATTTGCTCTGTATTTTCATGGATTATTATCAGATCATCGACATATAGTAGTACATAGCATTTTTCTCTTCTCTTGTAGTATAAACAATAGTCTGCTTTACTTCTTTCATATCCTATTTCTAACATGAACTTATTGAATTTATCATTCCAATTTCTTGGAGATTTTTTCAAACCATATAGTGACTTCTGCAATTTAAAAACTTTATTTTTATAATCTTTAGGTCCTTCTGGTAATGTTATATAGACTTCTTCTTCTATATCTCCATATAAAAATGCGTTTTTTACATCCATTTGTGTCCAATCCAAATTATATTTTGCAGCTATAGCCATTAATATTCTCAATGTTGGTAATTTTGCAACAGGTGCGTAAATATCTGTCAAATCTATGTTATCTTTCTGTTGAAAACCTCTTGCAACCAATCGTGCCTTATATTTGTCCTTCTCTGTATTTTCTCCCTTTTTAATTTTGAAAACCCACTTTGTCTCTATCACTCTCTTGCCATTAGTATCTTTTACTTCAACCCATGTATTGTTTCTCTCTAAAGCTTCTATTTCTCTATCTATAGCATCTTTCCATTTATTTGAGTATTTTCCATTTATCACCTTTTCATAAGTTAATTCTTCTTTTTCTAGAGAGACTAAACCAACATGATAGCCTTCCATCCACCTTGGAGTCTTTAAAATTCTTTTCCTTGTTCTAACATCTCTGTCTTCTCTTAATTCTTCTGTATTTTCTATTTCTTCTGTAGTTTCTTCATCTGTAGAATTTGTAATTTCTTCTGTATTGTCATCTTCTGTAGCTGTCTCATAAGCATTCTCTGCAGCCAATCTGTCTGTATTCTCATCAATGGTAAAACTGTCTGTACTTTCTTCTGTAGATGACCTTTCTGTTCTTTCTTCTGTATTCCTCACTCTCTGTGTATTTGTTTCTGTTTCTATGACTTCATCTATATTCTCCTCTATGTATCTTCTGTTCCTTTTGTCTTCTTTATCTATAGGGTTCTCCTGTTCTTTAATAAATATTACATCTCTTTTAATAAGCACATTTCTTCTATTTGGATAATAAATTCTGAAACCCTTTGAACCTTCATATCCAACAAATATACCTTTTTCTGATTTTGAGTCCCACTTCCTTCTTTTTTCCTTAGGTATATGAGTGTAGACTTCTGTACCAAAGATTTTGTCTAAAGCAGTAATATCAAATTTCTTGTTTTCCCAAATCTCGAATGGTGTCTTGCTATCTTTTCCTTTGCTCGTTCTATTGAGAATGTAGACAGTAGTGTTCACAGCTTCTGCCCACAATTCCTTATGTAATTTCTTTGCTATGAGCATAGTTCTTGCTGCTTCTACTATTGTACGCATATCACGTTCTGCTTTTCCGTTCTGTTCAGGATGATAAGGTACTGTTGTTTGATGTTCGATGCCATGATTCTGTAAGAAATCCTTTAAATGTTTATTAGTAAATTCTGTACCATTATCCGTCCTTAGTATTTTGATTTTATGCCCATTCTGTCTCTCTGTATGTCTAATAAAATGCATTATCTTCTCTGGTGTCTCAGTCTTCTGTTTCAAAAAGTAAATACTTCTGTAATTTGAAAAATCATCTTTAAGTAGTAAAAAGTACTTTGCCCCTCCAACAGAATTCTCCTCCATTGGGCCACAAAGATCTGCATGTATCAACTCTGCCACTCCTGCTGTTCTATGCTTCTTACTCTGAAATGATGACCTATGGTGCTTACCTTCAATACATGATTGACATTGATCATTCTGCCGTTCATATCCAATGTTTGAATTATCTAAAATCTCTTTGATATAATTAATATTCTGATGAGCTAATCTTTGATGCCAATCTGAGAGAGAGAGTAATGCACTTGTTTTAGATAACTCAAAATCCAAAACATACAAATCATTTTTACGCACAGCTATAAGTGTAGTTACACCATTTAACATAAATTTACAGCCCTCTTTAGTAGACATCATAATAAAATTTCCTCTGTCTATTGCACTAATTACTGAAAACAAATTTATTTTTAATTCTGGAACATAAAGTACACCCATGAGAATAGATGGTTCACCATTATGTGCTACAAACTTTATTTGGCCTATACCTAAAACCTTTAATTTTCTGCCGTCTCCTACTGTTACATACCTTTCATCTTTTAATAACTTAAAGTCATTGAAATGTTCTTTATTACAACACATGTGTTCATTAGCGCCTGTGTCCATTATCCACTCTGTTTGTTGACAGTTCGTCCTAGCGATGTAAGCCCTTGGTTCACTCTTGTTTTTGTTCTGACGCTGTCGACAGTCACTGTATACATGCCCTACTTTACCACAATAGTTGCACTTACGTGAACGACACTCTCTTTTAAAATGACCCGGTTTACCGCACTCATAACACTTTTGCACTTCTTTAACTTCTATAATTTTAGACCCATTCTTGTTTTTTTGATCTTGCTGTCTTCTATTCCATGCTCCTTTCTTCCGTGTAACCAACGCTGTAGCCTCTGTGTCCTCTTCTTTGTTTGATAGTCGCTCCTCCTCTATAAGTAGTCTCGCTGTCAAGTTTTTGAATGTTTGTTCACTTTTTGTGACGGATTCCCATGCTGAAATAAAGTATCTATATTCATCTGGCAAACTTATCAATATCTTGGTTATTATCATCTGTTCTGAAAAACTTTCTCCGTTGAGTTTGAGTTTGTTAACCAGATCTTCTGTATTTGAGATGAAGTTTATCATGGGAGGTTGATATTTCAGGTTGTAAAACCTCTGCTGTAATAGATGAATGCCCACATTCGATTTGGATTCAAAAACTATACTTCATTTTTCCCAAATTTGATGTGCTGTAGTACAAGACAATAGTAGTGACAAAATGTTTTCTTCTACTCGTTGAACAATTATCTCTTTGGCTTTTAAGTCGTACGCTTTTTCTTCTGTCGTCACTGGCTCTTTGAATAATACATCGTACAAACCTTTAGCCTGTAAGGTTATCGTAACCTGGAAACGCCATAGTGACCAATTATTTTCGTTTAATATTATTACGCCGGTATCTTTTCTATCACTTGCCATGATTGTAGATGCTCTTTTATGCTGCTGCTGTAGTATTCTGTCCTGTCCAGCCTCTATCTTCTGTAAAAAACGCCGTCGCCGGGTGCACGCAGTGAGACGTTTTTTTAATCTCTTTAATACTTTTCAATCTGTCAACTACGAGCTTGGTCCCATAACCTGTTAGGGTGTACTTGATCGGACGGAGACAGAAATAAATAAAGTTTTGAGAAAAGCCAACTGTGTTTAATTAAACAGATTTTTATACATCTATCCACTTTAGAACAATCAACCGACATTACACTTAACACAAAGAGGAAGCCACAGACCACAGACAACAGCTAGTCCACTACACAGAGTAGACAAACATTTTAATTGCCACAGTATAACAGTTTGTAGAGTTCCGAAGGTTTTTTTAATTTCATTCCAAAATTATTCGAGCCCCTGTACAACGTTGACGGGTCTGCAGATGGTGCTAGCCCGAGCCACGACTTCAATGTCTTAGTGACTTTCGCGTCCAGTGTTCTTATGTGGTTCTGGTTTATATCATATACTAGAAACGGCCAGTTTAGACGTGATGTTATGTAGTTGTCGTAAATCCAAGCTTTTTTTACGTTACTAATTGGCTGTTGGTCTACCTTGTCAATGTCTTTTACGAATTCATCGACTATTACTTTTATAGATGGAGTACGACCTTTGTAGTCTATCTTTCTTCCAAGGAATTTAAAGGGCACGGTATCTGATATTATTGAAACACTTTCCCCACCAATAGTAATTCCGGGGTCATATGAGGTATACCTGGTGCCTCGCCGGCCCAGACAAAGGCAATAGCATTTGCTAGGTTTTGTCCTCATTCCCTCCGTCCAGGTACAGAAGTCATCTTACCTTACGCAGTAGTTCTTGGCACTGCTTTGGATTACGTGTAATGATCGCAAGGTCATCTGCGAACGCTAAGATGGATTCCGTATATTTTCCATTGACCTTAAACCGATAGCCCCACCTCTTTTCGCATGTTGCGATATTCTCTATTAATATATTTATAACTGTATTAAATACTACTGGCGATAAGCAGCAACCTTGGAACAACCCTACTCTGTATTCGAGGGATTTCGTATGTCCCTCTTTTGCTGTGATTACAAATTTTAATTTACTGTAGTATGATGCAATTATTTCACAAACTGTTGGCGGGAAGTTATACCATTTCAAGGCAAATAACATAAGCTCGTGCTGTACTGAGCCAAAGGCATTTTCTAAATCTATCCAACAGACTGTAATTTGCCTTTCATTTTTCCTAGCATCTTTGAGACTTTCCGCAAGTAATGAGTTATGTTCTAGACATCCAGAGATTCCAGGCATGAACCCTTTCTGGTAATTTGGTCTGCAGTAATTATCGTTGGACATAAACTGTATTATTTTTAATTGAAGACAGGAGAAAAATATTTTAGAAATTATATTGGTTAGGGCTATGGGTCTAGTGTCCCTGGGATCTACTACTTCACTTTTCTTAGGAATGAGGGCAAAATTAGCTTTACCAAACGTTGCTGGTATTTCCTTGTTCAACCAGATCTTGCCGAATATACTTAGAAGGTGTTTACGCACTGATGGACATTTTTTATATACTACTAGCTGTTGCCCGCGGCTCCGCCCGCGTGAATGTCGATTTTCGCGGCCAATAGTATCCTGTATAAGATATATTACTGTAAAGTTTCATCCAAATCCGTTCAGTAGTTTTAGCGTGAAAGAGTAACAAACACACACACTCACACACATTTTGTGTTTTGTTTCTGGTAAATTATCATAACTATTAAGTTATATGTTTGTTTATATTAAAAATTATAACTCCTAATTCAAGTATTTCAAACTTAAAATTGATATTTTACATTTTTATTATACGATAAAAAAGTAATCATATAAAGTACCTATTGTAAAGTATCTTTTAGAAACTGTTTAAGAACTACCAGATGTGGATGTTGTGTTAGTTACATTGAGATGATAATTTTAGGAACTGGTCACACACACTTTTTTGGAAATATAAATACAATGTAGATTATTTATATATTATTTATTAACTTTATGCACTAAGAATGTACATCGGCGGACTTAATGCCCAGAGCATTCTCTTCCAGTCGACCTTCGGGTGGTGGAGAAATCTTATAAGGCAGGTGTGTGAAATCTCATATACATAAGAAGTCCGTTAAAATTTACAATAATCACATCATATTCAACGTTATACATACAAATATACATATATAAGTAGATATACATATACAGATTACGTATACATAAATACAACATTTATACACTAAATAATGGAAAAAAAACCTCGTTTAAAAAACCGACTTAAAAACTAAAAAGTATCAAATAACTTGTATATGCTACCTATTCATAGGTTTGAAGTCGGTGCCAAGCCAAATGTAATAGTAGGTACCACACTCGCTATATTTCGAGACGAACGTCAACGACGTCACCGACGCTTCGGTTGTTTTGTTCTACGCGAAGAGCAGCTATCCCGCTCAAGGTCACGCCATATCAGGAGATATGGTGGCCATGGGACCACATGAGGAGCATACCCTTTCGAATACAAAAATAATTTTCAAAATCGGTCCACAAATTGACGGAGGAGTAATCCGTGTACGTACATACATTGTGACGATGAACGATGAAATTGAGAACCTCCTCCTTTTGGAAGTCGTTTAAAAAGGACGGTAAGCTATAGATTACATAATTCTGCCAGTTCATTGAGAAAGAGCTCATGTACTTTATTTTTGAATGTATATCGGTTAGTGGACATCCTGATTTCGAGCGGGAGCGCATTCCAGAGTAGTACTGCTTGAACAAAGAAGGAACAGTTCACGAAGTCGGAGTAATGAGACGGACATGAGAGAAGCAGAGACCGTGGGAGAGCCACGCTTCGGCATGAATGGGCCGGCTCGACCGGAGTGATACCACGGCCTCACAGAAAACCGGTGTGAAATAGTGCTTGCGCTGTGTTTCACCTAGTGAGTGAGGATACCGGAGGCCCATACCCCAACCCCTCCCCCTATCTCCCCCCCCCCCATCCCCCAAAGGCCGGTAACGCACTTGTGACGCCTCTGGTGTTGCGGGTGTCCATGGGCGGCGGTAATCGCTTACCATCAGGCGATACGTCTGCTCGTTTGCCGGTCTATTCCATAAAAAAAAAGCAGATTATTAACTGAGCGAAGATTTCTATCGTGATTAGAGCACAGGTATCGGAAATACGGAGCAAGGTAGGTAGGTAAGGATGGCGAGTTGAGAAATGAAAATAGGAAGGTAAGAGCTCGCTGATTGCACTGTAGGCGAATAGGATTGCATTTTAACTGGGAACGCAAAGCAGACACATGGTCATACTTTCGAATATTGAAAATAAATCGAATGCAGTTATTAAGAAGACGGTCAAGCTTGTTAAGGAGGTCTGCATTCAGGTCGAAGTAACACACATCACCATAGTACATTCAGTGTTCCGCAAACTTTTTGGGTTCAAGGTACATCTAGGAAGATTAAAAATTTTGGAGGTACACCATAATTTAAAAATATTTTTAAGTAATAAAAAACAATGTTTCTTATTAGTCACAAAACTATATTTTTATTTTACACTTTAATTGAGCATAGGCGGTCTGATCTCTCGTCGATCGTCTTGAGGCGTTCCCTTTTTAAAAACAAAAACAAAAATCCTAATCCACATAACTTTAAATTTTTCTTATCTAGTTTTATGGTTAGGCAGATTTAGACAAAATAAAAAGATCTCAGAAATTACAGAACAAAAAATAAAAAGTCCTCAGAAATCAGAACAGACTTGTCTGTAAGTAAATTCTGAAAGCTGCAGCACTTTGAATAGGAAGGGAAGAATAGAAATAGGGCGAAAATTTTCAGGTAAGGAAGAATAAGAATAGGGCGAAAATATTCAGGAAGGGTAGAATAAAAATAAACTTCGTACCGCCATATTTACATATCTGTCTCAGCTTCCTACAGGCAGTGTACAGTCGCGGACAAAGAAAATTACTTTTCCCGTTATTAAAAAAAAATTAAATTAAAAAAAAATAAAAAAAAATCTATGTCCTACCTCGTAGTATGAACTCAAATCGTGCCAAGTTTCATTTGAATCCATTCAGTAGTTTCAGCGTGATGCGCGGCCAAGATACAGACAGACGTCGCGGACAAAAAAAAAAGACTTTGCCCGCTATCTTTTAATTTTTCTTATACACAACCCTTAATTTCATTCGTGTAATAATATATGATGCCTATTTAAAACCCTTAATTTAATAAGTGCTTCAATTTGACAGTCAAAAGTTTGACAGGAAAGTTGGTAGAACAGTTTATATGGGCAAAAGGAAATTGTTGTTTTTATTATCTTCCCCGCAATTTTTCCATATTTTATCACCGTTTAAACCTTCCCTGAACCACGGCAAACACTTCAAAACCTAAATCAGCTAAATCGGCCCGGCGGTTCTCGAGTTTTAGCGAAACAAACGAACAGCAATTCATTTTTAGGGTTCCGTGCGAAAGGCAATCTGTCTGTCTGTCTGTCTGTCCGTCTGTCTGTCCGTCTGTCTGTCCGTCTGTCTGTCCGTCCGTATGTCACAGCCACTTTTTTCCGAAACTATAAAACCTATAATGTTGAAACTTTGTAAGTAGATGTATTCTGTGAACCGCATTAAGACTTTCACACAAAAATAGAAAAAAAAAACAATAAATTATGGGGGTCCCCATACTTAGAATTGAAACTCAAAAAAAATTTTTTCAATAAACCCATACGTGTGGGGTATCTATGGATAGTTCTTCGAAAATGATATTGAGGTTTCTAATATCATACTTTTCTAAACTGATTAGTTTGCGCGAGAGACACTTCCAAAGTGGTAAAATGTGTGAAGTGACAGGGGGGGGGGAGCCGGCCTGTAATTTCTAAAATAAGAGAATGATAAATCTAAAAAAAAAATATGATGTACATTACCATGCAAACTTCCAACGAAAATTGGTTTGAACGAAATCTAGTAAGTAGTTTTTTTTTTAATACGTCATAAATCGTAAACTGCAATTTACCTTTTATTCAATCAACACAAATATAAAAATAAAATAAAAATTGTATTATGCCACTTGCTGCTGCGGAACCCTTCATGGGCGAGTCCGACTCGCACTTGGCCGCTTTTTATAGGATATAAAAGAAGAAGAAGATATACAAATTGTTTTGTCAACTTTGCAAGTTTTTTCTAGTAATCTATTACTGTAAAACCAGCAAGTTAAATACAGTCTACTGAAAAGACGTCTTCCTTCATACATTTGGACCTTGCTCCTTTACAATGACCATTTAACGTTATTATGATATTTTAGGTTTTGGTTCAGAATCGATTAGAGCGTCCTCCCAAAAAATTTCTCTAATGTACAGAATTATTATAATTATAATATAATTATATTAATCTGTTTTTTTTAATTATACCTACTTTAAAAATTAATCATATATAGATTACTCGTATATAGGATAGGTATATCCTACTGTGAAGTTAGTGTTACTTAATTCCAATACATGTCGCTGTTAAGTTCAGAAACAATTTTCAAGAAAATTTCATTGCTTCAGTAACGATTAGAGAGCCCTCCCGATAAAACATCTAAATTTCTTTAATGTACAGAATTGATCTGTTACATCACATTTTTATTATACGTTCAAAAGAAAATCATATTACGTACCTATTGTAAAGTTAGTTACTTGATTCCAAGAGATGTCGCTGTTTTAAGCAAAGAAACTGACAAACTCAACGTCTACAGATTTATTATACGTGATATATTTATAAATAGATCACGGAACAATATTTAAAGTACTTGCTGTCTATCAAAAAAAGAATGAATGAAATCACGTGTTATTGAATTACAACCAAGTACATATTTTGACTTTCATCCCCCCTCTCCAAGAAACCGTGCTGAATTTATGGATAGAGAGGTTGCGATAAATCAAATACTTAATGCTACACCGAATTATACGTAATACGTTCTACGATTATTCCACGATATATTAATCAAAGTGTTATTAATTACGCATGGCTGGCAATAGGTGTCGCTACATGTTGTTTTACGTAATGATAAATTCTTTATAATTTTTTTTCCAATAGATAGAGAGATTGTGATAAATTAAATACTTTATGCTACAATCTTCAGAGTATCTCCTTTCTAACAAAAAAAGAATTATTGCAATCGGACTACTCGTTAATGAATTACAATTAATTACACATTTTGACTTTCATCTCCCCTCCCAAAGAAACCGTCCGGAATTTCGGAATAAAAAGTATCCTATGTCCTACCTCGGAGTATGAACTCAAATCATGCCAAGTTTCATTTGAATCCATTCAGTAGTTTCGGCGTGATGCGCGGCCAAGATACAGACAGACAGACAGACAGACAGACAGACAGACAGACAGACAAAAATGAAAAAAAAAATAGTTTTCGTTTCAGTATCGATAACAGAGTGCCCTCCAAAAAAATTTTCAAAATATCTTCAATGTACAGAATTTGACCTGTTACATTTTTATTATAAGTAGTAATAGATATATGGTATACCATCAGGCCCTGGAGCTGATTTTGAATTTTTCCTCCTAATTTGGATTTCTATGTCTTCTAAGGTTGGCGGGTTACAATCAAATTTAAAACGAGGGCTTGCTGGGTTTTGTGCACTTGGTTCATGATAGGTCTTCTTATGTGTTTGCACCTCGTACGTAGTTTTTTAGTGTTCGTAGATCTGGTCGGCCGTTAGAAGCAGTTGTCCGCGCTTCTCTATGAAAATATTTCTGGAATATTGGTAAGGGTTCCTATCGAACTCTACTTCATGCTTTGCTCTGTTTAAGTTATCAGTTTCGTAAGCAATTTGTACTGATACTCCTTGAATTAGTTTTAGTATTGATCTTAAAGCCCTGGCCAGTTGGTGGCTCAGGTGGATATCGCCCATGGCTTTAGCATTCCGTAGTCGTTTGACAAGGTCCCTCTTTCTCTTTCTCAGTTTAGTCTTAAATCTGTTTTCATTTCCTTTATGAGCATAGTGTGTTGAGGGTGGGTAGTGCTCGTGGAAATATGTATATATTACTTTTTGGAAAGTTTCGACTTGACTATTTAGGTCTTTTTAGGGAGGGAATGCTAAGACGGGCCCAGATGTGGATGGGCTCCTGGTTCGGGTCACTCTCTGGCCTGCCTTGAGATATATGAGGGTCAACTCTATCCGTAGCAGCAATTGACGAACTTACAGACGTCTGTCTTGCATCAATGCCATCGTGTGTTTTCAAATGTTTTAGGAACCAGGCTCTTTCTTGTACTGTTTCCCGCACGTGGGGCATCTCAAATCCATTATCTCGCCAGGGTTGTCGGTGTAATCTTTCGGTGGACAGTTCTTCTGCCCCCCCTCTCAGACTGTCCTAGGGGTATTTTTCTTTACCGGACTTTTAGCGATATTTATCCCGAGCATGGCTTGGTAGGCCATTGCTCTCGGCTGTCTTTCCAGCAGTCCACAGTCTTTCCTGTTGTCATCTGTCTTTCCAGCGTCATCCCGTCTATCCGGGCTGTAGGGTTTGAAAAGACCTATTTCTTAGCGTTCCATGGATTCACCGTGCGGGTGCCGGGTCCATCGCGTGATAGATGGGGGCAACACATGGGACTTCGACAGTGCCTGGGAATTGCGACCCAGGTTTAGGTTTAAGGAGCACTCCTTACGACGCGTCAACGCTCACCTCCACTGTCCGCCGTGTTGCCCCCTCTACCTAACCATATTTGAAATGAGCCTAGCAATAATAATACATAATTTTATTTAACGTAAATATTGTAGTGATTGTTATTTAGATTCAAAAAGAGTAAATTCGACTGAATAAATCTTGTCTTAAATTGTAATCTTTCTATATATATATAAAACCCAACTACGACAAAAAATGACGCTGAAAAAGTATAAAACAAGTTTGAAAAGCCGTAGTCACACATTACATAGAAACGCACCATAAAACTATAAACAACGTGTTTTTTGTTGTAGTTGGGTTTTAGTTTTACTTTTTTTTTATATAAGAGGTGTTCGAATTGTCTACCACCAACTCGGATACAAGCTCGACATCTTCTGATAAATGCTCTTTTAAGAAGTCGTGCGTGGCGCCGTTCAGTTATTTTTGAAGCAGCCTCCTGAACACGGCTGCGTAATTCCTACAAACCAAACTTGAAATGGGCTTAAAGTACACCTGTTCTTTCAGGCAGCCCCCGTAAAAAAAATCTAGTGGATTTATGGTGGATTGATAATCACAGAGAACTGCAAAAGAAATGGGCACATGCGATACCGAACAAGTCAAGCGACGCACTAAATACTTGCCATTGTTATGTGCCCTCGGGCGAGAGAGATAAGGTACAATGTAATAATAATATACTCTTCTCTCGCTCGCTCACACTGTACTAAATTCACCTATCTCTGTCTCGTAATAAACAAAAAAATACTTCGGCCACACTCAGGTAGTAAATAACGAAATACAAAGACCCTATCACACGACCTTTACTGCACTAAAAATAAAGCTTTTCATGTTAAAATTTAAGATGATATTTTTTTTCTAAAAAAGTACAATAGGTTAGGTACCTATTGTACTTTATACTCATGTACTCACACACTCATATACTCATACTATTTACTGCATTTCTAATAAGATTGTCTGTGAGGTATCCTACGACTTATCGTTACGTGTGTAGCGGACATTAGTCTGCCATTGACCATCGTCTGCGCAGGCTGAAACGCCAAGGTGGCGGAGAAGGCCCGGGAGGATGATATCCACTCGGACCCAATCCGCCGCCGGCGAACCGGGCGGCGGAGGCGCGCCTATCAGCGCCTCATGCCGCCCTGAGTGTGGCCGCGGATGGTCGGGATGGGCTTTCCCCTCCATCCGCTCTAGTGGCCACCCGCGAGGGGGTGACGTGCGTGTGTGCCGTACGTCGCCTAATTTGAGAGTCCAACAGGTGACGGTGCCCGCTTCAGTGCGGGCAAGCGCTGGGAGGGGTCCGGACGTGTTAATAACTGCAGTTTCCGGATTCCTCCCTTCACAGGCGCAGAGTGGCACACCGTGTGGTTTTAGTCGGTTCGAGTCCGACACACCGCCCCGCCGCAAGCCCCGGTGGGGTGACGGTCCGAGGGGATTTCCACACGGTAAAAAAAAAAAAAAAAGAAGGCTGAAACGCCAACTAATAGGCGGTACACACTACAATGATTTATCGTAGCGATTTAACTGTGCAGTTCGTTTGTGCAGTTTTATCGATAGTGTGGACGGAAATTGGTTCAGTTTTTTTGAGAAATATCTGAGCCAATTTCCGTCCACACGTTTTAACAGAGCCGGCGACTTGAATCAGATCGGTACGTGTGTAGGCAGGCAAAAATATCCGTGGTGTGCTCTTATAGAACAGTTAGAGCAAGAGCCCACGACGGCCAGACCTTCGTTATTTTATAAAAGCTGAAAGTTTTTCTGTGCATGACCCCTATATAGGTAAGAACGACCAGCGAATATAGAGTTTGGCTTGTGGTTACTTTGGCAGATAACAGGTAGTAAAGGTGTATAAAATAGTACATAACTTTCGTTAAAGTATAAAGCTCAATTTTTTCATATTTTCTTCGGGATGACTATAGAAATCTCGTCATTCATTGCCGGACACTTATGACAGTTGCTACCCCCTGCCAGACACCCCTAAACTTTAATAAATTATAGTTAAACTTTCGTTTTAGTATAAAAGCTACATTTTTTACCGACTTCCAAAAAGGAGGAGGTTCTATGTTCCACTGTATGTACTTTTTATTTTATGTATGTTCACCGATTACTCCGTCAATTGTGAACCGATTTTGAAAATTTTTTTTTGTACTCGAAAGGGTATGCTTCCGATGTGGTTCCATTGCCACCGTTACTGGATCTGATGATGGGATCCCAGGGAAATCGAGGGAAACCCTAATTTTTTTCAGGCACGTACTGTTTTTCGTATATTTTCTGAAGTTACTCCAGTATTTGCGTCTGGTAGTCATCATTCCATGATGTTGAGCTGATGATGTAAGAGTAGTTGGAGGAGATGTAAGGAGTTGTATCCTTAACGATTAGGAGTTGGGTCTAAGTGTAAGGTTGCAGTTTGTCCGCGCCATTCCTCGGCCTCTGTGGCGCAGTGGTAGCATAATGCGACTGCTGTGCTTAAGGTCTCGGGTTGATTCCCGGGTCGGACCAAATGTTTGTATGATCTGCAAATATTTGTTTTGGAGTTTGGGTGTTTTCTATGTATTATATGTATTTTACAAAAAAAAAGTATCAATGTATTTATATCAGTTGTTTAGTACCCATAACACAAGCTCTGCATACCTTGGGACTAGATGGCGTTGTATGTTAGATGTCCGAAATATTTATTTATTATACCTTACGTGGGTAGGTATACGTGGATGATTGGTTAAGTAGTTTTCGCGTGAAAGCGTAACAAACAAAATTACATTCACATTTCTAATATAGGAGGATTATATTATAATCAAGAAGTAGAGGAAGCATCTTCCTTTTCTCCCAATTGCATGGACCGAGAGACAGTTAGAACTCTGCAGTTATTCGTAAAATTCTATTATATTTTAAATAGCCTTAACATGAAAACACTTTGTTTCAGTTTTCTTCGAACCTACAGACAGAAGAAAAGCAATAAAAGCTTTAACCAGCAAGCATGTCATAAATTATGCATCGCCGAATTTTTCGGAATTGCAGGAAATGGCAAGAGTTTTAAAACCAACTCAACCCAGTAAAAACTGCGGTGATTTAGCTGAGATTGTACAGTTGTCCAAGACAGTGTCACCATATATACATTTTCTTATTATAACATTGGGATCCAATGGAGTAATCACTATTAAAAATAGAAATAACAACATTAAGAATATGCAACGCAAAGATAAAATCGTTATAAAAGTATATCCAACAGATCCTCTGGAAATTATTGAAAATGTTTCAGGGGCAGGAGATAGTTTCTCTAGTGGCATTATTCATGGAATATTGACTGGACTTAGAGAATCACAATGCATTTCGATAGGTTTTAAAACAGCTAAAGAGACACTTATGTCAAAGAACACTGTCTCACCCAACTTAAGTAATATTAATTTTTCGGACTTCAAAGCAGCAAAATATAGACATCTTTAAATATAAAAATGAATCGCCGAAATTTATGTAAGTACGCGCCTATCTTTCGATCGGCTACACCAAATTAAATAATTCTTTTTTTTTATGTGTTCGTTATTGTTAGGATAAGGTTTGTATACAAGAAAAAATTAAAGATAACGGGATTTTTTTTTGTCCGCGACAGTACTCTGCGTGTGGGAAGCTGAGACAGATATTTAAATATTGCGCGGCGGTTCGAAGTTCGCCGGGTCAGCTAGTATCAAATAAATAACATCATTTACTTAGTTATAATATAATTCAAAGGCTCATTAAGGCATTTCTAGGCCTTACATTTGGTTGAAAAAATAATGTAAAAAATTGTAAAATGATTATAGGCTTAAATTTATAAAACATGTCAAAGCTATTAATTATACCTATTATACAATTTTATCAGGCACTTATTTTACAGACAATTTTATTTAAGACTAAGTACTTTATAATGCAATCACACCACAACATTAAAATATTAAAACAACATATATACATTGTTCATTTCGTCATAATGACAATACCTTAACTACTTATCTGGTAAATGTTTCACATAAAACACTATAATTCATAATATGAAATCCAGCTAAGGACTGTATTTCTTAAAATCTATAAAAAAAATTGTGGATAGACAATAATTCCTATGTATTATTAAATATAAGATCTTATCAATGGACGGATTACATTCCTTCATAATAATTTTATTCTATTTTTAAATGTCTGTATGACCTCCTGAATATCCTACTTTCCTTTCATGCATAGTATATGAAGAAGGTTCTCGGCTCTGCATTTCATGAAGTCTTTTGTATTTTTGTACTCTGGCCTCCACTAAGAAAAGAATTCCGGCAGGGAATAACAAAACTACACCTATAACACCAAGGGCATATGCCCAGCCTAAGTCATTATGTTCCCAGTATGGCATCCAGTCCCTTCCATCTCCACGAGCTCCAAATGTAATTACTGATATAAGACCTGAAAATCCTGAAAAAAAATAAAAATATATTAAACTCAACTGCAACAAGGTATTTTGATTATAGCTTATGTAACTCTGTATATCTTAAGCTATCTTCCAGTGACAGTTCTGTCAAAATCAGTTTAGAAATTACAGAGATTAGTTGGATACACAAAAATGCTAAAAATTGATTTTTTTATGTAAAAATTGTCATACACTTTCATTTCATATGAATTTAGTGGAAAACTGTTAATTTGAAAATACAGACACTTCAATTTTAATTAATTGTATAGATAAAATTGTTACAAAAAGTTTAAATTCAAGTGTACCAACCTCCTATGACAAGAACTGTGCCAAGAGTTACCAAAAGAGTTAAAAATTTGTCATCATCTCTATCTTTCTTCATATACAGGTAAGATAAGAACATAGATATCAAGACACAACACATAGTAATTGTAAAGAAGAACTGTGTTGCTATAAAAAAACCAGGCAGTAAAAGATCATGAATGATGTAATATTCCTCCTCGAAAATCCACCAACAACCGGTAAATACAGTATCATACCAATGATGGACATCTTCAAAACCATCAAAACAGACTTCCCATAAACCTGAAATATAATTGAAGTCATTGAACGTGAATCTTTAAATTAAACAAGGTGTTTATGATTAATAAAAGATGTAACTTCTTACTACAAAAACAATAAACACAACCGGCCTTACCTAGTTTTTTAAATTTAGGATCTTTCAACTTGCCATCATTGACTAGCCAATGAGGGCTAACAAAAGCAATTATAATAAATAATGACCCCAATATAAAGAATGCAAGTGCAAATTGCCCTGTTCTTGATTCACTCATTTTGTAAAAATCTATTTAGAAATCTCCCAACTAAAAAACAACTTTTGACTAAATGACAGCCAGTACAGCCACCCAACCGTAAAGACAGACCCAACCCAAAACAACAACACCACAGATTAAATAAATTTATTCTGTATCGCAACCTTAATGTATGTTTTGTACTCTCCACCCACCCGTACACGCCGTTGGAGTTGAACACCGCTGACGCATTTATTAGCTGCCACTACCACGGGGTACAAGAGTGCCTGAAGCGACTAGTGGAACTATTCAGACTATTTAGAGGAGCGTACCATCACGGAAGAGGTTCAAGATGAATATCTGAGGCGTCGATCTATGCCATGCAGTGTTCCATAGGGGACTGTTTTCGGCATCCTCCCGTGGAACATAGGTTACTGGTGCCCTGCAGGAGACTTCCCATCCGGTCTGGGCGTAAACTGTTATGCCATTGACAGTTTCAATACAGCCCGAAGGGCGACCTTTAAAGATGTGGCCACCAAGGATGACTCTCTGGTGATATGGTGGTGGACTTAATGGTGTACAAAAACGTAAGTCTCTTCATTTCATCAGTCCCGTAGTGATCCACCTTATGGCGCCTCAATCGTGTTCAATTCCGTCTTCGTACCGGACAAGGGCGTCGCCAAGGGGGGGCAGGTAGGGGCAGCTGCCCCCCCCCCCCCTAGAGATTCGATTTGACGCATATTTGAATTTCCAGCTATCTATCAATTGATATTCGAAATTAGTTCATCCGAACAGATCTACGCTCAGAAATTGTTAATACCACAAGACCATATTTTTTATTACTAACCGTAGGAGAAAAATATTAAATGATAGGATAAAGTGTTCTCTGTCCAAATGAAACAATGTCCTACACGAAAACAGGAATATATCGCTATTCCGACAAGAATTATTGTCACAATCGTTTTTCAATTGGTATTCTCAACTTTTGAGCATAGGAGCTGGATAATGTACTACGCAATTTGTAGGACAACGTGCAGGCGCGGTTTCATCCTGAAATTTTGGGGGGTCACTTATAATCAATTTAAGTCGAGTAAATTAGACTTTATTGCACAATACACAATTTTATTGCACACATTAAAAAGAAATGGATATCTTTTTTATTATTAAATAATAATAAATAAATAAATATTTTCGGACATCTAACACACAACGCCATCTACTCGACTCGACACGACACTCGACAACTGATACAAATACATCAAAACTTTTTTTTTTGTAAATACATACATATTATACATAGAAAACACCCAAACTCCGAAACAAATATTTGTAGATCATACAAACATTTGGTCCGGGAATCGAACCCGAGACTTCATGATCAGCAGTCGCACACGCCAAAGACACGAAGGGCGTGTGCGGGACTCCCGACAAATCAGCCTAGTCCACCCACTAAACCCTGCGGCGGCCTAACTCGGCAGTCAAGAGGAGCTCCAGAAACGCATCAGCGGCTTCTGGAGTACCCCCTGCCGTACCTCACGCGTAAGGTACATCCCGGGGTAACCATTCACCCACGGGGCAGGTCGCTGTTGAGCCTCTCACACCTCTACGCAGTTAGACGACATCCCCCGGCCGCACCGAGGTGTCACCGGTCTCACATCTCCCCTGGATGTAGCCACAACGACTCTTAACCGACGATTGGAGAGCTAGCGGCTTCTACCGCGCCCCCTTCGTCGCCCGTTTTGAGCGGGATTGGTCTTTTCCCGATCCCGCTCTGCGGACTCCTTCTGGAGCATAACGTCTCCACAGACTCCACTCGGCCTCCCATCCCTAACTACTCGCCAGCATTGCCGCGATCAATGCTGGTGACAGGTTTCGTCCGATCTGTCCGCAGTGGTGGCGCTGTGCCGTAACCTGTCGTCCGATTCTGTTCAGATATTCATCGAAGCAACCGTGCCCGGTGATTGAATATCGGTAGGTGACACAGTCAGTTCTCTCTATCCAAGCTTTCAAAGTCGTCAAAACGGCTCCGACAGCGCGTTGGCTGGCACAAACCTGGGTGTCGAGCCGTGCCCGCCAAGCCCGTTGGGCTTACGTATGTGCGTTCTGAGGAAGCATTCAGGGCTAATGATCCGGCGCTGTCTATCGCCATTCCGACCGACAGAACGAATTTCGTCGTAGACCATTTTGTCAATGTCGGTCAGAATGTCGAAGGGTGAAGATCGAGCCAGGATCGATGCCACCCTGGGGAACCCCACAACACAGCTCCCTTCCGTTTGCCACTCCGTTCCGATCGACAAACTTCACTGCCGCAGATAGGCCTCTATGACGGCACGCGTGATATTCAAGTGCCGCCCTAATCGCGCTCCAAGGTAGTATGCCGAAAGCGTTAACGATATCAAGGCTAACTGTCAACACCACCCCCCCTATCCGAATCCAAATTGGCAGTCCGATAAATCAAGGCCCACTTGCGACAGGTGCCCGCTGATACGGACAAAGGTAACTCTTTCAAAGAGTTTCCTCGACTCGTTCAGGCAGGTTGTAACGCAGAGATAGAATCTGCAGCGAATCCTTACTTTTTGAGGAGCACCAGTCTCGCTTCTTTCTAGCCAAGGTGGAAGATACCGAGGCCGAAATACTCAGTGAAAATCTGCCTTAAAAGGGGCTCATGTCCCCTGTGACCCCCCCCCCTCCCCTTAGAACCGCGCCTGCTACCGGCCATGGAGTGGATGACGGCCGGTAGCGAGAGATCTCCGACAACTTGCCCCTACCTAGGCCCAGGGCTGGCGACGCCCTTGGTACCGGATCAAACCCAAATATGTATCTAGGATTGTTACTGGACGGTAGGTGGCTCTTTGACGAGCACTTCCGATAGCTTGCTCAAAAGCTAGTGGGCACAGCATTTGCTTTTCGGCAACTTTTGCCCAATTTGAGTAAACCGAGCGTCACCACAAGGCTGTAAGAGGAATTCTCCAGTCGATAACACTATACGGTACCCCTGTGTGGATGGTAGCTCTGATCGCCCAAAGTAGGGCGCCAGTATTGTGGGTTAGAGCCATACGTGGTTATCACATTGTGTCTAAAAACGCGGCGCGCGTTTGCCGGAAAACGGAACTAGGAGTAAGTTGAATCCTGCCTCACCTGTTCGGTGTACAGAACCGATTCGCTGTGCCAGTGCTTGGATATCACAGCGTTGCGTGTTACGCACCATAGTCGGTAGCGGCAGATGTTGTACCTCTTTGTGCGAAGATCACATTGCGCTGAAAGAGGCGGCGGAAAGATTCATAGTTAAAAATGTCTACTCGAACCTAATTCGTCACCGCCCGGGTGGCGCGGTGCATTGTAGGACCTCATGCCGCCCTCAGTGGTGATTAAGAAAAATGTTAACCAAAATTACTAATTTAAATTGAAATATTAAACTGCTATTGACATTTTAAAAACCTATGCTTACAAAGATATATTTTATGAACTGTTTAGTAATTTTTAAAATATTATTGGTGACGAGCAGATTCCCTAGCGGCAAGTCGCAGAACTAACGTATGACCATCGAGATATAATGTATAGAGAAGACGCCACTCATTAGTGCGGTGTTCCATGCAATTGCGGCGCATGCGCCGCACTTCCTTCAGTCGCTTGCTAGCTACACTCTGATGAAGCGGTGGCTTAAGCGTGTGATTGTTTAAATTTAAAAACGTTCTAAAACTCGTGAATTATGCCATTTTGTGTCTTGAGATATTGCACTAATAATACAAGGAATACGGAGAAAAACAAAGGAATAACTTTTCACCAGTAATTAACTAGATATAATTGTTTTAAAATTAAATACGAACAAAATATTTTAAGACGCCATTGTTGCCTCATTCGACATAGAGTACTTAGAGTAAAACATACAGAAGTGATATTTAGGTAAAATTAACTGACGTTAAATGCACAACGTATTTAACGTATTTAATTGGATAAGGAAAAATAATATGTTGTTAAAAATAACTTCGTAAATAACCCATAACATTTTTCTTGCAATAATTATATTTAAATTATCATTAAAGTATAATTTAAAAATTGAATATTCGGCTTTTATATTTTATACCTCGATGAATTCTACAAAAAAACTGAAACAGGTAAAGCTATTGAAGTACTATTTACTCAAAGTGAATTTCCTAATAAAGCTTCGTAGGTATAAAGCTATTTATCCGTTCTGCTTTCTTGGTTGGCGCTTACTCTATAAAAGCGAATCTTTGCAACAGTTCGTTGGCCAAAACGCGTAAGCGCCATGAAAATCACGGCGCTTATGACATTTCGTTCGCGAGGAAACTACAGCTCGAATGCGATAGAGCGCTGCTTGTTAATACTGTTGGATTAGACTACTAATTATTGTTTGGCTGCGCTGCAGCGCTTTTTAGTTTTAATTCAAATATAAACGGAATATATAATTGGTTTTGAGTGGCTCCTCTAGTACGTAGTACGTAATATCTCGATGCGTATGACAGATAAAAATACGTATACACGTTAACATTCCACTTTTAAAATACTGATCACCCTCACGAAGTGGTCTTATAGTATTTTTTATTACTCCGTAGACGTCTATCAATGAAATCATTGTAGAAAGAATTTAAAATAACAATGCACTCGCTCTGTTTATTAAACTGTCAGGTAGAAGTATCCGCCGCTATGGAATCTGCTCGTCACCAATACACGTTAACATTCCACTTTAAAAATACTGATCATCCTCACGAAGTGGTATTAAAGTATTTTTAACTACTCCGTAGACGTCTATCAATGAAATCATTGTAGAAAGAATTTAAATGGTGACGAGCAGATTCCCTCGCGGCAAGTCGCAGAACTAACTTAAGACGTCTAATAAATAACAATGCACTCGCTCTGTACATTAAACTGTCAGATAGAAGTATCTGTCATACGTTACATTAGTTCCGCAAACGGCCACTAGGGAAATCTGCTCGTCACCAATTAAAGTTGAGAGTATTTGGTACAGTAAATAATACATTGTTTCTTTTTTGTTAAACTGTTAAAACTTCTTTTCTCCGTTTATATTGTGCTTAACAATGTATTTTTTTATTTCTGAATGATAAAGATTCGTCTAAATTTGCCGCCCTAGGCTCCAGCCTACTCAGCCTAGTGTTAAATCCACCACTGCCAATGCTTATGCGTTAGCAAAGATGCGTAGATTGCATGCAGTGCTGCCACCTCTCTGAGGCATACCAGCGCTAAAAGCGCTTGAAAATAGCGCTAGATTCCGCTAGATTGCACTAGGGACACGGTGTGGAAACCAAAGTATGGATAAAAAAAGCTCGCCAATGGGACACGGTATCGAATATAATAGTAGCAATACTGTACTCATGCATGAGTAGTATCGAAAAAAAAAGATCGTACTCATTATTTCATAAAAGAATCGATACTTTAATGGAAAGTACCGACTCGATATCGAACTATCGAGTGCTTTCCTTACCGAAGAGTGGATTGAGGAATCTTGTAGATTGTAGAATCACCTGGAAACGCCTTCAAACAATGCTTGAACTCAGGCTTTACTTCCCATTCAGACTTATAACGTTGTTTATAATATTATTATGTTTTTTTGACACTGGTACTTGGTACATGTTAAGTATTGCATATCATTAATCTATGAAAAGCTAAAAACTATGCAGGTGACTGTGAACACAATCACTGTTGTGTTTATGAAATTGAATTGAGTGTGTTTATGACATTTAATCACAATTCAACACTCATCACAAATTAATAAAACTTCTGAGCGCCAAATTCAAATATTTTACCTCTTTCCTCTTTTGTGATTAGTTGTCCTGAACACACTCATTACTATTAAGTTTTTCTGTCATAAAAACGCGCTATATTTTCCGCTAGGAGTTAATATTGAAATTTCAGCGCAAAGTGTCTCAAAAAAGCGCTAGATCTAACTCCGAAAGCGCTAAGGTGGCAGCACTGATTGCATGGGTGATTACTTCGAATAACAGAAATAAAAAAGTTTGAAAAAATAAGTACTTTCACTTATTGCATACAAAACGGTAATTTCGTAAGTAAAGACCTATTATTAAAACTATTTAAAACGATGTTTTTTTTACTCAATTTGTTATTTTTCTCAATGTCGACATAGGTATTTATTGTGTTGATACCGAGATCCCAGAACCGTCAGACCTTCAAAAAATTGGTAAACAACGATATACATTCTCGTTAGTTTGAATGTGGAGGGGTTCTGTTCTTTCTTTAGTCTTGTTGCAGATAAGTGATAGGGCTGATTTCTTATCCGATGGCAAATTGTTTTTAAATAATAACTTGAGAAACCTCACACACAGCCATCTATTTCCACACTATAGACAGACCAGGATTTTAGGCCTTTGGGTGCCGAAATTAACGTGTAGTAGTCCCAGCTACAAGCAAGGAAATCCGCCACCTAATCCTACGGCGGCAGCACACCGACGTGGTGCTCATATCTATCTAGTCTGGCATCCCGAGGGCCAACTTTTTTTTTGGATTTTAGTCCATCATTCAAAATTTAATCCATCCTGGCAAATTCACATTTTAAAATTCCTACCATAAATACATAAATAATCGCAAACAACTAAAATTATTTCATGCTATTGATATTTTTTCAATTTATTAAATATTTCAGTTAAATATCGATATCGACATTTCGAGTCGCTCTACATAGGTAAAACCCTAAAGGCAGCCATTTTATACGCCTACTTCTCTACTAGTATAGGTGTGCACGATAATTTTGTAGGTATGGCTAGTCCATGTACGTCCATGTATGTCCATGTCAATGATCTGTATTGTCAATATGTCATTCGTAAAATTTGACACTTTTGACAGACATGACATAAGTGCACCTGTGCTGTGCACCTTGTGTTCACAAATATTCCGTAGATCACGTAGAATCAAAATCAAATCTCTTTGAAATAACTTTATAATCAAAAAGTTAATGGTTTTGTGAGAACAGCAGTACATTATAAAAATGTTATGCAATTCATCATGATTTGCAAACGATACAAAAACATAAGTCTTATTTACAATAAATTTCATCACATTCAACATAAAACTAAAAATGTTCAAGAAAAAAAGACTAACGTTACATATTTGTGTAAATATCTCAATTTAAGTGAAAGTAAAGCGCAATATTTGATTATGAAACATCCTGTGGTAGCCAAATTAAATGAAGAAAGAATAAAAGACTTAGTAGATACAGTTAATGAAATAGGATTTACATCTCAAGGATTGATTAAGGAACCTGCATTATTTGGGATCTTGCCTGTAACATTAAAATACCGGTATAAAGTTCTAATTGAATGTGGAATAGAACAGGTGTCTCCTACGCTAGTAGCGACATATTTAACATTATTAAGACAAAGATCTATAGAAGAATTGAAAAGATCACAGATATTACCTCAACATATTAATGTTGAAAACAGATTAGCGGGTTATATGACCCAGTGGCCAACATCACTTACAACATTAATTAATGAAGATGTTAATAAATCAACATTGTATATGTTACGCTTAAAAATAATCCAAAGATACTTGGAACTTGTGTTAGATCTCTCAAATCAAGAGTTCTACAGAGGCATTTCAACATATCCTACAACAAAACATCGGCCATTAGCTTATATGAATGAATCATTGAAGATATTACAATCACAAATTGCAATACCAAATCACAAAATCAAATCCAATTTATACCTACTACATGCTGATCCAGAAAATTTAAAGAATATTATTTACAACTTCAAGAGCATAGGTGGAATTGATATAAAGGAAGTGATTAGGATGCATCCTAAGCTCGCTGTAAAGAATTGCCAGACTCTGCTCGAGATCCGAAAGGTTTTAGAAGAATACAACATAAGCAATGACGCACAAAGGAGATGCTTTGATATATACACTCTAGGTCCAGACACAGTCAGGGAGAGACTAGAAAAAGCAAAGAGCACTCCTGAATTTAGTATGTTCTTCAACCATCCAAGATTTCTGAAAATGATACACTATAATAAGACTGCAATGAAGAGATTAGGTAAATTGTACTCTAATAACAAAAAGTGCCTTAGTCTGAATATTCTGTCAGGTAGTTCTGCACATTATGAAGTGTTTGAAAAAGCTCCCGGTGATCGCTTGGGTAAAGGAAAAGATCTTCTTTTTTGTATTTTTCAATCATTGGGAAGAAAATATAAAATACCTCAAATAGGTAATCTTATTAGAAGACATCCTTTTTGGATTAACACTCCGGTAGTTCAAGTGAATTATGTATATGAACAATTATCAGCACAATTTAGTGATACGGAGATATATGAAAATTGCATTATTTTATTATATCCATGGAAAAAAGTACGAGAAACTTTAAATATGTTAAACCGAAGAGAACAATATACAATTTTCCATGAAAATTTCAACTATGATAGTTTAAGTAACTCCCAGAAGTTAAGTTTAATTTTATATCTTTTAGAAAAAAGCCATTATTTTACTGGAAACGGTATATGGGCTGAGGAAAGAAATAGAAATACAGAGAAAGTGCAGTTAAAAGAAACTACTGTGTAACTTTATAAATACCTTTATTATTAAAAGCATGTATTATTTATTTATATTTAGTTTCCTTATTAAAAACTGGTAATATCTATTTCTATCTAAAATTAAACACCAACTAGCTGTTGATCGCGGCTTTGCTCGCATGGAAGTTATCTATATGTATTTATTAAAAACTGTGTAAGTTTTTTTATTTTTTTTCTCCCCATTTGGCAGGAGAACTTGGCTCGCACTTCTGTGCATTTGCCAGCGTCAAGTTTTATTTGGTTGATATTTGAACTTTGAATGACACAAAGTAAAGGAACATTAACGCGAAAAGACAATATAACGGAATTTGGAAGAAAGGTAACAGGATCAGGAATGTGTATATATTTTAAATACTTACATAATTAAAATTAAATATTTTGAATAAATAGCAGCCACAGTCTGTTGTAAATATTAATATGTTTAAAAATATTTATACAATTTAAAGGCGAATGTTATTAGTATGAATAAAATTCGAAAGAACACTATATATGGAGGGGTTAGAAGAGAAAAGAAGAGACTTTATGGAAGTGGGGAAAGGAACACGGAGTGATATCAAGTCATTATAAAAGGAAGTACGGTCATGAATCGGACAGGAAAGGAATATGTGGTTCAGATCCCCAAAGTCATATCCACATTCACATTGAGGACTATCTATAATATGAAATCGTGCCAGATGTGCTGGACACGTGGTGCTGTGTAAGTTTGTATGAATACCTAATGTATTCATGTTTTTAAACATAGTTCTTTTTAATCAATATCCCGTTAATAAGGACTTTTATCCAAACTTTCGACCCTTATTTTAACCCCTTTAGGTACAATTCCCATAAATGCTGATATAAGTATTTTTTCGTGTTTGAGTTCGATTTATTTGAGAAAGTAGAAAAAATGTGGCGGTACGAAGTTTGCCGGTTCATCTAGTCTAAAATAAATATAAGTTGACTAAATTAGACTTTATTGCACAATACACAATTTTATTGCACACATTAAAAACAAATTGATATCTTTTATTTTTATTGGTAAATCTATTAGGATGGTAAGTCTGGGACAATCTCCACAGCCCTTTTCCGATCCCGCTCTGTGGACTCCTTCTGGATCATAACGTCTTCACAGAAGGAGACTGCGCCCTCCCATGCGGCATTGCCGCGATCAATGCTGGTCGTGACAAGTTTCGTTCGTCCGTCGTGCGTATATGACGGCCAGAATGTCGAAGGGTGGCAATTGCGCCAGGATCGTCGCCGAATCGTACGAGATCGTAAGGTAGCCCCGTACGATCTGTATGGCCATCAACCGCTGCAGACTCCCGAGACGAGTTTTACAGCGGGAGGAACCCGTCGGTGCCCCATAGAGGATCATGGATCGCACGACGCTCATATAGAGGCTGCGAACTTCCTCCCGCGGTCCCCCGAAATTGAGCAGCAGACGATGTGGGACCCCTGCTACCCCTCGTGTTCGGTGGACTAGTCGCCCGAAACAGGGCCGTCTTAACCTAACCGGGGGCCCCTGGGCACATAAGAATTAGGGGCCCTTTTGGAAAGTAAATAAAGTGTATTATGCTAACATTTTTCTACTATGAACATTTATTATGAGTAATCGTGTATGCTGACGTTAGTTTTTTGGTTAGGTTTTTGGTTACAATTACCATAATGTTTTCTTTTAGGCTTTGTGTTAAGCAAAACCTTCTATTTATTATTACGTGTTCGGGTTCGACGAATTTCAGAATTAAGCCTTCAGACGTGTAAAAGAGACTTTTTGGTTACAATTACCATAATGGTTTCTTTCAGGCTTTGTGTTAAGCAAAACCTTCTATTTATTATTACGTGTTCGGGTTCGACGAATTTCAGAATTAAGCCTTCAGACGTGTAAAAGAGACTTTATTATAAACACTCTTAAAAGCACAGAATAACTCAGAATAATAGTCCCTAATGATCGCCTAGGTCGCTCTGTTAATCACTTATATCACTCAGATATTTGTCGCACTGAAGCTCAAACTAAACTGCCTTTTTATACTAGATGCCACTATTATTACATTGTTTGGGAAAGTTTAATAGCCTCTCGAAACACCCCGTTCCGAAAAAACGCTGTCGAAAACAAGCCAACCGCGCGACAATCAGTCTATATTTGACGCTATGTATATTCCCTTAAGTTTTATTATTCTGTGCCTTAAGAATCTGACTAGAACTTTCTCGGCTAAAGTGGTATCACTCCGCTCGAGCCGGGCCCATTTATGCCGAAGCGTGGCTCTCCCACGGTAGAGACAGTTAACTTCACGAAGAACGTCCGGAACCTTAGATTTTGGCACAATTATCTGCAGGTGGAACTTTCTGCCGTTGGTCTTCACCCATTTCCGATAAGGTATCCCGTTCTGTAGTACCAAGCTATCCCATTGTGCCCAGTAAACTTTAGTAATAGCGCTTGCAGATGATAAATGACTCCAAGCAGGTATATAATTATATCAATGAGCTTACCATGTGATAAGTTTGAAGCAAGATTTCGAGTTTTGAATCAGAGTACATTTTCTCATCGAGACATATTCTTTGGATTGTCTCATGAAGTCCTTCTACATGTTGTTTATCATGTTTTCCCAGATTGGTGCCTTGGAACGTGCGTCTTAAATCAACAAACTTTTTTTCGCAACGTTTCCTCGACAGCTCCTCCAGGCAGTCCTATTTTTTTTTTCAACCTGGACATCTACTAACTCTTTAGCGGGTTACTTAGTTGCAGATGATCACTCTCACCATATCTGTAGCACATAATCCCAGAACCCCTCTTAAAAGAATAGTTGATCTCTTTTATTTCCTCTGAGACTTCGCTTGTGGGTCGGCCGGATATCCTATCGAACCGCTTCGACTTCCAGGGCGTGTGCCAGTGCTTCACTTATTGAAGCGTGGTGGCTTGGCCACCACTGCAGCTCTTACTTACAGGTCCTTGATGCTGTTTATGAAAATCTGCTCGTTGTTTACTTTTATTATCTACGCTTTCCGTACGAGGTTCTCAACTTCCAATGTACATTGCTGCAGGCCTTCTCCTGGGCATTGGGCTCTATCGCATATCTGGGAGCGGAAAACGTGTTTCAGATGGCGTTCTCGACTCGAGCGCTTCCAACAATTCTTTATATCCGCTACCTGAACCAGGTGGTGCTTCTAGGAGTGACAACGCTTGCCCCCTAAGAGTAACAGTGACGACAGTCAGGCACTGTTCATTACTCCACCCGCAATATTTCAATACGGCCGACATCCCACGATGTCCCGTGATCTTCACCAGGTCGTCGGACTACCCTGTACCTGCCAACGTTGCAATAACAAGTGTACGGTCGTCCCTTAAGAACTTTATGGCCTCATCGGCCTTCGAAAATTTGAATGAAAATCCTTATTAATGGGCTCTTGATTAAACATCATTACATAGTATAAAACAAAGTCGCTTCCCCTGACTGTCTGTCCCTATAAATTTTGAAGCGGTTTTCTTAAATAGATAGAGTGATTCAAGAGGAAGGTTTATATGTATATTAAAGTAAGAGGAACACTGATAATTTTAAAGATTTCCAATATGATGTCGTAAATAAACATATTTTTTGCGCTTATATTGCAAACGCTGGCTGAAACCTGCTAGATAGATGAAAATAATGTACTACAGTATTGTACACCTTAAAAAAGGCTTCAATAAAGTCCGGAATGGTATATGTCTATCTCTCAGGGATAACCCACAACAACCATTTTTATTCCTTTCTTTTTACGAGAAAAAATGGTTTATTTACGAAGCTATTTTAAGCAATATAGAATTGATCCTTATTTAATTAAGTACCTTAAATACATTGTGCATTTAATATAGACCAATATGACCCTTTGCAGCATGTGATTTAAATGAATATATTCAAGAATATTACAGATTTTAACTACAAGAATCGCGTCGCAATGGATGCATCTAAAATCCACACATGCTAAGATGGGGCGGGTCGTTAGTTAATAAATAAAACGTCTTAAAAAATATGAATAAATTAACAATAAATAAAACAATAAATAATTAACTTACAGTTTTTAATTAAATACATATAATCAACTTCCACGCGAGGAAAGCCGCGGGCAACAGCTAGTGTACTATATTTTTTTGTGAAAAAAGTGTAATGTGTACGCAAATTATAACGAGAACTTATTATTATGTTTGAGACAAAATTGTCGGTTCCTCGGGGCCCCCCTGATGATGGGGGCCCTGGGCACTGGCCCCGTGTGCCCTTATGGTAAAGACGGTACTGGCCCGAAATGCTCTACGAAACTCTACCGACTGTCCAGGATGAGGGCTAGTTACTTCAACTGGCTCACTTGGACTTCAGTGTTATCCACTCGGAGGCATGAGCTGGGTGGTTCCTGGCGCTTACGTAAGACGTGGAGAAGCCACCCTCAGGCCCAGCTCACGAACCGTATCCACGACACAAGCCACCCCTTGCTCGACGAGCAGAAGCACCTCCCCGAAGCGTGACCCTCTAGACAGTAAGTATTAGGTATCGTCTGCATAGCAGGCGACACAGAGGCTAAAGGACAGACTAGTGCGAAAGCCCGCATCGTATGCGAGGTTCCATAACAATAGGCCCAATACAGAGCGCTGGGAAATCCCACAACCCACCTCCTTTCGGTTTGCCAGGCCGTTCTGATTGACAAACTTCTCTGTCCTGTCGCGAAGATAGGCCTCTATGACAGCATGCAGGTAAGCCGGCACCCCGTAATATTTAATCGCGCTTGAGGAAAGGGTGCCGAAAGCCTTAACGATATCAAGGCTAACTGTCAACACCTAATTCGATCGGACGCCGACCCTGACAGGGATCGAACATACTATTAGTGTCCATTGTCGAGCGTCTCCGTCAGAATCCAAATTGGCAGTCCGATAGATCATGGCCCACTCGGGACAGGTGCCCGCTGACACGGTCAAAGAAAACTCTTTCAAAAAATTTCACCTACTCGTTCAGCAGACATATCGGTTGGAACGCAGAGGGAGAATCTGCAGCCTTTCCTTACTTTTTGAGAAGTACCAGTCTCGCTTCTTTCCAGCCGAGGGGGAAGATACCGAGGCCAAAACACTCCGGACTGTCCTGGACCCTTGGAAAGAGCGTGTCTAGCACTCTTCCTAGAAACTCCGGTCCAGACACTCCAGACTAGTAGTCATCTGAGTCTTTATGGCAGAGCAGGCCTGAATTACGACAGCCTTGGAGGGCAAAGTTTGTTATCCACATTATATTACAGTTTTAATTTATAGGTGTTAAACAATTCCTATCCTTTGATTTCATAACTCGATTGATCAATTTTGAAAACAGAGGAGAAAAAAAATCTGGTGCTAGTAGCAGTGGGAAAAAATTACATAAGTACGATTTTGGAGGGGGGTCGTGTCCCCTGTGACCCGCGACTGGGCTCAACACGAACTTGACCGGTTTTTATCCGACTACGGCGAAACCAAAAGGGAGGTTAATATTTTTGGAAGTATGCTTCAGCACAGTGCCTCAACTACTGAACCTAAGTATTTTAATGAATTACGTGTCAATAGATTTATATGAACCGGGTAATATAGCCTATTTAAATTTCATTAAAAAAACTAGCATTGGCCCGCATTTTTCTCGGTTTTGTTATGTCTTTCCTCTAGAATCAAAGTACATCCATGGCAAATTTCATTGAAATCGGTGTAGTAGCTGAGCTGTAAAAGCGTAACAGACAGAGTTACTTTCGAATTTATAAATATTAGTAGTTAAGCAACTTCAAATGAAAAAGGTACATAATGCTTATTGATATTCGTAGGTAGGTATCTCTATTGTGCTCAGCCGCACTCGCATTTAATCGGTGTATCAGTGACCACTGCCTGCAACTGCGGCGGCTGCCAATCATTTCAGTGACCACTGCCTACAACTGCGGCGGCTGCCAATCATTTCTGTATTAACAATGTACTCTGTGCTGCCAATTTAACTGTAATCTAATAGTAATATTAAGATTTTAAAAAAGTATAATGAGAGAAGTTAAACAGAGACAGGAAAATTAAGTAGGCGGAGGCAGTTGGAGTAGTGTATAACGTAGCTTTCGGATAGGGAACGGGAACAGTCGCTCGAATGTGTATTGTGTTCAAAGTACATCGTTAGAATCTTAGATTAACGTTATAAGCAGGCTCAGAGATTGAGTCAGAGATAATAATAACTACATTGCTCTGTTCACACAAGCTAGCAACATTTTGCACTGCGGGAGTTTATGGGTTTTGTTAGTTCCCGCCCGCCGCCACTAGAACAGTTATTAAAAGACAAAAACACTTACAAACCAATATATAAATATATTAAAAATACTATTAAAACAATTTAAAAATGAAGTGAAGAGACAGTGCAATGTTTGTGCAAATAAAATAAGACTTGACTTAAAGGTCTTAGTTACCAGGTCATTAAATCCCAAAAAAAAAAAAAAAAGGTTTTGTTAGTTTAGTAATGGCAACTATTGGCAGTTAGTGTCACTCAGATAACAGTAATCGTTGAGTTTTGAGTTCGTAGTTTAGTCTGTGGTAAATGGTGGTAGTGGAAAAATGGCGACTTTACTCCCTCGGTCTCTTGGTCTAACTCTCTCTCAAACTCTTGTTTTGAAAAATGGAACTAAGGTAAAAGCTGTGTGCAATTAACTTGTTTTCACTTATGCACATCTTATAATTTAAAAAAAAATCTGTTCTGTAGTAATCATATTAGAATATTAATTTATGGATGCGGTCTTGGGATCATTTAGGTTTTAATTTAATTTGTTTCTATAAATTTAAACACTTACTTATTACAGCTTGTTTGATCTGTTCTAATTGCGGCGTACCTTGACAGTAATTTAGCAATTTATTTATAAATTTGACCTTGTCAGTTCGTGCTATTGTGACCTTACGTCATCGTCTAGCTCCAAACCGTGAATACGATCTAATCTAATTTTTTTAAATCGTTGATTATATTGAATACAAAAAAACTCCTCAAAATTTATTTACTACTAGCTAGTAATATTCCTTATTTACAATTGTAATACTCTTCATGTTATCTGTTAGTAAAGTCAGCTGCCTAGTTTTAGATACTAAGGTCAATGCTTCATGGGGTTATAATTATCTAAATAAATACATTACTACATATTTACTAATTAGTTATAATAAAATCATAACGTAATTATCACATTGATTTGCTCTAAGCTTGCCAGTAATTATTTTATTTACTGCAATAAAGATAATCTGATTATTAGATTAAAAATCTTTTGACTGTAACAGTGTTATGATATCAGGCAGAATTACATTCTAATAAGACTTTTCATATTTCTTATTTTTTTTTAAATCCCGTTAAATCAATAAAATATGCAAACCTATTAATCAATTTTTGCAGTGAATGCTGTTATCAGATTATTCTGATTTGTGATAAGTTATAAATATGATTAAAATACTGTGTAATTGTGTAAATGTTTTTTTTAAATAAATTTCTATGAGTTTGTAGATGTACCTAAATTATTTTAAATATGTTTTTGAAAATCATTCTAATTTAATATAAATTTTAAAGCTATATTTTTTTCAATAAGGGGGCATCCATAAATTATGTGAGGTGTTTTTTAAATTTTCTGCCCCTCCCTCCCCCCTGGTGAGATGTCGTGAGATTTTATTCAACCCCCTCGCCCATCCCACAATCTCACGTGAGATTTTTCAATGTGGATTTTTTAAAATGTGGGTTTCTTACGTAAACGCGTTGGATTGTTATTGTAAAAAGAAAAAAAAAATTGCTTCGTGCTTTTATTTAGGACTAGTTAAGACTAGTAATCAATATTGCTGAGAGTTTAATTATAAATGTAAAAAAAAAGAGTTTTGTAAAACATTTACAAGAATAAACAAGGCAGGTTGGAGCCTGTCCATGTGACGCTGCCACTCAGCTCGTACGCTCTCATTCATCGAGGCGCGCGTTCGGCTGACAGTGGAGCGAAAACAAAGGACGGGCTACACTGTACCGTAAATTCAGATTAAATTGAGCTATTTGGTATAAAACAAATATGGTGGTTTGACAGTCAGTAGATGTATAAATAACGTCGAAGTATGCATGAAATTATTTTCTTTCGAACGAATTAGTGAATGATGTTAATTGTATTACGATTACGCTTATACTTTAAATCTTAAGCATGTACTTACAATCTGGATTAAATGGACCAAAATAGTTTTATTTTTTTGTTTCAATCAGAAAAAAATTGGGTGATATTTACTGAGACCCCCCCTCTCTCCAACGTAAGATTAGATGAGATTTGGCTTGACCCCCTTCCCCCCCTTAAACATCTTACGTAATTTATGGACCCTAATATCCATCATTCTAATACAAGGATAATATCATTAGATTTAAAATAACTAAAGCAAAATGCTTTAGTTAATTTAAATTCTAAATTGTGTCTTATTCACTTTGAAATATACAATGTGGATAATGTGACTTTGCTTTGGTAAAATAATTTTCAAAATCGGTTTTGTACATCCAGAGATCACTCCCCATGACCTCACAAAATTTACATCTCTATAATATTAGTATACATATAGATTATTGGACATTTACTTTTAATTTGAGATGTGTCAAATACATGTTTACTTATTACTACAAGGCTTAGACAGTTTTGATTGTTTTAACCAAAAGGGAAATAAGATGTTTGGTTTAAAATTTAAGTAAACATTGCTTATTTGTGTTAAATTTTCTTATAAAGTAAAGTATACATGATTACTTCCTTAACATTTTTGAGGTTTAAAGACATGACTAGATATTTATTTGTTAATTTTTTTGTTGTAGTTGGTTTAAGATACATAATATTTAAATAAGCCTTTAAATAATCCATTAAAATATTTTTATTCCCTTTTGTTACTACACTACACTTCAGAGGTGTGTATTTGAGAGAAGTCTACCCCAATTAGTCAGTGTCAGGGATAAATAATGAGCCTTTATTAGCATGAATCAGGTACAAATGTACATTAAACTTCTCATACTTCTTACATCTATACTAATATTATAAACGCGAAAGTTTGTAAGTATGGATGGATGTTTGTTACTCTATCACGCAAAAACGACTGAACGGATTTGGATGAAACTTTACAGTAATATAGCTTATACATCAGAATAACACATAGGCTACTATTTACCGCGATAACCTTACCGCGATAACCGACATATACGCGGGCGGAACCGCGGGCAACCACTAGTTACAATATAAATCAGTTTTAATTGTTCATTGTTCAAAATAAGACATTCATCCATACAGTAGTTAAAGAAGCATTTAAGACAGTGTTGCTAAATATGCCAAATGAATCTTTATTTTATTTTTGGCTCCTAATCAATACCTGTTATGTCTCTTGATATCTTTGGAATGTTAGATTGTGTTTTTGAACAAGAAGTCTGAGTGATTTATTTTTATGCATACATAATCTTGACACTATATTTCTCATGTATTTGTAAGTATAATAAAAAAAAAAAAACACTGGTGTGTCAATTATTATATCATAATGGCTTTTTCTTTCCTCAGGCTTAAAATAAAGTCATATTCATCTGTCGATGAACTTAAGATCTCATCTATCTCAATTTTTTTTTAGTTGTTGGTGGGAGCGTCAAACAATAGTCTGCCGAACAAGCAGCAAGTACGCAACTTAAATGTCCATGAATATGTAAGTTATACACTACTACGTGACAATGGCATTCCTGTACCTAAATTTAATGTGGCGAAAACCAAAGAAGATGTTGTCAAGTTCGCTACAGATCTCAACACAAAGGACATAGTACTCAAAGCCCAGGTAATTATCTCTACTGTGTAGGTACCTTCATTCCAAGTATCTGATCAGAATAGTAAAAGTGAAATTGTTACCAGGTACTGGCAGGTGGCAGAGGAAGAGGTGCTTTCAAAAGTGGTCTTAAAGGCGGAGTCAGGATGGTAGACACGTATGTTGTTTACATAATCCATATTTCTTCCATACTGTGCTTTAGGGAGATATTATATATTATAAATTTCGAGTTATTAAATATTATAAATGCAGTTGTGAGTTTGCTTGTTACGCATACGCGTTGATGCGATTATTAGGTTTACTTCCAGAATGGCAGTACAATGCCCGATTGGTAAAAGAAAAAAAAATCGCGAATGTAGCCGCTAGACTGTTATAATAAACAAAATCGCTATTTTGTTTTCTTTTTGCTGCATTTAGTACAAAAGTAAAATGCTTGGTGTTATATATATATATATATAAATATAATGTATTTATAAAAGTAAACAATATTTTTAATTCTTTAATTTATTATATTCTACAGACCTCAGGTCGCCGGCGAACTAGCCAGTAAGATGTTGGGGGAGTTGCTAGTGACGAAGCAAACCGGCGCTGGCGGACGTATTTGCAACATGGTGATGGTTACCGAGCGCAAGTTCCCGCGCAGGGAGTTCTATATCGCCATCATGATGGAGCGTAGCTTCAATGTAATATGACCTTTTTTATCTTTTAGTTTTGATATTCGTAATAAAGACACCCGAGAGTGGACTGTGTTTAGAGACTAGAATGTTTGTTGATGTAAATCACTACATAGTATAAAACAAAGTCGCTTTCTCCGTCCCTATATACCTATGTCCCTATGTTTGCTTAAATCTTTAAAACTACGCAACGGATTTAATGCGTTTTTTTTTAATAGATAGAGTGATTCAAGAGGAAGGTTTTTATGTATAATAAATGCATAATATAGTATGGAAACACTGTAAATTTTTAACCGACTTCCAAAAGGTGGAGGTTCTCAATTTTTTTGTTTTATGTATGTACACGGATTAATTTGTGGACCTATTTTGAAAATTCTTTTTGTATTCGAAAGGGTATGCTCCCCATGTGGTCCCATGGCCAAGGTAAGTAGGTAGTAGAGCCACGCTGATTTCAGCACGAAGGGGCCGGCTCGACCGGGCGGTACTACCCTCGCACAGAAAATCAACGTAAAATGACAGCGTTTGTGCTGTCGTGTTTCGTTGGTGAGTGCGAGACCGGAGGCCCAATTAGTCTAGTCAACAAGTTCCATACTTGTTGACTAGACTAAAAGATGCACAAGCATCACTAGGCCGCCATAGTGTGGGTCGCCATACTGCATTGCTGTATTCGCAATGAGTATGGTGCCCACCACTCGTGGATTCTGCTAATGCTTTCCATCAGGCAGAGTAGAGTCATTTTGGCAGGCCAAACATAAAAAAATAATAAATAAAAAATTGTCATAGTGTGGTACCTACTATTACATTTGGCTTGGCACTGACTTCAAATCTATGAATAGGCAGCACATACTTTTTAGTTTTTGAAGTCAGTTTTTTTAAACGAAGTTTTTTTCGAGGTTTTTAATGTGATGTAGCAAATAAACTCATTTTTTGCGCTCACATTGCAAACGCTGGTTGCACCCGACGAAATAGATCAAAATAATGTACTACAGTATTGTACACCTTAAAAAGGTCTACAAAAAAGTCTGCGACGGTATATGTTTATCTCTTAGGGATAACCCGCAATAAACATTTTTTATTCCTTTCTTTTTACGAGAAATAATGGCTTATTTACGAAGCGATATTAAGCAATACAGAATGAATCCTTATACAATTAAGTAAATTAAATACATTGTGCATTTAATATAGATGAAAATGGCTCTTAACTGTATCTAATTTAAATGAATATATTAGAAGATATTACAGATTTAAAATGCACGAATCGTGTCGTCGGCGGGGGCATCTAATCTCCACCCGTGCGAAGCGGGTCGCTAGTTAAAAAAAAAAAATACAGTGGAACATAGAACCTCCTCTTTTTTTGAAGTCGGTTAAAAAGGACATTTTAATGTAGTTAGGTGCTACGTCATTTTAATTTAAACATTAGTATTGGTGTTACGTGTTATTGTAGTAGATTAATTACTTATGTATAAGTATATTGAAATCAATAACCTAGCATTATAATTTTAGGATTCTCTAATCTCCGATAGTAGTGGATACCTACCTATTTTTCATTTTCCTCTTCGCGGTTTTTATGGCTGTTATTATTCCAATATCTGAATCGGGAATATGCATTTCTTTTTTTATTTCTTAATCTGATCATATAAGTCTCCATAACATAGAAAAAAATATAAATAGGCTTGAAACTAGTCAAACTAATTTTCAAACTGAAATTTAAAACACCGACTAAATTTGAGCTATTCAAACGCCGTGATTTTTCGCGCTATTGACATAACAAATGACGTCATTGTCATTTCGTGTTTGTTTACTATTGAGTGTTTCAGTTATTTTATACCTATTTACAGTTTTGATTGCTATAAAATTCATGGAAGAAGTTATTTTTTTCTCAATAACACTACTAACACAGTACAAATTTCGACGCCGATAATTTCGATAGTGTAACAATCGACGTCACATTTCGTTTCGACCAATAGGACGCGTTTTGTAGATTTGAATATCCCTCCCTTAATTTTCACTTTTTATTTAATATTTTCTGGGTTTAAATAATCACTAAATAAAAAAAATATGTTTTATGTATATTGTAAAGACAATAAAGAATCCAGAAAAAAATGTTTGAGACAAATAAAAATTTTATGCATATTCCCTATTGAATGACTTATGCTCAACGGCCACTAATAAAACTGCCATCACTGGTGGTAGTTTCTTTTTTCTCAACCACCACTACCGAAAGCTTTTGGGAATAAATGTAAAAAATAAACCTTATTCCCAACGACCACCACTAAAACTGCTACTAAAGCACTAAAGTTTTAGAAGTTGTCAATAATAATAATAATACAATAATCAAAAAATTTGTTGTAAATAAAATATATATACCAAATATCCCAAGGGCGTGTAGGGACACGCCCAATGTAGGGTTCATTCGTAATAAGAGCGTCTTGTTACTTCATAATATAATATTATATTTCTTTTTTTAAACTTTTATGTTTTAGTGTTGTCGTTGGGAGTAAGGTTTATTTTCAACATTTGTTCCTAGCCGCCTCTGGTTATGGTATGGTTTCAGAAAAAATAAAGTTGTTCCTACGACCACCGGCAATTTTAGTGGTGGCCGATAAGCGTAAGCCGATCGAAAATGTTAAGTTGATCTGCGAAACAAGTTCCATATTGCCGCAGCGAATACTATAAGTGTATCAATATTATCTCATTTTTAGGGACCCGTGATCATCGCGTCTTCACAAGGTGGTGTAAATATTGAAGACGTGGCTGCGGAAAACCCCGACGCCATTACCTACGAACCCATTGATATTGCCAAGGGAATTACTGACGAACAAATTAAAGGCGTTCTCCAGAAGGTACGTGGTCTTTTTTATTTTTAACCGACTTCCTGTATTATCTATGTCTATACTAATATTATAAACCTGAAAGTTTGTTAGTATGGATGGATGGATGGATGTTTGTTACTCTTTCACGCAAAAACCACTGAACGGATATAGATGAAACTTTACAGTAATATAGCTTATACATCAGAATAACACATAGGCTACTATTTGCCGCGATAACCGAAATATACGCGGGCGGAGCCGCAGGCAACCACTAGTAAGGAATATATGAAAATTGAACATTCTTTAACTAGGTAAAAGAATATGGCAGAGCAATTTAAAAAAAAAAATGCGCACCCCATTAGGTTTTATCTTTGAACTAAATACACACCAGAGTTAATTTATTGGACTACCATAGGTTTTTGAAAAAATAAAAATCTATACGTATAATAAAAATGTAACAGGTCCAATTCTGTACATTAAAGATATTTTGAAATTTTTTTTTGAAGGGCTCTCTTAATCGATACTGAAGCCAAAACTGTAATTTTTTTCATTTTTGTCTGTCTGTCTGTCCGTCTGTCTGTCTGTATCTTGGCCGCGCATCACGACGAAACTACTGAATGGATTCAAATGAAACTTGGCATGATTTGAGTTCATACTACGAGGTAGGGCATATGATACTTTTTATCCCGATATTCAGCACGATTTTCTGGGGGGAGGGGATGAAAGTCAAAATATGTACGTAGTTGTAATTCAATAACACATGGTCCGATTTCATTCATTCTTTTTTGCTAGAAAGAAAAAAATAAAAGATAACGAAAAAAGTCTTTTTTTTGTCTGCGACTGTACACTGCCTGTGGGAAGCTGAGACAGATATGTAAATATGGCGGTACGAAGTTCGCCGGGTCAGCTAGTTACAAATAAAAACATTCGAAAGAATCTTAGATTCTCTATGCTATATAGAAATAAACGCCTCATTTGGAGTTACTTTATTTATTTAGAATCAGTGGGAACTGTTTACATTAAAAATTAACACCAACCTAACTCAAGTAGCAAAGCGTCGTGTGTAACTAATAAGCATAATAATAAGTAAGTGTAAGCATTTCATAAATACGCAATAAAAGATGTAAATGTTTTTTACGTTTTTAGACTTCTTTAGACTTGACTTTCATTTAGGAATTGGAGACCAACAAGTAGTTGGTAGACAAAACGCCAGTTTCACCAGTTGCTGATAAAGTCCCTACATTCTCGAATTATCTGCTAGATACCTTATTCATACATTCTATACATTAGTAACAGGTTGCCAGACAAAAAATGACAATGTAAAGAAAGAAAGAAAGAAATACATTTATTAGTCACACTCCACGAAATAAATATAAAAGAGAAAAAATAAAAAGATATTTCTAAACAACAACAACATATTACAAAACAAACAAAATAACAATAGTGAAATATCTGCTGTGTGACTAAAAGGCCAAGGCTCAGCTTATGCTACGGTCCTGAAGGTGACCACAGCGCTGATTTTTTTATGTATGTACAAAATTTGAAAAGCTGGCTGTTAAGTAGTTGCGGCCGAATACGCCACTGCACCCATGACTTTTCTACATACATTGCTGTAATACGAACGTTATTTTATTTAACAACAACATTAACGAAATTTGTTAGGAAAATGAATTACCAATTTTTTAATTAAAAATATTTGCGGACACTTTTTGTCTGGCAACCTGTTATCAATGTATCGTCCTATTAAAAAATGAATGTAGAAATTTGAGTTTGAGTATCTACGTGACGAACGTATAGATTCTGCAGCCGGAGCTTAGACCATTATCTGTTGAATCCTTACTTTAATACTATTATTATAAATTCTAAAATAACTCTTGTCTTTCTGACTGGCTGTCTGTTAACCGCCACATCGATTTCAATGAAAGGCATGGAGATAGGCTACTCTTTACCGCGGGCGGAGCCACGGGCAACTAAAGTTTGAGAAACTTGTCTGCATTTAACACTACTAGTTGAGTGTTAAATGCAGACAAGTTTCTCAAACTTTATCAGGGACTGATGAAACTGACCCTAATAGGCTTTAATTAGTTTAAATAGCTAGTGCATAACCATCCATTACTATATTTTTTAGATTGGTCTCGATACACCCGATGCTAATGCAATGGTAAAGAAGATGTACGATCTATTCTTGAAGAAAGACGCTCTTTTAATTGAAATTAATCCTTACGCCGAAGACGCTCTAACGGGCAACTGTAAGTAACATATTGTGATCGTATTGTCTATACCTAAACGTTAACGAACTCTTATTGGTGCCTATTTACAATAATCTATATCGTTACCGATGTCATTGAAAGCCATTGTTTCATGATTTCACGATACTGCTTTTTGTTCATCATTGTCTATAGTATTTTTATGGTATGAATATTGTTATGTGAACGATTTATGCAACTCAAATATAATATTTGTAGTATATATTTTGAAATACATAATTACGTATGTTTATTTATAAATATATGTGCTTTGACGAACGGCAATAGGTTTGCCGAACGCAAGTGAGACTAAAATTATAGTCGGCATAATTTTGCCGATGCATGTTTATCATGTTTGAGATCACGTTTCGCATGTTTGTAGAACAAATAAAAATTAATTTGATTTATGAGCTAAAATTGCTATTTTCGGGTGCCTGTATTATCATACTATTATGTATTTCATTGTTATATTCGTAATGCGATTAAAAAAAAAGTATACATATAGCTGATTGCAGTGATCTTTTGTCGGTTAAGTTTTCTTAGGGTGCTCAAATATTTATGTAATAACTGTTCAAATCAAATCATTTACTTCATGAACATAAGTAAATACTATTTACCTATGTTCATCAGGACACGATTAACGATTAATTTTATTAATCGCGATGAATTAAATCACGATTAAGTTAATTGCGATTAAAATTAATCAAATTAAGTAATCGATTGAAAAAATTATCGATTAATGCCAACACTGGTAAATAGTATGATTGTTCTGCCATTAGACATACATAATATCATGTATGCTATGAACTCTTGAATGAAAAGTCACAAAACAATAAGAAAATTGTTTTATTTTTCAGTTTTCTGCCTAGATGCTAAGTTTAGATTCGACGACAACGCCGAATTTAGACAAAAGGAATTGTTTGATTATCGAGACACGACACAAGAAGATCCCAAAGAGGTCGAAGCTGCTAAAAATGACTTGAATTACATTGCACTTGATGGTATGTTCAACTAATAACTCTTGTTTTCATTTATACCTAACTACAATTATTGTAGAACTGCATTTGTCGCTTCTCTGGTTGTAAAATTCTCTATTATAATCGAAATATATAACATGTGTATAATAATAATAAATATTCGGACATCTAACACACAACGCCATCTAGTCCCATGCTAAGCAGAGCTTGTGTTATGGGTACTAGACAACTGATACAAATACATATATACATTTTTTTTGTAAATACCTACATATTATACATAGATACACCCAAACTCCGAAACAAATATTTGTAGATAAACATTTGGTCCGACTCGGGAATTGAACCTGAGACCTGATGATCAGCAGTCGCACACGCCAACCGCGAGACCAACGAGGCAGTCAAAATTGTGATAAAATATATTTAAAAACCTCGAAAAATAAGCTCAAATTTTGAAAGAATAGATACTCGACACTCTTCAAGGAGTCCAAAGATGATTTTATGCAACTATAATGTGCTGCAACGTACAAATATTTACTATATAAATTTCATCCACCTAATGTCTTCACTGAGAATGATGATGTTCTCCGAGTCGATTCCGGCCACGGCGGCCAATCTCAACGGAGACCAGCCAACTACGCAGGAGATATTATAGTGCACAAGTGTGTGCGCAAACACAGGTGCACTCTCTGTTCCCTCTCTCTCATAATCCGACGGGACGGTTAATCGACACGATCGGGGAGAGATCAGGCGCAGGACCGACAGCTTTACGTGCTCTCCGAGGCACGAGTTCAGACCCCAAGTTCAACTTTGAGCTGTTATTAAGTATTCCTATAATCAGATAAACTCAATAACACTTTTGGCCCGACCCGACTACTGCCTCGTTGGTCTAGCGGTTGACGTGCGACTGCCGATCAAGAGGTCTCGGGTTCGCTGAGAATACCCGTGGAGCTTATGCCTCAAAAAGAAGTAAAGTTAGTCACGCTAGTTGATGTCCTCTGGTCTCTGTGGCTTCTCCAATCACAGGACATACATAAGGGCAATCAATCTTCTTTGAGCTACTGCTCTCTCAGTCTCCATCCAAAACTTTCACTGTCATTTATTTTCTTTCTTAACTGCCTTGGTGGCGTAATGTTAGCGTATGCGACTGCTTGTTCGAGGTCTCGGGTTTGATTCCCGAGTCGGACCAAATATTTGTATAATCTGCAGATTTTTGTATCGGAGTTTGGGTGTTTTCTATGTATAATATGTATGTACACTGTACCTATTTACAAAAAGAAAAGTAGAAATGTATTAATATTAGTTGTTTATAATACATGGTCTGCTTAGTTTCGGACTAGATGGCGTTGTGTGTTAGTTGTCCTAAAATATTTATTATTAATTTTTATGCATACACGACACTGAGGCTACCGTAATAATAAATATAAATAACATTACAGGTACTATTGGATGCATGGTGAACGGCGCCGGTCTGGCTATGGCCACTATGGATATAATCAAGTTGTATGGTGGTGATCCGGCGAACTTCCTCGACGTCGGTGGTGGTGCTACGGTATCCGCCGTTACGGTATGTCCATGAAAATAGTTTTGATATTGTCAACTTATTTCTTTGCTAAAAAATAAGAACCAATTATGAAAATAATCACAAATAAAAAATAAAAAAAACCGACTTCGTACTGGACCAAATTGAAATGGGACTACATGGTAATCACCAGCTAAAAAAACAATCATCAAAATCTGTTCACCCAGTGGAAAGTAAAAAAAAAAAAACAGTCGAATTGATAACCACCTCCTTTTTCGAAGTCGGTTAAAAAGAAGGTTATAGACTGTTAAAGTAAGACTGTTATATAGTTGGATACCTTTTGAAGGTATCCAACTATATAACAGTCTACCCTCACATGAGACATGTTAGCATTTGAAGTCTAGAGGACGTAATAAGTAACTGCTCACTCTACACTTAAAACTTTATTGTCACATAAACTATTAAGACATTCTTGCACAACCATTATATGAAATTATTATTGTTAAGTTATGATAAGTTTTCATGTCTTTCAATATAAGTGGTTTAATCTATGTCTTTACGAAAATAAATTCTTTAAACCTAGTCGAAGTTACATCGTAAAGTGGCGCAGTGGTTTAATGGTATCTTTTTACTTTTGGATAAATTAAACTTATTCCATTGTTCAATCTTTTAAGCCAATCACGAAAACCTAAGTTAATTAATGAAATTGTCTAAAAGTTATTCTTTTATCTTTCAGGAAGCATTCAAAATTATATTGTCTGACCCGAAAGTGTCAGCCGTGTTGGTGAACATCTTCGGTGGTATCATGAGGTGTGACGTCATTGCAGAAGGTATTATCACTGCAGCCAAGACTTTGAACATTCAGGTTCCAGTTATTGTTCGTCTCCAGGTATGTATTTATTTCTAACGTTGTGTTGTTATTAGCGTGTAAAATCTCGCTTCTGGCCATCTGTAGGAGGAATGTTACGAAAAGAAACGGAAGTATGTAAAAGGAATCTGGGACAATCGATTAAACCTATAAACGCGCAGTGTTAAAGTTAATCTTCTGAAGTTACTAACATAATATGTGAAATGTCATATGATACTCAACCATCACATACAATAACTATAAAGTCTTGCTTGTTTTTATCCGACTTCAAAAAAGGAGGAGGTTCTCAATTCGAGCGTATATTTTTTATTTGTGTTCGCGGATAACTTCGTCGTTTTTGAACCGATTTTAATTATTCTTTTTTTAATGGAAAGGAGATATCCCAACGGTGGTACCCTGATAAGGACACTAAGATCTGATGATGGCATCCAAGAGAAATGCAGTCGAAACTTGAAGTCGGTTTTTGTTTTGTTAAAATTTTATTTTGTAATACGTGTTTGTTTTGTATGGAAGAAGCATCATTATATATTGTAAAATGAAGAAGTTTCCCTTTCTTCGCTTCTTGGGTAATTAGATATTTTAAATTACGCAACGTATTTCGGTACGGTTTTCACCAATAGAGGCAGTGACTTGATGTCAGTATAATATATTATTGATGTGCTTAGTTTATCGAGATATCTATAACGTCGAAAATGTTCATATGTAAACTTTGCGCAGGGTACTAAAGTGAACGAGGCCAGGAAGTTGATCGCAGAGTCGGGACTGCGTATCGTGCCGCGTGACGACCTGGACGAGGCGGCCCGTCTTATCGTCCAGCTCTCAGAAATCGTCAATCTCGCTAAGAAGGCCGGAGTCGAGGTGAAGTTCGATATTCCTTCCTACATGATGAACCCCGACCCTTAAAAACACAGTATTTTCACATTTTACCATTACTACCCAATCTAATTGGTTATAACTAGTTGTCTATGCTTATCCCATTCTTTCATTTTTAAGTATTGTTATATTTCGAATTTATTGTAACTCTCGTAAGTGATACACTTAGTCACAGCATCCTTTAACGTATATTAGTGTTTATATGACAGTCACGAAAGTATTTAAAAATAGCTATAATTATGTAGTTATTCCGTATTTTATGTCATAAGTATACTTTATTTGTATACGGGAATATGCTGAAGTGCTTTGTGATATTGTACAGTTTAAGTGTAAAGAATGTAACGTTTCCTATTCACTGGCATATTCTGTTAGTATTAAATTCGAATCGAAGTACTACACTCATATAATGCTGGTTGTATAAAGCCAATTAGATTTATTACTTCATTCATTGTTCTATTTATTGTAAACATTTAGTTGTAAGTGACCAGGTCTATTGTAGTAGTTTAATTGTTGAAAATAATTTATTGATGATTTAGTGAAGTCAGTTAGCTTCAAGTAGTTATCAAAATTGTGATTATAATCATATTCCCGATCGAAATCGAGTTCGCAGTGTTTCAAGTTAATTTATAGCACGTAGTGTATATTCGTGTACTGTTTATGAAGTACGCCTGCTTAGAGCAGTTCATTAAAACGTGTATCAGCGCAATAACTTATGTTGTGTACATTATGTACTATTTATGTATGTTTATTTGTAAATAGCACTTGTAATAAGTTGAAAACAATTATTTTTCTATGTAATATGAAAGTACAATATCGTTTCAGTAAGTTGAATTAATATATTTATATTAGTTTATTTGTGAGCTCTGGGTAAACCTCATTATTATGAATAAATTTATTTTAGATCTGTGCTTTAGTTTTAATTGTGACCAAGTCATGTAAATGTACTAGTTGATGTAATCAATTAATTAAAATACCTATTGAAGGTATCACCACACATGTTTTATTATTCGTATTAAATAATTATCACAGAGACATTAAAGATAACTCACTGACCTTTATCTCCATCCATTAAATCCATCTTAAGGTTCTGATAGACTTGAGCGTTCACTTGTATTCGAACATCGACCATTCGACGTCTTATAAGTTGTCGAACTCGAACTGAACCACGAACTGAGGCGAAGCATAGAGCCAAATATCGTTATGAACATTTTCATTTATTGCTAGCTGAGTCCCGCGGTTATTGTCGTACCGCGGATGACGCCGCGGGGCGAAGCTAGTCTAAAAAAAGTAGCCTAAGTTAATTCTTATATCATCAGCTACCTATCAGTGAAAGTCATGTTAAAATCGGTCCAGTCGTTCCGGAGATTAGCCGGAACAAACAGACAGACAAAATTGTAAAAATGTTATTTTGGTATATGTATCGTGTATACATACATATGCTGCATATGCATTTAGTAAAAAGCGGTTGTTTTAATATTACAGACACTCGCAACTATATTTATTTGTATAGATTAATTTTATAAAAGTCCAACTTACGGCAAATTTAGTTTACAGTTGATAATCGACTATTTGAATTTAGATCGTTAAAAAGGGTCGGTAAGTATACAACACTTTTATAGAATATTCAATCTAGAACTTTTTAGCGGTACATAAACTAGGTACTCACTTCAAATCTGATACATTTATTCTTATTTTCATTAAATGTTAAATTATCGTTGGACCGGAGTAGAATCCTATTGATTATATTGTTTCTATCGTCAATATTAATTTATCCATATATATTGAAGAAATAACAACCAGAAATATCATGGCTGTTCTTTTGAAGTGATAAAAATTACAGTCTACGGGCAATACAATAGTACTATTTGATGCCTTTGGTGATGAATTGGAAAAATATTTAAAATACTGAGTGAGAGTTAGAGGTGTCTGAGGTACACCTACCAAATGATTTAAACAACAACAAACTTAACAGTTTTAGATCAGGAAACACCACACTCGTTAAGATTACGGCTAATTCGCCAACTATTTAGTTAGACTTTACGAGATGAGCTTGGCCCTGTTTTAATAATCGGAATGGAGACTATTCAGACTGAACACGACTGCTTCGAATTTTATCATAGACATACCTTTTACATTTGGAAACCTCGGACCGTCTCCCACCGGAATATGCGACAGAATGGTGTGTCGTTATCGAACCGACTTGTTAAAAACCACATGGTGTGCTACTCTGCGGTTGAAATAGGAGGTATCCAGCCCCCGGATCCCTGCCTTCTGAGGCGCAGAGTGACACACAGTGGTGGTTTTAGTCGGTTCGATTCCACACACCGCCCCGCCGCAAACCGGGCGGGGTGAAGAAAAAAAAGGAGATATCCAGGCACTACTGTTATTAACATCCGGACGTCGACGACGTTCATAAGTACTTACCAGCTGTCCCTGTTAGTGAGGACACATCATCACATCAACAATGTATAATAGTTGACCACCACCACCAGATTGGGATACTATACGCTGGTCAGACCGGTTGGTATAAACTTAGTTTCAAGTTTTCTTTCACTTTCCAGTGATGTTGTCCTGCTCCTGCGTAGTTTGCTCCCTTAAGGTGGCGGTTCGCGCCGCGACCGAGACAGGAGACCTTCGCTTGACCATAGGCAATGCATAAGCAACAGTTCGCGAGCGAGACAGAGACGCGAGATGGTCTCTACCCCGGACAAGTAGTCTCGTGTTGCGCTCGAAAAGCACAATAAATACTTCCTACTATCAAACATTTGGTGCTTCTTCACTAACAGCGAAAATGGTCCTTCTTGGCTTCTAGTTAAATATAATAACAATCATATTATGGACATTTAACACACAACGCCATCTAGTCCCAAACAAAGCAGAGTTTGTATTATGGGTAATAGGCAACTGATATAAATACATATATAATTTTTTTATTAAAAGAAAATACCTAAACCGTTAAACAAATATTTGCAGATCTTATAAACATTTGCTCCCCGGGTCTGACCAAATGTTTGTAAGATCTTCAAATATTTGTCTCCGGGTTTCCGGTCTCCGTCTCGACCTACAGTACATATAGAAGAGACCGAGACACTCGTCGCGGTCTCCCGTCTCGGTCGCTTGTCTCTGTCGCGGCGCGAACCGCTACCTTAAGTACGATACATAGACATTCGACATTAATAGGATGGATGAATGTGGTGGTGACACCGTTTTCTTAACCCGTCACCATGGCGTGGCGAAGACAAGTTATTATATTACGAGGACGGTTCAAATATGATCGAGACAAATCCTCTGACACGTTTATTTACATCGAAAAAAATACAGTTTTTCTAGGTACTTCCCCTAACTGGTTACGCATTTTGTCCACCTTTCACCACCGGAAGCTTTTTGATGCCGGTATCGTATTCGCGGGTGAAACGTGCGCTCCCGACGAAAACTATGCCACACTGTTCGTAAGGGACCCAGCTATCACACACTCAAGCCACGACCTTAAAAATATACATTCGCGCCATCTACGGCGTTTGTCTACATCATAATTGAAACGCCTTAGTATTTAACTTCGTTTAGTTGTAGAAAATATTAAACTGTTGTCTGAATTATAATCTTGTAGGTCCACATAAAAATGTTAAAAGGCGGCGGAAGTGGTGCGGCGAAATCTGAGGATCCTTGTGGCAAAATTGCGCGAAATCCCTGCACATGTTAACTTTATCTGCTGTGCAATACAGTGGACCGAATGTCGATCCCTTCTCCACGTCGCCAATTGCCACAGCACTTTTCTACTTCCCGTATTAAATTTTTTGTAACAGAGTCGATTAGTTTTGTACAGTTTGTAGTGTTATTTTTCCTCAAAAATAAGTCGAATGTAAAAATAGGTCTGCAATTATGTGTATCCTCTTAGCTGGCTTTTGAGCAGGAGAATAGAGTAAACCCGCGTATGCATACACATTTTTTAATATGCATACAAAATTCACTTAAAACACGTTATACACAATGAATATATTTAAATCTTTAATTTTGAAAATTGTATTTTGCTCTATGGATTTCCTGCTCAAAACCACGACAAAAAGACTTAAAAATTTGTAATACATACGTTGTAAATATACATAATTTCGTGTATATAAAGGCAATTACTGAATTTACACACAAGAATAAGTCGATTTTCTTGCTTGCTAGTATTAAGAATTGAAAATTTATAAATCGTGACTAATAAATTGTGAAATAAATTCTCTTGCCGTTTAATTAATATCAATCGGAAATAACATGTAAATATTTATTTATATTAGGTATTACTGAGGTCTCTCGATAACTTTTGAATAACGAGGACCCATGTGGGTTTTGTGTTCTGGGAAACACTTGGCAGTTACTCCCGAACAACATCTAAATAAAGCTTAGCCTAGACGAGGTAAACGTCGAGTGCTAATGTCCGAAAGATAACTATTACAGCATTGACGGTTCAGTTTAAATCCCGGTAGGTATCAACAGTTCATAAATATTTTGTTGTTTTAAAATATTCTGGCAACAAAGGTTCATTACAATTTTAGATCTGTCCTGTGGAACTTTGCTCAAGTTTACTTCTTTTTAAGCCTAACTGAACACCCATATTCCTATTACCTAGATTAAAAGATCGATTTTTTATTTTCAATATGGAAGGATATAATTATCTTCCAACGTTGGTCCCATTGTCACTAAGTCCAGATCTGATGGATACCTTTAGCTACGAAGCTACTAAAGGGTAGTTGTAGTTGCCTTGGGTTTAGAAGGTGAAATATGACATTACCGGTATTGTAATCTGATATTGCGATGGATCGCTAAGGACTAGCTTTTTTTTTGTTAGCGACCTGTGAAAGCGCAACTCCAATTTTCCAAAAATCTCATACAAGTACAAGTATTCTTTTTGGAGGGTATTTTTTTTTTTTTTTTTTTATGTAAAATGATTCTACTCTGTCTGATGGAAAGCATAAGCAGAATCCAAGAGTGGCGGTCACCATACTCACTGCGAATGCAGACAATGCAGTATGGCGACCCACACCATGGCGGCCTAGTGATGCTACTGCATCTTTTAGTCTAGTCAACAAGTATGGAACTAGTTGACTAGACTATTTGGGCCTCCGGTCTCGCACTCACCAACGAAACACGACAGCACGAACGCTGTCATTTTACGTTGATTTTCTGTGCGAGGGTAGTACCGCGGTCGAGCCGGCCCATTCATGCTGAAATCAGCGTGGCTCTCCTACCTATTCGTACCTACTACATATGGCAACCGGCCGACTAACACCAGCTATTTCTGCAAATAACAAGTATTTCAAGTTCGCAATTATTTAGGAAAAGCTTCGTAAATAAAGATAAAAAAAAATCTAGGAACAAACAGCTACGAAACACAGCTAAAAAAATTATTGTGTCTACTTCAGGGTTTTTCGTTTAGCTAGCCATACACGTACAGATCTGCCCGGCAGGCAGTACGGGCAACTGACGGGCAGTAGTTTAAATCGTAACTCCAGCATATACGCTCATATACGGTTGTCTGTAAAAATGTCTATTTCAAAGCCTAAATTACTTTGTATCTGCAGCGGGATTGATTTTGTTGCATTTTCGACCAATTTTTCGTATGCTTGTGCCTTTAATTCTATAATAAGGTACAATTGCTCATCTTTGACTCTTCAAAAATAAGGCAAAGACTTAAAGGCTCTATAAAACTTGTCCAAAATGCTTTATTTTCGCTTAGCACCATTTTTGTGATCAAACGCATTTAAACTAATTAGAGTGTTAGTGCGCGACTGACGTCAAATCTGGCGGGCACATCCGTCGCTAGGCACACGCTACAGTTGGGAGCTCGGATCTGCCCGCCCCGGCCCGATCCGCTCGATTTGACCACGGGCAGCGGGCAGGCACCCGGCGGGCAAATCCGTGCCCGTTCTCACCATACACGCACGGATCTGTCCGCCAGGCAGGTCTGCCGGGCAGATCCGACTGGTAGATCTGTACGTGTATGGCTAGCTTTTATATTAAATGTCAAATTGAAAACCAAAACATTTTATAATCGTTTTTAATAATAAAACTATACATGATTAATATATTTAGCTTTTTATTTTATGTTACTATAATATAGACTTATTGTAAATATAATATATTCATATAATAAATGGACATAGTTCACTTTGAAATATGAATGAAGTTAATAATAATATGCACTGTGTCGGAGAGATGTTACAGGGTAAAGTATGTTTGACTAGTGTTTTAGGACGTATTAAGTACATTAAAGAGATATCTATACTGTTTTGTTCTATATTCATTGCTTAAATGAACTTTTATTATTCCCCTTAATCATTCATTTTAATGGTTAATCAGTAAGGGCGACTTGCACAACGTTCGACATAAGTAGCTGTTAAACAAAATTAGTTAAATGCAGTTAAACGTATAAACAATTTTAACTTAAACACAGCGCCCTTTTGCACAATGATGACAGCAGGTATATTTAGTTAAATATGATAAGAGGTCGAGCCCTGCGAGTGTGGGCGAGACGGCACTATCCTAGTGTTGCGCTCGCGTACACGCACGCGTTAACACGTTTAGCGCCGCTAAATAGCTGAGTTTTGATGTTTCACTTCGGCAGTTTCTTAAACATGTTTAGCAAAAAATTTATCGTCGTGCAAGACGCCAATTTAACCTTTTTAAACGGATTTAGTATGTCTTAAATGTATTTAAGCTCAGTCGTGCAAGTGGCCCTAAGTGCGTCACTGGTTAATAATCATAAATCATTGGGGATAAAATAAATTATTGTATACGTGCATACTTTTTCTATTTAAAAAAAAAATGGAGTAAGAAATGAATGTAAAAGTAGATTTAGATGAAAGACAAACAATGGATGTAAGAGTTTAATATTGCAACTATTTGCTGTGGTGTGTAGCTAAGGCCTCCTGCACGCCAGTCACGTCGCCGACATACAGTGTAGGAGGCCTAAGTAGAGTAGCCATAAATGAATATTTGAAATGTCAAACATACTGCCTAAACTAGGCGTTCGTGAATACCCATCGAACAGTGTAATGGTGTTGAACTAATTAGTAAGTAATATATCTAGCTTGTTCCAATTGCACTGAGCATGAATAGCGTGACACGAATCAAGAAAACTAAGCGAGTTCTTTAAATATGTACACTATACGACTTCTTTGCTGGGTGTTGAAATACCTAACGCTTCTTCATACCCCGTTTTTGTTTCATGTTTACCTAAAAAAAGGAGAATTATTTGTTATCATAAAAGTACATTTTTAATTTGTTATAATATTTTTAGACTAGCTGAGCCTCGAGGTGTTGTGTGAACCCGCGGTTGCTGTTGTACCTTTACAACAACTGCGGGTAACGCCGCGGGGCGGAGCTAGTCTAGAAAAGTAAGCCTAGACGTAAAAGTAAGTCCAGAAAGTAGCCTAAGTTACTTTTTATATCGTCAGCTATCTGCTATCCTGACAAAATCGGTGCCAGCCGTTCCAGAGATTAGCCGGAACAAAGAGACAGACAAATAAAAAAAAAATTAAGTACCGTATATAGTTTCATGGGCATTTAGAGAAAAGCTGTTAATTTGAACAGACACTTAAACTTTTATTTATTTGTATAGATATATGTTACGTATTTACATTATGATTTACCTTTTTTAGAAGATTTAGGCTTCTTCGATTCCTTGTCTTTAGAGTCCTTTTTCGATTTCTTATGTTTTTCAGTCTTAGTACCTTTTGGGCTGGTTTCGGTGAGTAATATTTCGCTATCTACGCCGACGACTTCTTTGACGTTCTTCTGACCGTTTGAATTACTTAAATCCTCTATAAGTAAATCTTCGTTTACTTCTGGTTTGACCGTTTCCGATAGCATAAAATCTTCTGATTTTTCTTTATTTTTCTTATCTTTCTTTTTCTTAACAATTTTATCCGCAGATTTTTTGTCCGTCGACTTGTTCTTCTTTGATGATTTCGCCTTTTTGATCAAAAGACCACTTTCTGGTGAAGGATACTGATGTATTCTCGATGTGAGTAATTCTTCTTCGCGTAGAGGTCTATAATGTAAAAAATTAATAAAAATAAAAGCCGAAGGACGGCGCAGAAGAACTTGTTAGAGAATGTTCCGAGTGTGATTCTATAGACTTGAAATTTATGATAAGATAACTATGTTAAAATTTAGTAGTATTCTAGGTTTCAGATACTGGATAGATTAATATAACTTAACTTATTTAATGGTCGGCAGAGGTGCTCACGGGTCAATTTCAAATAGATATCTTGAAGACACCTTGATATAGAACAAATGATAGCGCTCATCACACAAATATTGTCCGGTATGGGAATCGAACCCATGACCTCTGACTTAGCAGTTAGTGACTAACCACTAGGTAAACAGGTCCGTTAAATGCATGTAATATATAGTGTGTCGGCAGAGGTGGATAGTGGTGTACTCACAGGTCGAGGTCAAGGTCAAGTGCGCGGTGGGGGTCGTCGCGAGGTGGGGCCGGCTCGTCATCACTGAGCGCGGCGCCGTCGGGCAGTTCCCCGCCCAGCGCCACCGCCGGCCTCGACTCTTCTACAAATGAAAGACTATGTTATCCACCTGTTTTAGTTCCTGTCTTTACCCAGCTTTTATTATCACATCAACAGCCTTTAATATTCCTACTGATGGACATACTTGTTAGTCACCTCTTACGACACCCATAGAATAAATAGGGCCGGTGACACTCCGTGTTTCTTATTTCATCACCACACGGATACCCGCATAAGTCTATGGATACCCGTGGTCATATTTTAAGTCATAAGTTTCGATTATAATATAATCTTAGGTTATAATTCTTCTCCAGAATAACACATAGTAAATAAAAATATATGCGAACCTGATTTAGAAATGTAAAAAAAAAAGCAAAAATGAATTTGCCTTCTGCGGCACGCGTTTTGGTAATGTAGACTTCAATTATTGTGTTTACGATTTTATTTCATACTAGCTGTTGCACGCGGCTACGCCCGCGTGTATGTCGGTTATCGCGGCAAATAATAACTTATGTGTTATTCTGATGTATAAGATATATTACTGTAAAGTTTAATCCAAATTGGTCCAGCCGTTTGCGCGTGAATAAGAAACAAACATACACACTCACAAACTTTCGCCTTTACAATATTAGTGTGATAAAGATTAAGATTCTTTTAGTGGAAATCATCCTTAAATCTATATACGATGAAATTACGGTCCAGTAAGACTCAGGATAATAATAATATTGGCAAACATCCTACTACAGTGTAGAATAAACGACTAAGTATTTGTTTACCTTCGCTCTCGGAGTCACTCGATACTTGCTGTTTTTTGCTTTTCCGCTTCTTCGATGTGCGTTTTTCTTTCTTCTTTTTATTAGTACTTTCTCGGGACATTAAATACTTATCAGATCTTTTAGCTGAAAACATAAACACAATGTTTTGTTAAAAAAAAATACAAAATTATCACAACATGTATGTATACATGTTTATATTTTAATTCATTATACGTCTTATATCTATCTATATCTTATATATACTACAATAGTCATTATTTTTTATCTTAGTATTATAATTTACAAAATAACAATATCTTCATATAATGTATCACAATGTTCATCAAAGTCGAGTTTTTAGTGGTAAAAAATATTATAAACCAAAAAACCCGACTGCTTAAGTGAAGTGCTAAACTGAAAAGAGAGAAACAAGTATCACAATATCTATATTAAATTCGATTTAGAGCATGTTTCTTTTACAATTTTCGTCTTCGAGGAGCACAGCTGTTGAACTGCGTCCTCCTCTATGGCATGGACTAGTACGCGCCTCTCTGTATTACATAATACTTACTCTGATTTTTTAATTTAAAACATAGGCAACCGTTATCTATGAACGGATTTTTTCAAGCAACCTTATACTACTGTAGATACAATAAAATTACCTTTATTTTGATGTATATTTCAAGTGGTCAGATGGGTGTATATATCAATATCAACTTACCTGTTTCTATGCGGTTGCCAGGTAATAGGGACCAGAAAAAGGTAGGCAACCTGGGTGTTGCATGTTGTATATATTATGTACTTTCAATTGGCGTTTAGTTTTATGATATTCATCAATATTTTTTTAGGCAACCCACATGGGGATTTTCAGAAACTTATTTATTTACTATAATTTTCATCCGGAAAAAGAAATCGGTGAAAGTCGATCTTACTTCGGATATCCCTACTAAGACTTACTTTGTATTTGTAGAGGCACTTCGAGTGCAATCTCTGCGACAGGAATGTCATCCTGCTGATAGGAGCGAGGCGAGTCGTCCTTCAGGTAGTGCGGGTTGTTAGCTTGCTCCTGTCTTCGCGCCTCTCGCAACTGAAATTAAACTTTTTCTTAAGTTAACAATGTCAATTGCATGGTAAATTTCCCACTGGTAAATGTTAATTTAAAAATTTTATTTCGTGAATTTTTAAATCAACTGCCATACTATAGAATTACTAGTGGATCCGGCAAACGTTGTTTTGCCATAAAAAACATGTTTGGCGGGCCAAACATACATCTATTTTTTTATGCCTGATGGAAAGCATAAGCAGAATCCAAGAGTGGTGGTCACCAAACTCACTGCGAATGCAGACAATGCAGCATGACGACCCACGCTATGGCGGGCTAGTGATGCTTCTGCATCTTTTAGTCTAGGCAACAAGTATGGAACTTGTTGACTAGGCTATTTGGGCCTCCGGTCTCGCACTCATCAACGAAACACGACAGCACGATCGCTGTCATTTTACGTTGATTTTCTGTGCGAGGGTAGTACCGCCCCGGTCGAGCCGGCCCGTTCGTGCTGAAATCAGCGTGGCTCTACTATCTGTTGACACCTACCCGATATGCATACCAAATTTCATAAAAATCAGTCTAGCCCTTTCAGAGGAGTATGGTAACTAACATTGTGACACGAGAATTTCTTAATTGTTAGTTACCATACTCCTCTGAAACGGCAAGACCGATTTCTATGAAATTTGGTGTGCATTTCGGGTAGGTATGAGAATCAACCAACATCAATTTTTTATACCACAATTTTTTTTATGGCAAAACAACGTTTGCCGGATCAGCTAGTAATATATAAAACTTGACAGAAACCCTATACTAATCCGTTTGACAAGCGTGGTATATCACACAGTGTTGTCAAATTCAAAAACATTTATTCAATTAAGATACCAAGTGACACTTATGAACGTCAAAGCTACCGTTAAAAATCATAGATCGACACAAACAGACGCCACAGCATGTGCTGTATTGTCAACGTAAATTAGGTGAAAACACCAAAATCTACTGCCTGCCTGTGTCGATCCATAACTTCCAGTTTCCAAAATGCGTAGAGCCTTATGAGAAGAATACTGGCAAAGAAACTCATGGCCACTCTTTTCAAAAGTCAGATATTAGGTACAATAGCCACCTGAATTTCATTTTATTAAAATTCTCCAAAATCTTACGTACTAACGTCACATGTGGTTTCACACAACAAAAAAAACTATCTTTGCAGTAAAACTTGGTCTGTGGTAGTAAGTAAAAGGAGAAGTTGTGTTGCCGTACCATGGCAAGTTCCTCCGGCGTGAACTGTGCCGTGGGCCGAGGGTCGTGTGCGGGCGGAGCGAACACGGCCGCCTCGCCCTCACCCTCCGAGCTCGAGCTGTCCGACGACCAGCGCGAGTGGGACAGCCACTGCTCCAGGTTCAAGCTGAAACTCTCACATATCAATAACACGAAAGAAGGTATGTTTTGGCTAAAGTTACATTATCGATTACCACACGAGTTAAAGTTAGCAATTACTTTTACATTTTTAACCGACTTCAAAAAAGAAGAATATTCTCAATTCAACTGTATTTTTTATATTTGTTACCTCATCCGACCCTTTCGACTGGGTGAACCGATTTTAGTGATCACTGCCAAAAAGTCCCTTAAAAATTAATAATAAATAACAGGTGAATTTAAGTCGATAGTGCAAACCAGCAACCGTTTGCTGGAAAATACAACTGACTAGCCTTACGGTTTACATGTGATAATTTCAACTATTATTCAAATAATACATACTCGGCTGGCATAGGGACTTTCTTCTGAGCCTTAGGTGCAACGGGTTTTAGCTCTCCATCAAACAAGTCGACGAGTTCTTCAATAAGCCCGCCACTGAACTTCACCCACGTTTGTGAACTTTCACCGTTCATGGCTTCCTCACTCTTTTCATTCTCTATGCTATTGCTGAAAATGAAAAATATCGTAGTTATATAGTGTAGCTGGATATTTTTAACCGACTTCAAAAAGGAGAAGGTTCTAAGTTGACTGTATTTTTTTTATGTTTGTATCTCAGAACTTACGACTGTGTGAACCGATTTTGATGTTTCTTTTGCCCATTCAATTTGGTCCAATTCTTTAAGTCGGTTTTTTTTGTTAAATTTTGTGTTATCATTAATTGTGATAATAATTTAAGAAATATTAGAAAACATCAAAAGGTGAATGCCAATGTCAATAACAAAACAATTTTGGGGAAAAACTTAATTTGTAATTAGAAACAGAAACTTCGATTTTATTATAATAACATGTACACTTTAGTTTATAGTCGGCCGGTAATTTCTATCACCTCCTATTGTCGATTAAGAATGACGTTTCTCAGTTATTAATAGCATTTTTTTCATTAAACCTTTGTTACCTTTCGTCATGTTGAACAAGTAATCCCGTATCCGACAATGGAGTTTGTTCTTGCGGTAGTTCAGGGTCTTCAGGGTTGATCTTCCGAAGAACGAGATTCAGCAGAGCTACGGCGTTGTGAGCGCGTTCCTGCACCTCCATGTCTTCACTTAACAGCAACGGACGTAAGCCAGACAGCGTCGAATGTATTACCTGTACAATTTATTAGCATGTTACAAAGTAAAGGGATTGTCTATGACTATAGATAGTTTTATAAGCAAAAGTTGTTTAATTAAACAGAATGATTCTTATTATTATATACATACATATCTCGTGTCACGGTATTTGTAATACTACCCCTCCGAAAGTATTCAAAAGATTTTAATATTTTTCTGTAGATTTAATAGAATGCGATAGGTCGTATTTTTCAAAAAATGCAATTTATTATTTTTTTAAAGCGATTTCTTTGATAATCTATATGGCAGGACACCGTTTGCCAGGCCAGTTAGTTTATTATTATAAATATAATAAATATTAATGATTGAATCACAATACTATCGTGAAAGTTTAATGAGATTTTACGTTGCCCACAAACTGCGGACATACTATAGAACCCGAACCACAACAATAATGATCTTACGTCTATTCATTATTAGGCCGGGTCGAATCGGATTGCCTACTAGAGCATTTTTATTTTAAAATCACTAATCACCAAAAAAATTTTGCCTGCGCGTACTGCTATACGACGCGTGAACATTCTTATTGTATATACGATAAATTGATTCTATCTGAATCAGACAGGGAGAAGTTCCTTAACGTGTAGAAGCGGCCAATTGCCGGCGGTTTTTTTTTTTTAATGAAATCAAAGCAATCAGCACTAGAAACACATTTTGAAAAATATTACGTGAGATTAGGCAATGGGGTTGAGTTAAATATGAAACGACATGTCACCAGGAGTATGTGTTAGGAGGGGTCGTGAAATCGCTAAACCCGTTTCACGTAATCAACGGATGTCCGGATACTTACGTCTATGGCACTGGTGCGGTCGCCGGCGGCCTCGTGCTTGAGCAGCAGGTGCGCGGCGACCTTGAGCGCGGCGTGCACGCACACGGCGCGCGCGCGCATGTGCCCGCCGCCCAGCCCCGCGCACACCAGCAGCGGCCCTATCGCCGCCTGCATCACCCACTCGTCCCTGGACACGCACACACTCTTATGCCCCATCCACACTCTCCACGAGGCTACACGAGGCAACACGAGTGCGACAGTAAGAACGGTCCGCTCGTGCCCCCCCGTCTTCCCTCGCCTCGCTGTCGCTCCGCTTTGTGTCGATTTTTGGGCGCGATACAATCAACCACACTTCCGCGAGAGTCTGGATGGGGCATTATATTCATCGAACCATAGATTTTGTCACGTTAGAGGGTTTCGATTCCCCGATAATATATTGTTCTGCTCGTCCTTGCTCCCAAAGTCTTTTCATTTATTTTTTTCCAATTTATTGGTACGGGCAAAAAAGTAGGCAGGACACCTGATGATAAGTTATTACCACCTTTCACAGATAACTGCACCTGAAGAGTCATAAGTGCGCTACTTAATTTGAAAGGGGGAGGGGGACTCAATCTTGGACTCCGGTAATGTAATTTACTCGGTAAAAGGATTGCTTAGCGACGGTTTTCTGTGAATATGTGGTACCACTCCGGTTCAAACGGTCCATTTGTGCCTAAGCTGGTTATGACAACACACCTCGAGTACTCAGCGAGTACGTATGCGGCGGCGTAGAGCACTTCACGCGAGGCAGGCCCGGGCTGCGACTGCGCCATGTGCGTGAGCAGCTCGCCGCACTCCCGCGCAGCAAAGTCACGCACCTCCGCCACACGAGCTCCCACCTCCGTCAGCTGGGCGGCCACCACGCGACCTGACACATCCACCCTCCAATATACATCTCACTTGCTTTACCACCCCATACAAATATCATATTCCAAATTGACCACAACTTACAGTAATGGTTATAACGGGCGCCCCGCGTTTTTAACATGAGTAGTATATAAGTAAACTAGCTAACCTACGCAACCGCGTTTGCGTCTAAACTACCATCCCCCGTTTTAACCCCAAAAGGGGGTTGATTTCTAAAGATACATTATTAGTACAGCTCCACACCTCCACCACACCAGCATACATTTTTAATTTCAAGTCTCTTACTTCAAAAACATAGGACTTTCATACAAACTTCCAACCCCCGTTTTACCCCCTTAGAGGTAGAGTTTTGTAAAATCCGTTCTTAGCGGATGTCTACACCCTATAAGGAACCTACCTGCCAAATTTCAAGTTTGTAGGTGTTATAGTTTCTGAGATTTCGTGATTAATAAGTGAGTGGTGTTTCGCTTTTATACATAAAGATATTAATAGGGTAGATGACACCAAGTAGATAGATAGGTACTCTTTATTGCACACCATAGTTTTAAAAATACAATGTCGAATATTCACGAATAAAAACAGTGTTACAATGGGCGGCCTTATTGCAGGCTGCGATATCTTCCAGGCAACCTTTAGATGGAAAATACTATAAAGTAATGTGTAGTTTGTGGTGCGCATTTACAAAGCATCAATATACGTACATATACACTAATACATATAAATATACATACTTATACATACTCATATCATATGCACATACATAAATATAAATACATACAATTGTACATTATTCATAAAGATCATAGATATTACAGGGATAGATAGTGATCTTTGAGAAGTTTCTTAAAAGTATTCAACGTCTTTGCCTGCCTTATTTTTTTTTTTTTTTTAATAGTCTGCTGCCAAAATGACTCTGCCCTGCCTGATGGTAAGCATGAGAAGAATCCAAGATTGGCGGTCACCATCCTTATTGCGAATAAGGACAATGCTGCATGGTGACCGACACTATGACGGCCTTTTTTTTTTTTTATGTTTGGCCCGCCAAAATGGCTTCCGGTAAGGAGTTCCACAAGCGTGCAGCTTGCACTGTGAACGATTTGTCAGTAAAAGTTGTGGAGTGTGTGTTGGTATTTCTAGTTTTCGATTTTCGGCTGACCTTAAGCGTCGTATATGCGTGTCATGAACAAACGTAAATCGTTTGTTTAAGTAGGATGGTGTAGTAGTCACAGATGTAGTCAATTATGTTACTTTTTATTATATGTCAAAACGATATCTTTGTATGAAAAATGATGAATGAGAATGCTGAATTGAGCAATAAATTTCAATGTTTATTTGATTAAAATTTGTAATAAGAACGAAAAGCTTTAATAATTATATTTTCCCAGATATTTTGTAATATTCGTTTTAATGAAGGAGACATCGTTATTTATTTACGATACAATCTATCTATTACTTACACTGGACGTGAACAGTACATTTTTCGGCAATATTACCATATTACTGAAAAATGGGTGTCAAGTACCTCCGTATCAAATTTGGTCTAGCGGTTTGAATGTGTAGCGACTTACACATATAGCACAACAAAAATGTACTACAGCGCCATCTATGGAAAACACATCGAACTACGGACTAACTTTCAATCCTGTGTCGCGATATAAAAAATCTCGTGCCGAATATTTTTATTTGAAAACCTGCCAAAGTGACTCTGCTCAGCCTGATGGAAAGCTTGAGTAGAATCGAAAAAAAATCGATTCAAATCGATTAGCATCATCTTCCTAAACATCTCCTCTCACACATCTCACCGGGCAAGCTCATTTAGCCTGGTCACTGGTCGGACGATCATTTGTATTGGAGGGACATGACACACGATACTCATCAAGTTCGAAAAAATAACAAATATACAAACACACAGTTACAAACTTCCTTTATAATACATATTTGCACGATTAACTTAACTAATAAACATAATCAACTGACCGTGCTTAGCGCTCGTCTCCATTTCGGTGAGTTCAGCGAGTACGGTGACGTACCACTCGAAGTCCACCACGTGTTGGTAATTGTTTTGTGAGCAAATCTCAATGATACGCGTCAGTAACTCGTCACGGTACAACGTACCCTCCGCACGTTCCATGTGCACCATAAGCTTTTTTACTATTTCCATTAAATTTTTCTTTGACACCTGAAATTGTGGAACCAAAAATGGATACTGATTTGTAATTATATGAAATGAATCTAAAGAAACATTTACCGGCTAGATTGGTCGATTTAACAGTTAGATTCACATTACATTTCGTTGTATTAAATAGATTAATAAATAATTAATCTCTCTTAAAAGCCGATAGTCAAAATCTAATTGAAACTGTAAGGCATGATGGTCATTTATAAAAGTAGTGTGTATGTGTGTGTAAAGTGAGCTACATAATTATTGACATATCTATTAATATAGAACTTTGTAAGAATTACATAGCTAGCTGATATCAGAAAGATAATGTTACGTTTAATAATAGTAGCACCATCAGAGACATTCTGCTAAACAGTGGACAAATTTTATATAAAACCACTTACCATGCCATACAAGAGCCCGAGAGCTCTCAGCCTAATTGATTCATCTTTGTCGTCCAGACAAGCCAATACAAGGTCCTTGTGGGCCTGCACAGACTTCGGGTGCGACTTTAATATTCGGGACATAGCCAGTAGACCCAAATATTTTACTGAAATTGTAATTAGCATAGTTAAATAGTTGATTGATTACACAATGATATGGGAATTTAGTAATACATATAAGTAGACGTGTAGAGTTGACAGTCCGGTACTATCTGGTGTCGCCGTACCCTTCAGTAATTAATTATGTTGGCGGATCTTACACAACTTGAAGATGTAAGATGACATACACACTATAAGGACTCACTGTAGAGATAACAATACACACACTCGATTATGTACGTCGAAGAACAGTTTATATGTGAATCCAGTCATATATATCATGTCAAAGTTTTGTCACTATTGGTCCTTCGTACAGCATCTACATTAGGAAATATTTTATCCTCCGCTTAATGTCGACAGTCATAATATAATTAGCATATACACCATAGAGTTATTATAGATAGAGTAGGGGAGCCAAGCCTCCAGCCGTCCCTCGGTTAAAAGAGAGAGACGATCGCGGTACCCATCTGTCTCTCTCTACTCGAGCATGCGCATAGCAGAATGATTCGACGGTTAATTGTTGTGATTGGATTACCATTATTAGTCCTTTACTGCGCATACGTCAATAGAGAAAGACAAACGGGGTACCGCGATCCTTTCTCTCTCTTTCTAACCGTTGGACGTTTCCGCTTACTGTCAGCCGTATGTCTTCCCCACTCTATCTATAATAGCTCTATGATATACACACTTATTTTGCAAAATCATGTATGTCACTTGATTTCACAGTGAACGAACTACGAAACCATTGTTACTATTTATTAGGGTTGTACAAAAGCGAAGAAATATCTTCAGGATGTATGTAATAGGACTACTACTCACAGTTCTGATCGCTATCTTCAATGAGTATTCTTAATTTCTGCACGCAAAGTTGGACGGAGGCCGCATGTCCCGGCATACCGCTGCTGATGCTGATCAGAACAGCGATCACCGTGTTGATGCACTCGTACAGCAGCGACATCGCTGACGTACTGCATGTTAATGTTTCAAGTTAGTTTCTAGGATATCAAATTGTTTATGTGTTAGTATAGGACTACGGTAGGTACATAACCTATTAAATACAAGTTTTTATCTACGCCCATGCTATAAATCCTCTATAAAACTTTCTGAAACAGTTAGCTTATTGCCAACATTAAAACATCCGGTGTCATAATAACCATTACATCACAGAAACGAGTGATATAATGTTGTACTAAATTTCATTAGGAAACTCCTTTTTCAAAAAAAGAACATTGTCACGCATGCGCATTTCACTACCACAGCGCCGTATTTAAAAAAAGATCTGTTATTCGAACTCACGTCCGAACCCGCCATTTTGTTCGACATTTAGCTAGCTGTTTCAGAACTTTTATAGAGAATTTATATCATGGGTGTAGATAAAATATTGTATGCAACTGTACATAATTAGGTATAAAAACACTCATGTGATACTATTATCACACTCATTCGTGTTTTAATACCCCTTATTATACAACAGTTGCATAAATAACTATTATTTATAACTTTATGCACTTTGTACATCCGCGGACTTAATGCCCAGGACTGGTATGAACAGTCAACTTTTGGGTGGTGTAGAAATCTTATGACCACATTGGATAATAGGTTTTTTTTATGATTTATATTTATATTTTACAGACTTACATTTTCATAAACAGAATACGTAATCGATCGATCTGTGGGCAATGCATTAAGACTAGCAATTGCTAAGTGGTGACCTTTAGACACAAATATATTTTTATATTACAATCAAAAGCATTATCTAGTGTTTCAAAGCTCTAATGTGTTTATCAGACACAAAGTGCTACTGTGTAAAATAAGCTAATTTCAACAAAATTTTAAATAAGCAATGCAGTAAGCTTCCTTCCTAAAGTTACAAGTCCTAATATCTTTCATGTTTTTTTTATTGAATAGGGGGCAAACGTAAAGACGTAACGCCTGATTGTAAGCGATTACCGCCGCCCATGGACAACCGCAACACTAGAGGCGTCACAAGTGCGTTACCGGCCTTTGGGGGATGGGGAGGGGGGGGGGGTTGGTGTGTGGGCCTCCGGTAGCCTCACTCACTCGGTGAAACACAGCGCAAGCACTGTTTCACACCGGTTTTTTGTGAGGCCGTGGTATCACTCCGATCGAGCCGGCCTATTCATCTTATAAACTAGTTATTGTTATGTAATGAAACACGTATTTACTTTCTTTCCTTTACCCCATAGAGACAAAATTTGAATTAAGTGAGGACGACCCAGTACTGTTTACAAACGTTGTAGGTGCTACATTGTAAGCGTCACTGTTCACAATTTACTATTTAGAACGGTCAGTGGCGCCCCGGCGTAGTTCGACAACGGTGCTAATTCTGTTGTTCAGAAACTCTCTAAACCAAACTAAAAATCACTAAAATGAGTCCTGTCAAACGACGTTTTGAATATCACAGATTGACTAAAAGTAGGTATGTTATACTAAACATAGTCATTATCTAAATACATACAACATAGAAACTGTTTTACTAAAATAAGAGAACAGAAGGCAATTTTAGAGAAATGTTAGTTTAGTAACTCAACAACAGAATTACCACCAATAACTGACTCACCTATGTATTAAGTTAGTTAATGGTTCTATCAGTTTCTTGCCAAGTCGAGGCTCTAATGGGGTTAAGGCACCAAACTGCAACAAACACAATGACACTACATAAGACTAGCTTATGTGATAGCGACCGATAGCTAAATGATGATATGCAATTCTTCTGGAAAATTCATGAATGTAGGACTTCTTTTCTTCACCAGCCTATGAAAGAGCCACACACTTGATGTTGAGATTTTCAGCAGCAAAAATAAATTTAAAAATGTGAGTTAGATGTGCCAATTCATAAGTGTTGGTTAAGTGGAATAAATTTTTAATTTTCTGGAATATCAGACACATACGATAAATTAATTAACACAATGTTTTTCTTATAAGAAATTCTAAATAGCAGCCCGGAGTATGGAAGTTTGATGGTATTTTACGCCCGTGCCTCGGAGAGCACGTTAAGCCGTCTGTCCTGGTTGTCAGGATCTATGGCAATCGATCGTTATTGGTTTCAACCTTTGAATTCAGTTCACCCTTCAGGGTTGAGGCGGTCCGATGCCAGTTATTCCGTGGAAAAACTGATGTTTAGGTAAAACCGGTTGAATTATTAGCCGACCCCAAATAATCTTGGGAATAATAAAGGCTAGGAAAAATGTTTTAAAGACTTTTAAAACAAAAATCTGGGGGAAAGTAATCTTTGTTAAGAGCAGAGAGGCTTTTTGGGGGCAGAAAGTCACCTTCGGGTTTCATACATAGGAAGGGGGCCTTCAATGCCTTCAGTACATAAACTGTTTTTTATTATATGATGCATTAAGGAGTCGGTACGTACTGTATCCTAGTAATATTAATAACGCGAAAGTTTGTAAGTATGGATAGATGTTTGTTATTCTTTCACGCAAAAACTACTGAACGAATTTGGATGAAACTTTACAGTAATATAGCTTATACATCAGAATAACACATAGGCTACTATTTGCCGCGATAACCGACATACACGCGGGCGGAGCTGCGGACAACGACTAGTAATTACATATTTAGAGTTACAGGGCGTCTAATGTATCTGTTAATAGAAAAAAAGTCTCGACACGAAAGTAATTAGAAAATCGCAATGAGTATCTTTCGAATGACTATTATTCCTAATTTCAAAATCAAGCTGTATGGTCTAAGTATTCCAGTAAGTGTGTAGAAAGTGTAGTAACAACTAGACTGTTTAAAATTTTGATGGTGAGGTGTAGTGAATGAATCTAGCACTTTCTGTAACTCTGCTTTGTAAAGTTCACTAGTTGGTACCTGCAAATTAGATCTATGAGGCTTTGGGTTATTTTTCTTCCAATATCTGGTTCATACTGAGTCATTAAACCAAACTGTAACATTCATATAATATATTATGCCTTGTTGGGGAACAATTAAGGGTTTATCAATTAATTTATAAGAAAAAAATGAACATTTATAGATTTAGCTGTTTGTAGTCTCTTTTTTTTAGAATATAATTTATAAATATTTATTTTTAGATTAAAAAAGGCCTTATACATCTCCCGCACTTAGAATATATTCTGTTTAGTAGGAGACTTTAAAAATATATGTAAAACAGACGCACAGAACACACAATTATCAAATGTTATAGTTTTTTTTAAATAGTTTTTATAATATAATTAGCCTGACCCACGCAACGTCGTTTACGTCTCCTATTGCCCGTAGCGTAATAATTTTCCCCCGTTTTTGTAACATTCTTCATTGATGCGTCACTCCTATTGGTCTTAGCGTGATTATATATACTATAGCCTATAGCCGTTTCCCTCGATAAATGGGCTATCTAACACTGAAAGAATTTTTCAAATCGGAACAGTAGTTCCTGAGATTAGCGCGTTCAAACAAACAAACTCTTCAGCTTTATATATTGGAATATAGATTGTTTTTAAATTATAAAATTGTATGAAAGAAAGTTTTAAATAGTCTTGTAGTAAAGCCAAGTTTTCTTAACAGATATAAACGATTTTGAATAACATACCAATTTGATGATCTTTATCAGCATCCAATTGTTAGTGGATGTGGTCATTAGTTTGAAGAAAACAGGAGCTAAAGAGAGGTAGTTTTTGGGGTTTTTTCTCGCTAATTCACATACTACGTTAACAGCCGCAGATTGGACGCCTGAAATAGATTAAAAGAAAAATTTATTCATCTCATATTTATCACAATACTTGCGGCCCAGACCGACTTCGCACGTAAGTGTTTGAAATTCTCGGATTTCCTCTACTCTAATATGCATCGCACGGAAAATCAACGCAAAATGACAGCGATCGTGCTGTCGTGTTTTGTTGGTGAGTGCGAGACCGGAGGTCCAAATAGTCTAGTCAACAAGTTCCATACTTGTTGACTAGACTAAAAGATGCAGAAGCATCACTAGCCCGCCATGGTGTGGGTCGCCATGCTGCATTGTCTGCATTCACAGTGAGTTTGGTGACCACCACTTTTGGATTCTGCTTATGCTTTCCATCAGGCAGAGTAGTCATTTTGGCGGGCCATAAATAAAAAATAAAAAATGTATTACATACATAAGCCTTCCTCTTGAATCACTATATCTATTGCTGAAAAATGCATTAAAATCCATTGAGTAGTTTTTTTTTATGGAATAGTGAGCAAACGAGCTGACGTATCGCCTGATGGTAAGCGATTACCGCCGCCCATGGGCACCCGCCACACCAGTGGCGTCACAAATGCGTTGCCGGCCTTTGGGGGATGGGGAGAGGGGATCACTTGTTGAAACACAGCGCCAGCGCTGTTTCACACCGGTTTTCTGTGAGGCCGTGGTATCATTCCGGTCGAGTCGGCCCATCCATGCCGAAGCGTGGCTCTCCCACGGTACGGCACGGTAAAAGATCTAAGCGAAGAGACAGCGGATGCGACTTTATTTTATAATATGTAAAGATTTTATCACAATACTAGCTTTCGCCCGCGGCTTCACTGGCATTTAATAAAAAGTATCATATGTTACTTCTAATACGTCCAAGAATATGTGTACAAAGTTTCATTATGATCAGTTAAGCAGTTTTCGTGTGAAAGCGTAACAAACTTACTTTCACTTTTATAATATTAGTGTGATTACGTAGTATGTCAGGGTCGAATGTTTTACTATCACTACCACATGGACTACAAATAATGTTTATTTTCTAAGTTAATTATGATTCATTCAAAAATGCAGCGATGGGCGAACATACTTTTATAATGACATAAGTGTAATAAAAACCGTAACAAGCACTACAAAGAGTAATTATACATACATCTAAGTTGAGTTTTTTTTTTCATTTTGTTTCCATCTAGTCTTTTAGGTATGTGTCATTCATTAAAAAGATCAAAACTCCAACCAATGTCTATGAAGGAATACTAGTTACCTGGATCGGGGTCCTCTAATTTTTCTTTCAACTTTGGGAAAGCTGGTCTTAGAGCCTCTGGATACCTTAGAAATACCTTATACATCATGAGCACAGCTTTCATTCTTAAATATGGTTTAGTTGAGCTCATCTACAAAACATTAATAATAATTAATAATATAAACTAATGAAGTACAGGTGGTGGCCTTATTGCTCAGAGGCAATTCTTACAGGCAACCATGATCCATATCTAGAAATAGTTTACTTAAATTTGAGGTAAATATTAGTATTAGAGGTAAATAATTATAATGTAGTACTAGTAGAACTCACGGTGCCGTGGGAAACGAACATCCCTAAAGACCACGCTTTAAAAAGAAACAAGTACTTTGACTTAACCAACGAAATAACTAAAAATGGTTATGTCGTTGCGCTGTATGCCGTGGAAGTGGGTGCGAGGGGTATACCAGCCAAATCCCTCTATAACCTGCTTAAAGACCTTGGATTGCCAAGAGCTTCAGTAAGCTCTTTTCTTGAACGAATATCCAAAGCGGCATTGCTAGGCTCATTTTAAATATGGTTAGGTAGAGGGGGCAACACGGCGGACAGCGGAGGTGAGCGTTGACGCGTCGTAAGGAGTGCTCCTTAAACCTAAACCTGGGTCGCAATTCCCAGGCACTGTCGAAGTCGCATGTGTTGCCCCCAGCTATCACGCGATGGACCCGGCACCCGCACGGTGAATCCATGGAACGCTAAGAAATAAGTCTTTTCAAATTATTAAAATGGTTTCCTCATACAATAGCCTATTGTTCGATGTTATATTAAAATAAATTATACTCTGTCAAATTCTGACAATAATAATGAAAATAATGTAATTCGAGTGGGTTTCTCCAAATTGTGATAAATATAATAATTGCTGCATGATATAAATTATTTCAGATATTGTTACACAACCTAATCATGTAATGTGATTCAAATTGTTATTATACAAACAAATTACATATTTACTATAGGAAAATTAAACAATTTCATATAAGCAGACATTTACACCTTAGGTGCGTTTATGGAAAATTTCATTCAGACTAAATTGTATGTTTTTTTTTTTTAACTTTTTTTTCAATCTGCTTTACACCTAACACTTGAGTTAATTCATTGTTTGCAGAAATAAAAATATTTTTTGAGAAGTTTACTGCAGTGCTTAACATGTTTTATTACAGACATAAGTTTGGTGAAGTTGTTTATTATCAACTTTACTTTTTACTTTCAACAATATCTAATTTTTATTTATAAAATTTTTAGTACAAGAGAAACAACAAGTAAAATAATCTTATAGCTACAGCTGATATTTCTGCTGTTGCAAGGCAGTGAATACTAACCAAAGTCATGATGTCATTGGCCAAGTCTCTGGCTAAGTCATGGGATATGAAGCAGCTGAGACCACTAAGAGCCAAACCAGCTTCATATTGATTCTGTGCATTGAGATCCTTTCTAATCATATTTGTTGTGAGCATTAATAGTTCCGAGTCTGCATGGAACGACTGACTAGCTGCTAAGTATCCAATGCGCTTGTAAGTGAACTTGTTGGAGCTCATTACTTCTATTATGTTGAATATGGCCCATGATATATCATATCCTACCATTTGGAGCTGAAATAAATTGAAGGTAAAATATATTTATATCTTTACAAATTCTTTACTAAATCTCTATAGTCTGGCTGATGGTCTGTGAAGATTGAGAGACTGCACTTCAAAGGTGTAGTTTTTAATATTGTTTACATTTTTTTTGATTAGTTTTACAATTGTTTTAAGCTATTGCTTGAATTGTTTTAATACCAGTGTGGTACCTCAGGAACACACTGGTATGCTGATCATCATCAATCAATTCATTAAAATCATTGCATTAAAGTAATTTTACACACCGTTTTTTTTAAGTAATAGGCGGGAAAACGAGCAGACGTATCGCCTGGTAAGCGATTACTGCCGCCCATGGACACCTGCAACACCAGAGGCGTCACAAGTGCGTTGCCGGCCTTTCGGGGATGGGGGGGATGGAGGCGGGGGATAGGGGAGATATGGGAAGGGGTTGGGGTGTGGGCCTCCGGTATCGTCACTCACTAAGTGAAACATAGTTTTGTTTTAATGTGCAAGTTTTGGTGTTCTTGTTGTCATTTTAATATAGATATTTATTTAAGCTATCAATGTATGTGTAGAGGTGTAGACTTAATTAATGATTCCTTTTCTAAAGGCCAACTGTATACCAATACAGAAATACCTATACTTAAGTAGTTTTAAGTTTGACAAAATTTTTGCTCATCAGCATAATTTAAATACCTATAAAAATGAGATAATATATATTATTCATAATATATAGAATACTCATTATCATCTTAATATGTATTTTGTGATATGTCATTGCTGATAATATCAAACTAGTTGAGATTTTTGTACTAGCAGAGTGCTCATACCTTACTAAATATAAAATTATTTAAATACATGTAGATTTTAGTCATAGATTAAGTTCTAGCGACTCAACTGTCAGCATTAACTAAGTATGTATTGGTGGCAAACTGTTTATTCTGATAATATTTAGTACCATTATTTAAGTAAAGTAAAATGTCTCTTAATTTAGTAATAAAACCTTTTTTTAAATGATTTAATATCAGTTTAATTACATAAATAAAGTATTTTAAAATAAAGAAAAATGTTTTATTTCAATGTAATGTTGTTGACATAGATAAGGGAATGTTTATACTACATGAGCACTGGCTTGCATGAGATAACCAGTTTTATACCTACTTGATTCAATGACTGTATGGAATGATATCTAGATCTACTTACATATGTCAATTTAGCCACAGCGTTAGCTTTGACAGCTATATTATCTTGTCGTAATTCCACTTTTATTTCTTCCATGCATTGTGCAATGTACTTGGACTGAAAAAATATGAAGTATTTAAGTAGTTAACATACATCTGACCAGTTGGTTTATTTAAAATAATACTAAACCTCTTTTAAAATCAGTCTCACGTTACAAAATTAACCTTGTCATTTAAGTAAATACTCTCGAACATGAAGAATTAAAACAGACACTGGCTGAATCAATACTAAAGAATGCTGAAAAATTTTGGCAGTATTTAAATGAGTTGCAAAAAAATTTGGTTATATTATATTGAATACGGTTCGTTTGATTTTGGACAGAAATCCGGTGTAAAATAATTTAAATAACATTTTTAACAACAATTTAACATAATAAGTAGACGTAAAGTGACAGCACTGGGACATAGAAAAATCAGGTCATATGAACTCTTTTTTTAACTAAGATCAGAGGAGTTTAGAATAGTAATTAGAAATCTATACGATCAATTCAATAATAAAAGTAGCCGATGATAGAAAAACGTACCTCATTATCTTTATTATTTCTGATTCCTCGCACTAAATCAGTCAGATTTTTATCGAACATTCTTTCGAAGTTCCCCTTGACTTTTTTCAAAGCCATATTGCTGTTTCTTTTTTAATGACCATTAATTAAGATCCAGTTATCAATTAATCTAAGTAAAATTAAAGAAACATGTCAACAAAATTACAAAATTGAAAAACTCGTAAGCAACTACGTCTACGTCAGTCAGAAATTGACAACCATAGAGAGAGACCACAGAACACTTTTACTCAGAGAGATAGAGACAGACACTATATAGACCATTGCACTAATAGCGGCTCCAGACTACTCGCGAAGTTACTCGACGAAGTACTCGGGAAAGTTGACCCATACAGTATATAAATTATTTTTTAAATAGATTTAATATTTATACTTCAAAAACGGAGTTCGTGCAGTTCATCAGTTCCCGAAATCAGTTTACGACATTTTTGACAGCAGTCATTTAATCTCAGAGATCCACAGAATACGGTGAAAAAAGGACTTTTGTTCTTCTTAGAGCATACACCAACCAATCAGAAGTTTGCGTGGGAGAGACAGACTCTAACAAAACACAGTATCTCTCTCTACTCCGATCACGCTTTCCGCCCGTTCAGCAACGCCTTTATGTATATATTCTGAAGAACAAAAGTTTCCTTTTTTTTTTACTGTGGATTTCTGTGAATAAATGACAGCTGTCAAAAATGTCGTAAATCGATTGGGGACGATTGGTGATTTCGGGAATTGATAAACTGTCACGAACTGTGTTTTTGTAATTAGGATAACAAAATGATAATATTTTTGAGCGAGTTGCAAAAAGAACATCTTAGCTTATTACATACACATTCCACTCAAGGTATCAAGTGTCCTTTCTACTTTTGTGAGGCAAACGCTATCTAACAAAATTGAATAATTGTTTATACTCTTATCTTTCAGTTCTAATTGATTTTTGTAAATTGGCTTTGGATTATCTAAATAATGGCGCTAATCATAAAAAATACAATATTGCTGCAGGTAAGTTTGTGAACTCACTTTTCTATAGCATACTTTTGTGGTTAGAGCCAGTTCTCGTTGATCCATTAATTATTTATTAAATATTATTTCAGAAAAGCTTGGCATAACTGTAACTGCTGTGCAGAACATGGTTCATGCCTTGGTGTATCTTATAGTAGAGGCATGTAGGTTAAATGTAAGTACTCTGCCATTTTTAATCTTATAAATAAAAATGAATTTCTGTTTATTCGTCTCATTAAAAAGTAAAGTCCCCTACGACACATTATGTATTCCCAATGCAAAGTTATATTTTCTTCAAAGAATAAAAAATTAAAGTCAATTAATCAATAAATTATATAGATTATATTATACAGTGTCCTATAACAATACTATCATACCGTATTTGACACAAGTTAAAAATCTTAGGATTTTTATGGACTGCAACTTGTCATGGAGCACACACATTACAGAGGTTAGTAGGAAGGTTTTCGGCACATATCATTCTCTCAAACGCCTTCAAAATTTTCTCCCTTTTTCGACTAAAATCCTTCTTTCTCAGTCCCTTCTCCTTCCACTTCTTGATTATGCCGATGTTTCTTTTCTTGACGCTACCAAAGAACTTTGGAGTAAGCTAGAACGACTACAAAATCTTTGTATCCGCTTCATATTTGGTTTGAAAAAGTTCGACCACGTTTCGGAATTCCGGAAACAACTAAAGTGGTTACCTATTCGTCAGCGTCGAGATCTACACATACTTTCCTTATTGTATTCAACTATTTACAATCCCAATTCTCCTTCGAGCACTTTATTCCCAGAAGCCAACCCTGTCGCTCTTCCTCTTCTCTCCTTCTTCGAACTCCTTCTCATACTTCGAGCTGTTACAATAACTCCTTTAGTGTTGCAGCTGTTCGGCTATGGAATTCCTTGCCGCGTGCGATACGCGCCAGTCCTTCTCTGAGTGTGTTCAGGGAGAAAACCAGGGATTATTATCTGTCCCTACAATAGCAAGACAATATGTATATATGTACCTATACCTGTATGTATCTACGCATAAATATCCTATATGTGTAACTTGTAATATGTATGTATAATATATTCTTTCTACTGTATAAATTAATATGATTGTTTCTCTGATTCCTAAGTACGCATGACTATGCCCTTACATTTCTCTGCTATCCTCTATTCACTCAGGGTTTGCTGGCAGAAAACTCAATTTTGGGTTAAGCACGCCTTTGTACATGAAACTTTCTTGTATTATTTTTCTATTTATGTGTTTATTGTGTACAATAAAGAATAAATACAAATACATTACTAGCTGATCCGGCAAACATTGTTTTGCCATAAAAAATAAAAATTGGTGTATAAAAAATAGATGTTGGTTAATTCTCAGACCTACTCGATATGCACACCAAATTTAATAAAAATCGGTCCAGCCCACTGACCTCTATTATACAAGTACACTGGACTGCATACGTCGTAATCTAAATGAAGCCATTTGATTTTCGCCATTTTGGCGCTGTTAGCAGTGATAACGTCCGTGGAACTAATATTAGGGATGAGACATAAATTGAAGTATTGCATCACTTTATCGATATAAATACTTGGTGTCATTTCCTCCTTTATATGTATACTTAAAGGCATAAAAGGTAATTTCACCCAGTTATTAATAATTTGTTAGCATTTAAGAAATCAACTTTACTAACAATCATTTTCAGTTTACCCCCTTATTCACTATTAGTTCACTGCAAGTTCAAATACACAAACTCTCATTATATAAATGTTTTAAATATCACTTAGCAAACACCAAAAACAACAAGTATAGTCTTAAATAAACAGAGATGTCAGAGATGAACAAATGTCAATTTTAGTATGCGAGACGTTCGTGAGGGGCGCTTCAAAACGGCACAAAAACAACTGTCATTTCTTAGAGAATATTTAGTCCAGCGTACTTGTATAATAGTGGTCAGTGGTCCAGCCGTTATAGAGGAGTATGGTAACTAACATTGTGACACAAGAATTTTATATAGATGATATACTTAATAGTTAAAATATTTTTGTAGTTATCAGAAGCAGATTTTAAGTCATCAATGGCTATAGCTGGATTTTCAACAGAACAACAAGAGGTTTTGGCAAAGTTACACAATACTAAGAAAGCAGAGCTATCAGATGCTTTGTATTTATTGCAACAAAAAGATCCCACTTATCAGGATTTAGCATGGCGATTTGAAATTCAAGTAAGTATATTACGACAAAGTAGTTATGTTGGAAGTTTTTTTTTATGCCTTGTTTACCATGAAGCATAATTGAAACCATTTAAGGCTTTACACAGGAAAGTAATTTACTATTAGCAACCATATCCAAATTCATAATAAATTGAACATCGTTACTGATGAATAGTAAATATGTAAATTTATTATATTTATAAAAAAAGTTTTTTTTTTTTAAATAAGTTGTTTAGTGGTGCCCTTTCTTGGTACACCCTGGTACTGTTTAATCTGCACCTAATGCCAGTATAGTTTAATGTAGTTCGCTCGAGTTGCTGTAGATAGCGTTAGATGTACATTGATTATATTTGATTGTTGAAAACACGAATAAAACGACATTTTCTAAAAATGAATTCTAGCTATATCGATTTATCGCCACCGAAAACCCCTGCATACAAAATTTCATGAAAATCGTTGGAGCCGTTTCCGAGATTCAGATTATATGGGGCATTTCACGTCAAGCGGACAACGAAAAAAAAATGAGGTTGTTCAATCCTCTCCCCAGTGGAGCGATCACCTTGTGAAATTTGAGATGTCTTACGGCCCATAAATAAAGCATTCAATCGCTAACCATGTCACTGGAAAGAGCAATGAACGACGGCGTTTCACCGTGTTCTTAATCTAAACTAAAATCATCAAGCACTTACTGGAGTTGTGTGGCTTCCTTGATCTCGGCGCCGTTGATGGGGTACCCCACTGCCGCGTCACACATACATGCTCCAGAATGCTGTACAATCTTCAAGGTATTCCTAAATGCTTGCGGGCTCCCGAAATCTCGTAAATTACAAGACACCCGATTCAGCTATCACTGATCGCGCCTATGACGTGACTACAAAAACTCGCGAGTCCAAATCAGACCAATCATAACGGTAAACCACTAAAGGGACCGGGTTGAATTGACAATTAGCTAAATAACAATTAAAACGGTTCTTTTATAACGAAGCTCCAGCTCGACCGATCCAAGCGTCTCAAGTACTACTGTCAACGTCAAAACGTCAAACAAGAAAAATGATAATCAAAAATGTTGCCATTACAATGACGTTAAATTTCTAACAGTCACCCGCCCGAACAGGTCCGTACCTGTTCCCTAATCTACAGGCAGGCGAGATAACGTTGCTACCGCTCGTTTGATAACTGAGTCCCCAACTAGAACCTCTGCGGACCGGGGGGTCCCATCCTTACCAGGGAACAAGTTAACAATGCGCCCCCGGCGCCAACGCAGTGGCGGTAGGTTAGCATCCTTAACCAGCACGAGGTCACCAACATTAGGGGGACTAGTTTGTCAGTCCACTTAAGGCGCTGTTGCAGAATGTGCAGATACTCTAGAGACCATCGTTTCCAAAAATTCTGTGAAAACTGCTGCAACATCTGATACCGAGACAACCGAAACAATTTCACACCTTCGTACGGGTGTTCGGGCAGCGCGTTAAGTGGCTGACCAATTAAGAAATGGCCTGGAGTCAACGCCTCCAGGTCATTTGGATCCGAGCTGAGCGGACACAACGGTCGCGAGTTGAGAACGGCTTCGATTTCCTCAAATGTCAGCGCGGTCTGACCTACAATACGCCCTAAATGGGTCTTAGCTGACTTAACTACGGCTTCAAAAATCCCGCCCCAGTGGGGGCAACCTGGTGGACTGAAGGTCCATTGTATACCCCGACGGGAGAGGGCTGTTCCAATATCCACTGTTGGATTTCGGACGTCATTGTACTGGCAACATTTTGAATCTCTGGTTCGTGTCTGGGGCGGGATTTTTGAAGCCGTTGTTAAGTCAGCTAAGACGCATTTAGGGCGTATTGTAGGTCAGACCGCGCTGACATTTGAGGAACTCGCGACGTTGTTTTGTAAGATAGAAGCCGTTCTCAACTCGCGACCGTTGTGTCCGCTCAGCTCGGATCCAAATGACCTGGAGGCGTTGACTCCAGGCCATTTCTTAATTGGTCAGCCACTTAACGCGCTGCCCGAACACCCGTTCGAAGATGTGAAATTGTTTCGGTTGTCTCGGTATCAGATGTTGCTGCAGTTTTCCCAGAATTTTTGGAAACGATGGTCTCTAGAATATCTGCACATTCTGCAACAGCGCCTTAAGTGGACTGACAAAACTAGTCCCCCTAATGTTGGTGACCTCGTGCTGGTTAAGGATGCTAACCTACCGCCACTGCGTTGGCGCCGGGGGCGCATTGTTAACTTGTTCCATGGTAAGGATGGGACCCCCCGGTCCGCAGAGGTTCTTGTTGGGGACTCAGTTATCAAACGAGCGGTAGCAACGTTATATCGCCTGCCTGTAGATTAGGGAACAGGTACGTACCTGTTCGAGCGGGTGACTGTTGGATTTCGAACGTCATTGTACTGGCAACATTTTGATTGTCTCTGGTTCGTGTTTAACGTTTTGACGTTTGAGGTTAATATGTGTAAAAAGAACTTGAAAGACGCGTGTTCAAACCGGCCGACGATTTATTTGTTATTGTGAAAATCAATTGATAGTAAGCTAATTGTATTGTCCATCGACCCGCGGTCTCTTTAGTGATAAACCGTATTGTGTTAGGTCGTGGGCTCGCGAGTTTTGTAGGCGCGTTCCGCGTTAGCTGAAGCGAGTTGTTGTAATTCGAATACCTTGGAAGTTGTACAGCACTTTAGGAGTTTATGTTTGTGTGAAGAAGCAGAGCAAAAAAGATTCTACCCAAGAGATATCTCTTGGAACGCCGAAAACAGGAAGCCACACACTCCAGTAAGTGCTTAATGATTTTAGTTTAGATTAAGAACACGGTGACATAGCCGTGGTTCAGCCTTCTTGCCAGTGGACATAGCTTAGTGATTGTATGCCTATCTATGGGCCATAGGTATTACAAACTTCATCAAGGTGATCCAGGGGCGGATTTGGTTACAAAAGCGCCCTAGGCAACCATCCCTTCGGCGCCCTTCCCCCCCCCCCCCTCCTCATGATTCTAGCATCCATATAATGTCTCTATCTTGGCAATTGGCATATCTTCACTATTTTTTTTTTTACGTGTGAAACCCTCTTGAGCCATTGGGGTTTGCGGTGTATCGGAATCGAGCCGACTAAAACCACGTATTGCGTAAACATTGTCGGATATAGAAGATAGCAGCTTTATTAAAACGTCCAGACTGTTCTGTTTTGGTGCCAGTATAGTTGGCGCCCAGCCGTTGGCTTCTTGCAGATCAGACACAGCTGACTCCGAAGCATCCTTTTTTGATGAACACCTACATCAGCCGGTATGAGAGAGTTCTGTGTATCCTCCCGATCAAATCTTCCATAACGGATCTTACCGCCGTCTGCTTGGCGCTAGGTTACCTAAATATTTCCTTTTGCTCCTCAACCAGGACCCAGTGAGGTTGAAATTTCGGGTCCTCGAGTTCTCAAGTCGCAGGATTCCGAGCTAATTCTAGCTTCAGCGCGAAGCTCGCAAAGGGTCGACCCGGCTAGTACTGGGAGACCGAGAGATAGAGCGTGCGATTTGCGGAACTACCGCATTCGGCTTTACGTATGGACTTGAGGTTCCAGAGTCTGGAGGACTAAAGCCTGGTAGACCAGCTCAACGTGCAGTCGCTCCGTATTTTCACCGACGGAAGCAAGCTTCAGGGCTAGGTCGGCTCCGCGCTCTCTATATGGGACAGTCGGGCGGAGCTGCTGAGCCGGAAACTGAGCTTGCCAGCGTACTGCACAGAGTAACAGGCCGAGCTCTTAGCCATATGCAGTGCTTCAAACGAAATCCTCAACTGCGGGGAGCTACAGCAGCTACAGTGACTCGAGGGCAGCGCTGGAGACGGTGACGAGCCCCGGGACCGTGGATCCTCTCGCGACCAAGGCGCGCCGAAACCTCAGCGAGGCCTTGACCCGTGGTAAAGATGTAGCCTTGTACTGGATCAAGGCCCACCGGTATCGATGGCATTCGCCGCGCGGTAGAAAGAGAGGGGATATTACTTCCTCTCCTACGCCACGCCTCCGTCTTACAAGAGGACGACAGATTATATATAAAAAAATACAAGCTGCAGGTGACTCCCTTCAAGGTCGATGTAAGAGCAACGTAACATATTTCTGTAAAGCCATCCCACGACCTTGACACTGGATCCGCCCTAGAACATTTGAAATCATGGCCGTGGCCCTCAGAGTTGTCTCACAGTACCTTTCTCCACGCCGTCATGAGCATATCTTCCATGTAGCTCGAGACGGCGTCTTTGTTGATGATCTACAGGAACGGCCCTAAAGGCCTATAACGGATTACTAATAAAAAGGTTTTAGCATAATAATGGCCGTCGGCACAAATTTTTTTGGTCGGTGGCTACTTTGCACGGCAAACAGTTCAATTAGATGCCAGTTTTGCCGCCCGGCTTGTTGACGACATACGTACCCGACGGTCAGGCAACCCGCATAGTGTGTAGGAGTCTTAACACCGACCCTTGCGGAAATACTTGTGTAGATAACAGCTCCAGCCAGATTTCTCCTAGCGCCTACTTTTCAAAAGCATGGGCACCACCTGTTTTAAAAAACTCTAATTGAAGTGACGTCCGGCACACGAATGTCACTTTCTCGCGGTAGACCTTTCACACCTTTGTAGCGGGTGGACAATGAAACCCGTCCTGTGACCACGCTCAGAGTGGCATGAAGTGATGGAAAGCACGCAAATTGTTACAATTTGTCCTATACTGCCGCCCTGTCCACGCCTTATTGTTTGCGGTCGTCGCCGCCGCCAACTCGGGTGCACCATATGCCTTTCAATGAACAAATCTGGTCTTACTAAAACTTATAAAACAATCTCAACTACAGCTGCAGTTGTAGCTAGTACATTTTTATATGGAAACAGCACTAGTCGAACTAGAAGTATTGGTAATTTTTCTTTAATATGTGAGGCATATATTTTTACTATTAAAACTTTGGCGCCCCTAAGCAACCTCGCGCCCCTAGGCACATGCCTACTTTGCCTTAGGGTAAATCCGCCACTGAGGTGATCGCTGCCTTGGCAAGAGGACTGAACATCCACTTTGTTTTCATTTAAAAACCTAACTACATCTCGCAAGTATCGTTCTGCACCTACGAAGTTGGTTCCGTTATTGGAACGAATCAGTGCTGGCAGTCCCCTCCGGGAAACGAATCTGTCCAAGCACGCTATAAAAGCTTCCGTCGTGAGGTCAGCAACGAGCTCGAGATGCACCGCCTTGGTGGATAAACAGACGAACACACAAAGGTACGCCTTGTACTGTTTCGCGTTCCGCAGCCGCGAGCTTTTGCTGCCTCGTTGGTCTCGCGGTTGGCGTGTGCGACTGCTGATCATGAGGTCTCGGGTTCGATTCCCGGGTTGGACCAAATGTTTGTATGATCTACAAATATTTGTTTCGGAGTTTGGGTGTTTTCATGTATAATATGTATGTATTTACAAAAAAAAAGTATATATGTATTTGTATCAGTTGTCTAGTACCCATAACACAAGCTCTGCTTAGCTTGGGACTAGATGGCGTTGTGTGTTAGATGTCCAAAAAAATATTTATATTAAAAAAAATATTTATTTTTACTAAGAATGGGCCCGCAAAGTCTGTACCAACACCAGCCCATGGCCTAGCCTCATTCACCCGATCAGGGGGTAGATCCCCCATGTGAGGCTGCATCGTGGCAGCCTTGCTCCGATAACAAGGCATGCACCGAAACACGATGTTCCGTATGGTACGACGCCCAGACAAAATCCAAAACTCCCTCTGGAGTGTAGCCAACAAGGCGTTACAACCTGCATGAGCGTTTTTAACATGCCGATCAGTCACCAACAACTCAACCAACTGCCCTGCCTTGGGGAGCAGTAGGGGGTGACGAGCCGAATACGGCAGATTCGCATTGCGCAATCTTCCTCCTACCCGAAGCAACCCGGCCGAATCTATAAACGGGTTGAGACGTGCGACAGCACCCTTCAATTTCGAACGCCCAGTTCGTAGACTCTCCAATTCTGCTCCAAAGTTCGACGACTGTACCAACCGGATCAAATTCAGAAGCGACTCATTTCGCTCTGCCGGTGACAGAATTGGGCTCAGCGTTCGCTGTTCGCGGGGAGTGCGACTATTCCGAACGAATCTTCTGATCCAACAATTGACATTGATCAATTTATCAAGAGAGCTATACCGCTCAATCAGGAAACTCGCGTCAGTCTCCTGGACCTCCTGGGTCACATACACGGCTGCCATTATACCACAGTCCATAGGCAATTTCGCGTTGTTAAGGGGCCAATCCGATTCCTTCCTTGCCAGCCAAGGAGGGCCCCACCATAACTGATGGTTAACCAACTCAGGAGCCCGGCATCCCCTGGATGCACAATCCGACGGGTTCAACTCTCCTGTCACATGTCTCCACAGCCATGAGTCGATCATGCTGCAAGACTCTCCGATCCGACAGCAAAAACTTACCAGAACGTCTACTCCCAGTAGCACGTCAACCGTACCTGGGGTGTCGAAATCGGGATCCGCCAGTTTCAGATCTGATGTCAGGAGTCGGACAGCCGAATTCAACCTCACCTGAGGGTGTCGTCCCATCACATCAGTCATCTCTAGTACCGGGGCGGATGTCCTACGCATCGTGTCAAAACGTGAAGAGAACGTAATCGTCGTTTGCCCGACGATGTTCGTTACCACGACATTCCCCACGCCTCGAATGTTCCTATTATACTGAGTAATTTTCAAGCCCAACCAAATCGCCAATTCGTTCGACATAACATACAGCCCTGGGCAGCTGAATCCAACAGGGCGCGAACGTGTGTTGACTTGCCATTCAAACCCCAAACACACACGGAGGCAGTGGGCAAGACTATAGCCTCCGGTTGGGGACCAAAATTTGATTGGGCTGCAATTTCCTAGCGGGGGCCCCCGGGGCCCCACGCATTATAGCCTGAGCAACCGGGCATATCAGTGTGGTAGGGATCCCATGGTCCCTCGTAAGTGCCCCTCCAGTCGCGGCGCTCTACTTGACGCCGTCCACGGATAGGGGGGGTGCGGTGATCCAACCGGGGGCGTTCCATGATGGGCGCCGATAATCGACGAAATGTAGTCGTCGGCGGCGAGCGCGATGACACCCGAGGCGGCGTTCTAGTGGTCGGCGGCGAGCGCGATGACACCCGAGGCGGCGTTCTAACTAATCGCTCCGTACTCGAGGGTGCATACGCACACCCGCACATGCCAGCTCCTGCTGAGCCACTGGCCTGCCAATAGGTCGGGGAACCGCCCGCGATGTTGGCCTGAACATCGGCCTCAACATCTTCCCTATGGGGGCCCTGGTCCCGTGGACCCAGGTTCCAAGTCCGGCCCTGTGTACATGACCCCATCTGTCCCTGAGTCCGGCCCTGTCCATCTGCATGATGTTGGCCGGGCCTATTCAGGCAGAGCAACTCATGATGGCGGCCTCCACAAAATTTACACATTGCGGACCGAGCGCAATCCCTTGCTAAATGGGGACCCAGACACAAAAAACACCAGCCACGCTGCTTGGTGATCTGGCGTCGCCCTTGGACTCTCTGGTCCCTAAATCTAAGGCAGGCGGCCACACCATGGCCATCCTGTTTACAATACAGGCATCCTGTACAGGTGTTGAGGCACCCATGTGTCCATACAACTTCCTTGGCGGAAGTCCCCTCTTCACAGGGCTCCGAGTCTTCCGAGCCTTCTGTGGCTCCGCAGCGGGCTTCACGAACAAACTCATGTTCTCTGCCCTCCGACACTCTTCCTCCATAAACTCCATGAGTTGAGAAGAGGTGGGCAAGTTGTCTGCACCCTGACCGTGATGCTGCTCAAATCTGGTCTGTGGAATCGGGACAGTACTATGTATACTAACATGTACGACCACTCTTCAACCGGCAAGCCTAAATTTCCTAATGCCCTAGTGACACTCAATAACGGGTTCAACACCTCTGCCTGTATGGCAGAGACCCGAGTCACTGAAGGGATGCTAAACAGCCTCTTGAGCTGCGCATCAACCAGCCTTCTTTTGTTGTGGTAGCGCCTTACCAACATTTGACGGGCAATCTCATAATTGTCCTCAGTCACCGTTAAATGGGCTACCAGTTCCCTAGGCTCTCCCTTCAACGCTGACATCAGTTGTGCCATCTTATAGGCTTTAGGTAAATCCTCCCTTAAGTGGACCAAACTGTCAAATAAATTGATGAAGCTGACCCACTCACCGAGCTCTCCATCAAAACTGGGTAATTGTATCTGAGGCAGTTTTGATACAACCCCGCGAGAGTGTGGGCCTTCCAAAGCTTCTTCATCACAGCCAGTTCTGCGCTGGCGCTTTATTTCTGCTATGCGCTGCTGAATGTCATCAGCAATTGAGAGGCACTGGTCAACATCAGCCTCCATCGCGGACCTTATCTGATCGCTGACCTTCTCCTCCTCAAGGGCCTTGGTAAGCGCTTCCATCATAACCTCCAACCGGGCTGGCGCATCCAAAGCTCGAGCCAACAGTGCATCCTGTCTATCTGGTCGGCCCAGGAGGCCTTGAACCGATGTAAACAATCTCAATTCCGTGCTAATCTTAGCCCGGTACAATGACAATGACATAGCGCAGAACGTTACTTACAAGTTACAATATTTTATGTATGTAATAAACTATTTATTTAAACACTATTAGGAACTTTATATAAAACACTATTAAGTGCTTGTGCACTTACTTAATCTCAGATATAAATCTACCTACAAGTTTCAATTTATCAATGCCCAGTAACTCAAATAATTGAATTTAACAATAACAATCACTACATAGTATAAAACAAAGTCGCTTTTTCTGTCCCTATGTCCCTTTGTTTGCTTAAATCTTTAAAACTACGCAACGGATTTTGATGCGGGTTTCTTTAATAGATAGAGTGATTCAAGAGGAAGGTTTTTATGTATAATAAATGCATAATATAGTATGGGAACACTGTTAATTTTTGAGGTTTCTAATGTGATGTAGCAAATAAACACATTTTTTTGCGCTTACATTGCAAACGCTGGTTGCACCCTACGAGATAGATCAAAATAATGTACTACAGTATTGTACACCTTAAAAAGTACTACAAAAAAGTCCGCGACGGTATATGTCTATCTCTTAGGGATAACCCACAACAACCATTTTTTATTCCTTTCTTTTTACGAGAAATAATGGCTTATTTACGAAGTGATTTTAAGCAATACAGAATGAATCCTTATACAACTAAGTAAATTAAATACATTGTGCATTTAATATAGATCAAAATGGCTCTTTACAGTATCTAATTTAAATGAATATATTCGAAGATATTACAGATTTAAAATGCACGAATCGTGTCGTCGGCGGAGGTATCTGAAATTCACCCGGGCGAAGCCGGGGCGGGTCGCTAGTAATAGAATAATATAACAATATTATTCTAGTAATAATGTCTGTGGGCTAGCAAAGTCTAATTGTTTTACACTAATATGTCCCAAACAATTAATATTTAATATTAAGTTTTACAATTCAACCAATAATTAAATGTGTGATTGGGTTAATATATTGGACCAAATGTCCCAAACAATCAATATCAAGTATACAATATAGTTCAAATTAGTAAATAATTAGTAACATAAGTTTTACAATTTAACCAATGATTAAATGTGTCACCTACCTACAATTAATCATTATCCTAATAAATTGTTTTCAATACTTATTTAAATAGCTATATCAGTGGAATCTAAGATATGTGGACAGTGGAACAGTATAGTTACCTACCTAACAACGAGGTATCACCTTCTGAGTGCACTACGGAGTGCTCACAGCTCTCAGAGGTTAACCACGCTCTGCTACCAAAATGTTCAATCCTCTCCCCAGTGGAGCGATCACCTTATGAAATTTGAGATGTCTTACGGCCCATAAATAAAGCATTCAATCGCTAACCATGTCACTGGAAAGAGCAATGAACGACGGCGTTTCACCGTGTTCTTAATCTAAACTAAAATCATCAAGCACTTACTGGAGTTGTGTGGCTTCCTTGTTCTCGGCGCCGTTGATGGGGTACCCCACTGCCGCGTCACACATACATGCTCCAGAATGCTGTACAATCTTCAAGGTATTCCTAAATGCTTGCGGGCTCCCGAAATCTCGTAAATTACAAGACACCTGATTCAGCTATCACTGATCGCGCCTATGACGTGACTACAAAAACTCGCGAGTCCAAATCAGACCAATCATAACGGTAAACCACTAAAGAGACCGGGTTGAATTGACAATTAGCTAAATTACAATTAAAACGGTTCTTTTTTAGCGAAGCTCCAGCTCGACCGATCCAAGCGTCTCAAGTACTACTGTCAACGTCAAAACGTCAAACAAGAAAAATGACAATCAAAAATGTTGCCATTACAATGACGTTAAATTTCTAACAGAGCTCGTGAATTTTGTTTATATTCTGGCCAGTTATACTTCTAGGAGACGTGGATGTGTACACACAATTATTTTTTTCGTATGATGCTTTATTGCCGAGTTATGAGCTTTTAAAAATTTACTAAAAATGAAATCTGTTATTTTTGTATACTTATTATTTGCATCAATTAATTTGTAAAAATAACTAAAAAGTATTGTTTCTTGTAGTTAAATAGTTGAAATTTTGTTTTTTTTAAATCGAATTCTAAATTTGATATTTTTTACTTAAAGTAAACCGGAAGTGAACATTTCAAATCGATTTTTGAGTAACTTCGACATTTTTTATTTTTATTTTTTTATCTTGAATTACAGCTTTATATGTACTTATTCTTCACAAAAAAACTTTAGGACTTAGAGTGGTTTTATTAATTGAGAGTGAAACAGTGTTAATTAAAATGGAGTGTTTTATTTTCAAATTTTTACAATTTTACTATTTGCACTAGCTCTAATTCTTTTTACACATAGATTTTTTTCTACGAGTCACTTTTGCTTCTGCTATCACCGTCCCAGGAACTCAAAAACTGCATGCTTTTCTTCCAACCAACGAAAATGTATGTGTAAAAAGCATTAGCACTAGTGCAAATGGTAAAATTGTAAAAATTTGAAAATAAAACTCTCAATTTTAATTAATACTGTTTCACTCTCAATTAATAAAGCCACTCTAAGTCCTAAACTATTGGAGATTTCGTTTTAATTTTTTTTGTGAAGAATTAGTACATATAAAGCTTTAATTCAAGATACAAATAAAAAAAATGTCGAAGTTACTCAAAAATCGATTTGAAATGTTCATTTCCGGTTTACTATACTTAAAAAAAATCAAATTTAGAATTCGATTAAAAAAAAAAATTAACTATTTAACTATAAGAAACAATACTTTTTAGTTATTTTTACAAATTAATTGATGCAAATAATAAGTATACAAAAATAACAGATTTCATTTTTAGTAAATTTTTAAAAGCTCATAACTCGGCAATAAAGCATCATACGAAAAAAATATTGTGTGTACACATCCATGTCTCCTAGAAGTATAACTGACCAGAATATAAACAAAATTCACCTCATTTTTTGTTCGTTGTCCGCTTGACGTGAAATGCCCCATACAAGAATTGCTCGTTTATAGGTATAAGATTATGGACATCTAAGCACACAACGCCATCTAGCTTCAAGCTATGCAGATATTGAACTATGACAGCTAGATTGGCTGATAAACACCCAAAAATGAAAATGTATTATAGGTATAATACGTTTTCATATAATATATAAATACTTAGTATATATTTAAAAACAGCACCTAGGCAAAGTTTGTTTGGTGCAAACTTGGAACACTATACTATTTCCATTTCTTTATTTTCTCGATGACAGTTCTTTGTGGAAACTTGAATGAGCGTCTTTTTTACATTATGTATACATTATTTAATAAAAATATGACGCTTACGCACGTACAAGGTCATCGCAGATGGATGGAAACTCATAGGGATGGAGCTATCGATAAACGTAATACGATAACAGACCCGATATTTTTTTACAAAGTGTAAGAAACTAAACTATTGCCGGATAATTTTGTACAAATTTATTAACTAGTATTACATTTCATTACAAGATGTAATTATATTATGTTGATTCTTTATTTATTTATTTTACGTCGTCACTGTAACTCGATGAGCTCTCCCCAACATATATTGTAAGTTCCTGTACTTCTATATTATCGAATGCCACATGAATTTCCCAATCCGACGCTATAATGTTTTACTTCCGCACATGCATTTTTAATAAATCTAACATCTTGTTTGCCGTAAAAGAGGGATGGGTATTGTTTCGAGCGGCGTGTCCTTTGATTTTTGCCCATATTAGTTCTATAGCAACAATGCTATCATTATCCGCCGTATCATTGCCAGTACAAACTGACCGAAGTCGAAGAACCCAATGACCACATTCGGCAGCTATTTCGTCGGTAATATATCTTTTAGGGAGGCTTTTTTTCGATTTTAAAATATTCACTAATTGTACTTTTAATAAAGTATTATACACATTTTCGCCATGACGTTAGAGCCAGTCAATTATCTCTTGTTTTTTATTGGCCTGCGTCGGCATTTTATCAATTTGTCTGGAGTGATATGTAACATTGTCCATAATAATTATCGATGGTTCTTCCAGAGATTGCACCATTTCTTAGATTGCATCATTTCTTTAAACCATCCTTCGTAAATCTCTGCGTTCATTTCTTCGTGGTAGTCCACTGTTTTCTTGGATTAAAGGCCAGTAAATCATCTGACACGAATCCTTTGGTATACCCTGCATGGCATATGATAAGGCGTTCACCTTTTCCCATTGGCACTGAACTAGTGGAAGCGGCGGTGTCGTCAGTCCAGTTCTTAGATACTGTGTGGTTTGCATTTAACCAAGTCTCGTCAGTGAAAATAAAATTTGACCAATATGATATCTTTTTGGCTTCGCTCAAAAATTCGCAGCGAGCCATAGCAACGTCGTAACGCTCCATCAATATTTTACGTTTGTTCGATTTTTTATAAGAAAATCCGATTTCTTTCAAAACCAAGCTAAATGACGATTTTTGGCAGTGGAACAAACCACATTCACGTATAGAAAACAACAAGTTTTTAAGTGTTGGTATTTAAGTTTGCGCAAGTAATAGTCATATATATGACGGCGAATAGCGACAGCGTCGAAGTTGTCAACCGATGTCACACGACGTGGTTGGCGTTTTTTCTTCGGCGTACGAAGCTTATTTTCCTGTGTGCCGCTTGTACCGGTAGTAATTTTTGAAATTGTAGGTCCACTAATTCCTAATGCGGCCTAAACATGCTCTCGCACTTGCGACAGTGGTAATAGCGGGCCACCATTTTGATACTCTGCTTCAAAGTAATTACGAACCTTGATCACCAGTTCTCTCGCCTGCCTTTTCAGAACAGATCCTTTAGGCATTTTGACATTTGACAGCTGGGCAGCAATTAACACGGAGGAACACAAAATACACAACGTAACATATGTATGGATAATGTGAAAAAACTCAGCGAACAGAAATGTAGTGACTTTAAAGCACTACCGTCTTGTTGCGAGTGACAGCTTAAAACAAACACAAAATGGTGGTGGGTCATTGAGTGTGCCCAGCTTGCAAAAATATATTTGAATGTTTTTCTGTATTTGTTCAAAACATAATAAATATATGCAATCGATATCATTACTTATTTGGTCACAACACTACAACTATCAAATTAGAACTGTCATCGAGAAAATAAAGAAATGGAATTAGTATAATTATTCCGTATTGTTTCGCCATAGAGTTAAATGGGTCTCGTATAATCTAGAGGATTCGAGAGGACAGCGCCAACGCTAGATGGCGCTGCAAGTAATTCTAGGACATTCTACTTGTTGCAGAATGATCTATCGAATATACTGGATCATTCCAAATATTTTAAAAGCCCTATAAAATCGGAGCGTGTTAGCCGTAGGGCGAGTATTATTTCACGACTAGCTGACCCACGCAACGTCGTTTGCGTCTCCTATTGCCCGTAGCGTAATAATTTCCCCCCGTTTTTGAAACATTCTTCATTGGTACTCCGCTCCTATTGGTCATAGCGTGATGATATAGATAAACTCGATAAACTTCATCGATAAACGGGCTATCTAACACTGAAAGAACTTTTTCAAATTGTACCAGTAGTTCCTGAGATTAGCGCGTTCAAACAAACAAAAACTCTTCAGCTTTATATATTAGTATAGATGACCCACGCAACGTCGTTTGCGTCTCCTATTGCCCGTAGCGTAATAATTTCCCCCCGATTTTGAAACATTCTTCATTGGTACTCCGCTCCTATTGGTCATAGCGTGACGATATAGATAAACTCGATAAGCTTCCTCGATAAACGGGCTATCTAACACTGAAAGAACTTTTCAAATTGGACCAGTAGTTCCTGAGATTAGCGCGTTCAAACAAACAAAAACTCTTCAGATTTATATATTAGTATAGATGTATTTATTATACTCTTCTAAGATCTAATACTCATAATCAACAACACATTTATTTGGATAAAGACTAATATTAGGTATTATGTTGATAAAAACTCTTTGGCAAATAACTCAATAATAGGTACCAACTCTTAGCGTCTTATACTCGTGATAACTTCTAAACGAAATGTCCGAATGGGATGAAACAAAAAGTATTTTACTTCTACATAAATACCCTTGATAACATAATGCTTTATTTAGGTAAGGATTAATATTACGATACACATTTAACGTAGTTTCTTTCTTCAGACGATTTAATAAATTTTTTGAACACAAAAGCGGTTATTGTGACTAAACCATGATAGTTAGATATATGCTCTCGCGGACTTTTTTGTAGATCTTAATGGGACCTACAAACCCGTAATACATTATTTTGTTCTATTGTCAATTCTTTTTGCAGCGCACGCAAAAATAGGTTTTCGATTTCACACCTTGGGTTACAAAATAGCAATTTTCTTACGGATCTCTATTTTTTATGAAAATAAAATATAGCCTATAGCCTTCCTCGATAGATGGACTATCCAACACTGAAAGAATTTTTCAAATCGGACCAGTAGATCCTGAGATTAGCGCGTTCAAACAAACAAACAAACAAACTCTGCAGCTTTATAATATTAGTATAGATACAGCGGATTAACATCGAAACAATTTTCTAGTGCGACTAACGAGTGGCTAGTGAATATTTGGAACGAAGTTGCTTATGAGGCGTTGCGGCCCCTCCGCACGAAACAGATTCTAGGTACCTAGCACACATTATAATACTACTATTTAAATGAATAAAGAATTAGGTATAGGCAATTTATGAAGAACCAGTTTATTTTACGCTTTTAAGTGTTTTTTTGGCAGAGAGTTTTAAATAAAATAAAGGTGTTAAGACAATTTTGTGGTTTTTAAAGAGCGTGAACGAAAAATTTAGTATAGCGCCATATGTAATTATTTATTTATTTCGTGAACGAAAAATTTAGTATAGCGCCATCTGTATTTTTGATAAGGAGCTTCGTTCCTATCTGGTGTCCCACGACACCACATGACTTTCTTATTATAAAAGTGTTGTCAATAAATATTGTGTTATTTTTTTGGTAGTCAAGCGACTACTTTTATTTAATTATACCCGGCTCGTAACAGTATCATATTATTTTTTTAATCTTGTTTTCTACATAAATACCTACTAATACCAATAAGTGGATTATTTACACTTTAATTAATTGGTTTCAATATGTATATCCACAGGCTTTTTTGTAAAATCTGTTACATATTAATGCTATTTGCAAATATTTATTTATTTATTTTATTTTACAACTTTATGCACTTGTATACATTGGCGGACTTAAGCCCAAGGCATTCTCTACCAGCTAGCCTTCGGGGGGTGTAGTACAGATCCAGTAAGCTAGGTGCTAGCATGCCCACTGATTTAATGCAAATCCTCTATAATAGTTTAGGATCTCCATCTGCACCAAATGTTTCTAAAGAATATTTCAAACTTTATCTTCAAAACTAAAGACGACAAATAATAATTTTCTCTGTCTTTTCCGACTCAGACATGTCTTATAGAGTTGGAGGACTTGAACCTTCCAGGCAGTCGCCCCAGCTTAACTCTTCGGGCATACCGGGGTAGGTCTACGTATGAATGTAAAGGAGAATAGCAGATCCTGTACCGCTAGCCATATGTAATGGATGGTTATGAGATTTGTACCACTTATTGAGTGAATCATCCTTTCAATTTACACGTGTAATTATAACATTTTTATAGCTTTGCCGACAGAATTTGAATTCTTCTAAAAAGTTGTTACAACTACAATAACAAAAAGCATTCCTACGTTTTCTTGCCATGCTTAAAATATGGTTAGTTTGAAAACTAGATGACGTCGCGTTGTGTGTCAAAAGTCTAAAAATATTTATATTTTTATGGTATTTTCAAATATAAATTACATAAAAATCTATAAAATATTTAAATCGATATTTAGAATCAGCTTGCGATTGTATTAATGTGTATAGTAGCAAACGGGGTCACCACTTTGGGAATTTTCCACAACTCGGGCACTTTGGGATTGTTACCCAACTTAGGATGATATAAAACACAGACTTCAATCACTGTAGTTGTATAATTACCAAATAATACAAACTTGGTCGGCAAACTTAATATAAATAAATAAATATTTTCGGACATCTAACACACAACGCCATCTAGTCCCAAGCTAAGCAGAGCTTGTGTTATGGGTACTAGACAGCTGATACAAATACATATATACTTTTTTTTTGTAAATACATACATATTATACATAGAAAACACCCAAACTCCGAAACAAATATTTGTAGATCATACAAACATTTGGTCCGACCCGGGAATCGAACCCGAGACCTAGATCACCAGTCGCACACGCCAACCGCGAGACCAACGAGGCAGTCAGTAGTCAGGTCAGTCATATTAAACATTAACAATTGTTGAAAGTGGTAGCTAGGCGAGGGTACCGGGCGGATTCTGTCTGACACTCTCTTTTGACGTATGTCAAACATTCGCGCTCTTATTCCTCCGTCGCGTTCCAACTCGCCACACAGTAACATTTTAATCACGGATCAAGAAAATCGTAATCGACTGGCTTTGATTAAAAAAATATGGTACTTGCCATCTTGTTGACAACAATGACCACTCATTTGTATTATGACTGTCAACTTTAGTAGTCTTATATTAAAAATTCTCGTGTCACAATGTTAGTTACCATACTCCTCTGAAACGGGTGGACCGATTTTTATGAAATTTGGTGTGCATATCGGGTAGGTCTGAGAATCGACCAAAATCTATTTTTTATACCCCAATTTTGTTTTTTGGCAAAACAACGTTTGCCGGATCTAGTCTATATATATAAAAGCGAAATACCACTCACTTATTAATCACGAAATCTCAGTAAGTATAACACCTACAGACTTGAAATTTGGCAGGTAGGTTCGTTATAGGGTGTAGACATCCGCTAAGAACGGATTATACGAAACTCCACCTCTAAGGGGGCAAAACGGGGGTTGGAAGTTTGTATGAAAGTCCTATGTTTTTGAAATAAGAGACTTGAAATTTAAAATGTATGCTCTATAGATGGTGTGGAGGTGTAATAATAATGTATCTTTAGAAATCAACCCCCTTTTGGGGTTAAAACGGAGGATGGTACTTTGGACGCAAACGAGGTTGCGTAGGTCAGCTAGTATATGTATAATATTGTAAACTACACATTCAAATAACTTTAAAAATCTGGGAATTTAAAGTGTTATTGTCCTTCCATTGTCCTTTACCCCAGTTCACGCCTGCTGCTTGTAAAGCAGAGACTTTGACAAAGGTCAAAAAATTTAGTTTTGCGCGATTTTCAGCAAAACGATAAGTTTTATCATAAAAGTAGTTTGGACAAAATTGTAGATCATAAAATTATCTGTTTTTCCTTACAGAGGAAAGATGGGGAACTTTCAAATTTTGTTTTTAATGATATTTTAAACAATCTTACCGATTTTCAGCTTGGTGGGAATTTAGGTAACTTCGAATGTCTAAATTGACCGGACTAATTGTCATTTTCTAACTATCCTAACTATCTACCTAAGTTCTATGTTGTCCAAATGAACTAAGTTGATATTTCCAAAATCCGTTAAGTTAGTCCCCGATGTTACTTTTCTCATTTACATCAAGACTTAGACTTACTAGCAGAGATCTACATCTATACTTATAATAAAAATGTAACAGGTCCAATTCTGTACATTAAAGATGTTTTGAATTTTTTTTTTGGAGGGCTCTCTATAATCGATGCTGAAGCCAAAACTGTATTTTTTTTTCATTTTTGTCTGTCTGTCTGTATCTTGGCCGCGCATCACGCCGAAACTACTGAATGGATTCAAATGAAACTTGGCATGATTTGAGTTCATACTACGAGGTAGGACATAGGATACTTTTTATCCCGAAATTCAGCACGGTTTCCTGGAGAGAAGGGATGAAAGTCAAATATGTAGGTACTTAGTTGTAATTCAATAACACATAGTCCGATTTCATTCATTATTTTTTTACTAGAAAGAAAAAAATGAAAGATAACGGGAGAAGTATATTTTTTGTCCATGTCTGTACACTGCCTGTGGGAAGCTGAGACAGATATGTAAACATAGCGGTACGAAGTTCGCCGGGTCAGCTAGTATATATTAAAATCGATCGAAACGAATCTGATCAAACTAACGCAATTTTCATCACGAAATACGTATTGCTTCTGGTCAGGTTTGTCTGTATATTGCTGTATTCAAAACAATACCCATGATCAATTACATAGCTTGGAATTCTAAGCACATTTCAAGACATCTGTTTCCAACCTTAAATAGTCCGATAATGGCCTAATTTGTTTTGATTGAACTATAAAGATAAACTTAAATAATTATGGTATTGGACTTATAAAATGATAAGACTTCGTGATTTTTTTCAAAAGTTTTGATTGTTACAGGTAGCATCACGAAATCACGAAATGGATGTAAAACCAGTAATAGCAATGGATTTTATGCTCATGGAGCCAAAAAACTATGGACAGCATGCTGAAGCTAGTAAAATTGGTTTTAGTAAAACAAAGGATATCAAAAATATTTCTGAAATTTATATAGATTCTAGTATTCAAGAAGCGAAAGCTGCTAGTCATTGTCAGAATATTGTTAGCCATGTTTTATTGCAGTGTGATTTACCAAATTTACAGCACTTAACAAATAAACTGGAGCAAGCACTAAAAGAATCTAAAAGTCAGCATGTTCGTAAAGTACAAAGATCGCTGTAAGTTAAATAGTCAGTTCCATATTGCATCAAATAAAGTTATTGTCTAAATATACATTATTTTATTTCTACTAGTGAAAATAATGAATGAAATCAGAAACGGCAATTAGATCTGTTTAATTAAACAGTTCATTGCCCGTGGAGTCCCAGTAGGACTATGCAGTAGGACCACGGGTAATATCGATACCCGTTTGCATGTTTCTTTATGCGAGACATGCATTAGCTACTAACGGACGTAAGTTCTCTAAAATTTGCGTGGTAGCAAGTCAAAAGCCTCTGATTAAGCTTAGAAAGATATAATTAAGCGGGATCTTTTGCGTCTCCTTTATTTTCCAAAAAAATCTGACAAAAAATAAAATATTCTATGAGAAATATATTCCATGTTTTGGTTTCCTATGAAATTGCCGTTTTGTATGCAATAAGTGAAAGTACTTATTTTTTCAAACTTTTTTATTTCTGTTATTCGAAGTAATCACTCATGCAATCGACGCATATTTGCCAACGCATTGGCAGTTTATTGATGCCCTTCTTGTAAAAATCAGCTGGACGGGAGGCAACAAACTCTTCAAAGGCATTTTGCACTGCCTCTCGGGTTTTGAATTTTTTACCCACTAAAAAGTTCTCTAAATTTTGGAAAAAGTAATAGTCGGTAGGTGCAAGGTCTGGTGAGTATGGCGGATGAGGGAGAGCTTCCAACCCCAGCTCTTGCAGCTTGGAAACTGTCTGTTGCGCTGTATGGGGTCACGCGTTGTCGGGAAGCAGCTGCAAGAGCTGGGGTTGGAAGCTCTCCCTCATCCGCCATACTCACCAGAGCTTGCACCTACCGACTATTACTTTTTCCAAAATTTAGACAACTTTTTAGTGGGTAAAAAATTTCATTCCCGAGAGGCAGTACAAAATGCCTGTGAAGAGTTTGTTGCCTCCCGTCCAGCTGATTTTTACAAGAAGGGCATCAATAAACTGCCAATGCGTTGGCAAAGATGCGTCGATTGCATGGGTGATTACTTCGAATAACAGAAATAAAAAAGTTTGAAAAAATAAGTACTTTCACTTATTGCATACAAAACGGCAATTTCATAGGTAAAGACCTATTATTTTCCTACTAAAGATTTTGATGCATATCATGTCTTTATGTAATAGATATTATTGCTCTTATCATATCAGAGAATCTGACGATATAAATCGTTGAGGACAATACAAAAATAATTTAATCTATTTTCATGATGAAATGCAATCTTATATTGTCAAATCTCTAGACACGAGATTTAAAAAGGTTTTATTTATTAGATAGGTAAGTGAATGGCAGAATATTAAATATATATGTACTTATATCCGCGAATACAGATAACAATACGGATTTTATTAGTACTTGCACTAGACTTGCACACGTAGAACACTAGAGCGCGGTGGTCTAGCCGTAGTTGCGTACTGGTCCGAGAGCTGGTACCAATATTTGGGTAGGTATTTGAGGCAAGCTGCAAACTTGTCACAGACAGGGCCGTCTTAACCTAAGCTGGGGCTCCTGGGCACACAAGAATTTGGGGCCCTTTTAGAAAGTAAAGAAAGCGTATTATACTAACATTTTTCTACTATGATCATGGAATCATGTATGCTGTTAGTTTTTGGTTAAAATTATGGTTTCTTTCAGGTTCTTTGTTAAGCAAACCCTTCTATTTATTATAACGTGTTCGGGCTCGACGAATTTGAGAATTAAGCCTTCTGACGTCTAAAAGAGACTTTACTTCTAATACTCTTAAGACCACAGAATAACTCAGAAAAATAATCCTTAATGACCGCCGAGGTCGCTCTGTTAATCACTTACATCACTCAGATATTTGACGCACTCTAGCTCAAACTAAAATGCCTTTTTATACTAGATGCCTATGCCTATCACTAGATTATTCGAGAAAGTTCAACAGCCTCTCGAAACGCCCGGTTCCGAAAAAACGCTATCGTTTGTAAACAAGCCAACCGCGTGACACTCAGTCTATATTCGGCGCTATGTATATTCACTTAAGATTTTTTGTTCTGTGCCTCAAGAAACCGACTAGAACTTTCTCGGCTAAACCGATTGACAAGTCTTTTTCTGAAATGCTCATTTTTCGTAACACTGCCATTTGCTCAACCGAGCAACGCTATTGCTACCACGATATTTAGCCAGGCGGTCGATATGCACAATTTTATACGGATCCTCCCATTTGGTCTGTAGTATAGGGGCCAGTCTTATCGGGTTTTCTCGTTCCTGCTCGCGAAGTCAACTGCGATTTGTTTCCATTCCGTTTTAAAGTTGCTGGTTTTCATGGTTCCGCATTCATGGAACTTTTTACAACAGTACAAGTAGTACATTTACGGCACCACTACGGCACCAATTTTGTACATCTTGAACGTTCGGCACCTTAGCTCTTGGCACAATTATCTGCAGGTGGAACTCTCATCCGTTGAACTTCTCCCATTTTCGGTAGGTACAGTTTTCCGTTTTGTAGAACTAGACCATCCCATTGCGCCCAATAAACTTTAGTAATAGCGCTTGCATATTGATGAGATAATACTTCAAGCAGGTTTATATCATCCTGTGCTTACCATGTGATAAGTTTCTTTAGGTCAACGTCATCCCCCTGTGCTATCTTCATTGTTTCATCTTCACATGGTCCCAAAAGTCAAGCCTGTTGATTTCAAGTTTGGAGTCGGAGTACATTTTCTCAGCGAGATATATTCTTTGCATTGTCTTATGATGTCATCTTTTATCTTGCTGTCATGTTTTCCCAGATCGCTGCCTTGGAACTTGCGTCTTGTGTGCATCTTCTTTTCGCAACGTTTTCTCATGAGCTCCTACAGGCAGTCCTTTATTTTTTTTCAACCTGGACATCTGCGAACTTATTAGCGGGCAACTTAGCTGTAGATGACCTCTCTCATCATTCTGTAGCACATGATCCCAGATCCACTCTTAAAAGAAGACTTGACTGTCTTTGATTTGCTCTGAGACTTAGCTTGTGGGTCGACCGGATATCCTGTCGAACACTTCGACCTCCAGTGGGTATGCCAGTACTTCCCTTAGTGAAGCATGTTGGCCAAGCTTCACTGCAGCTCTAACCTACAAGTCCTTGATCCCGTTTATGAGCACTGCACGATGTTTGCTTTTATCGTCTTCCCGTCAGTCGAAAGGTTCGCTTTCCGTACGAGGTTCTCAATTTTCAAGGCACATTGCTGCTGGTCTTCTCCTGAAATCGTGTTTGAGATGGTGTTTCCCATATCTCGACTCTAGCGCTTCTAACGAAGTCATGTACGCTGATGACCTGTGTTTCGTGGCGGAATCCCCAGAAGACCTGCAAGAGCTGATGGAAAAACTTAATAAGTCTTGCCGTGTGTTCGGTCTAAAGATTAATATCACCAAGACTGAGGTCATGGCAGCAGATACTATTAACCATAGCCCTCTGAATATACGACTCGACGGTGCTGTCCTGAAGCAGGTGGACAAATTCAAATACCTGGGTAGCACCTTGACATGTAAGGGTGACCTCGACGCAGAAATAAACAGCAGGATTGGCGCTGCTTCAGCAGTGTTTGGCAAACTCCGTGAGAAGGTATTCCGCTCACATGACCTGAAACTACAAACGAAGGTTAATGTGTACATGGCCATCGTCATACCGAACATTCTCTACTCCTCAGAGACGTGGTGTGTGTACAGAAGACATATACGTATGCTAGATCGGTTCCATCTCAGGTGTCTTCGCGACATTCTGAACATAAAGTGGACCGACCGTATTGGGAACACGGATGTTCTGCGGCAAGCTAATGTTTGGGGCATTGAGGCTTGCCTTATGCGCCGTCAATTACGGTGGTCTGGGCATATTGTATGGATGTCTAGCGAGAGGGTCGCAAAGCGCATCTTTTACTCTGAACTCAGAGATGGAAAAAGGAAACGAGGCGGTCAGGTCCTCAGATATAAGGATGTTCAGAAGAGACACATGAAGAGATGCAATATAGACCCCTCTCGCTGGGAGGATTTCGCTTGGGATAGACCTGGTTGGAGGCGGGTGGTTCACCAGAGTATATGCAACTTTGAGGATCAAAGAACATTTGATCTCGATGTGAAACGAGATCATCTCAAAAACAAACCACCCGACAAAATAAACTACAATTACGTTAATGGGGTGCTTACTTGTCCTCACTGTGCACGTTCCTTCAGTGCCAAGATAGGGTACGTAAGCCACACCAGAGCACACGCCCGAAGCTAAGATGCTCAGACTTAATCAGTCGCCATAGCCGAAATCGGCAAGGGATGATCAAAAAAAAAAAAGGGGGAACTTTGTAGCCCCATCGGATTTCGTTTTTGCGAGCAATGTGCCTTGCCCACAACACTTAAGTTAGTTATTTTCTTACACAATTTATAATTATAATAAAATAACATTAGCGATAGAGCATAATTGTTTATACAATACATCAAGCACATAATCTTAATGATGAATATTTAATGATTTAAAGATTTTTCAACTACAATTAAGCGAGCCCTAAGACAGATAAAATATTGAATTTTTATCAAATATTTTATCAAACGATCGTAAAGAAGGTGAAAGAGTCACAACTCTATTGTACGCTTTTATTTTTTAACCGAAATAATATAAAAATTTAAAGCCTAGTTTCCGATTATTTTATATTTTAATGTAGGTACCACTTTATATTTTTTTGTGAAAAAGTGTACGAAAATTTATTATGAGAACATTTGTCTGAGATAAAATTCTCGGTTCCTCGGGGGCCCCTCGAGAATGGGGGCTCTGGGCACTGGCCCCGTGTGCCCTTATGGTAGAGACGGCACTGGTCACAGACCTCTCTTATTATATCCCAACACGGAACTGCAGACCTGGCTGGTGAGTAGCGGGGCTAATTCAAAATATTTTTTTTTTCCAAAAATATATTCGTCTGTCTTTTTAAGAATCTTAATTTTTTGTTATAAATTATAACCCTATTAAAATTTCAAGTTGCCTCAAATACATTTTTATATTTTTTGCGACATATTATTGCACGCGCCTGGCAATGTTAAATCCCCGACTAAATCGTCTGGCTTAATATTTTTTTATTCTTTAAACATTATACTACAACAATTATAGGTCCAAATTGCATATTTCCTCAAATATTTTTTTGGAAAAAAGAAATATTTTGAAAAATTTTATATTTTGATTTAGCCCCGCTTCTCACCAGCCAGTCTGTGTCAAGTTTTCAGCTTGCCTCAAATACCTGCCCAAAAAATGGTACCAGCTCTCCTACTATACCTACACATTGGCCGCTAGCTAGGCGTTTATGCGACTTCACTGTGATGTGTTGTCAGACATCGTAAACATGGACGACAATTTATTACTTTAATTTTGTTGAAAAATGTCTAAATAAAATCCTATATGTCAAAACTTACCGACACCCTCAACACCAGGAAACAAATTGCACTAAGCCATTTTTATATAACACACACCTTACAAACATTTGGTATTTGATATTATCGTGTCTATGTCTAAGGTAAGTCACTTCACTAGTAACGCATTTATTCTTGAATGAATGAGAAGGAAGCATTAGGTCATCTCTAGGCATGTGCGGTCGTACACAGTTCAGTCAACTGTAAGCGAAGGAGGTGAGTGGCACATGTACCTCAGAGCCGACAATATAGTATATATTGGATATACTACAGATATATTAACGAGGAGATCATTATCAGCTCATTATCTCAGATATTTAAATATTTAATTTAGGCACAATCGCAGAATCTTTGCCGAATTTACTGTCTAATATTTGGGTTGTGGAGACCTGATGGCAATTGCTCCACGTAAAAAAACGAATCGTAACCGTATCGTAGTAGACTTAAATCACCCCAAACCCCAACCTAGTTTGGGAAAAAGGCTCCTAGAAATGTAAGAAATCCGTTAAAATTCTCCAAAAGATAACGGATACGGGCTCGGATGAGGCTTTTTTTCTCTCAGGGGCATGGATAAATGGTATATCATTAATTTGATTTCTTTGACTACTGTGAAGTTTTCTTGTAGATAATATAATTGCCTGGATACTGTGTAAGTTTCACGGCAATTGTAAAACCAATGCAGTGTAAAGATAAGCTACTAATGGATGGGAACAAAACTATAGAATTCAAATGTACCACTAGATGTAATATATTTATAAACAGTAATTTAAATCTTTTAAATAAAATTCTCGTGTCACAATGTTAATTACCATACTCCTCTGAAACGGCTGGACCGATTTTTATGAAATTTGGTGGGCATATCTAGGTCTGAGAATCGACCAACATCTATTTTTATACCCCAATTTTTTTTATGGCAAAACAACGTTTGCCGGATCAGCTAGTTTACATATTAAATACGTATTTTTAACAGGTGTTAATTAGACATTCGCTTAAATTTTACACATGTGGCACACACCGCTACATTACAAAGGTCGACTGACAGAAAATATCCATGACATTAAGTCTGCCTTACGCACTGTATTGCAGGAAGTATTAAAATACACTTTCAAATGTGAATAACTGTAATATTATGTACCTACCTAGGTATTACCTCTACTAGATCAAAAGAGTTATATTAAAAAAGCCGTGTCATTCAGTAGGCAGGCTAGGTTCTAAATGAGACGCTGGATAAAATAGCGTCAATTAATTTTTATTATATGTACAGATCTGTTAAATACAAAAGACCTTGATCGTTTGGTATAAAACATGTTGAAAGCATGCACTCGTCGTCGTTTGTTTAATATAGTAAATATGTAAAAACATTATACAAATAAGACTGTAATGCTGAATTGCTGACATGTAGTTTCATATATTTCTCATTTTTTAAAGTCATAGAGGGATTAAGCGGTCTGCGAGTAATTAGCTTATATCTATGGGCCGTTTATGGCTATTCACAAGGTTCCTTCCACTCCAAGGAAGCACTGATGGACGGAATAAACAATAGGTAGGTATAAATAGTCGGATCAAAATAGACAAACATTTGCATGAAAAAAAATGTAATGACTAGGAATGAACTAAGAATAAACGCATGTCACACACGGTGGTCGTCCGGTCTCAAACTAGGCAAAGTCAGCAAAGACTTTGCCTAGTTGTAACCAGACTTGACAAACATACTTAAATATTGCTAATACATATTATAGAAAAATTACACTCAGGTACAGAAGAAAAGTAAATGCTCAGGCACAGAAAGTGCTTATCACATAATTGTTAGTCCTGGGTGGGAATCGAACCCGCGACCTCTGGCTTAGCAGTCAGGGTCACTAGACCAACAGGCCTGTCAAATAAGGACCACCATTACAAATGAAACTGGAAAAGTTATCATGAATCCTAAATTTGAAAATGAGATATACGTTGAAATTTCTAAAATTGTGTCTTGTGAAAGCCGTTTGACTATAACAATTCAATGTACTTTACCGATAACTGGGCATGCTATAATCAGTGTGAATCGCGCTTGTGCGACGCGCTGTCACGATTCACGACGAACGATAAAAACGAGATAACAAATCTATATATATGTATTCGTGTAACGCACAGTAATCATTCCAAAGGCGCTATACCCGTCAGTGGTCTAGTGGTCTGGTCAACCAGTGTGCCGGCAACGCCCGAGCTATTCGTTTGTGGTGTATTGTGTGTGCTCGTTGCAAATGCTGTGATACTTAATAAAAGGAATTTACATTTTATTGCATACCTATATAAAACATTATAATAATTGACAGAATAACATATGCACATCAAGTACTTAATTTGTTGGTAACTTCTTGGCACGGAAGTGTTCATTGAATCGGTCAACTAAAACAGTCCTGTTGCTATATGTATTATGCAATCTGTATAAAAAAAGCAATATAGTGATTGTTCCTATGTATTGAAATACATAAGGTACTGAGAAATAAGGTGCTGCTAAGTATGTAAGAGATTTTTGTACTTATCTACAATTTCATCAGCAATTCAATCTTCAACTACAATTATTTTACGAAAAAAAACTCAGTGATTTGAGACCCAGTGAATTATGGAGTCCAAAGTTATACTTAAGGAGAAAAATCCACACGACAAGGCGAATTTCATATCAAAAATATTTCTAACGTAAGTAGGAACAGTTTAATCCTTATTTTTAATTTACAGTGAGAAATACTTAAATATTTTTAGCTTATTACGAACTTTTTTGTATTGCTAGTTACTGTATAATTATATTGTTCACTTTTTTTGTAAATTATGTATTTAATATATTATCTACTAAATGTTTACTTATTTGTCTTTAAATTATGAATGAGTTTAACTAATATACCAATTATTTTAAAAGCTGGAAATTTTATGAATAGGTACAATTTAACGTTGTAGGTCGACCACTCTTTAATTGGTTTAATTAAAGACGGTTAGGCAGATAATAAATATAAAAATAGTCGCCAGTATATGGATGGGTATGTTATTATTTCACAACGTAGAGGAAGCCGTTCTGCCGTTCACTGGCACGGCACTAGCGTTTTTTTAAAAGTTTACCCATAAGCCACGATGCGGAAGGACCTATGATACGTCCAAACGTCCCACTCTAGTATAAACATTATAAGCTATGGCCTATGGTCTCTACTGACTGCAAAGCTTCAGCAACCGTTTACGATCTCATTTGAAAATTTATTTAATAAAAAAATAGTGCATTAGAATATATTGATATTTTTGTGTCTAAAGTAATTCTTTACGTATTTGAGTTTTTTGTTTACAAGAGAGTAGTGTAGGCACAGCTGTAGACAACTAGATGAGATGATGATAATGGTAGCTAATCAACCGTAAAGTAAGGGTGAACTAGAAATTGCATTAGGTACATAGAGCAGAGCTTGGTATAAATGGTATAGTGGTGTACACTTGTGTTAGTGTATCATTGAACTAATAATTCAATGTTGTGTTACTTGTACAAAATCTATTAGACCAGTATTTTTTTTTCTTTTATTAAATTTACTTATTATTATAATGAATACCTAGTAGCTACGAGAATCACAAATTACCTACTAGCATGCTTGTTAATTCCTGTAGCTAAGCTAAATGAACGGGTACATTTCGGTAGTGCACTTAAAATAAAAATACACTATAGCAGATTCGAAATGAAACAGAACCTTTGTTACATTTTTTACTTTTTTTAGTATTCGCTAAAAATATATCTTAATCGTACGTAACTGAAATCATCTTATTATTTTATCATTTCCTTTATTTTAATATCCGTAAACGCATTGATATCAATGCGTAAACGTAACCGAAACCGATGTTATATAGGTACGTAGTGTCTGTTCGCTTATATCTTTTAAACTTCAAAACGGATTTTATTGCAGTTTTCAGCAATAGATTAAGTGAATCACGAGGTAGGTTTATATGTGTAATACATGCATTTTATAGTAGAGGAAATCCGAGAACATCAAACACTTCCATGCGAAGCCGGCCGGGGTGGCTAGAATGAAATATGGACAGAACGTCTAAATTGTGTAAAGATGTAATATATCTAGTAATTTTAGGTATTAGTACACCTGTTGATTTACTCATTTGTCGCATGTATTTAAATTATACACTTGCTACACAGATCTCTGCATCACACGTAGGTTGATACAAAAATAATGCATAATTATTATTATTCGCAGTGAGTATGGTGACCACCACTCTTGGATTTTGCTTGTGCTTTCCACCAGGCAGAGTAGAGTCATTTTGGCGTGCCATACACAAAAAAAAACTGGCGATATATCTAAAAGAATAATGTTAAGACGCAACAATTGTCGACTACTATCGAGTAATGTTTATCACTTGAGCTAACTCAATGTCATTGGAGTAAGATTTACTATAATTTGAAAACTGAAATTATATAATAGAAATACCACGAATGGTGATTTATCCGAATACTGATTAACCATTTTGGCAAGTCTCTTAGCCGAAACACGGAACACCTATTCGAGACCTAAATATGCAGCCACATTTAGTTCCTTTCGCGAGTAATAGGTTTAAACCGGCATCAGTAAAATGAGTATTCGTAAATTACGACGCGACGTGGGCGCTTTTGTTTCAGTCGTTAAGTAAGGTTGTAACTAGACCCATCGTGTCACAACATGTGTTAGTTGTCGATTTTTCCAGAATCATAAGCATCATCAACAATCTTTAGCCGCAGGGATTATACTTTGATAGGGATTTTTCAAGTTTTCCTTCACGTAGCTGTGTATGTCGTCCTACGTGATTGGCTCCTTTAGTCACCACTTACGATACCCAAGATATGTATTCACCATAACTTACCACTAATTTAAGTATGAATATGAAAAGTTATTGGTAAAATAAAAATATTTGTTATTAATATTATGCGACATTCAGCATCTTGACTATTAAGTATTTACTTTACGCCGTGATTAACTGATTCACTTATGATTCACACTTTCAGAATAATGAAATAGTCTATATATTTACAGAATCGAATCAACATTTTTTATGTGGTTCTTGGGCTACTAGTTTAACCGGTTTTACCTGAAAATCAGGTTTTCTACTAAAAGACTGACATTGGATCTCCGTAACCCTGAGGGCGAATTGAATCCGAAGGTTGAATTAGTTTAATTAGTCCGGGCTGTTATTAAGAATTTCTTGTAAAAAGAAAACCCAACAGCAGTTCGAAACGGGAATTGAACCCGAGACCTTTTGATCGGTAGTCGCTTACGCTAACCGGTATTCTAATAATCGCTAGACCAACGAGACAGTCTTGTATCATAAAATTACTGCCCATAGACAATAATTGATTTTCCAAGACGACAATTTACGCGCGGCCTTGGCATGACGAATTGACTATTTACACATTGTAAGGAATCTTAAAGTTTTATAACTAATAGGCTCAAGGCAATATACTTAACTAGTAGGTTATACTTTACGTAGTCAATTTTGTTTTTCTTTTACTAATTTTTTAAAACCACCTCTGACTATCGCTTAACTAGCCCGTTCATATTCATAATTTTCTGATTCCTGTTTCCTTTTAAGTATTTGACTTCCTAATTGAAATCACTTTGACTATACTTTTCATTAATCATCTAAACCGCTACAGTTGTTTTCTTTAACTATGTTCACTTTTCGGTTTACATCGGCAGCTCATGGATCGATGAATTCTCAACGAATCTGTCTAATACCTGCATATCGCTCACAGCCTAAGTTCTTTATAACAACAATAAAGACCGAGTAGCCACAAATACAGTTAAATATGGTCAAGTTTAATTATGTGTAGGTATACCGCGGATGAATCACACTTTCATGATGTACCTACGATTAAGACGTTAATTTATTATTCAAGTAGCGCAAATATGTTAAGTTACACGCATAATTATAACGGTTAAGCATCAATTAATATTAATTAGATAGTAGATCTGTACTACCGAAAATTGTACTTTAGGGTTCTGACTCTCTGTCTCAAAATGACATCGATTGCGACTTCAAGGCATGCATTGCTGCCGCGTGGGCCAAGTGACGTGAGTTGACAGGCGTCATTTGTAACCCCAAAATGCCGGTTAGGTTAAAGAGACAGGTCTATAAAACAATCATTAGGCCTGTCCTCTTACATGGTGTTGTATTTACTGATAGTTACAGTTAAAACCACAGTTATATGAAAATGAAACTTTAATTAACTTACAATCTTAGATTATTAATATGTCTAGATGGACTGTCAAAGCTGTAAAAACACACGAAAAAATAGGCTCTAACTGTTGACGCCTAAATGTTTTTCCGCGTTTAGTACCAAATGCACTGTCAGTGGATACACACATGTTGCTGTCATTTTTGTGTTGATAAAAATGGCGAATTGTGCGGTAGAAGTGTGTAGAAATTACAGAGTACGATCTAAATTAACAAAGAAAGTTACCTATTATCGTTAAGTACCATTGATATGTATCTATTACAGCAAACAAAGCCATTAAATAATTTCTAAAATAAATAATTATTGTAGTCGCCATTTTGGGTGTTGCTAGTTTATGAAGTCAAAACTCCCTCATAAAATGTGGTAGGTGGAGTTGTGTTGTATAAAATACTTCATGGTAGATAATAGATACGCTAAGAATTTCAAATCATTTTTGTAATTCAATATGGCCGCCGCATCATTTTTGTAAAGTGACACTGGGTATCGTGTAAGAGGTTTTTAGGTATACCGAGTCTAGATTTCATATCATTTTTTGAATCCAATAATTATGGCCGCAGCACCATTTTTGTAAAATGTCACTACGGGTATGGGTATCGTGTAAGGGATTTTTAGGTATACTGAGTATTAATTTCTTGTCATTTTTTTAATCCAATATGGCCGCCGCACCATTTTTGTAAAATGTCACTATGGGTATCGTGTAAGGTGTTTTTAGGTATGCTGAGTATTAATTTCATGTCATTATTTGAATCAAATATGGCCGCCGCACCGTTTTTGTAAAATGTCACTATGGGCATCGTTTAAGGGTTTTTAGGTATACTTACTAGATATGAGCTCCTCCCTGTTTTAAAAAAATAACTCCCGCATTACGAATATACATCACAAAAAACACCCAGACTCAGAACTACAATTTGTGGATCACACAAAGTGTTTTTTTTTTTTTTTTATGGATTAGACCGGCAAACGAGCAGACGTATCGCCTGATGGTAAGCGATTACCGCCGCCCATGGACACCCGCAACACCAGAGGCGTCACAAGTGCGTTACCGGCCTTTGGGGGATGGGGGGGGAGATAGGGGGAGGGGTTGGGATATGGGCCTCCGGTATCCTCACTCACTCGGTGAAACACAGCGCAAGCACTATTTCACACCGGTTTTCTGTGAGGCCGTGGTATCACTCCGGTCGAGCCGGCCCATTCATGCCGAAGCGTGGCTCTCCCACGGTGTTGTCCTATTTAGGATTTGAACCCACAACACCTGGCTTAATAGAAAGCGGCGTGGCGACAACTTAAACCACTAGACCAACCGTGCAGTCATGCATTTTTCAAGTCCAGTTTTTATGATTTCAAAACAAGTATATCTTCGAATGTTCTTATCAACAGATAAGAATTGAGAAAATTTAACTTAAAAACTATTCGTCAGATCTCATTCAGATAAAAAAATAGATTGTAAATCTAATAAAACAAATTGAAAGCCCAAGGTCTAATCCCCATGATATTAATACTGAGCTATCTTGAAGATGTCCTAAATCTAACACAAAAAAACGGTCCATTAAAAAAGTATTGTAAACATTTTTTTTCTTACCTTTCTTCTTTTTTAATGTTGGTCAAAAAGACAATTAGATGGGCTAATTATATATCTTACATATTTTAAAAGGTAAGAAAATCGTTAAGTACTGCTTTTACAATACCAGACCAAAATTAATATCTAGTACGACATATTTTGAATCATCACCAACAGCCTTTAACAGTCCACTGCTAATAATAATAAATAATAAAAAAACACGAGACATATTATTAGGTTGTATCACATTTTGTTTTCCTAGCATAGTTTTCTAGATAGAAAAGTTATTCAACACTATTAAAATTGTTTCCCCATTTTCACAAAAAAAACTCAACAACTGGTATCATTTACGCACTCACACTAGGAAATTTAGAATGACATGAGGCGAGTGTAAGACGTAGCTGTCACGCACACAAATATCGAAAAGTTGTGTCATTTAATTTTGTTCTTTTGTATCGCGATGCTCTATCTAGACATATTAATAATCAAAGCTTACAATGTCTTTTACAATTGGGGTGTGTCCGCTTTTTTATAGAAGCTTCCATTGTCTCTCCCTTTGACATTACTAGTGTTGCCACATTTAGGAGGGAGCTCCTTTATTTTAAATTGAACATAAACAAATAAACAAACAAAATTAAATTACTAATGTAGCTGTTGAGTAGGCAACTCATACATTCCCAACACTATTATAAGAAAGAAAAGTAACGTTAGCATGTCTATAGTTTTATCTGTGGTTCATTTTTTTTTTCACAAATAAGATGTGTTGTTGTAAGCCTGTCTTGAGTAATATTAAAAGTAATATAAAGATATATGAGTTTAATTAACTGCCACTGCTCCGATATTTACAATAGTTATGAGCCCAGGAACGATTTGAAGATAAGGAATAAGAAAATATTCGAAAACTCAGAAGATTGCGTTGATTAATTTTGATGAAAAAATATGGAAGTGTACAAGTACAACCTCGTGCCCTTTCGGGGCGAAGGATTTTCACTGTGGGCATTCCGATTGAAAAGTATTTTACGTGAGAATGGATGCATCGGAGCAATAGAAAAAGAAAACTTTTCCGACAAAAGCAAAGATGCTCGCGCGCAGGCCATAATCATTGCGTCAGTAGCAGATAGCCACATCGAGTATGTAAGAAAAGAAAGCGCATTTTTGATGTTCAAAAACTTAGAAGAAAATTTCAAGGAGTATGTAACTCGTAAGTTGTTACTACGAAGACAACTTAATGAAATAAAGTATGAAGAGTCGAGTTCTCTTCAACAACATTTAATAGAATTGCAAAGCATTTGTACGCAGCTCGAAGAAGCCGGTACAGTTATCTCTGAAGAAGAAAAAATTAATTACATCCTGCTATCACTGCCTAGAACGTTTGATTCAGTGGTTACAGCTTTAGAAACCATAGATGACCTCACAATAAATAAAGTGAAAAGTACTTTGTTGGCTGAAGATGAAAAAAGGAAGGGATTCCAAGGAAGGAATAGAAATATTAAGGATAGAATGGTCACGTCAAGCTTCAATTGCTATGTATGTGGAAAAGCAGGACATAAAAAGTTTGAATGTAGATATAATACAAGGCCGGCAATAGGTTATTATAATAGTCAAGGAACTCAAGGACGGGGACAACAACATAGAAATTACTGGAATAATCAGCAAAATAGTTACAATAATAGAAACACATCAAGAGGAAGAGGCTGGAATAAGCATAACAGTGTGAATTTTGTGTCCAGTAATAATAATAATAGTGCATTTTTAATTGATGAACAGGTTGATGGCAACTTCATTGAATTTTGTGTGGACTCTGGGTGTACAGATCATCTCATAAATACTAAGAATCATTTCATGGACTATGTGGAGCTGAGAACACCAAGAAGAATTGCAGCAGCCAAAAGTGGTGTGCATTTAGAAGCAATAGGCGTTGGTAACATACAAATCACATGTAAGGTTGGTAAAAAATTAAATTACTGTTTATTAAAAAGTGTTTATTATGTACCAGATTTAAGGAAAAACTTATTAAGTGTTGTCAAAATGGAAAATGCAGGTTTGAAAGTAGTTTTTGGTAATGGAAAAATTAAAGTATATGAACATGAATGTTTATTGTTGATAGGAAACAATGTTGGTACTTTATATACAGTGCAAGTACAAAGTGTAATGAATACATGTAACTTCAGTTATAAGAATGAAAATGATGAATTGTGGCATCGTAGATTTGGTCACTTAGGCAGCACAAATTTAAATAAATTGTCAAGAAATAAAATGGTATATGGGTTAAATTTATCTGGAAATGTTAATAGTGATTTATGTGAACCCTGTATATTAGGAAAAAGTAGTTGTAGACAACCATTTAATAAACCAGGATATAGAGCTAGGAAACCTTTAGAGTTGGTGCATACAGATGTATGTGGCCCTATCACTCCTTGTACTTGGGATGGAAATAATTATTTTGTAACATTCATCGATGACGCTACACACTTTACTATGGTTTACTTAATGAAAAATAAATCGGAAGTTTTTCAACATTTTCAACATTATTATAATTTAGTAACAAGACATTTTAACACAAACCTTTTGAAATTACGTATGGACAATGGTCGTGAATATCTTTCTAATGATTTTAAAGAATTTTGTAGCAATAATGGGATAGTCATGCAACATACCGTACCATACAATCCAGAAATGAATGGAGTAGCAGAACGGATGAATAGAACTCTAATGGATAAAGCCAGAACCATGTTAATAGATTCAGGATTGAAAAAGGAATTTTGGGGCGAAGCTGTGTTATTTGCTGCTTATGTAACTAATAGAAGTCCAGTTTCAGGAAGACCGAAGACACCAAGTGAAATGTGGGAAAACAGAGTACCTGAAGTATCACACTTAAGAGTATTTGGATGTACAGCTTATTATCACATACCTAAGGAGCTAAGAAGAAAACTGGATGATAAAGGTAAGAAGATGATAATGATTGGATATTGCATTGGTGGATATAAACTTTATGATGAAGAAAAAGGAACAGTTGTAGTAGCAAGAAATGTTGTTTTTGATGAGAGGAAGAAACAGAAAGAAAATGTGTACTTACCTGAATATCCGAAAGAAAATAATGAAGATACGGCAAAAGATAAGGAACAATATGAAAAAAGAGAATTAGAAAATACACAAAAGGAAAATGAAGAAGAGGAACATCAAAGAAGACATGAAGAGGAATATCAAAGAAGATATGAAGAGGAATATCAAAGAAGACATGAAAAGGAACATCAAAGAAAACATAGAATAGAAAAAGCTGAAAGCAGAAAAGTGAGAATAACAGAAGACAAAGAAGTAGAAAGCCAAGAGAAAGGAAGAGAGAAAGATATTACCCGGGATAGATCTCAAGAAACAGATAAAGAAAAACCAGTACAAAGAAAAGGAAAGAGACAGATTAAAAAACCAAAGTGGCAAGAACCTTATATTCTGGATATGGATGATGATCCTGATGTACTTTATGCTTTATGCTGTGGTGATGATAGTATCCCATTGACATATGAAGATATTGAAGGAAGAGAAGATGCTAAAGAATGGAATAAGGCTGTAGGTGAAGAGCTTAAAGTATTAGAAGAAAGTGAAACATTTGAAGTAGTCAAAACACCAAAGGACAAGAAAATATTAGATGGAAAATGGGTATTTACAAAGAAGACTATAGGAATAGAATCTATATGTAAAGCAAGACTAGTAGTAAGAGGTTTTCAGCAGGAAGGACAATTTGAAGATGTATACTCACCAGTACTGCGAATGCAAACGTTAAGAACTATTTTATCAATAGCTGCATTTAAGGATTACCACATAAGCCAAATGGATGTAAAGGGAGCTTTCTTATATGGTAGAATAGATGAAGAGGTTTATCTCAAACCACCAGAAGGAATGAAGGTGCAACCCGATTCAGTACTTAAGTTGAAGAAATCATTATATGGTCTAAAGAAGTCACCAAAATACTGGTATGAGAAATTCAATGAGACTATAACATCTTACGGCTTTACACGATCCAATAATGACTATTGTCTATATAGTAAAGGGGAATTATATTTGCTTCTATATGTGGACGATCTGTTGTTGATAGGGGAAAAACCAAATGATGTTGACGATGTTAAAAATTTCCTTAAAACTAGATTTCGAATGAAAGACTTGGGTAGTGACAATTTAGTATATTTGGGCATCGCTATTAAAAGAACTTCTGATAGTATAACTATTGATCAATCAAACTATTTAAATAATGTTTTGAAACGCTTTGATATGCAAGATTGTAAGGGCTACGATACACCAATGGATGTAAATTTTAAATTTGATGATACTGTAGTAGATATGTCTTATGAAAAGCAATGTCGTTCATTGATAGGTTCACTTATGTATGCTACTGTTGGCACTAGACCAGACTTGGCTGCATCTGTTTATTACTTGAGTAGATATCAATCGAGACCTAATGCTGATTTGTGGAGAGCACTTAAAAGACTGTTACGATATATCAAGAAAACTGTAAATTTTGTATTATTATATAAAAAGGATGTAAATAGTATGCTCTTGATAGGCTATGCAGATGCTGACTGGGCTAGGGACTTAGATAGAAAGTCTACCTCTGGTTATTTGTTAAAATTATTTAACAATACTGTTATGTGGAAGTCACGTAAACAGAATACTGTAGCTTTGAGCACCACTGAGGCAGGATTTGTTGCATTATGTGAATGTATAATGGAAATTTGTTGGATGATAAAACTACTTAAAGATTTTAATATTGATGTAAGTAATGTTCTAATTTTTGAAGATAACCAAAGTACTATTAAATCTATAAAGAATCCTGATCAGAAGAGGTTAAAACATACTGATGTTAAGTTTAATTTTGTGAAACAGAAAGTTGAAGAAAATTTGATAAAGGTAAAATATATTAATACTAAGGAACAGTTAGCAGACATCCTAACAAAGCCATTGAGTAAGTTTGTATTTAAAGCATTGTGTGAAGGTTTGAATTTGTTTGAGAATGTATGTGTTGAGGAAGAGTGTTGAGTAGGCAACTCATACATTCCCAACACTATTATAAGAAAGAAAAGTAACGTTAGCATGTCTATAGTTTTATCTGTGGTTCATTTTTTTTTTCACAAATAAGATGTGTTGTTGTAAGCCTGTCTTGAGTAATATTAAAAGTAATATAAAGATATATGAGTTTAATTAACTGCCACTGCTCCGATATTTACAATAGTAGCAGACAACAACATACTACGCGTGAACCCGAATACTTTCTCCCTCGCACATCGACTATCCGTCTCATTCGACGCGCATCACATCGTGGAGGTGGTCGCACAAGGCCTATATAAACGGACGCGCAGCCTCCGTTGTTTCAGTCGACAGCTAGACGACTCAGAGTGCGATAGCCCCGCAGTCCACTCTGTTGTCCAGTAGCCATAGCTGACCTGATCGATAGCCCCGCAGTCATCAGGTTCTGCTAAGTATTGAGGTCTTATAGAGCGATAGCCCCGCAGTCCTCTTAAGATACTCACGTAGCGTAGGAAGGTAGTGTTGAGCGATAGCCCCGCAGTCCTCATCACTCCCAACATAGGGTTATATGTATAAGTACAAGTTTGTGAATACATGTATGAACTACACAGAAACCAGAATAAACGATCAAAAGTACCAAAGACGTCTATAATTTCTGCACTGGTAACCCTATCGCCCTACACTAATTTAATAATTTAGGTTCATTCTTCCACTAATCTTCTAGGTTTAATAATTCTTCCATATCTAGACATTGCTGGAGGTAGAGTTGTATTATGGGTTTCAGAGGTGACCTCGGGACTCTCTTGTGGATGTTGTGGTGATTGAGTTTGAGAGTTTGATTCGCTTAAGTCATTACTTGCAGTGGTGTTATTTTCCAAGGTGGGATAATTATTTTGTTCTTCACTAAGAGCAAAGGAGTTCCTTAATTTTCGGAGATGGACTGAATTCCTAACTAATGTTTGACCATCCTCAGTTCTTATAATGTACGATCTAGGTGTATTGTTAGACTTAATAATCTGAGCTGGCTCCCATGTCCCTCCTCTTCTATGCACCACACTTTCACCATTATTGAAACCGGTTCTCTGCTTTGAACTTTTATCATAATATAGCTTTGACTTTTGCTGTTTAAGCTCCTTACCCTCCTTCACCCTAATGACATTTGGGAGAAGATTTTCTTCAATAGTTGGGAGGACTGTTCTTAGCTGTCTGTTCATCATTATTTGTGCTGGGCTTTCTGATAATCCTGTAACTGGGCAGTTTCTATACTCCATTAATCCCAAATTAAAACCTTGTCCCGATTTGTTACACTTCTTCAATAAGTTTTTGCAAATCCCAACTGCTTTTTCCACCATTCCATTTGATTGTGGATAGTGTGGGCTGCTGTTGGTTACTTTTATGTCCCATTCTTGACAAAATTGCTTGAACTCAAAAGATAAAAAGGCATATTATCAGCCACAATTTCATTTGGTATGCCATGTGTAGCAAATATTAGTCTAACAGTCTTAATTGTTTCTGATGCTGTCTTATGTGACACCTTTACCACATCAAACCAGGCTGAGAAATAATCTACAATTATTAGGTAAGAATAGTTGCCTAGTTGAAAGAAATCCATACCAACCCTTTGATAAGGCCTCGATGGAACTGGGTTAGGCAATAAAGGTTCTTTCACATTTTTATTCCTAAAGGTTTCACATATTCTACATTTTGATATGCATTCTTCAATATCTGAGTTTATTTTAGGCCAGTAAAAAAATTGTCTTGCCCTTGCTTGAGTTTTGCTGATTCCTAAATGTGGACTATGAACTTTTCCAACATTTCATTTCTTAAGGAAGCAGGCACCAATAGCTTTAGGCCAACAAAAACTAAATTTCCACTAACAAAAATTTGATCTTTAAATTTGTAATATATTTTAACATCTTCTGGTATATCTTTATTCTTGGCAGGCCATCCTGTTATGTAGTACTGCACTAGGCGTTGTAATGTACAATCCTTAGCAGTTTCTTCTTCGAGAATCTTTTTTCTTTGCGGCGTGACCTGCAGTTAATAATTATTAGAAGCTACTTCATGAACTGTCTCACTAATCCATTCTTCTTCAGAACTTCTATTCTCATTCTCACAGTCTCTGGACAATAACTCAGCAATATATAATTCCTTACCGGGTACATATCCCAAATCTTATCCCAAATCTCAATATTTAATTAATTTAAGGACCATTCGCTGCAATCTAGGTGATGGTATTTCTCCTATATAAATAAAATAATAAATAAATAAATATTTCGGACATTTTAACACACAACGCCATCTAGTCCCAAGCTAAGCAGAGCTTGTGTTATGGGTACTAGACAACTGATACAAATACATATATACTTTTTTTTGTAAATACATACATATTATACATAGAAAACACCCAAACTCCGAAACAAATATTTGTAGATCATACAAACATTTGGTCCGACCCAGGAATCGAACCCGAGACCTCATGATCAGCAGTCTTACACGCCAACCGCGAGACCAACGAGGCAGTTGTCTTATATTTGTCTATATTCTTTTTAATCAGAGATATAAGAGGTTTATGGTCTGTTCTAACAAAAGTTTTGCGCCCATAGATGTATGAATGAAATTTAGATGTTGCAAAAAGAAGACTCAGTAATTCCTTTTCAATTTGTGCAAAATTCTTCTCTGCTGGTGACAATGCCCTTGATGCATAGGACACAGGTTGTCCTTCCTGCATCAAGCAACATCCTATTGCATCCTTAGATGCGTCACATTAAATAGTGATTTCCTTAGATATATCAAAATGTGTTAATACCGGCATTTTTGTTAAAATTTCTTTTATATTTTTCAAAAGAATTGAATGAGCCTCTGTCCAAATAAATTCTACATTACATTTTAGTAGGGTACGTAAATTAGAAGTTAAGTCAGCAAAATTTGGAATGAAATTTCTTATGTAATTCAGCATACCCAAAATTCTCTGTAATTCCTTTTTATTACTTGGGTTCTCTAAACTTTTTATGGCTTCTATTCTCTTTGGGTCAATTTTCATTCCATTCTTATCAAATTCAAACCCCAAAATGTTACTTTATTTGTTTTATACTGAAATGTATTAGGATTAAATTTTAAATTACTCGATCTAGCCCTTTCTAACACTTTACTTAAAACTTCATCGTGTTTTTCTTCTGTATCAGTTGCAATTAAAATGTCATCGAAGTATAAGTTCTGGAATATCTGAGAATATAGAAGTGTTTACTCTTTGAAACTCTTCAGGTGCGTTGGATACGCCAAATGGGAGTTTGAGAAACTTATAGCACCCGAAAGGTGTTGAAAAGGCACACAAGTTAGATGATTCTTTATCAAGCTTAATATTATAAAAACCTTCCTTAAGATCAAGTAATTAAAACCAACATTTACCTGCTAACTGAGACGTCACTTCTTGTAATGTAGGTATTAACGCCGGTGTCTTAATTATGGCTTTGTTTAAATCAGTTGGATCCAAACATACTCTAAGACCTCCATCTAATTTTTCTATTACTACGAGATTGCTGAGCCATGTCACCTGACCATCCACTTTCTCAATAATTTTTCCTTTCTCCAAAAGATTCAACTTTTCTCGTAACCTGTCTTTAATAGCTAAAGGTACTCTTCTAGGAGGTCTGATGACTGGTGATACAGATTTTTCAACTCTAATGTGGCACTCATAATTTTTTATTAGGCCAGTTACATTAAATATGTCTTCATTTGCTTTTAAAATTTCTATTTTCTTTTGATTTTGTACTGTAAGATCATTTATTCTTTTAATTAATCTTAATTTAACACAACCATCCAATCCCAGTAAGGGTTTAACTTTATTATTGTTGGTGTCATCCACTACAACAAAATTAAGTTGACAATTCTTCACGTTATTGGTACTACATTTCAATTTGATAAACCCTGAAGATTTTAACCGATTGCCTCGAAACACCTCCAGAATGATGTGTCTATTGTTACATATTTTTTCAGTACTTACTCCCAATTTAAAAATACAACTATTTGGCATGACATTAATTTTGGCTCCTGTATCAAGTTTAAATTCCAATTCCTTATTATTGATTATTAAATTCTGTGACCTGTGTGTGTTCTGTGACAAGATTAATTTTACAAACTTATCTTGAACTCTGAACTAACTCACAAGAGTCAATATAGTCAGGGTATCAATATAATCCTCTTCATTTTCATATTTATTCTGTTCAATTAAGTTTATATTTTTCTTATTTTTATAGCAGACAACTGCAAAATGATTTGGCTTATGACATAAGCTGCAATGCTTTCCGTACGCTGGGCAACTATTAGCTCTATTTTTATTTCCACATCTTAGACAGTGATAGCGTACATCACTATTACAATTCTCGCCACTGTGATTTTCATATTTAAACCTGATATTATTATTAATTTTCCTTCCTTCATCATTAGCTGTGTTAAAGTTAGATTTACTATAACCTTTTCTTAAGCCATGAACTTTTACAGATTTCTCTTGATTAATCATGCTTGTTCTTTTGTAGTTTCTGATGCTATAACAAAATCTACCACTTTTAACAAGTCTATTTCACTTTCTCTTAATATCCCTTCCTGTAGCCCTTGATCGGTTAAGTGTAATACTATTTGGTCTCTAATTAATTATTCTAATTGATCCCCAAACTCACAATTTGCTCCAATAGTCCGAAGTACTGTCACATAATTCCCAATAGTCTGACCTTCAACCCTCAGCGTTTTAAAAAAATTGTGGCGCTCAAACAACACATTCTGTTTTTCCTTGCAATAGTTTTCAAATACATAAATTACAGAGTCATATGTCGAACTTTCTGTGGATAATCCCAATATATTGGAAATAGCTAAACCTTCGTCGCCAATCAAGTTTAACAAAATTGCTATTTTAACATTATGTTCTTTTTTTTTTTTTTTCTGTTGCTAAAAGGTAATTAACTAACTTTTGTTTCCAACTTTTCCAGTTTTCTGCAATATTACCCGAGAATGATAACTCGGAAGGTGGCTTAAACTCCATCGTGCAACTTTATCACTTATCACGTTTTTTCTTTATTCAATAACTCGAATTTCACCTGACACCATGTTGTATTTACTGATAGTTACAGTTAAAACCACAGTTATATGAAAATGAAACTTTAATTAACTTACAATGTCTTTTACAATTGGGGTGTGTCCGCTTTTATATAGAAGCTTCCATTGTCTCTCCCTTTAATATTACTAGTGTTGCCACACATGGTTGTGAGCCGTGGCCGGTGCTGGAGCGACACAAGCAAGAGCTGCAACTCATGGAGATGAATATACTGCGTGTGAGATACTCCTGCATTCGCGGCGGCCTACGTGTCCGTGACATTGCAGACAAACTGCAAGAGAGTCGCCTGCGCTGGTTCGGCCACGTTTTGTGGCAACCGCCTTCCTACGTGGGAAAACAAATGTCTGGCCTTGCCGCCTCCGCCGGGTCCCGGTAGATGATAAATAACACTTCTTGAGGCTTTAAAATTTTGTTACAAATTGTTTTGGTGTTCGTGAACTAATGGCGGGAAAGTGTAAAGTGTATCAAGACGAAAGTAAACGTAAATATTGAAATAATAATTCATTATGTAATAAAAAAATGAGGTGTAAATATTAGCGATAACCGTATCTCGTAGACATATATAAATCTGATATCAGTAGCATGTATGATTTCCTTATTTTTAACGCAAACGCTTCGTCATAATCGTCATACTGTTGAAAATTTAGTAAAATATATGATCAATCAATTAATTCAAATTAGTAGATCTAAATTGAAAATTATATTATGATCCTTAGGCCATATCGACGACTTACGTTTCAGGGGTACGTAAACTTCAAATGTTTTCCAGGGGATTAAAGAAAGGATCTTAATATACAACATAAAATAATACATGAAATGTGAGATGTGGGATGCATACTCTCACTCATAGTAGCAGAGATGAGTCTTTATGTCTATCGTCTCCCCGCGATACTGATATCAGAAGCACCGTCAGCAAAGAGAAATTCGATTGTAATTTCTGTTTGCTGACGATGTAATCTCTTCATCATATCTTTGAGCTTCTGTAAAAAAAATTACAACTTATTGTGCAATACCATTGAAACATGTGCAAATAATTATCTTAATTATAATCATTAAATTAATGCAAATAAGCTAAGTAATATATTATGTAAATTGTAAATATAACTGAGGAATCTAAATTCTGTCGCATAGTGAATCCTACTTTATCAGGGGATTTAAGTAAGTTTGCTTTGAAGAGCAAAATATACATTTTGCTTTTTGCTTTGCTTAATTTTTATTAAATCTTTTTTCTGTCTTAACATCCTAAATTAATTGCATGACCAAACATGAATTATTTATTGTCTTATCATCGTGAGTTGAATATATTTTAACGATACGGGAATTATTGGCTAGTTGTAGTAGCATGGGTAGACTTAAGCTTACATCACAGACGAATTGTATTTAGAAATCGTAACAACTCTTCAAGGATTGGAGTTATAACCGTAAACCAATGTTAGCTTCAGTTTGCGTTTGTTTGTACTAGTATACCTATTCCTGTAAGGTACCTACACACCAATTTACGAGTAGCAAACTAGTTAAACGTGCAAACAATTCCTGTTCACTATTTTGTATTATTTCTTTTTCATTCCAATCTAGAAAAGAAAAAAATGTACGCTTATAGGATCTCTTTGTTCTCCAATATTAATATTCTCAGAAATGCGTCGAGGCAGTGAGTTTATAATTAGAACAAATTATTCTGTCTCATCTTAAAGCTGTACAAAATCATGCTACTATACGGCCATTTAGGCTTTTTATTTTAAAACTATTTGAGACTTCAAGTAAGGAAGTAAATCAAAACCTAAAGGATCCATAAACCAATAATTAGGCACATGTACGGATGTACCTACTGTGCACCACACCAGTATCTACGATTATAAGATTTGTCGATGAGTTAGTGATTTGAATAAGGGACAATAGTTAAGAATATTCTTTAAATAAATATGTAGTAGTAGTAAATAAATAAAGCATTTTTTCTCAGAAGATGGACACTTACTGCTTATCATGTACGAATACAATGTAGAATGTGATTTCATTTAAGTTCATTTCTTTGTTCGTAGCGTGTTAGTGCTAGCCAATGGTGCTAGCAGCTTTGTCTCTTGTTCTTATTAATAAAAGTTTATAAATACCAGCGTTTGTATTGATTAGGTACAAGTGTAAATATATTACACAAACAAGGTCAGCGACCAGGTGAAAAAAAAATAAAGCCATGTCATCTATTTAGAATGATTTGTTAAATTATTACCTTTACGTTTTATATTTGAAACTAATTTGCTAGTTGTATGTCAATTCGCTAATAGAGAATATTGCGTATTTGAGGGATTTAACATTTAATTCATTAATTAAATGTTAAATCCCTCAAATCGTCTCTAAAAATCTTTACATTTTTTCACAAGATATCGTGTTGTTTTTAACAAGTAAAATTTATCGTTTTACTCCGTATTTACAAGACTTTATTTTGAATCGTATGTTAAATATTACAAGGGTTATCCTCAATAGCGATGATGTAAAAGATTTTTTCAAATTAATGTCGATTGTTTTAAGTGTGTAGCAATATGTTCAGGATACGAAAAAACTGATATACGCTGTGCGTAAAAGTTCCAAAAAAGAACAAAAAATGGGCTATCCTCTCAAAGAGTGCAATACCATGTGAGAGTCCATGAAATGTCCACACCTGTAATGAAAGTCAATGACTCCAAGTACCATGTTTCGTTAAACATAGGTTAAAATTCATTTCTACGACATGTAAAGAGAGCAGAGCTAAATATGCCTGACCTATAAAGGAGCCATTGCTCTCGCTCCTGCGATGATTACCTCGCTCCGAGGGCTCCTCCAACTTAAAATGGCTTTAAATGTTTTTATAACACTCATTAAATTAAAAACTTGTGTTGTAAAGTTAAAAAGTAAAAGAAAAGTTATATATCAATACGTGGCTTTTAAACTTTGATGAAGAAATAACTTTTATTGAAATTATCTTAACTGCTTTGAAACAAAAGAAACATTATTTCTTTATGTATATGAGAGATATTCTTATTACAATTTGTACAATTATACTGAAAAGAATGGAAGTATGTACAGATGTACAAGTCGCATATTCACGTCCCTACTTAAAGAGTTTATAAAGGTTCAACATCAGACAGAAAACTAATTTAATAAAAAAAGTATTGGTCGATTAATAACAAGAAATAATTAACTACTGCTCTTGTATTTTATTCATGCTGTCTGTCCATGAGGCACAGTAGGAAGGCAGGAGTTGGAAGGTAAGCCGAGGACGGACACACGGACATGGGGACAACTATAAGGGTTCCGAGACGTGAACTACCGAACCCTAAAAAGAAGAAACTGTAGGTATACGTGTAATCAATCAGATAATACTCAGATTACAAAGTATTATAATCTATGATGTACTTATCATAATAAGAAATATCTCAAATCATTGATGACCTCGATAGCACTGATATTAGTTGATATTGATATTGATAGCTTAGTACCAAAAGTGTATAAATAAATCATATTTTCTGATTAACTCAAGATAGTCAAGGTCGAAGACAGTCCTATTTAAATCTAGGAGTAAATCTGACCCAGGCAACTAAACTAGTTTTAGTATATATCCAAGTTATTCGAGCGAGTTTTGTTCCATTTAATAAAAATAGACTATAAGGCGTTTATAAGACGAACAGTTTTTTCCGTTCGAAATCAAGCACGTTCACATTCGTAGTAGACTTGATTACAAAAGATAAAGTACATGTACATATGTAGATCAAAACAGCTACGCGTCAAAAATTGTTATTGATTTTAAAATGCTCTTGCCACAGTTAGTCACAAAAGGCTTTTTCATAAATTAATTGATATTGAAGTCATGGTAAAAGTTTGTATCATGCATAAACGAGTAGTAGTAACTTTAAATATTTGACATGTCCTCTTTGTTAAACCTTGTAATACCCATAATCATTTAAGGTACGAACTAATTATAATATGGACGTAAAACGGTATTGTTTTAAAAAGTGCTTCTCAACAGATAATGTAAAAATAATAATTGCAAAAGCTAGTGTCAAGTAAAGGTCAAGTTAGCTGTAAAATCAGGTAACTGGAATACCGCGTGGTTTCATTATGTTCGAAAACGACATAATTAATTAGACGCAGCTCCTTTAAACCTACTGATAAAAAATATATTACAATTTATTGTGCAATAAGTACCATGTATAATTAATTATGATTATTAAATTATGTACTAATAACAAAAGCTTAAAATTAATTGAAAGATAATAATCGATAATATTGTATCTTCTAGGCTTTCTTGGTATTAATTTGTTAATAATTAAATGTATTATTTACTTAATGCTTACTAAATACTAAATAAAGCATAATATCGGATGTATAAATAAATGTAACACTTAATCGCTGAAAGAATGACTTAAATTAAAAAGCCTTTGGTACTTAGTTTCTTTTTTTAACCGACTTCCAAAAAGGAGGAGGTTCTATGTTCCACTGTATGTATTTTATTTTTTTATTTTATTTATGTATGTTCACCGATTACTCCGTCAATTGTAAAAATTGACCAAATTTGTATTCGAAAGGGTATGGTCTCGAGGTGGTCCCATTGCCAGCATATCAGGATCTGATGATGGGATCCTAGAGAAATCGAGAGGAACCCTAATTTTTTATAGGCACATACTATGTTTTTCGTATATTTTCTGAAGTTACAACGATATTTGCGTCTGATAGTCATCATTTTATGATGATGAGCTGATGATGTAAGGAACAAATCCTTAACGGTTAGGAGTTGAGGGATAAATCTTTAAATATCATATGTATATATGTAACCTTTAGTCGTATTCTTTCAAATTATTAGGGTGAGCTGATGATGGAAGGTACAACTCCTCAACGGTTAGGAGTTGGAGGATAATTCTTTCAATTTCATACGTATCTAAAGACCTTCAGTCGTATACTTTCAAGTTATTTAGGTGAGATGATGATAGAAGGTTAAACTCTTCAACAGTAAGGGATTAGATGATGATTTTAATATTACACGTACGTATAGACCTTAATTTGTATTTTTGATGATGAAATTTGATGAAGTAGTTCAACTTACTACTTACCTACGATTATTTGTACTAAAAACTGAAAAATAAATACTTTTATAAAAAAAAAAACCGACTTCCAAAAAACATCCAACGAAAACTCTCTGCCAAAAAAAAACACTTAAAAGCGTAAAATAAACTGGTTCTTCATAAATTGCCTATACCTAATTCTTTATTCATTTAAATAGTAGTATTATAACGTGTGCTAGGTACCTAGAATCTGTTTGAAGTCGGTGCCAAGTGACTATCGTTTAGACTTTTGTAATTGTTCGTTTGTATTCTTTTTGGCTGGGAAGTCGGTTTTTTTATATAAAGTTTTTCATTTTCGAGGTCAGAAAGTAAACGATTTTTTTTTAAATTTGCCGACACTATCAACTTGTTTTTTAATTTAAAGTTAATCAAACTATAAGAACTGTCTTTGAAACGTATGCAATGTTTTTGAAATTAGTATTACTAGAATACATCGGTAGTCCCACCAGTCGAAAGACCTTCATATTGTGTCCATGAAATACAAATTCAAATGATTTATCAGAGAATTCGAACAGACGAAGACACACAATGAAATGTGAAATAGAGGGTATTTTTTCCTTTTTACTAGGTACATACGAAACTCCAAAATTTATTTAAAAAAACTAACTTATTCCACGTGGTCCATGCATCTTGTGCCTATCAATATTCTGATGTACAATAACACTCAACATTTCATTCATCCCTCCGGCTCGCATCACATACTAGTACAGTTTTTTACTTCTGGATTTTCGCCCACTATGATTCTATAGAGCTTTCTCAAGTGCATTAATATTTAAATTTTTCACCATTTATCACCATATTTCATTAATATTTTTAAAATTTCCAAAAAACTTGTAATAATGCCTGCCACTACTTTCTATGGGTAGTGTACAACTGTACAGTCCTTTAATTTCCTTCTATACAAAGCACATAAAACAAAGAATAATCCAATTTAGTACAGCCGATCGGAAGTTATGCGCGTACATACATTTCGGTGATTCATTTTTATTTATACACTAGCTGACCCGGCGAACTTCGTACCGCCATATTTACGTATCTGTCTCAGCTTCCCACAGGCAGTGTACAGTCGCGGATAAAAAAAAGACTTTTCATGTTATATTTTAATTTTTCTTGTAAACAAACCTTGTCCTAACAATAAGGAACACATAAAAAAGAATTATTTAATTTGGTGCAGTCGTCAAACATTGCAACATACTACCAATGTCAATTTATCCATAGATTTGTCAGAAAACGACTCGTTCTCGTGTAAAACTCCAGTTTACCTTGGGAATACTTAAAAAGAGTTTTAAAACCTGTATCAGATCTATTACCGTTCTGTTTGTTGTTATAATTATTCTCTTATGATTATTTACCAACAGATTCTATTAGCGTGATCACAATTACTTAGCGTTATTGTATTATGATGGATGAGAAGTACTAACGGTATTACGGTATTGTTTATTGACGGATGACAGCGGCAGGTTATTTACCCTGTGTGTTCATTTCACCGCTCTTGTTTGCTATCTAGCATAGCTTTATAGCTTTAAACATAATATAATAATAGGCTCAAAATGGAACAAATCCAAGACGAAGAAGTAGGAATTAAATCTATACCAAAACTAAAATTTAAACAGCTTTACACTAAATGCATGTGGAAGTGTATACGGTACTTGTATCTATCAAAATAAATACACACGTCGACTTGAGAACCTCCTCCGTTTTTTTCGTCGATTAAAAACAATTTTTAAATTTGTTGTCTGTCTGTCTTTTTCTTCCGGCTAATCTCTGGAACGGCTGGACCGATTCTGAATTTCTGACAGGACTTTCACTGGCAGATAGTTAATGTTAAAAGGAGTTTTTTTTTTATGTTAAGCCCGCCATAATGACTCTACTCTGCCTGATGGAAAGCATAAGCAGAATCCAAGAGTGGTGGTCACCATACTCATTGCGAATGCAGACAATGCAGTATGGCGACCCACACCATGGCGGCCTAGTGATGCTTCTGCATCTTTTAGTCTAGTCAACAAGTATGGAACTTGTTGACTAGACTATTTGGGCCTCCGGTCTCGCACTCACCAACGAAACACGACAGCACGAACGCTGTCATTTTACGTTGATCTTCTGTGCGAGGGTAGTACCGCCCCGGTCGAGCCGGCCCATCCGTGCTGAAATCAGCGTGGCTCTACTACCTAGAACTTTTATTAACTTTTATTTAAGAAAAAAGGTTAGTACATATTTAAAACCAGAGACAGAGTGAACAATATCCGACTTAAAGGCAACAGAACCCGCGGGTAATACGACGGGGTGCATCTAGTCCTAACTAATATTGAAAATGCGAATTTCTTTATTTGCTTGTTACGCTGCCTTGCTGACTAAACCGCTGAAACGATTTAATAATAAAAGATAATTTGATTTATTGGGGAAGCACGTAGACTTAGGTACTAACTTTTTATCGCGATAACCGACAAACACGCGGTCGGAGCCGTGGGCAAAAGCTTGTAATGAATAAGGCTGATAATAGCAGATAATGATCGTTTAGTTTAGGTATATGAAGGTGTAGATATAATATAATCACTTTATCAGTAAAGTTAGAGACATCGCGTGATTTAACATTAAGTTATTAAGAAAATGCTTAATTTAGTTAGTAAGACAAAAAATACTGTTGCATTTGTTCTCAAAGCTTAGAATATTAACCTTTTGATAACTTGAAACTAATAGTAGTTATTTAATAGATTGTAACAGGATTTGGCTCTATTATAATATTATGTATTCTTTAGTACCGAACTTCGAAACTTCGTACCTCAAAAGAAAAAAATGGAACCCTTATCTATAAAAAAAATATAAAAGAAAGTCGTGTTAGTTACACTATTTATAACTCAAGAACGGCTGAACCGATTTGGCTGGAAATTAGTGGAGAGGTAGTTTAGAACCAGGAGACGGACATAGGATAGATTTTTTTGTACCTTGCCCAGCGGCGTTAACCGCGGTTGTTGTTGCACCGCGGGTAACACAGCGGGGCTCAGCTAGTATTTAAAAGAGTAAGGTGACTGACTGACTGACATACCCAGAGATCAACGCACAGCTAAAACCGCTCAAGCTAGAATCCTGAAATTTTGCATGTAGGTTCTTTATATAATGTAAAACGTAAGTGAGCACTAAGAAAGGAATTTTTGAAATTCCACCCTGAGTAGGTAAATCAGGGGATGAAAGTCTGCGTAAGCGAAGCCGCGTGTAAAAGCTAGTACTTTATATACAGGAACGTGTGGAGGTATCAAGCTGAAATTCATATTTTTGGTAAATTCTCCCGAAACTCTCAGCGTAGGTACTAAATTTCATGAAAATCGTTGGAGCCGTTTCCGAGATGAGGATTATTATATACAAGAATAAGAGGTATTAGATGTGTACCTACCTGTACCTGGAGAAACTACTAGGCTTCGGCTTTCTAAATAACTACAAATAAAAAGGTATATCCACAAGCTACATTATGCAGGTCCACAATTCTGAAAATACTTATAAATATTATGTAAATGTATCACCGTTGCGTCCCGTCAACAAGTAACCGTCTCAATTTTACTTGTCGATTGAAAATATATAGGTATTCTTTTATCATCAAATATCAAATATAAATCCTTGCATCTGCAGACCTCTGCACCATGACACTCAAAATTGCTAATTTTTTTTTTGTAACTGCGTCTCTGAGTTCAATAACCTAATCGTATCTAAAGTATTTGAATCTAATGTAATTTAAATGCAGACCATAATTCATTGATTTTGAAATTGTTTTGTGTTCTGCACTTTTTTTTTTGACTCTACTCTGCCTGATGGAAAGCATAAACGGAATCCAAGAGTGGTGGCCACCATACTCATTGCGAATGCAGACAATGCAGCATGGCGACCCACACCATAGCGGCCTAATGATGCAGCTGCATCTTTTAGTCTAGTCAACAAGTATGGAACTTGTTGACTAGACTAATTGGGCCCCCGGTCTCGCACTCACCAACGAAACACGACAGCAAGAACGCTGTCATTTTACGTTGATTTTCTGTGCGAGGGTAGTACCGCCGCGGTCGAGCCGGCCTGTTCGTGCTGAAATCAGCGTGGCTCTACTATTTCTCCTACATTGCTAAATTTCATACTCCTCTCTCATGATCCGTTCTCATGATTTTCGTAAAAAAGGAGTACAGAGCTTTACAGAGCTTCACGTATTAATATATTATAGAAATATGTTATCGAATACCTGTAGTAGGTATACTAAATGCTTTGATTATTATCAATCGTTCAGTAGGTCATTGTCATGTCTGTTAATGTAAACAATTCTCAGTTAACACGCACATGTATAAAAACACATTTGAGAATTTATCAGTATACGAGAATGAGCAATGATATTTTAAAACATTTAATATCAACGAGAATGAGTTTTTTGCCTTTAGAACGAAACGGGCGATATCGTTTCTGAGTTATCTTTATTAAATACAAATATATGTAGGTATATGCAGTGCAAAAAGAAGTATATATGTACAATATCCAAACACATGTCACATAAATTACGAATACATGTAGGTAGGTACACATGCTTACTGTGGTTGTTATGCAAGCAAGGTTAAAGGAAAAAAAAGAGTTTTTCAGTATTTCATGAATGATTAACCCGAAATATCTGAATACTATATTTAACTTCTTACGGAATAAAACTACTCGTCCAAATGACTGGGGTGGTATACGGATTAGAGACCTTTCTGACATTAAAACGTATTTTTTTTCCTTACGTTGAATATTAATTTTGTAGATAACGAAGTATACGAGTATGCCGACCATTAAATTTTTTATTGTCCACCAGCAATCCGGTTTCGCACGAAAGACTTTGAAATACTCAATTTCCTCTACTATAAGATGCATGTATTACACACTAGTTGTTGCCCGCGGCTCCGCCCGCGTGTATGTCGGTTATCGCTGCAAATAATAGCCTATGTGTTATTCTGATGTATAAGCTATATTACTGTAAAGTTTAATCCAAATCCGTTCAGTTGTTTTTGCGTGAAAGAGTAACAAACATCCATCCATCCATCCATACTTACAAACTTTCGCGTTTATAATATTAGTATAGATACATTACTAGCTGACCCGTGCCCACTTCGCTGGAAATGTGATAAATGAAGAACCGCTCGACCGATTTTATGCAAACTTCACATAAACCATCTACTAAATAGTCCGAACAAAGTCTCACAAACGTAACAAAATATGTATTTGGTTTGGTTAGGTGAGCCCGTTCTTGAGTTATAAAATTACAACGAAAAGTGGCATTGATTTTTATATAATACTAGCTGTTGCCCGCGGCTCCGCCCGCGTGTATGTCGATAAATGAAGAACCACTCAACAGATTTTAGGCAAACTTCACATAAACCATCTGCTAAATAGTACGAATAAAGCCTAAAAATTTGGTTTGGATAGGTGAGCCCGTTCTTGAGTTATAAAATAACAACGAAAAGTGGCATTGATTTTTAACCGACTTCCAAAAAGGAGGAGGTTCTATGTTCCATTGTATGTATATTTTTTTTTATGTATGGTCACCGATTACTCCTTCAATTGTAGACCAATTTTGAATTTTTTTTTTGTATTCGAAAGGGTCTGCTCCCGAGGTGGTCCCATTGCCACCATATCAGGATCTGATGATGGGATCCCAGGGAAACCGAGAGAAACCCTAATTTTTTATAGGCACATACTATGGTTTTCGTATATTTTTTTAAGTTACACCGGTATTTGCGTCTGGTAGTCATCATTTTATGATGATGAGCTGATGATGTAAGGCATAACTCCTTAACGGTTAGGAGTTGGAGGATAAATCTTTTAATATCATATGTATATATGTTACCTTTAGTCGTATTCTTTCAAATTATTTAGGTAAGCTGATGATGGAAGGTGGAAGGTACAAATCCTCAACGGTTAGGAGTTGGAGGATAATTCTTTCAATGTCATACGTATCTAAAGAGCTTCAGTCGTTTTTATAAAAAGTTTTTTTAGTGCAAATAATGGTAGGTAAGTAGCAAGTAGAACTATTTCATCAAATTTCATCATCAAGAATACAAATTAAGGTCTATACGTACGTTTAATATAAAAATCATCCTCTAATCCCTAACTGTGGAAGAGTTTAACCTTCTGTCATCAGCTCACCTAAATAACTTGAAAGTATACGACTGAAGGTCTTTAGATACGTATGAAATTGAAAGAATTATCCTCCAACTCCTAACCGTTGAGGAGTTGTACCTTCCATCATCAGCTTACCTAAATAATTTGAAAGAATACGACTAAAGGTAACATATATACATATGATATTTAAAGATTTATCCTCCAACTCCTAACCGTTAAGGAGTTGTACCTTACATCATCAGCTCATCATCATAACATGATGACTACCAGACGCAAATACTGGTGTAACTTCAGAAAATATACGAAAAACATAGTATGTGCCTATAAAAAATGAGGGTTTCCCTCGATTTCCCTGGGATCCCATCATCAGATCCTGATATGCTGGCAATGGGACCACCTCGGAAGCATACCCTTTCGAATACAAAAAAAAAATTAAAATCGGTCCACAACTGACGGAGTAATCGGCGAACATACATAAAAAAAAAAAAAAACATACAGTGGAACATAGAACCTCCTCCTTTTTGGAAGTCGGTTAAAAACTGAAAAATAAAAACTTTGAGTTTTCGTTACATGTTTTTTGGAAGTCGGTTTTTTATATATATAGATATTGATATTGATGAACCTTCCTCTTTAGTCACTCTATCTATTGCTGAAAACTACATCAAATCCGTTGAATAGTTTAATTAAAAGATCTAAGCGATCAGACGAAGGTGAAACTCTTGTCAGTGTTGTTTACTGCGTGCCTATTGCTAGCACTTTCAACGGAGAGGCTTTGAAGATTTCAAAGCGGTTCAGTTCAATAATGTTCAATTTCTGTATTTTGTTATGAATAGAAATACACACATCAAAAGTGTCTAGGGATCAAGCATTTTTATGCGGATTTCTTGAGATTGAGATGTGGCTTTGGCCCTGGCCTGCTCAGTCGCCAGACTTGAACCCGATTGAGCATGCATGGGATATGCTACAGAGAAGAGCTCTGCCAAATATGGAGGGTATCCAGTCGCAAGAAGACCTTTTTTTGTTGTTGCAACGAACATGGGCGGCCATTCCACAGCGTGATTTGGATGAACTCATTTTGAGTATGCCAAACCGATGTTCTTGTGTTAGTGTTCGCGGTAGAAACACGGATTATTAATTGTTTAAGTTACCTAATCAAATTTTAAAGAAAACTGTTATTTCAGTCTTTTTTTCGAACTTTAATGTTAGTGGTTCAAATGTCAAAAATCCTTTTATTAGGAAAATGGCAAATTTCTTTATTAATGCAAAGGTGACTTGGTTTATCGTTACTGTGACAAACGAAAACACTTTATTTGATGAATCCTTAAAGAAAATTTTAATTAATATCAATCAGGAGAAAAGTTATTGCAAAAATATATGTTGATCCCTAGACACATATGTTGATCCCTAGACACTTTTGATGTGTGTATATACTTACTGGTTCGCTTTGTGATGGTTAGTGGTAAAATTGGCGTTAGAAAATTATATATAAAATTAAAAATCAATGCTGTTTAAGTCCATAACATTATGATATTACTAGTGGTTGCCAGCGGCTCCGCCCGCGTATATGTCGGTTATCGCGGCAAATAGTAGCCTATGTGTTATTCTGATGTATAAGCTACTAGCGACCCGCCCCGGCTTCGCACGGGTGGATTTCAGATGCCCCCGCCGACGACACGATTCGTGCATTTTAAATCTGTAATATCTTCGAATATATTCATTTAAATTAGATACTGTAAAGGGCCATTTTGATCTAAATTAAACGCACAATGTATTTAATTTACTTAATTGTATAAGGATTCATTCTGTATTGCTTAAAATCACTTCGTAAATAAGCCATTATTTCGCGTAAAAAGAAAGGAATAAAAAATGGTTGTTGTGGGTCATCCCTAAGAGATAGACCTATACCGTCGCGGACTTATTTGTAGTACTTTTTAAGGTGTACAATACTGTAGTACATTATTTTGATCTATCTCGTAGGGTGCAACCAGCGCTTGCAATGTAAGCGCAAAAAAATGTGTTTATTTGCTACATCACATTAGAAACCTCGAAAATTAATAGTGTTTCCATACCATATTATGCATTTATTATACCTAAAAACCTTCCTCTTGAATCACTCTATCTATTAAAGAAATCCGCATCAAAATCCGTTGCGTAGTTTTAAAGATTTAAGCAAACAAAGGGACATAGGGACAGAGAAAGCGACTTTGTTTTATACTATGTAGTGATATTACTGTAAAGTTTCATCCAAATCCGTTCAGTATTTTTTGCGTGAAAGAGTAACAAACATTCATCTATCCGTCCATCCATACTTACAAACTTTCGCGTTTATACGAGTAATATTAGTATAGATAGATGAGTTTGAATCTAAATTCAAACTGATCAGCAAATGCTATTTTTTTTGTGATGGTTCGATAATAATTGACAGATGTCTTTAAAAATTTTAACCAAAAAAAACCGACTTCAAGAACGACCAAATTGAATTGAGTTATTCGTCAATTTGTCGCGCACATACATAATGCAAATTGAAGATTTATATGATTTTCTCATGGATGACATGTCAGAACTGGACCAAATTAAAATGGGACCACATGGGAAGCACCAGCTTTCAAATAAAAAAGAATCATCAAAATCGGTTCACCCAGTCGAAAGTTATGAGGTAACATAAGCATAAAAAAAAATACAGTCGAATTGAGAACCTCCTCCTTTTTTTGAAGTCGGTTAAAAAGTATGAAAATTTCGTTGAAAAAGCCCCTGCTAAATCTTCGCAACTTTTTTCATAGTAAAATTAGCTTTGGCTGCGGGTTTTGTTCATTGGTTTTAATTTTGGTTTTTTTTTTTTCTAAAATCTTAGTAGCCCGAGTTACACCTTATAACTTCATCTATCTGATAGTGAGTCCCGTCAAAATCGGTCCCATGCTGCATTGTCTGCATTCGAAGTGAGTATGGTGACTACCACTCTTGAAATCTGCTTATGCTTTCCATCAGGCACATTGAAGTCATTTTGGCGGGGCCAAACATAAAAAAATGCATTTATTGAAAAGCTGTTAATTTGAAAATACAATTTTATTAATTTGAATTAATCGCAATGTTTTATTATTATTCAGTATACATTTTTAATTATTATTTTGATTATTTATTGTATGAACTTGTCGTTTGTATGTATTTTATTTTCCTCAAACAAACTGATGAAATAAATAAATACATCGTGATGTTTCAATGTTAATTACGAAGTTTTGAGAATTTTTAGTTAAAGTTAGAAATGTATTTCAATTCATTAATTAACTTATAATACACTATTCATTTTATTAAGAAAAAAAAACCGACTTCCAAAAAAACAGAATCTGTTTGAAGTCGGTGCCAAGTGACTATCGCTTAGACTTTTGTAATTGTTCGTTTGTATTCTTTTTGGCTTAGCCCCGACTTCAAACAGATTTTAGGTACCTAGCACACATTTTAATACTACTATTGAAATGAATAAAGAATTGGGTATAGACAATTTATGAAGAACCAGTTTATTTTACGCTTTTAAGTGTCTTTTTGGCAGAGATTTTTCGTTGGATGTTTTTTTGGAAGTCGGTTTTTTTTTTATAAAATGTTTTTATTTTTCATTTTTTAGTGCAATCAATCGTAGGTAAATAGTAAGTTGAACTATTTAATCAAATTTCATCATCAAGAATACAAATTAAGGTCTATACGTACGTGTACTATTAAAATCATCCTCTAATCCCTAACTGTTAAAGAGTTTAACCTTGTATCATCAGCTCACCTAAATAACTTGAAAGTATACGACTGAAGGTCTTTAGATACGTATGAAATTGAAAGAATTATCCTCCAACTCCTAACCGTTGAGGAGTTGTACCTTCCACCTTCCATCATCAGCTTACCTAAATAATTTGAAAGAATACGACTAAAGGTAACATATATACATATGATATTTAAAGATTTATCCTCCAACTCCTAACCGTTAAGGAGTAGTACCTTACATCATCAGCTCATCATCATAAAATGATGACTACCAGACGCGAATACCGGTGTAACTTCAGAAAATATACGAAAAACATAGTATGTGCCTATAAAAAATGAGGGTTTCCCTCGATTTCCCTGGGATCCCATCATCAGATCCTGATATGCTGGCAATGGGACCACCTCGGAAGCATACCCTTTCGAATACAAAAAAAAATTCAAAATCGGTCCACAACTGATGGAGTAATCGGTGAACATACATAAATAAAAAAAAAAATACATACAGTGGAACATTGAATTACCATAAAAAAAGTTATAGTGAGCCAACCTTAAAAGATAGACATCTGCTGTGACGGACTTTTTTTTTAGATCTTTTAAAGGGGAAAATTTTTTTCATACAAAGTTTATAAAAAAACTTTAACCGTTTACGCTACGCATTCACGAAGCTATCAAACGGAAGAATTTTTCCCCGTTTTTGCATAATATTTCAATGATACGCCGCTCCTTTTGGTCGTAACGTGGGATATCTTAAAGTGAAAAAAATTTTCAAATCGGACAGTACTTCCTTAGATTAGCGCGTTCAACAAAACAAGCAAACAAAATCTTCAGCTTTATAATATTATAGTATAGATGAAATAATAACTTCCAGTACACATATTTATCGTTATATATTATTATTATTTATTATATACAGAGTAGTACCCCGAGAGATACAACTGCATACCTACTGTAAGTTTACTGTGTATCACTACAACGAGTATAAGAGTAAAATATGTAGTTGTTACCATTATCGTACTCCAATATATATAAGTAAGTATATGGGGTAAATAAACACTGTTAATATCTATCTGTCTAGATATTGATTTTGTATTACCTACCTATTGCGTGTTGTCTAGATAAAGTTGCTTTTGTTACATCATGTGAAGTTATACCCCATTGAGGTATACCTATAGATCAATGTAAGTGGGTACTTACTTGTCTATCAAACAATTTTAGGTGTTATATAGAAATAAGCTACGCGATGTTTGTGTTATTATAACGTGCCACTTATTACTTATTTTATTAATCATAATATTTTTAATCAATATTATAAGGCTGAAAAATTTGTTTGATCTGGTGTGATTTGAAAATTCTTTCATTGTGAAGCCGACCATTAATCAAGAAAGGCTATAGGCTATATCATTACGCTACGACGTAAAGGAGCAGAGTGTCAATGAAAAATATTTAAAAAACGGGGGAATATTATTGTTTTTGAGAGCTTGCATGCGCTACGTGTTTTCGCAAAAAAAATATATATGAGAAATTCCTTTAAAAGTTCTAAAAAAACATGTCTATCTTTTTAAGTTGGCTCACTATAAACTTTTTATGGAAATCAAACTACTTAAGGGGCGCGTCCCTAAAAACGCGCGAAAAGGCACTTGCAGTTTTGCAAAACACAAACAACTCAATTCATATTTGACACTAAAAAAAAATCTCAGTAGGTTAATAAATCAGTCTACCAATCTACCGAGTGACATTTATAAAATAATTCTTTATTTTTGTGAAAAAAAGCCTTAACAAAGATCAAAATCATCGAAATCGACCTTTTTAATTAGCACACTCTGTCCTATTTCGTGCTCTATTTTAAATGTTTTTTTTCTTATTTCGCGAGAAAAAAGTATGGAGAAAAGATTTACCGTTTTAGTTTTTTATTAATTCTCACCAAAAAGCCATAATCTAAGGCTAAACATCATTCATTTTTAGCGACAAAAGTTCCATACATTTTAGTACGTAGATATCGTCTCCCGTAAATTGCAATAAATAAGTTTTATCGCGCTCAAAAAATTTAGTGCCCGCCGAATATTCAAGGTGACACCACGTCCGTTTGCAGTTCGCACTGAGCTCCATAATACGTAAATGACAAGTTTTAGGGTGGGTTGCCAGTGAGTGTCGAATTGTAACTGTTAATTTGTATTCTTGAATTTAATTTAATTTTTTTTAAAGAATAATTTCAAATAAAAATATTAGTATTTTTTATTAACACAGAACTTATTTTTATGTTTTTTTTTTTAACTTGCTATGTATGTATATATCTAACTATATTTGTTAAGATTGAATCTTGCAACTCAATTTTGCAGATATCTTCAACCGATTGTGTTGAATTTTTGTAGGCATATGTATATAGCGTGACAATGCTATATTATGATGACATGGAGCTGATCTGATGTTGAAGCTGGAAGGTGGTCATAGGAACTTTGTAACGACGGAACCTATCGAGTTTGGAGTCGTTTGATTTGTCTTGACGAGTACTTTGAATACACTTTGACAGACCGAGACACTTTGACAAATTGTTTTTAAAAAAGTAAAAAAATTTTTTTTAATGATTTCTGTTAGAATTGAATAACTACTACTGAAATAATGAAAGACCTTAAAATTACAGTTTTATTTTTGACTGCATGGTTGGTCTAGTGGTTTAAGCGTTTGCTTCGCCGCTTCCTACTGTGATCCCACATGGGACAACACTGTGTGATACACGAATTGTTGTTCTGAGTCTGGGTGTCCATTGTGTCCGTTTCATGTATGTTTGTAAAGTCCCCCGCGACACAGGATTTATTGGATATATACGGAAGTTGTCTTTTTTGAAAAAAAGCTAGCTGAGCCCCACGGTCTTACCCGCGATACTACACCAACCGCGGTTACTCCTTATATCATCAGCTACCTATCAGTAAAAATCCCGTCAAAATCGCTCCAGCCGTTCCAGAGATTAGCCAGCACAAACAAACAGACAGACAGACAAAAATTGTAAAAAAGGGTCCCATCTACACTTTACGTCATATCCATTATTATTCATCCCTTAAGTTCGAATTTAATCAATTGGTGAATTGTAAAACAATAGATGCCCTATCCCTTACATTATCTGATATCTGTAATCTATATAAATAAAAGAGGAAGGTGACTGACTGACTGACTGACATACCCAGAGATCAACGCACAGCCCAAACCGCTGAAGTTAGAATCCTGAAATTTTGCATGTAGGTTCTTTATATAACGTAAGTGAGCACTAAGAAATTAATTTTTGAAATTCCACCTCTAAGGGGGTAAATCAGGGGATAAAAATCTGTGTGGGCGAAGCCCCGTGTAAAAGCTAGTATTATATATTTAACGAAGTTTCCATTTCAAAGTTTTACACTTTTAATATTAATTTTAAGACAAATAGTTTGTTTTTAACCGTCTTAAAAAAGAAGGAGTTTATAAATTAACTGTATTTTTTTATTTTCTTACCCGACCACGGCAAAGCCAAAGGAGGGTTATGATTTTGACAGGCTATGTATGTATGTTCATCTGTTCCCTCATAGCTCCTTAACTACTAATTAGAACTGGATAAATGAGGTATCGTTAGAAGTGTCTTGATCGTCCGCTGCTTATAGGCTACATGACGCGTCACTCAATTTAATGTGGCGCCCTCTAGCCGACATAAAGTACTGTATTAAAAAATGAATTTGACATAAATATGCCGTGTTTGGTATCATCGGAAAGGGTGTTACTTGTACATTTCAAATATATATATAGGTATTATTAGCATTTGCTGGTAACTTTGTTCGTTTTTATTCATTTTTTTTTATATTTCTTAGGTATTTAAAATATACTTTGCATATAAATTATTATTATCACTACACCAAAACATTTTAAATAAAAAAAAGTAATAACTTAAATTAAAATGGAAACGTACCATAACTCTTAAAAACACGTGACTACGGCTTTTCAAAACTTGTTTCATACTTTTTCAGCTTCGTTTATTGTCAAAAAGTGAAAAAAGTACGTAAGTAAGTAAGATCTATGTAGTAAAATTTAGTCAATATGAGCAATAAAAGCGATCAAAAATTATATTTTTAAGAAACATTAACATTATGTTCCATTAATATAACTTAGATCATACAAATTTTATTTCATAACATAGCATTAAAATCCGTTGATTACTGTAAAAGATCTAAGCTGACAGATAGCGCGAGCGACTTAATTTTATACTGTGTAAAATATATTATTTGTCCATGAAATGAATTAAAAATGAATAGGTACACTTGAACCCCATTCTCGGCCGTTGACGAGTTACTTAAAGCCCGCGGGCTTTCCGATATGACTAAGATACATTGCGTGCTTTGTAGGATATTCTAAACATTCTTCAAAGGCGAACAGTTAATGAATATGTAACTAGAAGAAAAAACCGAAAGTAAATTTATTAGTTGCCAGGGTTAGTATGCAACAGTGCCCGATGCGTTTGTGTGCATGTAAAATATGAATGTGGGTGTTCAATTACAAATTCCCACGCTCAAGGACTACAGTCTTAAATTAGTTTACGGTATGTATGGACAATGTAATGCAGACAAGGTTCCATAGGTCAGCTCAGCCAGAGTGTCTGTTTGTAATATTAAAATAACCGCTTTTTAATAGATGCATATGCATGTATACACGGTACATGTATCAAAATAACATTTTTTAAAATTTTTGTCTGTCTTTTTGTTCCGGGTAATCTCTGGAACGGCTGGACTGATTTTGACGGGACTTTTATTGGCAGATAGCTGATGATCTAAGGAGTGACTTAGGCTACTTTCTGGACTTACTTCTACTTTACTACTTTTTAGACTAGCTTTGTCCTGCGGTGTTAACCCGCGGTACGACAATAACCGCGAGTTACCCCGCGGGGTTCAGCTATTTGAATAATAAAACACTGAATTTAATAGTTCATTTGTTAGGCAGGTAGCTAAGTGACCAAAATGAAACTGGCTGTAGTTTTACTTGTTCCTAAAATACTTTAAAAATAAAAACTTTTTATAAAAAAAAAACCGACTTCCAAAAAACCATCCGACGAAAACTCCCTGCCAAAAAACACTAAAAAGCGTAAAATAAACTGGCTCTTCATAAATTGCTATGTGCCAATTCTTGTCTATACCTAATTCTTTATTCATTTAAATAGTAGTATTATTGTGTATGCTAGGTACCTAAAATCTGTTTGAAGTCGGCGCCAAGCCAAATGTAATAGTAGTTACCACACTCGCTTTATTTCGAGACGACCATCAACAACGTCGCGTCAGCCCGCGCGTGTTTGCTCGCTTGGGTTGTTTTATGCAAGCTATCCGGCACCGGCGAGTGCGGTACCTCCTATTACATTTTGGCTCGGCGCCGACTTCAAACAGATTTTAGGTACCTAGCATACACAATAATACTACTATTTAAATGAATAAAGAATTAGGTATAGACAAGAATTGGCACATAGCAATTTATGAAGAGCCAGTTTATTTTACGCTTTTTAGTGTTTTTTGGCAGGGAGTTTTCGTCGAATGGTTTTTTGGAAGTCGGTTTTTTTTTTAATAAAAAGTTTTTATTTTTCCATTTTTAGTGCAAACAATCATAGGTTATCAGTAAGTTGAACTATTTCATTTAATTTCTGCTGATGCGAATAACTTTAGTGGTTTGAACACGTATTAAAACTGAGTATGATCAGTTTCCAAAATTATGCTGAGATGCAAGATTTCTGTTACCGAGAACGTGGTCTTAACTAACTTAAAAGTATACAACTAAAGGTCTATAGATACGTATGAAATTGAAAGAATTATCCTCCAACTCCTAACCGTTGAGGAGTTGTACCTTCCATCATCAGCTTACCTAAATAACTTGAAAGATTACGACTAAAGGTAACATACATACATATGACATTTAACGAAAATATACGAAAAACATAGTACGTGCCTGAAAAAAATGAGGGTTACCCTCGATTTCTCTGGGATGCCATCATCAGATCATAGTCTCCTTATCATGGTACCACCGTCTGGACATCTACTTTCCATTAAAAATAGAATCATCAAAATCGGTTGATAAACGACGAAGTTATCCCCGAACACACATAAAAAAAAAAATATATATATATACGGTCGAATTGAGAAACCTCCCCCTTTTTTGAAGTCGGTTAATAAAGAATGACGATCTTCCAGATTTTGCGAAATAATACAAATTGTGTAGGTAATTGATTCATTGCATTCAGTAATTTAAACCTATCACTACTACTGAAAAATTTTCTCAGCTTTATAGACTGATTGTATACAGATACAAAGGTCTGTGATTGGTGTACTTTTCCTGAGTTACTATAAATATCCGGCTCAAATGGATAATAAAAAAATTCTACGCAGTAATAGTAACAAGTTATTTTTAACAAAATCTCTTAAGAATTTTATTGTGTGTGTTCAAGTATACAAGGTTTTACCTAAAGTGGTCTTTTTCTCTCTCGGGTAAACAGCCTTTGCGCGAGATCTATAGTACATAAACTGTTGCTTGTTTATTTCATTTCTTGAAAGCTTATACGTATAATTTGTGTTCTCATAATCTTAAGAATAACAAATTAAGTAGTCCATTTGCATGTTAAATATAGGAAACAAATGTCATTTTTTTATAGTGTCCACTTATGCAGGCACTATTGGTGACCAGTCTCTCTATGTCTATAAAATCTTATTATAAACAAGATAGGTACTAAGTTGGTCACATTTAATAAAACATTACATTTCTTTATAGATGGAGCTTCAGTCTATTTCGCCGAGGCTACAAACAAACAATCAAAATAGAAGACCTATGGAAAGCGCGTGATAGTGATCACTCAGGTCGACTTGGAGACCGCCTGGAGCAAGCCTGGGAGTATGAACTTGATACGGCTAAACGAAAAGGCTACGAGCCATCATTTTCAAGAGCTATTGTACGATCGTTTTGGTACGAATACATGCTTTGTGGTTTAGTAGTCGGCCTACTGTTCATCGTGTTATGGTAAGTAAACTGTGGTTTTATTGCTTTTATTCCAGTGCCGTAGAAAGTACCTACAGGAAAACTTTCCATCAATAGGTGTGGTATTTAAACAGTATAACTATACATATCACCTTTAATCAAGGTATCAATTATTCAAGGTAGAGCCACGCTGATTTGACCACGAACGGGTCGGCTCAACCGGGGCGGTACTACCTAAGAGGGTAGGTATTACCCTCGCACAGAAAATTAACATAAAATGACAGCGATAGTTCTGTCGTATTTCGTTGGTGAATGCGAGACCGGAGGCCCAATGATGCAGAAGCATCACTAGCCCGCCATGGTGTGGGTCACCACTCACCATGCTGCATTGTTGCATTGTCTGCATTCGCAGTATGGTGACCACCACTGTTGGATTCTACTTATGCTTTCCATGAGGAGCAAAAAAATCGTAAAAAATATAATGTATGATAATCATAACAGAAAACGGAAAGAAAATCATAAAAGAAAATTAATTAGTCTACATTTGAAGCGAAATTACGTACGAATAATAGGTACTTAATGGAAATAATAATATAGTATACCTACACTCAAGTTTTCATCCTCGACTACCTCTTTGGGGAAAATTAATCCCCAAGATACGCTGATAAGCCTAATTCATAGCATTACTGACACACTTACACTATTCATAAATGCCTTGATAAGTTCTGTCTGTTTACAGACATTTTTTTCATTTGACTTTAGAGTAGTTTAGAGTGTCGTTAATGAATCATATGTTATGATTCATTAATGTAATGATTAAAGTTTATTTGACTCTAGCAAATAAAGATCATCCATATTTATAACTTAACTTTAGGAATACACTTATACATACAGTTAACAAAAACATCCAACGAAAACTCTCTGTCAAAAAACACTTAAAAGCGTAAAATAAACTGGTTCTTCATAAATTGCCTATACCTAATTCTTTATTCATTTAAATAGTAGTATTATAATGGGTGCTAGGTACCTAAAATCTGTTTGAAGTCGGTGCCAAGTGACTATCGCTTAGACTTTTGTAATTGTTCGTTTGTATTATTTTTGGCTTAGCACCGACTTCAAACAGATTTTAGGTACCTAGCACCCATTATAATACTACTATTTAAATGAATAAAGAATTAGGTATAGGCAATTTATGAAGAACCAGTTTATTTTACGCTTTTAAGTGTTTTTTGACAGAGAGTTTTCGTTGGATGTTTTTGGAAGTCGGTTTTTTTTTTTTATAAAAGTTTTTATTTTACAGTTTTTAGTGCAAACAATCGTAGGTAAGTAGTAAGTTGAATTATTTCATCAAATTTCATCATCAAGAATACAAATTAAGGTACGTGTAATATTAAAATCATCCTCTAATCCCTAACTGTTGAAGAGTTTAATCTTCTATCATCAGCTCACCTAAATAGCTTGAAAGTATACGACTGAAGGTCTTTAGATACGTATGAAATTGAAAGAATTATTTTCCAACTCCTAACCGTTGAGGAGTTGTACCTTCCACCTTCCATCATCAGCTTACCTAAATAATTTGTAAGAATACGACTAAAGTTAACTTATATACATATGATATTTAAAGATTTATCCTCCAACTCCTAACCGTTAAGGAGTGGTACCTTACATCATCAGCTCATCATCATAAAATGATGACTACCAGACGCAAATACCGGTGTAACTTCAGAAAATATACGAAAAACATAGTATGTGCCTATAAAAAATGAGGGTTTCCCTCGATTTCCCTGGGATCCCATCATCAGATCCTGATATGCTGGCAATGGGACCACCACGGAAGCATACCCTGTCGAATACAAAAAAAATTTTCAAAATCGGTCCACAACTGACGGAGTAATCAGGTAACATACATAAAAAAAAAAAAAAAAAAAATACATACAGTGGAACATAGAACCTCCTCCTTTTTGGAAGTCGGTTAACAAAGTACACCGAGACTCGGAACAAACAGCGATGAATTACACAGTTGTCAATAACACGACAGTTGTGCGATGGATTTGTGTTCACAGACGGACAGTTAATAAAAGGCGGTCTCTTATCGGGAAGATTGGCCTGTAATGTTCATATTATGCATGTTGCTCATTACAACAACAGTGAGTGTGAAGAACTGAGTATTACAGTTGCAACTGGTAACGTAACATTAGCAAAGCACATCGTTCGTGACAACCATTAAAATTTTATTCCAATTAATCTTATTTCAATTTCTCTCTTAATTTATCTTTCCACGGCATAGTCCAAATCCCACATAATGCAAAAGATGTAGTGTGGCAATAGTTACATCTCGTAACCATTACCTTATCAGTGACTAAGCACAAATTCTGTGACATTGAAATTGTGCTAAGTCATGAATCAAATTATTATCTCAACACGGTCATAAATAAGTTGACAGTTAAAATAGTTGTGACGACAGCTAGGTATTACATCATTGACCTTTAAATCGTTTTCTTTTCAGGCCCCTCATACCATACACACTAGCTTTATTTATTAATTATTTCTCGGAAGATAAAACCCCGGAGACGTATAGAAATGCACATATTTACAGTTTTCTATTGAATTTTTTGAGTATACTAACGTCATTGTTACTGAACCACGTTGGATTAAGTCAAGGACGTGTTGGAATGCGAGTTAGAATAGCAAGTTGTTCTTTGTTATATAGAAAAGTGAGTATAATATGCTTTTAAACAACATAGGTATTATGCAA